>OZ038419.1:13543069-14901321 GCA_964036255.1 Caenorhabditis virilis
ACGAATTGGACATTTTTAGCAGAAATCATAAATATTAATTAATAAAAAAATTAATTAATCGAGTTATTTAAAATGTTTCTCATTTATTTTTTACTAATTTCACACAAACATGCCACGACAAATTGTAGTATCATGCACTAAAAAAGGCTTTTAAAAATAGCGGTTTATCAACTCAAAATTGAAGCAATATCGCACTTCTCAATAAATTAATTTGATAAATTAAAAACTTACCAACATGAACTCATCTCTGTCAATATTACCGTTATCATCCTCATCGAACATTAAAAACGCAATTCGGAATGCAGATTTCGATTCTGAAGCAATTTTGAACTTTTCAAAAAGAAAAAAAAAACTAACTTGTCAATAATGTTAGAAGAAAAATGTACTCTGAATACGAAATCATTCCATTTTGATCCATATAACGGAAAAAGTGTTTACTTCCTGTCCTGAATGGAGGGGTTTTAGAGAGTATTCGGTTCATGTCTTTTTCTTTGAGAACTCGGCGGTATACGCGTTCTGAAATTTGCGATTTTTCCGAAAATTGTGAGAATACTTAAACTAACCTCTGGGGCCCTCTAGCGTTAAAGAGTCGATGAAATCCATAGGACTCATATAAATCACATCGTCATATTCAATTGAAGCGAATTGAAGGAATCGAATCTCTCTTTTAGTCAGTTTATGATCCGTTTGGACATTATGGCGAATTGATTCCTCATCATCTGAAAACATGTTGCTTTCGAGCATTTATAGTCTATAATTTATTTATTTACCTATCACAACAGCCTGAGCAGTATGTATTAAATTGTAAGCCGCAATTGATGCACCAATTCCAGTCGCACTCAAAACCGCAGTAACTTTAGAAAATCTATTAAAGTTCAAATTGTTCGAGAGAGTTGAGTAGCGGGAATTTTGACGGTTTGAGATCCTCCATAATCGAAATATTGATTTTTTCATTGATCAACTGAAATAATACAGAGTTAAACGAAACGAAGTCGACGAACGAAAAAAGAAAAACAAGTGTTCATTTGAAGTAAACAAAAAACAAATTCATTTAAAAAAACAAAGGGATAGAAATAGGGGTTTCTAGTAAAAGGTCTTGAATCGATATTGAAAGAATCTGAGAAATTTTCAGGAAGAATTATTCTTTATTTTCGAAAAAAAAACTATGAAAATGAATCCAAAACGGCGAAAAACAGAAAAAAAAACAAATTATTGACCAAAATATCTTTTCCACGAGAAAAACACAGAATTTGTATTTTTCGTCCGCGGTTTGGCTATCTAGGCCACGTTGTAATGGTGGTTTTTCGAACGATAATTATCTTTTTTAGTGTAAGTTTTCTTTTATCGCGAAAAATGAAATACCCAAATTTGGTTGGAAAAATATGCGTGTGCTTATTTGTTTGACAATTAAGACGTATATTAATATGCAAATTACGCTTGCAAGATAATAATTATAAGAATATATAAGAAACCAAAAACGTTTTCAAAAATTTAAACATTGGTGCTTTCAACCCTATTTTTGATTTCTTTGCTACTTGATTCAAATAAAACAATTATCCCAACAGGTGTTTGTTCTATATTCTTCTTTTTGATAAAGCTTTCGAACATCTAGGGAAAACTATATTCCCAATCCGTTTCCAATTCAAAACAACCATTCAAAATCTTGTCAAAATCGTATCGGGTGTGTCCACATACCATTCTTCTCTAAAATGCGAAAAATGCTCTAAACTGAATAATTATCAAGTAAAGATAAGAACTTTTTCACGTTATCGGCGATCATTAGAGAGCAGAGAGAAACAATAGATGTGTTTGAAACCGCCATTAAACATACTCTTGTTGAAACCATCTTAGTTTACAACATTTTGTTTATTCATTTTAATTGATATTTTCAATGTCTGAAAGTAGAAGCAGTTCTGTAGGCAATGGTTTAAATCCGATTTATGATGTTGTTGATGTAATAGGCGTTTATATAAAATTGTATGATATTTTAATTAATTTCTAACAGAACGATAGTGACAATGTGACTGTTATTGAAGTGGGAACAGCAGTGAAAGCTGGTGAACATATCACGAACCACGATGCGAATTCAGATGAAGAGATCAGCAACTCTCCACCTAAACAAAAAGTATGCATTTTTTATTTTGAAAAATTGTAGAAAATGTTGCAGAGAATACACGCAGTAAATACGTCTGAAAGTTCAATCGCCAATGTTCCAAATCCGATTCCAATGTATGATGTTGTTGATGTAATAGGCGTTTATATAAAAATTTTTTGTTATATTTTACTGAATTTCGAACAGAACGATAGCGAAAATGTGACTGCTATTGAAGTGGGATCAACAGTGAAAGCTGGAGAGCATATCAAGGAACACGATGAGAGATCAGTTGAAGAGATCAGTTACTCTCCACCTAAACAAAAAGTCCGAATTCTTGATTTTGAAAAATTATACATGTTGCAGAGAATGAACATGTTTCAGAGAACTCACCCAGTTACTACGTCTGAAAGTTCAATCGACAATGTTACACATCCAATTCCAATATATGATGTTGTTGATGTAACTGATGCTATATTATGATAAAATACTTCATATTTTGATTCAGGAAACACATAAAAATGTAACTGTTATCGAAGTGGGAACCGCTGTAATAGCTGCCAAACAAACTACGGAATACGAAGAAAGACCAGTCGATGAAATTAGAAGTTCTCCGCCGAAACAAAAAGTAAAATTTATGAAAAAAAAACTTATTTTTGAAAGATAATTGTTTCAGAGAACTCGTGCACCTATTCCTGTAGAACTTGAAGAGACTCCGACGCAAAGAAGACAAAATCCAGAAAACGATGGTGAACACAAATCGTAAGTTTTAATTTTAAAGATAACTGATCGCTTCAAAGTCTGTTAATTTTTGAAACTAAGTGGCACCATCCCTTTTAGAATTCGCCTCGCCTTGATTTTAATGTGATTTTTTTTCAGGGGATCTCAACGAAAACGAGAATTGGGCTTCGATTTGAGTTTAGAACCTGCGAAATCCGCTTGGAATCATCCAATGGATATGGAGAACCGGGGTGACGACAATCCTTCACAAAAGCTTAAGGTAAATATCTGGGAGAACTCTCGAAATATCATTCCATCTTTTTCGCAGTCCGATTTCTTCCACGTTTTTGCCGAACCTTCAGACAATTATCATAGTATTGCATGTGTTTGGACGCTGTCTCATGCGGTAAACAGTTCACATTAACCAGAAACAAATTCAAAATTTCAAAATTTCAGTTCTACGAGACTGTTAGAATTTACAGTTATAAAATCTTATCTTTAATATTTGGTTTAATCATCGCGGTTGTTGCTGGCTTCCTATTTGCTGTTGCCGCTTTCCTAAACATTTGGATTATCAGAGTTTGTATTCGAAATCATGGAGAAACATAATCGCCAAATTTACAGCCTGGACTTCTGTTGACTCGTTCCCTTCTTTCCCAAATTATCTACATTTGGCCATTATTCCTATTGTACGTCGTTCGGCCATCTTTCTATGCAGTTGGAGCAATTTTCTCAACTATTCGACTTCATCGAACATCTGGTGAACAAATCAAAGAAGTTTGGGAAAATCGTATTCATAACGTTTGAAACTTTTTTTGGTTTTTACTTTTGAATATTAGAATCTACTTATATGAACAATAAATTGATGAATTTCTCATTTTCAAAAAAACATGTTCTGAACAGGGCAAGGATGTCGAGACAGTCCAAGTAGCCGATCTATCCAAACAAATATTCAAGAGAAAGAAATCGCAAATCATTTTTCGATACAGTCTTACGTAGATTGAGAAATTTAAGGTGTACAATGAAGTGCTCATCCTTGAATAAGTGTAACCTTGACTTTAAAGCCTTCTTTGGACCTGTTTAGACATCTTTAATTGAGCTCTTTATGTTATAAATAATTATCACATAAATGAGGACGGAGCTAATGATTGCAATTGGGATGAAAATAGAGAAAATACCCATTCCAAATCCGTTTCTAAAATTTTCTAAAACCACCTAGAAGCCGAGAAAATAAGCTTCAAAACAATGGCCTAGAAAAAAGTGTCCACCGGCGAAAACTAGTCCGCAGGCATGAAAAATAGAAAAAAAATGCAAAAAAAAATTAAAATGAAAAAGCATAAAAAAGGACTAATATAAGCATTCTGCATAAGTATTGATTAACTAAAAAAGCTCATAGAAATAAGTTAGGTCACGCTTTTTCTAGGCCATTGTTTTGAAGCTCATTTTCTCGGCTTCTAGGTGGTTTTAGAAAATTTTAAAAACAGATTTGAAATGAGAATGAAGTCTATTTTCACTTAAGCTACATTTATTATCTAAAAAGGGAGAAGCCCTCCTTTAATTTCACTTCAAAAAATGATGCTTCAAATTATCATTTATTTATTTCCTTTAATTACCGTCCTTTTCTTTGAGATTAATGTCCTATTTAACGTGCATTCTATTCTTTAGGTCCAACATTTGAGCTTTTAGTCTAAAAAAAAAGCACCGACTGAAACTTTGAAAATAATAACAAAAAAACGTGAACGTGAAAAGGGCATCGTGGAAATAATTAAACTGATCCCAATTCAACAAAAAAATTATTTCTAGTATTTTTATAATCGACGGATCGATCTGTTTGCAATTTTTATTTGTCAAATAGAAAATATTTTGTCAATTCGAACAAAGTTATTTTGCTATGGTAAATTAGTTTTTTATCGGATGTTTAATGAAACAATCGTTTTCAGTCTGCTATTCATGTGAGCCCTCCAACATTTGATGATACAACGTCCGATTTGAATAGTTGTTTAGAACACAGGCATGCGATTAGAAAGTTTTAAATTTTCTCGAAATTTGTATTCCAGAAAAAAGGCTGATGAAGAATTCCAGCAAATTTTTAGAAAAGCTCAAGAAGCGATCAATAAAGGAATACATCCAAGTTTGATACCAGAAGGTAGTTCAGGTAATTTAAACCATTAGATTTTTATTTTTTTAACTCAAAACTTTCAGGTTCATATTTCGTCTACGGATGTGATGGTGAAATCCTGGGCGTTTTCAAACCAAGAGATGAAGAACCATTCGCATCTTTGAATCCGAAATGGCCGAAATTTTTCCAGCGAATGTTTTGTTTTTGTTGTTTTGGTCGAGCATGTCTGATTCCAAACACTGGATATCTATCCGAAGCGGCAGCCAGTATTGTCAGCGAAATGTTGCAATTAGATGTTGTGCCGACCACTAGAATTGTGAAGTTGGCATCTCCTTCGTTTTTTTATTCGCGATTTTTTGGGCAGTATGATATTCGGCCAAAAGAGGGAAGTTTTCAGCTTTATGTTGATGGTTATGAAAGTGGGAATACTGTATTTGCGCGATGGAGTTATGATAAGAATTTGTTGAGTGCGGAAGAAGATGCAAAGTAATTAATATTGGAAACTGTTTGAAAAGTAACTTTTAACTATTTTTTGCAGGTTCAAGATCCTTTTCCAAAAAATGTGCATTGTTGACTATGTGATACGAAACACTGATCGACACATGGATAATCTTCTGGTTAGACATGTTCCCGGAGCGGAGATCAATTTGGCGGCTATCGACAATGGTTTAGCATTTCCTGTAAGACATCCAGAATGTGCATCGCGGTTCCGGACATTTCCGTTTCGATGGTCTAATTTGGGTTGGGCACAAGGAGAATTTGATCCGCAGTTGAGAGAGCATGTATTGTCGCTGCTTACACCTTTGTTTGTGCATCGTTTGTGTCTTGATTTAAAGGTTAGCAATTTATTTAATTAATGACTTTACGGAGATAATAAATGTAGCTTAAATGAAAATAGACTTCATTCTGTTTCCAAATCTGTTTTTAAAATTTTCTAAAACCACCTAGAAGTCGAGTAAATAAGCTTCAAAACAATGGCCTAGAAAAAGTTGGCCTAACTTTTTCCTATGAGTTTTATTCGTGTTTCGTTAATAAATAGTTATGCAGAATACTTATATTAGTCCTTTTTAATTTACGTTTTTTAATTTTTTTGGATTTTTCACGTAATAATGCCTGCGGACTAGTTTTCGCCGGCAGACAGATTTTCTAGGCCATTGTTTTGAGGCGCGTTTTCACGGCTTCCAGGTGGTTTTAGAAAATTTTAAAAACAGATTTGGAGTGAGAATGAAGTCTATTTTCATTTAAAGTGCATTTATTATCTCCGTAGAGCCCTCCCTCCTTTAAAATAAACCAATAGATATAAAATCCACTCCTATTTTTATTCTTATTCATATTCAACATTTTATCTTGAGAATATCAATCCTATTTTAAACGATGATTTTGTTTAGAAAACACTTGATAATTGACAATTGATATAATTGGGAAATAGTATTACAATCGTTAAAGACACGGTACTTGTCAATAAATGTTAAAAATTCGCAGCGAGATTGTGAAACACTTCGATTAAATATGAATTAGCAACTTTATTTTGACAAATATTTAGAGAATTTCTTTCTGAAATGGATTTTAAATTTAAAAACATTTTAGAAGCAAAAATAGCATAAATCCGCACGGTACACAAAAATCTTTCATTGTGGAATATTTATTTTGAAATTTTTAGCATTTTGAAACTTTGTTTAGCCTTATATCGTTTTTTTTAGAATCTCTTTAACCATGGCAATGCTCCAGGAAATTACATGCTAGTCAACAGTCAACTTCGCGTCGTTCGAGGTCAAATTTGGAACCTTCGGAATGCGCTAATTGCCAATGAAACACCATCAGAAATGGCGCAACGGCAACCTGTTATTGTAAACCGGAGGTAAGTGTTATAATTTTTTTTTTAATTTTCAAAAACAAGATTTATCATCAGTTTTTAGTTCAGATTTCGAAAAGGAGAGCCAAAAAACAACAATTGGGATGAGTGGTTTATCACCAAGTACCCAAGCTACTCCCAGAAGCAAATGTGCTGATTTTTGATTGGAAATTAAATTATTTATTCGGTAAATGATAAAAGTACGTGTTTCTTAAACTTATTATACTTATTAACGAAAAAAAGAGATTATAATGGTCGCTTGTATACAAAACAAATGACTCCATCCTTTTGGGCTTCACAATGTTCTGTCGTGCTAACTAAATATGTGAATCCTGTTGTGGAGCAGATCACATCTACGCTACTGTCTGGGAATTGTTGCAACGCATTTTCATGGATTGCCTTCTTTGAAGCCAGTGCATCGTTGTTGACAATGTTCTGAAAACGAAAGAATAAAATACATATGAATTGTTGGAAACTAAAAAAGGGTCAGAGAGTTAAACTTACCGAAATGACGAGTTTTTGAAGTGGTTTGCTGTTACATTTCTCATCCGTAATAGCGGTCTTTGCACCTCTTGCTTTGAAGTCTCCAACATTTGCATCTTCATCACCTTCCTCTGTGTGTGACTGTTCTTGTGCTGCAATCTCTTCTCCTAACTGAGCATCTAGAGGAGAAGCAGTTGCTTCAACATGTGGAGCATTTTGAACCTGTTCCAACTCTTCTTCAACCACTTCTGTTTGATCTCCTTGCACTTTCTTTGCTCTCAACATTATATATTTGACTGGTGCTTGACATGGTTCCTTCGGTGAGCGGAACACTTGTGTAGCTGGTGGCTCAGTTCCTGCATCGCCTGCTTCTTCGACTTGAGCTCTAACAGCACCTGCAGCTGCAGCACCACCAGAGTAACCTCCGCCAGAAGGTCCTGCATAACCACCTCCTGATGGTGCAGCTTGCGGTGGTGGAAGTGGTCCAGCGTAGCCACCACCAGATGGGGCAGCTTGTGGGGCTGAATAGATACCACCGCCGCCACTGGAAGCGTAACCACCACCGCCTCCGCCATTGGAAGCGTAACCTCCGCCGCCATTGGAAGCGTATCCTCCGCCACTGGTAGCGTATCCTCCACCGCCGTTGGAAGCGTATCCTCCGCCTCCTATACCATTTGAAGCATAACCTCCGCCACCTCCACCACATCCTCCTCCACCACCGCCACCACCGCAGGAAGGTATGAACACTGGTTGTACTTGTGGGCAGTATGCAGCAGGCGGTGGGGGACATGGTTGTGGTGGGGGACATACAGGACATGGAGAAGCTTGAGGGCACTGAAAATAGTTGATGTGAACTAAGATTGCATCATTATTGTAGTTTAAGATTAAATTCTTTTAAAAAAAAACTTCATTGTTTGTATATCGCCTGTTTGGATTTAGTGGTTATATTTTTTCTGCTGTTTTAGTATAGAAACTTCTAGAAAAGGAAAGAAAATCAGATATTTTTATAAATCATTCGATCTCTACAAAGAAAGTCTGATATACAACCAATAAAGTTTTTCCAAAACATATAGTGAAAACTATTTTTTAAAAATCTTACAGCAGGTGGAGCTGAGCAACCGCATCCACCACCTCCACCACCGCCACCCATTGGGAAGAATATAGCTTGACAAAGTGCTAAACAGCTAAACCCTACTAAAAACTTTAAGGTCCGCATACTTTGAATAAGAATATGATTGGTCTCGAAGCCAACCTAATTGCCGTCAATGAAGCATATTTATATATGTAACCAAGGGAATGACCCAAATAACTGGGTTGTCCTTCTTGTTTCTCACAAACAAACTGGTAATCAGCATGAAGAAGGATGAAGCTATAGCTTTGAATACTCGTCTCAAACTATTTACTTCTTATCACTTTCACTTTGAAAAAAACGACGACGAGCGAGCGGCTAACGGATTGGAATGGGAAAGTGGTTGGAGGAGGAGAAGAGGATTTGATTTATTCGAGATTCACATTAACAAGATAATATCGGAATGTGAAGCCGAACAAAACGGCTAGTTTTTGTTTTGTTACAATAGGCTGTATCAAGTAACTGAACTGGATTTTGTGATTGATACAAATGATGAGATCTTAATGTGTTATGGCACTTTTTGAAGTGGAGACTTAAGAATTCTAGCGGATTTTGTTTAGATTAGAATTTGCCATTGTTTGCCATAAATTTATAAAGATCGCGTTAATGGACTTCTTTATCAGATCAAGACAAAAAATAACAGAAAAGTAAACAGAAGAATGGATGTTTAGTTCAAAAAAAAACAAGATGAGAAAAAATGGTGGGAATTCATAAAAATTCAAATTCATAGTCTCGCACATATTCTATCACGATATTTGAATCCCAAATCTTCCTACTTTCTCTCTTTAGCTTGAGCTTGGTCAGAAGTTCAGAACCAATGATGTATATCGCAATAAGAGAGTAGCACGATACCAATGGAAGCCAAACAATTATTATTCTGTAAATTTTGAGTATTTTCTCAATTTTAATTACATTTTTCATTAGTTTTATACATGTAATCTCCGGGTTTTCTCTCAGTGTGCACCTTCTTCAACTCTTTAACGCAATGAATTGTTATATTCACGAGGTTTCCAGAAATAACCGCGTCAAATATTGACGCATTTTCATTATTTTCGCAATATTCATCATAGTCCTCGGAGCAGACTTCCAATGTCATCTGAAAAATGATTTTTGAAAGTAAGAACTCTCATTTTTTGAAATAATGAGCTTACCATTGTTGAATTCTTGTCAGCGCATGGGCTCTTTGGTGTTTCATTCCGGTTTATACACTTTTTCACGAAAATATCCAAGTTCCACTGTTTTTCGATATTTTTACAACCCGTGTCGATATTCCGTGCTCTGTAGGGGATAAAAACATTAGTTTTGGAACTATTGTACAAGTTGATTTTTAAAGGCATTGTTATATTAAATCTTTAAGCCTCGTCATATAAATTTCTTAATAAAAATTATAGTTCTGTGACAGATTAGAGGATTCCAAAAAACCGAAAAGATGACGTTATGTCTGTTCCAAGCGTCTTTTTTTTAATTCAAAATTCAGCTCACATGCGTAGTATGAATATCCAGATTTTCGCAGGTTGCTCAGTATCAAGTTGTTTTAAAGACCCATCATTGATCGGTCTTGCTAATATTACAATGTTCAAATTGAAAGCCAGAAATAGGAAAAATATATGAATATACATCATCTGATTAAGTGATTGAAAAATTAATTTACCTTTCTTTCTTTCCAACTCCTAGCCTCAGCTCGGTTCCTGTCACAACCAACCACCGCCCTAAAAATAGAATGAAAATACAAAAAATCGTATTTGGTGCTATGAATCTATTGCCTTGTTTACATTTAAATGGCTGAAAATGTTCTTATTCTCTGAAAGTACACTATACGTTAGTTTTCCACGTCATGACTCTATTTTTGGGGAACAAATCATAAATTTGTGATACTACAATAATTCCAAGACTCCTGTATATTCAGATGACGTATGTGTATTCTAATGACGTTTCGAAGCAGTTGTTAAGAATTTAAATTGAATCGGGGTTTTCAAAGCACTTGGGCTCAACAAGAAAAGATATACTCTTGTTGAAATTTATAAATATTGTTATTTTCTTGCCACCGACGGATCCAGTGAACATTGTTAACCATACTTTCTATTCAAAACCATAGATGTAAATAGATATCTTGAATTTTAATGAGTTTCGTAATTTTAGTGATCCGTTCATAGTCACTTATTTTGTGTTACTGAATTTTTCATCATCGATTCGGATCACTTTGTTTTGTTGAGGACCAATTTTACTATTCAATTGAATAACTAGATTGAAGAGAAACCGTTGTTCGGATTTTTTTTTGGGTTCAATCCTAATGTGTTCTTGAAAATAATAACATTTTCAATCACAACGTCCCCTTTCAGCCATCTAAAACATCGAATCAATGTTGAACAGATTCAAAGATTGAGCGAAACCGTCGTTGGCATTTTTATGTCATCTAATAAAACAAATGGTGATAAAAGTTTTTATCGCAATCAAAATGTATAAAAATTATCCCTTCTGCCATTCTTCCACAGTTTTTGTTGCTTTTGGAATCCAACATTCGAATGAATATTTGAGCAGGCTGAATGTCAGGCATAGATTATGCTTCAACTAAACACTTGTTGTTGTTTTTCGAATTTGAAATGTTTTTTAATTCTAGAATTAGTTTTTTCTTGTCTGTATAAATTTGTTTCAAAATCTGGAAAATAGAAATTCAAAATACCGCGTGATGTTGTCTCCGGTCACGGACTAACATTTCTTCGTCCGCGTTCGTGTAGTTCACGAGGACTAAATAAACGTATTCGTTTTTTTTTTCGGTGTTTTTTTTCTCGTCTTTTATCTATTTCTTTCGCTTTTTTTTCAAATTCCCTTCACTGAAAAATTGTGTTTATGTATTTTTTTTGTTTTTCAGTCGACAATTCTTGTTTTTTAATATAAAAAATTAAGTTGAAATTTAAGTTAACTTATGTTTTTTTTTAATTTTTATTTTTCCAAGAAAAAAAGTTTTTTGTTAGATTCTTGATCTTCAGCAGTTTTTAAGCAATCGACTTTCTGTCGTCATCTTTACGAAACTTGACTTTTCATCCGAGAGAAAAGGACAAACCCATCATTCTCCCTCATGATGCAATTGCGCTCCAAAGTACTTGTCAACTCACAATTCTCTCTAAAAATCATATGATCTCATGTTCATTTTCACTTTTTTAAAAAAATAATGTCATCAATCTTTTTTTGCGTTCGAATTCTAAATATAATGTTTCAGTATTTTCAGAATGCGATCTGTAGCCAGGGGAGTAACAACGAATATTAGAAAATTGATCGAGGCGAAGCCTCAAATTCCTGGACAGACAGTCTATTTAACACACGTCAAATGGGTAACTGGAAAATGTAAGAATATTTTTTTTTCTTTTTTTTTAATATACTAATTTTAGCACAATTAGAGCATTATTTCAAGCGATACGGAACTGTTCAAAGTGTTAATATGTTTTATGTAAGTTTTAAATTTGTTTAACGAAATAAATAAAATTTGATAAAATTTAAAATGTTACCAATTTTTCCTGAAACCCAAAGTTTAAATTATTTTCTCTGAATGTGAAAATTAGATAATTAAAATCCTAATTTTGTTACAGGATGCAGAAACTGGTTTACATCGCGGATTCGCTTCGGTTACTTTCGATTCCAAAGAAAGTGCTAATAAGGCAATTGAACAGCGTCCACATGTCATAGATGGTGATAGGGTATGATGTTTTTAAAGATATCAAGAATAATGCTTGGTTTTCCAGGTTGATGTCGAGCCATATGTTCCAATGGTATCAAAAAACAAGAAGAAAGACATTATGCTTTGAATGAAGATCTCTTCCATTGTCAATTTAAGTCATCCTTTACAAAAATGCTTTTTTTTTCATTTCAATATCTCCTTTTTAGGATTTCTGTTGTTCTAATTACCATGTCTGCTCGTCTGTAAATTTAGCGTCGAACGCTTCTTATGTTCGAAATACTGGTTCGTGATTCTATGTTTTTTCGGTTAATTTAGTCACCAATTGTTTAGGTGATCAGGCTGTACACAAATGTAAATATTACTGTTGTGTTCATTTTTATTAATAAAAACAATAAACTGTTTATTAGACTAGAAACCGTGGGTATTGAAAACAGGTAGGGTGTAAGTTTCGTAGGCAAAATCTTCAACATGAGTTGTGTCGTTGTAAACACCAATGTAATCGATTTCAAGACGGAAGTCACCGTCTATCCGATCCATTAACACAATTCCAATAGAACTGAAAACAAAAATTTTTGATTGTTTTCAGAAATTCTGAAATTTTCTCAAACCTGCAATCCTCTAAATTAACTCTGTATTGTCTATCTTGGATTCTTCCAGCAACTGTATGGAAAAACTTTGAAAACGGGATTTTTTCGTACTGCCAATATGGGCCACCATGAGTGTGCAATGGATATGAAAATGAGTCACCCCATGTGAAATCCATTGAAAGTGGAGAGTGAAGCATAATTTTGTAGCTGCGACCGTCCCCGCGAATCTGAAGGAAAGTGATTTTAGATGTTTTTAAATCGTACTTTTAAGAAGACAATATTTTTATTTCAAATTACTGTGAAATCAACGAAAGACTTACTTTCAAGAACAAATGCGAAAAATTCCTCCACTTTGAAAGAAACTTTTTTCGATTAAAAGCTTTTCGATCTTCTAGTTTCATCGAAGCCCAACCTGCTCTTTCAACTCGTCCATCTTTTACAATTTGTGTTGAAATGTTACCACTGAAATTATTGTGATGTAAAAAAATAAAAAAATAATTTTTTAAAAAACCTGAAAATTGCTGTCCCATGATCAGAATTGGCGAACGAGCACGTGGAAAAACCTTCCTTCCAATCACTATCGCATCCAGTGTGCCATAATTTTAATTTCTGCAAAAATTGAATTAAGAACGTTTAAAATTATGAATCTAACCTCTTTTGTATCGAATTTATATTCAATCTTCGCTTCATTATGCCTCACAAATCCCATATCTTCGAGCATTTCAGTTTTCTCGAGAGATGATCCTTTTATAACATCTTTGATCTCATTTGACAATAGTTTTGACTGTTTTTTGGTTGTGTCTGGTATTTGAGCAAGTAATTCTTTTACAGAAAAGTCTGGATCATATCCAGGTACGCCCTGAATTCAATAATATATTATATTTATAAAAATTGAATGGCAAACCTTCGGGTTTGGAAAGTTTGTATTAATCGGAACTGTGCTTGTGCCAAAAATCGAACGCTTCTTCTTTTCCAGCATCTTAGATTCACCAGTGTAGTTCTTAAAATGAAACTAGAAAAACAATTCGGAACAATTTGATACCTGAAGTCCATTTTTTCTTTGTTCAGTAACCGCTTCTGACTCCTTTTGCGAAAGAAACCTGCATTGTTGAGGTCGGAGTGAAAATATTCGCGTTCGGACATTGGCTAACATTACCTAAAATTTTAATGTTTTGTTTTACGTTTTGAAAAATATAATTAAACGTAAAAAAAGTGGAAAAATTGGCGAACAATGAAAAAATAAAGTCCGTTTTCCACGGATTTACCAAAACAATGGCCGAGTTTTGGGATTTTAGGCCAGGTAAGTGAATAAAGCTTCTGATGCGACAGTGAACGTTTGACAGCATTGTAGCGTGAGAATTAATACTGAAAAATTAAGAGAAACGTGGCTTACAATATTTTTAATTGGATTTTTTGCGAGAAATCGTTTTTTAAAGACATTTGGAAACTAGCAAAAATTATCAATAATCTTTAATTTCCCAGGCTAATATTCAGATTTTCGTGTATATTTCAGTTCATATGAATACCGTGGACATCCAATCACATGAAAAATGTCAAAATACCCCTAAAAATAATGTTTTCATTGTAAAATATTAGGTTTTTCCAAAACGAATGAGACTTTTCTTTGTGCTCTTATTTCTCTTTAACGAAACGGATAATCGTTTGGTTTTTTGTTATTAAATAAGCATTAAGATATTATTAACATATCGAAATTTAAGGTTTGTTATTACAAAACAGGCGTACTAGATGTATGAACTCGAAAACAAAATTAAATATTAAAAAAAAAGATCAATATAAAAATTGATCATAATTTAAATATTATCGTATCATCAGTTATAATAATTTAGGGTTTTTGTGAAAGTTAAAAAAGTCTCATTCGTTATTAGCTGATTTTTCTTGGCAGCTCGTTTTTGCGCGCTCTACGGATAACATTGAAAGCGTTGCGACCGCTCGCGTGCGACGGAACTCGCACGTGCAATTTTTTTTTTATTTCTGTGGAAGTGGGTGTTTTTCTACGTTTTTATTCGATTTTTTTGGTTATTTTTTTGCATGAAATCTTATTTTTGCAGATCACAACAAAATAAAGCCGCCCGCACCTCGAAAAATGGATAAATCGCTGAAAAAAAGGTATTTTTTAAAATTGTATTTTAAAAAATTATAATTCCGTTAATTTAACATTATTTTTCGAAACTTTTGCATAACATTAGCATTAATAAAAAGGAAAGCATAGAAACTAATGAAAATTTAGAAAAAAAGTGAGATTTTCGAAAAATAAATAAAAATTTGTGAAAATTTGTGAAAAAAACGAAAATTTATTGAAATTCTATTTTTTCAGACGTGACAACGAATTACGGATGAAATAGAGGATGGCAAATGATCGCATTGATATTAGGTAAGATTTCAAAAGGATTGTATTGTTCCGCAAAATATATTTTCGTAGGTTAAACACAGAACTTTTCAGGTTCCAAGTTCTTCGAGCAGCAATGTCGATGTTTCTTCCCGATGATTAAACCTTCTATTGTTTCTTTTTTTACGAAAATATGTAAAAATAATAAATTGTTAACTATTTATTTTTTAACAAAACTATTGCAATGTATTGATTTGATGATTTTCAGTTTCGGTCCTCTATGTTCAACGACGCTCCTTCGAATGCTGATTCTGAAAAATTAACATTTAACTTACGAAAATAGTCATACACTCTTACGACAAGGCAACTGGAGCCTTCCCTTCTACTTCTTCCTTCTTCATTCAACAAATGAGCATAATCGGGAAGAAACATCGACATTGCTGCTCGAAGAACTTGGAACCTGAAAAGTTCTGTGTTTAACCTACGAAAATATATTTTGCGGAACAATACAATCCTTTTGAAATCTTACCTAATATCAATGCGATCATTTTCCATCCTCTATTTCATCCGTAATTCGTTGTCACGTCTGAAAAAATAGAATTTCCATAAATTTTCGTTTTTTTTAAATTTTTATTTATTTTTCGAAAATCTCACTTTTTTTCTAAATTTTCATTAGTTTCTATGCTTTCCTTTTTATTAATGCTAATGTTATGCAAAAGTTTCGAAAAATAATGTTAAATTAACAGAATTATAATTTTTTTAAATACAATTTTAAAAAATACCTTTTTTTCAGCGATTTATCCATTTTTCGAGGTGCGGGCGGCTTTATTTTGTTGTGATCTGCAAAAATAAGATTTCATGCAAAAAAATAACCAAAAAAATCGAATAAAAACGTAGAAAAACACCCACTTCCACAGAAATAAAAAAAAAATTGCACGTGCGAGTTCCGTCGCACGCGAGCGGTCGCAACGCTTTCAATGTTATCCGTAGAGCGCGCAAAAACGAGCTGCCAAGAAAAATCAGCTTGACAATAATAATATTACATTTTTTTGAAACTCATTATATCTAATCCCCATTCGCAAAAATCAAGAGCGTTCTCGAAAATTTGTACAACCCACAACAACATTCAAATTCGAAAGATTTGTTCATCCTATTCATCCTCAACCCATAAAACATCATGTCGATCAATGAGTTATGCTAGGAGGTGCTGAACAAACAAAGCTTGTTTCCGAAATATGCGTCATGCGGACTCAGCACCGCTGTTGTGTTCTATCGATTCCTCTCCTCCAGTCACTATCATTTCTATCGCTCGTTTTGTTGTCAATATTACAATATGTGGCCGCAACAGCAACAATATGGTAATTATTATATAAATAATAATAATAACAACAATAATGGTTATTATGCTGGTAATAATGGGATAAATAATAATCCACAATTTTATCAATTCCAACAAGTTGAAACTACGACTCCAACTATCAATCCAAATGGTTCTATTGATTTTGTAGTTTCTCAGGTTTTTTTTCAAATAAAATTTCTTTATTGATTTTTGTAAATTTTCCAGATCGAGCATCTTGCCAATGGTATTCATTCGTTGACCGTAGATGTAAGTAATATAACAATTAATTTAAAAATTTTCAAATGACTCTCATTCAGGGTGAAGCTGCAGGACTTACAATCGCGGATCGCGGGGTACAAACTTTCGAAAAAATGAAAGAGGAATTTTCAAATTCTACAATTCAAAATGTGGATCGATTAGTGGTAAAATATTTTTTGACTGGTGCGTTCGTTCAAAGTTTTGTTTTCAGGAAATAGTCAACGAAAGGTTCAGTTCCTGGCCAGTTACTGAACTTGTTGTTATGATCATAATTGGTGTTGTATTGGTTATAATCACGGTAAGATAATTTGGATATCAGTAGTTTCAGGCACTTCGGTGTTTTTTCAAAGAAAATCGAAACCATATATTATTCTAAAGTTGGTTCAAAGTATGTATTTGTTATTGAAACCTAATTTAAAAATGGTTACTGTGTGATATATGTCAGCTTGAAGGATCCATGAACCTAACAGAAGACTCATATTATTTCTAGATTTCTCAGAATTAAAAAAAAAAGTATTTTTTGAATGACTCGCTAAATTATATGTGAAGTCCAAGAAAAAATCCATTGGCACACTGTAGATGTCGAAAAATTAAATGTTTTACAGCTTCAAGAAAATTCAGACCTTATCAAATTACCAGTTTCTACATTTATGCATTTTCTAAAAAACATAATAATTACTTTTTTTCTTCAGTGCGACGTTTTAAGAAAATCTAAATTTAAAGGAGGGCTTTACGGAGCTTATGAATGCGTCTGGGAAGAAAATAGGCTTCAGACTCATTCCAAATCTGTATTTAAAATTTTCTAAAACCACCTAGAAGCCGAGAAAACACGCCACAAATCAATGGCCTAGAAAAAAGGGCCACCTGGCCGAACTTTTTCCTATGAACTTTTTTCGTGTTTCGTTGATAAATAGTTATGCAGAATGCTTATAGTAGTCCTTTTTAATGTTTTTCTATCTTAATTTATGTTTTGTTTTTCATTTTTTTGGACTTTTCATGCCTGCGGACTAGTTTTCGCCGGTGGCCCTTTTTTCTAGGCCATTGTTTTGAGACGTGTTTTCTCGGCTTCTAGGTGGTTTTAGAAAATTTTAAATAGAGATTTGGAATGAGTCTGAAGCCTATTTTCATCCCAGGTCCATTCATAATCTCCGTAAAACCCTCCTTTAATAGCTTCGAAACTCAACCGTTTCAAAAAAATATTCAATTTTCAGCTAATTTTCCTATTCATGCTGTTTGGCGAACGAGTGACAGCTTATCGATACAGAAAGAAGTTATCAGTGGAATCGGATATTGAGAATATTTGAAGATCCATGATTATTTGCCATAAATATATTTCTTATCCCAATTATTGCATCTACAGACAGACACCTTCCAGATCTCAATTGTTTATTCATCCCAGCTTTTCTTACCCCCCCCCCCCCCCCCCTCATATATCTTTATTTGAACAACAAAAAAGTAATAAATGTATGAATAAACCATTCCATATTGTTATGCAAAATGTTTTTGATGATTATAATATACTGATGATCATTTACATAATTCATCAGTTCGTACTAGCCGAGAGTTGTCGGACAACTCCTTCGCAATAACTATTCTAAGTGGACATACACAAAAAATAATGGCTCTCAATTTATTATTAAAAAATCGGTGAGTTAGTTTTGAAATTTTTGTTTTATAAAAAAATGAAAACTTGGGGAACAATTGTGTATAATAATATTTTTTGATGAATCATGAAAAATAGTACAAATATGGAACGATGGTTTTATGTTTTGTGTTTTATTGTAAACACCCGGATGCTGTATGTTTCATTGTCTTAAATTTAGTATTAAAGATATGGTGGTAGCTTATAGTAGCTTCTTCGCTGACACCTTATCTTTAAGGAATTCTTTTGATCCAATGAGTATTCTTGTTATTCTCCCCCCCCCCCCCCCCCACTTTAGATTAAACAAAAGGAATTTCGTTTGCATTTCTCATTTGTGTTGTGTTGCTCTTTTCCCCAGGATTTTCGTTCGCAACATACAGTAAACATAGACAAAAATGCATGGAGAGAAGTTCTACTGTCTTCTTCTTCTTCTCATTTTCAATGATAGTTGATTTCCCAATTTTTTTTGGCAAATTCGCGCACCCATTTTTCTCGTTTTCTCAACTCGATTACGATAATCGCCCAATCTGATTGCACTTGTATTTTATTTGTTTTTTCGATTGATTTCTCTTTCCTTCAAGATTTCTAGTTTTTCATGGGAATATTGAACTAGAGCTCTCGAGAGATTGCACACTTTTTGATCTCTTTTTTGGATAAAAATCGAGGAGCGAATTTTTTATTTGAACTGAATTTCATATTGAAACAAGCATTTCTATATATTTTTGAGAGTTTCTCGTATTTCATAAGTGTTCGGATAAGGTAGATTTTGTTTTCATGACCTCTCGAAAATAAGAAACCTATTGCTATAGTGGTATTATTTTTAGAAATACTGTGTTCCGCTCTCATTATATGTGAAATTTTGTTTAGACCGATAAATATATAATAATCAATGATATGTCAATTATTTTAATTTCTAAAGACAGTGTGAAACTTATTTTAACATTGTGAAAAAATAATCATTTTTTCATTTATAAAATGCGCTTTATGTGAAATCCAAAAGTATAAACTCTTGTTGATGGCTTAATAGAATTTAAAAACAAAACTTTGCGTTAAAAATAAAATGACACTTAAAGGAGGGCTTTACGGAGCTGATGAATGCTTCTGGGACGAAAATAGACTTCTTACTCATTCCAAATATGTTTTTAAAATGTTCTAAAACCACCTAGAAGCCAAGAAAACGCGCCTCAAAACAATGGCCTAGAAAAAGGGACCACCGTCGAAAACTAGTCAGGCATGAAAAATCCAAAAAACATAAATTTTAATTTAAAAAAAAACATAAAAAAGGACTAATATAAGTATTCTGCATAAATATTTCTTAACGAAACACGAAAAAAGCGCATAATAAAAAAGTTCGGTCAGGTGGCCCATTTTTCTAGGCCATTGTTTTGAAGCTCATATTCTCGGATTCTAGGTGGTTTTAGAAAATTTTAAAAACAGATTTGGAATGAGAATGAAGTCTATTTTCATTTAAGGTACATTTATTGCCTCCGTAAAGCCTTGCTTAAAAAAAAAGAGACCCAAAAGTTAACATATCGACCTGAAAAGATGAATTGATTCTCACTCATTTTTGTTTTTCACCACAGCGAACCACTTTGAGCTACTGAGATAATTCTCTGTTAATTTTCAATATTTTGCATTTTGGAGTAAAATCAAGTGGTACATTATCTTTAAAGGAGTAGTCTTCGCAGGTTGATTGTGTCCTTATTACCTAATCTTTAATTTCGATCACCTAAATCATGTTCACAAAAATTGCATTTAGCTTACAATTAGTTGTAAGTTGCCTCTTTGATGATTCGCAATGTCACATCTATTTTATAGGACTTATGCTTGAAATTTTTTTAAAAAATTGTAAAATACTGTTGAAAAATGGTTTTTTCCCCTGTATTTCTTTCTATTCCTTAGGTTTTTTCCGTTCCAGTATTTTACCCCTTTTCAAGCTATTTCAAACGCTTTCGGTATTTGCTCGTCATTACACATAATTGTAAACATCGTGTTTAACTCATAAAAAGCAAGTGAGAACAATCAAACATCTAATATAAAATTTCATAAAAGTGCAATTTGTACCCAAGAAAGGTAAACTAATAAGAGTAACTGGCGGTTCATTTCAAAACATCAACATTTGACATCTGATCCATTTTTTGAACAAAGTTCGATGGTCTTGTTAGGTAAACAAACAAATAGCCACTGGGGTTAGAGTGAGAGAAAGCTTCAGTATGTTTCGAGACTACTATACCATCCCATCCGATACGGGAGTCAAAAAGAGAAAAAGAGAGGGAGAGAGAGAGTCTCGTATATACCACTTGAACAAATATTAACCTCTGTTTCTCTCGATTCTCCCGACAATAGCAGGTAGTTCAGGAGGAAAATTGAAAAGAAGCTTGGATGTTCAGATTCGCAGACAAAATTGCTCGCGCGGGTGCACCATTGAAAAATATCGTGGAGAGAAAATATTCGAAATTTGGCTCATGCGACTCATTTTTGAGGAAATGTTCCCAAACCTATATTTATTGTAGTTTTTTCTTCTCATGCGTCCAACAACTTCTTTTATAGATTATTTGCCTCCATTTTCCCCGCTTTTTGTCGTTCAAAATGATAAATAAATTCCCATTGATAAAAAGCTGTAAAATTCACAATCGTTTGGTTTGTGTTGTTGCTGCTTCAGTATTTGCTATGCACCATCTTTTGCGTCTTGTTTTCCATTTATTTCAAACAATTTTTGCCTTTTTCCTTAATTTTTCTGATATGAGTTTTGGTTTTCCTTTTCGCATTTATGCCTTTTATGTTTGGTGTTGATCATGGAAACCGTTGATTAAAAGAAGGGTGTAACAATTACAGTTTCTTAACTTGATCGTTAAAGAAAGAGTGCGAGATAATCTTGTGATACACTGTCTTTAATACATGTTTTGAGGTTGATATTTGTTTAAAGGCTCAGAACATCACAAAACAAAATGAGATCCTTGTAAAAATAATCAAACAATTGACTACATAATTTTTCCATGTTTCTTTGTAGCGAAACACTAGCTGATTTCCAGGATCTTCAAAAAATTGTACTAAAGACAGTGTACCAGTTTTTCAGTTCTTAATTAAAATGAAAATAGACTTCATACTCATTCCAAATCTGTTTTTAAAATTTTCTAAAATCACCTAGAAGCCGAGAAAATGAGCTTCAAAACGATGGCCTAGAAAAAGTGGCCGAACTTTTTCCTATGAGCTTTTTTCGTGTTTCATTAATAAATAGTTATGAAGAATGCTTATATTAGTCCTTCTTTATGTTTTTTTTTCATTTTAATTCATGTTTTTTTTTATTTTTCATGCCTGTGGACTAGTTTTCTCCGGTGGACACTTTTTCTAGGCCATTGTTTTGAACCTCATTTTCTCGGCTTCTAGGTGGTTTTAGAAAATTTTAAAAACATATTTGGAATGAGAATGAAGTCTATTTTCATCCCAGTTGCATTCATTAGCTCTTTAAAAAGTTATAAGCATTATTTTCTGCACATAAAAAACACGCGAAACCACCAACTCAAATTCTAACGAATTTATCTCACTTGAAATTTTGTTCCATGATTTTAAAATCACAAAATTATTTCGTAAAATTGCATTATACTGTTCTAAAAAAAATCATAAATTTGCCGATGTCTCATCCTAATCAAACAGACAATATCAATTGGATCATGTGTGTTATTTGTTTATTTATAAGTTTGGTTGATTCCAAAAAGTTTCCTTGGCGAGTAGGAGGGAGGTGTGCATAAATGACTCATTTTTTCCCTCTTTTCCGGTTACTCATCACTCAATGATCGATTTCACACATCTTTTCTTTATTTTCAATTGTGTTTCCGTTGCTTCCCACGAAAAATTCAATTTTGAGGTCCTGTATAACAAAAAAAATGCAAAAATGCAAATGCAGTTTTTCTTGTGGTCACTCTTTCTCTCGTTTTTTATTCTATGGCTATTATTTTTTTGTTGTCCAAAAATAGTTCATTGGATTGAATAGCGGTGCATTTAAAATTTGGATATTTCAGAATGTCAGTGGATCAGACGATCACAGAACTCAGCGGGACACTGGCACAATTGAGCACATTAGTGGCACATATTAATGGACAGATTTCGGGTATTACTGGTAGAATTAATTTGACTCTTGATAATTTCGATCAGGTTGGTTTTTTGGGTTGATATTCTAGATTCAGCTATCACAAATTCGGGGGGTACACACATAATCCCACGAAAAATTAAATTTGAAAAAATAAGATGACTTCTTTTTTCTTTAGTTAAAGGTAGGGTGTTCGTTATTTTTGCCCTATATGGATTTAGGTGGGAAAAATTAGTCTTTTAAATTTTTAACTGACACCTTGTCTTTAAGTCGTCGTTTTTGGAGTTCTTTAAAAATTAAGCGTTTCCGCTTATCTCGCGAATTAACTCCCATCAAGCACAGAAATTGACTTTTTTAACGTAGTTCTTAATTTTAAATTCTGAGTTTAATTCACGATTATGGTAGTTTTTTTCAGTTGTGCTCGTTTTTTTAAATTCGATCCTGCAATAATAAAGCAATCCGCTTGAACTAGTATTTTCAAAATTATTGTTTATTTCAGGCTGTTGCAAATTTGGCAAAAGATGCAGGTTCTGTAACATATCAAGTAGGACATACTGTTTCTCAGGTATATTTTTAGAATTTCAACTTCCAACAAATACTCCTTTTCAGGTTCCAAACAGTTGGGTATTTTATTTATTATTCATCACACTTATAGTTGTATTCTTATTATTATCAATTGTTCTATTATTAAATTTGGTCACAAAAGCGCATGCCATATATGTGATAATGAAAAGCTCAACAGATGATAATAGTAAGTTAATTTTCCACCCCCTACTTTTCTTAAAATGCATATCAAAAATGTTGTGAGCTTTACCTCAAACACCCTATTTAAACTTCTCATACCATTATTCTCAACTATCCATTATTTTCTCGGTGTGTTCTTCTAGGTTCCGAACGAATGTTGATTCATAATAATGGAGAAACGAATGAGAAATCGACGATGAATTTAACGAGGGGGTTGAGGCCGCGAAGTTCGATGAGACATGTTCAGATACCGATGGATGCGGAGCCGAGAAGGCCTGGGGTTAGAAGAGGTATGGCTGCTTTATTTGTGTCTTGTGAAATTAGTTTTTGTAATCGTGATTGTTAAAACTTTATTTTTTTAAGTTCAACTAACGCTTGCAAGATATAATAATTGTAAAATAATAATAATAATTTATGTAAAAGAGTAAATTATAAGAGATAAAAATTTTGTCTTGCGTCAATCGAGATCGTTGTCGGAGCTCTGATCCTTGTCGCATGACTGCACGCATAATTTCATTATTATGTCGTTGTTTTTTAATATGCCGCATGAAAATTATTAAATATGACTTGAGAAGTTCACAACTTTAATAAGAATCAGTCAAAAAAGAGTGAAATACATTTTTTGATTGTATGAAGAAACAAAAAACAGCATCATGTTCCAGGTTTTCCAAAATTTACAGTTTCAATTTTTTAAAAATCGAACTGAATGCTCTATGTTCAATTGGATTTCAATATCTTATTTATCTATTTAGAGCTTTAGAGTTTTTTTTCTGTCCTTATTTGGATTACTTATTTTTTCTCAGCTGATCTCTCAAATTTTATTTAGTAACGGGGACCTGTAAAATAATAATCACAACTTGCAGAAAAAACCTAGAAATTTTTAAAAATTAAAGAAAAGTAATTATATTTTGATTTTTTTATTGTAAAATAATAATTCTTTAAAATTCCTTGAACTACGATTTTCTGTTCGATAGTTTCTGAAACTAATACCTAAAAGTAAAGTTAAGAAAAAATTTACGGAAACGGAAACCGAAACGTTTATAGTTCAAAATCTTTGGCGTTATCCTAAAAAAATGGCATCTATGGCAATTTATATTGTCACGATAATTTTTCGTGGCCGCTCATTTTCAGCTGCAGCAGATAGAAGCTGAAGGCGACGCGACCGCAATGGTCTCACGCGTTGCGGTCGCGATGCCTTCGATGTTATCAGTGGAGCTGCAGAAAATGAGCGGCCAAGAAAAGATTAAGCTTGACAATATAATTTCGGAACTGAAATTCTGAAAATTGTAAATTAAGTAACATTAAATTAAAGTTTTTTCACAGGCTTAAAATAATGTTATATTGATTTCAAATTCGATTTAATATGTATGTTAATTAGCTTAACAAAAAATTTGCAAAAAAAAAACCAGAATCGAACTATACCTAAACTTTTTTAAGGCCAGAGTTTAATTCAAAATGCACTTGAATTTCTTGGGTTTTGCTCATTTTTCGGTGAAACTTAAAATTTTGTAAAGTTTATTTTGATACTTCCATTATAACCACCATAAATTCCTTTTTTTTTTAATTAAGCAACCTGCATACAGTTTCCCAATGAAATGCTAGACACGTTATGATTACTTACAGTAAAAAATCACAATATCTTTTAAAAATTTCAAAAAATGTCATCGTTTTTTCTTCAGATACTACCTCAACCGATTCTAGCAATATCCGACCTTACCAACGACGACCCGAGGACGCTGGAAAATATTCGCTCGAATCAACATCCAGGCCTTATGCAACACGATTAGAAGTCTGACATTTGCCATTTCTTACCACCTTCCTATTTTAAATAGTCTGAAATTAGTTCCATTATTCACAATTGTTTGTTTTCCTTGGCTCATCTTCTCACCGGTGTTCTTTCCCTTATATTGATGTTTTTTTATTCAAGATGTGATGTCCTTTTCTTCAAACATGACACCTAGTCTTGAAATCTTGGAATCGTCATATCTTTTTTAAAATGTATTTTTGTTATTGATCTCGTCTTTCTCGAAACTTATTCCAAATGTGATATTATGATAATAAACTTATCTGTTTTTGCCTCAATGTTGGTATTATGTACATATAAATACAAAATGGATGAATCAGCAGCAAAGTGAGCAAACAAGGCGTCTTTTAGTACTAACCATTTTTGGGTTGATGAAGTGATAAGCATTCACACACACGCACGCATTTCTTCATATCGATTTTATTTTTCAATTTCTTTTGAGAAAACTTGTCATAAAAATTCCGAATGGGTGTGGACGAGGATATTCAGAATATTTATTTGAGTATTTATAATATTAATATAACTTTGGCTAATGTGAGTGTTTGATTAATTAATTAATTTTGATTAATTATAATCGGACATACTTGATGTCTCAGATCGATCAAGGACTTGGAAATGCCTTGAACTCTATGGATTTCGGTTTGGACGTTTTTGATGAACATGTAAGTTTTTTTTTGATTTTTGGAAGGGTTTATAAAAAACGTACTTTCAATCTCACAAAATATTTAAAGTAAAACTCAACTTCAATTTAAAAGTCAGTATCGCACTCATTTTAATAATGTGTATGTTTAAAGACAGTGTGCCAGTTAATTTGACCCTACCTAATTTAAATTTCAAAAATTAGAGCTTTCTCTCATTAGTACAATGCAATTTATGCGAAAAAATATTGATAGCCTCATAGCATTGGTCTAAAATAGCAAAAATCAACATTTGAATACGTGCCGGATCGTGCGACGCGGTCGTGGATCGTGCAACGCGGTCGAAATTGGCGCCAAACACAATCATTTGAATATGGCTACAAAGTGGTATTGCTTTCTGAACCTCCTGGTCTCCCCATATTCCAATTTTATTTTTCGCCTTACATGTTAGATTTGGATCGTATTAACTGGCAAGCTGCCTTTAATTACAGATCAAGACATCCGTTCTTCAAGTAAGAATATACTTTACTGTTTTTGGGATTTCGCGAAAAAACAAATTTACAAGCGAATGCTGCGAAATCGAGTCATATTAAAACCTTTAATCAGCTCTAAAAGTCAGAAAAATGAGCTCGATATTTCGCTAATTCCGCTTTACTTGAAATTTCTGAACAATTCTTGAAGTTATCAAAATTTACATTAGAGCGTGTTTGTAAAACAATCGGTGAAGTTTCTATGAAAATATTTAATTGTTTCTATAAAAATGATAATTGTCTCAGGTAACCATGGTTGTTAACAAAGCTCGTGATGTTTCAAACAACATCATATCTCAAACTAGTTCGGTGAGTTCATACAATTTTGTCAGAATTCAAACACATTTCCTTCAAGATTCCTGGTCAATGGCTCTATCTTACAATTCTTCTATTCGTCATACTAATCCTCCTTATCCTTATTGCATACATGATGTTTTATATTGTGATTTTTGTCCTGAACCGGAAACAAAAGATGGAAGAATATAGAATGTGGTATTTGCAGAATGTGATGAAAAAAAAGGATGAAAATTATTATGGCTCAAAAACTGATAGGTTAGCCATTACAAATATCTGAAAAAAAAACATAATTTTAGGGAAATAATGTCTGATGATACACCTCCACCGACTTATAGCGAATACGTCCAAACAGCTAGTTTATATGCTAATTATCATGGTATTTAGAATTTAAATAATTTCATCCAATTTTCTAATATATTTTCCTTTTTCAGACGAAATCGAAGCACAGAGGACACAAAATTTTGGCACAAGATCTACAAGGCTAGAAAAAATTCCCGATGAATATTCCACACTAATCTAACAAAAAAATTGTTTGTATGTACTCTAATAAAAATAAACACGGGTTTTTGAATGGTTTTGTCGTTTGACAATAAATCAAAGCGCAAAAAAAGAAACAACACTCGAATAATCGGATCGGATTGCGTCAAAAAAAACGGCGAGATACCGGTTTTTTGGGAACATTTACATAAACTATTTTTTTCATTCGTGAAATATTACTTTTTTGCCGAAGAATATTTATGTTGAAACTAATATTTTTGACACTGCTAGTCTTGGAATTGGCTTCTGGCCAATATGGTTATGGAATGTATCCTGGAATGGGGTACGGTGGATACGGTGGATATGGCCTAGGATACCCTGGTATGGGTATGGGCTACGGTGGATATGGTACAGGATACGGAGGACTAGGTATGGGATACGGTGGTCTCGGCATGGGATATGGTGGACTCGGATATGGAGGATATGGAGGGCTTGATCCATACAGTGGATATTCTAGCTATTGGAGGTGCAGGTTAAAAATCCTCATTGTAAGCATAATTTGAAAATGATGCCCCATTTTCCAGAACGCTAGGCCTAACACCATATGGAAAAAGAAAATGAGGTTTTCTGTAAAACACTTAATTTTTATTACGTTTTCTGCATTTGTTTGTGTCTTTTAAAATCTTGAACGCTTTCTCAATTTTATTTTTGTTTTTATTAAAACTTGCTGAGAAAAAAGATTCCTAATTATTATTATTATTGGTTTTTTTAGAGATTCTATTTTCATTTTACTTTTTTTTGGATGTTTTGATACTTTTTATAGGAGTTTTTTAAACTGGAATGAATTAATTGTTAGCCTAAGTCTCCGAATTTAGAAATTCTTACAAGTGCTTCAAACCTGCCTCAAATTAAAAAGAAGTGAATTTTAGAACTCTTTAAAATTGAGCAGAAAATTTACGACTGGTCTGTTTCTTAAAGACAGCGTGTCAGTTAGTTTGACCCTACCTGACCGCAGTAGGAATTGGCGCGAACCACAATTATTTGAATCTACCTTTATTGTTATCTCGACCTCCTGACCTCCATTCCCGGTTTTATTTTTCTCCTTGGGTTTGGATCGTATTAACTGACAATCTGCCTTTAAGAGGTCAAAGTTTCATGCACAACTGAAAAGCTTAAATTTAATGTGTATATTAGCTTGCTCTGTTATTGAACATGTTAAATTGATAATGTCAAATTCACCTGTTGGTTATATAATTCTGATTAGTGTTTTCTGTTTTTCCCAAAAATACGACTGAAAATGACAATATCCATCAAAAGAACGCTTGTTCTTTTCAGCCCAATACTATATTTATTATTAATCGAAAACTTTTTCTAAAAAATGCGCGAAAACATATTCATATTCATCACCATGACAAGTCAAAAGTTATACATATATCGTTTTCGAGCTCTGAAAAGTAAACAAAAATTCGTACCAACTGTTTTTTTGGCTCATATCATTTTTCTTAGCTCTTTTTCGAAGGATGGCTCACTAAATGAGGCAATTTGGGTTTCTTGAAAAATATGTACGACGTGATTAACTCCTTCTCTTTTAGTTTTTTTTAACGTACAAAAACAAAAAGATGAATGATCATGGTTGTAAAGATTCTTAAATAATTATGTTGTCAATTGAAATTCAGTTTTTCAGCTGGGATGCGGCTTTTTGGTCTTGTTTTGATTTTCACAATTTTTTCGTCTTCGATGGCAATATTTCGATCTTCTAGAGTTGTGAGTTTTCTTTTTTTTCAATAAGATTTCTTTTCTTTGTCACCAAGAAGATTTCGAAAAAATGTAAACAAAAATTTTCCATTTTGGTATATCGACTAAACTTGGTCATCATGTGATATTTTTCAAATTTTCAAAGTCACCGGACGAGTTTTAGCCAAGTTATTATTCAAATTCAAAATTCATAATTCACTAAACATCTGTTACAAATATGAAGGTTACATTTTGAAAACTTGAGGATTTAAAGGCAGCCTGTCGGTTAATACGATCCTTTGGACTACCTGGGCTCCCATAACGCTCTAATTTTTGAAACTAAGATCAGATAGGGTCAAATTAACTGACCCACTGTCTTTAATAATGGTTAATTCAGAAAATTTGAAAAACTGCTTAATTCTTGGTACAAAGTATGTTTAACCGACTTTTTTAGTTAAACATAAATTTTACTAAATGTTCACTCTGCGCAACTAAGAAACTGCACAACGTTCTCAAACTTCAGTTAATTTTTCAAAGTTCACAGTTTTAAGAAGTTTACGAACCTTCAATCCGGTCAAAATTTCAGAATTTATATTTTTTTAATCTGCTTACTTTCAGTGATGTCTTGAAAAAGATCGATTTATTTTCTAGGGAATGACATCGATAGATGCGAAAAGCGGGGATGTTATTTGGGTGCCAATTCCGAGAGACCAATCGAGATCAGAAAATGTTAGAAGGTAAGTAATCATGACATCGTTTTGAAACACCTTTTTTGTTCTCATTTTTTCAGATGCCTATTCTGTCGCGGAAGAATGAAGAAGTGAATAAATGATGAATTTTCAATAAAGACATTTCTGTTTGTATTTTATTTTTGTTTTATAGTTAGTTTTAAAAAAAACAACAACAAAAACGTTTGGGTTAAAATATGTTTTTATCTCTTGAACCCTAGCATTCCTATACTTCCCATCATTATTCCTTCTGAAGCGCCTCGCAGAAAACTTTTTGCATTACTCGGTCGTCCGCCCATCATCTGAAAATTTTAAAAACTCTTTAAAAATGAAGGTTTTGGAGTTAATTACCCCATTTTGTCCATCACAACACCCTGCTCCTCCATACCCAGAATATCCAGAATATCCAGAATACCCAGAATATCCAGGATATCCAGAATATCCACCAGTGTATCCATAATTTTGGGGGTACATTCCTTGGCTATAAACTGGTACAAGAATAGTTTGTTGTCTGGGCATCATTCCAGCGCCCATGTATGGATACATAGATTGACCATAATATTGACAAGAAATTGGAAAAATTGAAATAATCGACAGAAATAAACTGTACAAATACATTTCGTATGGAATGAAGATGAAAATTAAATTGGTAGGTCGACGAATCATCATGACCTTCTTTTTTAAGACTTCCACTTGTAATTTCAAGTGGTTTCTGCTATTTTAAAAATATTAGTTGCGTTATGATTACCAGTATTCAAAGTTCAGATGAATGGCCATCAAATTACTGCGGAAGATACAAATTTATTGAAAGTGTGACGATAAACATTTGAATTTCCGCCGAATTTCATTGTGTTCACTGGAGCAAACTTGCACATTTGTTTCCCAATTCGGAAAAATAGGCGATCAATTAAAAATTTTAATTTTTTAAATTTAAATAAATTAGTAGCAGTACTATTTAAAAAATTTAAATGCGAAATAGTTTCAGAAAGTTATTAAATTTTAATTGAAAATATTACTGATAAAATTTTAACTTTTTTCAAATTTATTTTTAAAAAATACTTTTTTTATTCATTTTGCACGAAACTTGTTTGCGAAATGTACGTTATTTTATTTGCGAAATTTAATCGAAAAAATTATTTACATTTTTAAAGGCGTGTTCCATCGTTTTGAACGAATGTACTTTCCTTTTTCAATGAAATTCTCATTTACACCCTAGTGTCTCACATGACTTTTCCCCGCGACCGAACTTTTCTCGCCAGTGGCCGAGTTTTTTTGTTCACTGCCAACATGCGATAACAAGCAAGAGCGCAGAGAACGGACCACTGCATTGCATCGATTTGGTGTGCTTTTTTTGTCGATAACTTCACTTCCTTTTAAACTTTTTTTAAAACTCGTGTTTTAAGCTTAGAAATTTACAGAAAATGGCTGATAATGAGGCAAAAGCTCGACAAAAGATGGCAGAAGGAGAGAAGAAGTTGAGGGTAATTTTATTGTTACGAAATAATTATGAAAGTAACGTCAATTTTTTGTTTTCAGGGAGGTGGAGGTTTCTTTAGCAAGTTGCTCGGTGGTGGCGGTGGTAGTGGAGAAGCTGCCGATTTGTTCATTCAGGTGAGTATAGTTAAACGTTCTTTTTTTTTCTTAAAAAAAATGCCCTAGTTATTCCAAAACTGTAGGATATTCTGGAACTATTTAGAATGATGAACCCATGGAAGAAGTTGATAAAAATCCAGTTTCTGAAATGAAATTGGACGATGAGATCGAATGTAGCTACTCAGGATGTTGTTTTGTGGCGGGAAATCTTGCAGAATTCGAAGAACACTACAGTTTGCACGCTTTTCAATGTGCTGAATGTGGTTCATCATTTGATACAAATCATATGCTCGATATTCATTTCGATGAAACTCATAACCCATTTTTCGCAATTCAATTGGAACAAAATCCAGAAGAAATGCATTTTCGATGTCTGCATCCAGTTTGTAGTCAACGATTTTCAAATCGTAGAACACGAGATCATCATTCAAGAACACTTCATTTTATTGAAAATGAATCACGGAAGAGAAGAGCTGATAATTTGAAAATTAACAATTTATTGAGCTCATCTATGAACAAAATGGGACTTGAAGATGAAGTTGGATGGACGGGAGAAAGCAGCCACGATTTTAATATGTTTAAAAAAGAGCGGACAATTGCCAAGGCTTCGAGGAAAAAATGAAAAATTATGAAATCAAATAAACTGTTCAATATGTCTTGAGTACTAATCGATATTCTCAATTTGTAAAAATGTCATTCATTACCTCTTTTTCTAGGGAGGAAATCTTTTCAAAATGGCGAAACTTTGGAAAGAAGCTGGTGAAGCTTTTGTAAGAGCTGCTGAATTCTATGGTTCATCTGGAGACTCGAAACATGACTGTGCTACTCAATACGCTGAAGCTGCCAACTGCTACCGTAAAATCAATCCACAATTAGCGGTTGATTGTCTCTTGAAAACTTCGGAAATATATACGGATATGGGAAGATTCACAATGGCTGCGAAGAATCATGTAACTATTGCCGAGTTGTAAGTTTTCCGAATTTTATTGGAAATGCATAAAATAAATATATTTTAAGGTATGAATCTGAAATACCGGATAAGGAACAATGTATTAAACATTATCAACAAGCTGCCGATTATTATAAAGGAGAAGAACAGAAGAGTAGTGCTAGCAAATGCCTTGTAAAAGTTGCTCAATATGCTGCGGAATTGGAACAATATCGTCAAGCTATTTCGGTCTTCGAGGAAATTGCATTTTATGAAGCTGATCATTCTACTTTGAAATATGCTGCAAAGGGCCACTTTTTCCAAGCGCTTTTGTGTCATTTGTGTATTGATCCGGTACGTTTTTATGGCTCTTAAATTTTAGGAGAAAAATAAATGTCGAAGTAGATTTTGTAATTATTATATATCACAATTAAAAATCTATCTTCCAGCTCGACACCCAACAAGCCCTTCAAAAGTATGAAAACGCTTCACCATCATTTTCTGACTCTCGTGAATGCAAATTCATCAAGGAAATTCTTGCGGCTATTGAGGATCAAAATGAGGAAACATTCACTGAAGTTGTGGCTAACTTTGATAAAATCAGCAGGTTTTTATTATATATTCTGGATCTGAGAAGAATTGCAATCATTTTTCAGATTGGACCCATGGGCAACTTCTCTGCTCGTCAAAGTCAAAAGAGCCATTTCGAGTGAAGGCGATGATGATCTCCGATAAATTCATGCTTTTTTCGAATTTCCAAAAAATATTTATCTGTAATGGTTGTGTTGTGAATAGAGTATTTTTCAAAAGTTTTCACTTCTCTCTTAAAAATACAAAAGACCAATTTTTCTGGCAATAATCTTATTTACAATGTAGTTTTGGAATTACTTGATCGTATTTATTGAATGAATTATGTATTCGGCTGTAATTTCATTCTATTGATTTTTTAAATGAAGAAAGCTTAGTTGCTGCCAAATGCGTATTTCAAAAATAATGTTCTTTGAATTGAATTTCAAGAAATTTAGCAAACAGGTTCAATGAATGAGGATGAAGGAGATGATGTGAAGTATTGGAAGATGAAATACGAAATGCTTTCTAGTGATTATAAAATTGTGAGTTTTATTTGTGTTTCGGGAAATCAGCCAAATATTTAGAAAAGCTTAAACCTTTTATTGGTTTCAGTTAAAAACAAGAAGTGAAGAAATGGAGCATAGACTTTTAGAATTAGCAGAAGAATGCGAAAATCACGAACAGGGGTGCCGCCGAAAAAGTTTTTGGCCGAAAAAAAATAAATTTTTTCGTCGGCCAGTAAAAAATGCCGAAAAAAAATAAATTTTTTCGTCAGCCAGGAAAAAATGACGAAAAAAAAAAATTTTTTTTTCGTTTTATTGGAAAAATACCGAAAAAAATTTTTTTCGGCGTTCCAAGTGATTAATGAATCATATTTCATCAGAAAAAAAAACGATTTTAAGGTTTTCTACCTTCATTCAGTTAAAAATTAGTAAAATAGTTGGAAATTTATGTTAAAAAATGGTATAGTTAAATTTAAAAATTTGTTTTCCGTAAGACGGAAACACCGAAAAAAATTGAAGATAGAAAACCGAAAAAAATAAAATAAAAATTTACGCGCTTCGCGCAACCCGAAATAAAAAAAACTTTTTCGGCGTAAAACACCCGAAAATCACGAAAACCGAAAAAAAATCGAAAAAAAACGGCAACCCTGATCACGAAGTATCAAATCAGAGATTAGTCGAAAAATATGAATGGTAATTTTTGTTTTGAATAAATGAATAATCTAGACACCCGAACTTTATGGCCAAGTTCAATATGATATATTTTTGGAGAAGCACTTGAATCAGGGATGGGCGGGAAAGACCCTTCGGGAAATTTTTCGGGAAAATTTTTTCCCGGTTCCAAAGACCGGGAAATTTGAACATTTGAATCCAAATACTGGTTTTATCCTGATTTTTTCGATTTTCCTAGGTTTTCAGAGTTACACGGCTTGTAAAAATGAACCTGTGTCATTCGCGCGTGAACAGGCTGGTTGCGCATTGTCCGCAAGCACAGATCAGAGAAAAACCTCTTCAAACTGCACGCTATTTACTGTAAAATATGGTCGTGCCACAGTTGCGTTTTCCTTGCCACGCCCATTTCTGTGCAAAAATCTTGAATTGTCGGGCGGAAATTTTTCCTCTTTCCTTGGTTTTTTTTACAAGCCGTGAGTTAATGTACATCCAACGATAAAAATTAAAGGATAAAACAAGAATCAACGCATGATTTTGAATAAAAAAAACATTTTTCAGAATTGCATAAATGAGTTTTAAAAAAAAAGAAAAATGTTATGTTCTCTTATTTGAGACTTTGAAAGACATATTAATCAATTTGAGTAAAGTTTCGTTGATTTTTCTAGCTTGATCTTTTCGAATTTTTTTATTTCTTGATGTTGTTCTATTTTTTCTATTAAAAAAATTTCCCAAAATTCCCCGAAACTTTTCGGAAAATTTTCGGGAAGGGAAATTTCCCGTCATGGTACCGGGAAATCCGGGAAATTTCCCGCCCATCTCTGACTTGAATCATTTGGAAATATGAATTTTAAAATTTGCAAGTGCATTTCACCGAAATTTATTATTTAGAATTTTTTTTTTAATTTTAGATTTTAGATCCAGTTATTTTCAGAATTTTGTTTCTGGGCCAATGTTACCGATTTTCATTGTGGGGTTATTTTATTTTAATTTGCATTGAATTCTTTAACATTTATATTATATAATTGTCACAATTAAATGCTGATATAATTATATTGTGTGGAACGGCGTGTTTAAGACTATAGATGAACTTCGCCCTCCAATGAATAATTAATTTTTCAGTGAACTTCAAGAAGCGCGAAATAGGATAGAACAGCTAGAAAATGCTTGTGTAAGTGTATTGTTTAGTCCATTATAGTAATGAATTAAGTTTACAATTTCAGTTTCAATACAAAAAGTCAGGAAAAATTTCCAAACTCGGACAAGATCTCAAATGTGAAAAAGATAACATGGAAAATGGGTTTCCTGGTGAGCATCAAGAATCACAGATGCAGTCGAGATCTATAATTGTGACGGTCGGTTAAAAATTTTTAAAGACTTTTTTTTCAAAATTTTAAATTGAATCTGGATTTTGAGTAGAGCCTCAAAATCAGAACGCAAGTTTTGAATCAGTCCGGCCCCGGATAACAATATTTTGCATTTCTGAATTATAAATGTTAGACAATGTAATAAATTCATTCCAAATCTTAACATTTTCAGGCACCACATTCTCCCGATGGAATAACCAAATCTTCGGACTTCACAAACTCCGAACATAAGGTTTATGAATACCACAAACTTCCCGTTATTCAAAAAGATGAAGGATTTATCTATGGGTTTCGATGGAATTCATCAAATAAAATTATTATAGTTTAAACATATTTTTTCTCAGTTTTTTTCATTGTTGCATTTGTTCATGGTTTCTCAATAACTTGTACCATTACGTATTCAATCGCTGGTTGTTCATGGAAATTTTCGAATACTTTCTGATGAACTTTGTACTTGCCTTTACATTTTTTTTGTTATAATTAAAAAAGTATCATATTTCTTCAGAAATTATACGGATTATTCAATTATTCAATAAATAAAATCTTATTTTTTTCATTTTATGTTACGTCTTCTACAATGATATTATACTGTAGTATAAAGTAACATTTAATTTAGGTCAAAAATGAAATAAAATAAGAAAAAAATGAGAAAAACAACTGAATTATCTCCGATTATTGGCAATCTTTATTTTTCGAATGTTTACTAACATTGCAAATGTTTGTAAACATTCCATAAAATTTTTTTGATATAAATATTCATAAATGATTCGTTTTTTAAATGTTTTATTGTTAATGTTATATATATTTATGGACCTATTCAGTTTGAAAAAAAAATACAAAAAATGTCGAGAAATTCAATGCAGAAATTGCAGAGAAATGCCGAGAAATGCAGAGAAATTTCTATTTCTCCGCATTGTTTGAACTGGTTTTCTTCAAGACCCAAACGATTTAATCTGTGTCCCTTTAAACAATTTTATGGAAAATGTTTGTTTTCGTGTCTATGATTGTGGAAATTTTACCAAAAATTCAGTAGTGAGTCCCAATGGCCCTTAGATGCCCAAAATATCTGATTTAGACCCAAAAAGACCGTCTGGGTCGAAAAAAAGACATGTCGAGAAATGCAGAGAAATTGCTATTTCTCTGCATTTCTCGACATTTCTCTGCAATTTCTGCATTGAATTTCTCGACATTTTTTGTATTTTTTTTTCAAACTGAATAGGTCCATTAAATTTATGGACCTATTCAGTTTGAAAAAAAAAATACAAAAAATGTCGAGAAATTCAATGCAGAAATTGCAGAGAAATGTCGAGAAATGCAGTGAAATTTCAATTTCTCTGCATTTTTTGAACTGGTTTTCTTCAAGACCCAAACGGTTTAATCTGTGTCCCTTTAAACAATTTTATGAAAAATGGTTGTTTTTGTGCCTATGGTTGTGGAAATTTTACCAAAAAATTAGTAGTGAGTCCCAATGGCCCTTAGAGGCCCAACATATCTGATTTAGACCGAAAAAGACTGTCTCGGTCGAAAAAAATGGCATGCCGAGAAATGCAGAGAAATTGCAATTTCTCTGCATTTCTCGACATTTCTCTGCAATTTCTGCATTGAATTTCTCGACATTTTTTGTATTTTTTTTTCAAACTGAATAGGTCCATTAATTTTATGTGTTTTCAGTCACGTGCGGCACATTATCTAGGTACGCGAAAACCGTTAGTTTCTTTCTAGAAACATCGTTTGATGTAAATATTTAAAAATATTTATTTATTTAGAAAACACGATGCACGTTCTGAAATCCCAAGTATTCTTCTGTAAATGAGCATGCCCTAGGCTATAAAGAATGTTTCCATCCATTTTTCTTCCTCGTTTCTTATTTCTTTCTTTTTTTTCATATTTGATCGAATGAATGATATGTGGACCAAATGAGTCTTGCATATATTTTAACGTTTCGAGAAATGTTGCGTTTTCCCTTCATTAATGCACTAGATTATTTTGAACTAAAGAGTATAATTTTTATAGGTATTATGGATGGCTTTCTTTTTAGTCTTCAAAAGCCATTAGTGGATAAGCAATATTATGAAAATATACTTTTTTGTTTTTATTTTCCAAACAGAAAGCGCTAAGCTGCTTTATTCGATGAAGAAGCCATTAGAATGCAAATATGTCAAATGACCTTTATCTGTTTTAAAAGGGGATAAATCCAAAAGTCACGGAGCCTGAGAATTGCCATTGACTCATGTTTCAGCTAGCAGTATTGTTGAAATTTTCGAGAAAAACTGTTTTTCCTTCAATTTTTTTCTTTAGTAAATTTTCGTAGAATTTGCGAATGTGACATACATTTCCTGTAGATTTGTTTAGGAGTTGCAAAGATCCTTCAATAAATTGTTTGAAATACTATGGTAATCATGAGTTACAGGTACTGTTGTTTTGCCATTTGAAGTAATTTATCTTTCATAAGCTAATCAGTGATGGCGAAATCAATACAATTCAATTTTTCCTCATTGAATTTTGAACTTGCAAACATGCGTTGTACCTTAAATGAAAATAGACTTCATTCTCATTCCAAATCTGTTTTTAAAATTTTCTAAAACCAACTAGAAGCCGAGAAAATGAGCTTCAAACCAATGGCCTAGAAAAAGTTTCCACCTGGCCGAAGTTTTTCCTATGAGCTTATTTCGTGTTTCGTTAATAAATAGTACAGAAATTATATTAGTCCTTTTGTATGTTTTTTTTTGGATTTTTCATGCTTGCGGACTAGTTTTCGCCGGTGGCCACTTTTTCTAGGTCATTGTTTTGAGGCGCATTTTCTCGGCTTCTAGGTGGTTTTAGAAAATTCTAAAAACAGATTTGGAATGAGAATGAAGTCTATTTTCATTTAACATACATTTATTATCTCCGTAAAGCCCTCCTTTAACATCTTGCGACGTCGACGCATCTGCTTCCCCATTATTTGGAATAAAACTGTTTTATAAACAAGCCTTACCAGTTTCAACCATCCAAAAAATGCCATCTTCCAACCGACAACCTTTATTTCTCATCGTGACGTGAATATCGAACAAAATAGTGAAAAAAGTGCACAATTAAAATAATTATTCTAGTATAGTCCCATCCTTCCTGTCTTTTGTTTTTATTCAAATATGTTTGTAAACTGGAATCCTTGAAACATGCTCAATTTAATCAAAAGATTTTTTTCTATTACTCGCATGATTAATTAAATATAATTCAATTTATGAAAAATGGGGGTATCTATAATTTTTTGTTGTTTTTCTTCTTTCCGACACAAAGAAAATATGGAAACCAAAATAATTCGGACATAAATATAATCTGATATTTTTTGACCGTCAATTTTGCAGATTAAATTTTATTTTTCGGGGAAAAAAATATTTAGCGGAACATTTTTTGTTTTCAATTCTGGAAGTACACATTGCTTAGAAATGTTTTTGAAAATCGTTTTTTTTGCCTTTAAATGTGAAAATAATTATATTTTATGAGCTGAAATCCGATAATCATAATGAAATCAAACCCGTAAATGTGTCAATGAAAATTCTAATTTATTTTTGTTCTTGACATGAATGAATCATGTTTTAGCTCTTCGAAGTATTAAAAATGAGTGGTTTTGACATCTTTTGCATTGTCCAACAATTGTATTTTTCATTTTTTTTAAATGTTGCAAAGTTTCTAAATACTGAAACACATTGGATGATTATTTTCTTAATTTTGAAATTCAAATAGGATATTTAGTCAAACAATGAAAGCTGTTAAAGCTTTTTTATTACTTTTAAGTTTGAGCCTAGATATTTCAACTTAAAGAACTTAAAGACAACCTGTTAAAATAAGTGGCACTCTGCCTTTAAGTCACTCCCAACAGAGACTGAAATCAGTTTTTATTCAGTCGTCTTAATCATATAATTTTCTTTACACGTTGGGCTACAGTGAACCGATTATAACTAAGAAAATTTAGTACGACTATTGAAAATTGAACGCAGAAAAGCGGGCAGTTTTTGGGTCTGGCAATTTTGCAATTGTGCGGCACTGTTTCACAAAACGCGTTATATTCAGCTATTCAGGGACGTGATTTGTAATTAGGAATGAAAAAAAATTAGATTAGACCATGCTTTATGTATTTAACGCAAAAACTTCATTTTTTCATGCGTTTTAGGCGTTAAAATGTAGTTTGTAAAAATTTGAATTTTTGCGTGTGTGCAATTTGTCGTAACGGTGTACCCAGCGTTGTTCGTGTTGACAATCTCGGTTCCCTGTAGCCCCCCCCCCCCTTTACTGAGATATCAATTTTTGGTTCGAAACAAAAGCGCGCTCTACTGAACAAACTCTTCTAGTGTAATGTATAATGATTCTGGAATATATTTACTCGCAGTAGAGCCCACATGGAAATTTTTTGCGTTTTTTTTTTGCTGAATGCAACCCTTGAAAATGAAAATTTTTTGGGTCAAAATCAGTCAAATCCAACAGCTTCGAATGAAATAACTAGGTGTATTTTAAAGAACCTTAATAATGCAAATGTAAATCCGCCCAACATGACGTAGCTCTGAATTCTTTACACTTTTGAAAATTTTCTCACTTTCTACCGCTAATTCAAAAAAAATAATATTTTTGTTTGGTGAGAGTCTTCGCAATAATTAATAATTTAATACGGACGTTCAGGGAACATTCCAAATCAAATAATATACGAAAATAGCTTCAAATTCAATCAAGCTTGGCTTTTTTTAACGAATTCATTGCGGATGAACCCCCCCCCCCCTAGTTGAATACGTCCTTAATACATGCAAGATTTACAAATATACTCGTATTATTCTTAAATTAAATTTATTTTTCCAGCTGTCTTTTCAAGTTCTGCAGGTGTTTTAAGGCTGATTCATATTATCATCAATTTTTTTCCTCATAAATAAGTAATGTCTAATTTCAGAAATCATAGAAACTTTTACTATTCTTAAGGATTTTGTGTGAATCAAATATCAGGTTCAAAACTAATGTGGGAAATAAAATGACTTTTTAGCAGATTTATGGAAATATATCCTTCCTGAGAAATCTTCAAAAAGGTTTAGAAGAATAGTTTTCCTTTAAAGATTAACTTTTAAAAATGAAGGATTATGGGAACCATTGTTTGATTGTGTGCAAGTTAACAATTAGAGATATAAAAGTCAGCCTTTTAACAAAAATTTGGTCACATTTTTATATTTCTTATGTACCTAAAAGTTGTTTTCTTGAAAACTTAATAAAATCTGATATCCTACAACAAATTCTAAACATTAATATGATCAAAGGATCATACATCAGTATGCCTTGAAGAAATTCTTATTTAGATGAATTTCGAGCAATTTTTCATCTATATTAACCAAAAAAAAAATAATGCTCTTCGATTCCTTGGTTTTCAGACTTGTTTCCTTCTTCTTCTTCGCTTTTCTATGAATAATTATATTTCAACCAAAATTATTATTATTATTATTCTGTTCATTTATATAAATTCTTATGAATCACGCAACCAGCATTTTTTCGTGTATTTTCTCAGAAGACCAAACTGTGAGAATAACTACACGACTAAAACAATCGAAAATGAAATAAAGAGAAAAAAAACGTCCCGGCTATGTCACATGCACTTATATTGCGTATAATACCTTGTTGGGGGGAAAAATGCGTCCACACTTTTTTTACTTCTCTTCTAATGATTCTTCTTTCCTGGTTTTTTCTCACTTTAATTTTATTGAATCCGTTTTTTGAATTCAATTAAAATAGAAGGACATTGTTATACAAATTGATGAACTTTCAACAGATTAATATAACTTTGTTTTGCATTATCTTGTACGTCACATACTTATTATTTCAATTTCTATGAAAGGTCGTATCTATGCTTCTCATCTTACATGAAAAACATTTAAGAAGATAAGCGCGAACTCCACATTTAACTTTTTCGAATTCTTAGATACTTCGAATGAACGCTTTATTTGCACTAAACCTTGAATTTTTTCAATGACGGTATACTGTAATTTTTGAGCACGTTAGTAATGGACGCCCAATTTTAAACATTTTCTCTTACAACTGATTAAAAAATAATTCATTTAAAGATAAAAATATTTTTAAAATCTCAATAAGCAAATAACTCGGCTCACAGAAACATTTAGCAGAGTTTTATGACGGATTCTGATTCTCCATATTCCATTATATGTACCCTCAAAGTTGCAGAAGGTTCTCAAACGGTAACTTCGAATAACTCCCTTGTCAGATTTTTATTTAAAACTTGTTTGCTTTAATTTAATTTCTTAAAAACTCCAAATAAATTTTTAAGAATAACTTAAATTTTTTGAATTTTTGATTTATCAACAATTATTTTCGAAAATATTAATTTATTAGGAATTCCAAGAAACGAAACATTCAGAATTTTTTAAAATGAAATGTTGAGATTTAAATTTGTTTTTGTGATTTTAAATTTTTGTTTCATCCACTCAGAATCAGCAAGTATTATTGGATCTTCAGTTTTCCGAACTTTTTGGGGAGTTCTTTTTTTGAGCCAATGGCGGCCCATAATTTTTACAGCAAAATGGGATATTGAGCATTATTTTTTGAGCTCATATTCGTTAAAAGTCTGTAAAGTCGTTAAAATTCGAGACTTGGTTGTTACTAACGGAAATAAATAATATTTTGAGTAATAGGAATCCTATTATAGGATCATCCAAATATTCCGTCAACATTCTGCGGATACACACATTTAAAGGATGGCTTTACGGAGATGGTAAATGTACCTTAAATGAATATAGACTTCATTCTCATTCCAAATCTGTTTTTAAAATTTTCTAAAACCACCTAGAAGCCGTGAAAATGGGCTTCAAAACAATGTTCTAGAAAATGGTCCACCTGGGGTCGAACTTTTTCCTATGATTCTTTTTGCGTGTTTTATTAATAAATAGCTATGTAGAATGCTTATATTACTCCTTTTTAATGTTTCTTTCATTTTAATTTATATTTTTTCTTCTTTTTTTGGGTTTTTCATTCCCGCGGACTAGTTTTCGCCGGTGGCCCCTTTTTCTAGGCTATTGTTTTGAAGCTCATTTTCTCGGCTTCTAGGTGGTTTTAGAAAATTTTTTAAACAGATTTCGAATGAGTCTGAAGGCTATTTTCATCCCAGACGCATTTATTAGCTCCGTAAAGTCCTCCTTTAAGAATGCGACCACGCTTAACTTTCGCTTAAATTTGAGCTAGCACGCTCACTTTCAGCACTAATTTTTTTATGTGATCGATGTGACCAAAGTTAGAAGTTCTGAAGAGATATTAAAAAAGTATGTAACTATATTTTGGTTATTGTTTTGAAACTTTTTTAAAAGAATTTTTCATGATCACTCTCCCAACTCCAATTCCACCCAAGATTCTATTTTCAAAATGAGCGAATTTCCATCATTTTTTCATTATAACTATGGGTTGGATATGTTTACCTAAAATACCAAAAATAATCTATATTTATACGTATTTTTTTTTTCGGTGATTCATACGATTAAGTTGCCCTGATTCTAAAAGTATACTCAATGTTCTCGAGCAAATTGAATACGGGGGATATTTAAGATGAATCGAGACACTATGAATCACTTGTTTATATATACGTAAGAAATGAAACCTTTCAAGAAATTTCCGTTTCCGAAATTTTGTCGGCTTAAATTTTCACAAATTTTAATAATTTTTTTGGCAGATGTCAAATTTTTCCAACTTCACCAATATCACCACATCATTTCAAAAAGAGCTACCATTTGAATTGGAAATGGTCAGATTTTTGAATACAAAAATACTGACAATTCAAATAATATTCGGATGTGGTGGAAATGTGCTCAATTTGATGGTCTTGCTCAGTCGGGCAATGCGAAGTCGAACAAATCTGGTAAATAGGGTGCTTTTTTATTTGATATATTTGATATTATAATAATATTTTGGTGTGTTGAGATTATATTAGATATTAGATGTGATAAAAATAAAAATAAAAATAAAAATATACATTTTATTATTTGTTTTTTATTTATAGATTTTCGCGGCTATGGCAATCGCCGACTTGTTTTTTTTTCTACTGAATATTCCGACTGTTTTGTTTTTTGCCGGGATTTTGATGAACTCGGAATGGTATCGCAATAGTTTTAACCAGATCAATGCAGGGATGTGCAATTGGTTGTCAGCTGTTTCTATTTGGTTAGTTTAGCTCATGAGTAATGAATAAAAAAATGCTATTCTAAAATACAGTGTATCTAGAAAATATGAAAAAAATAACAATAGGCAATTTTTTGGTTGCACTGTCTAGTTATCGAGTTCTAAACGGGACCTTAAAGGCAGCTGGTCAGTCAAGGCAAAAAATCAAAATTCGAAATGGGGGCTCAGGTGGTCCAAAGAACAATACCAATAGTAGCCACATTCAAATTAACTGATCCACTGTCTTTAAGGTAAGGTAGCGATAAAATAATTGAATTTTTGAAATTCTTAAAATCAGACATTATGTTTTTATAGTTGATGGAGTCACCCTCTATTTTTTGATGTATTTCAGGTTCATGATGTATGCAACAATTGAACGGGTTCAAGTCTTCCGAAGTCCATTCCGAACCTCTAAGCGTAATGCGTCGAAACGTTTCTTCGGCATTCTATTATGCATCATTGTTGTCAGTTTTTTACTCACTTTTGTTCACTTTTTTCCAAACTCAAATAGATCAATATGCAAACCCTATTTAGTGGTGAGTTTTTAAAACTAGAGTTCATGTAAATAACCACAAATTTTGCAGCTTCTTCATATCATCTGTGTGGTCGTTATTCCTGTCGTTGTTTCAACATTTCTCAATATTCTTTTGGTTTTAGCGTTGCGTAGAAATACAATGCCACTCCGGATGCTGAATGATAGTAACATCCATCAAACTTTGATTGTTCAACGGAATCGAACGGAGAGAAAAGTTCGTCTTATATTTGTTTTAAAGGAGGGCTTTAAAAACAATGGCCTAGAAAAAGTGTCCAAAACTAGTCCGCAGGCATGAAAAATCAAAAAAAAACATACAAAAGGACTAATATCATTTCTGAATAATTATTTATCAAATAAGGAAACATGAAAAAACTCATAGGAAAAAGATCGGCCAACTTTTTCTAGGCCATTGTTTTGAAGCTCATTTTCTCGGCTTCTAGGTGGTTTTAGAAAATGTTAAAAACAGATTTGAAATGAGAATGAAGTCTATTTTCATTTAAGATACATTCTTTATATCCTTAAAGCCCTCCTTTAATCTCAGAGAACACCAATTGTTTTCAAGAGGAATTAAAATATTTCAGGTAACCCTCATGGTAATTGTGATCATCACCAGTTTTATAATTTGCAACACACCGGGTGCAGCCGCATTCCTGATCCGAGAAAGAGATTCATTTTTAACAAGAAAACCTAATTTAGACGATATTATGATACGTTCAATATGCAATTCGTTAGCTGTCACTGGAAAAGTCCTCAATTTTTTGCTTTTCTGTCTATCGTCGGAACATTTTCGAGCATTGCTGAAAAAGAGGCTTTGCTACTTGTTGCACTTTAATTTGAAGGAACATGGAAGGCACACTTGCAGCACAACTGCCACTAAAACTTTTAGTGTTCCTTTAAACGATCTTTGATGGGTTACCATGTAGAAAAATAATTTTTTTTCAAAATTTCCTTTAGCAGTACGAGTATCTTTTTATGATCTCTATCAAAATTTGTTACTTTATTTTGTTTTCTTTTTTACTCCACGTGCCACATTCATAAAGATTTAAACTTGCAACTTTCCCCCCCCCCCATTTTTCATTTGCAAACCATATTTTTTGTGTTTTATGATGACCGGAACAAGGAAAAATGTATGTGTTTTCATTCTTTAAAACTCAATTAACAGAAATTATGGTACATACGTAAAACATTGAAACCCAGATGCACTGGGAGGTCGAAATGAAGAAAAAAAAGTATACCATGATATATAATGAATTGGATTAATTCATAAAAAGTACATTTTTTCCAGCAGAAATGCAAGCAATCTTCTTTAAAAGGCCAAGAGTATGAGATGCTTAGAATTGAGGAAGTAGAGACAGTGGATAAAAAGTGAGATACATCTTATCATATTTAACATTCTTTGATCAATTAGAGATTTTGTATTTTTAAAATTCTCACAAAGACGAAAAATTAGATTTATGATGAATTGATATTTGTGAGAAGCGTGATATGATGATAATATCCGGTTTAGTTTCAAATAATGGTTTATAACATGTGACAGTTATAATTAAATGATAGTGACCCCTAATTTTGAACATAAAATGGTGTTTAGAATAATGATAGTCTAAAGATTTGAATACATATTGTGTACCTATTTGACCATATGCCTGAAGCGATAGAATAGAGGAAACGCTAAAGATAGTATGCCACTTACTGTTTTCTCTTCCTAATTTTGCATCCCAATACGCGCTCTATGAACTGGCACACTGTCCAAAACATTTCCCCCCATAACAACTTGCATATGACCAACAACGCTCACCGTTTTAGGTGTCCTGGCAGTGTGCCAGATCATACAGCGCGTATGGAAATCAGACTGTGAAGGCGGCAAACTACAAAAATACCAAAAAATTCAATGATCAATCCTACAAACAGGCCAGTGAGCAAGTTTTGAAGCACTCCTAAAGCGAATTTGTTGAGAAACATATAATGTCATGGCCGTTGGCGGCCATGATTTAGGATTATTGGCAAAGTATAAGGTACTGTTTCTTAGTTTGAATGCGCGCGTGTTGCGTGATGTGCAGGTGGCTCAGCCGCTCCGCCCGACCGCAACGCGCCCGCCGCTGTTGCTTTCCCGATATAATTTAGGCCACTCAAGCTACGAACACTATAGTGTAGACAAGGACTCGAGGAAGAGACGACGACGACGACGCTGAAGAGACAAGCTGAAACGCAGCCGCATCCGACCATTTTGGACCCGAACGTCCACGCTTCCGCTATTACTTCCGAAACACTATATATTCTAAATCATTCTCGACCCTACCCCAGTTATTCCCCGTTTCATACGATAGAAACAATAAACTTTGTCTTTATCTAGACTCTGTTGAACTATTCAAGCATTCTACCTCAGATACTGACACCATGTTAGACAGGCCTATTTACGTCCGTGGATAGGCCAGGACATGGTGCATCGACCGTTCTTGGTCACTTACGAATCCGGGTCACACGGACCCGAAAAACTCAATCGGCGAGTTTTAATCAAACATACGGAAAACTCAATCGGCGAGTTTTAATCAAACATACGGAAAACTCAATCGGCGAGTTTTAATCCCGCCAGTGGGACTCAAGCATCCGTAGAACTCAATCAGCGAGTTTTACCTTTTTAAAATTCTGAAAAACTCAATCAGCGAGTTTTCACCTGTCTAAAATCCGAATAACTCAACCAGCGAGTTCAAAATGCTCTATCAGCGAGCCAAAACAGTCCAACAGCGAGTTTTTACCGAAAAAATCGGCGATTTATATCAAAAATTCACATAAATCGAACAACACTCAAATTAGTCAACAAATCTCATTCAAATTTCCTCCAAAACGGCTGTCTGTGCATCTCTAATATGCACACTCTATAGCGAAATGAGAAAATACGCTCCACCGCACAGTAGGAGCTACGTTTATTTTCGTTTCCACTTTCTCCTAAAAACGCTCGTTTTTTACCAAAAAAGTCGGAATACTCTTTTTCAAAGAAACTCCATATGCGAGTCAGGTCGTTATAAAACTCAATCAGCGAGTTTTAATCCCGCCAGTGGGACTCAAGCATCCGAAAAAACTCAATCAGCGAGTTTTAATCCCGCCAGTGGGACTGAAGCATACGGAAAACTCAATCGGCGAGTTTTAATCCCGCCAGTGGGACTCAAGCATCCGAAAAACTCAATCGGCGAGTTTTAATCCCGCCAGTGGGACTCAAGCATCCGAAAAAACTCAATCAGCGAGTTTTAATCCCGCCAGTGGGACTGAAGCATACGGAAAACTCAATCGGCGAGTTTTAATCCCGCCAGTGGGACTCAAGCATCCGAAGAACTCAATCAGCGAGTCTTACCTGTTTTCAAAAAACAGCAATTAGTCAGAAATCGCTGATTTTACGAACTTCCGAACAAACGGTTTTAATTATTTAAATTCAAATTAATCGAACATAAGATTTGAAAACTGGAAAAAAGTCGAGAAAGGTTAGAAAATAGTCGATCTCCCTCGCATCCGTTGCCGTCAAATACCTCAGAATCAAAAATCAGCTTTGATAATACAGAATCTACAGTAAATCCGCATCTTAGCCACGGATCAAGTCTTGATGCTGAAGACCACATTGAAGAGGTAAATGTAATGCTCTCCAGAGGGCCAAGAAAAACGTTTCTCATGCTAATTCGTCTCCGGCTGGAAAATAATCATTTCGCCTGGGGTCTCATCGACACAGGAGCAAGCAAATCATTGATTCATAACTCATTAGTTAAAAAATTAAATCTGAAAACGGGAAACGAATGCAAATTGAAAATAAATGGAGTCGCAGGCTCAAAAATAGTACATTCATCCGAAGCTTTATTACGAGTTCAGACAACAGATGGACTTCTACACAATATGTCATTGTCGGCAATTCCGGAAACGCTGACCAGGCTTCCGCTGCCTACATTGAATCCGACAGAAATTCACCTTTTAGCTAATCATCCGCAATGGAAATCATTGATCGAGGATCTAGATACGAATGATTCGGTAGTACCAGATATATTAATTGGAATTGATCAATATCATCAAGTATGTTCCAATTCCGTTGACACCACTTTACCGTCAGGCTTAACTATCACAATGTGCAAATTGGGACCATTTGTCTCAGGAGCGCAATACGAAGACAGCACGTACGAAGCATCCGTATTTCTAGCGCAATCTGAAATCTTGGAAAACGACGAATTCGAAATCACAAAGTATCCAGATCATAGTTCGGAAAATCTAATACAAAAATTATGGGAAATGGAAACTTTGGGAGTTAAAGACACGGAACTAGTCAAAAACGAAAACAGCATTGATGAAGAAATCATCAGCGCCTTCCTAAAAAACACAAAATTTGAGGACGGTAACATCAAAGTGGCGTTACCATTCAACGGTAAAGAAGGTCAACTATTAGACAATTTTCCAGTTGCGAAAAAACGACTTATTTCACAGCTTTCACATTTAAGCCATGATCCAGAAGTATGTCAGAATACGAGAAAATCATTCAAACTCAGCTTGAATCGGGAATCATCGAAATTTTCTGAGCTAGCTTATTCGATCCACTAGAACTTCTTTCACCCATCATCGTGAAAATAAAAATATTCATTCAAGAATTGTGGAGTAGGCAGAGGAAATGGGATCAATCTCTCCCCGAATCACTAGTTGTACCGTGGGCAACGCTTGCGAATGCTTTCGATCCATATAAATTCGAAATCGATAGACTCGTAATCGACGCAGACACGAAAAAATCCGAACTTTTGATCTTCACTGATGCATCAAAACGAACATCGAGCCAGCATCTGAAATCAGGAAAAGTATTCCGAGACTATGTAAAAAACCGATAAACTATGATAAGGCTTAGGAAGAAGCCCATTGATCTAGTACTCTTCAACCGCACTAGAACACTATTCGCAGTCATCATTTACATCACACAATTCAGATAATTTTAAATTTCGGACATTTTTATTCAGCCAATTCATCGTACTGGTTTCTATAACCATAAATTCCTCAGAAATCATAAAACAGTCGGTCAAATTTACAAAATACTCAAATAAACGGTTTTTTTTCACTACAAATTTTGAATTGGCGCCAATCGAGCCATATTTCAAACCGAATAAAACGGCAAGACAAAACAGTCAAACTTCGATCTGGACTCGAACGTCCGATTCCGGTCAATTTTTTTTCAGAACATTCAGACTTATATCACAAGAGGGAACATCGGAGCATTACCAGGATCAACAACATCAGGATCAACAACATCTTCAAGGATCAAGATCAAGGATGGAACAACATCAAGGACGAATCGACAACATGGATGGACATCAAATTTCACTCTTCATCCGCCATCCAAGATTAACACGCGACAAGAAGTTCAACATCGCATTCTGTCTTCGTCGTCGCGCTGGCGGGAGTGTCATGGCCGTTGGCGGCCATGATTTAGGATTATTGGCAAAGTATAAGGTACTGTTTCTTAGTTTGAATGCGCGCGTGTTGCGTGATGTGCAGGTGGCTCAGCCGCTCCGCCCGACCGCAACGCGCCCGCCGCTGTTGCTTTCCCGATATAATTTAGGCCACTCAAGCTACGAACACTATAGTGTAGACAAGGACTCGAGGAAGAGACGACGACGACGACGCTGAAGAGACAAGCTGAAACGCAGCCGCATCCGACCATTTTGGACCCGAACGTCCACGCTTCCGCTATTACTTCCGAAACACTATATATTCTAAATCATTCTCGACCCTACCCCAGTTATTCCCCGTTTCATACGATAGAAACAATAAACTTTGTCTTTATCTAGACTCTGTTGAACTATTCAAGCATTCTACCTCAGATACTGACACCATGTTAGACAGGCCTATTTACGTCCGTGGATAGGCCAGGACATATAAAATTAACGGATTAAAAATATTAATATTTAAAGGAGGGCTTTACGGAGATAATAAATGTACCTTAAGTGAAAATAGACTTCATTCTCATTCCAAATCTGTTTTTAAAATTTTCTAAAACCACCTAGAAGTCAAGAAAATGAGCTTCAAAACAATGGCCTAGAAAAAGGGGCCACCTGGCCGAACTTTTTCCTATGAGCTTTTTTCGTGTTTCGTTATTGTCAAGATAATAATTTCTGGCCGCTCGGTTTGCGGAGTGTCGTTGGGAATTTACTCACAACGCGACCGCTACGCGCAAGACCAACTGAGAAATTTGAATTTGAGCGCGTTGCGGTCGCGCTGCGAGTAAATTCCCAACGACACTCCGCAAAACGAGCGGCCAGAAATTATTATCTTGACAATAATAAATAGTTATGCAGAATCATTATATTAGTCCGTTTTAATTTATTTTTTTCATTTTAATTTATGTTTTTTGAATTTTTCATGCCTGCGGACTAGTTTTCACCGGTGACCCATTTTTCTAGGCCATTGTTTTGAAGCTCAGATGAGAATGAAGTCTATTGTCATTCCAGGTGCATTTATTAGCCCCCCTTTAAAGGCGAAACCTGAAAAATTGGCTCGAGTCTCATAACGACAACTGTGCGAACAATAAGACTGCAATAAAATCGATTCACAAGTGCTGCAAAGGACTGCTGGCGCTTTTTTGTTTTGCACGTTTCTACATTGAATTTGTTAATATTTTATTTATTTTTAACATCATTTTTAGTTTAAGCGTAGGCCCATAAATGCACTTTCAGTGCTGAGCATTTAGTCTATCAATCTTATTTCCCTGCTTGCTGGACGTTAGCCGCTCAGTAAAATGAATGGCCGTCTGAGACTGTATACATGAAATGGTTTTATCTTTGATAGCTTGAAATAGGGGCAAAAAAACCTGAAATTATCCATACTTTAGGAAATTCAGATGAATAAATAGAGAAGGTTTTTATTCGGAAATTTGTAATTTAAAAATCAGATCAACTCGTTCCAATTCTTTAAATTGATTAATTTCTATTTTGACAAAAAACAATCAATTCAGAATCCAAAAGAAATGGTCATATGAAAGCAGTAAAAAACTTGAAAAAAACGAACCGCCTCGTTTTCCAATAAACGAATCGAACGAAGTTGAGTTTGATGAAGAGGAAACCATATCTGTTGGCAAAAAAATGAGGTATTTTCACAGAATAGGTTCGTTTTTCAAACTCTTTCTAATTTTTCAGCTCTCCACTGGTTACAAAAATGAAACAAAAACGTCTGGAACATCGCGAGAAATTGATGAATTCGAGAATGAATTTGAAGAAAGAAAAACAAAGTGAAAAATAGAACCAGCGGCCATGTCTCTCAATAAACTGGATAGTTTTTGCATTTTTCGAGTCATAAAACAGTATAAAATAAAACTTTTTAACAGAAAAATCATGTGTGTTTTATTGTTTTGGTCTTGATCAGGTTGGGTTTCTGTAAAAATGAACATTGGTCTTTAATAAGCGTTGGTTTGTACCACCTTGCACCAAAAAAAGTTTTGGTTGAAGATGTAAAAATGTTCAGTGAGTTATAATTATTTACATGCAATTAAGTATTAGCCGTTATTTATTTTTTTTAACACGTCACTAAACCTACAATTTTTTTTTTCGAAAAGCCCGCCCACTTTTCGCCCCGATTTCTTATATTTGTCGTGATAAATTCCGAAAGAACCTCAGATGGGTTGAGACAAGAAACCGTGTCATTTTCTGAATTTCCTCGTGAGATATAAATGTCGTGTGTTTTTTTTTAGAATAATTTGATTATAACGTTCATGATCAGTATTTCTATCTTTAAAAGCATTTTTAAAAGAAACCTTCAGTGTCGACCAATATGTTCATGTCTATTTTTTATATTTAGTTTGAGGAGTTTTTGCAGGATGAAATGAAGTTAAGGTAATATTTTGATTAACATTTTCTGTGTGGCAGATGAATTATTAATGTTATATATTCATGACTTCGATGATGTCGTTTATTTTTGAGAATTTATGACGAATAAATCTGATTTTAAGTTATTAGAAAGTAGGGTCCGCGATAATTTTAGTATATTTTCGAATGATAAGCGGGGGGGGGGGGCTTCAGAAAATTAAATAACCAGAACTTAAGTACCAAGAATATAAATTTTTAAAAACGTGATTATGATATCTTTTGAACTATTAAAATTTGTGTTGATTTGATTTAATGAATGGCTTTACGCAGATAATAAATGTACCTTAAATGAACATAGACTTCATTCTCATTCTAAATCTGTTTTCAAAATTTTCTAAAGCCTCCTAGAAGCCGAGAAAATGAGCTTCAAAACAATGGCCTAGAAAAAGGGGCCATCTGGCCGAACTTTTTCCTATGAGCTTTTTTCGTGGTTCATTAATAAATAGTTATGCAGAATGCTTATATTTTCCTTTTTTAATGTTTTTTCATTTTAATTTAAGACATTTCATTTTTTTTGGATTTTTCATGCCTGCGGACTAGTTTTGGCCCATTTTTCTAGGCCATTATTTTGAGGCACGTTTTCGCGGCTTCTGGGTGGTTCTAGAAAATTTTAAAAACAGATTTGGAAACAGTCTGAAGTCTATTTTCATTTAAGTTACATTTATTAACTCCGTAAAGCCCTTCTTTGAACTGGACCATACTGTTTTATAATACTGTGTAACAAGGTGCCATTTAAAAAAAATCTAAACTGAAGGGGGGGTGGGGGGGGGGGGTAAATACCTCGTTTGTAAGTTAATAAAAATACTTAAAAAATAAACTTTGCTCTAGAGAAAAAACTGGATTTTTATGATTTATTGCCACTCACAATGATTACAAATGAGTAAAGAGATCCTGAACTTACATGTGTTAGAGTAGATTAATATTTGCCTGATGGAAAAAAAATGTTCATGACTATACTTATGTTTTGCAACCGCTGAAACCAAATCTTTCTGAAGTTTTTTTTTGAATTGAATAAATTATATATATTGAAACCCTAAATTATCAAAATCAATCCCTAATTTTTTGAGAATAAAGATTTGTTGTTTTGAAGATTCGAAAAAAAGGGGTTCTAGACTGGCATATTATAAATCTGATATAGTATATATATGTACATCATTAAAAAAATGTCCCTTGTGAATGACGCTAATCGATTAAAAATAGAAAATTTATACTTTCGTCTGAAAACATTTTTCACCCACTTTGATTCTATGATTTTTTCGAGTTTTTCCCACTTTCAACGCCCTAATCCTTACAAGTGTTTCGGTTTCTGTCTTTTGTTTGAAAAAAGGGTTTCTAAAATATTCCCAACGTCATCGTATTCAGACGATGTTCGGCCTAATAAAAGAGTCCTTGTAGAGAAGCATTTTCTTGAATTTAAGGGATTCAATGGATTTGGTGCTCGTGACATTGGGCCAACACGTGACCATGACCTGCGTTGTTTTGTACTTCTCGTGGATTCAATCATATCAAACTGGTTTTTTCTTTATATTTTTGGAGCTTTTAGTGTTCTACACGTTGTGCTCTATTAGTTCCGTGATTGATTTGAAAAAGATTAATGCAAGAGGTATGAATATTCAAATTTTCTGTTTTATTCATATAGAAATTGATCATTGAAGGTTCATAACCTTACAAAACGAAACTTTACGAGTTTAATTGATAATACTGTAATATTGGATTCAACCTTAGGCAAGTTAGGAACCTTTGAAGAACCAATTTTGAAGATCCATAACTCGATTCAATACTTCCAGTGAAATACTGTAAGGATTCGGTCGCGATTGAGGTTGATGTCTGATCAACATCAAATTATAGTGGTTCATAATTAACTAGTGTACAGAATTTTTTAAAAATTTATTGGTTGTGGAGGGCTTTACGGAGCTAATGACTGTGTCTGGGATGAAAATATACTTCATTCTCATTCCAAATCTGTTTTTAAAATTTCCTAGAACCACCTAGAAGCCGAGAAAATGATCTTTAAAAAAATTTCATAGAAAAAGTACCCACTTGGCCGAACTTTTTCCTATGAGCTTTTTTTCGTGTTCCGTTAATAAATGGTTATTCATAATCCTTATATTTTCCTTTTTTAATGTTTTTTTCATTTTAATTAATGTTTTTTGGATTTTTCATGCCTGCGGACTAGTTTTGGCCCATTTTTCTAGGCCATTGTTTTGAAGCTCATTTTCTCGACTTCTAGGTGGTTTTAGAAAATTTTAAAAACAGATTTGGAATGAGAATGAAGTCTATTTTCATTTAAGGTTAATTTATTATCTCCGTAAAGCACTCCTTCAAGTAAATAACATTAATTTAGTTCTGCTCTGAAAATGTATTTCTGTCTGTAAATTTTTTATGTAGAGTTGCCATGCTTGAAACTTATTGTATCGAAATGTTGGGCATAAAATAGTTAATTTGGCTGAAATTTCGAGAAAAAAATTCAATTCATGATCAATATTATCGAATTGTATTTTGCCCCATCTCAGAGATCTATATGTTCACATCGTCACATGCGGATATAAATGTGTATATCATGAAATTTTGTCTGCCTTGAAACACAGAAATGTGCGTTTCTTACATAATCAAATTAAATTATTAATTTTTTCTTCATCTTCTGCAAAAAAATGTGTTTCAGATGCTTTTTAGTTATCCGTCAGAAACATACAACTTTCAGTTCCAGGAGGATTTTTTTTTGAAATGGAAATATTTCTAATACATTTCCGGAATAATTTCAGTTTAAAGATTATTTATTTGTCATGACAATTTTTATACTTCGCAATTTTTATATGTTATTTCTATTTAATTAACTATTATGACTATTTATGACGATTATTGAAATTGTGACGCAGTTTATAAAATTTGGCTAATTTCTTAATATTAATTTTAAAATTGAATATTTTTCAACGTTTTTTCGAGCAGAAAATTATGACTGACTAGATTTGATTTAATCCCATCTTCCTCTTAATGTTTCATCATCAGACACATATTATCGTATTTTTTCCTCGAAATTCCTAGAACTTTTAAAGTTTCAAACATTCTCCGCTTGATTACTGGTGCCTTCTTCCTATTTTTCGCTTAATTATATTTTCTTTTCCCACCATTTGAGACATATTTATTTATTCCTTTTTTTCCAGATCATGTGGCTGACCAAATTAGTTTATTTTTTCCTATTCTCGTTCGTTTTTCAAACGACCAAACAAGAAGAAGAATGTGAAATTAGGCCACCCACACCGAGTCATCCGAATATTGTGGTACTCATGATCGATGATTTGGGTAACAATTAAACTATCCGATTTTGATTTTTATGATATTTATATATTGGTTCAGGTTACGGTGACATTGCTTCTTATGGTCACCCGACACAGGAATATACACAAGTTGATCGGATGGCGTCAGAAGGCACACGTTTTACACAAGCATATTCAGCTGATAGTATGTGTAGTCCAAGTCGTGCTGGATTTATAACCGGTAAGAGAGAATCAAAAAGCGGGAGCTCACGTTCAGATCAAAATTTTAAGATTTTTTTGCATTTTAAAGGAAGGCCTTTGTACCTTAAATGAAAATAGACTTCATTCTCATTCCAAATCTGTTTTCAAAATTGTCTAAAACCACCTAGAAGCCGAGAAAATACGCCTCAAAATAATGACCTAGAAAAAGTTTCTGCGGACTAGTTTTCGCCGGTGGCCACATTTTCTAGGCCATTGTTTTGAGGCGCGTTCTCTTGGCTTCTAAGTGGTTTTAGAAAATTTTAAAAACAGATTTGGAATGAGTATGAAGACTTTTTTCATCCCAGACGCATTCGTTAGCTCCGTAAACCCCTCCTTTAAAATATTTTTTTATTATTTTAACCCCGCGATGGGAGTACATAAACAATTAAAAAGGAGTCCAAATTAAACTTAAACTCTGTTCTCAGTTTTTCTTTTTAATTTGAATTTTAAATTCATTTCCATAACAAAAAATCCCATATTCGAATACGAGTTCATTATTAGAATTTATTTTCAGGTCGACTACCGATTCGATTAGGAATAGTAGGTGGTCGTCGCGTTTTCGTCCCCTTCGATATAGGAGGCCTTCCAAAACAAGAAGTAACAATGGCTGAAATGTTAAAACAAGCCGGCTATGTAACCGGAATGGTTGGAAAATGGCATTTGGGTATAAATGAGCATAATGCAACAGATGGTGCACATTTACCATCAAAACGTGGATTCGATTATGTTGGAGTCAACCTTCCATTCACTAATGTCTGGCAATGTGATACTACCAAAGAATTCTATGATAAAGGCCCGGATCCATCACTTTGTTTTCTATACGATGGTGATAAAATTGTGCAACAACCGATGAAATTCGAGCATATGACTGAAAATTTAATTGGCGATTGGAAACGGTTTTTGATGACCCGGTTGGCTCAAGATCAACATGAGAAACCATTCTTCTTTTATTTTTCGTTTCCACAAGTTCATTCTACTCAATTTGCGAGCAAGAGGTTTAGAGGTTCTTCAGTTCGAGGTATCTTTTTAAAAACCAACAAAAAAGTTGTAATAATTTGAAAAATAGGAATTTACGGCGATTCAATTAATGAAATGTCATGGGCAGTTGGAGAAGTGTTGGACAGTTTAATAAATGCAGGAATAGCTGAAAACACATTGGTGATCCTGATGTCAGATCATGGGCCACACGTGGAACTTTGTTTGAACGGAGGATCTACAGCAGGGTTGAAAGGGGGAAAATCGAATAGTTATGAAGGTGGATTCCGGATTCCGTTTATTGCATGGCAGCCAGGAACGGTGAAACCTTCAAGAGTTTCACATGAAGTTATTTCAAGCATGGATTTGTTCCCAACGTTTAGAGGAATGCAGGATGAATGCCTTTTCACAGTATGTTTTTGTGAAAATTTTTTTCAACTAAGTATTTTTTATGATCCACCAATTTTTAGTCTTTATGCAAAACTTGCGTAAGATGTTCACATTAAAACCTCCGTTTTTTATTTATATCTAGTTTTTAAAAAGTCGAGAAAATACATATTTTTTGGTAGCCAAGACGTAATAATAGGTTTTTATCAACTAACACCCTGTCTTTAAAAGCGAAAAGTCGATCCAATGAAAATTCAAAATTCACAGTCAAGACCCAAATTTTCATTTTAAATTTCTATGCTTATAATTGTAAGCGGAAACTAATTTAGAATAAATAGGAAAACAATAATAATTTGAACTTTTTCCAGAAGCAACCACTCCCATCCGATGGTGTTGACATAATTGATGAACTTCGTGGCATCTCGGAAGAAAATGAAGGAACGTATGGAAAAAGAAGACCAATTATTTATTATTGTAACACCCATCTAATGGCAATTCGAATAGGTGACTACAAAGTTCATTACAAAACTTCGCCAATATTTTTGAACACCTCGGTTGACCCGAACTTAGACTACTTCTGCCCGAATGGTAAACCAAAATCCGATTGGTATGTTGTTTTTTTTTTGAATGACGGGTACAGAATCTAATACAAAAAATTCAATTAGGTATGTATCACAAGTTTGTCCGGACGAACACTTGCAAAAACATTATCCCCCTCTGGTTTTCGATTTGATTCGTGATCCTTATGAGCAATATCCACTTCAAAACAGTGTTAAGTCTCAAGAAGTGAGTTGGACAAGTTTTGTTTCTTTAAAAAACCATACAAACCTTTTCAGATCCGTTTCGAAGCGATGCAATACCTATCAGCTCATAAAAGATCCCTTGTGAAAGTACCAAACGTTTTAGGAAATTTCAATCGTACCATAATCCCTTGCTGTAATCCGCCAACTTGCCAATGCGATAAATTATCACGTCCCAGTGCTTCTAAACCCGATTTTGTTGAATTTGTTCCCGAGTTTGATCGAACCGAATACGAGCTTTTACATCGTTTTTTCTGATCTCATAATCTCTTTTAATTATTGATCTCAGCTTTATCTCATAATAAACAGCACAAACAGTCTATAAGAATTCCAACAATTAAATCTTGATTCCAATGAATTTGCTTTCACGTGTTTCCATTTGTTTTAAAAAATTTACCACTTTTTCATTTACCACTTTTTTGAAAGACGAAATTCCGAAAAAAAATGTCAAAAAGCGAGAGCAAGGTTTGATATCATAATAATTAAAGTTTGGCAGTTTTCTTTGTTTTTTGCTTTACAGAAAGATTATTATGAAAAAGTGATACAAGTCCACTTGGAAAAAGGGCCAATTTCACATGATTATTCATACGGATTTTTGGTTAAATTGATCAATGATATCAACGTAAAAGTTATAAATTTGAAAAAAAAACATTGAAATTAAAATTCAGGAGCGTATGGACAAAAAAGAGCAAGTTATCTACATCCAAGCACCAGTGAACATTTGTGGTGACATTCGTAGTAAATATTCCGATTTGTTAGATGTTTTCAAGAAAGCTGGATGGCCATTCGATACAAAATATTTGTTCCTTGGAAACTTCTTCGATGGCGGACAGTTTAGTATTGAAGTTCTGGTTTTGTTGATGAGTTGCAAGTTATGTTATCCGAATTCATTCACCATGTTGAGGGGAAGTTTGGAGAACTCTTTCTTGACTTCTGATTCGAATTTTATTGGAGAATTGAGGGTCAAGTATCCAGAGTCCAATCAATGGGTTTATTTGACGCAGCTGTTCAAATCTTTTATAGAGTAATTTGGGTAATTTTGACACTGGAAAATTGATCAATCATTTAAGAAAACTTCCTCTCTGCGCAGTTCTGAATAAAAAAATAATGTGTGTTAACTCATCGATTTCAACAAATGTGACCAATGAGAAAAGTGCAATAACTGTTAGAAAGTGAGCTTAAAAATTAGTTTTTTATCTAAATTTCGAAATGTTACAGCGGGGTGTACAATAGTAATCGTACTACTCAAATAGAGGTGAACTTTGCTGAAATCGATGTTCCTCATTCGATTACCCCGAAAAAAATTGGTAAGAGTAATATTAGAGAGAGGGTGTCAGTCAAAAAGGCTAGTGCTTATGCCATTGTAAATTGCTTTAAAATATGCAGGGCAACACAAAAATACACATTTTTTGTGGTTAAATTTAGTACCTCCGATGTGGTTTTAAATTGATAAAATGTATATATTAAATATTAAAAGTTCTATAAATAACTAAAAGTACACGATGCTTAAAAGTGTCTTTAAAAATTGCTCGATATTTATTTAATTAATTTCCAACAATTTATATTAATTTTTTGCAGAAGAAGAGTCAAAACACACCCAAAGTATGCTCAAAACTTTGGACATGTCATTAATTGTCAATTCAAACGACGTCATGAGAAATGGGTACCATTTTTTCAACAACCATACAATTTTAACACTTACAACTGGGTCAGCAATTTCACACAGATTCAATAACAAAGGCGTTGTGATGACTGTAAATACTTTACTATTACTCAAAGTCAATTTTTTGTTTTGTTTTTTTTTAGATGGACCATATGAGCCACGTGAAATTCAAGCATCTAACCCCAGCTGATGCAGATTATGATGACTCTTCAAATGTTCTCCGAAATTGACACTGGCTGGAAGATAGAGGATAATCTCCATGACAACACATAACATTATTTTCCATTATTTTTTTTTTCAAGTAAATAAATATACTCAACTTGTGTCTGTTTTACTTTATAATCAAAGAACAAAGTGGTGGAAACACTAACGTTTTCGGAACACGAAAAAAAAAGCAAATATAATATTTTTTTTTGTTCACATTGCTAGTTACACAAGAAACAGTCTCAGTCTCCATTCGTCTATTCCAGACAATTGTGGTTTTTGATTAGATTCGTCAAAAATTTTAATGGGGTTTTAAATTGGATTCGTTTTTTGCAAATAGGATTTGTTTTTACAAATGACTGAATTCGCATTAGCCTTAAAAAATTGTCTATCGAAATTGAAAGTTCGTGTTGTGAACTTTGCAAACATAAGTGGGTCTACCTCTTATTTGTTATTTTGACATTATTTGTCGTTGTACAATTAGTTTTATTTTCAGATGGTTTTGGTTGAAAAAACAACGTCACCTATCGAAAATGTGGGACAAAAAACACGTAAAATGCTTGAAAATGTTGGAGCTGGGAAGGGGCATTTGTCAACAGTACACTTGGTTCAAGAAGGGGATAATGTGTTCATCTTAAAGGTGCCAATTATTGAACAATCGAAGCTTTTAGCTTCTCCTATAAAGAAGGAAAGGTTTGAGAAGGTAATTTTCAAAAAAATAATAGAAACTGTAATCAAATTTAAACGTATTTTTTAGATGCATAATACAGAGGTGGATGTATACAATTTGCTTTCAAAACATCCAGAGGCTAATGTTTTACACCCGAAGGTATTTCATTGTTATTTCGAGCAATTTCAACTTTTGAAAAAACCTCCAACTTTTTCCAGATTTTTGACACCCAAAAAGTGGATCTAAGTTCAAATCCACCTCAACCGGGGCTTATTGCAATGGAACATATTAGCAATTGTACCACAGTGTTCCTGAATCAAAATCTGAAAGCGGAGGATCTTATAGAGCCGCTGAAAAATATGGCACGGTTTCATGCGTTGGGTTTCAAATTGACAGACGATGAGAAGAAGCTTATTCCAAAAGATATGATCAAAACATGGTTTGCTGAGCTTTTTTGTCCACCAGTGAGTTGGGGGGGGGGGGGTTTGAACTCAAGGGGTACCCGATATTAAAGACAGCTGTTCAGTTAATTTGACCCTACCTGTTCTTAGTTTCAAAAATTAGAGCGTTCTCTAATTAGTACAATGCAATTTATGCGAAATCACACCGATAAATACACACTTCATAGCAGCCGTGCAAAGTTGAAAAAATAAAAAAAATTAATAAAAAAAAAAAAATTTAAAAAAAAGCTCGCGTGTCCGTGCGACGCGGTCTGTGTCCGTGCAACGCGGTCGGAATTGGCGCGAAACACATTTATTTGAATGTGGCTACATATTGGTAATGTTCTTTGGACCACCTGGGCTCTCATTCGAATTTTGATTTTTTGCCTTTAATTTGGATCGTGTTAACTGATCAGATGCCTTTAAAGACAGTTTGCCAGTTTATGAAAATGCTGAAATCGAATAAACAATAACAGTAGATGCAAAAAAGCTGTAATAAATGTTCAAAGAAGTGTTCCGATCCGGATCGGATCTATAAACACCATGCAAATTTTTTGTGACGTTTTCATGACTCTCTTTTTTCGAAAAAAAAGTAATTTGTAATTAAATTTTGTAATAAAAACCGGTAATGTGCTTATTTTTCGAAATAAATGTTATGTTTTGTGAAACCGTTTTCTGATCATCAAATAATTTGTTTTTTTACGAGCGTTTTTAAATAGGCCGCAATTTTTAAATTCTAGCAAAATAGTAAAATTTGTACTCTGAAAATTAATATTTGATATTTATAGATCCGAATTTCACCAGATCCGGATCGATCCGGATCGGATTGAGAGATCCGAATCCGAAAAATCCGGATCGGAACACTGGTTCAAAGTATCAAAAACACACTAAAAAACACTGCTGAACACCCGTTTTCAAAAATTCATGTGAGACCAGTTTTCCGTACTGAAAATACTTATAAAAACGATATATTCATTTTTTTTATTCCAATTCCTTCTTCAGATTTTCTTTCAAGTTTATTTCAAACATCCATAGCCTAATTATTTCCATTTCAGAACATGGAAATGTTTCTTTCCGTTTGGAAAAACAACACAAAGATCATTTTGAGTGATGAAGCGTCAGAAGGTATAAATATACTTCCGGAAGTATTGTCATATGATAATTTGTTGAAATTTAACGACATTTGCACTTTGAAAGGTATTATTCATTTTAATAATGTATTCCGTTTTTTTCCAAAATTGCATATTGTTAAGAAATTCCCGCAGTGATGTGTCATGGCGATTTCTGGTCGCCGAATCTCTTGTTCCAACTCTCTGAAAATGGATCAATGATCTTCAAGTCTTTGTGCGATTTTCAGGTTCAAAAAACAGGAGTGTAATTATCGGTTTATGTTTAAATATTCAGACATGTAATTGGGGGAGTGTTGGTCAAGATTTGACACGGCTTATGTGTACAACATTGAGTGGAAAAGTGAGAGAATAATTACAGAAGCTTTTTTTTAGGGTTTTCACAGAATGTTAAAGTTCAAAGTTGTTTAGGACCGGCGGGATAATTATAAAGAGCTTATAAAGGTTTACCACAATGAATTGGTAGAAATATTTGGTTCGACAAAAGTGCCACTGAGTCTTGAAATGGTAAAAAATCATCGTGTTATTTTTCAATAAAATGGAAAATAAAACATTTCAGGTAGAACAATGCTATGACCAAATATTTCCATTACATGCAGCTGTTATGTGTGTACCAACACCCGGAAGATTGTTGATCAAAATAAATGAGATTGAAGACAAAAACGAACGAGAAAAAGTTTAAAAATATATTAAGGAAAAAATACATTATAATTAAATTACAGATGATGAATTTGATATCAGAAAAGTATAGATGTGCTCTCGAGGATATGAAGAATTTGTGGGAAAAACGAAATATTTAAAATCAAAACAAATTCTGAAAGATTTCTTCTGCTGACTTTGCCACACCTTTTCCTTTATTCAATAAGCGTTCAACCCAAGATAGCCGTCGTTTTTGAGTTGGTTCCTAAAAGTTGTTTATTATATTATTTTAATCATAATTATTGCTATTTAAAACCTCAATTTGTTGTAATATCGCTTTCCAAGTTTCTTCTGTATTCATTCCCAATAAAGCCGACACTTCTAAATATTCACAATTGAACGCGCGGGCTGCAGATCGACCTTCTGAAGCAGAAAACAATTAGGGGTCAATATGAGCTTCACGTACCTGCACTAGAAATCACTTGATTCCGAACCAGGTCGATTTTATTAGCTACCAAGAACGCTTGAACGTTTGGATTCATCTTGTTTGCAAGATAAATCCTTTCCAAAATCTGAGTAGCATAGATGAATGAAGGACGACTATCAACGTTATACATGGCAATATACATGATTGCTGATTGACGGAATGGCGAGTTTTCAAGTGAGGATTCGAGAAGGATTTCTAACGTGATTTCTTTCCCATTGAGAAGGAATGTTGTAATCCGGGAGAAGTCATTTCCATTCTCTTCGGCTGAAAAGATTTTAATTTTAATCAATCTGCTGATTTTTTCTTAAAGGCAGGGTGTTATTAAATAACTCGCTTTAATATTTACAAATTCAGAATAATATAGTGACACCTTATCTTTAAGACACGTTTTTTCTTTGTTTTATCGCATTTTTTTTAAATGCAATAACACATTCTCTCATAAAATTGTTGTTAAAAGCGTTTTAACTACAATATATGTATTTTACAATCCACTTTTCGGAAAAAAAAAAATAATAATATGTTATATAATATTTGGGGTTCGTCAAAAACTTTAAAAGTACATATATACTTACGATCAACTCTTTCTGGAGTCATACTAGTCGCAAGGTGATGAATTCTATTCGCCAAGCTCTTTTTCCCACAATTACGTGCTCCATAAATTCTAAGAACGACATGCTTCATTAGGCAATTCTGAGAATCGAATAGGAATATTTCAGGACAAGTTGCACGGCGGGTGTCTGAAAACTATAGATTTTAGATTTTAGAGGTTGATAAGAGTGGTACCATTTCGGGATAAGCACTCAAGGTTTTGTTGTTCTTTGGGGATTTTTTGAAAACCTTTATCTAACAAATGACCGTCTCTCAAATCGAAACTTCTCATCCTTGTGTTTCTGGGATTAATTGGCTGCATTTCTTGCTCATCCTATAAATAATCATATATGTGTCAGAAGCATCTCCCTTTTTTTCCATTCCAACCTCTTGATCACTATTTGATGAAAACGCAGGAGTGGGTGGAGTTGGTGGCAGACTTCGACGGGTGCCATTTGGAAGCGGGGTTGACGGAAGTGAACTGCAAGAATTTAATAGTTTCGAGGAAAGTTCATATTTTTCCAATATGAATGGGATGCTCAAAAAATTCATTAAAAAATATAATTTTCTGTGTGCAATAATTGCTTTTTTATGCCTTTTTCTAAAGCATTTTTTTTTCAAAAAGGTCATTAGCAAACTTAGTTCATAATACAAAAAATATACGGAAATGATAAGAAATGTTTCCAGACAAAAAAACCGGTTCCAAACTTTACAAAATATGTAGTTACGAAAAAGGACATGATAGCGACATCACGAACACTGTTTGCCCTCTAATAGCGTTCATTAATTTTTCTTTTGCACTAAATAATACCCTGAAGCAGCTTTTGAAAAACAATAAGAGGATAATATTATTTTCAGAACATCATTAGAACGCGAATAATATTGTTATTCTCTAATTTGTGTCTCGCGCTCAATTGAGAGCTGGAACTTGCATATTTACTCGACATTTTTAACTGTTTTTGAGACAATATATCTGAAAAAAATGAAATTATCTCTAGAGCAGACATTTCGGTTAGAATTCGGATGAATCATGGAAAAAAAAGGGGTGGCTAATGTTTCCTCCTGAAAATTTTAATTCCGAAGCCTGATCTTTCTTCCGATTCTCAAATTATTGAGATTTTTTTGTTTTTCAAGCTGAGAAGCTTGAAAGTTCTGAAATTTCATTTCAAAAATCGAATTAATCAAAGATTTGATTGATTTATAATCATTTTATCAAAAAAGTATCTTTCAAAAGTAAGATATTATCCTAATTGGTCCTACAGAGGCGATAAAAATGTTGAAAATATGCAAAAAACATTGTAAAACTCTCAAAATTTATCAATTACTAGGTTTTAAGCTTCTTCTGGTCGAGTTTCTTATATTTAAAGCTCATTACATGTGTTCCCGCATTCTTTCTTCTAATAGTTCTACTTCCGTGGTATAAACGGTGTGGTTAAAGACAGTGTGCCAGTTAATTTAACCCTAACTGATTTCCATTTCAAAAATTAGAGCTTTCTCTCATTAGTGCATTACAATTTATACGAAAAAATATCGATAAATACACGGCTCATAGAAAAGATGTAAAAATCAAAATTTGAATGCGCACCGGATCCTGCAACGCGGTCGGAATTGGCGCGAAACACACTAATTTGAATGAGGCTACATGTTGGTATTGTTCTTTGGACCACTTGGGCTCCCATTCAAATTTTGATTTTTCGCTTTGGATTTGGATCGTATTAACTGAAACGCTGCCTTTAAGCTAACCAAGTTGTCGCGATTCTAATAGACAAACGTGAGCGCGGATAAAGCATGCGCGCTTTGAATTAAACTTATTGTTAGAAAAAACAACATTCATTCCTTATTAGGGAAACAATATACTTATTAGAATTCAAGCGTATTACTGTAGACTGATCGAACAAATTTTAAATTTGTTTTCCTTCATTCTTTTACCATAGGAACTTTCAAACAAAAAAAAACGAACCGTCTTTGAAACGAATTAGGTGACAAGTGCGGAGATAATAGCATTGTTGGAGCGGCTTCTTCTTCTTCTTCTGCTGCCGACGAAGAAATATGCCTATGATGAAGTTGATAAGTTGTATTATAGCCGCGCGAGACAGCTAGCGCTGCTGGAAGTGAAACACGACGAGAATCCATGGGTAGAGAAAAGAATAGCAATAGTTGGGGTTACTTTGAAGTGAAGTCCACACCTTCTTTTTAGTCGAAAATCTGAAAGAGTGTATGTATACTATAGTTGGTAATGAATATATTCTCCAAAATGATATGAAAAACGGGGGAAAGAGAAGAGCAGAAGAAAATGAGGGGAATTGAAAAAGACGTAAAAGAGAAACTAGTAATTATTGAAGGGTGTGTGCTTTTGAGTACTAGGAATTCTTTGCCCCGTCCTCACTATGTCACATTCTATTTTGCTTTAGATAAATTAGCCTGATTATTACGTAAATAGTTTATAAATGAATGTATATTTGAATGCAACAACATAAACAACAACTCTGAGGTCATTTCTATTTATAGTCCATAGTATGAGTAAGAATTATTTATTTTTCCAGTGAATAACACACTTGTGAAATCCATTGGATTATTAAAAACGAAGATTTTGACCAAATGCACACTCTTTTTAATTATATACTAAAATTTTAGCACACTATTCTTTTGAATAAAAATGTTCTAAAAATACTTCTAGACACACATACGTAAGAATTTCTTATCTAATAGCCACATCCCCCACATTCATTATTTTGAAGAATTTTTTGCAACGAAAAAGTGGTGGAACTTTTATGATATATGTTATTACTTTGAAGACATATGTTTAGTTGAAAGAAGGGGGGGGGGGGGATATTTCAAGGATTATATTTCGCGGATAAGAAACGTTTGATTAAGTGACACTAAATCTGAAGAGTACGCACTGCACTCACATCTAACACGACTTTTTTCCTTTCTATACATGGCTTAAAAAACTTCGCGGATGTCCCATGGTCACGGAACCCTTCTGGAATTTTCTGGAAGCTTCTGGAATTTTCAAGAACATTCTGGAATTTTCAAGAACATTCTGGAATTTTCTAGAAGCTTTTGGGATTTTCTTGAATTTTCTGGAAGTTTCTGGAATTTTCTGGAAATTCTGGAATTTTCTGGAAATTCTGGAATTTTCTAGAAGCTTTTGGAATTTTCTGGAAGCTTCTAGATTTTCTAGAACATTCTGGAAGCTTCTAGATTTTCTAGAAAATTCTGGAAATTCTGGAATTTTCTAGAACATTCTGGAATTTTCTAGAACATTCTGGAATTTTCTAGAACATTCTGGAATTTTCTAGAAGCTTTTGGAATTTTCTGGAAGCTTCTAGAATTCGAACACACTCACGGCCTTAACGCTTTAGTATCCACGCTTATTTCTAGTCGCTTAATCCACGCTTATTTATTTAAACAAAGCTCTAAATTTTCCTTATCTTGTTGCTAGATTAGATTAGAGTCAACAATATTAGTCTTTTTATTTAATACACTACAAATGGTTGTCAAAAAAACACGAATACAAATCCTGCATATTTTGCAAATCTCCACCCTCAAGAAAAAATTCACTCGTGTTGATGTACATCTCATGTTTGTATATATATGAAATATGATGCAATTCGTGAAATTTATTCGAAAAACAATCTAGTGGCCATTTTCTCGGATCTAGAATTTCAACATTTTTCAACATACATGCTATTTTTTCAACTAGCTTTTAACAAATCCAACTTTTTTGATTACTAACAGCTGATTTTAAATATCAAATCGTCATCAAAAACATGATGAAATTTTTATAAGGATAAACGTTCAAGGTGAAACGAACTTTCGCACCAAAACATTGAAAAAAAATAACATATAACAAAAATAACAAATAGGAAAAAAGTTCGGAACGCTCTCTAGAAATTGTGGTACATTGACCAGTTTCAGTTGGAGTTCAGACATCCAGAAACACACACACACAAATACTCTTGAAGAGTCCGCTGTAAACTTTGGGCACTAGTTTATATTGTCTCTTGCAGAAAAAAAAAATAAAAGGGAACCTCGTGCGGTTTTTGGAGAAAAATAAGAGTAAACATTTATGAAATAAAGAAATTTCGTTAAGTAAACTTGAACAGCTGAGAAGATTCCTAACATTTTTCAAAGTACGTCTAGACAATGAAGGATTAGAACGTTCAGTTTCTAATTAAATATATTTATGCTCTTTGTTCCAGCAAAAAATGAACAATGCTGTCATATATAATATAATAAATTTAGGAGTTATAAATGGAATGTCTTAAGACATCTTTAAGTAATAACTGAAAGATGAAAGCTCATGAGAATGGCCGCCTTGCTCAAGCGAAAGTAAGAGGTCACAAATAACATGAAGAATTAATTCTAAGATCACATGATAAAAACAAGTTCAGGAACCCAGAATCTTTAAAAATTAAATTTCTAAACAATATTGTTCAAAAAGATGCAATCCAGAGTGACGTTAAGAATCAATTGTTGGCTAGGATTATGTGAAGACCACCACCTCATGTGGCATACGAAATGGAGCACCACATTTCTTTTTTGGGTAGTCTACACATTTTCAGAGGAAATTGGGTCTTTCCTCAAAAGCTATTTTATGAGCTTCCGAAAAAATTCTTCCATGACATTTATTTTGAATTAAATTTTTTCCAGTTCTGTTTCGTGTCAAGACCAGCCGTTAAAGGTTTGAAATTCGGTGCTGATCTGTCAGAATTCGAATCTAGTTTGATGTTGACTCAAAATTTCAATTGTCTTAAAGACAGTGGTCAACTAAAATCAATCAAACTAAAAAATTTAAATTTATACGTCGTTCAAAAAAAAAGTAGGGGTTGAACGACGTATAAATTTAAATTTTTTAGTTTGATCTTAGTCGACCACTGTCTTTAAAGACAAGGTACCATTGAAATTTTGGTCAGTTGCATAAAAACACTTTACTCCTCATTTCAAATTTAGATGCTTATGAATCAAAGTTCTCGAAAAGCAACCAAATTTCTATATTTTCTATAATCAAATTTACAAATTTTCTGATTAGATTAGCATTTTATTTTTCCTTCGAGATTCGGATTCTGCTTATTGAAGTAAGCTCTCAACGTAAAAAGCTTTTTCTGCAACTCCCAACTCTATTTCGATAAAACGAAGGTCTGGAAATTTTACGTTTTCAGTTGCTTTTTCGAACAAAAAATATGATGTATCTTCAAAATTATGGACACATATATTATTCGAAGAAGCATGCAATTACAAGCTCATATTTACGTTATATATCCTTTTTTTGCTCATTCAAGCTAGCAGCGCATCCAAGCGTTCACCCAACTCTTGTTTTCTTTTAATTTCCGCTTCAACCAAATAGGAAAACATTAAGGGTTTGTGATGTTGATGTCCTAAGAAGACTTGCGTTCAATAATTAAGAATACGAATATGGTTTCATCAAATTCCCGAAAGAATTCAAAATTGCTTTTGTTTTTCAAGGGTTGAATCATCCATCGAAAACTTAATTTTTCTGGGGAATAGTTTGCAATTCAAAACATAACTTTCACACGGGATTAGGTTGGATTACAAGAGAGCTGCTTGTTTTTATGAAACTTGACCCCCATGTTTAGGCGGTTATTTTCGGGTTGGATATTTTTGGAAAAGGAAGCAATACACAAAACCAAAAGAATAAAGAAGTTGTGTTATGAAAATGAACAAAAAAAGTCTATAGACATAAATAATTTCATTTGTACGTTAAAGCTCCAGAACCTTACAATTCATTCACCATCTGGATTCGAACATCAATTCTAACGATTTATGTTGTTTTTTTCTTTTCTTTTCCAGGGACAATAGTAGAAAAATAAGTTGTTTTTATTTTTAGTTTCGGGGGGAAAGGAAAACCGATGGTGGGGGAGAAGAAGGTCATCGTTAAATGCGGCCTTTGTGTCTTATTTCCTCCCCGAAAAAGGAATTTCACAACTCATAGATTAAACATTCGAAATTTGGCAACAGGAAGAATGCGATTCACAGCCTACACGAAACCCTGAACAAAAATCGGAGGGCAATATTTTATTTTAATAACTGAATGAATGAATTGTTAATTAAAATTTTTATTATCGCCTAAAATCGTTTATTGTGTATAAAATTGACTTTGAAATTTCGAACGACATTCAAAAATCATGTTAAAATTTCTCATAGCTTTATCATTAATTCCCCTCGCCAGTGCCGCTGCGAAAACATGTCCTGCTGAATGGATTCTTTTTGAAAGACCACAAGGGAATTGGTGTGTGAAGGTCCTCGAAATGTTTTCTTGATTCTTCATCGAAACATCGAAACAATTTCAGGTGTTTTTCGAGCAGCGAAGTCAAGATGAAGCTGAATATGCGTGCAAATTGAATGGTGGACGATTAACCGGACCTCAAAATACTGAAGAAAGGCTTCGTATTGGAGGTAATAGCGCTTGAACAGAAATTATTTACTTAAAGACACGAGGTTTTTTAGATTCTGCCAGAGATATTCTGATTTCCCAAAACTTGGCATATGGTAATGTTCGGGTTGGCGCGACACGGATTAATTGTATTGAAAGAACGAAACCGACGTCGGATTGTGTTTCAGGATCGGTAAAAATTAATATTTTAGAGGGGGTTTCCTCAAAGTTGAAACGAAAATTTGAGAAAAACCCAATTTTCAAAATCCAATATTTTAGAAAAATAAAGAAAACGCTTCCCATTTCATTCAATTCAAAAACTTAAATTTTTGCCAAAACAAAACCAGAACAACTTTTTGCGGGAGTTCCCGATTCTTTTTTTTAATAATTTTAACAATTATAGCTTTATAAATGGACCGATGGCCACACCATTAACACTGATGGATTCCATTTCTCCGGAGTTGTAGGGTAGATATCAACGTTTCACCATAACCAACTGAAAACTATATTTTTCAGATTTGACGATTGTGCAGTCATCCAAACTTACCGTGACACTGGAGCCAACTATTACAGTCATTCGTTATTAACTAATTTTATGTGAGAATATTTGAACATTTTCATTTCAAGAAAATCGCATTTTTTTCAGCTGTGAGAAAAATGGAAATGCAAACATGTATGTCTGCGGCAAAGATGCGGCATAAATTCGAAATTTGTAATTTTTGGAGCAATATTTCAATAAAACTGTTTTTATATGTTTTTCTTATTGAATATGATAATGAATGTTATTGCCTATGGAGAACTTTATCCGTCATTGTTCCAGCAAACCTGATTATTGTTTGTTAACAAAAAATGTTATTATATATAGAAAGCATTAGGTTCGCTAACCGAATTTGAAAGAAAAAACAATTAGATAATCACAGGAGACCGACAATTGTTAGGAAATTTAGATTGGATATTAGAAATTTGAACAGAAAAGGGTAAAAACAATATTGATTCGTAATTTAAAGGCACCTTGTCAGTTAACATCAAATTCAAGGGGACAAATTCGAATGGGATCCCAGGTGGTCCAAAGAACAATACCAATATGTCGCCACTTTCAAATAATTGTGTTTCGCGCCAATTCCAACCGCGTCGCAGATACGCGCATTCAAATTTTGATTTTTTTTTCAACGTCGGACCGCTGCTATCGATAGTGTATTTATCGATGTGATTTCGCAGAAATTGCACTGACTCTCTAATTTTTGAAACTAAGTTCAGGTAAGGTCAAATTAACTGATCCACTGTCTTTCAGTTTTTGAGTGGGCAAAGGGTTAATTTTTAAAAATTTTGAACCTAGCAGGAAAAATCATTATTTTTGGAAAAACATTCCTATTTTGAAATTTAAAGGCAGCTTGTCAGTTAACATCAATTTCAAGGGGAACAGTTCGAATGGGAGCCCAGGTGGTCCAATCGAGATAAAAAACATTGCCTCGTATTTTTTGAAAAATTTGCATTTTTAATACTTTTAAGTGCTGTATCCAGTAGTTGTATTCATGGTTATCAAGTCAGAACTTGTTGGTCCAGTTCTTCCGTGTTCCTGGCTACATTATTTGTTCCTTTGAAGCTTTCGTAGTTTTCTGCTTTGATCCTATTATCGATAAGTAACAAAAAATAAAGCTTCAGACTTTAAAAAAGCATGTTTTATGTCAGAAATTTTGAAATTTTTCAATAACTGTTGATAATATCACATTAGTGAAATATACCTAATTTTAAATAATTTTCCGTGGTTTTTGACTCAAAGTCTCAAGAGTTTTATTATCATAATTTATAACGAAAAATATTGAATCGCTGATGTTCATTTTATGAAGGTTATAAATATTTTATTATCGATTTAACAATCGATGATTAGTGTTTTCCATCTGAAGGACTATATAATAAAACAATAAATTTGTTGTTTAGTTGTGTTCAGAAATGTCGTCAAAATCCTCATTTCAATTTCTGATTGTATGTGTGATAATATCTCTAACATCTGCTAATTCATTCCAAACGAATAAAAACTTTTACGGAAGTTCGGATTCCGGTTACAGTCGAAAATCTTTCAGCATAGCAAATGATGTATCAAATGATTATGATGATGAAGATTGTAAGATTCTTAAAATCTTCACAATTTTATGATTAGCTTTATAGATGACTGTGATTTTGGAAAATGTCCCGACGAGTGGATCACATTTGAGCGGGAAACAGAGAGCTGGTGTGTAAAGTTGTTCCATGAAACTCTGAGTCACAATGAAGCAGAAGCTAAATGTAAACTTTTGAATGCCACATTGACAGGATTACAAAATTCGGAGGAACTTTATAATTTAACAGGTTAATATAATTTGATGACGTATAATAATAAAATATTTAAGAGACTGCGACTGGAAGCTCAGCTACTTGGTCTGGTATATGGATTGGTGCACAACGGAGAAGAGAATGCGAAGGAAACTTTTGGACAAATTCACAATGTAGACTTCCATTTGTAATTTTATTAAAAAATGAAAAGCATAACGAATTCCGTTCAGGTTTTTAAATGGACTGATGGCCATACAACTGGTGTCGATGGATTCAGATTCGCAGGGCTCGGAAACGACGCAGGGTAAAATTATAAGAAGAGTTTAATGAATTACGACGACTTTTTACAGATTTGCACCTGATAAATGTATGAAGATACAAATGGCAAAGGGTTATCTTCATGCCCATGGTGCAGTGAGAGGTAGTGGATGTGACAAACAAGCAGCTTTGGATTATTATGCATGTGGAAAAGAAGCAACTTATAATTAAAATAAAATACATTTATTTTTTAATTTTGTTGGTCCTAGAAAGTTCCCGAGGATGATTATTTATGAAAATTTTGAAGATCTGGTTAGAATTATACTAATTTTCCGTTTTTTTTAAAGAACTTCGGATCAACAAAAGTCTGGTTGCTGTGGAAGCTGTAGTTCGTTTTTTGTCGAGCTTTAATTAGCCAAATTCAGAAAGGGAAACGAAAAAAGTGTTGCCTCAATCAATATGCCTTCTTGAATGACTAATCACCATAATCGGAAAATACAATCGAAATCCAGTTTTCGAAGATTTGTCTTAAATTCGAAGGATCTGATGACTTTCAGTTAATCAGACGCATGTGGCATTATGTCAGAAATATGGCGTTTCATGAATGGGGCCCGATTTTTTAGAATCTGTAAGGGAACCTGCGGGTAAACCCGTCTAATTTCATCATCTCACGATATATTGCATCATCCTTCAAAACTTTTCAAAGTACACCAAATATCCGCTCTGACAAATCGCTGAAACTTTGCACAAGAAACGCTGCGTCTAAAAGGAATGCACGGTAAAGCATCTTCCTACAATAATACAGATAAACAGTTATGTTTTCGGAACAACGTTTATTAAATTTTTCAGGCTTCAACACCTCCGCACAAAAGCTTCCTATATAAACCATCCTGCTGTGGTCGTCAGGTTCTCATCCTTCCACTCCTTTCTTCATTCCGATTTTTATACTTTTTCTTTTATGCTTTAATTATTAGTAATTTATTCGTTGTTCATTTCGCATACTCATAAGAGGAAAAGGAACGAGTACGAGAGGTACTATAAACCCCTCAACTCGTTACTAATCTCATTCATTTTGAATATGTGTTTGAAAACAACTTACTTCTTTTGACTCATTCTCTGAAAAATGAAAGTCAGAGTTCTTTGTTAGATCAGAAAGAATCAAAATATCAAATTAATATCATTTTATTAATTATTTGTAAATAAAATGTTATTATTCTTTTTTCGTTATTGGACGTTGGATCCTTGTAGCTCGTCACTTTCTGCAAAAAACAAATACAAGATTAGTTTTTGAACTTTCTCTTCAATTTACCATCATTGTTGCCGGATTATATTGCGCACAACCAATCAATCCAACAATTTTCCAAACTATCGTATTTAAATCCGCTTCCGATGCACATTTTCTAATTGGTTTTGGCTCCGGTCGAAAACCATTCTTCTTGTGATATTCGTAGCGTTGAAAATGTTGATGACATCTCTAGCCAATTGTGGATCGTATGATTTGTTGAGAGGAAGTACCAATCGTACATAATTGGCAGATTGTTGACCATCGGCTCTTTCAATTATCAGAGTGACCTGGAAAAACACACATAGAACTGATTTCTAATGAATATGCGGTAGTTGAAAATGTTCAGATTAATATGAGAAATTGACTTAAACTAACATTTTTGACAAACCTTAATTATTCAACAAGATTCCAGAATTCCTAGAAAAAAAATATTGAAGATTTCGAATCGATAGTATGTCCAAAGTCGATTCATGATAAGCCAGCCATTCAACAAAAACATCTTAATCTGCTTATTGAAGTAAATACTTATTAAAAAGACTTCTGTAAAATCAAAAATATCAAATTTGAACAAAAAATAATTTAAAAAAGTTATTAAGGAAAATGATTCGCAAATAATCAACCGAAAAGTGATAAAGCCCTACCTATTAAATATCAAGAATAGGTAGGCGCAAAATCACTTACTGGTCGAAAACGCAATAAAAAGAATACCTTCCTCTGAATTTCAATCAACCCTATAAGGTGATCCCACAAAAATCATATGATTCCACATTGTATGATAATCCTCAGGATCCTTATCAAACGAACTTATCAAACGAGTAGTGAGTACCAAATTCCATTTCTCCAAAACAAACAAATCTGATGAAAATCAATAAAAAAGTACGCTTCCCGTGGCATCTAGAATTGACCGTCATCTGATTATCCAATTATTTTTGAAAATGGCTTCCCTGTAAAAGCAACAAGATCAATTTTGAATAAGGTTTGAAACGGATTTCTAAAAGTTAATAAGAACAATTATTTGCCAATAATCAACCGAAAAGTAATCGATCCCTACCTATTAAATATCAAAAATAGGTAAGAGCAAAATCACTTACTGGTCGAAAACGCAATAAAAAGAATACCTTCCGTTGAATTTCAATCAACCCAATAAACTGAATCCTTTGAACTTGGCCAGAAAATCAATGGAATCCTTGCTCTCAATCGTCACTTCTCAATTTCAGCAAAGAGATGTGCATCTTCGGGTGCTCCCGCATTCCATATGTAACTCTAGAACTGTTTCCAAATTCAATATTCCAATGCCAATCGATTGATTAGTCTCTAGAAACGGCAATTGGTTGTATTTCCGGTGATCTCAAACCCCACTCTGCTCCAGACTTTGACAATTATCCGTGATGATTTGTGAAATGACAACAATCTGAAAACATTTTTGTTTTTGAATTCTACTTTTATTCAGGCTTACATTGAAAAATCTCGAATTTCAGCTGTCATCCAGGAATTCTTAGTATCAACAAATGAACTGACAACAGCTGTGGATCACTTTTAATTACTTCCGACGGACGTCGATTCAAGGTATTTTACACAAAATCGATGTGCATCTTTGGGTTCTCCTGCATTCCATTTGAAATTGAATGGCAGCTCTTTCATTGTCAATATATCCCAATGTCTCGCTTGATCAACATAGTATCCACATTTTTCGAAGTCTTCTGATGTCCTTTCAAGTCATATCGATCTTCTTATCATCCATCCATCCATTTCAATATATTTCTACCCGAATTCTTGTTTTTTTACCAAGAAGTTCCACGATAAAGTGAAAGATTCACAATTATGATTCCGAACAGAATTTGGCAAACTACTCCTCTTTCCAAACGCTGAAATTTCTTAAAAGTAAAATTTTAGCCTCACCTTTATCAGCGGCGCTCCAGAAGTCAGATATTCCGCTTGCATTTGTCTCATAGGTGGGATTAGGTCATTTCGAAATCTCAAGGTTAAGCTCGTTACAAAAAAGTGTTTTTTAAAGTTAAGGTGACTACAAACCGTAAAAAGCATCAAAAACGCTGAAAAACACACTTAAAAACGAATATCCGAAAGTGCGTCAAGGCAAACGTCTATTTTTGGATACTCATTAAAAACGTTAAGGTCGTTACACCTTGTCAAGTGAAAAAAAACGTTAAACTCGTTACTAGGCTAAATCCGTGGTATCCCACCTATGATTTGTCTCGAATTACGATCATTGAAGATACGATCATTGAAAGCCAATCCTTAAAATGACGACTATCTGAAAAATATAAATATTTCGGAATAAAACTGAAATTCTGTCTCACATTCAAATATCCCCAATTTCAGCACGATTGGAAACTGATCTGGGAATATTGTGGATGAACAGGCTGAAATTTTAAGAGTATGGAATTATTTAAGAACTGAAATTTCAGCTTACAATTTCGATTACAGACTGCTTGAGATTCCGAGTCGATGATTTCGAATCCAACCGTAGAACATTGCAATCCTTCGCTTTGAGTTCCTGAAAATAAAATGTTTTAAAAAATGAAGTTTAAAATTAAAAAAAAAAGGCCCAAGTTGAAAATGATGACGATATCCGCCCACACCCCAACTCTTCTCCCACTAATTGACGGTGTCTCTTATCACCATACACTCCATAACAAGTTTGTCTGCGTCTCTTCAGGAACGCACGTTCTCTAACCACGCCTTGTAGATTTACGAGAATATCGTCTCCTTATTCGATTTTATCGTTAAAGCTGTTATAGCCATATTCTTTCTAGTATTCGCACTATGCAATCATCAAGAACTTTCATGTTCACCGCGTCCGAGTTTCCGGAACTCGTGTCGGCATCGGCTCCGCCAAGGCGGGAGCTTGTCTCCAAAACAATTAAGCGCAAGCTTAAGGAGACAGCTCTTAAGCTGCCGATTGCCGTCGGAAAAACCGGCATCGCCAAGAAGAGAGGAGGGGGTCAATCCCCCTCAAAACGGATCAACACCCGGTCGGACCCTTCGCCGCCGACTTCTTCTGCCATGGTAGTCGAGGACCATGGACGTGTCAAGAAGACGGCCCGGAGACCGACCAAACCCCTATTGAAGAAGGCGTCTGCTGCAAACGGTCCAATCAACACCACATCGAGGAAGGCCAAACTTGTAGCGGCGCTGGACTCCGAAACGCTCAAGGATTTGACGGAGCTGAACACCGCCACAAATATGGACATCTCAGTCCCATCGTCAGGAGCTTCAACACCTGTCAGAATTGGAAGAAGACTCACCTTCGCCAAAAAGACCAAGTCCAAGGTCTTCAGCATCATTGAAGGAGAGGGAACCTATGGACACCGTATGCCGATAACTGGTTCGCCAATTGGAAATGAGACCGGCAGTCTCAAGCGACCAGCCGAACACCGAACCGGAAAGTCATTGATCCACCTGACAGCTGCGCAGAAGGAGGACCTTTTGGGACCATCAAAAGGTCTTGAACATGGAACTTTGGCCTCAAATGTTGACAGAGGATGCATGCGATCGTGTCCTGATGGATTTTGCATCAACGGTTGCATCTGCAAAATCAATGGTATATATTGCGACGTATGTTTGTTTTTTGAATGAAATCAATAAAAATCCTACCATTTTTCAGAACGATTGTTGTCATTGTACCAACAATGAGTGCAGCAACCATGATCCAAAGTTGGAGCTGTTCGATGAATCGGCGCTCATCAACCAATATTATCGTGGATTGGAGGATCTGTCGGAGATGACGACTCCGAACAACTCAACCATCCCATCGGTTGACACTTCGGTGAGTATTTCTGAAAATAAGTTTTATTTAAAAAAACATGCTTAAAAACGAGATAATTTAATTATTAGTATTCATTTTTTTAAAGATCTAAATTTAGATTCAAAAGCTGACAATTTTAATAAAAACTTACAATTTTCAAATTCCATTGAGAAGAATTGTTGAAGCTGCTCGCATTGTTGATTTTGTGATCTGAAATTTTAAAAATTAGTTGGAAATTATTAAAAAATTAAGAAATATTAGAAAGAAGAACGGTTTCTAGAGAAATATTAAAAAATCGATTAAAATCTTTAACAAATGTCTGAAAATGGTAAATTTCAGAACAGCACCGTTCACGCAACCACTGTCATCAGTGACATTCATGTGACGAAGAGAAGAGGACGAGTCACAGTAAGTTTTTATATTTAATTTGTTTTGAAAAATTAAAATTTACCGCTTTACAAAAAGTTTTGATCTAAACCGATCAAATTTTGAAAATAAGTCTAAAAATTAATTTTCAGCGATCTCCTCGTTCATCGCCATATTCCATGCCGGTGGATCATCCGAACGTCGTGATTAGAGACCGACGAAAGGTAAGTGACAGATTTTTTGATTTTTGAAAAAAATTAATTATCATTTCTTCCAGAGAAGACCGGCTTCTTCTCCGTCGCCAATGCCACCACAAAGCCCACAAATTCCGCAGCCACAAGGACTGCCAATTCATGGAATCAGTTTGGAAAGGGACTTATTTGCCACGGAGTTCTGGACGAACTTCCTGCCTGCCGTTGTCTCCGCAGACGACCTTCAGTGCTTGGATCCACTGGCCACCGGACAAGCCAAATGGCTCACTGAAGGTGCAGTCTACATGGGCCTTTTGAAAGAGGTTAGTTTTCTTTTCATATTTTTCTCATTTTTTGATTCCTTTCGATCCTATTTTCTCCATATTTTCATTCAATTCTCGACATATTTATAATTTTTTGGATCTCCCGCTTCTATTTTCTGCTTTTTATTTAATTTTCTTTTTAAGAAACCTTATTTATATTTAGAAAGTTTTACTAAATCTTACCATATTCACATCGATTTATATTCAATCCTTTACATCCATTGCACTCGATTTGTTCAACTTTTGGCCGAATTGTGACGAATATCTGAAATTATTAAAATTTTGAAACGAATCTTTATTTTTTCGGAGGTTTATTCATGAAATTATCAATTTGGTACTTATTTCAAGTTCTGGGGAACTTTCTACTTTGAATTTCTGAAATAAATCTCACAACGGTGCTGAAATTAAAAATTTCAAGGTTTTTTCTTGAAATATTGTGTTCTATTCTGGGGGAAACCATTGATTTTTGATATTCTATTGAACTTTGGAAGCTCCCGAATCCAAAATTGGATTTTCAACCGTCAATAATCAATAGTTTGTCCTGATTATCCAAAATATTTTTGGGAATTCAAATTCATTTTATTGAAAGTAGTTTTGGGACGTCCCTCTCATTTATTGTTCCTATTGATAGTTTTCTTCCCAAAGTTACATTTTTGGCTCCTTTTCTCAATTTTGGGAGCTCCCGATTTCAAACTCTGTTTTTAAACATCAGACTCTAGGAAATTTTTAATTTGGCCTCTATCTTTTTAATTTTTGCGGAGCCCGATTTTGACTTTCTGAAATACATCTCATTACAAAACAAATTTTTCGTTTCTATCAACATTTCAACGCCAATTTTCTCACTTTTCATAATATTTCGATTTTTTTTTGAATTTGGAACTTTGGGAGCTCCCAAAACAAAATTAAATTAATTTTTTTGAACAAAAAAAATTAATTCACTTACTGAAACTCGATGAAAATTTGATAACCATTGCCCAACTGAGTTGATTGATTTCTGAAAATTATCAATCAAGATGTTGTTTAAAAACATAAGTAGAAAGAGGAGAAAATAGAAAGAAAGGATTGAAGAATGTAATAATCATAAGTATACATATTTTTTTAATAAAAATAACTATTTCCAGGCGTCCCTTGCAAACATGAGAGGAGGGAAATATGCCGTGTTGCATCCTGGAGTTTATGCCGATTGGCCAACCAGGATCAATGGAGAGTCTGACGACGACTTGGCAAGGAGGGAACCGGATCGAGCGGCCATCCACAACAACATCTATTTCCGGCGCGATCCGGAATACCTCCTGATGCCGCTCCATCATACGGACCACTGGGCACTCGGAATCTATCGAGTAAAGGATTCGTGCTGCATCGTTTATGATTCGTTATCGCCTGCGAAGCCCGTGAAGGATCAGAGATTGGCGACATTGAAGAGATTGATTTCGAAATTAGTTGATGACCCAATCGCCAACGCCATGAAGTTCCGATACGCCTACACCACTCACTCAGATCGTCAATCGGACGGAGTTGAGTGCGGAATATTCACAATTGTGAACGGACGAAGGCTAATGGAGGGTCGCAAAGACCTACGGAACAAGAGGAAGTCCAATGAAATCATTGATTTCTCCGATGAGCGGAAGCGACTCCGAAGTTCCCTGGATGATGTGCAGGTTGATTTAGGTAATATTACTTGATTTTTCAAACTAAAATTACACAATTCCATTGTCAGGTGCAATTGAGAGAGCCAACACGGCTGCTGCTCAGAACGCCGGCCAACAACCAGTCCAGCAACCGGTTGACATTCGCCCGCCTGCACCTCAACCTGCTCCTCCACTCCGACGATCCCAGCGCAACATAGTTGAGGCTAATCGAAAGATTAAGCAGTGTTGCGATATCATTGGTTCGAGGACACCAAAGGCGTTTGGTGTAAGTTCTTCATTTAAATTAGAGGTTCTTCAACTTCAATTCCTATTTTTAGGCCCGTCGGAGGAGGAGATAAAACCCCTATGGGGGTTCGCTGTACCATTTTCATCTTGTATCAATTTCATCTTGTAACCATTTCTGTCAATCCAATCAACTTCTGCAGCATTTCTTCCTGTACAGGTACCGTTGGGCATTCTTGTTATTTGTTATCCTCTCATTCTTGTCATTTGTTTTCCTTAATTTCTGTATTTGTTACCTTTTTTCATTCCTGTATTTGTTAGGATCGTTTTTATAACAGCTTTGTTAGTTTTCTAGTGCCTTCTGTTTTTAATGCATTTCCTTCTCACTTTTTCATCTAGTAATTAAGTGTGCGCGCTCAATTTCTAGAATAATTGTTTGAATAATTGACATCAATGGATTAGGGAAAAACTTACCAATTTGAAAGCTGAAAATTTCTAGATCTTTAGAATTTCGAAAATTGTGCTGTAAATAGTTTAACGAGGTAGTTTAATTATTTTTAGAGGAACTTAGGAAGGAGAAAACATGGAAAAATGTGATGTGAAATGGGAGAAAAGAAACGTGTGAGAAATCGAGGTTTTTGATGGAAAAAAAACATACCGGGATGGTTGTATTTATCGAAACGTTGTTTGAATCGACGTTTCAAGAATTCGAAAAATTCGAATTCCGCATTGGAACGAGGATGAATGAGTTGGCTAGTGATTTGGAGGTTGTTCTCTTCTCCGCAACAATGTTCAACCTATTTTCCGTCCTCACCGCCTCAGAATCCTTCGAAACTGGTCGGATCCCCGAATAATAATATTCGTGTCTGGCGACCCAGCTCCTCACTTTTGGGAGGATTCATTCTCTGCGACGAACAGTGTTGAACAAGCGTGCAGGAGTCGTCTTCTCGGCGCATCTTCCAGCCCTGACGCTTTCACACTGTCTAAGGGATTTTCAGCTTCTTCGCAGTTCATCAATGGTCGTCACTCGTCTTCACTGGAAGTTTTTATTTTTTCAGGTCGGCACAGGAGTTCAAGGACAATAAAAGGTAATTTACCTTTTTTTTTCAAATAAAGATGCCAAAATGGGATTAGGCCAATGGAATAATCACATTTTGGTTAGTTAGTGGCATTCGGTTTAGGGGTTAGTCTTTAGGTATCCAATTCTACTTGACGCCTACTTCTACAGCTTAGTTCCTTCCAAATTACTTAGTGCTTGCTCAAAAAATGGAACCGAATGCTCGGGGAATGGCATCCTCCACGAAGTGTCGAAATGGGAACGGCCGGCGAATATTATTATTCGGTGATCCGACTGGAATCGATCTTTTTTGATGCAGTGTACGATAGAAGATCGGATGAGCATTGTTCGGAACATAAGAGAACATCTTCCGACTTACTAGTTGGCTCATTTGTCCTCTTTCCAATGCCGAATTTGGATTTTTCGAATTCTTGAAACCTCGATTCGAACAAGTTTCGATTTATGCTCCAGTCCTGGTTTTTTTTCCAACAATCACTTCTGTTTTTCCCTCGTTTCTTCCTCTCTCAATTCACATCACATTTTTCCCGTTTTCTCTATCCTAAGGGAATCTAAAAATCGTTAAACTATCTCGTTGATCTATTATCAGCACAATTTCGGAAATTCTGAAAATCTAGAAATATTCAGCTTTCAAATTCGTTTGTTTTTCCGCATAATCTATTGATGTCAATTATTTAAACAAAAGTTTTTGAAATTCAGCGTTAACGCTTGATTTCAAGATGAGAAAGTTAGGAGAACGTGTCATGAAAATAGGAGGCGCGAAAAAAATTATCAAAGCTGTTATAAAAATTGACTCCACTTGGTTTCCAAGGCTTAAAAAGCCAAATTTCAAGTTCAAAACTTCATTTCGTTCATTTTTTGAGTCAAACTCAGTATCTCAAGGCTAAAAGCCGAATTTCAAATTCAAAATATCATTATTCTCATTTTTTGATTCAAAATCATTCATTTTCAAGGTCCTAGACCTTTATTACAATCAATACTCGTTATTCTGAAGTAGGGGTGAAAAAAATCTGAAAAATCTATATTTTGGGTACCAACAATTCAAAAAAAAATTCGAAAATCATTTCTGTGTGTCAATATTTTCATTTGTTTTATCGAATTCTCTCAGTTCAATTCTAGTTTCGGGTGTGGTTTAATTTATGTCGTTATATTTCCTTCAAGGGAAAAAAAAGGAAAATCCAGAAGGGTTTTATCATAGGTTTCTCTCTTAAGCGGGGCCCAGGTTTTACGGCAATTTTAAAACAATTTACATCAATTTCTGAATATTTCTTGAGTATTTTTTTATTCGACTTTTGGACCCACTGTGTCCTCACCTATTCTCACCGTATTATCTCTTATTTCTCATTGAAACCTAAATTAGGAGGGCCTATCTATTTTTAAGAAACTAATCGAGACGCTGAGAACAAATAATTCTTGTTGAATATTTTATTTCAAGACCGCCCATTTATCCTAATACTTCTTTTTTCTAGGTTTTAAGTTTTAGGAGTACTTGTGAATATTTAGGAGCAGTTTAGGGTTTAACATTAGGGTATTTGGGAATATTTTAGGTGTTAACTTTGTTTTTTTTTCCATCTTATATGGTTTTTTTTCAATATATTAGGTTTTAAGAAAAGGGTCAATATTTTATTATTATTATTATTATTATATATATTAAATTGGGGTCTCTTGTCACTTTCTCCTGTCCCTTTTTTCACTCCCGGCGCCCACTTAATCAACAATATGAGAGAAGAATTGTTAAATTTCTGGCGTTTAGGTCTAGCTCGAAAGCTCATTTTTCGATACTTAGAAGTGTATAAAATGCGTATAGAAGAAGCAAAATGACTTGGAAAAAAATGTAACGTTCAGAAGTTTTTATTAAAAGGTCGGTACTGAGATGGACCATTCATTGCTTCAGTTGTCTTTAATCCGTCTTATTCTTGGGATCTTTGACGGGAAAGACCTTGAATAGCGGGTTATGGGAGGATAAATTTCAAAATACACAGTATAACTACTTGAAATTAGAAAGTTGGCTATTCCCTGTTCTGAAAAGAGCAGGATGTACTAAGTCCAGCACCCCAGGACAACATTTCGAAATAAGCAATAATAATGCTCTGGAGTATCAAAAAAAAACAATATTCACATTCTTGTGAAAAACCTTTTAAAAAACTTCTGAACTTTACATTTTGCTTCAATAATTAGGTCAATTCTATCGTTTTTTTATACTCTTCGCTTAGCTCTTCGAGTACAATTACCTAGTTGCACTCAACGCCTACTCTGTCATTTACATGCATTCTCTCTAGTTGATTTCGTGGAACTTTTCTTGATCCGTTTAGTTTGTCGCCAAGGGTAGTGTTTTGGTCCTTCGTTCCTCGACCCAACATTATAAGGCCATTTCGCTCCCTGTCCCCCTCCTCTCGAATTCTCCCATACCTACCCCCAAAGAACCCCAATTTCTAATAAACATTCGTTCTCAGCTATCAGCTCTTTTGGTTTCTTTTAAATAGACTGGTAAAACAATTTCTGTGGTGGGTATTGCCTCCTGATTTGGGTTTTGAGGAGACTTAGGAATATTATGGTAGTTTGGTGAAGACTCGGCCGAAAGTCGATAAGTTAATGCTTAGGGAATGTTTGGAAAATTGTAGTAAAATGTTTAAAAATTGTTTGTAAAATTGAAAGCCCCGTTGAGAGAACCTATGATAATGATTGGATTTATTTGTTATGAAATTTCTTGAAAAGTTAAATGATCACCAGTAATTCCCGACAAAACATAAATTCTGTATGAGATGAATTCGTTGAAGAAAACAATGTCTGAAAAAAAAACATGATAATTCAATTCGAAATATAAAAAAATAAGTTGGTACCCACGTTCTGAAAAAAAACCGTCTAAACACCCCTACGATTCTCATTATTATCTCAATTCTGTCTTTTCTTTCTCTCATTCGAAATCCGCGCCCAACGGTACCATTTTGTTATTATGTACAGATGTGAAATGATTATTTTTTTTATAATTACTGCTTAAATAAACAGTTTAATTATACATACGTGTTATTTTTTCTACAACAAACAACAAAAAAAAGAAATGGTTTTAAACCCTTATGAATACTTGATAATTACAAAAAAGAGGAAGAGGAATTTCAGATGATTTCAGACAGATAATTGGAAAATCAACAAAATGTGCAATCAAATTGGATAAAAGTTGATGAAAACACGATAAATCTATATTTTTGACAGAATAAAAATATTTTCTCAATAATTTTCGAAAAAATCAACATTTAATAAAATAAATGATCGAAATCTTCTCTAAAATGTTTACAAAATTTTTTTGAATCCAAAAATGTAGTTTTATCGTGTTAAAATATAAGAAAAATCATTTTAAAAGATAAAAAACCGAATTTTTGAAAATAAATCATTTATTTATTTTCTAATTCGGTTACTGTCGGTCGGAGATGTGTGCAAACACCGCGACGAACTAATGAACACTAATTATCGACTTTAATTCTGTTTTCTCTAAAATCATTTTATTGCTCTTTTCCGTACTTTTTCTTTCGATTTTTTCGGTGTTTTGTTATTATTTCCTTTGTAAATATTTTTCCATGTTGTTTTAAGTACGTGTACAAAATTTTAAGTACATTCAATAAATATAAATTTTGAAAAATTGTTTATATCGTTGAAAAAAATAACGAAGGAAGTTTCAATGGTTTTATTCTGCTTTTATGTTGATAGAGAGAAAAGCTCAATTGACGATAAAATGACAATCGACAATTTCAACCAATTCATAGAGTTCAGATGCATTTCACTACATCAATTATTGTTCTCACCTCAAATCATGGATTTTGTCTTCTATTTCCTTTTTTTGTAGGGATTAAAATTAACTATTGTCAAGATGAAAATTCCTGGCCGCTCGTTTTGCGGAGTGTCGTTGGGAATTTCTTCGCAACGCAACCGCAACGCGAAAGACCAACTGAGAAATTTGAATTTGAGCGCGTTGCGGTAGCGTTGCGAGGAAATTCCCAACGACACTCCGCAAAACGAGCGGCCAGAAATTTTTATCTTGACAATATCCCGATTTTTAGACTTTTCACGGCAATAAGCAAACAAAGACATTCCGGAATGCAGAACTAAAATAAAATAAAAGAGTTGATATCCAAAATTTCCAAAAAGAAAAATTCCAGTTCCAGATTCTCGATGGCGACAAATATTGCCATCACCAGGAGGAATACGAAGGAAACTTGATTCACCAATTTCAAGGAAGTGAGCAAAATGGAATTTTGACAAAAAAAAAGCTTGTGACTTTTAAAAATTCGAACATTTCTCTAAAAATATTGAAAAATCTAACAAAAAGGAGCTTAGATATCTTTCCCTTTTGCGTCTGTGAGCTGAAAAACTCGAAAACCGAAATCTGATGCTAAATTCTGGCTTTAAAAATCCACGAACTTCATAATTTTTCCTCTGTTTTCTGAAAACTTGGAAAACATAACTATCGCACTGGGAACCTGACAAGAATTAACTTGAAATAATGAATAGATTTCTTAGAACATAAATTTGTCGAGTTCTATTAATTTTCGAAGAAAATCAATTCCTCAATTCATTTGTACAACCAGTTGTTTAAGCCTGCATCATAATGGGAACCTACATTTTAATTTCGGAACAGATTCTTCTGAAATTCTACGCCTCGAAAGTGTTATAAAAAATTTTCAAGAGCTTAAGAAAGTACGAAAAAGGTTTCTAGTTGATTCAACTATTTTAAAATCCGCGTAAAAAGTTGAAATCCACCCAATTTTTGGAAATTTGTGGTTTTGCTAATATGAAAGTTTTTTTGGATACGCTATGAACTTTTCTGCACAGGTTCATAAATATAAAAACCTCTGAGCTTTTTTTTTTAGTTTAGCATTTTTCAATCATTCACATAACTCCCTGTTTTTAATCATCAGTCTTCTATGACGATGAAGCTTCGATACACACTTTTTTAAGCGATGAACTGAAAATTGACCAAATTCGAAAACTTTCTACTTTAAAAAAATTGACAAAATGCGATTTTTTAAATTTTGGAATTAAAAATTTTCAAAATTTACACTTTCGGATCAAAATGAAAAATTGACGATAGCCTTCTGCCACCTATTACCAAAACTTAGTTTTAAAAATGCGATTTTTCATTAAAATTTTACCGTAAAATCCATAAATTTTCCAAAATGTAATTTTTTCTTGAAATAAATACTAACCGTGATCCCATTCTGTTCTTGTTGCTTCTGCCGCTTATTGATTTGGTGAAGATGGCCTGAAAGTATTTAAAATGTATCAAAGTGAAAGTTTTTATAATAATATTTAAAAATTAAAATCGTAATTTTGGAAAATTTACAGTTTTTGGATCAAAATGAAAAATTGGCGATAGCCTTCGGCCGCTTATTACCAAAATTAAGCTGTAAAAATGCGATTTTTCTTAAAAACGTTTTCGCGAAAATCCAAAATTCAATGTTTTCTTAAAATAAATACTAACCTTGATCAAATCGATTCCTCTTGCTTCCGTCAATTGTTGATTTGGTAAAGAGGGCCTGAAAGTATTAAAAATTAATAAAATTGAACGTTTTTAAAAATTAAAATCGGAATTTTGAAAAATTTACAACTTTTGGATCAAAATGAAAAATTGGCGATAGCCTTCGGCCGCCTATTACCAACATTTTGCAATAAAAATGAATTTTTTGTTTAAAAATTCCAAAAAATTCAAAAATGTTCCTAAATTCTTATTTTTCTTGAAATAAATACTAACCTGGATCAAATTCAATTGCTTCTGCATCCGCTGATGTTGACTTGATGGAGTAGGCTGCCTGATTTTCAGCTATCACAAAAATGATGATTTTCCCATTTAAATAAATCCCTCCCCCTACCCTCCCCAAAAATCTTTTTTTAAACAAATAATAATAATAATTAAAAAAACAAATAACATAAATTATTCACTTATTTAATTGTCGCTTCTTCAATCATTATCTTTGTCGATGGGGTTCGGCGATGAACTGAAAATTGATCAAATTCGAAAACTTTCTACTTTTCAAAAAAAATTGACAAAATGCGATTTTTTAAATTTTGGATAATGGAATTGAAATTTTTCAAAATTTACAACTTTCGGATTAAAATAAAAAATTGGCGAGAGCCTCCGGCCGCCTGTTACCAAAACTTAGTTGTAAAAATGCGATTTTTCTTAAAAATGTTGTCGAAAATACCCAAAAATCTTCCAAAATTTAGTTTTTTCTTAAAATAAATACTAACCTTGATCAAATTGTATTCCTGTTGCTTCCACCGCTTGTTGGTTTGGTGACGCTGACCTGAAATCATAAAAATTAATAAAATTGAACGTTTTTAAAAATTATATTCGGAATTTTGGAAAATTTACAAATTTTGGATCACGATGAAAAATTGGCGATAGCCTTCGGCCGCCTATTACCAAAATTAAGCTCTAAAAATGCGATTTTTCTTAAAAACGTCGAAAAAATCCAAAATTTTTTATTTTTTTTGAAATAAATACTAACCTTGATCAAATTGTATTCCTGTTGCTTCCACCGCTTGTTGGTTTGGTGACGCTGGCCTGAAAGTATTAAAAATTAATAAAATTGAACGTTTTTAAAAATTATAATCGGAATTTTGGAAAATTTACAAATTTTGGATCACGATGAAAAATTGGCGATAGCCTTCGGCCGCCTATTACCAAAATTTAGCTGTACAAACAGGATTTTTAAAAAATAAAAATGTTTTTTGCAAATTTTCTAAGACAAATACATTTTCAAAAATTATTTTCATGCTCATTGATTTTCTTTTCCAAAATCTTTGATTTCCACTCTTATCGTAACATCGCTATGAGTTTTTAATTAAAAATAAATAGATATTACCTACAGGGCTTCAAAATCTGTCGAAACACAGTATCGATGCCATTTTCCACAATTTACATATAGTTTTTTTGATTCCCTTCGAGTGCATTCAATTTTGAAATTCATCAATCATATTTCTGAAAGAATTTAGAGTAAAATCACATTTTAACATATTTTTTAAATCTTACAAGAATAGGAGCATTAATTTTTCTTTTAATAATCGTATATCCATTTCCATCCATCCTGTTCCAATTCCTTCTTCCCATCTGTCCTTCATGTCCAACCGCCCCCACCCCCAAACAAAAAATAACTAATTTAAAAAATAACTAAAAGCGCTGACAAACTCCCGCGAGCTGGAGCTTCCAAAAAAAGCCCCAAATATAACTCTTTATTCAAATATACAGAATAAAATAAAAAAAAGATTAACAATAGAAAATCTTCTTGTTCCATCGTTGTCTCCAGCATTTTGAGTCGAAGATGTAATCTGAGAAATACCTAAAAAACCCTAATACTCTGCGATAAGCCTCAAGAAACAAAGAAGAATGTGCCGATTTCTTAGGAAGGAACTACTGACGGACGATAATATTTAACAAAATTGAAAACCAAAAAGAAAATTTTAAAAAAATGTAATTTCGCTCGCGGCAATCGTCAGCGCTAAATTTTAACTTCGAAATTTTGGAAACGGGGGGAGGGGGGGGGGGGGGAGGAATTCGCCAATCGATTTGATTCCAAGGATCCAGGATGCTCGAGATTCTCCACAAAATTCACTAAAATATAAAATATTAGTTTACAGGATCACCTGTTGTTCTGGCAGCCGTTTTTTCTACAGCCATTGCGGGAATTCAGCATTCTTGTCATCAATTGGCACATTCCTTCTAATCTCAATGCTCCAAAACGACGAGTAGAATTCCGAAGTATGAATTGGGCGGATTTATGGCAGTACCTGAAGTTTTGGATATTTTCAAGATATTATTTGAGGTTCGGTTGAAAAGTGAACTGGTTTTCGGAATTGGAAAACTTTTGATTCAATCAATTATCCAGTGTTCTGAATAAAACCTTTAATAGTGAAAATAAATAACATTTAGCTTCTTTTTAAAATTTAAAATAGGGAATTTGAACATTTTGGAAGTCTTGGATCAAAATCAAAAAAAGCCTTCGGCCACATATTACCAAAATTTAGCAGCGAAAATGCAATTTTTCTTGAAATAAGTACAAACCTGGATCCAATTCAATCGCTTCCGCATCCGCCGATGTTGAGTGATGGTGGGCGGCATTTGATTCGAGCCAGAAGAACAATGTGAGGAGTCCGTTCAACAAATGACGGTTTCCAGATTTGAATGACGCAATGAATGGGGTGCAGATGTCTGGTTGAAGACTGGAACACAGTACAAACCTGAAAACTCGAATGTTTTTCATAAAAATTAATTTTAAAAAAAACCCTCTGGCTAGGTGTAAAGACCACAACTTCTCTGCTCAACATGGAATGTAATATACCCATCATTCAAAGGTTCAGTAGCAGTGAGTGGGATCATTTGATCGTTTCCAACATGTTGAATCCAGTAGTTTCCGATCGCAGATGTATTCGTTATCCATCAGAACTGAGCAGTGATCCTTCATCACCTCGTCCACTTCACTTCCACCCATCGAATCCTCAACAACCTCTCTTCTTAACATCTAACCTTCCCGCTCGTCAATAACATCTCCGTCTGTGCCCAAGATCGCTACCATAAGCCAGGCCGCTGTTCCAAAAGAAGCGCTCTCAAGAGAACGCTTGCTCCGTCCAAAGTTCGGTCGGGGGCGGTTGCACAATGCCCTGGTAGCGGCTTAGGGATATAGAAGATCCTTCCAGCTCGATAGCGATCGACGGATTTGAAACGAACTCCCGTTCTGGTTAGATGATGAGATTTGAGGAGTTGGATCATACGATTTGGGAAGTTTATGGGGATATTGGCGAATTAGAACAGCTGAAAATGATAAAAAATGATTGAAAAATGAAAAAGAAATATCGAGATTAAAAATAAAAAGAGGTTTCGCTTCACGTCATATCAAATAAATAACAAATTACAAAACCGGAATTATTTGTTTAGTTTCTATTTTTTAATGTTTGTTCTTTTTATAATAAAAACAACATTTTTTGAAAATGTTCACTTTACCGGTAATTAAAATATTAAAAAAGCATTTTAAAAATTAAAATTCGAAAAAAAATCAATTGAGGAGGTTATTCTGTGTGAATTTTTACTTTCGAAAAGAAATCTCTATCAAAAATTGGAATAAATAATTTATTGTATTTTTTTAACCAAAATATTTACGAAAATAATTTACTTTTAACACGAAACACAATGGAAAAAGCAAAAATGTAAAAAAAAACAAGAAAAAACAACTGAACAATGCTGTGGTTAGTGAACACAGACAACATGAACAATCTCGCCGTCTGGTCTCTCACCTTTTATCAAACTAGATACATTTAACAGTGTTCTTCATTTAAAAACCTACTATATGGTAAAGTTGGGGTTGATAAACTATCAGAACTCATCCCACATATATGGAAACAAGATATTTTCGGAAGATATGGCTGATAATGTTGAGAATTTCGTGTTTTCGAACGTTTTTTCCGAAATTTTAACATTTCATTAATATTTCTTGAATTTCAAGTGTTATTATATTATTCGCAACGAGAAAAATATAATAAATATATCTAATTCTGCCTGATTCTAACTGTTCTTCCAATTATGTGTGCTTTCAGTAAAGACAACGGAAATATTAGGCGTTTTGTTAAACCAATTTTGTCGGATTATGAATTCTCGTTGTCTTCTTTGCTTCATAATTTTTCAGCAAATCAGTATTTTGTCCTATTGTATGAAAGTGGGCTTCAAGGCGAGTGTATAAGGAAACGATAGACTTCAACAATAACGAGCGCAATTTTCTGTCACACGACTTCGCAACTCTCGATTCGAAATTGATAAGTTTTTAGATACGAAATATTAGTATCATTAGAATCGTCATGACGTGAAGAATTTAAATATACCAAAAATTTTCAGATTTTTCAAAATTAAAGACATTTTAAGTTTCTTTGTCTGAAAATGAGCAAAAGATTTAAATTTTTGCTCCAAAAACATTAACATAGGAAATATTAGTATCATTAGAATCGTCATGGCGTGGAGAATTTAAATATACCAAAAATTTTCAGATTTTTCAAAATTAAAGACATTTTAAGTTTCTTTGTCTGAAAATGAGCAAAAGATTTAAATTTTTGCTCCAAAAACATTAACATAGGAAATATTAGTATCATTAGAATCGTCATGGCATGGATAATTTAAATATACCAAAAATTTTCAGATTTTTCAAAATTAAAGACATTTTAAGTTTCTTTGTCTGAAAATGAGCAAAAGATTTAAATTTTTGCTCCAAATATATTTACGTAACAAATATTAGTATCATTAGAATCGTCATGGCGTGGAGAATTTAAATAAAACAAAAATTTTCAGATTTTTGAAAATTAAAAACATTTTAAGTTTCTTTGTCTGAAAATGAGCAAAAGATTTTAATTTTTGCTCCAAAGATATTTACATAGGAAATATTAGTATCATTAGAATCGTCATGGCGTGGAGAATTTAAATATACCAAAAATTTTCAGATTTTTGAAAATTAAAAACATTTTAAGTTTCTTTGTCTGAAAATGAGCAAAAGATTTTAATTTTTGCTCCAAAGATATTTACATAGGAAATATTAGTATCATTAGAATCGTCATGACGTGGAGAATTTAAATATACCAAAAATTTTCAGATTTTTGAAAATTAAAGACATTTTAAGTTTCTTTGTCTGAAAATGAGCAAAAGATTTTAATTTTTGCTCGAAAAAACATTTACATAGGAAATATTAGTATCATTAGAATCGTCATGGTGTGGAGAATTTAAATATACCAAAATTTTTCAGATTTTTCAAAATTAAAGACATTTTAAGTATCTTTGTCTGAAAATGAGCAAAAGATTTTAATTTTTGCTCCAAATATATTTACATAGGAAATATTAGTATCATTAGAATCGTCATGACGTGAAGAATTTAAATATACCAAAAATTTTCAGATTTTTCAAAATTAAAGACATTTTAAGTTTCTTTGTCTGAAAATGAGCAAAAGATTTAAATTTTTGCTCCAAAAACATTAACATAGGAAATATTAGTATCATTAGAATCGTCATGGCGTGGAGAATTTAAATATACCAAAAATTTTCAGATTTTTCAAAATTAAAGACATTTTAAGTTTCTTTGTCTGAAAATGAGCAAAAGATTTAAATTTTTGCTCCAAAAACATTAACATAGGAAATATTAGTATCATTAGAATCGTCATGGCATGGATAATTTAAATATACCAAAAATTTTCAGATTTTTCAAAATTAAAGACATTTTAAGTTTCTTTGTCTGAAAATGAGCAAAAGATTTAAATTTTTGCTCCAAATATATTTACGTAACAAATATTAGTATCATTAGAATCGTCATGGCGTGGAGAATTTAAATAAAACAAAAATTTTCAGATTTTTGAAAATTAAAAACATTTTAAGTTTCTTTGTCTGAAAATGAGCAAAAGATTTTAATTTTTGCTCCAAAGATATTTACATAGGAAATATTAGTATCATTAGAATCGTCATGGCGTGGAGAATTTAAATATACCAAAAATTTTCAGATTTTTGAAAATTAAAAACATTTTAAGTTTCTTTGTCTGAAAATGAGCAAAAGATTTTAATTTTTGCTCCAAAGATATTTACATAGGAAATATTAGTATCATTAGAATCGTCATGACGTGGAGAATTTAAATATACCAAAAATTTTCAGATTTTTGAAAATTAAAGACATTTTAAGTTTCTTTGTCTGAAAATGAGCAAAAGATTTTAATTTTTGCTCGAAAAAACATTTACATAGGAAATATTAGTATCATTAGAATCGTCATGGTGTGGAGAATTTAAATATACCAAAATTTTTCAGATTTTTCAAAATTAAAGACATTTTAAGTATCTTTGTCTGAAAATGAGCAAAAGATTTTAATTTTTGCTCCAAATATATTTACATAGGAAATATTAGTATCATTAGAATCGCCATGGCGTGGAGAATTTAAATATACCAAAAATTTTCAGATTTTCCAAAATTAAAGACATTTTAAGTTTCTTTGTCTGAAAATGAGCAAAAGATTTTAATTTTTGCTCCAAATTTATTTACGTAGGAAATATTAGTATCATTAGAATCGTCATGGTGTGGAGAATTTAAATATACCAAAAATTTTCAGATTTTCCAAAATTAAAGACATTTTAAGTTTCTTTGTCTGAAAATGAGCAAAAGATTTAAATTTTTGCTCCAAATATATTTACATAGGAAATATTAATATCATTAGAATCGTCATGGCATGGATAATTTAAATATACCAAAAATTTTCAGATTTTCCAAAATTAAAGACATTTTAAGTTTCTTTGTCTGAAAATGAGCAAAAGATTTTAATTTTTGCTCCAAATATATTTACATAGGAAATATTAATATCATTAGAATCGTCATGGCATGGATAATTTAAATATACCAAAAATTTTCAGATTTTCCAAAATTAAAGACATTTTAAGTTTCTTTGTCTGAAAATGAGCAAAAGATTTAAATTTTTGCTCGAAAAAACATTTACATAGGAAATATTAGTATCATTAGAATCGTCATGGTGTGGAGAATTTAAATATACCAAAATTTTTCAGATTTTTCAAAATTAAAGACATTTTAAGTATCTTTGTCTGAAAATGAGCAAAAGATTTTAATTTTTGCTCCAAATATATTTACATAGGAAATATTAGTATCATTAGAATCGTCATGGCGTGGAGAATTTAAATATACCAAAAATTTTCAGATTTTCCAAAATTAAAGACGTTTTAAGTTTCTTTGTCTGAAAATGAGCAAAAGATTTTAATTTTTGCTCCAAATATATTTACATAGGAAATATTAATATCATTAGAATCGTCATGGCATGGATAATTTAAATATACCAAAAATTTTCAGATTTTCCAAAATTAAAGACATTTTAAGTTTCTTTGTCTGAAAATGAGCAAAAGATTTAAATTTTTGCTCCAAATATATTTACATAGGAAATATTAATATCATTAGAATCGTCATGGCATGGATAATTTAAATATACCAAAAATTTTCAGATTTTCCAAAATTAAAGACATTTTAAGTTTCTTTGTCTGAAAATGAGCAAAAGATTTAAATTTTTGCTCCAAATATATTTACATAGGAAATATTAATATCATTAGAATCGTCATGGCGTGGAGAATTTAAATATACCAAAAATTTTCAGATTTTCCAAAATTAAAGACATTTTAAGTTTCTTTGTCTGAAAATGAGCAAAAGATTTTAATTTTTGCTCCAAATATATTTACATAGGAAATATTAGTATCATTAGAATCGTAGTAGCGTGGAGAATTTAAATATACCAAAAATTTTCAGATTTTCCAAAATTAAAGACATTTTAAGTTTCTTTGTCTGAAAATGAGCAAAAGATTTAAATTTTTGCTCCAAATATATTTACATAGGAAATATTAATATCATTAGAATCGTCATGGCATGGATAATTTAAATATACCAAAAATTTTCAGATTTTTCAAAATTAAAGACATTTTAAGTTTCTTTGTCTGAAAATGAGCAAAAGATTTTAATTTTTGCTCCAAAAACAAATACATAGGAAATATTAATATCATTAGAATCGTCATGGCGTGGAGAATTTAAATATACCGAAAATTTTCAGATTTTTCAAAATTAAAGACATTTTAAGTTTCTTTGTCTGAAAATGAGCAAAAGATTTTAATTTTTGCTCCAAAAACAAATACATCGGAAATATTAGTATCATTAGAATCGTCATGGCATGGATAATTTAAATATACCAAAAATTTTCAGATTTTCCAAAATTAAAGACATTTTAAGTTTCTTTGTCTGAAAATGAGCAAAATATTTTAATTTTTGCTCCAACAACATTTACATAGGAAATATTAGTATCATTAGAATCGTCATGGCGTGGAGAATTTAAATATACCAAAAATTTTCAGATTTTCCAAAATTAAAGACATTTTAAGTTTCTTTGTCTGAAAATGAGCAAAATATTTTAATTTTTGCTCCAAATATATTTACATAGGAAATATTAGTATCATTAGAATCGTCATGGCATGGAGAATTTAAATATACCAAAAATTTTCAGATTTTTCAAAATTAAAGACATTTTAAGTTTCTTTGTCTGAAAATGAGCAAAATATTTTAATTTTTGCTCCAAAGATATTTACATAGGAAATATTAGTATCATTAGAATCGTCATGGCGTGGAGAATTTAAATATACCAAAAATTTTCAGATTTTTCAAAATTAAAGACATTTTAAGTTTCTTTTTCTGAAAATGAGCAAAAGATTTTAATTTTTGCTCCAAAGATATTTACATAGGAAATATTAGTATCATTACAATCGTCATGGCGTGGAGAATTTAAATATACCAAAAATTTTCAGATTTTTCAAAATTAAAGACATTTTAAGTTTCTTTTTCTGAAAATGAGCAAAAGATTTTAATTTTTGCTCTAAAATCATTTACATAGGAAATATTAGTATCATTAGAATCGTCATGGCATGGATAATTTAAATATACCAAAAATTTTCAGATTTTCCAAAATTAAAGACATTTTAAGTTTCTTTGTCTGAAAATGAGCAAAATATTTTAATTTTTGCTCCAAAGATATTTACATAGGAAATATTAGTGTCATTACAATCGTCATGGCGTGGAGAATTTAAATATACCAAAAATTTTCAGATTTTTCAAAATTAAAGACATTTTAAGTTTCTTTGTCTGAAAATGAGCAAAAGATTTTAATTTTTGCTCCAAAGATATTTACATAGGAAATATTAGTATCATTACAATCGTCATGGCGTGGAGAATTTAAATATACCAAAAATTTTCAGATTTTTCAAAATTAAAGACATTTTAAGTTTCTTTTTCTGAAAATGAGCAAAAGATTTTAATTTTTGCTCTAAAATCATTTACATAGGAAATATTAGTATCATTAGAATAGTCATGGCATGGATAATTTAAATATACCAAAAATTTTCAGATTTTTCAAAATTAAAGACATTTTAAGTTTCTTTGTCTGAAAATGAGCAAAAGATTTTAATTTATGCTCCAACAACATTTACATAGGAAATATTAGTATCATTAGAATAGTCATGGCATGGATAATTTAAATATACCAAAAATTTTCAGATTTTTCAAAATTAAAGACATTTTAAGTTTCTTTGTCTGAAAATGAGCAAAATATTTTAATTTTTGCTCCAACAACATTTACATAGGAAATATTAGTATCATTAGAATAGTCATGGCATGGATAATTTAAATATACCAAAAATTTTCAGATTTTTCAAAATTAAAGACATTTTAAGTTTCTTTGTCTGAAAATGAGCAAAATATTTTAATTTTTGCTCCAACAACATTTACATAGGAAATATTAGTATCATTAGAATCGTCATGGCATGGATAATTTAAATATACCAAAAATTTTCAGATTTTTCAAAATTAAAGACATTTTAAGTTTCTTTGTCTGAAAATGAGCAAAATATTTTAATTTTTGCTCCAACAACATTTACATAGGAAATATTAGTATCATTAGAATAGTCATGGCATGGATAATTTAAATATACCAAAAATTTTCAGATTTTTCAAAATTAAAGACATTTTAAGTTTCTTTGTCTGAAAATGAGCAAAATATTTTAATTTTTGCTCCAACAACATTTACATAGGAAATATTAGTATCATTAGAATCGTCATGGCGTGGAGAATTTAAATATACCAAAAATTTTCAGATTTTTCAAAATTAAAGACATTTTAAGTTTCTTTGTCTGAAAATGAGCAAAATATTTTAATTTTTGCTCCAACAACATTTACATAGGAAATATTAGTATCATTAGAATCGTCATGGCATGGATAATTTAAATATACCAAAAATTTTCAGATTTTCCAAAATTAAAGACATTTTAAGTTTCTTTGTCTGAAAATGAGCAAAATATTTTAATTTTTGCTCCAACAACATTTACATAGGAAATATTAGTATCATTAGAATCGTCATGGCGTGGAGAATTTAAATATACCAAAAATTTTCAGATTTTTCAAAATTAAAGACATTTTAAGTTTCTTTTTCTGAAAATGAGCAAAAGATTTTAATTTTTGCTCTAAAATCATTTACATAGGAAATATTAGTATCATTAGAATCGTCATGGCGTGGAGAATTTAAATATACCAAAAATTTTCAGATTTTTCAAAATTAAAGACATTTTAAGTTTCTTTGTCTGAAAATGAGCAAAAGATTTTAATTTTTGCTCCAACAACATTTACATAGGAAATATTAGTATCATTAGAATCGTCATGGCGTGGAGAATTTAAATATACCAAAAATTTTCAGATTTTCCAAAATTAAAGACATTTTAAGTTTCTTTGTCTGAAAATGAGCAAAAGATTTTAATTTTTGCTCCAACAACATTTACATAGGAAATATTAGTATCATTAGAATCGTCATGGCGTGGAGAATTTAAATATACCAAAAATTTTCAGATTTTTCAAAATTAAAGACATTTTAAGTTTCTTTGTCTGAAAATGAGCAAAAGATTTAAATTTTTGCTCCAAAGATATTTACATAGGAAATATTAGTATCATTAGAATAGTCATGGCATGGATAATTTAAATATACCAAAAATTTTCAGATTTTTCAAAATTAAAGACATTTTAAGTTTCTTTGTCTGAAAATGAGCAAAAGATTTTAATTTATGCTCCAACAACATTTACATAGGAAATATTAGTATCATTAGAATAGTCATGGCATGGATAATTTAAATATACCAAAAATTTTCAGATTTTTCAAAATTAAAGACATTTTAAGTTTCTTTGTCTGAAAATGAGCAAAATATTTTAATTTTTGCTCCAACAACATTTACATAGGAAATATTAGTATCATTAGAATAGTCATGGCATGGATAATTTAAATATACCAAAAATTTTCAGATTTTTCAAAATTAAAGACATTTTAAGTTTCTTTGTCTGAAAATGAGCAAAATATTTTAATTTTTGCTCCAACAACATTTACATAGGAAATATTAGTATCATTAGAATAGTCATGGCATGGATAATTTAAATATACCAAAAATTTTCAGATTTTTCAAAATTAAAGACATTTTAAGTTTCTTTGTCTGAAAATGAGCAAAATATTTTAATTTTTGCTCCAACAACATTTACATAGGAAATATTAGTATCATTAGAATAGTCATGGCATGGATAATTTAAATATACCAAAAATTTTCAGATTTTTCAAAATTAAAGACATTTTAAGTTTCTTTGTCTGAAAATGAGCAAAAGATTTTAATTTATGCTCCAACAACATTTACATAGGAAATATTAGTATCATTAGAATAGTCATGGCATGGATAATTTAAATATACCAAAAATTTTCAGATTTTCCAAAATTAAAGACATTTTAAGTTTCTTTGTCTGAAAATGAGCAAAAGATTTTAATTTTTGCTCCAACAACATTTACATAGGAAATATTAATATCATTAGAATCGTCATGGCGTGGAGAATTTAAATATACCAAAAATTTTCAGATTTTTCAAAATTAAAGACATTTTAAGTTTCTTTGTCTGAAAATGAGCAAAATATTTTAATTTTTGCTCCAACAACATTTACATAGGAAATATTAGTATCATTAGAATAGTCATGGCATGGATAATTTAAATATACCAAAAATTTTCAGATTTTTCAAAATTAAAGACATTTTAAGTTTCTTTGTCTGAAAATGAGCAAAATATTTTAATTTTTGCTCCAACAACATTTACATAGGAAATATTAGTATCATTAGAATCGTCATGGCGTGGAGAATTTAAATATACCAAAAATTTTCAGATTTTTCAAAATTAAAGACATTTTAAGTTTCTTTGTCTGAAAATGAGCAAAATATTTTAATTTTTGCTCCAACAACATTTACATAGGAAATATTAGTATCATTAGAATCGTCATGGCATGGATAATTTAAATATACCAAAAATTTTCAGATTTTCCAAAATTAAAGACATTTTAAGTTTCTTTGTCTGAAAATGAGCAAAATATTTTAATTTTTGCTCCAACAACATTTACATAGGAAATATTAGTATCATTAGAATCGTCATGGCGTGGAGAATTTAAATATACCAAAAATTTTCAGATTTTCCAAAATTAAAGACATTTTAAGTTTCTTTGTCTGAAAATGAGCAAAAGATTTTAATTTTTGCTCTAAAATCATTTACATAGGAAATATTAATATCATTAGAATCGTCATGGCGTGGAGAATTTAAATATACCAAAAATTTTCAGATTTTTCAAAATTAAAGACATTTTAAGTTTCTTTTTCTGAAAATGAGCAAAAGATTTTAATTTTTGCTCTAAAATCATTTACATAGGAAATATTAGTATCATTAGAATCGTCATGGCGTGGAGAATTTAAATATACCAAAAATTTTCAGATTTTTCAAAATTAAAGACATTTTAAGTTTCTTTGTCTGAAAATGAGCAAAAGATTTTAATTTTTGCTCCAACAACATTTACATAGGAAATATTAGTATCATTAGAATCGTCATGGCGTGGAGAATTTAAATATACCAAAAATTTTCAGATTTTCCAAAATTAAAGACATTTTAAGTTTCTTTGTCTGAAAATGAGCAAAAGATTTTAATTTTTGCTCCAACAACATTTACATAGGAAATATTAGTATCATTAGAATCGTCATGGCGTGGAGAATTTAAATATACCAAAAATTTTCAGATTTTTCAAAATTAAAGACATTTTAAGTTTCTTTGTCTGAAAATGAGCAAAAGATTTAAATTTTTGCTCCAAAGATATTTACATAGGAAATACTAGTATCATTAGAATAGTCATGGCATGGATAATTTAAATATACCAAAAATTTTCAGATTTTTCAAAATTAAAGATATTTTAAGTTTCTTTGTCTGAAAATGAGCAAAATATTTTAATTTATGCTCCAACAACATTTACATAGGAAATATTAGTATCATTAGAATAGTCATGGCATGGATAATTTAAATATACCAAAAATTTTCAGATTTTTCAAAATTAAAGACATTTTAAGTTTCTTTGTCTGAAAATGAGCAAAAGATTTTAATTTATGCTCCAACAACATTTACATAGGAAATATTAGTATCATTAGAATAGTCATGGCATGGATAATTTAAATATACCAAAAATTTTCAGATTTTCCAAAATTAAAGACATTTTAAGTTTCTTTGTCTGAAAATGAGCAAAAGATTTTAATTTTTGCTCCAACAACATTTACATAGGAAATATTAATATCATTAGAATCGTCATGGCGTGGAGAATTTAAATATACCAAAAATTTTCAGATTTTTCAAAATTAAAGACATTTTAAGTTTCTTTGTCTGAAAATGAGCAAAAGATTTTAATTTTTGCTCCAAAAACAAATACATAGGAAATATTAGTATCATTAGAATCGTCATGGCGTGGAGAATTTAAATATACCGAAAATTTTCAGATTTTTCAAAATTAAAGACATTTTAAGTTTCTTTGTCTGAAAATGAGCAAAAGATTTAAATTTTTGCTCCAAACATATTTACATAGGAAATATTAGTATCATTAGAATCGTCATGGCATGGATAATTTAAATATACCAAAAATTTTCAGATTTTCCAAAATTAAAGACATTTTAAGTTTCTTTGTCTGAAAATGAGCAAAATATTTTAATTTTTGCTCCAACAACATTTACATAGGAAATATTAGTATCATTAGAATCGTCATGGCGTGGAGAATTTAAATATACCAAAAATTTTCAGATTTTCCAAAATTAAAGACATTTTAAGTTTCTTTGTCTGAAAATGAGCAAAAGATTTTAATTTTTGCTCCAAAAACAAATACATAGGAAATATTAGTATCATTAGAATCGTCATGGCGTGGAGAATTTAAATATACCAAAAATTTTCAGATTTTTCAAAATTAAAGACATTTTAAGTTTCTTTGTCTGAAAATGAGCAAAAGATTTTAATTTTTGCTCCAAAAACAAATACATAGGAAATATTAATATCATTAGAATCGTCATGGCGTGGAGAATTTAAATATACCGAAAATTTTCAGATTTTTCAAAATTAAAGACATTTTAAGTTTCTTTGTCTGAAAATGAGCAAAAGATTTTAATTTTTGCTCCAAAAACAAATACATCGGAAATATTAGTATCATTAGAATCGTCATGGCATGGATAATTTAAATATACCAAAAATTTTCAGATTTTCCAAAATTAAAGACATTTTAAGTTTCTTTGTCTGAAAATGAGCAAAATATTTTAATTTTTGCTCCAAATATATTTACATAGGAAATATTAGTATCATTAGAATCGTCATGGCATGGAGAATTTAAATATACCAAAAATTTTCAGATTTTTCAAAATTAAAGACATTTTAAGTTTCTTTTTCTGAAAATGAGCAAAAGATTTTAATTTTTGCTCTAAAATCATTTACATAGGAAATATTAGTATCATTAGAATAGTCATGGCATGGATAATTTAAATATACCAAAAATTTTCAGATTTTTCAAAATTAAAGACATTTTAAGTTTCTTTGTCTGAAAATGAGCAAAAGATTTTAATTTTTGCTCTAAAATCATTTACATAGGAAATATTAGTATCATTAGAATCGTCATGGCGTGGAGAATTTAAATATACCAAAAATTTTCAGATTTTCCAAAATTAAAGACATTTTAAGTTTCTTTGTCTGAAAATGAGCAAAATATTTTAATTTTTGCTCCAACAACATTTACATAGGAAATATTAGTATCATTAGAATAGTCATGGCATGGATAATTTAAATATACCAAAAATTTTCAGATTTTTCAAAATTAAAGACATTTTAAGTTTCTTTGTCTGAAAATGAGCAAAAGATTTTAATTTATGCTCCAACAACATTTACATAGGAAATATTAGTATCATTAGAATAGTCATGGCATGGATAATTTAAATATACCAAAAATTTTCAGATTTTTCAAAATTAAAGACATTTTAAGTTTCTTTGTCTGAAAATGAGCAAAATATTTTAATTTTTGCTCCAACAACATTTACATAGGAAATATTAGTATCATTAGAATAGTCATGGCATGGATAATTTAAATATACCAAAAATTTTCAGATTTTTCAAAATTAAAGACATTTTAAGTTTCTTTGTCTGAAAATGAGCAAAAGATTTTAATTTTTGCTCCAAAAACAAATACATAGGAAATATTAATATCATTAGAATCGTCATGGCGTGGAGAATTTAAATATACCGAAAATTTTCAGATTTTTCAAAATTAAAGACATTTTAAGTTTCTTTGTCTGAAAATGAGCAAAAGATTTTAATTTTTGCTCCAAAAACAAATACATCGGAAATATTAGTATCATTAGAATCGTCATGGCATGGATAATTTAAATATACCAAAAATTTTCAGATTTTCCAAAATTAAAGACATTTTAAGTTTCTTTGTCTGAAAATGAGCAAAATATTTTAATTTTTGCTCCAAATATATTTACATAGGAAATATTAGTATCATTAGAATCGTCATGGCATGGAGAATTTAAATATACCAAAAATTTTCAGATTTTTCAAAATTAAAGACATTTTAAGTTTCTTTTTCTGAAAATGAGCAAAAGATTTTAATTTTTGCTCTAAAATCATTTACATAGGAAATATTAGTATCATTAGAATAGTCATGGCATGGATAATTTAAATATACCAAAAATTTTCAGATTTTTCAAAATTAAAGACATTTTAAGTTTCTTTGTCTGAAAATGAGCAAAAGATTTTAATTTTTGCTCTAAAATCATTTACATAGGAAATATTAGTATCATTAGAATCGTCATGGCGTGGAGAATTTAAATATACCAAAAATTTTCAGATTTTCCAAAATTAAAGACATTTTAAGTTTCTTTGTCTGAAAATGAGCAAAATATTTTAATTTTTGCTCCAACAACATTTACATAGGAAATATTAGTATCATTAGAATAGTCATGGCATGGATAATTTAAATATACCAAAAATTTTCAGATTTTTCAAAATTAAAGACATTTTAAGTTTCTTTGTCTGAAAATGAGCAAAAGATTTTAATTTATGCTCCAACAACATTTACATAGGAAATATTAGTATCATTAGAATAGTCATGGCATGGATAATTTAAATATACCAAAAATTTTCAGATTTTTCAAAATTAAAGACATTTTAAGTTTCTTTGTCTGAAAATGAGCAAAATATTTTAATTTTTGCTCCAACAACATTTACATAGGAAATATTAGTATCATTAGAATAGTCATGGCATGGATAATTTAAATATACCAAAAATTTTCAGATTTTTCAAAATTAAAGACATTTTAAGTTTCTTTGTCTGAAAATGAGCAAAATATTTTAATTTTTGCTCCAACAACATTTACATAGGAAATATTAGTATCATTAGAATCGTCATGGCATGGATAATTTAAATATACCAAAAATTTTCAGATTTTTCAAAATTAAAGACATTTTAAGTTTCTTTGTCTGAAAATGAGCAAAATATTTTAATTTTTGCTCCAACAACATTTACATAGGAAATATTAGTATCATTAGAATCGTCATGGCATGGATAATTTAAATATACCAAAAATTTTCAGATTTTCCAAAATTAAAGACATTTTAAGTTTCTTTGTCTGAAAATGAGCAAAATATTTTAATTTTTGCTCCAACAACATTTACATAGGAAATATTAGTATCATTAGAATCGTCATGGCGTGGAGAATTTAAATATACCAAAAATTTTCAGATTTTCCAAAATTAAAGACATTTTAAGTTTCTTTGTCTGAAAATGAGCAAAAGATTTTAATTTTTGCTCTAAAATCATTTACATAGGAAATATTAGTATCATTAGAATCGTCATGGCGTGGAGAATTTAAATATACCAAAAATTTTCAGATTTTTCAAAATTAAAGACATTTTAAGTTTCTTTGTCTGAAAATGAGCAAAAGATTTTAATTTTTGCTCTAAAATCATTTACATAGGAAATATTAGTATCATTAGAATCGTCATGGCGTGGAGAATTTAAATATACCAAAAATTTTCAGATTTTTCAAAATTAAAGACATTTTAAGTTTCTTTGTCTGAAAATGAGCAAAAGATTTTAATTTTTGCTCCAACAACATTTACATAGGAAATATTAGTATCATTAGAATCGTCATGGCGTGGAGAATTTAAATATACCAAAAATTTTCAGATTTTCCAAAATTAAAGACATTTTAAGTTTCTTTGTCTGAAAATGAGCAAAAGATTTTAATTTTTGCTCTAAAATCATTTACATAGGAAATATTAGTATCATTAGAATCGTCATGGCGTGGAGAATTTAAATATACCAAAAATTTTCAGATTTTTCAAAATTAAAGACATTTTAAGTTTCTTTGTCTGAAAATGAGCAAAAGATTTTAATTTTTGCTCTAAAATCATTTACATAGGAAATATTAGTATCATTAGAATCGTCATGGCGTGGAGAATTTAAATATACCAAAAATTTTCAGATTTTTCAAAATTAAAGACATTTTAAGTTTCTTTTTCTGAAAATGAGCAAAAGATTTTAATTTTTGCTCTAAAATCATTTACATAGGAAATATTAGTATCATTAGAATCGTCATGGCGTGGAGAATTTAAATATACCAAAAATTTTCAGATTTTTCAAAATTAAAGACATTTTAAGTTTCTTTGTCTGAAAATGAGCAAAAGATTTTAATTTTTGCTCCAACAACATTTACATAGGAAATATTAGTATCATTAGAATCGTCATGGCGTGGAGAATTTAAATATACCAAAAATTTTCAGATTTTCCAAAATTAAAGACATTTTAAGTTTCTTTGTCTGAAAATGAGCAAAAGATTTTAATTTTTGCTCCAACAACATTTACATAGGAAATATTAGTATCATTAGAATCGTCATGGCGTGGAGAATTTAAATATACCAAAAATTTTCAGATTTTCCAAAATTAAAGACATTTTAAGTTTCTTTGTCTGAAAATGAGCAAAAGATTTAAATTTTTGCTCCAAAGATATTTACATAGGAAATATTAGTATCATTAGAATAGTCATGGCATGGATAATTTAAATATACCAAAAATTTTCAGATTTTTCAAAATTAAAGACATTTTAAGTTTCTTTGTCTGAAAATGAGCAAAAGATTTAAATTTTTGCTCCAAAGATATTTACATAGGAAATACTAGTATCATTAGAATAGTCATGGCATGGATAATTTAAATATACCAAAAATTTTCAGATTTTTCAAAATTAAAGACATTTTAAGTTTCTTTGTCTGAAAATGAGCAAAATATTTTAATTTATGCTCCAACAACATTTACATAGGAAATATTAGTATCATTAGAATAGTCATGGCATGGATAATTTAAATATACCAAAAATTTTCAGATTTTTCAAAATTAAAGACATTTTAAGTTTCTTTGTCTGAAAATGAGCAAAATATTTTAATTTATGCTCCAACAACATTTACATAGGAAATATTAGTATCATTAGAATAGTCATGGCATGGATAATTTAAATATACCAAAAATTTTCAGATTTTTCAAAATTAAAGACATTTTAAGTTTCTTTGTCTGAAAATGAGCAAAAGATTTAAATTTTTGCTCCAAAGATATTTACATAGGAAATATTAGTATCATTAGAATAGTCATGGCATGGATAATTTAAATATACCAAAAATTTTCAGATTTTTCAAAATTAAAGACATTTTAAGTTTCTTTGTCTGAAAATGAGCAAAATATTTTAATTTATGCTCCAACAACATTTACATAGGAAATATTAGTATCATTAGAATAGTCATGGCATGGATAATTTAAATATACCAAAAATTTTCAGATTTTTCAAAATTAAAGACATTTTAAGTTTCTTTGTCTGAAAATGAGCAAAAGATTTTAATTTATGCTCCAACAACATTTACATAGGAAATATTAGTATCATTAGAATAGTCATGGCATGGATAATTTAAATATACCAAAAATTTTCAGATTTTCCAAAATTAAAGACATTTTAAGTTTCTTTGTCTGAAAATGAGCAAAAGATTTTAATTTTTGCTCCAACAACATTTACATAGGAAATATTAATATCATTAGAATCGTCATGGCGTGGAGAATTTAAATATACCAAAAATTTTCAGATTTTTCAAAATTAAAGACATTTTAAGTTTCTTTGTCTGAAAATGAGCAAAAGATTTTAATTTTTGCTCCAAAGATATTTACATAGGAAATATTAGTATCATTAAAATCGCCATGGCATGGATAATTTAAATATACCAAAAATTTTCAGATTTTTCAAAATTAAAGACATTTTAAGTTTCTTTGTCTGAAAATGAGCAAAAGATTTTAATTTTTGCTCCAACAACATTTACATAGGAAATATTAGTATCATTAGAATCGTCATGGCGTGGAGAATTTAAATATACCAAAAATTTTCAGATTTTTCAAAATTAAAGACATTTTAAGTTTCTTTGTCTGAAAATGAGCAAAAGATTTTAATTTTTGCTCCAAAGATATTTACATAGGAAATATTAGTATCATTAAAATCGCCATGGCATGGATAATTTAAATATACCAAAAATTTTCAGATTTTTCAAAATTAAAGACATTTTAAGTTTCTTTGTCTGAAAATGAGCAAAAGATTTTAATTTTTGCTCCAAAGATATTTACATAGGAAATATTAGTATCATTAAAATCGCCATGGCATGGATAATTTAAATATACCAAAAATTTTCAGATTTTTCAAAATTAAAGACATTTTAAGTTTCTTTGTCTGAAAATGAGCAAAAGATTTTAATTTTTGCTCCAAAGATATTTACATAGGAAATATTAGTATCATTAAAATCGTCATGGCATGGATAATTTAAATATACCAAAAATTTTCAGATTTTTCAAAATTAAAGACATTTTAAGTTTCTTTGTCTGAAAATGAGCAAAAGATTTTAATTTTTGCTCCAAAGATATTTACATAGGAAATATTAGTATCATTAAAATCGTCATGGCATGGATAATTTAAATATACCAAAAATTTTCAGATTTTTCAAAATTAAAGACATTTTAAGTTTCTTTGTCTGAAAATGAGCAAAAGATTTTAATTTTTGCTCCAAAGATATTTACATAGGAAATATTAGTATCATTAAAATCGTCATGGCATGGATAATTTAAATATACCAAAAATTTTCAGATTTTTCAAAATTAAAGACATTTTAAGTTTCTTTGTCTGAAAATGAGCAAAAGATTTTAATTTTTGCTCCAAAGATATTTACATAGGAAATATTAGTATCATTAAAATCGTCATGGCATGGATAATTTAAATATACCAAAAATTTTCAGATTTTTCAAAATTAAAGACATTTTAAGTTTCTTTGTCTGAAAATGAGCAAAAGATTTTAATTTTTGCTCCAAAGATATTTACATAGGAAATATTAGTATCATTAAAATCGTCATGGCATGGATAATTTAAATATACCAAAAATTTTCAGATTTTTCAAAATTAAAGACATTTTAAGTTTCTTTGTCTGAAAATGAGCAAAAGATTTTAATTTTTGCTCCAAAGATATTTACATAGGAAATATTAGTATCATTAAAATCGTCATGGCATGGATAATTTAAATATACCAAAAATTTTCAGATTTTTCAAAATTAAAGACATTTTAAGTTTCTTTGTCTGAAAATGAGCAAAAGATTTTAATTTTTGCTCCAACAACATTTACATAGGAAATATTAGTATCATTAGAATCGTCATGGCGTGGAGAATTTAAATATACCAAAAATTTTCAGATTTTTCAAAATTAAAGACATTTTAAGTTTCTTTGTCTGAAAATGAGCAAAAGATTTTAATTTTTGCTCCAACAACATTTACATAGGAAATATTAGTATCATTAAAATCGTCATGGCATGGATAATTTAAATATACCAAAAATTTTCAGATTTTTCAAAATTAAAGACATTTTAAGTTTCTTTGTCTGAAAATGAGCAAAAGATTTTAATTTTTGCTCCAACAACATTTACATAGGAAATATTAGTATCATTAGAATCGTCATGGCGTGGAGAATTTAAATATACCAAAAATTTTCAGATTTTTCAAAATTAAAGACATTTTAAGTTTCTTTGTCTGAAAATGAGCAAAAGATTTTAATTTTTGCTCCAACAACATTTACATAGGAAATATTAGTATCATTAAAATCGTCATGGCATGGATAATTTAAATATACCAAAAATTTTCAGATTTTTCAAAATTAAAGACATTTTAAGTTTCTTTGTCTGAAAATGAGCAAAAGATTTTAATTTTTGCTCCAAAGATATTTACATAGGAAATATTAGTATCATTAAAATCGTCATGGCATGGATAATTTAAATATACCAAAAATTTTCAGATTTTTCAAAATTAAAGACATTTTAAGTTTCTTTGTCTGAAAATGAGCAAAAGATTTTAATTTTTGCTCCAAAGATATTTACATAGGAAATATTAGTATCATTAAAATCGTCATGGCATGGATAATTTAAATATACCAAAAATTTTCAGATTTTTCAAAATTAAAGACATTTTAAGTTTCTTTGTCTGAAAATGAGCAAAATATTTTAATTTTTGCTCCAACAACATTTACATAGGAAATATTAGTATCATTAGAATCGTCATGGCGTGGAGAATTTAAATATACCAAAAATTTTCAGATTTTTCAAAATTAAAGACATTTTAAGTTTCTTTGTCTGAAAATGAGCAAAAGATTTTAATTTTTGCTCCAAAGATATTTACATAGGAAATATTAGTATCATTAAAATCGTCATGGCATGGATAATTTAAATATACCAAAAATTTTCAGATTTTTCAAAATTAAAGACATTTTAAGTTTCTTTGTCTGAAAATGAGCAAAAGATTTTAATTTTTGCTCCAACAACATTTACATAGGAAATATTAGTATCATTAAAATCGTCATGGCATGGATAATTTAAATATACCAAAAATTTTCAGATTTTTCAAAATTAAAGACATTTTAAGTTTCTTTGTCTGAAAATGAGCAAAAGATTTTAATTTTTGCTCCAACAACATTTACATAGGAAATATTAATATCATTAGAATCGTCATGGCGTGGAGAATTTAAATATACCAAAAATTTTCAGATTTTTCAAAATTAAAGACATTTTAAGTTTCTTTGTCTGAAAATGAGCAAAAGATTTTAATTTTTGCTCCAACAACATTTACATAGGAAATATTAGTATCATTAGAATCGTCATGGCGTGGAGAATTTAAATATACCAAAAATTTTCAGATTTTTCAAAATTAAAGACATTTTAAGTTTCTTTGTCTGAAAATGAGCAAAAGATTTTAATTTTTGCTCCAACAACATTTACATAGGAAATATTAGTATCATTAAAATCGTCATGGCATGGATAATTTAAATATACCAAAAATTTTCAGATTTTTCAAAATTAAAGACATTTTAAGTTTCTTTGTCTGAAAATGAGCAAAAGATTTTAATTTTTGCTCCAAAGATATTTACATAGGAAATATTAGTATCATTAAAATCGTCATGGCATGGATAATTTAAATATACCAAAAATTTTCAGATTTTTCAAAATTAAAGACATTTTAAGTTTCTTTGTCTGAAAATGAGCAAAAGATTTTAATTTTTGCTCCAAAGATATTTACATAGGAAATATTAGTATCATTAAAATCGTCATGGCATGGATAATTTAAATATACCAAAAATTTTCAGATTTTTCAAAATTAAAGACATTTTAAGTTTCTTTGTCTGAAAATGAGCAAAAGATTTTAATTTTTGCTCCAAAGATATTTACATAGGAAATATTAGTATCATTAAAATCGTCATGGCATGGATAATTTAAATATACCAAAAATTTTCAGATTTTTCAAAATTAAAGACATTTTAAGTTTCTTTGTCTGAAAATGAGCAAAATATTTTAATTTTTGCTCCAACAACATTTACATAGGAAATATTAGTATCATTAGAATCGTCATGGCGTGGAGAATTTAAATATACCAAAAATTTTCAGATTTTTCAAAATTAAAGACATTTTAAGTTTCTTTGTCTGAAAATGAGCAAAAGATTTTAATTTTTGCTCCAAAGATATTTACATAGGAAATATTAGTATCATTAAAATCGTCATGGCATGGATAATTTAAATATACCAAAAATTTTCAGATTTTTCAAAATTAAAGACATTTTAAGTTTCTTTGTCTGAAAATGAGCAAAAGATTTTAATTTTTGCTCCAAAGATATTTACATAGGAAATATTAGTATCATTAAAATCGTCATGGCATGGATAATTTAAATATACCAAAAATTTTCAGATTTTTCAAAATTAAAGACATTTTAAGTTTCTTTGTCTGAAAATGAGCAAAAGATTTTAATTTTTGCTCCAAAGATATTTACATAGGAAATATTAGTATCATTAAAATCGTCATGGCATGGATAATTTAAATATACCAAAAATTTTCAGATTTTTCAAAATTAAAGACATTTTAAGTTTCTTTGTCTGAAAATGAGCAAAATATTTTAATTTTTGCTCCAACAACATTTACATAGGAAATATTAGTATCATTAGAATCGTCATGGCGTGGAGAATTTAAATATACCAAAAATTTTCAGATTTTTCAAAATTAAAGACATTTTAAGTTTCTTTGTCTGAAAATGAGCAAAAGATTTTAATTTTTGCTCCAAAGATATTTACATAGGAAATATTAGTATCATTAAAATCGTCATGGCATGGATAATTTAAATATACCAAAAATTTTCAGATTTTTCAAAATTAAAGACATTTTAAGTTTCTTTGTCTGAAAATGAGCAAAAGATTTTAATTTTTGCTCCAAAGATATTTACATAGGAAATATTAGTATCATTAAAATCGTCATGGCATGGATAATTTAAATATACCAAAAATTTTCAGATTTTTCAAAATTAAAGACATTTTAAGTTTCTTTGTCTGAAAATGAGCAAAAGATTTTAATTTTTGCTCCAAAGATATTTACATAGGAAATATTAGTATCATTAAAATCGTCATGGCATGGATAATTTAAATATACCAAAAATTTTCAGATTTTTCAAAATTAAAGACATTTTAAGTTTCTTTGTCTGAAAATGAGCAAAAGATTTTAATTTTTGCTCCAAAGATATTTACATAGGAAATATTAGTATCATTAAAATCGTCATGGCATGGATAATTTAAATATACCAAAAATTTTCAGATTTTTCAAAATTAAAGACATTTTAAGTTTCTTTGTCTGAAAATGAGCAAAAGATTTTAATTTTTGCTCCAAAGATATTTACATAGGAAATATTAGTATCATTAAAATCGTCATGGCATGGATAATTTAAATATACCAAAAATTTTCAGATTTTTCAAAATTAAAGACATTTTAAGTTTCTTTGTCTGAAAATGAGCAAAAGATTTTAATTTTTGCTCCAAAGATATTTACATAGGAAATATTAGTATCATTAAAATCGTCATGGCATGGATAATTTAAATATACCAAAAATTTTCAGATTTTTCAAAATTAAAGACATTTTAAGTTTCTTTGTCTGAAAATGAGCAAAAGATTTTAATTTTTGCTCCAACAACATTTACATAGGAAATATTAATATCATTAGAATCGTCATGGCGTGGAGAATTTAAATATACCAAAAATTTTCAGATTTTTCAAAATTAAAGACATTTTAAGTTTCTTTGTCTGAAAATGAGCAAAAGATTTTAATTTTTGCTCCAAAGATATTTACATAGGAAATATTAGTATCATTAAAATCGCCATGGCATGGATAATTTAAATATACCAAAAATTTTCAGATTTTTCAAAATTAAAGACATTTTAAGTTTCTTTGTCTGAAAATGAGCAAAAGATTTTAATTTTTGCTCCAAAGATATTTACATAGGAAATATTAGTATCATTAAAATCGTCATGGCATGGATAATTTAAATATACCAAAAATTTTCAGATTTTTCAAAATTAAAGACATTTTAAGTTTCTTTGTCTGAAAATGAGCAAAATATTTTAATTTTTGCTCCAACAACATTTACATAGGAAATATTAGTATCATTAGAATCGTCATGGCGTGGAGAATTTAAATATACCAAAAATTTTCAGATTTTTCAAAATTAAAGACATTTTAAGTTTCTTTGTCTGAAAATGAGCAAAAGATTTTAATTTTTGCTCCAAAGATATTTACATAGGAAATATTAGTATCATTAAAATCGTCATGGCATGGATAATTTAAATATACCAAAAATTTTCAGATTTTTCAAAATTAAAGACATTTTAAGTTTCTTTGTCTGAAAATGAGCAAAATATTTTAATTTTTGCTCCAACAACATTTACATAGGAAATATTAGTATCATTAGAATCGTCATGGCGTGGAGAATTTAAATATACCAAAAATTTTCAGATTTTTCAAAATTAAAGACATTTTAAGTTTCTTTGTCTGAAAATGAGCAAAAGATTTTAATTTTTGCTCCAAAGATATTTACATAGGAAATATTAGTATCATTAAAATCGTCATGGCATGGATAATTTAAATATACCAAAAATTTTCAGATTTTTCAAAATTAAAGACATTTTAAGTTTCTTTGTCTGAAAATGAGCAAAAGATTTTAATTTTTGCTCCAACAACATTTACATAGGAAATATTAGTATCATTAGAATCGTCATGGCGTGGAGAATTTAAATATACCAAAAATTTTCAGATTTTTCAAAATTAAAGACATTTTAAGTTTCTTTGTCTGAAAATGAGCAAAAGATTTTAATTTTTGCTCCAACAACATTTACATAGGAAATATTAGTATCATTAAAATCGTCATGGCATGGATAATTTAAATATACCAAAAATTTTCAGATTTTTCAAAATTAAAGACATTTTAAGTTTCTTTGTCTGAAAATGAGCAAAAGATTTTAATTTTTGCTCCAACAACATTTACATAGGAAATATTAGTATCATTAGAATCGTCATGGCGTGGAGAATTTAAATATACCAAAAATTTTCAGATTTTTCAAAATTAAAGACATTTTAAGTTTCTTTGTCTGAAAATGAGCAAAAGATTTTAATTTTTGCTCCAAAGATATTTACATAGGAAATATTAGTATCATTAAAATCGTCATGGCATGGATAATTTAAATATACCAAAAATTTTCAGATTTTTCAAAATTAAAGACATTTTAAGTTTCTTTGTCTGAAAATGAGCAAAAGATTTTAATTTTTGCTCCAACAACATTTACATAGGAAATATTAGTATCATTAGAATCGTCATGGCGTGGAGAATTTAAATATACCAAAAATTTTCAGATTTTTCAAAATTAAAGACATTTTAAGTTTCTTTGTCTGAAAATGAGCAAAAGATTTTAATTTTTGCTCCAACAACATTTACATAGGAAATATTAGTATCATTAAAATCGTCATGGCATGGATAATTTAAATATACCAAAAATTTTCAGATTTTTCAAAATTAAAGACATTTTAAGTTTCTTTGTCTGAAAATGAGCAAAAGATTTTAATTTTTGCTCCAACAACATTTACATAGGAAATATTAGTATCATTAGAATCGTCATGGCGTGGAGAATTTAAATATACCAAAAATTTTCAGATTTTTCAAAATTAAAGACATTTTAAGTTTCTTTGTCTGAAAATGAGCAAAAGATTTTAATTTTTGCTCCAAAGATATTTACATAGGAAATATTAGTATCATTAAAATCGTCATGGCATGGATAATTTAAATATACCAAAAATTTTCAGATTTTTCAAAATTAAAGACATTTTAAGTTTCTTTGTCTGAAAATGAGCAAAAGATTTTAATTTTTGCTCCAACAACATTTACATAGGAAATATTAATATCATTAGAATCGTCATGGCGTGGAGAATTTAAATATACCAAAAATTTTCAGATTTTTCAAAATTAAAGACATTTTAAGTTTCTTTGTCTGAAAATGAGCAAAAGATTTTAATTTTTGCTCCAAAGATATTTACATAGGAAATATTAGTATCATTAAAATCGTCATGGCATGGATAATTTAAATATACCAAAAATTTTCAGATTTTTCAAAATTAAAGACATTTTAAGTTTCTTTGTCTGAAAATGAGCAAAAGATTTTAATTTTTGCTCCAAAGATATTTACATAGGAAATATTAGTATCATTAAAATCGTCATGGCATGGATAATTTAAATATACCAAAAATTTTCAGATTTTTCAAAATTAAAGACATTTTAAGTTTCTTTGTCTGAAAATGAGCAAAAGATTTTAATTTTTGCTCCAAAGATATTTACATAGGAAATATTAGTATCATTAAAATCGTCATGGCATGGATAATTTAAATATACCAAAAATTTTCAGATTTTTCAAAATTAAAGACATTTTAAGTTTCTTTGTCTGAAAATGAGCAAAAGATTTTAATTTTTGCTCCAAAGATATTTACATAGGAAATATTAGTATCATTAAAATCGTCATGGCATGGATAATTTAAATATACCAAAAATTTTCAGATTTTTCAAAATTAAAGACATTTTAAGTTTCTTTGTCTGAAAATGAGCAAAAGATTTTAATTTTTGCTCCAACAACATTTACATAGGAAATATTAATATCATTAGAATCGTCATGGCGTGGAGAATTTAAATATACCAAAAATTTTCAGATTTTTCAAAATTAAAGACATTTTAAGTTTCTTTGTCTGAAAATGAGCAAAAGATTTTAATTTTTGCTCCAAAGATATTTACATAGGAAATATTAGTATCATTAAAATCGTCATGGCATGGATAATTTAAATATACCAAAAATTTTCAGATTTTTCAAAATTAAAGACATTTTAAGTTTCTTTGTCTGAAAATGAGCAAAAGATTTTAATTTTTGCTCCAAAGATATTTACATAGGAAATATTAGTATCATTAAAATCGTCATGGCATGGATAATTTAAATATACCAAAAATTTTCAGATTTTTCAAAATTAAAGACATTTTAAGTTTCTTTGTCTGAAAATGAGCAAAAGATTTTAATTTTTGCTCCAAAGATATTTACATAGGAAATATTAGTATCATTAAAATCGTCATGGCATGGATAATTTAAATATACCAAAAATTTTCAGATTTTTCAAAATTAAAGACATTTTAAGTTTCTTTGTCTGAAAATGAGCAAAAGATTTTAATTTTTGCTCCAACAACATTTACATAGGAAATATTAATATCATTAGAATCGTCATGGCGTGGAGAATTTAAATATACCAAAAATTTTCAGATTTTTCAAAATTAAAGACATTTTAAGTTTCTTTGTCTGAAAATGAGCAAAAGATTTTAATTTTTGCTCCAAAGATATTTACATAGGAAATATTAGTATCATTAAAATCGTCATGGCATGGATAATTTAAATATACCAAAAATTTTCAGATTTTTCAAAATTAAAGACATTTTAAGTTTCTTTGTCTGAAAATGAGCAAAAGATTTTAATTTTTGCTCCAAAGATATTTACATAGGAAATATTAGTATCATTAAAATCGTCATGGCATGGATAATTTAAATATACCAAAAATTTTCAGATTTTTCAAAATTAAAGACATTTTAAGTTTCTTTGTCTGAAAATGAGCAAAAGATTTTAATTTTTGCTCCAAAGATATTTACATAGGAAATATTAGTATCATTAAAATCGTCATGGCATGGATAATTTAAATATACCAAAAATTTTCAGATTTTTCAAAATTAAAGACATTTTAAGTTTCTTTGTCTGAAAATGAGCAAAAGATTTTAATTTTTGCTCCAACAACATTTACATAGGAAATATTAATATCATTAGAATCGTCATGGCGTGGAGAATTTAAATATACCAAAAATTTTCAGATTTTTCAAAATTAAAGACATTTTAAGTTTCTTTGTCTGAAAATGAGCAAAAGATTTTAATTTTTGCTCCAAAGATATTTACATAGGAAATATTAGTATCATTAAAATCGTCATGGCATGGATAATTTAAATATACCAAAAATTTTCAGATTTTTCAAAATTAAAGACATTTTAAGTTTCTTTGTCTGAAAATGAGCAAAAGATTTTAATTTTTGCTCCAAAGATATTTACATAGGAAATATTAGTATCATTAAAATCGTCATGGCATGGATAATTTAAATATACCAAAAATTTTCAGATTTTTCAAAATTAAAGACATTTTAAGTTTCTTTGTCTGAAAATGAGCAAAAGATTTTAATTTTTGCTCCAAAGATATTTACATAGGAAATATTAGTATCATTAAAATCGTCATGGCATGGATAATTTAAATATACCAAAAATTTTCAGATTTTTCAAAATTAAAGACATTTTAAGTTTCTTTGTCTGAAAATGAGCAAAAGATTTTAATTTTTGCTCCAACAACATTTACATAGGAAATATTAATATCATTAGAATCGTCATGGCGTGGAGAATTTAAATATACCAAAAATTTTCAGATTTTTCAAAATTAAAGACATTTTAAGTTTCTTTGTCTGAAAATGAGCAAAAGATTTTAATTTTTGCTCCAAAGATATTTACATAGGAAATATTAGTATCATTAAAATCGTCATGGCATGGATAATTTAAATATACCAAAAATTTTCAGATTTTTCAAAATTAAAGACATTTTAAGTTTCTTTGTCTGAAAATGAGCAAAAGATTTTAATTTTTGCTCCAAAGATATTTACATAGGAAATATTAGTATCATTAAAATCGTCATGGCATGGATAATTTAAATATACCAAAAATTTTCAGATTTTTCAAAATTAAAGACATTTTAAGTTTCTTTGTCTGAAAATGAGCAAAAGATTTTAATTTTTGCTCCAACAACATTTACATAGGAAATATTAGTATCATTAGAATCGTCATGGCGTGGAGAATTTAAATATACCAAAAATTTTCAGATTTTTCAAAATTAAAGACATTTTAAGTTTCTTTGTCTGAAAATGAGCAAAAGATTTTAATTTTTGCTCCAAAGATATTTACATAGGAAATATTAGTATCATTAAAATCGTCATGGCATGGATAATTTAAATATACCAAAAATTTTCAGATTTTTCAAAATTAAAGACATTTTAAGTTTCTTTGTCTGAAAATGAGCAAAAGATTTTAATTTTTGCTCCAACAACATTTACATAGGAAATATTAGTATCATTAGAATCGTCATGGCGTGGAGAATTTAAATATACCAAAAATTTTCAGATTTTTCAAAATTAAAGACATTTTAAGTTTCTTTGTCTGAAAATGAGCAAAAGATTTTAATTTTTGCTCCAACAACATTTACATAGGAAATATTAGTATCATTAAAATCGTCATGGCATGGATAATTTAAATATACCAAAAATTTTCAGATTTTTCAAAATTAAAGACATTTTAAGTTTCTTTGTCTGAAAATGAGCAAAAGATTTTAATTTTTGCTCCAACAACATTTACATAGGAAATATTAGTATCATTAGAATCGTCATGGCGTGGAGAATTTAAATATACCAAAAATTTTCAGATTTTTCAAAATTAAAGACATTTTAAGTTTCTTTGTCTGAAAATGAGCAAAAGATTTTAATTTTTGCTCCAAAGATATTTACATAGGAAATATTAGTATCATTAAAATCGCCATGGCATGGATAATTTAAATATACCAAAAATTTTCAGATTTTTCAAAATTAAAGACATTTTAAGTTTCTTTGTCTGAAAATGAGCAAAAGATTTTAATTTTTGCTCCAAAGATATTTACATAGGAAATATTAGTATCATTAAAATCGTCATGGCATGGATAATTTAAATATACCAAAAATTTTCAGATTTTTCAAAATTAAAGACATTTTAAGTTTCTTTGTCTGAAAATGAGCAAAAGATTTTAATTTTTGCTCCAAAGATATTTACATAGGAAATATTAGTATCATTAAAATCGTCATGGCATGGATAATTTAAATATACCAAAAATTTTCAGATTTTTCAAAATTAAAGACATTTTAAGTTTCTTTGTCTGAAAATGAGCAAAATATTTTAATTTTTGCTCCAACAACATTTACATAGGAAATATTAGTATCATTAGAATCGTCATGGCGTGGAGAATTTAAATATACCAAAAATTTTCAGATTTTTCAAAATTAAAGACATTTTAAGTTTCTTTGTCTGAAAATGAGCAAAAGATTTTAATTTTTGCTCCAAAGATATTTACATAGGAAATATTAGTATCATTAAAATCGTCATGGCATGGATAATTTAAATATACCAAAAATTTTCAGATTTTTCAAAATTAAAGACATTTTAAGTTTCTTTGTCTGAAAATGAGCAAAAGATTTTAATTTTTGCTCCAAAGATATTTACATAGGAAATATTAGTATCATTAAAATCGTCATGGCATGGATAATTTAAATATACCAAAAATTTTCAGATTTTTCAAAATTAAAGACATTTTAAGTTTCTTTGTCTGAAAATGAGCAAAAGATTTTAATTTTTGCTCCAAAGATATTTACATAGGAAATATTAGTATCATTAAAATCGCCATGGCATGGATAATTTAAATATACCAAAAATTTTCAGATTTTTCAAAATTAAAGACATTTTAAGTTTCTTTGTCTGAAAATGAGCAAAAGATTTTAATTTTTGCTCCAAAGATATTTACATAGGAAATATTAGTATCATTAAAATCGTCATGGCATGGATAATTTAAATATACCAAAAATTTTCAGATTTTTCAAAATTAAAGACATTTTAAGTTTCTTTGTCTGAAAATGAGCAAAATATTTTAATTTTTGCTCCAACAACATTTACATAGGAAATATTAGTATCATTAGAATCGTCATGGCGTGGAGAATTTAAATATACCAAAAATTTTCAGATTTTTCAAAATTAAAGACATTTTAAGTTTCTTTGTCTGAAAATGAGCAAAAGATTTTAATTTTTGCTCCAAAGATATTTACATAGGAAATATTAGTATCATTAAAATCGCCATGGCATGGATAATTTAAATATACCAAAAATTTTCAGATTTTTCAAAATTAAAGACATTTTAAGTTTCTTTGTCTGAAAATGAGCAAAAGATTTTAATTTTTGCTCCAAAGATATTTACATAGGAAATATTAGTATCATTAAAATCGTCATGGCATGGATAATTTAAATATACCAAAAATTTTCAGATTTTTCAAAATTAAAGACATTTTAAGTTTCTTTGTCTGAAAATGAGCAAAAGATTTTAATTTTTGCTCCAAAGATATTTACATAGGAAATATTAGTATCATTAAAATCGCCATGGCATGGATAATTTAAATATACCAAAAATTTTCAGATTTTTCAAAATTAAAGACATTTTAAGTTTCTTTGTCTGAAAATGAGCAAAATATTTTAATTTTTGCTCCAAAGATATTTACATAGGAAATATTAGTATCATTAAAATCGCCATGGCATGGATAATTTAAATATACCAAAAATTTTCAGATTTTTCAAAATTAAAGACATTTTAAGTTTCTTTGTCTGAAAATGAGCAAAAGATTTTAATTTTTGCTCCAAAGATATTTACATAGGAAATATTAGTATCATTAAAATCGTCATGGCATGGATAATTTAAATATACCAAAAATTTTCAGATTTTTCAAAATTAAAGACATTTTAAGTTTCTTTGTCTGAAAATGAGCAAAAGATTTTAATTTTTGCTCCAAAGATATTTACATAGGAAATATTAGTATCATTAAAATCGCCATGGCATGGATAATTTAAATATACCAAAAATTTTCAGATTTTTCAAAATTAAAGACATTTTAAGTTTCTTTGTCTGAAAATGAGCAAAATATTTTAATTTTTGCTCCAACAACATTTACATAGGAAATATTAGTATCATTAGAATCGTCATGGCGTGGAGAATTTAAATATACCAAAAATTTTCAGATTTTTCAAAATTAAAGACATTTTAAGTTTCTTTGTCTGAAAATGAGCAAAAGATTTTAATTTTTGCTCCAAAGATATTTACATAGGAAATATTAGTATCATTAAAATCGCCATGGCATGGATAATTTAAATATACCAAAAATTTTCAGATTTTTCAAAATTAAAGACATTTTAAGTTTCTTTGTCTGAAAATGAGCAAAAGATTTTAATTTTTGCTCCAAAGATATTTACATAGGAAATATTAGTATCATTAAAATCGTCATGGCATGGATAATTTAAATATACCAAAAATTTTCAGATTTTTCAAAATTAAAGACATTTTAAGTTTCTTTGTCTGAAAATGAGCAAAAGATTTTAATTTTTGCTCCAAAGATATTTACATAGGAAATATTAGTATCATTAAAATCGTCATGGCATGGATAATTTAAATATACCAAAAATTTTCAGATTTTTCAAAATTAAAGACATTTTAAGTTTCTTTGTCTGAAAATGAGCAAAAGATTTTAATTTTTGCTCCAACAACATTTACATAGGAAATATTAGTATCATTAGAATCGTCATGGCGTGGAGAATTTAAATATACCAAAAATTTTCAGATTTTTCAAAATTAAAGACATTTTAAGCTTCTTTGTCTGAAAATGAGCAAAAGATTTTAATTTTTGCTCCAAAGATATTTACATAGGAAATATTAGTATCATTAAAATCGTCATGGCATGGATAATTTAAATATACCAAAAATTTTCAGATTTTTCAAAATTAAAGACATTTTAAGTTTCTTTGTCTGAAAATGAGCAAAAGATTTTAATTTTTGCTCCAAAGATATTTACATAGGAAATATTAGTATCATTAAAATCGTCATGGCATGGATAATTTAAATATACCAAAAATTTTCAGATTTTTCAAAATTAAAGACATTTTAAGTTTCTTTGTCTGAAAATGAGCAAAAGATTTTAATTTTTGCTCCAAAGATATTTACATAGGAAATATTAGTATCATTAAAATCGTCATGGCATGGATAATTTAAATATACCAAAAATTTTCAGATTTTTCAAAATTAAAGACATTTTAAGTTTCTTTGTCTGAAAATGAGCAAAATATTTTAATTTTTGCTCCAACAACATTTACATAGGAAATATTAGTATCATTAGAATCGTCATGGCGTGGAGAATTTAAATATACCAAAAATTTTCAGATTTTTCAAAATTAAAGACATTTTAAGTTTCTTTGTCTGAAAATGAGCAAAAGATTTTAATTTTTGCTCCAAAGATATTTACATAGGAAATATTAGTATCATTAAAATCGTCATGGCATGGATAATTTAAATATACCAAAAATTTTCAGATTTTTCAAAATTAAAGACATTTTAAGTTTCTTTGTCTGAAAATGAGCAAAAGATTTTAATTTTTGCTCCAAAGATATTTACATAGGAAATATTAGTATCATTAAAATCGTCATGGCATGGATAATTTAAATATACCAAAAATTTTCAGATTTTTCAAAATTAAAGACATTTTAAGTTTCTTTGTCTGAAAATGAGCAAAAGATTTTAATTTTTGCTCCAAAGATATTTACATAGGAAATATTAGTATCATTAAAATCGTCATGGCATGGATAATTTAAATATACCAAAAATTTTCAGATTTTTCAAAATTAAAGACATTTTAAGTTTCTTTGTCTGAAAATGAGCAAAAGATTTTAATTTTTGCTCCAACAACATTTACATAGGAAATATTAGTATCATTAGAATCGTCATGGCGTGGAGAATTTAAATATACCAAAAATTTTCAGATTTTTCAAAATTAAAGACATTTTAAGTTTCTTTGTCTGAAAATGAGCAAAAGATTTTAATTTTTGCTCCAACAACATTTACATAGGAAATATTAGTATCATTAAAATCGTCATGGCATGGATAATTTAAATATACCAAAAATTTTCAGATTTTTCAAAATTAAAGACATTTTAAGTTTCTTTGTCTGAAAATGAGCAAAAGATTTTAATTTTTGCTCCAACAACATTTACATAGGAAATATTAGTATCATTAGAATCGTCATGGCGTGGAGAATTTAAATATACCAAAAATTTTCAGATTTTTCAAAATTAAAGACATTTTAAGTTTCTTTGTCTGAAAATGAGCAAAAGATTTTAATTTTTGCTCCAACAACATTTACATAGGAAATATTAATATCATTAGAATCGTCATGGCGTGGAGAATTTAAATATACCAAAAATTTTCAGATTTTTCAAAATTAAAGACATTTTAAGTTTCTTTGTCTGAAAATGAGCAAAAGATTTTAATTTTTGCTCCAAAGATATTTACATAGGAAATATTAGTATCATTAAAATCGTCATGGCATGGATAATTTAAATATACCAAAAATTTTCAGATTTTTCAAAATTAAAGACATTTTAAGTTTCTTTGTCTGAAAATGAGCAAAAGATTTTAATTTTTGCTCCAAAGATATTTACATAGGAAATATTAGTATCATTAAAATCGTCATGGCATGGATAATTTAAATATACCAAAAATTTTCAGATTTTTCAAAATTAAAGACATTTTAAGTTTCTTTGTCTGAAAATGAGCAAAAGATTTTAATTTTTGCTCCAACAACATTTACATAGGAAATATTAGTATCATTAGAATCGTCATGGCGTGGAGAATTTAAATATACCAAAAATTTTCAGATTTTTCAAAATTAAAGACATTTTAAGTTTCTTTGTCTGAAAATGAGCAAAAGATTTTAATTTTTGCTCCAACAACATTTACATAGGAAATATTAATATCATTAGAATCGTCATGGCGTGGAGAATTTAAATATACCAAAAATTTTCAGATTTTTCAAAATTAAAGACATTTTAAGTTTCTTTGTCTGAAAATGAGCAAAAGATTTTAATTTTTGCTCCAAAGATATTTACATAGGAAATATTAGTATCATTAAAATCGTCATGGCATGGATAATTTAAATATACCAAAAATTTTCAGATTTTTCAAAATTAAAGACATTTTAAGTTTCTTTGTCTGAAAATGAGCAAAAGATTTTAATTTTTGCTCCAAAGATATTTACATAGGAAATATTAATATCATTAGAATCGTCATGGCGTGGAGAATTTAAATATACCGAAAATTTTCAGATTTTTCAAAATTAAAGACATTTTAAGTTTCTTTGTCTGAAAATGAGCAAAAGATTTTAATTTTTGCTCCAAAAACAAATACATCGGAAATATTAGTATCATTAGAATCGTCATGGCATGGATAATTTAAATATACCAAAAATTTTCAGATTTTCCAAAATTAAAGACATTTTAAGTTTCTTTGTCTGAAAATGAGCAAAATATTTTAATTTTTGCTCCAACAACATTTACATAGGAAATATTAGTATCATTAGAATCGTCATGGCGTGGAGAATTTAAATATACCAAAAATTTTCAGATTTTTCAAAATTAAAGACATTTTAAGTTTCTTTGTCTGAAAATGAGCAAAAGATTTTAATTTTTGCTCCAAAGATATTTACATAGGAAATATTAGTATCATTAAAATCGTCATGGCATGGATAATTTAAATATACCAAAAATTTTCAGATTTTTCAAAATTAAAGACATTTTAAGTTTCTTTGTCTGAAAATGAGCAAAATATTTTAATTTTTGCTCCAACAACATTTACATAGGAAATATTAGTATCATTAAAATCGTCATGGCATGGATAATTTAAATATACCAAAAATTTTCAGATTTTTCAAAATTAAAGACATTTTAAGTTTCTTTGTCTGAAAATGAGCAAAATATTTTAATTTTTGCTCCAACAACATTTACATAGGAAATATTAGTATCATTAGAATCGTCATGGCGTGGAGAATTTAAATATACCAAAAATTTTCAGATTTTTCAAAATTAAAGACATTTTAAGTTTCTTTGTCTGAAAATGAGCAAAAGATTTTAATTTTTGCTCCAAAAACATTAACATAGGAAATATTAGTATCATTAGAATCGTCATGACGTGGAGAATTTAAATATACCAAAAATTTTCAGATTTTTCAAAATTAAAGACATTTTAAGTTTCTTTGTCTGAAAATGAGCAAAATATTTTAATTTTTGCTCCAACAACATTTACATAGGAAATATTAGTATCATTAGAATCGTCATGACGTGGAGAATTTAAATATACCAAACATTTTCAGATTTTTCAAAATTAAAGACATTTTAAGTTTCTTTGTCTGAAAATGAGCAAAAGATTTAAATTTTTGCTCCAAAAACATTAACATAGGAAATATTAGTATCATTAGAATCGTCATGACGTGGAGAATTTAAATATACCAAAAATTTTCAGATTTTTCAAAATTAAAGACATTTTAAGTTTCTTTGTCTGAAAATGAGCAAAATATTTTAATTTTTGCTCCAACAACATTAACATAGGAAATATTAGTATCATTAGAATCGTCATGACGTGGAGAATTTAAATATACCAAAAATTTTCAGATTTTTCAAAATTAAAGACATTTTAAGTTTCTTTGTCTGAAAATGAGCAAAATATTTAAATTTTTGCTCCAAAAACATTAACATAGGAAATATTAGTATCATTAGAATCGTCATGACGTGGAGAATTTAAATATACCAAAAATTTTCAGATTTTTCAAAATTAAAGACATTTTAAGTTTCTTTGTCTGAAAATGAGCAAAATATTTTAATTTTTGCTCCAACAACATTTACATAGGAAATATTAGTATCATTAGAATCGTCATGGCGTGGAGAATTTAAATATACCAAAAATTTTCAGATTTTTCAAAATTAAAGACATTTTAAGTTTCTTTGTCTGAAAATGAGCAAAAGATTTTAATTTTTGCTCCAAATATATTTACATAGGAAATATTAGTATCATTAGAATCGTCATGACGTGGAGAATTTAAATATACCAAACATTTTCAGATTTTTCAAAATTAAAGACATTTTAAGTTTCTTTGTCTGAAAATGAGCAAAAGATTTAAATTTTTGCTCCAAAAACATTAACATAGGAAATATTAGTATCATTAGAATCGTCATGACGTGGAGAATTTAAATATACCAAAAATTTTCAGATTTTTCAAAATTAAAGACATTTTAAGTTTCTTTGTCTGAAAATGAGCAAAAGATTTTAATTTTTGCTCCAAATATATTTACATAGGAAATATTAGTATCATTAGAATCGTCATGACGTGGAGAATTTAAATATACCAAACATTTTCAGATTTTTCAAAATTAAAGACATTTTAAGTTTCTTTGTCTGAAAATGAGCAAAAGATTTTAATTTTTGCTCCAAATATATTTACATAGGAAATATTAGTATCATTAGAATCGTCATGGCGTGGAGAATTTAAATATACCAAAAATTTTCAGATTTTTCAAAATTAAAGACATTTTAAGTTTCTTTGTCTGAAAATGAGCAAAATATTTTAATTTTTGCTCCAACAACATTTACATAGGAAATATTAGTATCATTAGAATCGTCATGGCGTGGAGAATTTAAATATACCAAAAATTTTCAGATTTTTCAAAATTAAAGACATTTTAAGTTTCTTTGTCTGAAAATGAGCAAAAGATTTTAATTTTTGCTCCAACAACATTTACATAGGAAATATTAGTATCATTAAAATCGCCATGGCATGGATAATTTAAATATTCCAAAAATTTTCAGATTTTTCAAAATTAAAGACATTTTAAGTTTCTTTGTCTGAAAATGAGCAAAAGATTTTAATTTTTGCTCCAACAACATTTACATAGGAAATATTAGTATCATTAAAATCGCCATGGCATGGATAATTTAAATATTCCAAAAATTTTCAGATTTTTCAAAATTAAAGACATTTTAAGTTTCTTTGTCTGAAAATGAGCAAAAGATTTTAATTTTTGCTCCAACAACATTTACATAGGAAATATTAATATCATTAGAATCGTCATGGCGTGGAGAATTTAAATATACCAAAAATTTTCAGATTTTTCAAAATTAAAGACATTTTAAGTTTCTTTGTCTGAAAATGAGCAAAAGATTTTAATTTTTGCTCCAACAACATTTACATAGGAAATATTAATATCATTAGAATCGTCATGGCGTGGAGAATTTAAATATACCAAAAATTTTCAGATTTTTCAAAATTAAAGACATTTTAAGTTTCTTTGTCTGAAAATGAGCAAAAGATTTTAATTTTTGCTCCAACAACATTTACATAGGAAATATTAATATCATTAGAATCGTCATGGCGTGGAGAATTTAAATATACCAAAAATTTTCAGATTTTTCAAAATTAAAGACATTTTAAGTTTCTTTGTCTGAAAATGAGCAAAAGATTTTAATTTTTGCTCCAACAACATTTACATAGGAAATATTAATATCATTAGAATCGTCATGGCGTGGAGAATTTAAATATACCAAAAATTTTCAGATTTTTCAAAATTAAAGACATTTTAAGTTTCTTTGTCTGAAAATGAGCAAAAGATTTTAATTTTTGCTCCAAAGATATTTACATAGGAAATATTAGTATCATTAAAATCGCCATGGCATGGATAATTTAAATATACCAAAAATTTTCAGATTTTTCAAAATTAAAGACATTTTAAGTTTCTTTGTCTGAAAATGAGCAAAAGATTTTAATTTTTGCTCCAAAGATATTTACATAGGAAATATTAGTATCATTAAAATCGTCATGGCATGGATAATTTAAATATACCAAAAATTTTCAGATTTTTCAAAATTAAAGACATTTTAAGTTTCTTTGTCTGAAAATGAGCAAAAGATTTTAATTTTTGCTCCAAAGATATTTACATAGGAAATATTAGTATCATTAAAATCGCCATGGCATGGATAATTTAAATATACCAAAAATTTTCAGATTTTTCAAAATTAAAGACATTTTAAGTTTCTTTGTCTGAAAATGAGCAAAAGATTTTAATTTTTGCTCCAAAGATATTTACATAGGAAATATTAGTATCATTAGAATAGTCATGGCATGGATAATTTAAATATACCAAAAATTTTCAGATTTTTCAAAATTAAAGACATTTTAAGTTTCTTTGTCTGAAAATGAGCAAAATATTTTAATTTTTGCTCCAACAACATTTACATAGGAAATATTAGTATCATTAGAATCGTCATGGCGTGGAGAATTTAAATATACCAAAAATTTTCAGATTTTTCAAAATTAAAGACATTTTAAGTTTCTTTGTCTGAAAATGAGCAAAAGATTTTAATTTTTGCTCCAAATATATTTACATAGGAAATATTAGTATCATTAGAATCGTCATGACGTGGAGAATTTAAATATACCAAACATTTTCAGATTTTTCAAAATTAAAGACATTTTAAGTTTCTTTGTCTGAAAATGAGCAAAAGATTTAAATTTTTGCTCCAAAAACATTAACATAGGAAATATTAGTATCATTAGAATCGTCATGGCGTGGAGAATTTAAATATAACAAAAATTTTCAGATTTTTCAAAATTAAAGACATTTTAAGTTTCTTTGTCTGAAAATGAGCAAAATATTTTAATTTTTGCTCCAACAACATTTACATAGGAAATATTAGTATCATTACAATCGTCATGGCGTGGAGAATTTAAATATACCAAAAATTTTCAGATTTTTCAAAATTAAAGACATTTTAAGTTTCTTTGTCTGAAAATGAGCAAAAGATTTTAATTTTTGCTCCAAAATCATTTACATAGGAAATATTAGTATCATTAGAATCGTCATGGCGTGGAGAATTTAAATATACCAAAAATTTTCAGATTTTTCAAAATTAAAGACATTTTAAGTTTCTTTGTCTGAAAATGAGCAAAATATTTTAATTTTTGCTCCAAAGATATTTACATAGGAAATATTAGTATCATTACAATCGTCATGGCGTGGAGAATTTAAATATAACAAAAATTTTCAGATTTTTCAAAATTAAAGACATTTTAAGTTTCTTTGTCTGAAAATGAGCAAAAGATTTTAATTTTTGCTCCAAAATCATTTACATAGGAAATATTAGTATCATTAGAATCGTCATGGCGTGGAGAATTTAAATATAACAAAAATTTTCAGATTTTTCAAAATTAAAGACATTTTAAGTTTCTTTGTCTGAAAATGAGCAAAATATTTTAATTTTTGCTCCAACAACATTTACATAGGAAATATTAGTATCATTAGAATCGTCATGGCGTGGAGAATTTAAATATACCAAAAATTTTCAGATTTTTCAAAATTAAAGACATTTTAAGTTTCTTTGTCTGAAAATGAGCAAAAGATTTTAATTTTTGCTCCAAAGATATTTACATAGGAAATATTAGTATCATTACAATCGTCATGGCGTGGAGAATTTAAATATACCAAAAATTTTCAGATTTTTCAAAATTAAAGACATTTTAAGTTTCTTTGTCTGAAAATGAGCAAAAGATTTTAATTTTTGCTCCAAAGATATTTACATAGGAAATATTAGTATCATTACAATCGTCATGGCGTGGAGAATTTAAATATACCAAAAATTTTCAGATTTTTCAAAATTAAAGACATTTTAAGTTTCTTTGTCTGAAAATGAGCAAAAGATTTTAATTTTTGCTCCAAAGATATTTACATAGGAAATATTAGTATCATTACAATCGTCATTGCATGGATAATTTAAATATACCAAAAATTTTCAGATTTTTCAAAATTAAAGACATTTTAAGTTTCTTTGTCTGAAAATGAGCAAAATATTTTAATTTTTGCTCCAACAACATTTACATAGGAAATATTAGTATCATTAGAATCGTCATGGCGTGGAGAATTTAAATATACCAAAAATTTTCAGATTTTTCAAAATTAAAGACATTTTAAGTTTCTTTGTCTGAAAATGAGCAAAAGATTTTAATTTTTGCTCCAAAGATATTTACATAGGAAATATTAGTATCATTAGAATCGTCATGGCGTGGAGAATTTAAATATACCAAAAATTTTCAGATTTTTCAAAATTAAAGACATTTTAAGTTTCTTTGTCTGAAAATGAGCAAAAGATTTTAATTTTTGCTCCAAAGATATTTACATAGGAAATATTAGTATCATTAAAATCGTCATGGCATGGATAATTTAAATATACCAAAAATTTTCAGATTTTTCAAAATTAAAGACATTTTAAGTTTCTTTGTCTGAAAATGAGCAAAAGATTTTAATTTTTGCTCCAAAGATATTTACATAGGAAATATTAGTATCATTAAAATCGTCATGGCATGGATAATTTAAATATACCAAAAATTTTCAGATTTTTCAAAATTAAAGACATTTTAAGTTTCTTTGTCTGAAAATGAGCAAAAGATTTTAATTTTTGCTCCAAAGATATTTACATAGGAAATATTAGTATCATTAAAATCGTCATGGCATGGATAATTTAAATATACCAAAAATTTTCAGATTTTTCAAAATTAAAGACATTTTAAGTTTCTTTGTCTGAAAATGAGCAAAAGATTTTAATTTTTGCTCCAAAGATATTTACATAGGAAATATTAGTATCATTAAAATCGCCATGGCATGGATAATTTAAATATACCAAAAATTTTCAGATTTTTCAAAATTAAAGACATTTTAAGTTTCTTTGTCTGAAAATGAGCAAAAGATTTTAATTTTTGCTCCAAAGATATTTACATAGGAAATATTAGTATCATTAGAATAGTCATGGCATGGATAATTTAAATATACCAAAAATTTTCAGATTTTTCAAAATTAAAGACATTTTAAGTTTCTTTGTCTGAAAATGAGCAAAATATTTTAATTTTTGCTCCAACAACATTTACATAGGAAATATTAGTATCATTAGAATCGTCATGGCGTGGAGAATTTAAATATACCAAAAATTTTCAGATTTTTCAAAATTAAAGACATTTTAAGTTTCTTTGTCTGAAAATGAGCAAAAGATTTTAATTTTTGCTCCAAATATATTTACATAGGAAATATTAGTATCATTAGAATCGTCATGACGTGGAGAATTTAAATATACCAAACATTTTCAGATTTTTCAAAATTAAAGACATTTTAAGTTTCTTTGTCTGAAAATGAGCAAAAGATTTAAATTTTTGCTCCAAAAACATTAACATAGGAAATATTAGTATCATTAGAATCGTCATGGCGTGGAGAATTTAAATATAACAAAAATTTTCAGATTTTTCAAAATTAAAGACATTTTAAGTTTCTTTGTCTGAAAATGAGCAAAATATTTTAATTTTTGCTCCAACAACATTTACATAGGAAATATTAGTATCATTAGAATCGTCATGGCGTGGAGAATTTAAATATACCAAAAATTTTCAGATTTTTCAAAATTAAAGACATTTTAAGTTTCTTTGTCTGAAAATGAGCAAAAGATTTTAATTTTTGCTCCAAAATCATTTACATAGGAAATATTAGTATCATTAGAATCGTCATGGCGTGGAGAATTTAAATATACCAAAAATTTTCAGATTTTTCAAAATTAAAGACATTTTAAGTTTCTTTGTCTGAAAATGAGCAAAATATTTTAATTTTTGCTCCAACAACATTAACATAGGAAATATTAGTATCATTAGAATCGTCATGGCGTGGAGAATTTAAATATACCAAAAATTTTCAGATTTTTCAAAATTAAAGACATTTTAAGTTTCTTTGTCTGAAAATGAGCAAAAGATTTTAATTTTTGCTCCAAAATCATTTACATAGGAAATATTAGTATCATTAGAATCGTCATGGCGTGGAGAATTTAAATATACCAAAAATTTTCAGATTTTTCAAAATTAAAGACATTTTAAGTTTCTTTGTCTGAAAATGAGCAAAATATTTTAATTTTTGCTCCAAAGATATTTACATAGGAAATATTAGTATCATTACAATCGTCATGGCGTGGAGAATTTAAATATAACAAAAATTTTCAGATTTTTCAAAATTAAAGACATTTTAAGTTTCTTTGTCTGAAAATGAGCAAAAGATTTTAATTTTTGCTCCAAAATCATTTACATAGGAAATATTAGTATCATTAGAATCGTCATGGCGTGGAGAATTTAAATATAACAAAAATTTTCAGATTTTTCAAAATTAAAGACATTTTAAGTTTCTTTGTCTGAAAATGAGCAAAAGATTTTAATTTTTGCTCCAAAGATATTTACATAGGAAATATTAGTATCATTAGAATCGTCATGGCGTGGAGAATTTAAATATACCAAAAATTTTCAGATTTTTCAAAATTAAAGACATTTTAAGTTTCTTTGTCTGAAAATGAGCAAAAGATTTTAATTTTTGCTCCAAAGATATTTACATAGGAAATATTAGTATCATTACAATCGTCATGGCGTGGAGAATTTAAATATACCAAAAATTTTCAGATTTTTCAAAATTAAAGACATTTTAAGTTTCTTTGTCTGAAAATGAGCAAAAGATTTTAATTTTTGCTCCAAAGATATTTACATAGGAAATATTAGTATCATTACAATCGTCATTGCATGGATAATTTAAATATACCAAAAATTTTCAGATTTTTCAAAATTAAAGACATTTTAAGTTTCTTTGTCTGAAAATGAGCAAAATATTTTAATTTTTGCTCCAACAACATTTACATAGGAAATATTAGTATCATTACAATCGTCATGGCGTGGAGAATTTAAATATACCAAAAATTTTCAGATTTTTCAAAATTAAAGACATTTTAAGTTTCTTTGTCTGAAAATGAGCAAAAGATTTTAATTTTTGCTCCAAAGATATTTACATAGGAAATATTAGTATCATTACAATCGTCATGGCGTGGAGAATTTAAATATACCAAAAATTTTCAGATTTTTCAAAATTAAAGACATTTTAAGTTTCTTTGTCTGAAAATGAGCAAAAGATTTTAATTTTTGCTCCAAAGATATTTACATAGGAAATATTAGTATCATTACAATCGTCATTGCATGGATAATTTAAATATACCAAAAATTTTCAGATTTTTCAAAATTAAAGACATTTTAAGTTTCTTTGTCTGAAAATGAGCAAAATATTTTAATTTTTGCTCCAACAACATTTACATAGGAAATATTAGTATCATTACAATCGTCATGGCGTGGAGAATTTAAATATACCAAAAATTTTCAGATTTTTCAAAATTAAAGACATTTTAAGTTTCTTTGTCTGAAAATGAGCAAAAGATTTTAATTTTTGCTCCAAAGATATTTACATAGGAAATATTAGTATCATTACAATCGTCATGGCGTGGAGAATTTAAATATACCAAAAATTTTCAGATTTTTCAAAATTAAAGACATTTTGAGTTTCTTTGTCTGAAAATGAGCAAAATATTTTAATTTTTGCTCCAAAAACATTAACATAGGAAATATTAGTATCATTAGAATCGTCATGGCATGGATAATTTAAATATACCAAAAATTTTCAGATTTTCCAAAATTAAAGACATTTTAAGTTTCTTTGTCTGAAAATGAGCAAAATATTTTAATTTTTGCTCCAAAATCATTTACATAGGAAATATTAGTATCATTAGAATCGTCATGGCGTGGAGAATTTAAATATAACAAAAATTTTCAGATTTTTCAAAATTAAAGACATTTTAAGTTTCTTTGTCTGAAAATGAGCAAAATATTTTAATTTTTGCTCCAACAACATTTACATAGGAAATATTAGTATCATTAGAATCGTCATGGCGTGGAGAATTTAAATATAACAAAAATTTTCAGATTTTTCAAAATTAAAGACATTTTAAGTTTCTTTGTCTGAAAATGAGCAAAAGATTTTAATTTTTGCTCCAAAAACATTAACATAGGAAATATTAGTATCATTAGAATCGCCATGGCATGGATAATTTAAATATACCAAAAATTTTCAGATTTTTCAAAATTAAAGACATTTTAAGTTTCTTTGTCTGAAAATGAGCAAAATATTTTAATTTTTGCTCCAACAACATTTACATAGGAAATATTAGTATCATTAGAATCGTCATGGCGTGGAGAATTTAAATATAACAAAAATTTTCAGATTTTTCAAAATTAAAGACATTTTAAGTTTCTTTGTCTGAAAATGAGCAAAATATTTTAATTTTTGCTCCAACAACATTTACATAGGAAATATTAGTATCATTAGAATCGTCATGGCGTGGAGAATTTAAATATACCAAAAATTTTCAGATTTTTCAAAATTAAAGACATTTTAAGTTTCTTTGTCTGAAAATGAGCAAAAGATTTTAATTTTTGCTCCAAAAACATTAACATAGGAAATATTAGTATCATTAGAATCGCCATGGCATGGATAATTTAAATATACCAAAAATTTTCAGATTTTTCAAAATTAAAGACATTTTAAGTTTCTTTGTCTGAAAATGAGCAAAATATTTTAATTTTTGCTCCAACAACATTTACATAGGAAATATTAGTATCATTAGAATCGTCATGGCGTGGAGAATTTAAATATACCAAAAATTTTCAGATTTTTCAAAATTAAAGACATTTTAAGTTTCTTTGTCTGAAAATGAGCAAAATATTTTAATTTTTGCTCCAACAACATTTACATAGGAAATATTAGTATCATTAGAATCGTCATGGCGTGGAGAATTTAAATATACCAAAAATTTTCAGATTTTTCAAAATTAAAGACATTTTAAGATTCTTTGTCTGAAAATGAGCAAAATATTTTAATTTTTGCTCCAAAATCATTTACATAGGAAATATTAGTATCATTAGAATCGTCATGGCGTGGAGAATTTAAATATAACAAAAATTTTCAGATTTTTCAAAATTAAAGACATTTTAAGTTTCTTTGTCTGAAAATGAGCAAAAGATTTTAATTTTTGCTCCAAAAACATTAACATAGGAAATATTAGTATCATTAGAATCGCCATGGCATGGATAATTTAAATATACCAAAAATTTTCAGATTTTTCAAAATTAAAGACATTTTAAGTTTCTTTGTCTGAAAATGAGCAAAATATTTTAATTTTTGCTCCAACAACATTTACATAGGAAATATTAGTATCATTAGAATCGTCATGGCGTGGAGAATTTAAATATACCAAAAATTTTCAGATTTTTCAAAATTAAAGACATTTTAAGTTTCTTTGTCTGAAAATGAGCAAAATATTTTAATTTTTGCTCCAACAACATTTACATAGGAAATATTAGTATCATTAGAATCGTCATGGCGTGGAGAATTTAAATATACCAAAAATTTTCAGATTTTTCAAAATTAAAGACATTTTAAGTTTCTTTGTCTGAAAATGAGCAAAATATTTTAATTTTTGCTCCAACAACATTTACATAGGAAATATTAGTATCATTAGAATCGTCATGGCGTGGAGAATTTAAATATAACAAAAATTTTCAGATTTTTCAAAATTAAAGACATTTTAAGTTTCTTTGTCTGAAAATGAGCAAAATATTTTAATTTTTGCTCCAACAACATTTACATAGGAAATATTAGTATCATTAGAATCGTCATGGCGTGGAGAATTTAAATATACCAAAAATTTTCAGATTTTTCAAAATTAAAGACATTTTAAGTTTCTTTGTCTGAAAATGAGCAAAAGATTTTAATTTTTGCTCCAAAAACATTAACATAGGAAATATTAGTATCATTAGAATCGCCATGGCATGGATAATTTAAATATACCAAAAATTTTCAGATTTTTCAAAATTAAAGACATTTTAAGTTTCTTTGTCTGAAAATGAGCAAAATATTTTAATTTTTGCTCCAACAACATTTACATAGGAAATATTAGTATCATTAGAATCGTCATGGCGTGGAGAATTTAAATATACCAAAAATTTTCAGATTTTTCAAAATTAAAGACATTTTAAGTTTCTTTGTCTGAAAATGAGCAAAATATTTTAATTTTTGCTCCAACAACATTTACATAGGAAATATTAGTATCATTAGAATCGTCATGGCGTGGAGAATTTAAATATACCAAAAATTTTCAGATTTTTCAAAATTAAAGACATTTTAAGATTCTTTGTCTGAAAATGAGCAAAATATTTTAATTTTTGCTCCAAAATCATTTACATAGGAAATATTAGTATCATTAGAATCGTCATGGCGTGGAGAATTTAAATATAACAAAAATTTTCAGATTTTTCAAAATTAAAGACATTTTAAGTTTCTTTGTCTGAAAATGAGCAAAAGATTTTAATTTTTGCTCCAAAAACATTAACATAGGAAATATTAGTATCATTAGAATCGCCATGGCATGGATAATTTAAATATACCAAAAATTTTCAGATTTTTCAAAATTAAAGACATTTTAAGTTTCTTTGTCTGAAAATGAGCAAAATATTTTAATTTTTGCTCCAACAACATTTACATAGGAAATATTAGTATCATTAGAATCGTCATGGCGTGGAGAATTTAAATATACCAAAAATTTTCAGATTTTTCAAAATTAAAGACATTTTAAGTTTCTTTGTCTGAAAATGAGCAAAATATTTTAATTTTTGCTCCAACAACATTTACATAGGAAATATTAGTATCATTAGAATCGTCATGGCGTGGAGAATTTAAATATACCAAAAATTTTCAGATTTTTCAAAATTAAAGACATTTTAAGATTCTTTGTCTGAAAATGAGCAAAATATTTTAATTTTTGCTCCAACAACATTTACATAGGAAATATTAGTATCATTAGAATCGTCATGGCGTGGAGAATTTAAATATACCAAAAATTTTCAGATTTTTCAAAATTAAAGACATTTTAAGATTCTTTGTCTGAAAATGAGCAAAATATTTTAATTTTTGCTCCAACAACATTTACATAGGAAATATTAGTATCATTAGAATCGTCATGGCGTGGAGAATTTAAATATACCAAAAATTTTCAGATTTTTCAAAATTAAAGACATTTTAAGTTTCTTTGTCTGAAAATGAGCAAAAGATTTTAATTTTTGCTCCAGAATCATTTACATAGGAAATATTAGTATCATTAGAATCGTCATGGCGTGGAGAATTTAAATATACCAAAAATTTTCAGATTTTTCAAAATTAAAGACATTTTAAGTTTCTTTGTCTGAAAATGAGCAAAAGATTTTAATTTTTGCTCCAACAACATTTACATAGGAAATATTAGTATCATTAGAATAGTCATGGCGTGGAGAATTTAAATATACCAAAAATTTTCAGATTTTTCAAAATTAAAGACATTTTAAGTTTCTTTGTCTGAAAATGAGCAAAAGATTTTAATTTTTGCTCCAAAATCATTTACATAGGAAATATTAGTATCATTAGAATCGTCATGGCGTGGAGAATTTAAATATACCAAAAATTTTCAGATTTTTCAAAATTAAAGACATTTTAAGTTTCTTTGTCTGAAAATGAGCAAAAGATTTTAATTTTTGCTCCAACAACATTTACATAGGAAATATTAGTATCATTAGAATAGTCATGGCGTGGAGAATTTAAATATACCAAAAATTTTCAGATTTTTCAAAATTAAAGACATTTTAAGATTCTTTGTCTGAAAATGAGCAAAAGATTTTAATTTTTGCTCCAAAATCATTTACATAGGAAATATTAGTATCATTAGAATCGTCATGGCGTGGAGAATTTAAATATACCAAAAATTTTCAGATTTTTCAAAATTAAAGACATTTTAAGTTTCTTTGTCTGAAAATGAGCAAAAGATTTTAATTTTTGCTCCAAAATCATTTACATAGGAAATATTAGTATCATTAGAATCGTCATGGCGTGGAGAATTTAAATATACCAAAAATTTTCAGATTTTTCAAAATTAAAGACATTTTAAGTTTCTTTGTCTGAAAATGAGCAAAAGATTTTAATTTTTGCTCCAACAACATTTACATAGGAAATATTAGTATCATTAGAATAGTCATGGCGTGGAGAATTTAAATATACCAAAAATTTTCAGATTTTTCAAAATTAAAGACATTTTAAGTTTCTTTGTCTGAAAATGAGCAAAAGATTTTAATTTTTGCTCCAAAATCATTTACATAGGAAATATTAGTATCATTAGAATCGTCATGGCGTGGAGAATTTAAATATACCAAAAATTTTCAGATTTTTCAAAATTAAAGACATTTTAAGATTCTTTGTCTGAAAATGAGCAAAATATTTTAATTTTTGCTCCAAAATCATTTACATAGGAAATATTAGTATCATTAGAATCGTCATGGCGTGGAGAATTTAAATATACCAAAAATTTTCAGATTTTTCAAAATTAAAGACATTTTAAGTTTCTTTGTCTGAAAATGAGCAAAAGATTTTAATTTTTGCTCCAGAATCATTTACATAGGAAATATTAGTATCATTAGAATCGTCATGGCGTGGAGAATTTAAATATACCAAAAATTTTCAGATTTTTCAAAATTAAAGACATTTTAAGTTTCTTTGTCTGAAAATGAGCAAAAGATTTTAATTTTTGCTCCAAAATCATTTACATAGGAAATATTAGTATCATTAGAATCGTCATGGCGTGGAGAATTTAAATATACCAAAAATTTTCAGATTTTTCAAAATTAAAGACATTTTAAGATTCTTTGTCTGAAAATGAGCAAAATATTTTAATTTTTGCTCCAACAACATTTACATAGGAAATATTAGTATCATTAGAATCGTCATGGCGTGGAGAATTTAAATATACCAAAAATTTTCAGATTTTTCAAAATTAAAGACATTTTAAGTTTCTTTGTCTGAAAATGAGCAAAATATTTTAATTTTTGCTCCAAAATCATTTACGTAGGAAATATTAGTATCATTAGAATCGTCATGGCATGGATAATTTAAATATACCAAAAATTTTCAGATTTTTCAAAATTAAAGACATTTTAAGTTTCTTTGTCTGAAAATGAGCAAAAGATTTTAATTTTTGCTCCAAAATCATTTACATAGGAAATATTAGTATCATTAGAATCGTCATGGCGTGGAGAATTTAAATATACCAAAAATTTTCAGATTTTTCAAAATTAAAGACATTTTAAGATTCTTTGTCTGAAAATGAGCAAAATATTTTAATTTTTGCTCCAACAACATTTACATAGGAAATATTAGTATCATTAGAATCGTCATGGCGTGGAGAATTTAAATATACCAAAAATTTTCAGATTTTTCAAAATTAAAGACATTTTAAGATTCTTTGTCTGAAAATGAGCAAAATATTTTAATTTTTGCTCCAACAACATTTACATAGGAAATATTAGTATCATTAGAATCGTCATGGCGTGGAGAATTTAAATATACCAAAAATTTTCAGATTTTTCAAAATTAAAGACATTTTAAGATTCTTTGTCTGAAAATGAGCAAAATATTTTAATTTTTGCTCCAACAACATTTACATAGGAAATATTAGTATCATTAGAATCGTCATGGCGTGGAGAATTTAAATATACCAAAAATTTTCAGATTTTTCAAAATTAAAGACATTTTAAGTTTCTTTGTCTGAAAATGAGCAAAATATTTTAATTTTTGCTCCAAAATCATTTACGTAGGAAATATTAGTATCATTAGAATCGTCATGGCATGGATAATTTAAATATACCAAAAATTTTCAGATTTTCCAAAATTAAAGACATTTTAAGTTTCTTTGTCTGAAAATGAGCAAAATATTTTAATTTTTGCTCCAACAACATTTACATAGGAAATATTAGTATCATTAGAATCGTCATGGCGTGGAGAATTTAAATATACCAAAAATTTTCAGATTTTTCAAAATTAAAGACATTTTAAGATTCTTTGTCTGAAAATGAGCAAAATATTTTAATTTTTGCTCCAACAACATTTACATAGGAAATATTAGTATCATTAGAATCGTCATGGCGTGGAGAATTTAAATATACCAAAAATTTTCAGATTTTTCAAAATTAAAGACATTTTAAGATTCTTTGTCTGAAAATGAGCAAAATATTTTAATTTTTGCTCCAACAACATTTACATAGGAAATATTAGTATCATTAGAATCGTCATGGCGTGGAGAATTTAAATATACCAAAAATTTTCAGATTTTTCAAAATTAAAGACATTTTAAGATTCTTTGTCTGAAAATGAGCAAAATATTTTAATTTTTGCTCCAACAACATTTACATAGGAAATATTAGTATCATTAGAATCGTCATGGCGTGGAGAATTTAAATATACCAAAAATTTTCAGATTTTTCAAAATTAAAGACATTTTAAGATTCTTTGTCTGAAAATGAGCAAAATATTTTAATTTTTGCTCCAACAACATTTACATAGGAAATATTAGTATCATTAGAATCGTCATGGCGTGGAGAATTTAAATATACCAAAAATTTTCAGATTTTTCAAAATTAAAGACATTTTAAGTTTCTTTGTCTGAAAATGAGCAAAATATTTTAATTTTTGCTCCAAAATCATTTACGTAGGAAATATTAGTATCATTAGAATCGTCATGGCATGGATAATTTAAATATACCAAAAATTTTCAGATTTTCCAAAATTAAAGACATTTTAAGTTTCTTTGTCTGAAAATGAGCAAAATATTTTAATTTTTGCTCCAACAACATTTACATAGGAAATATTAGTATCATTAGAATCGTCATGGCGTGGAGAATTTAAATATACCAAAAATTTTCAGATTTTTCAAAATTAAAGACATTTTAAGATTCTTTGTCTGAAAATGAGCAAAATATTTTAATTTTTGCTCCAACAACATTTACATAGGAAATATTAGTATCATTAGAATCGTCATGGCGTGGAGAATTTAAATATACCAAAAATTTTCAGATTTTTCAAAATTAAAGACATTTTAAGTTTCTTTGTCTGAAAATGAGCAAAAGATTTTAATTTTTGCTCCAGAATCATTTACATAGGAAATATTAGTATCATTAGAATCGTCATGGCGTGGAGAATTTAAATATACCAAAAATTTTCAGATTTTTCAAAATTAAAGACATTTTAAGTTTCTTTGTCTGAAAATGAGCAAAAGATTTTAATTTTTGCTCCAAAATCATTTACATAGGAAATATTAGTATCATTAGAATCGTCATGGCGTGGAGAATTTAAATATACCAAAAATTTTCAGATTTTTCAAAATTAAAGACATTTTAAGTTTCTTTGTCTGAAAATGAGCAAAAGATTTTAATTTTTGCTCCAAAAACAAATACATAGGAAATATTAGTATCATTAGAATCGTCATGGCGTGGAGAATTTAAATATACCAAAAATTTTCAGATTTTTCAAAATTAAAGACATTTTAAGTTTCTTTTTCTGAAAATGAGCAAAAGATTTTAATTTTTGCTCCAACAACATTTACATAGGAAATATTAGTATCATTAGAATCGTCATGGCATAGAGAATTTAAATATACCAAAAATTTTCAGATTTTTCAAAATTAAAGACATTTTAAATTTCTTTGTCTGAAAATGAGCAAAAGATTTTAATTTTTGCTCCAACAACATTTACATAGGAAATATTAGTATCATTAGAATCGTCATGGCATAGAGAATTTAAATATACCAAAAATTTTCAGATTTTTCAAAATTAAAGACATTTTAAGTTTCTTTGTCTGAAAATGAGCAAAAGATTTTAATTTTTGCTCCAACAACATTTACATAGGAAATATTAGTATCATTAGAATCGTCATGGCATAGAGAATTTAAATATACCAAAAATTTTCAGATTTTTCAAAATTAAAGACATTTTAAATTTCTTTGTCTGAAAATGAGCAAAAGATTTTAATTTTTGCTCCAACAACATTTACATAGGAAATATTAGTATCATTAGAATCGTCATGGCATAGAGAATTTAAATATACCAAAAATTTTCAGATTTTTCAAAATTAAAGACATTTTAAATTTCTTTGTCTGAAAATGAGCAAAAAATTTTAATTTTTGCTCCAAAGATATTTACATAGGAAATATTAGTATCATTCGATAGAAAATGGGACGTAGATACTAAATTCACTTGAAATTTTGAATTTTCATCGACTCAAAAAATTTTGAGAATCATTTAAATTTTTTCACATTTTCACTGTGGTGTCCAAAATCGCAATTTTCGAAAAATCATATCTCAAGTTTGACACACCCGATTTCGATAATTTTAGTACCATTCGATAGAAAATGGGACGTAGATACTAAATTCACTTGAAATTTTGAATTTTCATCGACTCAAAAAATTTTGAGAATCATTTAAATTTTTTGACATTTTCACTGTGGTGTCCAAAATCGCAATTTTCGAAAAATCATATCTCAAGTTTGACACACCCGATTTCGATAATTTTAGTACCATTCGATAGAAAATGGGACGTAGATACTAAATTCACTTGAAATTTTGAATTTTCATCGACTCAAAAAATTTTGAGAATCATTTAAATTTTTTCACATTTTCACTGTGGTGTCCAAAATCGCAATTTTCGAAAAATCATATCTCAAGTTTGACACACCCGATTTCGATAATTTTAGTACCATTCGATAGAAAATGGGACGTAGATACTAAATTCACTTGAAATTTTGAATTTTCATCGACTCAAAAAATTTTGAGAATCATTTAAATTTTTTCACATTTTCACTGTGGTGTCCAAAATCGCAATTTTCGAAAAATCATATCTCAAGTTTGACACACCCGATTTCGATAATTTTAGTACCATTTGATAGAAAATGGGACGTAGATACTAAATTCACTTGAAATTTTGAATTTTCATCGACTCAAAAAATTGTGAGAATCATTTAAATTTTTTGACATTTTCACTGTGGTGTCCAAAATCGCAATTTTCGAAAAATCATATCTCAAGTTTGACACACCCGATTTCGATAATTTTAGTACCATTCGATAGAAAATGGGACGTAGATACTAAATTCACTTGAAATTTTGAATTTTCATCGACTCAAAAAATTTTGAGAATCATTTTAATTTTTTGACATTTTCACTGTGGTGTCCAAAATCGCAATTTTCGAAAAATCATATCTCAAGTTTGACACACCCGATTTCGATAATTTTAGTACCATTTGATAGAAAATGGGACGTAGATACTAAATTCACTTGAAATTTCGAATTTTCATCGACTCAAAAAATTTTGAGAATCATTTAAATTTTTTGACATTTTCACTGTGGTGTCCAAAATCGCAAATTTCGAAAAATCATATCTCAAGTTTGACACACCCGATTTCGATAATTTTAGTACCATTCGATAGAAAATGGGACGTAGATACTAAATTCACTTGAAATTTTGAATTTTCATCGACTCAAAAAATTTTGAGAATCATTTAAATTTTTTCACATTTTCACTGTGGTGTCCAAAATCGCAATTTTCGAAAAATCATATCTCAAGTTTGACACACCCGATTTCAATAATTTTAGTACCATTTGATAGAAAATGGGACGTAGATACTAAATTCACTTGAAATTTTGAATTTTCATCGACTCAAAAAATTTTGAGAATCATTTAAATTTTTTGACATTTTCACTGTGGTGTCCAAAATCGCAAATTTCGAAAAATCATATCTCAAGTTTGACACACCCGATTTCGATAATTTTAGTACCATTCGATAGAAAATGGGACGTAGATACTAAATTCACTTGAAATTTTGAATTTTCATCGACTCAAAAAATTTTGAGAATCATTTAAATTTTTTGACATTTTCACTGTGGTGTCCAAAATCGCAATTTTCGAAAAATCATATCTCAAGTTTGACACACCCGATTTCGATAATTTTAGTACCATTCGATAGAAAATGGGACGTAGATACTGAATTCACTTGAAATTTTGAATTTTCATCGACTCAAAAAATTTTGAGAATCATTTTAATTTTTTGAAATTTTCACTGTGGTGTCCAAAATCGCAATTTTCGAAAAATCATATCGCAAGTTTGACACACCCGATTTCGATAATTTTAGTACCATTCGATAGAAAATGGGACGTAGATACTAAATTCACTTGAAATTTTGAATTTTCATCGACTCAAAAAATTTTGAGAATCATTTAAATTTTTTCACATTTTCACTGTGGTGTCCAAAATCGCAATTTTCGAAAAATCATATCTCAAGTTTGACACACCCGATTTCGATAATTTTAGTACCATTCGATAGAAAATGGGACGTAGATACTAAATTCACTTGAAATTTTGAATTTTCATCGACTCAAAAAATTTTGAGAATCATTTAAATTTTTTCACATTTTCACTGTGGTGTCCAAAATCGCAATTTTCGAAAAATCATATCTCAAGTTTGACACACCCGATTTCGATAATTTTAGTACCATTCGATAGAAAATGGGACGTAGATACTAAATTCACTTGAAATTTTGAATTTTCATCGACTCAAAAAATTTTGAGAATCATTTTAATTTTTTGACATTTTCACTGTGGTGTCCAAAATCGCAATTTTCGAAAAATCATATCTCAAGTTTGACACACCCGATTTCGATAATTTTAGTACCATTTGATAGAAAATGGGACGTAGATACTAAATTCACTTGAAATTTCGAATTTTCATCGACTCAAAAAATTTTGAGAATCATTTAAATTTTTTGACATTTTCACTGTGGTGTCCAAAATCGCAAATTTCGAAAAATCATATCTCAAGTTTGACACACCCGATTTCGATAATTTTAGTACCATTTGATAGAAAATGGGACGTAGATACTAAATTCACTTGAAATTTTGAATTTTCATCGACTCAAAAAATTTTGAGAATCATTTAAATTTTTTGACATTTTCACTGTGGTGTCCAAAATCGCAAATTTCGAAAAATCATATCTCAAGTTTGACACACCCGATTTCGATAATTTTAGTACCATTCGATAGAAAATGGGACGTAGATACTAAATTCACTTGAAATTTTGAATTTTCATCGACTCAAAAAATTTTGAGAATCATTTAAATTTTTTGACATTTTCACTGTGGTGTCCAAAATCGCAATTTTCGAAAAATCATATCTCAAGTTTGACACACCCGATTTCGATAATTTTAGTACCATTCGATAGAAAATGGGACGTAGATACTGAATTCACTTGAAATTTTGAATTTTCATCGACTCAAAAAATTTTGAGAATCATTTTAATTTTTTGAAATTTTCACTGTGGTGTCCAAAATCGCAATTTTCGAAAAATCATATCGCAAGTTTGACACACCCGATTTCGATAATTTTAGTACCATTCGATAGAAAATGGGACGTAGATACTAAATTCACTTGAAATTTTGAATTTTCATCGACTCAAAAAATTTTGAGAATCATTTAAATTTTTTCACATTTTCACTGTGGTGTCCAAAATCGCAATTTTCGAAAAATCATATCTCAAGTTTGACACACCCGATTTCGATAATTTTAGTACCATTCGATAGAAAATGGGACGTAGATACTAAATTCACTTGAAATTTTGAATTTTCATCGACTCAAAAAATTTTGAGAATCATTTAAATTTTTTCACATTTTCACTGTGGTGTCCAAAATCGCAATTTTCGAAAAATCATATCTCAAGTTTGACACACCCGATTTCGATAATTTTAGTACCATTCGATAGAAAATGGGACGTAGATACTAAATTCACTTGAAATTTTGAATTTTCATCGACTCAAAAAATTTTGAGAATCATTTTAATTTTTTGACATTTTCACTGTGGTGTCCAAAATCGCAATTTTCGAAAAATCATATCTCAAGTTTGACACACCCGATTTCGATAATTTTAGTACCATTTGATAGAAAATGGGACGTAGATACTAAATTCACTTGAAATTTCGAATTTTCATCGACTCAAAAAATTTTGAGAATCATTTAAATTTTTTGACATTTTCACTGTGGTGTCCAAAATCGCAAATTTCGAAAAATCATATCTCAAGTTTGACACACCCGATTTCGATAATTTTAGTACCATTTGATAGAAAATGGGACGTAGATACTAAATTCACTTGAAATTTTGAATTTTCATCGACTCAAAAAATTTTGAGAATCATTTAAATTTTTTGACATTTTCACTGTGGTGTCCAAAATCGCAAATTTCGAAAAATCATATCTCAAGTTTGACACACCCGATTTCGATAATTTTAGTACCATTCGATAGAAAATGGGACGTAGATACTAAATTCACTTGAAATTTTGAATTTTCATCGACTCAAAAAATTTTGAGAATCATTTAAATTTTTTGACATTTTCACTGTGGTGTCCAAAATCGCAATTTTCGAAAAATCATATCTCAAGTTTGACACACCCGATTTCGATAATTTTAGTACCATTCGATAGAAAATGGGACGTAGATACTGAATTCACTTGAAATTTTGAATTTTCATCGACTCAAAAAATTTTGAGAATCATTTTAATTTTTTGAAATTTTCACTGTGGTGTCCAAAATCGCAATTTTCGAAAAATCATATCGCAAGTTTGACACACCCGATTTCGATAATTTTAGTACCATTCGATAGAAAATGGGACGTAGATACTAAATTCACTTGAAATTTTGAATTTTCATCGACTCAAAAAATTTTGAGAATCATTTAAATTTTTTCACATTTTCACTGTGGTGTCCAAAATCGCAATTTTCGAAAAATCATATCTCAAGTTTGACACACCCGATTTCGATAATTTTAGTACCATTCGATAGAAAATGGGACGTAGATACTAAATTCACTTGAAATTTTGAATTTTCATCGACTCAAAAAATTTTGAGAATCATTTAAATTTTTTCACATTTTCACTGTGGTGTCCAAAATCGCAATTTTCGAAAAATCATATCTCAAGTTTGACACACCCGATTTCGATAATTTTAGTACCATTCGATAGAAAATGGGACGTAGATACTAAATTCACTTGAAATTTTGAATTTTCATCGACTCAAAAAATTTTGAGAATCATTTAAATTTTTTCACATTTTCACTGTGGTGTCCAAAATCGCAATTTTCGAAAAATCATATCTCAAGTTTGACACACCCGATTTCGATAATTTTAGTACCATTCGATAGAAAATGGGACGTAGATACTAAATTCACTTGAAATTTTGAATTTTCATCGACTCAAAAAATTTTGAGAATCATTTAAATTTTTTCACATTTTCACTGTGGTGTCCAAAATCGCAAATTTCGAAAAATCATATCTCAAGTTTGACACACCCGATTTCGATAATTTTAATACCATTCGATAGAAAATGGGACGTAGATACTAAATTCACTTGAAATTTTGAATTTTCATCGACTCAAAAAATTTTGAGAATCATTTAAATTTTTTCACATTTTCACTGTGGTGTCCAAAATCGCAATTTTCGAAAAATCATATCTCAAGTTTGACACACCCGATTTCGATAATTTTAGTACCATTTGATAGAAAATGGGACGTAGATACTAAATTCACTTGAAATTTTGAATTTTCATCGACTCAAAAAATTTTGAGAATCATTTAAATTTTTTGACATTTTCACTGTGGTGTCCAAAATCGCAAATTTCGAAAAATCATATCTCAAGTTTGACACACCCGATTTCGATAATTTTAGTACCATTCGATAGAAAATGGGACGTAGATACTAAATTCACTTGAAATTTTGAATTTTCATCGACTCAAAAAATTTTGAGAATCATTTAAATTTTTTGACATTTTCACTGTGGTGTCCAAAATCGCAATTTTCGAAAAATCATATCTCAAGTTTGACACACCCGATTTCGATAAATTTAGTACCATTCGATAGAAAATGGGACGTAGATACTAAATTCACTTGAAATTTTGAATTTTCATCGACTCAAAAAATTTTGAGAATCATTTAAATTTTTTCACATTTTCACTGTGGTGTCCAAAATCGCAATTTTCGAAAAATCATATCTCAAGTTTGACACACCCGATTTCGATAATTTTAGTACCATTCGATAGAAAATGGGACGTAGATACTGAATTCACTTGAAATTTTGAATTTTCATCGACTCAAAAAATTTTGAGAATCATTTAAATTTTTTCACATTTTCACTGTGGTGTCCAAAATCGCAAATTTCGAAAAATCATATCTCAAGTTTGACACACCCGATTTCGATAATTTTAGTACCATTCGATAGAAAATGGGACGTAGATACTAAATTCACTTGAAATTTTGAATTTTCATCGACTCAAAAAATTTTGAGAATCATTTAAATTTTTTGACATTTTCACTGTGGTGTCCAAAATCGCAATTTTCGAAAAATCATATCTCAAGTTTGACACACCCGATTTCGATAATTTTAGTACCATTCGATAGAAAATGGGACGTAGATACTAAATTCACTTGAAATTTTGAATTTTCATCGACTCAAAAAATTTTGAGAATCATTTAAATTTTTTGACATTTTCACTGTGGTGTCCAAAATCGCAATTTTCGAAAAATCATATCTCAAGTTTGACACACCCGATTTCGATAATTTTAGTACCATTCGATAGAAAATGGGACGTAGATACTAAATTCACTTGAAATTTTGAATTTTCATCGACTCAAAAAATTTTGAGAATCATTTAAATTTTTTGACATTTTCACTGTGGTGTCCAAAATCGCAATTTTCGAAAAATCATATCTCAAGTTTGACACACCCGATTTCGATAATTTTAGTACCATTCGATAGAAAATGGGACGTAGATACTAAATTCACTTGAAATTTTGAATTTTCATCGACTCAAAAAATTTTGAGAATCATTTAAATTTTTTGACATTTTCACTGTGGTGTCCAAAATCGCAAATTTCGAAAAATCATATCTCAAGTTTGACACACCCGATTTCGATAATTTTAGTACCATTCGATAGAAAATGGGACGTAGATACTAAATTCACTTGAAATTTTGAATTTTCATCGACTCAAAAAATTTTGAGAATCATTTAAATTTTTTGACATTTTCACTGTGGTGTCCAAAATCGCAATTTTCGAAAAATCATATCTCAAGTTTGACACACCCGATTTCGATAATTTTAGTACCATTCGATAGAAAATGGGACGTAGATACTAAATTCACTTGAAATTTTGAATTTTCATCGACTCAAAAAATTTTGAGAATCATTTAAATTTTTTGACATTTTCACTGTGGTGTCCAAAATCGCAATTTTCGAAAAATCATATCTCAAGTTTGACACACCCGATTTCGATAAATTTAGTACCATTCGATAGAAAATGGGACGTAGATACTAAATTCACTTGAAATTTTGAATTTTCATCGACTCAAAAAATTTTGAGAATCATTTAAATTTTTTGACATTTTCACTGTGGTGTCCAAAATCGCAATTTTCGAAAAATCATATCTCAAGTTTGACACACCCGATTTCGATAATTTTAGTACCATTCGATAGAAAATGGGACGTAGATACTAAATTCACTTGAAATTTTGAATTTTCATCGACTCAAAAAATTTTGAGAATCATTTAAATTTTTTCACATTTTCACTGTGGTGTCCAAAATCGCAATTTTCGAAAAATCATATCTCAAGTTTGACACACCCGATTTCGATAATTTTAGTACCATTCGATAGAAAATGGGACGTAGATACTAAATTCACTTGAAATTTTGAATTTTCATCGACTCAAAAAATTTTGAGAATCATTTAAATTTTTTGACATTTTCACTGTGGTGTCCAAAATCGCAATTTTCGAAAAATCATATCTCAAGTTTGACACACCCGATTTCGATAATTTTAGTACCATTCGATAGAAAATGGGACGTAGATACTAAATTCACTTGAAATTTTGAATTTTCATCGACTCAAAAAATTTTGAGAATCATTTAAATTTTTTGACATTTTCACTGTGGTGTCCAAAATCGCAATTTTCGAAAAATCATATCTCAAGTTTGACACACCCGATTTCGATAATTTTAGTACCATTCGATAGAAAATGGGACGTAGATACTAAATTCACTTGAAATTTTGAATTTTCATCGACTCAAAAAATTTTGAGAATCATTTAAATTTTTTCACATTTTCACTGTGGTGTCCAAAATCGCAAAGTTCGAAAAATCATATCTCAAGTTTGACACACCCGATTTCGATAATTTTAGTACCATTCGATAGAAAATGGGACGTAGATACTAAATTCACTTGAAATTTTGAATTTTCATCGACTCAAAAAATTTTGAGAATCATTTAAATTTTTTCACATTTTCACTGTGGTGTCCAAAATCGCAATTTTCGAAAAATCATATCTCAAGTTTGACACACCCGATTTCGATAATTTTAGTACCATTTGATAGAAAATGGGACGTAGATACTAAATTCACTTGAAATTTTGAATTTTCATCGACTCAAAAAAATTTGAGAATCATTTAAATTTTTTGACATTTTCACTGTGGTGTCCAAAATCGCAATTTTCGAAAAATCATATCTCAAGTTTGACACACCCGATTTCGATAATTTTAGTACCATTCGATAGAAAATGGGACGTAGATACTAAATTCACTTGAAATTTTGAATTTTCATCGACTCAAAAAATTTTGAGAATCATTTAAATTTTTTCACATTTTCACTGTGGTGTCCAAAATCGCAATTTTCGAAAAATCATATCTCAAGTTTGACACACCCGATTTCGATAATTTTAGTACCATTCGATAGAAAATGGGACGTAGATACTAAATTCACTTGAAATTTTGAATTTTCATCGACTCAAAAAAATTTGAAAATCATTTAAATTTTTTGACATTTTCACTGTGGTGTCCAAAATCGCAATTTTCGAAAAATCATATCTCAAGTTTGACACACCCGATTTCGATAATTTTAGTACCATTTGATAGAAAATGGGACGTAGATACTAAATTCACTTGAAATTTTGAATTTTCATCGACTCAAAAAAATTTGAAAATCATTTAAATTTTTTGACATTTTCACTGTGGTGTCCAAAATCGCAATTTTCGAAAAATCATATCTCAAGTTTGACACACCCGATTTCGATAATTTTAGTACCATTTGATAGAAAATGGGACGTAGATACTAAATTCACTTGAAATTTTGAATTTTCATCGACTCAAAAAATTTTGAGAATCATTTAAATTTTTTCACATTTTCACTGTGGTGTCCAAAATCGCAATTTTCGAAAAATCATATCTCAAGTTTGACACACCCGATTTCGATAATTTTAGTACCATTCGATAGAAAATGGGACGTAGATACTAAATTCACTTGAAATTTTGAATTTTCATCGACTCAAAAAATTTTGAGAATCATTTAAATTTTTTCACATTTTCACTGTGGTGTCCAAAATCGCAATTTTCGAAAAATCATATCTCAAGTTTGACACACCCGATTTCGATAATTTTAGTACCATTTGATAGAAAATGGGACGTAGATACTAAATTCACTTGAAATTTTGAATTTTCATCGACTCAAAAAATTTTGAGAATCATTTAAATTTTTTGACATTTTCACTGTGGTGTCCAAAATCGCAAATTTCGAAAAATCATATCTCAAGTTTGACACACCCGATTTCGATAATTTTAGTACCATTCGATAGAAAATGGGACGTAGATACTAAATTCACTTGAAATTTTGAATTTTCATCGACTCAAAAAATTTTGAGAATCATTTAAATTTTTTCACATTTTCACTGTGGTGTCCAAAATCGCAATTTTCGAAAAATCATATCTCAAGTTTGACACACCCGATTTCGATAATTTTAGTACCATTTGATAGAAAATGGGACGTAGATACTAAATTCACTTGAAATTTTGAATTTTCATCGACTCAAAAAAATTTGAGAATCATTTAAATTTTTTGACATTTTCACTGTGGTGTCCAAAATCGCAATTTTCGAAAAATCATATCTCAAGTTTGACACACCCGATTTCGATAATTTTAGTACCATTCGATAGAAAATGGGACGTAGATACTAAATTCACTTGAAATTTTGAATTTTCATCGACTCAAAAAATTTTGAGAATCATTTAAATTTTTTCACATTTTCACTGTGGTGTCCAAAATCGCAATTTTCGAAAAATCATATCTCAAGTTTGACACACCCGATTTCGATAATTTTAGTACCATTCGATAGAAAATGGGACGTAGATACTAAATTCACTTGAAATTTTGAATTTTCATCGACTCAAAAAAATTTGAAAATCATTTAAATTTTTTGACATTTTCACTGTGGTGTCCAAAATCGCAATTTTCGAAAAATCATATCTCAAGTTTGACACACCCGATTTCGATAATTTTAGTACCATTTGATAGAAAATGGGACGTAGATACTAAATTCACTTGAAATTTTGAATTTTCATCGACTCAAAAAAATTTGAAAATCATTTAAATTTTTTGACATTTTCACTGTGGTGTCCAAAATCGCAATTTTCGAAAAATCATATCTCAAGTTTGACACACCCGATTTCGATAATTTTAGTACCATTTGATAGAAAATGGGACGTAGATACTAAATTCACTTGAAATTTTGAATTTTCATCGACTCAAAAAATTTTGAGAATCATTTAAATTTTTTCACATTTTCACTGTGGTGTCCAAAATCGCAATTTTCGAAAAATCATATCTCAAGTTTGACACACCCGATTTCGATAATTTTAGTACCATTCGATAGAAAATGGGACGTAGATACTAAATTCACTTGAAATTTTGAATTTTCATCGACTCAAAAAATTTTGAGAATCATTTAAATTTTTTCACATTTTCACTGTGGTGTCCAAAATCGCAATTTTCGAAAAATCATATCTCAAGTTTGACACACCCGATTTCGATAATTTTAGTACCATTTGATAGAAAATGGGACGTAGATACTAAATTCACTTGAAATTTTGAATTTTCATCGACTCAAAAAATTTTGAGAATCATTTAAATTTTTTGACATTTTCACTGTGGTGTCCAAAATCGCAAATTTCGAAAAATCATATCTCAAGTTTGACACACCCGATTTCGATAATTTTAGTACCATTCGATAGAAAATGGGACGTAGATACTAAATTCACTTGAAATTTTGAATTTTCATCGACTCAAAAAATTTTGAGAATCATTTAAATTTTTTGACATTTTCACTGTGGTGTCCAAAATCGCAATTTTCGAAAAATCATATCTCAAGTTTGACACACCCGATTTCGATAATTTTAGTACCATTCGATAGAAAATGGGACGTAGATACTAAATTCACTTGAAATTTTGAATTTTCATCGACTCAAAAAATTTTGAGAATCATTTAAATTTTTTGACATTTTCACTGTGGTGTCCAAAATCGCAATTTTCGAAAAATCATATCTCAAGTTTGACACACCCGATTTCGATAAATTTAGTACCATTCGATAGAAAATGGGACGTAGATACTAAATTCACTTGAAATTTTGAATTTTCATCGACTCAAAAAATTTTGAGAATCATTTAAATTTTTTCACATTTTCACTGTGGTGTCCAAAATCGCAAAGTTCGAAAAATCATATCTCAAGTTTGACACACCCGATTTCGATAATTTTAGTACCATTCGATAGAAAATGGGACGTAGATACTAAATTCACTTGAAATTTTGAATTTTCATCGACTCAAAAAATTTTGAGAATCATTTAAATTTTTTGACATTTTCACTGTGGTGTCCAAAATCGCAATTTTCGAAAAATCATATCTCAAGTTTGACACACCCGATTTCGATAATTTTAGTACCATTCGATAGAAAATGGGACGTAGATACTAAATTCACTTGAAATTTTGAATTTTCATCGACTCAAAAAATTTTGAGAATCATTTAAATTTTTTGACATTTTCACTGTGGTGTCCAAAATCGCAATTTTCGAAAAATCATATCTCAAGTTTGACACACCCGATTTCGATAAATTTAGTACCATTCGATAGAAAATGGGACGTAGATACTAAATTCACTTGAAATTTTGAATTTTCATCGACTCAAAAAATTTTGAGAATCATTTAAATTTTTTGACATTTTCACTGTGGTGTCCAAAATCGCAATTTTCGAAAAATCATATCTCAAGTTTGACACACCCGATTTCGATAATTTTAGTACCATTCGATAGAAAATGGGACGTAGATACTAAATTCACTTGAAATTTTGAATTTTCATCGACTCAAAAAATTTTGAGAATCATTTAAATTTTTTCACATTTTCACTGTGGTGTCCAAAATCGCAATTTTCGAAAAATCATATCTCAAGTTTGACACACCCGATTTCGATAATTTTAGTACCATTCGATAGAAAATGGGACGTAGATACTAAATTCACTTGAAATTTTGAATTTTCATCGACTCAAAAAATTTTGAGAATCATTTAAATTTTTTGACATTTTCACTGTGGTGTCCAAAATCGCAATTTTCGAAAAATCATATCTCAAGTTTGACACACCCGATTTCGATAATTTTAGTACCATTCGATAGAAAATGGGACGTAGATACTAAATTCACTTGAAATTTTGAATTTTCATCGACTCAAAAAATTTTGAGAATCATTTAAATTTTTTGACATTTTCACTGTGGTGTCCAAAATCGCAATTTTCGAAAAATCATATCTCAAGTTTGACACACCCGATTTCGATAATTTTAGTACCATTTGATAGAAAATGGGACGTAGATACTAAATTCACTTGAAATTTTGAATTTTCATCGACTCAAAAAATTTTGAGAATCATTTAAATTTTTTGACATTTTCACTGTGGTGTCCAAAATCGCAAAGTTCGAAAAATCATATCTCAAGTTTGACACACCCGATTTCGATAATTTTAGTACCATTTGATAGAAAATGGGACGTAGATACTAAATTCACTTGAAATTTTGAATTTTCATCGACTCAAAAAATTTTGAGAATCATTTAAATTTTTTGACATTTTCACTGTGGTGTCCAAAATCGCAAAGTTCGAAAAATCATATCTCAAGTTTGACACACCCGATTTCGATAATTTTAGTACCATTCGATAGAAAATGGGACGTAGATACTAAATTCACTTGAAATTTTGAATTTTCATCGACTCAAAAAATTTTGAGAATCATTTAAATTTTTTCACATTTTCACTGTGGTGTCCAAAATCGCAATTTTCGAAAAATCATATCTCAAGTTTGACACACCCGATTTCGATAATTTTAGTACCATTTGATAGAAAATGGGACGTAGATACTAAATTCACTTGAAATTTTGAATTTTCATCGACTCAAAAAAATTTGAGAATCATTTAAATTTTTTGACATTTTCACTGTGGTGTCCAAAATCGCAATTTTCGAAAAATCATATCTCAAGTTTGACACACCCGATTTCGATAATTTTAGTACCATTCGATAGAAAATGGGACGTAGATACTAAATTCACTTGAAATTTTGAATTTTCATCGACTCAAAAAATTTTGAGAATCATTTAAATTTTTTCACATTTTCACTGTGGTGTCCAAAATCGCAATTTTCGAAAAATCATATCTCAAGTTTGACACACCCGATTTCGATAATTTTAGTACCATTTGATAGAAAATGGGACGTAGATACTAAATTCACTTGAAATTTTGAATTTTCATCGACTCAAAAAATTTTGAGAATCATTTAAATTTTTTGACATTTTCACTGTGGTGTCCAAAATCGCAAATTTCGAAAAATCATATCTCAAGTTTGACACACCCGATTTCGATAATTTTAGTACCATTCGATAGAAAATGGGACGTAGATACTAAATTCAATTGAAATTTTGAATTTTCATCGACTCAAAAAATTTTGAGAATCATTTAAATTTTTTGACATTTTCACTGTGGTGTCCAAAATCGCAAATTTCGAAAAATCATATCTCAAGTTTGACACACCCGATTTCGATAATTTTAGTACCATTCGATAGAAAATGGGACGTAGATACTAAATTCACTTGAAATTTTGAATTTTCATCGACTCAAAAAATTTTGAGAATCATTTAAATTTTTTCACATTTTCACTGTGGTGTCCAAAATCGCAAATTTCGAAAAATCATATCTCAAGTTTGACACACCCGATTTCGATAATTTTAGTACCATTCGATAGAAAATGGGACGTAGATACTAAATTCACTTGAAATTTTGAATTTTCATCGACTCAAAAAATTTTGAGAATCATTTAAATTTTTTCACATTTTCACTGTGGTGTCCAAAATCGCAATTTTCGAAAAATCATATCTCAAGTTTGACACACCCGATTTCGATAATTTTAGTACCATTCGATAGAAAATGGGACGTAGATACTAAATTCAATTGAAATTTTGAATTTTCATCGACTCAAAAAATTTTGAGAATCATTTTAATTTTTTGACATTTTCACTGTGGTGTCAAAAATCGCAATTTTCGAAAAATCATATCTCAAGTTTGACACACCCGATTTCGATAATTTTAGTACCATTCGATAGAAAATGGGACGTAGATACTAAATTCACTTGAAATTTTGAATTTTCATCGACTCAAAAAATTTTGAGAATCATTTAAATTTTTTCACATTTTCACTGTGGTGTCCAAAATCGCAATTTTCGAAAAATCATATCTCAAGTTTGACACACCCGATTTCGATAATTTTAGTACCATTCGATAGAAAATGGGACGTAGATACTAAATTCACTTGAAATTTTGAATTTTCATCGACTCAAAAAATTTTGAGAATCATTTAAATTTTTTCACATTTTCACTGTGGTGTCCAAAATCGCAAATTTCGAAAAATCATATCTCAAGTTTGACACACCCGATTTCGATAATTTTAGTACCATTCGATAGAAAATGGGACGTAGATACTAAATTCACTTGAAATTTTGAATTTTCATCGACTCAAAAAATTTTGAGAATCATTTAAATTTTTTGACATTTTCACTGTGGTGTCCAAAATCGCAATTTTCGAAAAATCATATCTCAAGTTTGACACACCCGATTTCGATAATTTTAGTACCGTTCGATAGAAAATGGGACGTAGATTCTAAATTCACTTGAAATTTTGAATTTTCATCGACTCAAAAAATTTTGAGAATCATTTAAATTTTTTGACATTTTCACTGTGGTGTCCAAAATCGCAAATTTCGAAAAATCATATCTCAAGTTTGACACACCCGATTTCGATAATTTTAGTACCATTCGATAGAAAATGGGACGTAGATTCTAAATTCACTTGAAATTTTGAATTTTCATAGACTCAAAAAATTTTGAGAATCATTTAAATTTTTTCACATTTTCCCTGTGGTGTCCAAAATCGCAATTTTCGAAAAATCATATCTCAAGTTTGACACACCCGATTTTGATAATTTTAGTACCATTCGATAGAAAATGGGACGTAGATACTAAATTCAATTGAAATTTTGAATTTTCATCGACTCAAAAAATTTTGAGAATCATTTAAATTTTTTGACATTTTCACTGTGGTGTCCAAAATCGCAATTTTCGAAAAATCATATCTCAAGTTTGACACACCCGATTTCGATAATTTTAGAACCATTCGATAGAAAATGGGACGTAGATACTAAATTCACTTGAAATTTTGAATTTTCATCGACTCAAAAAATTTTGAGAATCATTTAAATTTTTTCACATTTTCACTGTGGTGTCCAAAATCGCAATTTTCGAAAAATCATATCTCAAGTTTGACACACCCGATTTCGATAATTTTAGTACCATTCGATAGAAAATGGGACGTAGATACTAAATTCACTTGAAATTTTGAATTTTCATCGACTCAAAAAATTTTGAGAATCATTTAAATTTTTTCACATTTTCACTGTGGTGTCCAAAATCGCAATTTTCGAAAAATCATATCTCAAGTTTGACACACCCGATTTCGATAATTTTAGTACCATTCGATAGAAAATGGGACGTAGATACTAAATTCACTTGAAATTTTGAATTTTCATCGACTCAAAAAATTTTGAGAATCATTTAAATTTTTTCACATTTTCACTGTGGTGTCCAAAATCGCAATTTTCGAAAAATCATATCTCAAGTTTGACACACCCGATTTCGATAATTTTAGTACCATTTGATAGAAAATGGGACGTAGATACTAAATTCACTTGAAATTTTGAATTTTCATCGACTCAAAAAAATTTGAGAATCATTTAAATTTTTTGACATTTTCACTGTGGTGTCCAAAATCGCAATTTTCGAAAAATCATATCTCAAGTTTGACACACCCGATTTCGATAATTTTAGTACCATTCGATAGAAAATGGGACGTAGATACTAAATTCACTTGAAATTTTGAATTTTCATCGACTCAAAAAATTTTGAGAATCATTTAAATTTTTTGACATTTTCACTGTGGTGTCCAAAATCGCAAATTTCGAAAAATCATATCTCAAGTTTGACACACCCGATTTCGATAATTTTAGTACCATTCGATAGAAAATGGGACGTAGATACTAAATTCACTTGAAATTTTGAATTTTCATCGACTCAAAAAATTTTGAGAATCATTTAAATTTTTTGACATTTTCACTGTGGTGTCCAAAATCGCAATTTTCGAAAAATCATATCTCAAGTTTGACACACCCGATTTCGATAATTTTAGTACCATTCGATAGAAAATGGGACGTAGATACTAAATTCAATTGAAATTTTGAATTTTCATCGACTCAAAAAATTTTGAGAATCATTTTAATTTTTTGACATTTTCACTGTGGTGTCCAAAATCGCAATTTTCGAAAAATCATATCTCAAGTTTGACACACCCGATTTCGATAATTTTAGTACCATTCGATAGAAAATGGGACGTAGATACTAAATTCACTTGAAATTTTGAATTTTCATCGACTCAAAAAATTTTGAGAATCATTTAAATTTTTTCACATTTTCACTGTGGTGTCCAAAATCGCAATTTTCGAAAAATCATATCTCAAGTTTGACACACCCGATTTCGATAATTTTAGTACCATTCGATAGAAAATGGGACGTAGATACTAAATTCACTTGAAATTTTGAATTTTCATCGACTCAAAAAATTTTGAGAATCATTTAAATTTTTTCACATTTTCACTGTGGTGTCCAAAATCGCAATTTTCGAAAAATCATATCTCAAGTTTGACACACCCGATTTCGATAATTTTAGTACCATTCGATAGAAAATGGGACGTAGATACTAAATTCACTTGAAATTTTGAATTTTCATCGACTCAAAAAATTTTGAGAATCATTTAAATTTTTTCACATTTTCACTGTGGTGTCCAAAATCGCAATTTTCGAAAAATCATATCTCAAGTTTGACACACCCGATTTCGATAATTTTAGTACCATTCGATAGAAAATGGGACGTAGATACTAAATTCACTTGAAATTTTGAATTTTCATAGACTCAAAAAATTTTGAGAATCATTTAAATTTTTTGACATTTTCACTGTGGTGTCCAAAATCGCAAATTTCGAAAAATCATATCTCAAGTTTGACACACCCGATTTCGATAATTTTAGAACCATTCGATAGAAAATGGGACGTAGATACTAAATTCACTTGAAATTTTGAATTTTCATCGACTCAAAAAATTTTGAGAATCATTTAAATTTTTTCACATTTTCACTGTGGTGTCCAAAATCGCAATTTTCGAAAAATCATATCTCAAGTTTGACACACCCGATTTCGATAATTTTAGTACCATTCGATAGAAAATGGGACGTAGATACTAAATTCACTTGAAATTTTGAATTTTCATCGACTCAAAAAATTTTGAGAATCATTTAAATTTTTTCACATTTTCACTGTGGTGTCCAAAATCGCAATTTTCGAAAAATCATATCTCAAGTTTGACACACCCGATTTCGATAATTTTAGTACCATTCGATAGAAAATGGGACGTAGATACTAAATTCACTTGAAATTTTGAATTTTCATCGACTCAAAAAATTTTGAGAATCATTTAAATTTTTTCACATTTTCACTGTGGTGTCCAAAATCGCAATTTTCGAAAAATCATATCTCAAGTTTGACACACCCGATTTCGATAAGTTTAGTACCATTCGATAGAAAATGGGACGTAGATACTAAATTCACTTGAAATTTTGAATTTTCATCGACTCAAAAAATTTTGAGAATCATTTAAATTTTTTCACATTTTCACTGTGGTGTCCAAAATCGCAATTTTCGAAAAATCATATCTCAAGTTTGACACACCCGATTTCGATAATTTTAGTACCATTCGATAGAAAATGGGACGTAGATACTAAATTCACTTGAAATTTTGAATTTTCATAGACTCAAAAAATTTTGAGAATCATTTAAATTTTTTGACATTTTCACTGTGGTGTCCAAAATCGCAAATTTCGAAAAATCATATCTCAAGTTTGACACACCCGATTTCGATAATTTTAGTACCATTCGATAGAAAATGGGACGTAGATACTAAATTCACTTGAAATTTTGAATTTTCATCGACTCAAAAAATTTTGAGAATCATTTAAATTTTTTGACATTTTCACTGTGGTGTCCAAAATCGCAATTTTCGAAAAATCATATCTCAAGTTTGACACACCCGATTTCGATAATTTTAGTACCATTCGATAGAAAATGGGACGTAGATACTAAATTCAATTGAAATTTTGAATTTTCATCGACTCAAAAAATTTTGAGAATCATTTAAATTTTTTGACATTTTCACTGTGGTGTCCAAAATCGCAATTTTCGAAAAATCATATCTCAAGTTTGACACACCCGATTTCGATAATTTTAGTACCATTCGATAGAAAATGGGACGTAGATACTAAATTCACTTGAAATTTTGAATTTTCATCGACTCAAAAAATTTTGAGAATCATTTAAATTTTTTGACATTTTCACTGTGGTGTCCAAAATCGCAAATTTCGAAAAATCATATCTCAAGTTTGACACACCCGATTTCGATAATTTTAGTACCATTCGATAGAAAATGGGACGTAGATACTAAATTCACTTGAAATTTTGAATTTTCATCGACTCAAAAAATTTTGAGAATCATTTAAATTTTTTGACATTTTCACTGTGGTGTCCAAAATCGCAAATTTCGAAAAATCATATCTCAAGTTTGACACACCCGATTTCGATAATTTTAGTACCATTCGATAGAAAATGGGACGTAGATACTAAATTCACTTGAAATTTTGAATTTTCATCGACTCAAAAAATTTTGAGAATCATTTAAATTTTTTGACATTTTCACTGTGGTGTCCAAAATCGCAATTTTCGAAAAATCATATCTCAAGTTTGACACACCCGATTTCGATAATTTTAGTACCATTCGATAGAAAATGGGACGTAGATACTAAATTCAATTGAAATTTTGAATTTTCATCGACTCAAAAAATTTTGAGAATCATTTTAATTTTTTGACATTTTCACTGTGGTGTCCAAAATCGCAATTTTCGAAAAATCATATCTCAAGTTTGACACACCCGATTTCGATAATTTTAGTACCATTCGATAGAAAATGGGACGTAGATACTAAATTCACTTGAAATTTTGAATTTTCATCGACTCAAAAAATTTTGAGAATCATTTAAATTTTTTCACATTTTCACTGTGGTGTCCAAAATCGCAAATTTCGAAAAATCATATCTCAAGTTTGACACACCCGATTTCGATAATTTTAGAACCATTCGATAGAAAATGGGACGTAGATACTAAATTCACTTGAAATTTTGAATTTTCATAGACTCAAAAAATTTTGAGAATCATTTAAATTTTTTGACATTTTCACTGTGGTGTCCAAAATCGCAAATTTCGAAAAATCATATCTCAAGTTTGACACACCCGATTTCGATAATTTTAGAACCATTCGATAGAAAATGGGACGTAGATACTAAATTCACTTGAAATTTTGAATTTTCATCGACTCAAAAAATTTTGAGAATCATTTTAATTTTTTCACATTTTCACTGTGGTGTCCAAAATCGCAATTTTCGAAAAATCATATCTCAAGTTTGACACACCCGATTTCGATAATTTTAGAACCATTCGATAGAAAATGGGACGTAGATACTAAATTCACTTGAAATTTTGAATTTTCATCGACTCAAAAAATTTTGAGAATCATTTAAATTTTTTGACATTTTCACTGTGGTGTCCAAAATCGCAAATTTCGAAAAATCATATCTCAAGTTTGACACACCCGATTTCGATAATTTTAGAACCATTCGATAGAAAATGGGACGTAGATACTAAATTCACTTGAAATTTTGAATTTTCATCGACTCAAAAAATTTTGAGAATCATTTTAATTTTTTCACATTTTCACTGTGGTGTCCAAAATCGCAATTTTCGAAAAATCATATCTCAAGTTTGACACACCCGATTTCGATAATTTTAGTACCATTCGATAGAAAATGGGACGTAGATACTAAATTCACTTGAAATTTTGAATTTTCATCGACTCAAAAAATTTTGAGAATCATTTTAATTTTTTGACATTTTCACTGTGGTGTCCAAAATCGCAATTTTCGAAAAATCATATCTCAAGTTTGACACACCCGATTTCGATAATTTTAGTACCATTCGATAGAAAATGGGACGTAGATACTAAATTCACTTGAAATTTTGAATTTTCATCGACTCAAAAAATTTTGAGAATCATTTAAATTTTTTGACATTTTCACTGTGGTGTCCAAAATCGCAATTTTCGAAAAATCATATCTCAAGTTTGACACACCCGATTTCGATAATTTTAGTACCATTCGATAGAAAATGGGACGTAGATACTAAATTCACTTGAAATTTTGAATTTTCATCGACTCAAAAAATTTTGAGAATCATTTAAATTTTTTGACATTTTCACTGTGGTGTCCAAAATCGCAATTTTCGAAAAATCATATCTCAAGTTTGACACACCCGATTTCGATAATTTTAGTACCATTCGATAGAAAATGGGACGTAGATACTAAATTCAATTGAAATTTTGAATTTTCATCGACTCAAAAAATTTTGAGAATCATTTTAATTTTTTGACATTTTCACTGTGGTGTCCAAAATCGCAATTTTCGAAAAATCATATCTCAAGTTTGACACACCCGATTTCGATAATTTTAGTACCATTCGATAGAAAATGGGACGTAGATACTAAATTCACTTGAAATTTTGAATTTTCATCGACTCAAAAAATTTTGAGAATCATTTAAATTTTTTCACATTTTCACTGTGGTGTCCAAAATCGCAATTTTCGAAAAATCATATCTCAAGTTTGACACACCCGATTTCGATAATTTTAGTACCATTCGATAGAAAATGGGACGTAGATACTAAATTCACTTGAAATTTTGAATTTTCATCGACTCAAAAAATTTTGAGAATCATTTAAATTTTTTCACATTTTCACTGTGGTGTCCAAAATCGCAATTTTCGAAAAATCATATCTCAAGTTTGACACACCCGATTTCGATAATTTTAGTACCATTCGATAGAAAATGGGACGTAGATACTAAATTCACTTGAAATTTTGAATTTTCATCGACTCAAAAAATTTTGAGAATCATTTAAATTTTTTCACATTTTCACTGTGGTGTCCAAAATCGCAATTTTCGAAAAATCATATCTCAAGTTTGACACACCCGATTTCGATAATTTTAGTACCATTCGATAGAAAATGGGACGTAGATACTAAATTCACTTGAAATTTTGAATTTTCATCGACTCAAAAAATTTTGAGAATCATTTAAATTTTTTCACATTTTCACTGTGGTGTCCAAAATCGCAAATTTCGAAAAATCATATCTCAAGTTTGACACACCCGATTTCGATAATTTTAGAACCATTCGATAGAAAATGGGACGTAGATACTAAATTCACTTGAAATTTTGAATTTTCATAGACTCAAAAAATTTTGAGAATCATTTAAATTTTTTGACATTTTCACTGTGGTGTCCAAAATCGCAAATTTCGAAAAATCATATCTCAAGTTTGACACACCCGATTTCGATAATTTTAGAACCATTCGATAGAAAATGGGACGTAGATACTAAATTCACTTGAAATTTTGAATTTTCATCGACTCAAAAAATTTTGAGAATCATTTTAATTTTTTCACATTTTCACTGTGGTGTCCAAAATCGCAATTTTCGAAAAATCATATCTCAAGTTTGACACACCCGATTTCGATAATTTTAGTACCATTCGATAGAAAATGGGACGTAGATACTAAATTCACTTGAAATTTTGAATTTTCATCGACTCAAAAAATTTTGAGAATCATTTTAATTTTTTGACATTTTCACTGTGGTGTCCAAAATCGCAATTTTCGAAAAATCATATCTCAAGTTTGACACACCCGATTTCGATAATTTTAGTACCATTCGATAGAAAATGGGACGTAGATACTAAATTCACTTGAAATTTTGAATTTTCATAGACTCAAAAAATTTTGAGAATCATTTAAATTTTTTGACATTTTCACTGTGGTGTCCAAAATCGCAAATTTCGAAAAATCATATCTCAAGTTTGACACACCCGATTTCGATAATTTTAGAACCATTCGATAGAAAATGGGACGTAGATACTAAATTCACTTGAAATTTTGAATTTTCATCGACTCAAAAAATTTTGAGAATCATTTAAATTTTTTCACATTTTCACTGTGGTGTCCAAAATCGCAATTTTCGAAAAATCATATCTCAAGTTTGACACACCCGATTTCGATAATTTTAGTACCATTTGATAGAAAATGGGACGTAGATACTAAATTCACTTGAAATTTTGAATTTTCATCGACTCAAAAAAATTTGAGAATCATTTAAATTTTTTGACATTTTCACTGTGGTGTCCAAAATCGCAATTTTCGAAAAATCATATCTCAAGTTTGACACACCCGATTTCGATAATTTTAGTACCATTCGATAGAAAATGGGACGTAGATACTAAATTCACTTGAAATTTTGAATTTTCATCGACTCAAAAAATTTTGAGAATCATTTAAATTTTTTCACATTTTCACTGTGGTGTCCAAAATCGCAATTTTCGAAAAATCATATCTCAAGTTTGACACACCCGATTTCGATAATTTTAGTACCATTCGATAGAAAATGGGACGTAGATACTAAATTCACTTGAAATTTTGAATTTTCATCGACTCAAAAAATTTTGAGAATCATTTAAATTTTTTCACATTTTCACTGTGGTGTCCAAAATCGCAATTTTCGAAAAATCATATCTCAAGTTTGACACACCCGATTTCGATAATTTTAGTACCATTCGATAGAAAATGGGACGTAGATACTAAATTCACTTGAAATTTTGAATTTTCATCGACTCAAAAAATTTTGAGAATCATTTAAATTTTTTCACATTTTCACTGTGGTGTCCAAAATCGCAATTTTCGAAAAATCATATCTCAAGTTTGACACACCCGATTTCGATAATTTTAGTACCATTCGATAGAAAATGGGACGTAGATACTAAATTCACTTGAAATTTTGAATTTTCATCGACTCAAAAAATTTTGAGAATCATTTAAATTTTTTCACATTTTCACTGTGGTGTCCAAAATCGCAATTTTCGAAAAATCATATCTCAAGTTTGACACACCCGATTTCGATAATTTTAGTACCATTCGATAGAAAATGGGACGTAGATACTAAATTCACTTGAAATTTTGAATTTTCATCGACTCAAAAAATTTTGAGAATCATTTAAATTTTTTCACATTTTCACTGTGGTGTCCAAAATCGCAAATTTCGAAAAATCATATCTCAAGTTTGACACACCCGATTTCGATAATTTTAGAACCATTCGATAGAAAATGGGACGTAGATACTAAATTCACTTGAAATTTTGAATTTTCATAGACTCAAAAAATTTTGAGAATCATTTAAATTTTTTGACATTTTCACTGTGGTGTCCAAAATCGCAAATTTCGAAAAATCATATCTCAAGTTTGACACACCCGATTTCGATAATTTTAGAACCATTCGATAGAAAATGGGACGTAGATACTAAATTCACTTGAAATTTTGAATTTTCATCGACTCAAAAAATTTTGAGAATCATTTTAATTTTTTCACATTTTCACTGTGGTGTCCAAAATCGCAATTTTCGAAAAATCATATCTCAAGTTTGACACACCCGATTTCGATAATTTTAGTACCATTCGATAGAAAATGGGACGTAGATACTAAATTCACTTGAAATTTTGAATTTTCATCGACTCAAAAAATTTTGAGAATCATTTTAATTTTTTGACATTTTCACTGTGGTGTCCAAAATCGCAATTTTCGAAAAATCATATCTCAAGTTTGACACACCCGATTTCGATAATTTTAGTACCATTCGATAGAAAATGGGACGTAGATACTAAATTCACTTGAAATTTTGAATTTTCATAGACTCAAAAAATTTTGAGAATCATTTAAATTTTTTGACATTTTCACTGTGGTGTCCAAAATCGCAAATTTCGAAAAATCATATCTCAAGTTTGACACACCCGATTTCGATAATTTTAGAACCATTCGATAGAAAATGGGACGTAGATACTAAATTCACTTGAAATTTTGAATTTTCATCGACTCAAAAAATTTTGAGAATCATTTAAATTTTTTCACATTTTCACTGTGGTGTCCAAAATCGCAATTTTCGAAAAATCATATCTCAAGTTTGACACACCCGATTTCGATAATTTTAGTACCATTTGATAGAAAATGGGACGTAGATACTAAATTCACTTGAAATTTTGAATTTTCATCGACTCAAAAAAATTTGAGAATCATTTAAATTTTTTGACATTTTCACTGTGGTGTCCAAAATCGCAATTTTCGAAAAATCATATCTCAAGTTTGACACACCCGATTTCGATAATTTTAGTACCATTCGATAGAAAATGGGACGTAGATACTAAATTCACTTGAAATTTTGAATTTTCATCGACTCAAAAAATTTTGAGAATCATTTAAATTTTTTCACATTTTCACTGTGGTGTCCAAAATCGCAATTTTCGAAAAATCATATCTCAAGTTTGACACACCCGATTTCGATAATTTTAGTACCATTTGATAGAAAATGGGACGTAGATACTAAATTCACTTGAAATTTTGAATTTTCATCGACTCAAAAAAATTTGAGAATCATTTAAATTTTTTGACATTTTCACTGTGGTGTCCAAAATCGCAATTTTCGAAAAATCATATCTCAAGTTTGACACACCCGATTTCGATAATTTTAGTACCATTCGATAGAAAATGGGACGTAGATACTAAATTCACTTGAAATTTTGAATTTTCATCGACTCAAAAAATTTTGAGAATCATTTAAATTTTTTCACATTTTCACTGTGGTGTCCAAAATCGCAAATTTCGAAAAATCATATCTCAAGTTTGACACACCCGATTTCGATAATTTTAGTACCATTCGATAGAAAATGGGACGTAGATACTAAATTCACTTGAAATTTTGAATTTTCATCGACTCAAAAAATTTTGAGAATCATTTAAATTTTTTCACATTTTCACTGTGGTGTCCAAAATCGCAATTTTCGAAAAATCATATCTCAAGTTTGACACACCCGATTTCGATAATTTTAGTACCATTCGATAGAAAATGGGACGTAGATACTAAATTCACTTGAAATTTTGAATTTTCATCGACTCAAAAAATTTTGAGAATCATTTAAATTTTTTCACATTTTCACTGTGGTGTCCAAAATCGCAATTTTCGAAAAATCATATCTCAAGTTTGACACACCCGATTTCGATAATTTTAGTACCATTCGATAGAAAATGGGACGTAGATACTAAATTCACTTGAAATTTTGAATTTTCATCGACTCAAAAAATTTTGAGAATCATTTAAATTTTTTCACATTTTCACTGTGGTGTCCAAAATCGCAATTTTCGAAAAATCATATCTCAAGTTTGACACACCCGATTTCGATAATTTTAGTACCATTCGATAGAAAATGGGACGTAGATACTAAATTCACTTGAAATTTTGAATTTTCATCGACTCAAAAAATTTTGAGAATCATTTAAATTTTTTCACATTTTCACTGTGGTGTCCAAAATCGCAAATTTCGAAAAATCATATCTCAAGTTTGACACACCCGATTTCGATAATTTTAGAACCATTCGATAGAAAATGGGACGTAGATACTAAATTCACTTGAAATTTTGAATTTTCATAGACTCAAAAAATTTTGAGAATCATTTAAATTTTTTGACATTTTCACTGTGGTGTCCAAAATCGCAAATTTCGAAAAATCATATCTCAAGTTTGACACACCCGATTTCGATAATTTTAGAACCATTCGATAGAAAATGGGACGTAGATACTAAATTCACTTGAAATTTTGAATTTTCATCGACTCAAAAAATTTTGAGAATCATTTTAATTTTTTCACATTTTCACTGTGGTGTCCAAAATCGCAATTTTCGAAAAATCATATCTCAAGTTTGACACACCCGATTTCGATAATTTTAGTACCATTCGATAGAAAATGGGACGTAGATACTAAATTCACTTGAAATTTTGAATTTTCATCGACTCAAAAAATTTTGAGAATCATTTTAATTTTTTGACATTTTCACTGTGGTGTCCAAAATCGCAATTTTCGAAAAATCATATCTCAAGTTTGACACACCCGATTTCGATAATTTTAGTACCATTCGATAGAAAATGGGACGTAGATACTAAATTCACTTGAAATTTTGAATTTTCATAGACTCAAAAAATTTTGAGAATCATTTAAATTTTTTGACATTTTCACTGTGGTGTCCAAAATCGCAAATTTCGAAAAATCATATCTCAAGTTTGACACACCCGATTTCGATAATTTTAGAACCATTCGATAGAAAATGGGACGTAGATACTAAATTCACTTGAAATTTTGAATTTTCATCGACTCAAAAAATTTTGAGAATCATTTAAATTTTTTCACATTTTCACTGTGGTGTCCAAAATCGCAATTTTCGAAAAATCATATCTCAAGTTTGACACACCCGATTTCGATAATTTTAGTACCATTTGATAGAAAATGGGACGTAGATACTAAATTCACTTGAAATTTTGAATTTTCATCGACTCAAAAAATTTTGAGAATCATTTAAATTTTTTCACATTTTCACTGTGGTGTCCAAAATCGCAATTTTCGAAAAATCATATCTCAAGTTTGACACACCCGATTTCGATAATTTTAGTACCATTCGATAGAAAATGGGACGTAGATACTAAATTCACTTGAAATTTTGAATTTTCATCGACTCAAAAAATTTTGAGAATCATTTAAATTTTTTCACATTTTCACTGTGGTGTCCAAAATCGCAAATTTCGAAAAATCATATCTCAAGTTTGACACACCCGATTTCGATAATTTTAGTACCATTTGATAGAAAATGGGACGTAGATACTAAATTCACTTGAAATTTTGAATTTTCATCGACTCAAAAAAATTTGAAAATCATTTAAATTTTTTGACATTTTCACTGTGGTGTCCAAAATCGCAATTTTCGAAAAATCATATCTCAAGTTTGACACACCCGATTTCGATAATTTTAGTACCATTTGATAGAAAATGGGACGTAGATACTAAATTCACTTGAAATTTTGAATTTTCATCGACTCAAAAAATTTTGAGAATCATTTAAATTTTTTCACATTTTCACTGTGGTGTCCAAAATCGCAATTTTCGAAAAATCATATCTCAAGTTTGACACACCCGATTTCGATAATTTTAGTACCATTCGATAGAAAATGGGACGTAGATACTAAATTCACTTGAAATTTTGAATTTTCATCGACTCAAAAAATTTTGAGAATCATTTAAATTTTTTGACATTTTCACTGTGGTGTCCAAAATCGCAATTTTCGAAAAATCATATCTCAAGTTTGACACACCCGATTTCGATAATTTTAGTACCATTCGATAGAAAATGGGACGTAGATACTAAATTCAATTGAAATTTTGAATTTTCATCGACTCAAAAAATTTTGAGAATCATTTTAATTTTTTGACATTTTCACTGTGGTGTCCAAAATCGCAATTTTCGAAAAATCATATCTCAAGTTTGACACACCCGATTTCGATAATTTTAGTACCATTCGATAGAAAATGGGACGTAGATACTAAATTCACTTGAAATTTTGAATTTTCATCGACTCAAAAAATTTTGAGAATCATTTAAATTTTTTCACATTTTCACTGTGGTGTCCAAAATCGCAAATTTCGAAAAATCATATCTCAAGTTTGACACACCCGATTTCGATAATTTTAGTACCATTCGATAGAAAATGGGACGTAGATACTAAATTCACTTGAAATTTTGAATTTTCATCGACTCAAAAAATTTTGAGAATCATTTAAATTTTTTCACATTTTCACTGTGGTGTCCAAAATCGCAAATTTCGAAAAATCATATCTCAAGTTTGACACACCCGATTTCGATAATTTTAGTACCATTCGATAGAAAATGGGACGTAGATACTAAATTCACTTGAAATTTTGAATTTTCATCGACTCAAAAAATTTTGAGAATCATTTAAATTTTTTGACATTTTCACTGTGGTGTCCAAAATCGCAATTTTCGAAAAATCATATCTCAAGTTTGACACACCCGATTTCGATAATTTTAGTACCATTCGATAGAAAATGGGACGTAGATACTAAATTCACTTGAAATTTTGAATTTTCATCGACTCAAAAAATTTTGAGAATCATTTAAATTTTTTCACATTTTCACTGTGGTGTCCAAAATCGCAAATTTCGAAAAATCATATCTCAAGTTTGACACACCCGATTTCGATAATTTTAGTACCATTCGATAGAAAATGGGACGTAGATACTAAATTCACTTGAAATTTTGAATTTTCATCGACTCAAAAAATTTTGAGAATCATTTAAATTTTTTCACATTTTCACTGTGGTGTCCAAAATCGCAATTTTCGAAAAATCATATCTCAAGTTTGACACACCCGATTTCGATAATTTTAGTACCATTCGATAGAAAATGGGACGTAGATACTAAATTCACTTGAAATTTTGAATTTTCATCGACTCAAAAAATTTTGAGAATCATTTAAATTTTTTCACATTTTCACTGTGGTGTCCAAAATCGCAATTTTCGAAAAATCATATCTCAAGTTTGACACACCCGATTTCGATAATTTTAGTACCATTCGATAGAAAATGGGACGTAGATACTAAATTCACTTGAAATTTTGAATTTTCATCGACTCAAAAAATTTTGAGAATCATTTAAATTTTTTCACATTTTCACTGTGGTGTCCAAAATCGCAATTTTCGAAAAATCATATCTCAAGTTTGACACACCCGATTTCGATAATTTTTGTACCATTCGATAGAAAATGGGACGTAGATACTAAATTCACTTGAAATTTTGAATTTTCATCGACTCAAAAAATTTTGAGCATCATTTAAATTTTTTGACATTTTCACTGTGGTGTCCAAAATCGCAATTTTCGAAAAATCATATCTCAAGTTTGACACACCCGATTTCGATAATTTTAGTACCATTCGATAGAAAATGGGACGTAGATACTAAATTCACTTGAAATTTTGAATTTTCATCGACTCAAAAAATTTTGAGAATCATTTTAATTTTTTGACATTTTCACTGTGGTGTCCAAAATCGCAATTTTCGAAAAATCATATCTCAAGTTTGACACACCCGATTTCGATAATTTTAGTACCATTCGATAGAAAATGGGACGTAGATACTAAATTCACTTGAAATTTTGAATTTTCATCGACTCAAAAAATTTTGAGAATCATTTAAATTTTTTCACATTTTCACTGTGGTGTCCAAAATCGCAAATTTCGAAAAATCATATCTCAAGTTTGACACACCCGATTTCGATAATTTTAGTACCATTCGATAGAAAATGGGACGTAGATACTAAATTCACTTGAAATTTTGAATTTTCATCGACTCAAAAAATTTTGAGAATCATTTAAATTTTTTCACATTTTCACTGTGGTGTCCAAAATCGCAATTTTCGAAAAATCATATCTCAAGTTTGACACACCCGATTTCGATAATTTTAGTACCATTCGATAGAAAATGGGACGTAGATACTAAATTCACTTGAAATTTTGAATTTTCATCGACTCAAAAAATTTTGAGAATCATTTAAATTTTTTCACATTTTCACTGTGGTGTCCAAAATCGCAATTTTCGAAAAATCATATCTCAAGTTTGACACACCCGATTTCGATAATTTTAGTACCATTCGATAGAAAATGGGACGTAGATACTAAATTCACTTGAAATTTTGAATTTTCATCGACTCAAAAAATTTTGAGAATCATTTAAATTTTTTCACATTTTCACTGTGGTGTCCAAAATCGCAATTTTCGAAAAATCATATCTCAAGTTTGACACACCCGATTTCGATAATTTTTGTACCATTCGATAGAAAATGGGACGTAGATACTAAATTCACTTGAAATTTTGAATTTTCATCGACTCAAAAAATTTTGAGCATCATTTAAATTTTTTGACATTTTCACTGTGGTGTCCAAAATCGCAATTTTCGAAAAATCATATCTCAAGTTTGACACACCCGATTTCGATAATTTTAGTACCATTCGATAGAAAATGGGACGTAGATACTAAATTCACTTGAAATTTTGAATTTTCATCGACTCAAAAAATTTTGAGAATCATTTAAATTTTTTCACATTTTCACTGTGGTGTCCAAAATCGCAATTTTCGAAAAATCATATCTCAAGTTTGACACACCCGATTTCGATAATTTTAGTACCATTCGATAGAAAATGGGACGTAGATACTAAATTCACTTGAAATTTTGAATTTTCATCGACTCAAAAAATTTTGAGAATCATTTAAATTTTTTCACATTTTCACTGTGGTGTCCAAAATCGCAAATTTCGAAAAATCATATCTCAAGTTTGACACACCCGATTTCGATAATTTTAGTACCATTCGATAGAAAATGGGACGTAGATACTAAATTCACTTGAAATTTTGAATTTTCATCGACTCAAAAAATTTTGAGAATCATTTAAATTTTTTCACATTTTCACTGTGGTGTCCAAAATCGCAAATTTCGAAAAATCATATCTCAAGTTTGACACACCCGATTTCGATAATTTTAGTACCATTCGATAGAAAATGGGACGTAGATACTAAATTCACTTGAAATTTTGAATTTTCATCGACTCAAAAAATTTTGAGAATCATTTAAATTTTTTGACATTTTCACTGTGGTGTCCAAAATCGCAATTTTCGAAAAATCATATCTCAAGTTTGACACACCCGATTTCGATAATTTTAGTACCATTCGATAGAAAATGGGACGTAGATACTAAATTCAATTGAAATTTTGAATTTTCATCGACTCAAAAAATTTTGAGAATCATTTTAATTTTTTGACATTTTCACTGTGGTGTCCAAAATCGCAATTTTCGAAAAATCATATCTCAAGTTTGACACACCCGATTTCGATAATTTTAGTACCATTCGATAGAAAATGGGACGTAGATACTAAATTCACTTGAAATTTTGAATTTTCATCGACTCAAAAAATTTTGAGAATCATTTAAATTTTTTCACATTTTCACTGTGGTGTCCAAAATCGCAAATTTCGAAAAATCATATCTCAAGTTTGACACACCCGATTTCGATAATTTTAGTACCATTCGATAGAAAATGGGACGTAGATACTAAATTCACTTGAAATTTTGAATTTTCATCGACTCAAAAAATTTTGAGAATCATTTAAATTTTTTCACATTTTCACTGTGGTGTCCAAAATCGCAATTTTCGAAAAATCATATCTCAAGTTTGACACACCCGATTTCGATAATTTTAGTACCATTCGATAGAAAATGGGACGTAGATACTAAATTCACTTGAAATTTTGAATTTTCATCGACTCAAAAAATTTTGAGAATCATTTAAATTTTTTCACATTTTCACTGTGGTGTCCAAAATCGCAATTTTCGAAAAATCATATCTCAAGTTTGACACACCCGATTTCGATAATTTTAGTACCATTCGATAGAAAATGGGACGTAGATACTACATTCACTTGAAATTTTGAATTTTCATCGACTCAAAAAATTTTGAGAATCATTTAAATTTTTTCACATTTTCACTGTGGTGTCCAAAATCGCAAATTTCGAAAAATCATATCTCAAGTTTGACACACCCGATTTCGATAATTTTAGTACCATTCGATAGAAAATGGGACGTAGATACTAAATTCACTTGAAATTTTGAATTTTCATCGACTCAAAAAATTTTGAGAATCATTTAAATTTTTTCACATTTTCACTGTGGTGTCCAAAATCGCAATTTTCGAAAAATCATATCTCAAGTTTGACACACCCGATTTCGATAATTTTAGTACCATTCGATAGAAAATGGGACGTAGATACTAAATTCACTTGAAATTTTGAATTTTCATCGACTCAAAAAATTTTGAGAATCATTTAAATTTTTTCACATTTTCACTGTGGTGTCCAAAATCGCAATTTTCGAAAAATCATATCTCAAGTTTGACACACCCGATTTCGATAATTTTTGTACCATTCGATAGAAAATGGGACGTAGATACTAAATTCACTTGAAATTTTGAATTTTCATCGACTCAAAAAATTTTGAGCATCATTTAAATTTTTTGACATTTTCACTGTGGTGTCCAAAATCGCAATTTTCGAAAAATCATATCTCAAGTTTGACACACCCGATTTCGATAATTTTAGTACCATTCGATAGAAAATGGGACGTAGATACTAAATTCACTTGAAATTTTGAATTTTCATCGACTCAAAAAATTTTGAGAATCATTTAAATTTTTTCACATTTTCACTGTGGTGTCCAAAATCGCAATTTTCGAAAAATCATATCTCAAGTTTGACACACCCGATTTCGATAATTTTAGTACCATTCGATAGAAAATGAGACGTAGATACTAAATTCACTTGAAATTTTGAATTTTCATCGACTCAAAAAATTTTGAGAATCATTTAAATTTTTTCACATTTTCACTGTGGTGTCCAAAATTGCAATTTTCGAAAAATCATATCTCAAGTTTGACACACCCGATTTCGATAATTTTAGTACCATTCGATAGAAAATGGGACGTAGATACTAAATTCACTTGAAATTTTGAATTTTCATCGACTCAAAAAATTTTGAGAATCATTTAAATTTTTTCACATTTTCACTGTGGTGTCCAAAATCGCAATTTTCGAAAAATCATATCTCAAGTTTGACACACCCGATTTCGATAATTTTAGTACCTTTCGATAGAAAATGGGACGTAGATACTAAATTCACTTGAAATTTTGAATTTTCATCGACTCAAAAAATTTTGAGAATCATTTAAATTTTTTCACATTTTCACTGTGGTGTCCAAAATCGCAATTTTCGAAAAATCATATCTCAAGTTTGACACACCCGATTTCGATAATTTTAGTACCATTCGATAGAAAATGGGACGTAGATACTACATTCACTTGAAATTTTGAATTTTCATCGACTCAAAAAATTTTGAGAATCATTTAAATTTTTTCACATTTTCACTGTGGTGTCCAAAATCGCAAATTTCGAAAAATCATATCTCAAGTTTGACACACCCGATTTCGATAATTTTAGTACCATTCGATAGAAAATGGGACGTAGATACTAAATTCACTTGAAATTTTGAATTTTCATCGACTCAAAAAATTTTGAGAATCATTTAAATTTTTTCACATTTTCACTGTGGTGTCCAAAATCGCAATTTTCGAAAAATCATATCTCAAGTTTGACACACCCGATTTCGATAATTTTAGTACCATTCGATAGAAAATGGGACGTAGATACTAAATTCACTTGAAATTTTGAATTTTCATCGACTCAAAAAATTTTGAGAATCATTTAAATTTTTTCACATTTTCACTGTGGTGTCCAAAATCGCAATTTTCGAAAAATCATATCTCAAGTTTGACACACCCGATTTCGATAATTTTTGTACCATTCGATAGAAAATGGGACGTAGATACTAAATTCACTTGAAATTTTGAATTTTCATCGACTCAAAAAATTTTGAGCATCATTTAAATTTTTTGACATTTTCACTGTGGTGTCCAAAATCGCAATTTTCGAAAAATCATATCTCAAGTTTGACACACCCGATTTCGATAATTTTAGTACCATTCGATAGAAAATGGGACGTAGATACTAAATTCACTTGAAATTTTGAATTTTCATCGACTCAAAAAATTTTGAGAATCATTTAAATTTTTTCACATTTTCACTGTGGTGTCCAAAATCGCAATTTTCGAAAAATCATATCTCAAGTTTGACACACCCGATTTCGATAATTTTAGTACCATTCGATAGAAAATGAGACGTAGATACTAAATTCACTTGAAATTTTGAATTTTCATCGACTCAAAAAATTTTGAGAATCATTTAAATTTTTTCACATTTTCACTGTGGTGTCCAAAATTGCAATTTTCGAAAAATCATATCTCAAGTTTGACACACCCGATTTCGATAATTTTAGTACCATTCGATAGAAAATGGGACGTAGATACTAAATTCACTTGAAATTTTGAATTTTCATCGACTCAAAAAATTTTGAGAATCATTTAAATTTTTTCACATTTTCACTGTGGTGTCCAAAATCGCAATTTTCGAAAAATCATATCTCAAGTTTGACACACCCGATTTCGATAATTTTAGTACCTTTCGATAGAAAATGGGACGTAGATACTAAATTCACTTGAAATTTTGAATTTTCATCGACTCAAAAAATTTTGAGAATCATTTAAATTTTTTGACATTTTCACTGTGGTGTCCAAAATCGCAATTTTCGAAAAATCATATCTCAAGTTGGCACACCGAAAATGGGACGTAGATACTAAATTCACTTGAAATTTTGAATTTTCATCGACTCAAAAAATTTTGAGAATCATTTTAATTTTTTGACATTTTCACTGTGGTGTCCAAAATCGCAATTTTCGAAAAATCATATCTCAAGTTTGACACACCCGATTTCGATAATTTTAGTACCATTCGATAGAAAATGGGACGTAGATACTAAATTCACTTGAAATTTTGAATTTTCATCGACTCAAAAAATTTTGAGAATCATTTAAATTTTTTCACATTTTCACTGTGGTGTCCAAAATCGCAATTTTCGAAAAATCATATCTCAAGTTTGACACACCCGATTTCGATAATTTTAGTACCATTCGATAGAAAATGGGACGTAGATACTAAATTCACTTGAAATTTTGAATTTTCATCGACTCAAAAAATTTTGAGAATCATTTAAATTTTTTCACATTTTCACTGTGGTGTCCAAAATTGCAATTTTCGAAAAATCATATCTCAAGTTTGACACACCCGATTTCGATAATTTTAGTACCATTCGATAGAAAATGGGACGTAGATACTAAATTCACTTGAAATTTTGAATTTTCATCGACTCAAAAAATTTTGAGAATCATTTAAATTTTTTCACATTTTCACTGTGGTGTCCAAAATCGCAATTTTCGAAAAATCATATCTCAAGTTTGACACACCCGATTTCGATAATTTTAGTACCTTTCGATAGAAAATGGGACGTAGATACTAAATTCACTTGAAATTTTGAATTTTCATCGACTCAAAAAATTTTGAGAATCATTTAAATTTTTTCACATTTTCACTGTGGTGTCCAAAATCGCAATTTTCGAAAAATCATATCTCAAGTTTGACACACCCGATTTCGATAATTTTAGTACCATTCGATAGAAAATGGGACGTAGATACTAAATTCACTTGAAATTTTGAATTTTCATCGACTCAAAAAAATTTGAGAATCATTTAAATTTTTTGACATTTTCACTGTGGTGTCCAAAATCGCAATTTTCGAAAAATCATATCTCAAGTTTGACACACCCGATTTCGATAATTTTAGAACCATTCGATAGAAAATGGGACGTAGATACTAAATTCACTTGAAATTTTGAATTTTCATCGACTCAAAAAAATTTGAGAATCATTTAAATTTTTTGACATTTTCACTGTGGTGTCCAAAATCGCAATTTTCGAAAAATCATATCTCAAGTTTGACACACCCGATTTCGATAATTTTAGAACCATTCGATAGAAAATGGGACGTAGATACTAAATTCACTTGAAATTTTGAATTTTCATCGACTCAAAAAATTTTGAGAATCATTTAAATTTTTTCACATTTTCACTGTGGTGTCCAAAATCGCAATTTTCGAAAAATCATATCTCAAGTTTGACACACCCGATTTCGATAATTTTAGTACCATTCGATAGAAAATGGGACGTAGATACTAAATTCACTTGAAATTTTGAATTTTCATCGACTCAAAAAATTTTGAGAATCATTTAAATTTTTTCACATTTTCACTGTGGTGTCCAAAATCGCAATTTTCGAAAAATCATATCTCAAGTTTGACACACCCGATTTCGATAATTTTAGTACCATTCGATAGAAAATGGGACGTAGATACTAAATTCACTTGAAATTTTGAATTTTCATCGACTCAAAAAATTTTGAGAATCATTTAAATTTTTTCACATTTTCACTGTGGTGTCCAAAATCGCAATTTTCGAAAAATCATATCTCAAGTTTGACACACCCGATTTCGATAATTTTAGTACCATTCGATAGAAAATGGGACGTAGATACTAAATTCACTTGAAATTTTGAATTTTCATCGACTCAAAAAATTTTGAGAATCATTTAAATTTTTTCACATTTTCACTGTGGTGTCCAAAATCGCAATTTTCGAAAAATCATATCTCAAGTTTGACACACCCGATTTCGATAATTTTAGTACCATTCGATAGAAAATGGGACGTAGATACTAAATTCACTTGAAATTTTGAATTTTCATCGACTCAAAAAATTTTGAGAATCATTTAAATTTTTTCACATTTTCACTGTGGTGTCCAAAATCGCAATTTTCGAAAAATCATATCTCAAGTTTGACACACCCGATTTCGATAATTTTAGTACCATTCGATAGAAAATGGGACGTAGATACTAAATTCACTTGAAATTTTGAATTTTCATATACTCAAAAAATTTTGAGAATCATTTAAATTTTTTGACATTTTCACTGTGGTGTCCAAAATCGCAATTTTCGAAAAATCATATCTCAAGTTTGACACACCCGATTTCGATAATTTTAGAACCATTCGATAGAAAATGGGACGTAGATACTAAATTCACTTGAAATTTTGAATTTTCATCGACTCAAAAAATTTTGAGAATCATTTAAATTTTTTCACATTTTCACTGCGGTGTCCAAAATCGCAATTTTCGAAAAATCATATCTCAAGTTTGACACACCCGATTTCGATAATTTTAGTACCATTCGATAGAAAATGGGACGTAGATACTAAATTCATTTGAAATTTTGAATTTTCATCGACTCAAAAAAATTTGAGAATCATTTAAATTTTTTGACATTTTCACTGTGGTGTCCAAAATCGCAAATTTCGAAAAATCATATCTCAAGTTTGACACACCCGATTTCGATAATTTTAGTACCATTCGATAGAAAATGGGACGTAGATACTAAATTCACTTGAAATTTTGAATTTTCATCGACTCAAAAAATTTTGAGAATCATTTAAATTTTTTCACATTTTCACTGTGGTGTCCAAAATCACAATTTTCGAAAAATCATATCTCAAGTTTGACACACCCGATTTCGATAATTTTAGTACCATTCGATAGAAAATGGGACGTAGATACTAAATTCACTTGAAATTTTGAATTTTCATCGACTCAAAAAATTTTGAGAATCATTTAAATTTTTTGACATTTTCACTGTGGTGTCCAAAATCACAATTTTCGAAAAATCATATCTCAAGTTTGACACACCCGATTTCGATAATTTTAGTACCATTCGATAGAAAATGGGACGTAGATACTAAATTCACTTGAAATTTTGAATTTTCATCGACCCAAAAAATTTTGAGAATCATTTAAATTTTTTCACATTTTCACTGTGGTGTCCAAAATCGCAATTTTCGAAAAATCATATCTCAAGTTTGACACACCCGATTTCGATAATTTTAGTACCATTCGATAGAAAATGGGACGTAGATACTAAATTCACTTGAAATTTTGAATTTTCATCGACTCAAAAAATTTTGAGAATCATTTAAATTTTTTCACATTTTCACTGTGGTGTCCAAAATCACAATTTTCGAAAAATCATATCTCAAGTTTGACACACCCGATTTCGATAATTTTAGTACCATTCGATAGAAAATGGGACGTAGATACTAAATTCACTTGAAATTTTGAATTTTCATCGACTCAAAAAATTTTGAGAATCATTTAAATTTTTTGACATTTTCACTGTGGTGTCCAAAATCACAATTTTCGAAAAATCATATCTCAAGTTTGACACACCCGATTTCGATAATTTTAGTACCATTCGATAGAAAATGGGACGTAGATACTAAATTCACTTGAAATTTTGAATTTTCATCGACCCAAAAAATTTTGAGAATCATTTAAATTTTTTCACATTTTCACTGTGGTGTCCAAAATCACAATTTTCGAAAAATCATATCTCAAGTTTGACACACCCGATTTCGATAATTTTATTACCATTCGATAGAAAATGGGACGTAGATACTAAATTCACTTGAAATTTTGAATTTTCATCGACTCAAAAAATTTTGAGAATCATTTAAATTTTTTGACATTTTCACTGTGGTGTCCAAAATCACAATTTTCGAAAAATCATATCTCAAGTTTGACACACCCGATTTCGATAATTTTAGTACCATTCGATAGAAAATGGGACGTAGATACTAAATTCACTTGAAATTTTGAATTTTCATCGACCCAAAAAATTTTGAGAATCATTTAAATTTTTTCACATTTTCACTGTGGTGTCCAAAATCGCAATTTTCGAAAAATCATATCTCAAGTTTGACACACCCGATTTCGATAATTTTAGTACCATTCGATAGAAAATGGGACGTAGATACTAAATTCACTTGAAATTTTGAATTTTCATCGACTCAAAAAATTTTGAGAATCATTTAAATTTTTTCACATTTTCACTGTGGTGTCCAAAATCACAATTTTCGAAAAATCATATCTCAAGTTTGACACACCCGATTTCGATAATTTTAGTACCATTCGATAGAAAATGGGACGTAGATACTAAATTCACTTGAAATTTTGAATTTTCATCGACTCAAAAAATTTTGAGAATCATTTAAATTTTTTGACATTTTCACTGTGGTGTCCAAAATCACAATTTTCGAAAAATCATATCTCAAGTTTGACACACCCGATTTCGATAATTTTAGTACCATTCGATAGAAAATGGGACGTAGATACTAAATTCACTTGAAATTTTGAATTTTCATCGACCCAAAAAATTTTGAGAATCATTTAAATTTTTTCACATTTTCACTGTGGTGTCCAAAATCGCAATTTTCGAAAAATCATATCTCAAGTTTGACACACCCGATTTCGATAATTTTAGTACCATTCGATAGAAAATGGGACGTAGATACTAAATTCACTTGAAATTTTGAATTTTCATCGACTCAAAAAATTTTGAGAATCATTTAAATTTTTTCACATTTTCACTGTGGTGTCCAAAATCGCAATTTTCGAAAAATCATATCTCAAGTTTGACACACCCGATTTCGATAATTTTAGTACCATTCGATAGAAAATGGGACGTAGATACTAAATTCACTTGAAATTTTGAATTTTCATCGACTCAAAAAATTTTGAGAATCATTTAAATTTTTTCACATTTTCACTGTGGTGTCCAAAATCGCAATTTTCGAAAAATCATATCTCAAGTTTGACACACCCGATTTCGATAATTTTAGTACCATTCGATAGAAAATGGGACGTAGATACTAAATTCACTTGAAATTTTGGATTTTCATCGACTCAAAAAATTTTGAGAATCATTTAAATTTTTTGACATTTTCACTGTGGTGTCCAAAATCGCAATTTTCGAAAAATCATATCTCAAGTTTGACACACCCGATTTCGATAATTTTAGAACCATTCGATAGAAAATGGGACGTAGATACTAAATTCACTTGAAATTTTGAATTTTCATCGACTCAAAAAATTTTGAGAATCATTTAAATTTTTTCACATTTTCACTGTGGTGTCCAAAATCGCAATTTTCGAAAAATCATATCTCAAGTTTGACACACCCGATTTCGATAATTTTAGTACCATTCGATAGAAAATGGGACGTAGATACTAAATTCACTTGAAATTTTGAATTTTCATCGACTCAAAAAATTTTGAGAATCATTTAAATTTTTTCACATTTTCACTGTGGTGTCCAAAATCGCAATTTTCGAAAAATCATATCTCAAGTTTGACACACCCGATTTCGATAATTTTAGTACCATTCGATAGAAAATGGGACGTAGATACTAAATTCACTTGAAATTTTGAATTTTCATCGACTCAAAAAATTTTGAGAATCATTTAAATTTTTTCACATTTTCACTGTGGTGTCCAAAATCGCAATTTTCGAAAAATCATATCTCAAGTTTGACACACCCGATTTCGATAATATTAGTACCATTCGATAGAAAATGGGACGTAGATACTAAATTCACTTGAAATTTTGAATTTTCATCGACTCAAAAAATTTTGAGAATCATTTAAATTTTTTCACATTTTCACTGTGGTGTCCAAAATCGCAATTTTCGAAAAATCATATCTCAAGTTTGACACACCCGATTTCGATAATTTTAGTACCATTCGATAGAAAATGGGACGTTGATACTAAATTCACTTGAAATTTTGGATTTTCATCGACTCAAAAAATTTTGAGAATCATTTAAATTTTTTGACATTTTCACTGTGGTGTCCAAAATCGCAATTTTCGAAAAATCATATCTCAAGTTTGACACACCCGATTTCGATAATTTTAGAACCATTCGATAGAAAATGGGACGTAGATACTAAATTCACTTGAAATTTTGAATTTTCATCGACTCAAAAAATTTTGAGAATCATTTAAATTTTTTCACATTTTCACTGTGGTGTCCAAAATCGCAATTTTCGAAAAATCATATCTCAAGTTTGACACACCCGATTTCGATAATTTTAGTACCATTCGATAGAAAATGGGACGTAGATACTAAATTCACTTGAAATTTTGAATTTTCATCGACTCAAAAAATTTTGAGAATCATTTAAATTTTTTCACATTTTCACTGTGGTGTCCAAAATCGCAATTTTCGAAAAATCATATCTCAAGTTTGACACACCCGATTTCGATAATTTTAGTACCATTTGATAGAAAATGGGACGTAGATACTAAATTCACTTGAAATTTTGAATTTTCATCGACTCAAAAAATTTTGAGAATCATTTAAATTTTTTCACATTTTCACTGTGGTGTCCAAAATCGCAATTTTCGAAAAATCATATCTCAAGTTTGACACACCCGATTTCGATAATTTTAGTACCATTTGATAGAAAATGGGACGTAGATACTAAATTCACTTGAAATTTTGAATTTTCATCGACTCAAAAAAATTTGAGAATCATTTAAATTTTTTGACATTTTCACTGTGGTGTCCAAAATCGCAATTTTCGAAAAATCATATCTCAAGTTTGACACACCCGATTTCGATAATTTTAGTACCATTCGATAGAAAATGGGACGTAGATACTAAATTCACTTGAAATTTTGAATTTTCATCGACTCAAAAAATTTTGAGAATCATTTAAATTTTTTCACATTTTCACTGTGGTGTCCAAAATCGCAATTTTCGAAAAATCATATCTCAAGTTTGACACACCCGATTTCGATAATTTTAGTACCATTCGATAGAAAATGGGACGTAGATACTAAATTCACTTGAAATTTTGAATTTTCATCGACCCAAAAAATTTTGAGAATCATTTAAATTTTTTCACATTTTCACTGTGGTGTCCAAAATCGCAATTTTCGAAAAATCATATCTCAAGTTTGACACACCCGATTTCGATAATTTTAGTACCATTCGATAGAAAATGGGACGTAGATACTAAATTCACTTGAAATTTTGAATTTTCATCGACTCAAAAAATTTTGAGAATCATTTAAATTTTTTCACATTTTCACTGTGGTGTCCAAAATCACAATTTTCGAAAAATCATATCTCAAGTTTGACACACCCGATTTCGATAATTTTAGTACCATTCGATAGAAAATGGGACGTAGATACTAAATTCACTTGAAATTTTGAATTTTCATCGACTCAAAAAATTTTGAGAATCATTTAAATTTTTTGACATTTTCACTGTGGTGTCCAAAATCACAATTTTCGAAAAATCATATCTCAAGTTTGACACACCCGATTTCGATAATTTTAGTACCATTCGATAGAAAATGGGACGTAGATACTAAATTCACTTGAAATTTTGAATTTTCATCGACCCAAAAAATTTTGAGAATCATTTAAATTTTTTCACATTTTCACTGTGGTGTCCAAAATCGCAATTTTCGAAAAATCATATCTCAAGTTTGACACACCCGATTTCGATAATTTTAGTACCATTCGATAGAAAATGGGACGTAGATACTAAATTCACTTGAAATTTTGAATTTTCATCGACTCAAAAAATTTTGAGAATCATTTAAATTTTTTCACATTTTCACTGTGGTGTCCAAAATCGCAATTTTCGAAAAATCATATCTCAAGTTTGACACACCCGATTTCGATAATTTTAGTACCATTCGATAGAAAATGGGACGTAGATACTAAATTCACTTGAAATTTTGAATTTTCATCGACTCAAAAAATTTTGAGAATCATTTAAATTTTTTCACATTTTCACTGTGGTGTCCAAAATCGCAATTTTCGAAAAATCATATCTCAAGTTTGACACACCCGATTTCGATAATTTTAGTACCATTCGATAGAAAATGGGACGTAGATACTAAATTCACTTGAAATTTTGGATTTTCATCGACTCAAAAAATTTTGAGAATCATTTAAATTTTTTGACATTTTCACTGTGGTGTCCAAAATCGCAATTTTCGAAAAATCATATCTCAAGTTTGACACACCCGATTTCGATAATTTTAGAACCATTCGATAGAAAATGGGACGTAGATACTAAATTCACTTGAAATTTTGAATTTTCATCGACTCAAAAAATTTTGAGAATCATTTAAATTTTTTCACATTTTCACTGTGGTGTCCAAAATCGCAATTTTCGAAAAATCATATCTCAAGTTTGACACACCCGATTTCGATAATTTTAGTACCATTCGATAGAAAATGGGACGTAGATACTAAATTCACTTGAAATTTTGAATTTTCATCGACTCAAAAAATTTTGAGAATCATTTAAATTTTTTCACATTTTCACTGTGGTGTCCAAAATCGCAATTTTCGAAAAATCATATCTCAAGTTTGACACACCCGATTTCGATAATTTTAGTACCATTCGATAGAAAATGGGACGTAGATACTAAATTCACTTGAAATTTTGAATTTTCATCGACTCAAAAAATTTTGAGAATCATTTAAATTTTTTCACATTTTCACTGTGGTGTCCAAAATCGCAATTTTCGAAAAATCATATCTCAAGTTTGACACACCCGATTTCGATAATTTTAGTACCATTCGATAGAAAATGGGACGTAGATACTAAATTCACTTGAAATTTTGAATTTTCATCGACTCAAAAAATTTTGAGAATCATTTAAATTTTTTCACATTTTCACTGTGGTGTCCAAAATCACAATTTTCGAAAAATCATATCTCAAGTTTGACACACCCGATTTCGATAATTTTAGTACCATTCGATAGAAAATGGGACGTAGATACTAAATTCACTTGAAATTTTGAATTTTCATCGACCCAAAAAATTTTGAGAATCATTTAAATTTTTTCACATTTTCACTGTGGTGTCCAAAATCGCAATTTTCGAAAAATCATATCTCAAGTTTGACACACCCGATTTCGATAATTTTAGTACCATTCGATAGAAAATGGGACGTAGATACTAAATTCACTTGAAATTTTGAATTTTCATCGACTCAAAAAATTTTGAGAATCATTTAAATTTTTTCACATTTTCACTGTGGTGTCCAAAATCGCAATTTTCGAAAAATCATATCTCAAGTTTGACACACCCGATTTCGATAATTTTAGTACCATTCGATAGAAAATGGGACGTAGATACTAAATTCACTTGAAATTTTGAATTTTCATCGACTCAAAAAATTTTGAGAATCATTTAAATTTTTTCACATTTTCACTGTGGTGTCCAAAATCGCAATTTTCGAAAAATCATATCTCAAGTTTGACACACCCGATTTCGATAATTTTAGTACCATTCGATAGAAAATGGGACGTAGATACTAAATTCACTTGAAATTTTGGATTTTCATCGACTCAAAAAATTTTGAGAATCATTTAAATTTTTTGACATTTTCACTGTGGTGTCCAAAATCGCAATTTTCGAAAAATCATATCTCAAGTTTGACACACCCGATTTCGATAATTTTAGAACCATTCGATAGAAAATGGGACGTAGATACTAAATTCACTTGAAATTTTGAATTTTCATCGACTCAAAAAATTTTGAGAATCATTTAAATTTTTTCACATTTTCACTGTGGTGTCCAAAATCGCAATTTTCGAAAAATCATATCTCAAGTTTGACACACCCGATTTCGATAATTTTAGTACCATTCGATAGAAAATGGGACGTAGATACTAAATTCACTTGAAATTTTGAATTTTCATCGACTCAAAAAATTTTGAGAATCATTTAAATTTTTTCACATTTTCACTGTGGTGTCCAAAATCGCAATTTTCGAAAAATCATATCTCAAGTTTGACACACCCGATTTCGATAATTTTAGTACCATTCGATAGAAAATGGGACGTAGATACTAAATTCACTTGAAATTTTGAATTTTCATCGACTCAAAAAATTTTGAGAATCATTTAAATTTTTTCACATTTTCACTGTGGTGTCCAAAATCGCAATTTTCGAAAAATCATATCTCAAGTTTGACACACCCGATTTCGATAATTTTAGTACCATTCGATAGAAAATGGGACGTAGATACTAAATTCACTTGAAATTTTGAATTTTCATCGACTCAAAAAATTTTGAGAATCATTTAAATTTTTTCACATTTTCACTGTGGTGTCCAAAATCGCAATTTTCGAAAAATCATATCTCAAGTTTGACACACCCGATTTCGATAATATTAGTACCATTCGATAGAAAATGGGACGTAGATACTAAATTCACTTGAAATTTTGAATTTTCATCGACTCAAAAAATTTTGAGAATCATTTAAATTTTTTCACATTTTCACTGTGGTGTCCAAAATCGCAATTTTCGAAAAATCATATCTCAAGTTTGACACACCCGATTTCGATAATTTTAGTACCATTCGATAGAAAATGGGACGTTGATACTAAATTCACTTGAAATTTTGGATTTTCATCGACTCAAAAAATTTTGAGAATCATTTAAATTTTTTGACATTTTCACTGTGGTGTCCAAAATCGCAATTTTCGAAAAATCATATCTCAAGTTTGACACACCCGATTTCGATAATTTTAGAACCATTCGATAGAAAATGGGACGTAGATACTAAATTCACTTGAAATTTTGAATTTTCATCGACTCAAAAAATTTTGAGAATCATTTAAATTTTTTCACATTTTCACTGTGGTGTCCAAAATCGCAATTTTCGAAAAATCATATCTCAAGTTTGACACACCCGATTTCGATAATTTTAGTACCATTTGATAGAAAATGGGACGTAGATACTAAATTCACTTGAAATTTTGAATTTTCATCGACTCAAAAAATTTTGAGAATCATTTAAATTTTTTGACATTTTCACTGTGGTGTCCAAAATCGCAATTTTCGAAAAATCATATCTCAAGTTTGACACACCCGATTTCGATAATTTTAGTACCATTCGATAGAAAATGGGACGTAGATACTAAATTCACTTGAAATTTTGAATTTTCATCGACCCAAAAAATTTTGAGAATCATTTAAATTTTTTCACATTTTCACTGTGGTGTCCAAAATCGCAATTTTCGAAAAATCATATCTCAAGTTTGACACACCCGATTTCGATAATTTTAGTACCATTCGATAGAAAATGGGACGTAGATACTAAATTCACTTGAAATTTTGAATTTTCATCGACTCAAAAAATTTTGAGAATCATTTAAATTTTTTCACATTTTCACTGTGGTGTCCAAAATCGCAATTTTCGAAAAATCATATCTCAAGTTTGACACACCCGATTTCGATAATTTTAGTACCATTCGATAGAAAATGGGACGTAGATACTAAATTCACTTGAAATTTTGAATTTTCATCGACTCAAAAAATTTTGAGAATCATTTAAATTTTTTCACATTTTCACTGTGGTGTCCAAAATCGCAATTTTCGAAAAATCATATCTCAAGTTTGACACACCCGATTTCGATAATTTTAGTACCATTCGATAGAAAATGGGACGTAGATACTAAATTCACTTGAAATTTTGGATTTTCATCGACTCAAAAAATTTTGAGAATCATTTAAATTTTTTGACATTTTCACTGTGGTGTCCAAAATCGCAATTTTCGAAAAATCATATCTCAAGTTTGACACACCCGATTTCGATAATTTTAGAACCATTCGATAGAAAATGGGACGTAGATACTAAATTCACTTGAAATTTTGAATTTTCATCGACTCAAAAAATTTTGAGAATCATTTAAATTTTTTCACATTTTCACTGTGGTGTCCAAAATCGCAATTTTCGAAAAATCATATCTCAAGTTTGACACACCCGATTTCGATAATTTTAGTACCATTCGATAGAAAATGGGACGTAGATACTAAATTCACTTGAAATTTTGAATTTTCATCGACTCAAAAAATTTTGAGAATCATTTAAATTTTTTCACATTTTCACTGTGGTGTCCAAAATCGCAATTTTCGAAAAATCATATCTCAAGTTTGACACACCCGATTTCGATAATTTTAGTACCATTCGATAGAAAATGGGACGTAGATACTAAATTCACTTGAAATTTTGAATTTTCATCGACTCAAAAAATTTTGAGAATCATTTAAATTTTTTCACATTTTCACTGTGGTGTCCAAAATCGCAATTTTCGAAAAATCATATCTCAAGTTTGACACACCCGATTTCGATAATTTTAGTACCATTCGATAGAAAATGGGACGTAGATACTAAATTCACTTGAAATTTTGAATTTTCATCGACTCAAAAAATTTTGAGAATCATTTAAATTTTTTCACATTTTCACTGTGGTGTCCAAAATCGCAATTTTCGAAAAATCATATCTCAAGTTTGACACACCCGATTTCGATAATATTAGTACCATTCGATAGAAAATGGGACGTAGATACTAAATTCACTTGAAATTTTGAATTTTCATCGACTCAAAAAATTTTGAGAATCATTTAAATTTTTTCACATTTTCACTGTGGTGTCCAAAATCGCAATTTTCGAAAAATCATATCTCAAGTTTGACACACCCGATTTCGATAATTTTAGTACCATTCGATAGAAAATGGGACGTTGATACTAAATTCACTTGAAATTTTGGATTTTCATCGACTCAAAAAATTTTGAGAATCATTTAAATTTTTTGACATTTTCACTGTGGTGTCCAAAATCGCAATTTTCGAAAAATCATATCTCAAGTTTGACACACCCGATTTCGATAATTTTAGAACCATTCGATAGAAAATGGGACGTAGATACTAAATTCACTTGAAATTTTGAATTTTCATCGACTCAAAAAATTTTGAGAATCATTTAAATTTTTTCACATTTTCACTGTGGTGTCCAAAATCGCAATTTTCGAAAAATCATATCTCAAGTTTGACACACCCGATTTCGATAATTTTAGTACCATTCGATAGAAAATGGGACGTAGATACTAAATTCACTTGAAATTTTGAATTTTCATCGACTCAAAAAATTTTGAGAATCATTTAAATTTTTTCACATTTTCACTGTGGTGTCCAAAATCGCAATTTTCGAAAAATCATATCTCAAGTTTGACACACCCGATTTCGATAATTTTAGTACCATTTGATAGAAAATGGGACGTAGATACTAAATTCACTTGAAATTTTGAATTTTCATCGACTCAAAAAATTTTGAGAATCATTTAAATTTTTTCACATTTTCACTGTGGTGTCCAAAATCGCAATTTTCGAAAAATCATATCTCAAGTTTGACACACCCGATTTCGATAATTTTAGTACCATTTGATAGAAAATGGGACGTAGATACTAAATTCACTTGAAATTTTGAATTTTCATCGACTCAAAAAAATTTGAGAATCATTTAAATTTTTTGACATTTTCACTGTGGTGTCCAAAATCGCAATTTTCGAAAAATCATATCTCAAGTTTGACACACCCGATTTCGATAATTTTAGTACCATTCGATAGAAAATGGGACGTAGATACTAAATTCACTTGAAATTTTGAATTTTCATCGACTCAAAAAATTTTGAGAATCATTTAAATTTTTTCACATTTTCACTGTGGTGTCCAAAATCGCAATTTTCGAAAAATCATATCTCAAGTTTGACACACCCGATTTCGATAATTTTAGTACCATTTGATAGAAAATGGGACGTAGATACTAAATTCACTTGAAATTTTGAATTTTCATCGACTCAAAAAATTTTGAGAATCATTTAAATTTTTTGACATTTTCACTGTGGTGTCCAAAATCGCAATTTTCGAAAAATCATATCTCAAGTTTGACACACCCGATTTCGATAATTTTAGTACCATTCGATAGAAAATGGGACGTAGATACTAAATTCACTTGAAATTTTGAATTTTCATCGACTCAAAAAATTTTGAGAATCATTTAAATTTTTTCACATTTTCACTGTGGTGTCCAAAATCGCAATTTTCGAAAAATCATATCTCAAGTTTGACACACCCGATTTCGATAATTTTAGTACCATTCGATAGAAAATGGGACGTAGATACTAAATTCACTTGAAATTTTGAATTTTCATCGACTCAAAAAATTTTGAGAATCATTTAAATTTTTTCACATTTTCACTGTGGTGTCCAAAATCGCAATTTTCGAAAAATCATATCTCAAGTTTGACACACCCGATTTCGATAATTTTAGTACCATTCGATAGAAAATGGGACGTAGATACTAAATTCACTTGAAATTTTGAATTTTCATCGACTCAAAAAATTTTGAGAATCATTTAAATTTTTTCACATTTTCACTGTGGTGTCCAAAATCGCAATTTTCGAAAAATCATATCTCAAGTTTGACACACCCGATTTCGATAATTTTAGTACCATTCGATAGAAAATGGGACGTAGATACTAAATTCACTTGAAATTTTGAATTTTCATCGACTCAAAAAATTTTGAGAATCATTTAAATTTTTTCACATTTTCACTGTGGTGTCCAAAATCGCAATTTTCGAAAAATCATATCTCAAGTTTGACACACCCGATTTCGATAATTTTAGTACCATTCGATAGAAAATGGGACGTAGATACTAAATTCACTTGAAATTTTGAATTTTCATCGACTCAAAAAATTTTGAGAATCATTTAAATTTTTTCACATTTTCACTGTGGTGTCCAAAATCGCAATTTTCGAAAAATCATATCTCAAGTTTGACACCCCCGATTTCGATAATTTTAGTACCATTCGATAGAAAATGGGACGTAGATACTAAATTCACTTGAAATTTTGGATTTTCATCGACTCAAAAAATTTTGAGAATCATTTAAATTTTTTGACATTTTCACTGTGGTGTCCAAAATCGCAATTTTCGAAAAATCATATCTCAAGTTTGACACACCCGATTTCGATAATTTTAGTACCATTCGATAGAAAATGGGACGTAGATACTAAATTCACTTGAAATTTTGAATTTTCATCGACTCAAAAAATTTTGAGAATCATTTAAATTTTTTCACATTTTCACTGTGGTGTCCAAAATCGCAATTTTCGAAAAATCATATCTCAAGTTTGACACACCCGATTTCGATAATTTTAGTACCATTTGATAGAAAATGGGACGTAGATACTAAATTCACTTGAAATTTTGAATTTTCATCGACTCAAAAAATTTTGAGAATCATTTAAATTTTTTGACATTTTCACTGTGGTGTCCAAAATCGCAATTTTCGAAAAATCATATCTCAAGTTTGACACACCCGATTTCGATAATTTTAGTACCATTCGATAGAAAATGGGACGTAGATACTAAATTCACTTGAAATTTTGAATTTTCATCGACTCAAAAAATTTTGAGAATCATTTAAATTTTTTCACATTTTCACTGTGGTGTCCAAAATCGCAATTTTCGAAAAATCATATCTCAAGTTTGACACACCCGATTTCGATAATTTTAGTACCATTCGATAGAAAATGGGACGTAGATACTAAATTCACTTGAAATTTTGAATTTTCATCGACTCAAAAAATTTTGAGAATCATTTAAATTTTTTCACATTTTCACTGTGGTGTCCAAAATCGCAATTTTCGAAAAATCATATCTCAAGTTTGACACACCCGATTTCGATAATATTAGTACCATTCGATAGAAAATGGGACGTAGATACTAAATTCACTTGAAATTTTGAATTTTCATCGACTCAAAAAATTTTGAGAATCATTTAAATTTTTTCACATTTTCACTGTGGTGTCCAAAATCGCAATTTTCGAAAAATCATATCTCAAGTTTGACACACCCGATTTCGATAATTTTAGTACCATTCGATAGAAAATGGGACGTTGATACTAAATTCACTTGAAATTTTGGATTTTCATCGACTCAAAAAATTTTGAGAATCATTTAAATTTTTTGACATTTTCACTGTGGTGTCCAAAATCGCAATTTTCGAAAAATCATATCTCAAGTTTGACACACCCGATTTCGATAATTTTAGAACCATTCGATAGAAAATGGGACGTAGATACTAAATTCACTTGAAATTTTGAATTTTCATCGACTCAAAAAATTTTGAGAATCATTTAAATTTTTTCACATTTTCACTGTGGTGTCCAAAATCGCAATTTTCGAAAAATCATATCTCAAGTTTGACACACCCGATTTCGATAATTTTAGTACCATTCGATAGAAAATGGGACGTAGATACTAAATTCACTTGAAATTTTGAATTTTCATCGACTCAAAAAATTTTGAGAATCATTTAAATTTTTTCACATTTTCACTGTGGTGTCCAAAATCGCAATTTTCGAAAAATCATATCTCAAGTTTGACACACCCGATTTCGATAATTTTAGTACCATTTGATAGAAAATGGGACGTAGATACTAAATTCACTTGAAATTTTGAATTTTCATCGACTCAAAAAATTTTGAGAATCATTTAAATTTTTTCACATTTTCACTGTGGTGTCCAAAATCGCAATTTTCGAAAAATCATATCTCAAGTTTGACACACCCGATTTCGATAATTTTAGTACCATTTGATAGAAAATGGGACGTAGATACTAAATTCACTTGAAATTTTGAATTTTCATCGACTCAAAAAAATTTGAGAATCATTTAAATTTTTTGACATTTTCACTGTGGTGTCCAAAATCGCAATTTTCGAAAAATCATATCTCAAGTTTGACACACCCGATTTCGATAATTTTAGTACCATTCGATAGAAAATGGGACGTAGATACTAAATTCACTTGAAATTTTGAATTTTCATCGACTCAAAAAATTTTGAGAATCATTTAAATTTTTTCACATTTTCACTGTGGTGTCCAAAATCGCAATTTTCGAAAAATCATATCTCAAGTTTGACACACCCGATTTCGATAATTTTAGTACCATTTGATAGAAAATGGGACGTAGATACTAAATTCACTTGAAATTTTGAATTTTCATCGACTCAAAAAATTTTGAGAATCATTTAAATTTTTTGACATTTTCACTGTGGTGTCCAAAATCGCAATTTTCGAAAAATCATATCTCAAGTTTGACACACCCGATTTCGATAATTTTAGTACCATTCGATAGAAAATGGGACGTAGATACTAAATTCACTTGAAATTTTGAATTTTCATCGACTCAAAAAATTTTGAGAATCATTTAAATTTTTTCACATTTTCACTGTGGTGTCCAAAATCGCAATTTTCGAAAAATCATATCTCAAGTTTGACACACCCGATTTCGATAATTTTAGTACCATTCGATAGAAAATGGGACGTAGATACTAAATTCACTTGAAATTTTGAATTTTCATCGACTCAAAAAATTTTGAGAATCATTTAAATTTTTTCACATTTTCACTGTGGTGTCCAAAATCGCAATTTTCGAAAAATCATATCTCAAGTTTGACACACCCGATTTCGATAATTTTAGTACCATTCGATAGAAAATGGGACGTAGATACTAAATTCACTTGAAATTTTGAATTTTCATCGACTCAAAAAATTTTGAGAATCATTTAAATTTTTTCACATTTTCACTGTGGTGTCCAAAATCGCAATTTTCGAAAAATCATATCTCAAGTTTGACACACCCGATTTCGATAATTTTAGTACCATTCGATAGAAAATGGGACGTAGATACTAAATTCACTTGAAATTTTGAATTTTCATCGACTCAAAAAATTTTGAGAATCATTTAAATTTTTTCACATTTTCACTGTGGTGTCCAAAATCGCAATTTTCGAAAAATCATATCTCAAGTTTGACACCCCCGATTTCGATAATTTTAGTACCATTCGATAGAAAATGGGACGTAGATACTAAATTCACTTGAAATTTTGGATTTTCATCGACTCAAAAAATTTTGAGAATCATTTAAATTTTTTGACATTTTAACTGTGGTGTCCAAAATCGCAATTTTCGAAAAATCATATCTCAAGTTTGACACACCCGATTTCGATAATTTTAGTACCATTCGATAGAAAATGGGACGTAGATACTAAATTCACTTGAAATTTTGAATTTTCATCGACTCAAAAAATTTTGAGAATCATTTAAATTTTTTCACATTTTCACTGTGGTGTCCAAAATCGCAATTTTCGAAAAATCATATCTCAAGTTTGACACACCCGATTTCGATAATTTTAGTACCATTCGATAGAAAATGGGACGTAGATACTAAATTCACTTGAAATTGTGAATTTTCATCCACTCAAAAAATTTTTAGCCGCTGTTTTTCAGCGTGCGAAATCGTGTGACAGAAAATTGCGCTCGTTATTTTTGAAGTCTATCGTTTCCTTGAACAATCGCCTTGAAGCGGTCAATAAGAATAGGACAAAATATTGATTGGCTGAAAAATTATGAAGCAATGAAGACAACGAGAATTCATAATCCGACAACATTAGTTTAAGAAACCCGACAGCCTAATATTTCCGTTGTCTTTAACGAAACCACACAGAGAACACTTGTTGTTCGGAATATATCGCTAGAATCAGCCAGAATTGATTATAGTTTATCTACTTTTAACGTTGCGAATAATATAATAACACTTGAAATTCAAAAATTGTTTATGAAACTTTAAAATTTCGGAAAAAACGTTCAAAAACACGAAATTCCCAGCATTATCAGCTATATCTTCCGATAATTTTTTTTTTCCATATATGTGGGATGAGTTCTGATCATTTGTTTAACTCCAACTTTAGCATATACCATATGTAGTTGGGTTAAAAAAAAATAAACCTGTTAAATGTATCTAGTTTGATAAAAGGTGAGAGACCAGACGGCGAGAGTGTTCATGTTGTCTGTGTTCACTAACCACAGCATTGTTCAGTTGTTTTTTTTTGTTTTTTTTTACATTTTTTGCTTTTTCCATTGGGTTTTTGTGTTAAAAGTAAATTATTTTCGTAAATATTTTGATTAAAAAAATACAATTAACTATTTATTCCAATTTTTCAAACAAAATTTCTTCTCGAAAGTAGAAATTCACACAGAATAGCCTCCTCCTTGATTTTTTTTTCGAATTTTATTTTTATAAACGCTACTTTCTTATTTTAATTATCGTTAAGGTTAACAATTTATAAAAAGGTTGTTTTTATTCTAAAACGACAAATATTTAAAAAAAATAGAAACTAAAAAAATAATTCCGGTTAAACCGGACCGGTTTTGTAATTTATTATTTATTTGATATGACGTGAAGCGAAACCTCTTTTTATTTTTAATCTCGATATTTCTTTTTCATTTTTAAATAATTTTTTATCATTTTCAGCTGTTCTAATTTGCCAAAATCCCTATAAACTTCCCAAATCGTATGATCCAACTCCTCAAATCTGATCATCTAACCAGAACGGGAGTTCGTTTCAAATCCGTCGATCGCTATCGAGCTGGAAGGATCTTCTATATCCCTAAGCCGTTACCAGGGCATTGTGCAACCGCCCCCGACCGAACTTTGGACGGAGCAAGCGTTCTATTGTAGAGCGCTTCTTTTGGAACAGCGGCCTGGCTTATGGTAGCGATCTTGGGCACAGACGGAGATGTTATTGACGAGCGGGAAGGTTAGGTGTTAAGAAGAGAGGTTGTTGAGGATTCGATGGGTGGAAGTGAAGTGGACGAGGTGATGAAGGATCACTGCTCAGTTCTGATGGATAAAGAATACATCTGCGATCGGAAACTATGGATTAAACATGTTGGAATCGATAAAATGATCCCACTCACTGCTACTGGACCTTTGAATGATGGATATATTACATTCCATGTTGAGCAGAGAAATTTTGGTTTTAACACCTAGCCAGAGGGTTTTTAAAAATTAATTTTTATGAAAAATCTTCGAATTTTCAGGTTTCTACTTTGTTCCAGTCATCAACCAGACATCTGCACCCCATTCATTGCGTCATTCAAATCTGATAAACCTAATTTTTTGAACGGACTTCTCACAATTTTCTTCTGTCTCGAATCAAACCGCCCACCATCACTCAACATCGTCGGATGCGGATGCGGTTGATCTGGATCCAGGTTAGTATTTATTTCAAGAAAATTCGCATTTTCACTGCTAAATTTTGGTAATATGTGGCCGAAGGCTATCGCTAATTTTTGATTTTGATCCAAAACTTCCAAAATGTTCAAGTTCCAAGTTCCAATTCCAAGTTTTAAATTTAAAAAAAAAGAGAAATGTTATTTATTTCACTATTAAAGTAAAACTATTCAGAAAACTGGATAATTTATTGAACCAAAAGTTTTCCAACTCCGAAAACCAGTTCAGTTTTCAACCCAACTTCAAATCATTTCTTGAAAATATCCAAAACTTCAGGCGCTGCCATAAATCCGCCCAATTCATACTTCGGAATTCTACTGGCCGTTTGGAGCATTGAGATTGGAAGGAATGTGCCAAATGATGCCAAAAAATGCTGAATTCCCTCAATGGCCGTAGATGAAACGGCTGCCAGAACAACAGGTGATCCTGTAAACTAATATTTTATATTTTAGTGAATTTTGTGAAGAATCTCGAGCAACCTGGATCCTTGGAATCAAATCGATTGGCGAATTCCTCCCCCCCCCCTCCCCCCGTTTCCAAAATTTCGAAGTTAAAATTAAGCGCTGACGATTGCCGCGAGCGAAATTTTTTTTTTTTGGTTTTATTTTTGGTTTTCAATTTTAAAAATTATTATCGTCCGTCAGTAGTTCCTTCCTAAGAAATCGGCATATTCTTCTTTGTTTCTTGAGGCTTATCGCAGAGAATTAGGGTTTTTAAGGTATTTCTCAGATTACATCTTCGACTCAAGGAGAGATACATCGCTGGGACAAGAAGTTTTCAATTGCTCATAATTGTATTTATTTTGTTCTGTATATTTTAATAAAGAGTTATATTTGGGGCTTTCTTTGGAAGCTCCAGCTCGCGGGAGTCTGTCAGCGCGTTTCGTTATTTTTTAAATTAGTTATTTTTTGTTTGGGGGGGGGGGGGGGGTTGGAAATGAAGGACAGATGGGAACATGATGGAAATTGTGGAAAATGGCATCGATAGTGTTTGGACAGGTTTTGAAGCCTTGTAGGTAATACTTAATTAAAAACGGCATAGCGATGTTAAAATAAGAGTGGAAATCAAAGATTTTGGAAAAGAAAATTAATGAGCATGAAAATAATTTTTGAACATTTATTTGTCTTAGAAAATTTTTTAAAAAACATTTTTATTTTTAAAAAATCCTATTTGTACAGCTAAAATTTGGTAATAGGCGGCCGAAGGCTATCGCCAATTTTTCATTTTGATCCAAAACTTGTAAATTTTCCAAAATTCGATTAAAACGTTCAATTTTATTAATTTTTAACACTTTCAGGCCAGCTCCATCAAACGAACAATCGGCAGAAGCAACAGGAATACAATTGGATCAGGGTTAGTCTTTACTTCAAGAAAAAATTAAATCTTGGAAGATTTTTTCGACAACGTTTTTAAGAAAAATCGCATTTTTACAACTAAATTTTGGTAAAAGCGGCCTGCGGCCGAAGGCTATCGCCAATTTTTCATTTTGATCACAAAGTTGTAAATTTTCCAAAATTCCGGTTATAATTTTTAAAAACGTTCAATTTTATTAATTTTTAATACTTTCAGGCCAGCGTCACCAAACCAACAAGCGGTTGAAGCAACAGGAATACAATTTGATCAAGGTTAGTATTTATTTTAAGAAAAAACTAAATTTTAAAAGATTTTTGGGTATTTTCGACAACATTTTTAAGAAAAATCGCATTTCTACAACTAAGTTTTGGTAACAGGCGGCCGGAGGCTATCGCCAATTTTTTATTTTAATCCGAAAGTTGTAAATTTTGAAAAATTTCAATTCCATTATCCAAAATTTAAAAAATCGCCTTTTTTCAATTTGTTTTTTGAAAAGTAGAAAGTTTTCGAATTGGTCAATTTTCAGTTCATCGCCGAACCCCATCGACAAAGATAATGATTGAAGGAGCGACAATTAATTAAGTGAATAATTTCTGTTATTTGTTTTTTAATTATTATTATTATCTGTTTAAAAAAAAGATTTTTGGGGAGGGTAGGGGAGGGATTTATTTAAATGGGAAAATCATCATTTTTGTGATGGCTGAAAATCTCTGACGAGGGTGTGGTATATAATTTAAAAAGGGTTCAAGTGGAAGTTATTATTTAAAAAAAACGCGTTTCGAAGCTTCATCGTCATAGAAGACTGATGATTAAAAACAGGGAGTTATGTGAATAATTGAAAAATGTTTAACTAAAAAGCTCAGGGGTTTTTATATCTATGAACCTGTGCAGAAAAGTTCATAGCGTGTCCAAAAAAACTTTCATATTAGCAAAACCACGAATTTTCAAAAAATTGGGTGGATTTCAATTTTTTACGCGGACTTTAACATGGTTGCACTATCTCGAAATCTTTTTCATGCTTTCTTAAGCTCTTGAAAATTTTTATAACATTTTCGAGGCGTATAATTTCAGCAGAATCTGTTCCGAAATTAAAATGCAGGTCCTATTTATGATGCAGGCTTAAACAACTGGTATTATTGTACAAATGAATTGAGGAATTTATTTTCTTCGAAAATTAATAGAACTCGACAAACTTAAGTCCTAAGAAATCTTATGTTAATTCATGCGAGGTTTCCAGTGCGATATTTACGCTTTCCAAGTTTTCAGACATTAGATGAAAAATTAAGAAGATAATGGACTTAAAAGCTTTTTAAAGTCAGAATTTAGCATCAGATTTAGATTTTCGAGTTATCCAGCTCACAGACGCAAAAGGGAAAAATATCTAAGCTCCTTTTTGTTAGATTTTTCAATATTTTTAGAGAACTATTCGAATTTTTAAAAGTCACAAGCTTTTTTTTTGTCGAAATTCCATTTTGCTCACTTCTTTGAGATCGATGAATCAAGATTCCTTCGTTTCCCTCCTAATGATGCCAAAAGTTGTCGCCATCGAGAATCTGGAACTGGAATTTTTCTTTTTGGAAATTTTAGATATCAACTCTTTTATTTTATTTTAGTCATGCATTCCTGAATGTCTTTGTTTGCTTATTTCTGTGAAACAATTGCATTCTGTCGAAAAATCTGAATAGTTAATTTTAATCACAAGACAAATGGAAAATGAATAAAAAATACATGATTCGACCTGAGAACAATAATTGCTGTAGTGAAATGCATCTGAACTCTGTGAATTGATTGAAATTGTCTTATTTTATCATTAATTAAGCTTTTTTCTTTCTCTCTATCAACATCAAACCGTTGAAACTTCCTTTATTTTTTTTTTCCAAAAAAAAACAATTTTTTAACGTTTATTGAATGGTTTATTGAATGCAAAATTATTTACAAATACTAAAAACAAGGTCGAAAAATATGTAAAACGGAAATAATCTACAGACCTTGATAAAATCGAAAGAAAAAGTACAGAAAACAAGCAATCAAGTAAAATCCAGAGAAAACAGAAATAGTCGATAATAAGTGTTCACTAGTTCGTCGCGGTGTTTGCACACATCTCCGACCGACAGTAACCGAATTAGAAAATAAATAAATAAATTATTTTCAAAAATTCGGTTTTTTATCTTTTAAAATGCTTTTTCTTATATTTTAACACGATAAAACTACATTTTTGGATTCAAAAAAATTTTGTAAACATTTTAGAGAAGATTTCAATCATTTATTTTATTAAATGTTGATTTTTTCGAAGATTATTGAGAAAATATTTTTATTCTGTCAAAAATATAGATTTATCGTGTTTTCATCAACTTTTATCCAATTTGATTGCACATTTTGTTGATTTTCCAATTATCTGTCTGAAATCATCTGAAATTCCTCTTCCTCTTTTTTGTAATTATCAAGTATTCATAAGGGTTTAAAACCATTTCTTTCTTTTTTGTTGTTTGTTGTAGAAAAAATAACACGTATGTATAATTAAACTGTTTATTAACCAGTAATTATAAAAAAAATAATCATTTCACATCTGTACATAATAACAAAATGGTACCGTTGGGCGCGGATTTCGAATGAGTGAAAAAAGACAGAATTGAGATAATAATGAGAATCGTAGGGGTGTTTAGACGGTTTTTTTCAGAACGTGGGTACCAACTTATTTTTTTATATTTCGAATTGAATTAGAATGTTTTTTTTTCAGATATTGTTCTCATTAAAGAATTCTTCTCATACAGAATGTGTTTTTGTCGGGAATTACTGGTAATCCTTTTAACTTTTCATGGCAAATAAATCCAATCATTATCATAGGTTCTCTCAACGGGGCTTTCAATTTTACAAACAATTTTTAAACATTTTACTACAATTTCCAAACATTCCCTAAGCATTAACTTATCGACTTTCGGCCGAGTCTTCACCAATCTACCATAATATTCCTACGTCTCCTCAAAACCCAAATCAGGAGGCAATACCCACCACAGAAATTGTTTTACCAGTCTATTTAAAAGAAACCAAAAGAGCTGATAGCTGAGAACGAATGTTTATTAGAAATTGGGGTTCTTTGGGGGGAGGTATGGGAGAATTCGAGAGGAGGGGGACAGGGAGCGAAATGGCCTTATAATGTTGGGTCGAGGAACGAAGGACCAAAACACTACCCTTGGCGACAAACTAAACGGATCAAGAAAAGTTCCACGAAATCAACTAGAGAGAATGCATGTAAATGACAGAGTAGGCGTTAGTGCAACTAGGTAATTGTACTCGAAGAGCTAAGCGAAGAGTATAAAAAAACGATAGAATTGGCCTAATTATTGAAGCAAAATGTAAAGTTCAGAAGTTTTCTAAAAGGTTTTTCACAAGAATGTGAATGTTGTTTTTTTTTAATACTCCAGAGCATTATTATTGCTTATTTCAAAGTGTTGTCCTGGGGTGCTGGACTTAGTACATCCTGCTCTTTTCAGAACAGGGAATAGCCAACTTTCTAATTTCAAGTAGTTATACTGTATATATTGAAATTTATCCTCCCATAACCCGCTATTCAAGGTCTTTCCCGTCAAAGATCCCAAGAATAAGACGGATTAAAGACAACTGAAGCAATGAATGGTCTATCTCAGTACCGACCTTTTAATAAAAACTTCTGAACGTTACATTTTTTCCCAAGTCATTTTGCTTCTTCTATACGCATTTTATACACTTCTAAGTATCGAAAAATGAGCTTTCGAGCTAGACCTAAACGCCAGAAATTTAACAATTCTTCTCTCATATTGTTGATTAAGTGGGCGCCGAGAGTGGAAAAAGGGGCAGGAGAAAGTGACAAGAAACCCCAATTCAATATATATAATAATAATAATAAAATATTGACCCTTTTCTTAAAACCTAATATATTGAAAAAAAACCATATAAGATGGAAAAAAAAACAAAGTTAACACCTAAAATATTCCCAAATACCCTAATGTTAAACCCTAAGCTGCTCCTAAATATTCACAAGTACTCCTAAAACTTAAAACCTAGAAAAAAGAAGTATTAGGATAAATGGGCGGTCTTGAAATAAAATATTCAACAAGAATTATTTGTTCTCAACGTCTCGATTAGTTTCTTAAAAATAGATAGGTCCTCCTAATTTAGGTTTTAATGAGAAATAAGAGATAATACGGTGAGAATAGGTGAGGACACGGTGGGTCCAAAAGTCGAATAAAAAATACTCTAGAAATATTCAGAAATTGACGAAAATAGTTTTAAAATTGCCGTAAAACCTGGGCCCCGCTTAAAGACAGGGTGCCAGTTAAAAATTTCGCCGCTGCGGCGATAAGATTTTAAATTACCGCGTGTTTTGAATTTTCATGTGCGCTCCAATGAACAGCAGTCATGTGTGTGCGCGGTAATTTGAATTTTTGAATTTTTTGTGTGTTTTTTTCAAATTTCTTTCGTTTTTGTCCGATTTTTAGCGTTTTTTTTTGCTGAAAGTCATTAATTATGTTTAATAAGTGTAAAATTAATTTTTCTTACAGGAACTAACCGGGATCCCTCATAAAATGGGGGAAAAGCGTTGATTTTCCCAATTTTCATCCAAAAATGAAAATTTCGCTATAATTTTGAAAGCAGATTAAATAGGCGTACGTTTCGCAAATAAATTATTATTTCACAGGTATTCTAGTTTATTTTTTTTTGAAACCGACGAAACATTTACAGATTTCATGGACACAATTCATCAGCGACCCAAAAAAATCAGTTTTCCGAAAAATTGATCAGTTTCATATATCATTTTAGATTTATAAAAATGCAATTATCGTTTTTTAACAGTTTTTGTTTGTTTTTGAGTTTTTTGAATTTTTTTGAATTTTTCTTATTTTTCGGGTATTTGAATAAAATTTGCCTCAAAATTGTTTGAATCTGGTCGCAACATACTTTACTTATGTTATTCTACTGAAAAGAAACATTTTCCACTAAAAAAATTAAAAAATAACAGTTTTGAAAAAAATGTAAAAAATTCAAATTGTTGTGCTTCCCGCCAAAAAGCGTACGTGAGCGTACGGCGGGAATTCAAAAATAATTTTTTTCATCTTCCGGACGGAACTACAAAATTGTTTTTTTTCGTCGGGATTTCGCATGGAATATACTAGAATGTCGGTAGAAAGATGAATTTTTCACAATTAAATCCATATGGGGTAAAAATAACTGGCACCCTGTCTTTAAGAGAGAAACCTATGATAAAACCCTTCTGGATTTTCCTTTTTTCCCTTGAAGGAAATATAACGACATAAATTAAACCACACCCGAAACTAGAATTGAATTTGAGAGAATTCGATAAAACAACTGAAAATATTGACAAACAAATGATTTTCGAATTTTTTTTTGAATTGTTGGTACCCAAAACATAGATTTTTTCAGATTTTTTTCACCCCTACTTCAAAATAACGAGTTTTGATTGAAATATTGGTCTAGGACCTTGAAAATGAATGATTTTGAATCAAAAAATGAGAATAATGAGATTTTGAATTTGAAATTCGGCTTTTAGCCTTGAGATATTGAGTTTGACTCAAAAAAACAAACGAAATGAAGTTTTTAACTTGAAATTTGGCTTTTTAAGCCTTGGAAAACAAGTGGAGTCAATTTTTATAACAGCTTTGATAGTTTTTTTCGCGCCTCCTATTTTCATGACACGTTCTCCTAACTTTCTCATCTTGAAATCAAGCGTTAACGCCGAATTTCCAAAATTTTTGTTTAAATAATTGACATCAATAGATTATGCGGAAAAACAAACGAATTTGAAAGCTGAAAATTTCTAGATTTTTAGAATTTCCGAAATTGTGCTGATAATAGTTCAACTCGATAGCTTAACGATTTTTAGATTCCCTTAGGACAGAGAAAACGGGAAAAATGTGATGTGAATTGAGAGAGAAAGAAACGAGGGAAAAACTGAAGTGATTGTTGGAAAAAAACCAGGACTGGAGCATAAATCGAAACTTGTTCGAATCGAGGTTTCAAGAATTCGAAAAATCCAAATTCGGCATTGGAAAGAGGACAAATGAGCCAACTAGTGAGTCGGAAGATGCTCTCTTATGTTCCGAACAATGCTCATCCGATCTTCTATCGTACACTACATCAAAAAAGATCGATTCCAGTCGGATCACCGAATAATAATATTCGCCGGCCGTTCCCATTTCGACACTTCGTGGAGGATGCCATTCCCCGAGCATTCGGTTCCATTTTTTGAGCAAGCACTAACTAATTTGGAAGGAACTAAGCTGTAGAAGTAGGCGTCAAGTAGAATTGGATACCTAAAGACTAACCCCTAAACCGAATGCCACTAACTAACCAAAATGTGATTATTCCATTGGCCTAATCCCATTTTGGCATCTTTATTTGAAAAAAAGGTAAATTACCTTTTATTGTCCTTGAACTCCTGTGCCGACCTGAAAAAATAAAAACTTCCAGTGAAGACCAGTGACGACCATTGATGAACTGCGAAGAAGCTGAAAATCCCTTAGACAGTGTGGAAGCGTCAGGGCTGGAAGATGCGCCGAGAAGACGACTCCTGCACGCTTGTTCAACACTGTTCGTCGCAGAGAATGAATCCTCCCAAAAGTGAGGAGCTGGGTCGCCAGACAAGAATATTATTATTCGGGGATCCTACCAGTTTCGAAGGATTCTGAGGCGGTGAGGACGGAAAATAGGTTGAACATTGTTGCGGAGAAGAGAACAACCTCCAACTCCCTAGCCAACTCATTCATCCTCCTTCCAATGCGGAATTCGAATTTTTCGAATTCTTGGAACGTCGATTCAAACAACGTTTCGATAAATACAACCATCCCGGTATGTTTTTTCCACCAAAAACAACGATTTCTCACACGTTTCTTTTCTCCCATTTCACATCACATTTTCCCATGTTTTCTCCTACCTAAGTTCCTCTAAAAATAATTAAACTACCTCGTTAAACTATTTACAGCGCAATTTTAGAAATTCTAAAGATCTAGAAATTTTCAGCTTTCAAATTGGTAAGTTTTTCCCCTAATCCATTGATGTCAATTATTCAAAAAATTATTCTAGAAATTGAGCGCGCGCACTTAATTACTAGATGAAAAAATGAGAAGGAAATGCATTAAAAACAGAAGGCACTAGAAAACTAACAAAGCTGTTATAAAAACGATCCTAACAAATACAGGAATGAAAAAAAGATAACAAATACAGAAATGAAGGAAAAAACAAATGACAAGAATAAGAGGATAACAAATAACAAGAATGCCCAACGGTACCTGTACAGGAAGAAATGCTGCAGAAGTTGATTGGATTGACAGAATTAATGGATACAGATGAAAATGGTACAGCTAACCCCCATAGGGGTTTTATCTCCTCCTCCGACGGGCCTGAAAATAGGAATTGAAGTTGAAGAACCTCTGATTTAAAACGAAGAACTTACACCAAACGCCTTTGGTGTCCTCGAACCAATAATATCGCAACACTGTTTAATCTTTCGATTAGCCTCAACTGTGTTGCGCTGGGATCGTCGGAGTGGAGGAGCAGGTTGAGGTGCAGGCGGGCGAATGTCAACCGGTTGCTGGACGGGTTGTTGGCCGGCGTTCTGAGCAGCAGCCGTGTTGGCTCTCTCAATTGCGCCTGAAAATGGAATTGTGTAATTTTAGTTTGAAAAATCAAGTAATATTACCTAAATCAACCTGCACATCATCCAGGGAACTTCGGAGTCGCTTCCGCTCATCGGAGAAATCAATGATTTCATTGGACTTCCTCTTGTTCCGTAGGTCTTTGCGACCCTCCATTAGCCTTCGTCCGTTCACAATTGTGAATATTCCACACTCAACTCCGTCCGATTGACGTTCTGAGTGAGTGGTGTAGGCGTAACGGAACTTCATGGCGTTGGCGATTGGGTCATCAACTAATTTCGAAATCAATCTCTTCAATGTCGCCAATCTCAGATCCTTCACGGGCTTCGCAGGCGATAACGAATCATAAACGATGCAGCACGAATCCTTTACTCGATAGATACCGAGTGTCCAGTGGTCCGTGTGATGGAGCGGCATCAGAAGGTATTCCGGATCGCGCCGGTAATAGATGTTGTTGTGGATGGCCGCTCGATCCGGTTCCCTCCTTGCGAAATCGTCATCTGATTCTCCATCGATCCTGGTTGGCCAATCGGCATAAACTTCAGGATGCAACACGGCATATTTCCCTCCTCTCATGTTTGCAAGGGACGCCTGGAAATAGTTATTTTTATTTTTAAAATATGTATACTTCTGATTATTACATTCTTCAATCCTTTCTTTCTATTTTCTCCTCTTTCTACTTATGTTTTTAAACAACATCTTGATTGATATTTTTCAGAAATCAATCAATTCAGGGAATGGTTATCAAATTTTCATCGAGTTTCAGTAAGTGAGTTAATTTTTTTTGGTTCAAAAAATATAATCAAATTTTGTTTTGGGAGCTCCCAAAGTTCCAAATTCAAAAAAAACCGTTAAAATTTACAATTTAAATCGAAATATTATGAAAAGTGAGAAAATTGGCTTTTAAATGTTGAGAGGCAACGAAATTTGTTTTTTTATAAGATGTATTTCAGAAATTCAATGTCGGGCTCCGCAAAAATTAAGATAGAGGCCAAATTCAAAATTTCCTAGATTCTGATGTTTAAAAACGGAGTTTGAAATCGGGAGCTCCCGAAATTGAGAAAAGGAGCCAAAAATGTAACTTTGGGAAGAAAACTATCAATAGGAACAATAAATGAGAGTGGCGTCCCAAAACTTCTTTCAATAAAATGAATTTGAACTCCCAAAAATCTTTTGGATAATCAGGTCGAACTATTGATTATTGACGGTTGAAAATTCAATTTTGGATTCGGGAGCTTCCAAAGTTCAATAGAATATCAAAAATCAATGGTTTCCCCCAGAATAGAATACAATATTTCAAGAAAAACCTTTAAATGTTTAATTTCAACACTGTTGCGAGATTTATTACTGAAATTCAAACTAGGAAGCTCCCCAGAACTTGAAATAAGTACCAAATTGATAATTTCATGAATAAACCTCCGAAAAAATAAATATTTGTTTCAAAATTTTGATAATTTTAGATATTTATCACAATTCGGCCAAAAGTTGAACAAATCGAGTGCAGTGGATTTAAAGGACTGAATGGAAATCGATGTGAATAAGGTAAGATTTAGTAAAACTTTCTAAATATAAATAAAGTTCCTTAAAAAGAAAATTAAATAAAAAGGAGAAAATAGAAGCGGGAGATCCAAAAAATTATAAATATGTCGAGAATTGAATGAAAATATGGAGAAAATAGAATCGAAAGGAATCAAAAATGAGAAAAATATGAAAAGAAAGCTAACCTCTTTCAAAAGCCCCATGTAGACGGCTCCTTCAGTGAGCCATTTGGCTTGTCCTGTGGCCGTTGGATCCAGGCACTGAAGGTCGTCTGCGGAGACAACGACAGGCAGGATGTTCGTCCAGAATTCCGTGGCAAATAAGTCCCGTTCCAAACGAATTCCATGAACTGGCAGTCCTTGTGGCTGCGGAATTGGTGGGCTTTGTGGTGGAATTGGCGACGGGGAAGCAGCCGGTCTTCTCTGGAAAAAATGATAATTAATTTTTTTCAAAAATCAAAAAATCTGTCACTTACCTTTCGTCGGTCTCTAATAACGATGTTTGGGTGATCAACCGGCATGGAATATGGCGATGAACGAGGAGATCGCTGAAAATTAATTTTTAGACTTATTTCCAAAATTTGATCGCTTTAGATCAAAAATTTTTGTAAAGCGGTAAATTTTAGTTTTTCAAAACAAATTAAATATAAAAACTTACTGTGACTCGTCCTCTTCTCTTCGTCACATGAATGTCACTGATGACAGTGGTTGCGTGAACGGTGCTGTTCTGAAATTTACCATTTTCAGACATTTGTTAAAGATTTTAATCGATTTTTTAATATTTCTCTAGAAACCGTTCTTCCTTCTAATATTTCTTAATTTTTTAATAATTTCCAACTAATTTTTCAAATTTCAGATCACAAAATCAACAATACGAGCAGCTTCAACAATTCTTCTCAATGGAATTTGAAAATTGTAAGTTTTTATTAAAATTGTCAGCTTTTGAATCTAAATTTAGATCTTTAAAAAAATGAATATTAATAATTAAATTATCTCGTTTTTAAGCATGTTTTTTTAAATAAAACTTATTTTCAGAAATACTCACCGAAGTGTCAACCGATGGGATGGTTGAGTTGTTCGGAGTCGTCATCTCCGACAGATCCTCCAATCCACGATAATATTGGTTGATGAGCGCCGATTCATCGAACAGCTCCAACTTTGGATCATGGTTGCTGCACTCGTTGTTGGTACAATGACAACAATCGTTCTGAAAAATGGTAGGATTTTTATTGATTTCATTCAAAAACAAACATACGTCGCAATATATTCCATTGATTTTGCAGATGCAACCGTTGATGCAAAATCCATCAGGACACGATCGCATGCATCCTCTGTCAACATTTGACGCCAAAGTTCCATGTTCAAGACCTTTTGATGGTCCCAAAAGGTCCTCCTTCTGCGCAGCTGTCAGCCCAATCAAAGACTTTCCGGTCCTAAGTGCGGCTGGTCGCTTGAGACGGCCGGTCTCATTTCCAATTGGCGAACCAGTGATCGGCATACGGTGTCCATAGGTTCCCTCTCCTTCAATGATGCTGAAGACCTTGGACCTTGTCTTCTTGGCGAACGTGAGTCTTCGTCCAGTTTTCACAGGTGTTGAAGCTCCTGACGACGGGAATGAGAAATCCCAATTGGCGGCGGTGTTGATCTCCGTCAAGTCCTTGAGCGTTTCGGAGTCCAGCGCTGCTACAAGTTTGGCCTTCTTCGATGTGGTGGTGAATGGGCCGTTTGCAGCAGAAGCCTTCGTCTTCAAAATTGGTTTGGTCGGTCTCCGGGCCGTCTTCTTGACACATCCATGGTCCTCGACTACCATGGCAGAAGAAGTCGGCGGCGAAGGGTCCGACCGGGTGTTGATCCGTTTTGAGGGGGATTGACCCCCTCCTCTCTTCTTGGCGATGCCGGTTTTTCCGACGGCAATCGGCAGCTTAAGAGCTGTCTCCTTAAGCTTGCGCTTAATTGTTTTGGAGACAAGCTCCCGCCTTGGCGGAGCCGATGCCGACGCGAGTTCCGGAAACTCGGACGCGGTGAACATGAAAGTTCTTGATGATTGCATAGTGCTAATACTAGAAAGAATATGGCTATAACAGCTTTAACGATAAAATCGAATAAGGAGACGATATTCTCGTAAATCTACAAGGCGTGGTTAGAGAACGTGCGTTCCTGAAGAGACGCAGACAAACTTGTTATGGAGTGTATGGTGATAAGAGACACGGTCAATTAGTGGGAGAAGAGTTGGGGTGTGGGCGGATATCGTCATCATTTTCAACTTGGGCCTTTTTTTTTAAATTTTAAACTTCATTTTTTTAAACATTTTATTTTCAGGAACTCAAAGCGAAGGATTGCAATGTTCTACGGTTGGATTCGAAATCACTCGGAATCTCAAGCTGTAATCGAAATTGTAAGCTGAAATCTCAGTTCTTGAATAATTCCATAATCTTAAAATTTCAGTTTGTTCATCCACAATCTTCCCAGATCTGTTTTCAATCGTGCTGAAATTAGAGATATTGAAATGTGAGCCAGAATTTAAATAATTTTTTGAAATGTTCACGTTTTTCAGATATATTCATATTATTCAGCCATTTCAAGGAACGTATCAACTTCGAGGCAAATATAATCGGAATTTTACGAATAACTGACTTCTGGAGAGCGGCTGATAACAGTGAGGCTAAAATTTTACTTTTAAGAAATTTCAGGGTTTGGAAAGAGGAGTAGTTTGCCAAATTCTGTTCGGAATCGTAATTGTGAATCTTTCACTTTATCGTGGAACTGGTGACGATTGAAATAGTAGCAGGAAACTGGATTTTAACTTCATGGCAGATAAAAGCAAGAATTCCGGTAGAAATATATTGAAATGGATGGATGGATGATAAGAAGATCGATATGATTTGAAAGGGCATCAGAGAACTTCGAAAAATATGGATGCTATTGTAATTTTTATTACAATTGGAAATTTTGTTCGGAAGGGTAACAATTAATTATAATGGTGGAATTACAGTTATGTTTTTTTTTTCTTCAGGACTTATAAAGTTAATCAATCCAAACATTGGGAAATATTGACAATGAAAGAACTGACATTCAGCTTCACATGGAATGCAGGAGCACCCAAAGATGCACATTGATTTTGTGGAAAACACCTTGAATCGACTTCCGTCGGAAGTTAAAAGTGATCCACAGCTGTTGCCAGTTCATTTGTTGATACTAAGAATTCCTGGATGACAGCTGAAATTCGAGATTTTTCAATGTAAGCCTGAATAAAAGTAGAATTCAAAAACAAAAATGTTTTCAGATTGTTGTCATTTCACAAATCATCACGGATAATTGTCAAAGTCTGGAGCAGAGTGGGGTTTGAGATCACCGGAAATACGACAAATTGGCGTTTCTAGAGACTAATCAATCGATTGGCATTGGAATATTGGATATGAGAAACACTTTCTTGAGTTACATATGGAATGCGAGAACACCCGAAGATTCTCGTCGCATTGCTGAAATTGAGAAGTTACGATTGTTAGCAAGGATCCCATTGATTTTCTGGCCAAGTTCAAAGGATTCAGTTATTGGGATGATTGAAATTCAACGGAAGGTATTCTTTTTACTGCATTTTCGACCAGTAAGTGATTTTGCTCCTACCTATTTTTGATATTTAATAGGTAGGGCTCGATCACTTTTCGGTTGATTACTTGCTAATCATTTTTCTTAATAACTCTTAGAAATCCGTTTCAAACCTTATTCAAAATTGATCTTGTTGATTTTACAGGGAAGTATTTTTAAAAAGTAATTTGGTAACCAGATGACGGTCTTTACGCTTCATTACGATGGATAGATTTATAGATGTCACCGGAAGCGTACTTTTTTATCGATTTTCATCAGATTTGTATGTTTTCAAGTAATGGAATTTGGTACTCACTACTACCCAGATGTTGCCAGCTCGTTTGATAAGAATCCTAGGATGCCATCCTGATCGTATTTAATTCGAGTTGAATTGTGCTGAAATTTGGAAAAAACATGTTTTCTGATGCCGATGGTGATTTTTGTGGGATTGAAATTCAGAGGAAGGTATTCTTTTTATTGCATTTTCGACCAGTAAATGATTTTGCACCTACCTATTCTTGATATGTAATAGGTAGGGCTTTATCACTTTTCGGTTGATTATTTGCTAATCATTTGTCTTATTTAACAAACATTTAGAAATCACCATTTTGTTCAAAATTGATCTTTTCATTTTACAGGACAGTTATTTTCAAAAATACTTTGATATCCAGATTATGGCCCTTATGGATTGCTCTATTGCTCAGGAAATGCACTTTTTATCGATCTTCATCATAATTGAATGTTTTGAAGAAATATCACGTGGTGCAATTGTGATGAGATTCGAGGAAAATAGTGTAGATGTCAAACGTGAGTCATAACCTTTTCAATGATTTCAGGTGTATTTTGGTGAGTATTAGGATGCATAATCTCTCGCGTTTTCTTCACAATCGAATTTCTTGGCGTTGCTGATTTTGAGAATTGATTGATGGAGAGCTATTGATAAACATAATCGATTACTATGAAATTGTTGTAAATGAACATTGTATTTTCTTTTCTTATTTTCTTTTTTTTCACGATTTTAAACGATCTTCTTAATTTTCCGAAGCGAACCAATTTCTCTTCTTTATTTTCTTCATCCCATGGGACAAATGACCGCATTCCGGATTTCCAGAGTATTTAATTGAAGCGAAATAAACTAAGTGGATCGGAATAAATTAAACATGACAGTCTATAACTTGGTTTTTCGGAAACATCGGCAAAACAAATCATAGGTGGGATAGTGTTATTTCAAAAATTCAGAGTTAAAGGGGCAAAACCTTAAAATTTGAAAAAAATGAAGGGGGATACACGATTTCAGCGCCTATTTTTGCTCAAAAATGGTTTTTGGTTCGAATCAAAAGCTTTTCTGAAAAAAGTCTACACCCTGCTGTCTTGAAAAAAAGTTAAGAGGGGTACTACCGAAAAAGAGCACTTCCCCACTTATGAAACAAATAATAAAGAACTGATTTGTATTTTGTTCTTGCGTCTTTTTGAACCTTTTCGGGATAAATTGTCTGTTTCAACTCGTGTCAGAAAAATGTATTCTTCTTTTCCATGACAATCGGCAAAAAAAAACTAAAGGGCTCATTTGATTATTTTGGATTAAAAAGATTTTCAGATTGAAATAACATTTTTAGAATTAAAAAATTATGCTGATTCTAAATATATAAGTTTCAGAGCTGTAACTTTAATAAATTCCAAAATTCAAATTTCAAAATTGTCAAAATTCACATTTTTTAATATTTTTAAATTGTTTGAATTTTGGAATTTTCCCAACATTTTCAGATTGAAATAACATTTTTAGAATTAGAAAATTATGCTGATTCTAAATATATAAGTTTCAGAGCTGTAACTTTAATAAATTAAAAAATTCAAATTTCAAAATTGTCAAAATTATTTTTTTTTTAATATTTTTAAATTGTTTGAATTTTGGAATTTTCCCAACATTTTCAGATTGAAATAACATTTTTAGAATTAGAAAATTATGCTGATTCTAAATATATAAGTTTCAGAGCTGTAACTTTAATAAATTCCAAAATTCAAATTTCAAAATTGTCAAAATTCACATTTTTTAATATTTTTAAATTGTTTGAATTTTGGAATTTTCCCAACATTTTCAGATTGAAATAACATTTTTAGAATTAGAAAATTATGCTGATTCTAAATATATAAGTTTCAGAGCTGTAACTTTAATAAATTCCAAAATTCAAATTTCAAAATTGTCAAAATTCACATTTTTTAATATTTTTAAATTGTTTGAATTTTGGAATTTTCCCAACATTTTCAGATTGAAATAACATTTTTAGAATTAGAAAATTATGCTGATTCTAAATATATAAGTTTCAGAGCTGTAACTTTAATAAATTCCAAAATTCAAATTTCAAAATTGTCAAAATTCACATTTTTTAATATTTTTAAATTGTTTGAATTTTGGAATTTTCCCAACATTTTCAGATTGAAATAACATTTTTAGAATTAGAAAATTATGCTGATTCTAAATATATAAGTTTCAGAGCTGTAACTTTAATAAATTAAAAAATTCAAATTTCAAAATTGTCAAAATTATTTTTTTTTTAATATTTTTAAATTGTTTGAATTTTGGAATTTTCCCAACATTTTCAGATTGAAATAACATTTTTAGAATTAGAAAATTATGCTGATTCTAAATATATAAGTTTCAGAGCTGTAACTTTAATAAATTCCAAAATTCAAATTTCAAAATTGTCAAAATTCACATTTTTTAATATTTTTAAATTGTTTGAATTTTGGAATTTTCCCAACATTTTCAGATTGAAATAACATTTTTAGAATTAGAAAATTATGCTGATTCTAAATATATAAGTTTCAGAGCTGTAACTTTAATAAATTCCAAAATTCAAATTTCAAAATTGTCAAAATTCACATTTTTTAATATTTTTAAATTGTTTGAATTTTGGAATTTTCCCAACATTTTCAGATTGAAATAACATTTTTAGAATTAGAAAATTATGCTGATTCTAAATATATAAGTTTCAGAGCTGTAACTTTAATAAATTCCAAAATTCAAATTTCAAAATTATGAAAATTCACATTTTTTAATATTTTTAAATTGTTTGAATTTTGGAATTTTTCCAACATTTTCAGATTGAAATAACATTTTTAGAATTAGAAAATTATGTTGATTCTAAATATATAAGTTTCAGCGCTGTAACTTTAATAAATTCCAAAATTCAAATTTCAAAATTGTCAAAATTAACGTTTTTTAATATTTTTAAATTGTTTGAATTTTGGAATTTTTCCAACATTTTCAGATTGAAATAACATTTTTAGAATTAGAAAATTATGCTGATTCTAAATATATAAGTTTCAGCGCTGTAACTTTAATAAATTCCAAAATTCAAATTTCAAAATTGTCAAAATTTTTTTTTTTTAATATTTTTAAATTGTTTGAATTTTGGAATTTTTCCAACATTTTCAGATTGAAATAACATTTTTAGAATTAGAAAATTATGCTGATTCTAAATATATATGTTTCAGAGCTGTAACTTTAATAAATTCCAAAATTCAAATTTCAAAATTGTCAAAATTCACATATTTTAATATTTTTTAATTGTTTGAATTTTGGAATTTTTCCAACATTTTCAGATTGAAATAACATTTTTAGAATTAGAAAATTATGTTGATTCTAAATATATAAGTTTCAGAGCTGTAACTTTAATAAATTCCAAAATTCAAATTTCAAAATTGTCAAAATTCACATTTTTTAATATTTTTAAATTGTTTGAATTTTGGAATTTTCCCAACATTTTCAGATTGAAATAACATTTTTAGAATTAGAAAATTATGCTGATTCTAAATATATAAGTTTCAGAGCTGTAACTTTAATAAATTAAAAAATTCAAATTTCAAAATTGTCAAAATTATTTTTTTTTTAATATTTTTAAATTGTTTGAATTTTGGAATTTTCCCAACATTTTCAGATTGAAATAACATTTTTAGAATTAGAAAATTATGCTGATTCTAAATATATAAGTTTCAGAGCTGTAACTTTAATAAATTCCAAAATTCAAATTTCAAAATTGTCAAAATTCACATTTTTTAATATTTTTAAATTGTTTGAATTTTGGAATTTTCCCAACATTTTCAGATTGAAATAACATTTTTAGAATTAGAAAATTATGCTGATTCTAAATATATAAGTTTCAGAGCTGTAACTTTAATAAATTCCAAAATTCAAATTTCAAAATTGTCAAAATTCACATTTTTTAATATTTTTAAATTGTTTGAATTTTGGAATTTTCCCAACATTTTCAGATTGAAATAACATTTTTAGAATTAGAAAATTATGCTGATTCTAAATATATAAGTTTCAGAGCTGTAACTTTAATAAATTCCAAAATTCAAATTTCAAAATTATGAAAATTCACATTTTTTAATATTTTTAAATTGTTTGAATTTTGGAATTTTTCCAACATTTTCAGATTGAAATAACATTTTTAGAATTAGAAAATTATGTTGATTCTAAATATATAAGTTTCAGCGCTGTAACTTTAATAAATTCCAAAATTCAAATTTCAAAATTGTCAAAATTAACGTTTTTTAATATTTTTAAATTGTTTGAATTTTGGAATTTTTCCAACATTTTCAGATTGAAATAACATTTTTAGAATTAGAAAATTATGCTGATTCTAAATATATAAGTTTCAGCGCTGTAACTTTAATAAATTCCAAAATTCAAATTTCAAAATTGTCAAAATTTTTTTTTTTTAATATTTTTAAATTGTTTGAATTTTGGAATTTTTCCAACATTTTCAGATTGAAATAACATTTTTAGAATTAGAAAATTATGCTGATTCTAAATATATATGTTTCAGAGCTGTAACTTTAATAAATTCCAAAATTCAAATTTCAAAATTGTCAAAATTCACATATTTTAATATTTTTTAATTGTTTGAATTTTGGAATTTTTCCAACATTTTCAGATTGAAATAACATTTTTAGAATTAGAAAATTATGTTGATTCTAAATATATAAGTTTCAGCGCTGTAACTTTAATAAATTCCAAAATTCAAATTTCAAAATTGTCAAAATTAACGTTTTTTAATATTTTTAAATTGTTTGAATTTTGGAATTTGTCCAATATTTTCAGATTGAAATAACATTTTTAGAATTAGAAAATTATGTTGATTCTAAATATATAAGTTTCAGCGCTGTAACTTTAATAAATTCCAAAATTCAAATTTCAAAATTCACATATTTTAATATTTTTAAATTGTTTGAATTTTGGAATTTTCCCAACATTTTCAGATTGAAATAACATTTTTAGAATTAGAAAATTATGCTGATTCTAAATATATAAGTTTCAGCGCTGTAACTTTAATAAATTCCAAAATTCAAATTTCAAAATTCACATTTTTTAATATTTTTAAATTGTTTGAATTTTGGAATTTTCCCAACATTTTCAGATTGAAATAACATTTTTAGAATTAGAAAATTATGCTGATTCTAAATATATAAGTTTCAGAGCTGTAACTTTAATAAATTCCAAAATTCAAATTTCAAAACTGTCAAAATTAAGGTTTTTTAATATTTTTTAAATTGTTTGAATTTTGGAATTTTTCCAACATTTTCAGATTGAAATAACATTTTTAGAATTAGAAAATTATGCTGATTCTAAATATATAAGTTTCAGAGCTGTAACTTTAATAAATTCCAAAATTCAAATTTCAAAATTGTCAAAATTCACATTTTTTAATATTTTTAAATTGTTTGAATTTTGGAATTTTCCCAACATTTTCAGATTGAAATAACATTTTTAGAATTAGAAAATTATGTTGATTCTAAATATATATGTTTCAGAGCTGTAACTTTAATAAATTCCAAAATTCAAATTTCAAAATTGTCAAAATTCACATATTTTAATATTTTTAAATTGTTTGAATTTAATAATTTTTCCAACATTTTCAGATTGAAATAACATTTTTAGAATTAGAAAATTATGCTGATTCTAAATATATAAGTTTCAGAGCTGTAACTTTAATAAATTCCAAAATTCAAATTTCAAAACTGTCAAAATTAAGGTTTTTTAATATTTTTTAAATTGTTTGAATTTTGGAATTTTTCCAACATTTTCAGATTGAAATAACATTTTTAGAATTAGAAAATTATGCTGATTCTAAATATATAAGTTTCAGAGCTGTAACTTTAATAAATTCCAAAATTCAAATTTCAAAATTGTCAAAATTCACATTTTTTAATATTTTTAAATTGTTTGAATTTTGGAATTTTCCCAACATTTTCAGATTGAAATAACATTTTTAGAATTAGAAAATTATGTTGATTCTAAATATATATGTTTCAGAGCTGTAACTTTAATAAATTCCAAAATTCAAATTTCAAAATTGTCAAAATTCACATATTTTAATATTTTTAAATTGTTTGAATTTAATAATTTTTCCAACATTTTCAGATTGAAATAACATTTTTAGAATTAGAAAATTATGCTGATTCTAAATATATAAGTTTCAGAGCTGTAACTTTAATAAATTCCAAAATTCAAATTTCAAAACTGTCAAAATTAAGGTTTTTTAATATTTTTTAAATTGTTTGAATTTTGGAATTTTTCCAACATTTTCAGATTGAAATAACATTTTTAGAATTAGAAAATTATGCTGATTCTAAATATATAAGTTTCAGAGCTGTAACTTTAATAAATTCCAAAATTCAAATTTCAAAATTGTCAAAATTCACATTTTTTAATATTTTTAAATTGTTTGAATTTTGGAATTTTCCCAACATTTTCAGATTGAAATAACATTTTTAGAATTAGAAAATTATGTTGATTCTAAATATATATGTTTCAGAGCTGTAACTTTAATAAATTCCAAAATTCAAATTTCAAAATTGTCAAAATTCACATATTTTAATATTTTTAAATTGTTTGAATTTAATAATTTTTCCAACATTTTCAGATTGAAATAACATTTTTAGAATTAGAAAATTATGCTGATTCTAAATATATAAGTTTCAGAGCTGTAACTTTAATAAATTCCAAAATTCAAATTTCAAAACTGTCAAAATTAAGGTTTTTTAATATTTTTTAAATTGTTTGAATTTTGGAATTTTTCCAACATTTTCAGATTGAAATAACATTTTTAGAATTAGAAAATTATGCTGATTCTAAATATATAAGTTTCAGAGCTGTAACTTTAATAAATTCCAAAATTCAAATTTCAAAATTGTCAAAATTATTTTTTTTTTAATATTTTTAAATTGTTTGAATTTTGGAATTTTCCCAACATTTTCAGATTGAAATAACATTTTTAGAATTAGAAAATTATGCTGATTCTAAATATATAAGTTTCAGAGCTGTAACTTTAATAAATTCCAAAATTCAAATTTCAAAACTGTCAAAATTAAGGTTTTTTAATATTTTTTAAATTGTTTGAATTTTGGAATTTTTCCAACATTTTCAGATTGAAATAACATTTTTAGAATTAGAAAATTATGCTGATTCTAAATATATAAGTTTCAGAGCTGTAACTTTAATAAATTCCAAAATTCAAATTTCAAAATTGTCAAAATTCACATTTTTTAATATTTTTAAATTGTTTGAATTTTGGAATTTTCCCAACATTTTCAGATTGAAATAACATTTTTAGAATTAGAAAATTATGTTGATTCTAAATATATATGTTTCAGAGCTGTAACTTTAATAAATTCCAAAATTCAAATTTCAAAATTGTCAAAATTCACATATTTTAATATTTTTAAATTGTTTGAATTTAATAATTTTTCCAACATTTTCAGATTGAAATAACATTTTTAGAATTAGAAAATTATGCTGATTCTAAATATATAAGTTTCAGAGCTGTAACTTTAATAAATTCCAAAATTCAAATTTCAAAACTGTCAAAATTAAGGTTTTTTAATATTTTTTAAATTGTTTGAATTTTGGAATTTTTCCAACATTTTCAGATTGAAATAACATTTTTAGAATTAGAAAATTATGCTGATTCTAAATATATAAGTTTCAGAGCTGTAACTTTAATAAATTCCAAAATTCAAATTTCAAAATTGTCAAAATTCACATTTTTTAATATTTTTAAATTGTTTGAATTTTGGAATTTTCCCAACATTTTCAGATTGAAATAACATTTTTAGAATTAGAAAATTATGTTGATTCTAAATATATATGTTTCAGAGCTGTAACTTTAATAAATTCCAAAATTCAAATTTCAAAATTGTCAAAATTCACATATTTTAATATTTTTAAATTGTTTGAATTTAATAATTTTTCCAACATTTTCAGATTGAAATAACATTTTTAGAATTAGAAAATTATGCTGATTCTAAATATATAAGTTTCAGAGCTGTAACTTTAATAAATTCCAAAATTCAAATTTCAAAACTGTCAAAATTAAGGTTTTTTAATATTTTTTAAATTGTTTGAATTTTGGAATTTTTCCAACATTTTCAGATTGAAATAACATTTTTAGAATTAGAAAATTATGCTGATTCTAAATATATAAGTTTCAGAGCTGTAACTTTAATAAATTCCAAAATTCAAATTTCAAAATTGTCAAAATTCACATTTTTTAATATTTTTAAATTGTTTGAATTTTGGAATTTTCCCAACATTTTCAGATTGAAATAACATTTTTAGAATTAGAAAATTATGTTGATTCTAAATATATATGTTTCAGAGCTGTAACTTTAATAAATTCCAAAATTCAAATTTCAAAATTGTCAAAATTCACATATTTTAATATTTTTAAATTGTTTGAATTTAATAATTTTTCCAACATTTTCAGATTGAAATAACATTTTTAGAATTAGAAAATTATGCTGATTCTAAATATATAAGTTTCAGAGCTGTAACTTTAATAAATTCCAAAATTCAAATTTCAAAATTATGAAAATTCACATTTTTTAATATTTTTAAATTGTTTGAATTTTGGAATTTTCCCAACATTTTCAGATTGAAATAACATTTTTAGAATTAGAAAATTATGCTGATTCTAAATATATAAGTTTCAGAGCTGTAACTTTAATAAATTCCAAAATTCAAATTTCAAAATTGTCAAAATTATTTTTTTTTTAATATTTTTAAATTGTTTGAATTTTGGAATTTTCCCAACATTTTCAGATTGAAATAACATTTTTAGAATTAGAAAATTATGCTGATTCTAAATATATAAGTTTCAGAGCTGTAACTTTAATAAATTCCAAAATTCAAATTTCAAAACTGTCAAAATTAAGGTTTTTTAATATTTTTTAAATTGTTTGAATTTTGGAATTTTTCCAACATTTTCAGATTGAAATAACATTTTTAGAATTAGAAAATTATGCTGATTCTAAATATATAAGTTTCAGAGCTGTAACTTTAATAAATTCCAAAATTCAAATTTCAAAATTGTCAAAATTCACATTTTTTAATATTTTTAAATTGTTTGAATTTTGGAATTTTCCCAACATTTTCAGATTGAAATAACATTTTTAGAATTAGAAAATTATGCTGATTCTAAATATATAAGTTTCAGAGCTGTAACTTTAATAAATTCCAAAATTCAAATTTCAAAATTATGAAAATTCACATTTTTTAATATTTTTAAATTGTTTGAATTTTGGAATTTTTCCAACATTTTCAGATTGAAATAACATTTTTAGAATTAGAAAATTATGTTGATTCTAAATATATAAGTTTCAGCGCTGTAACTTTAATAAATTCCAAAATTCAAATTTCAAAATTGTCAAAATTAACGTTTTTTAATATTTTTAAATTGTTTGAATTTTGGAATTTTTCCAACATTTTCAGATTGAAATAACATTTTTAGAATTAGAAAATTATGCTGATTCTAAATATATAAGTTTCAGCGCTGTAACTTTAATAAATTCCAAAATTCAAATTTCAAAATTATGAAAATTCACATTTTTTAATATTTTTAAATTGTTTGAATTTTGGCATTTTTCCAACATTTTCAGATTGAAATAACATTTTTAGAATTAGAAAATTATGTTGATTCTAAATATATAAGTTTCAGCGCTGTAACTTTAATAAATTCCAAAATTCAAATTTCAAAATTGTCAAAATTTTTTTTTTTTTAATATTTTTAAATTGTTTGAATTTTGGAATTTTCCCAACATTTTCAGATTGAAATAACATTTTTAGAATTAGAAAATTATGCTGATTCTAAATATATATGTTTCAGAGCTGTAACTTTAATAAATTCCAAAATTCAAATTTCAAAATTGTCAAAATTCACATATTTTAATATTTTTTAATTGTTTGAATTTTGGAATTTTTCCAACATTTTCAGATTGAAATAACATTTTTAGAATTAGAAAATTATGTTGATTCTAAATATATAAGTTTCAGCGCTGTAACTTTAATAAATTCCAAAATTCAAATTTCAAAATTGTCAAAATTAACGTTTTTTAATATTTTTAAATTGTTTGAATTTTGGAATTTGTCCAATATTTTCAGATTGAAATAACATTTTTAGAATTAGAAAATTATGTTGATTCTAAATATATAAGTTTCAGCGCTGTAACTTTAATAAATTCCAAAATTCAAATTTCAAAATTCACATATTTTAATATTTTTAAATTGTTTGAATTTTGGAATTTTCCCAACATTTTCAGATTGAAATAACATTTTTAGAATTAGAAAATTATGCTGATTCTAAATATATAAGTTTCAGCGCTGTAACTTTAATAAATTCCAAAATTCAAATTTCAAAATTCACATTTTTTAATATTTTTAAATTGTTTGAATTTTGGAATTTTCCCAACATTTTCAGATTGAAATAACATTTTTAGAATTAGAAAATTATGCTGATTCTAAATATATAAGTTTCAGAGCTGTAACTTTAATAAATTCCAAAATTCAAATTTCAAAATTGTCAAAATTATTTTTTTTTTAATATTTTTAAATTGTTTGAATTTTGGAATTTTCCCAACATTTTCAGATTGAAATAACATTTTTAGAATTAGAAAATTATGCTGATTCTAAATATATAAGTTTCAGAGCTGTAACTTTAATAAATTCCAAAATTCAAATTTCAAAACTGTCAAAATTAAGGTTTTTTAATATTTTTTAAATTGTTTGAATTTTGGAATTTTTCCAACATTTTCAGATTGAAATAACATTTTTAGAATTAGAAAATTATGCTGATTCTAAATATATAAGTTTCAGAGCTGTAACTTTAATAAATTCCAAAATTCAAATTTCAAAATTGTCAAAATTCACATTTTTTAATATTTTTAAATTGTTTGAATTTTGGAATTTTCCCAACATTTTCAGATTGAAATAACATTTTTAGAATTAGAAAATTATGTTGATTCTAAATATATATGTTTCAGAGCTGTAACTTTAATAAATTCCAAAATTCAAATTTCAAAATTGTCAAAATTCACATATTTTAATATTTTTAAATTGTTTGAATTTAATAATTTTTCCAACATTTTCAGATTGAAATAACATTTTTAGAATTAGAAAATTATGCTGATTCTAAATATATAAGTTTCAGAGCTGTAACTTTAATAAATTCCAAAATTCAAATTTCAAAACTGTCAAAATTAAGGTTTTTTAATATTTTTTAAATTGTTTGAATTTTGGAATTTTTCCAACATTTTCAGATTGAAATAACATTTTTAGAATTAGAAAATTATGCTGATTCTAAATATATAAGTTTCAGAGCTGTAACTTTAATAAATTCCAAAATTCAAATTTCAAAATTGTCAAAATTCACATTTTTTAATATTTTTAAATTGTTTGAATTTTGGAATTTTCCCAACATTTTCAGATTGAAATAACATTTTTAGAATTAGAAAATTATGTTGATTCTAAATATATATGTTTCAGAGCTGTAACTTTAATAAATTCCAAAATTCAAATTTCAAAATTGTCAAAATTCACATATTTTAATATTTTTAAATTGTTTGAATTTAATAATTTTTCCAACATTTTCAGATTGAAATAACATTTTTAGAATTAGAAAATTATGCTGATTCTAAATATATAAGTTTCAGAGCTGTAACTTTAATAAATTCCAAAATTCAAATTTCAAAATTATGAAAATTCACATTTTTTAATATTTTTAAATTGTTTGAATTTTGGAATTTTCCCAACATTTTCAGATTGAAATAACATTTTTAGAATTAGAAAATTATGCTGATTCTAAATATATAAGTTTCAGAGCTGTAACTTTAATAAATTCCAAAATTCAAATTTCAAAATTGTCAAAATTATTTTTTTTTTAATATTTTTAAATTGTTTGAATTTTGGAATTTTCCCAACATTTTCAGATTGAAATAACATTTTTAGAATTAGAAAATTATGCTGATTCTAAATATATAAGTTTCAGAGCTGTAACTTTAATAAATTCCAAAATTCAAATTTCAAAACTGTCAAAATTAAGGTTTTTTAATATTTTTTAAATTGTTTGAATTTTGGAATTTTTCCAACATTTTCAGATTGAAATAACATTTTTAGAATTAGAAAATTATGCTGATTCTAAATATATAAGTTTCAGAGCTGTAACTTTAATAAATTCCAAAATTCAAATTTCAAAATTGTCAAAATTCACATTTTTTAATATTTTTAAATTGTTTGAATTTTGGAATTTTCCCAACATTTTCAGATTGAAATAACATTTTTAGAATTAGAAAATTATGCTGATTCTAAATATATAAGTTTCAGAGCTGTAACTTTAATAAATTCCAAAATTCAAATTTCAAAATTATGAAAATTCACATTTTTTAATATTTTTAAATTGTTTGAATTTTGGAATTTTTCCAACATTTTCAGATTGAAATAACATTTTTAGAATTAGAAAATTATGTTGATTCTAAATATATAAGTTTCAGCGCTGTAACTTTAATAAATTCCAAAATTCAAATTTCAAAATTGTCAAAATTAACGTTTTTTAATATTTTTAAATTGTTTGAATTTTGGAATTTTTCCAACATTTTCAGATTGAAATAACATTTTTAGAATTAGAAAATTATGCTGATTCTAAATATATAAGTTTCAGCGCTGTAACTTTAATAAATTCCAAAATTCAAATTTCAAAATTATGAAAATTCACATTTTTTAATATTTTTAAATTGTTTGAATTTTGGCATTTTTCCAACATTTTCAGATTGAAATAACATTTTTAGAATTAGAAAATTATGTTGATTCTAAATATATAAGTTTCAGCGCTGTAACTTTAATAAATTCCAAAATTCAAATTTCAAAATTGTCAAAATTTTTTTTTTTTTAATATTTTTAAATTGTTTGAATTTTGGAATTTTCCCAACATTTTCAGATTGAAATAACATTTTTAGAATTAGAAAATTATGCTGATTCTAAATATATATGTTTCAGAGCTGTAACTTTAATAAATTCCAAAATTCAAATTTCAAAATTGTCAAAATTCACATATTTTAATATTTTTTAATTGTTTGAATTTTGGAATTTTTCCAACATTTTCAGATTGAAATAACATTTTTAGAATTAGAAAATTATGTTGATTCTAAATATATAAGTTTCAGCGCTGTAACTTTAATAAATTCCAAAATTCAAATTTCAAAATTGTCAAAATTAACGTTTTTTAATATTTTTAAATTGTTTGAATTTTGGAATTTGTCCAATATTTTCAGATTGAAATAACATTTTTAGAATTAGAAAATTATGTTGATTCTAAATATATAAGTTTCAGCGCTGTAACTTTAATAAATTCCAAAATTCAAATTTCAAAATTCACATATTTTAATATTTTTAAATTGTTTGAATTTTGGAATTTTCCCAACATTTTCAGATTGAAATAACATTTTTAGAATTAGAAAATTATGCTGATTCTAAATATATAAGTTTCAGCGCTGTAACTTTAATAAATTCCAAAATTCAAATTTCAAAATTCACATTTTTTAATATTTTTAAATTGTTTGAATTTTGGAATTTTCCCAACATTTTCAGATTGAAATAACATTTTTAGAATTAGAAAATTATGCTGATTCTAAATATATAAGTTTCAGAGCTGTAACTTTAATAAATTCCAAAATTCAAATTTCAAAATTGTCAAAATTATTTTTTTTTTAATATTTTTAAATTGTTTGAATTTTGGAATTTTCCCAACATTTTCAGATTGAAATAACATTTTTAGAATTAGAAAATTATGCTGATTCTAAATATATAAGTTTCAGAGCTGTAACTTTAATAAATTCCAAAATTCAAATTTCAAAACTGTCAAAATTAAGGTTTTTTAATATTTTTTAAATTGTTTGAATTTTGGAATTTTTCCAACATTTTCAGATTGAAATAACATTTTTAGAATTAGAAAATTATGCTGATTCTAAATATATAAGTTTCAGAGCTGTAACTTTAATAAATTCCAAAATTCAAATTTCAAAATTGTCAAAATTCACATTTTTTAATATTTTTAAATTGTTTGAATTTTGGAATTTTCCCAACATTTTCAGATTGAAATAACATTTTTAGAATTAGAAAATTATGTTGATTCTAAATATATATGTTTCAGAGCTGTAACTTTAATAAATTCCAAAATTCAAATTTCAAAATTGTCAAAATTCACATATTTTAATATTTTTAAATTGTTTGAATTTAATAATTTTTCCAACATTTTCAGATTGAAATAACATTTTTAGAATTAGAAAATTATGCTGATTCTAAATATATAAGTTTCAGAGCTGTAACTTTAATAAATTCCAAAATTCAAATTTCAAAACTGTCAAAATTAAGGTTTTTTAATATTTTTTAAATTGTTTGAATTTTGGAATTTTTCCAACATTTTCAGATTGAAATAACATTTTTAGAATTAGAAAATTATGCTGATTCTAAATATATAAGTTTCAGAGCTGTAACTTTAATAAATTCCAAAATTCAAATTTCAAAATTGTCAAAATTCACATTTTTTAATATTTTTAAATTGTTTGAATTTTGGAATTTTCCCAACATTTTCAGATTGAAATAACATTTTTAGAATTAGAAAATTATGTTGATTCTAAATATATATGTTTCAGAGCTGTAACTTTAATAAATTCCAAAATTCAAATTTCAAAATTGTCAAAATTCACATATTTTAATATTTTTAAATTGTTTGAATTTAATAATTTTTCCAACATTTTCAGATTGAAATAACATTTTTAGAATTAGAAAATTATGCTGATTCTAAATATATAAGTTTCAGAGCTGTAACTTTAATAAATTCCAAAATTCAAATTTCAAAATTATGAAAATTCACATTTTTTAATATTTTTAAATTGTTTGAATTTTGGAATTTTCCCAACATTTTCAGATTGAAATAACATTTTTAGAATTAGAAAATTATGCTGATTCTAAATATATAAGTTTCAGAGCTGTAACTTTAATAAATTCCAAAATTCAAATTTCAAAATTGTCAAAATTATTTTTTTTTAAATATTTTTAAATTGTTTGAATTTTGGAATTTTCCCAACATTTTCAGATTGAAATAACATTTTTAGAATTAGAAAATTATGCTGATTCTAAATATATAAGTTTCAGAGCTGTAACTTTAATAAATTCCAAAATTCAAATTTCAAAACTGTCAAAATTAAGGTTTTTTAATATTTTTTAAATTGTTTGAATTTTGGAATTTTTCCAACATTTTCAGATTGAAATAACATTTTTAGAATTAGAAAATTATGCTGATTCTAAATATATAAGTTTCAGAGCTGTAACTTTAATAAATTCCAAAATTCAAATTTCAAAATTGTCAAAATTCACATTTTTTAATATTTTTAAATTGTTTGAATTTTGGAATTTTCCCAACATTTTCAGATTGAAATAACATTTTTAGAATTAGAAAATTATGCTGATTCTAAATATATAAGTTTCAGAGCTGTAACTTTAATAAATTCCAAAATTCAAATTTCAAAATTATGAAAATTCACATTTTTTAATATTTTTAAATTGTTTGAATTTTGGAATTTTTCCAACATTTTCAGATTGAAATAACATTTTTAGAATTAGAAAATTATGTTGATTCTAAATATATAAGTTTCAGCGCTGTAACTTTAATAAATTCCAAAATTCAAATTTCAAAATTGTCAAAATTAACGTTTTTTAATATTTTTAAATTGTTTGAATTTTGGAATTTTTCCAACATTTTCAGATTGAAATAACATTTTTAGAATTAGAAAATTATGCTGATTCTAAATATATAAGTTTCAGCGCTGTAACTTTAATAAATTCCAAAATTCAAATTTCAAAATTATGAAAATTCACATTTTTTAATATTTTTAAATTGTTTGAATTTTGGCATTTTTCCAACATTTTCAGATTGAAATAACATTTTTAGAATTAGAAAATTATGTTGATTCTAAATATATAAGTTTCAGCGCTGTAACTTTAATAAATTCCAAAATTCAAATTTCAAAATTGTCAAAATTTTTTTTTTTTAAATATTTTTAAATTGTTTGAATTTTGGAATTTTCCCAACATTTTCAGATTGAAATAACATTTTTAGAATTAGAAAATTATGCTGATTCTAAATATATAAGTTTCAGAGCTGTAACTTTAATAAATTCCAAAATTCAAATTTCAAAATTGTCAAAATTCACATATTTTAATATTTTTTAATTGTTTGAATTTTGGAATTTTTCCAACATTTTCAGATTGAAATAACATTTTTAGAATTAGAAAATTATGTTGATTCTAAATATATAAGTTTCAGCGCTGTAACTTTAATAAATTCCAAAATTCAAATTTCAAAATTGTCAAAATTAACGTTTTTTAATATTTTTAAATTGTTTGAATTTTGGAATTTGTCCAATATTTTCAGATTGAAATAACATTTTTAGAATTAGAAAATTATGTTGATTCTAAATATATAAGTTTCAGCGCTGTAACTTTAATAAATTCCAAAATTCAAATTTCAAAATTGTCAAAATTAACGTTTTTTAATATTTTTAAATTGTTTGAATTTTGGAATTTTTCCAACATTTTCAGATTGAAATAACATTTTTAGAATTAGAAAATTATGCTGATTCTAAATATATAAGTTTCAGAGCTGTAACTTTAATAAATTCCAAAATTCAAATTTCAAAATTCACATATTTTAATATTTTTAAATTGTTTGAATTTTGGAATTTGTCCAATATTTTCAGATTGAAATAACATTTTTAGAATTAGAAAATTATGCTGATTCTAAATATATAAGTTTCAGAGCTGTAACTTTAATAAATTCCAAAATTCAAATTTCAAAATTAAGGTTTTTTAATATTTTTTAAATTGTTTGAATTTTGGAATTTTTCCAACATTTTCAGATTGAAATAACATTTTTAGAATTAGAAAATTATGCTGATTCTAAATATATATGTTTCAGCGCTGTAACTTTAATAAATTCCAAATTTCAAAATTGTCAAAATTAACGTTTTTTTAATATTTTTAAATGTTTGAATTTTGGAATTTTTCCAACATTTTCAGATTGAAATAACATTTTTAGAATAAGAAAATTATGCTGATTCTAAATATATAAGTTTCAGCGTTGTAACATTAATAAATTCCAAAATTCAAATTTCAAAATTGTCAAAATTAACGTTTTTTAATATTTTTAAATTGTTTGAATTTTGGAATTTTCCCAACATTTTCAGATTGAAATAGCATTTTTAGAATTAGAAAATTATGCTGATTCTAAATATATAAGTTTCAGAGCTGTAACTTTAATAAATTCCAAAATTCAAATTTCAAAATTCACATATTTTAATATTTTTAAATTGTTTGAATTTTGGAATTTTTCCAACATTTTCAGATTGAAATAACATTTTTAGAATTAGAAAATTATGCTGATTCTAAATATATAAGTTTCAGCGTTGTAACTATAATAAATGCCAAAATTCAAATTTCAAAATTGTCAAAATTAATGTTTTTTTTTAATATTTTTAAATTGTTTGAATTTTGGAATTTTTCCAACATTTTCAGATTGAAATAACATTTTTAGAATTAGAAAATTATGCTGATTCTAAATATATATGTTTCAGCGCTGTAACTTTAATAAATTCCAAAATTCAAATTTCAAAATTGTCAAAATTAATGTTTTTTTTAAATATTTTTAAATTGTTTGAATTTTGGAATTTTTCCAACATTTTCAGATTGAAATAACATTTTTAGAATTAGAAAATTATGCTGATTCTAAATATATAAGTTTCAGCGTTGTAACATTAATAAATTCCAAAATTCAAATTTCAAAATTGTCAAAATTAATGTTTTTTTTAATATTTTTAAATTGTTTGAATTTTGGAATTTTTCCAACATTTTCAGATTGAAATAACATTTTTAGAATTAGAAAATTATGCTGATTCTAAATATATATGTTTCAGCGCTGTAACTTTAATAAATTCCAAAATTCAAATTTCAAAATTGTCAAAATTAATGTTTTTTTTAATATTTTTAAATTGTTTGAATTTTGGAATTTTTCCAACATTTTCAGATTGAAATAACATTTTTAGAATTAGAAAATTATGCTGATTCTAAATATATAAGTTTCAGCACTGTAACTTTAATAAATTCCAAATTTCAAAATTGTCAAAATTAACGTTTTTTAAATATTTTTAAATTGTTTGAATTTTTGAATTTTTCCAACATTTTCAGATTGAAATAACATTTTTAGAATTAGAAAATTATGCTGATTCTAAATATATAAGTTTCAGAGCTGTAACTTTAATAAATTCCAAAATTCAAATTTCAAAATTAACGTTTTTTAATATTTTTAAATTGTTTGAATTTTGGAATTTTCCCAACATTTTCAGATTGAAATAGCATTTTTAGAATTAGAAAATTATGCTGATTCTAAATATATATGTTTCAGCACTGTAACTTTAATAAATTCCAAAATTCAAACTTGTCAAAATTCACATATTTTAATATTTTTAAATTGTTTGAATTTTGGAATTTTCCCAACATTTTCAGATTGAAATAACATTTTTAGAATTAGAAAATTATGCTGATTCTAAATATATAAGTTTCAGAGCTGTAACTTTAATAAATTCCAAAATTCAAATTTCAAAATTAAGGTTTTTTAATATTTTTTAAATTGTTTGAATTTTGGAATTTTTCCAACATTTTCAGATTGAAATAACATTTTTAGAATTAGAAAATTATGCTGATTCTAAATATATAAGTTTCAGCGTTGTAACATTAATAAATTCCAAAATTCAAATTTCAAAATTAAGGTTTTTTAATATTTTTTAAATTGTTTGAATTTTGGAATTTTTCCAACATTTTCAGATTGAAATAACATTTTTAGAATTAGAAAATTATGCTGATTCTAAATATATATGTTTCAGCGCTGTAACTTTAATAAATTCCAAATTTCAAAATTGTCAAAATTAATGTTTTTTTTAATATTTTTAAATTGTTTGAATTTTGGAATTTTTCCAACATTTTCAGATTGAAATAACATTTTTAGAATTAGAAAATTATGCTGATTCTAAATATATATGTTTCAGCGCTGTAACTTTAATAAATTCCAAAATTCAAATTTCAAAATTGTCAAAATTAATGTTTTTTTTAATATTTTTAAATTGTTTGAATTTTGGAATTTTTCCAACATTTTCAGATTGAAATAACATTTTTAGAATTAGAAAATTATGCTGATTCTAAATATATAAGTTTCAGCACTGTAACTTTAATAAATTCCAAATTTCAAAATTGTCAAAATTAACGTTTTTTAAATATTTTTAAATTGTTTGAATTTTGGAATTTTTCCAACATTTTCAGATTGAAATAACATTTTTAGAATTAGAAAATTATGCTGATTCTAAATATATATGTTTCAGCGTTGTAACATTAATAAATTCCAAAATTCAAATTTCAAAATTAAGGTTTTTTAATATTTTTTAAATTGTTTGAATTTTGGAATTTTTCCAACATTTTCAGATTGAAATAACATTTTTAGAATTAGAAAATTATGCTGATTCTAAATATATAAGTTTCAGAGCTGTAACTTTAATAAATTCCAAAATTCAAATTTCAAAATTGTCAAAATTAACGTTTTTTAATATTTTTAAATTGTTTGAATTTTGGAATTTTCCCAACATTTTCAGATTGAAATAGCATTTTTAGAATTAGAAAATTATGCTGATTCTAAATATATAAGTTTCAGCGTTGTAACTTTAATAAATTCCAAAATTCAAATTTCAAAATTCACATTTTTTAAATTGTTTGAATTTTGGAATTTTTCCAACATTTTCAGATTGAAATAACATTTTTAGAATTAGAAAATTATGCTGATTCTAAATATATAAGTTTCAGCGTTGTAACTATAATAAATGCCAAAATTCAAATTTCAAAATTGTCAAAATTCAATTTTTAAATATTTTTAAATTGTTTGAATTTTTAATCAGCATAAATTCCCATCTGAAAATGATAGAAAAGTCCAAAATTAGGAAAAAAAAAGTTTTCATTATATAATTTTTCCTGTAACTTTTCTGACTTCCCCATTTCGCGCAATCCAATCCATTTGACATTGAACCAAAAACTCGAAAAATGATAATAAGTTGTCAAGTGACCAAGTACTTCCGGTGATGTTCACCCTCTCAAGTGTACCTCTCCAGAATGAGTATAATAATCGCAAAAACAAATAATTCATTTATCTGTCTTGTTTCTTGTTTGATTACTGTATCCAAAGTTGGAAGCCTAAACTTTTTTGGTTGAAAAAGTAAAAAGTTTTGATTGAGTTGTTGGCTTTACCCATCTTTTTTGTACTTATTTCTTCATTCTGTTTATTTACCTTTCTGCAACTCCGCTTTGATGTTTTAAATAGAAGAAAGTGAGTGCTAACGAATTGTTCGTGGGAAAATGTCGATCAAGGGTCTCGTTTCACAGGTTTCAAGGAGGATTTGGCGATATGATGAGGTAGAATGCTGCTTTTTGATAAAATAATACATTGTTATCTTGCTATTTTCAGATCCCCACAAAGATTTTAAAAAAATTAGTATCATAAAAACAAAACGTATAAAATTGAAAATCGAAAAAAACGAACACGGCTAGAATTCGACGCTAAAATTTTTGAATTTTGCTCATTTTTCATTTTTAAAATAGATTTTAAAATTTTAAATTCTGATGTTTATAAATTATTTCTTTTTAGTTGATAGTGGAAATAAGTGGCACATTGTCTTTAATTCAAAAAAAATATTTTTTTTTGAAAATCCGATTTCCATTTCAGGACTATTCCGATCGTTTACACACTACAGTAACCTCCAACATTCTGATCGCGATGGCAAGTTTAACAGCAGCAAAATCATGGGCCAGTTCTCCGATCGAATGTGCAACTCCCCCGAATTTTTCAGGCAGTTCTGCAGACGTTAGTTTCAAAAAATTCATTCGTCGTTTGTTTTAAAACTATAAACAAAATACTAAAAGTAAAAATTTAGCGGTTTTTTGCTTATCTAAAAGCAAAATAAATACAGTTTAACGCACACCTGCATTTCTATTGTGATGTGGCACACATGAACAATGTCAACTTCAGTAAACATCAAAAATATGAAGTAAAATTCATTTTATTCTGTGTCTTGTTATTTTTTTTTGAAAGAACGAAAAATCTCAATAAATCAACCGGTCGTTCGAATTTTTAATAGCCTCCTCCCTTTAAAATAGAAATTGTAAATTAGAAGGGTAAACTAGAAGATTTAGAGTGTGTATGAATCAGTGGAGAGGGTTAGAGATATGGGAAATCGGGTGGACGGGAGCGCGAGACGCAGTCAGACAAACAGTGAGAAAAATTTCTATTTTTCAACAAACACTAACTTCGACATAAAACCACAACACAGTGGTGAAGAAGAGAAGATGGCGGGGGAATTTAGGCAGATAATTATCATTCGCTTTTTGCTTCTTTATTACCTTCAAAATGGTTTTGAAGCTCGCTCTCTCTCTCTCAAAAAAAATTTCAATTTTGAAATATTGTTCTTTCCCAGTCATGTTTTTACATTGTTCATCATTTGTTTGCCTTTTTTGTCTCTTTTGTCAATTTGTTTGTTGACGAAAAAAAGTGAGAAAATCATATTAAAGCTTCCCCAGTTTATTGAAAATTTCAAAAAGCCTTATGACCATGTATTTACGGCTTTTTTTTGTTCTTCTTTTGTTTACCAATTTTTTTTCGTTGATTTTCTAAAACCCGTTTTAAACAAAAAACACTATTATAAATTGTTTGAAAGAAAGCCGCTTGACAAGTGAGATTTGTTTAGATTTTTGGAATGTTCGGGAGCTCCCCAACAAAATTGAATTCGAGAAAATAATGACTTTTAGTAACATTTTTTAATTACTCACATTTGTTTTTCAATTCTTAGAACTTTTTGTTCCAACATTTTGTTTTCTTTTTCCAAGAAATCCTTGTTAAAGACATTGTCCTGATTAATTCAAAAATTTTTTGCTTCAAAATGACCGCATAAAATTAAAAAAAAAACAGCAACACCGCTTAAAGACAGCTGTTCAGTTAATTTGACCCTACATGTTCTTAGTTTCAAAAATTAGAGCTTTCTCTCATTAGTACAATGCAATTTATGCGAAATCACACCGATAAATACACACGTCATAGCGGCGGTCCAAAGTTGAAAAAATCAAAATTTGAATGCGCGCGTGTCCGTGCGACGCGGTCGGTGTCCGTGCAACGCGGTCGAAATTGGCGCGAAACACGATTATTTGAATTTGCCTACATGTTGGTAATGTTCTTTGGACCACCTGGGCTCCTATTCGAATTTTGATTTTTTGTCTAGAATTTGGATCGTGTTAACTGACAAGCTGCCTTTAAAGGAGGGCTTTACGGAGATAATAAATGTACCTTAAATGAAAATAGACTTCATTCTCATTCCAAATCTGTTTTTAAAATTTTCTAAAACCGCCTAGAAGCCGAGAAAACACGCCTTAAAACAATGGCCTAGAAAAAGTTTCCACCTGGCCGAACTTTTTCCTTTGAGCCTTTATAATGTGTTTAGTTAATAAATAGTTATGCAGAATGCTTATATTATTCCTTTTTTATGTTTTTTTTTTGATTTTTCATGCCTGCAGACTAGTTTTCGCAGGTGGACACTTTTTCTAGGCCATTGTTTTGAAGCTCATTTTCTCGGCTTCTAGGTGGTTTTAGAAAATTTTAAAAACAGATTTGGAATGAGAATGAAGTATATTTTCATCCCAGACACATTGATTAGCTCCGTAAAGCTCTCCTTTAATTTTTTTGCGAACTTATGAAGCTTTTGTTGTTCATTTTGCAAGAATTTTTCACAGTTACAAGTTTTTTTAATACAGTGATTTTAAAATTTTGAGACTTGTCTCAAAAAAAAAGGCTTCTGGACTTGTTTTCACAAGAGCGAAACGTTTCCTAGTCCAATTTTTTGAATCGAGTTTTTTCGGATTCAACTCATTTTTGAACATTTTGGAACTAATAGTAATATCAAATTTTGTACGTACCCTCCCAACTCTAAACAGTGCCACGCAGTTCAGTGGAGCGCGCTTGCTGACTCTGGTTTCGAAACTTTGTCTGGGGTTTTTAAAGTGTTAGTTTACTGATTTTCAATTTTTATTTAAATTTATTCAGGAAGACTTATTATTAATGAATGTGTCAAAAAAATTTTTTTCGGGGCGCCCGTATTCCTACAGCTTCAGGCAAAAGTGCGGAAAACAGGCGGTGGCAGTGAAAAACGGGTGGTGCCACTACCCGTTTTTGGGTTTTTGAGGGACCGTTTTGCTCAAAATTAAGCTTTTCAACTTAACTTTTTTGTTGATTCCTTTAATAATAGGTGATTCTGAGTCGATTAAAACAAAAATTGAAAATCAGTGAACAGACACTTAAAGAAACCCTGTCTTTAAGAAGGCTTTCTTCATTTTCACACAACATTTTCTTGATCGACATTCCCCTTCATCTTATTTTCATTGCTTCAAAGTTTTTATTTTCAATTATCCTTCCTTTTTTTTCGAATAATGTTCTTTGATCCAATAAAACTTGCCGTTTGTTCGACCGTTTTCAAAAATATAAACAAAAACACTGCATCATGTTTTATTCTGGACATCATATTTAATGCTATTTTACTATTTGTTTACTCATTTCAATCTTTGTTTCCACCTTTTCAAAAATCTTCATCAATCTTTTTAAAATCGTCCAGTTCTTATTTCCGTTTTATTCAGGCGAAACATGGTCATGATCGAGACGTTTCTCGGAATGGCGAAATACCTGTCGCCGCGGGAGGACGACGACTGGTCAGACCGTCTGAATTATTTAATAACTCCGAATCTTTTGTTGGCATTTTCGGTGCTGATTTCATGGAAACAATTTGGTGGAAGGCCTATTGAATGCATGTTTCCGAACAAGTTTCCCGGTAGTTGGGAGCAGGTGGGGGAAGAGAGAGAGAGAGAGAGAGAGAGAGAGAGAGGAAATAAATTTAGTCATGGAAATGATATTCGAAATTCATGAATACAAGCAAAACATTTTTTTGAACTTTCCTTTTGTAGTACTGGCCTAACAATTGCAAACACTCTCATATTCGCGTGCTCTCTCGCGCGTAGCCGACCAGTTAGGCCATTTCGCCGCCTTAATTTGACAATATGTTTTTTCATGCACTAAAAAAGGAAATTTCGAAAGCATTTTTTTGTTTTATACTTTTTTCAAATATCGTAAAGAAGACGAAAATGGATTATAAATTCAAAAATAGTAAAGAGTCCCGTTAATCCATCAATTTTCTTTTATATAAAAAATATAACATTTACTTCTTAACTTCCAAAATTTCGGGATTTGAAGTGCTTCTGATTTTCTAATAAGGGTGCCAAACTGTGGAATATGTATTACATCATAAAAACAGGATCATACAAAAATGTTTTGGGCAATTTTTTGGAAGCTCAAAATCAAAGATAGCTTCTTTTGATCAAAGTTTAGGTTTCATTGTCTTTCCAATGATTTTGTTTATTTTTTTCGTTAAAATTTGGTTTCTGAAAAGTTTGAGACTCGTAATGAAAATCTAAAGTTCTGAAAACGTTTGAAAATTCGGGTGAATCTGGGTATTTTCGGGAAAATCGCGAAAAGCAGAAAATCAGCTTCAAATTCTTGTTTTATTCTGAGTTTATTGATCGTTTTGCTATTATCTTTCGTCCGATTTTTCAGCGAAGAAAAACAACATTTTACGGTGAAAATTAACTTTAAAAAAACAAAAATAAACTCAACTGTTTTGAGCGTTTTGAGTACTTCTGGAAATGTTTTTTTAACTCGATATTCTTCCAGTATGCTGAAAACTACTGCTGGTCTCAAGATACCTATTTTGTCGAACCCCACCAACATGTCGAACTTCTGAAAGCGGACGCCAGATACACTCCAGAACGACAACTTTCATATTATCAATGGGTGCCATTTTTCCTGCTTCTTCAAGCAGCTTTCTTCAGAGCTCCCAGTTATGTTTGGAAATACTTTTCGAATCATTCAGGTTGGATTTTTTAAAACTTTAGTTTATTTTAAATCTCGTTTGTTCTACGTAGGTCTTCGAATTCATGAAGTCGTTGAAAAGGCTAGAGATTCATCAAATGTTGAAGAGGAAGTAAGGGAGAAAAACATTGCAGTTTTGATGAGACATTTGAGTAATGCGTTAAGATTTCAGAGAAGAATGCTTAGGAAAAAGGTTTGTTTCAAGTTTCAGCTTCCCCTTTTCTAAATACCTTTTACTTTAGGTTGTTGTTCATAAAACTTTAACATGCCTAAACTTTCAATATTCCTCTGGTTTCATTTCAAGCATTTATCTTTTCACCAAAATCCTATACTTCATCAATGTCATTGCACAACTCTGGCTCATGAATAAGTACCGAATTTACAAAGATACCTTATCAAATCCTTTTTTTTTCAGTTTTCTCGGCACAAACCGTCACCAATGGTACGGCATCGGTGTGGTTCGCGATATTATGTCTGGTGTAGCTTGGGAAAGAAGTGGCTATTTTCCAAGATCAGCTGTATGTGATTTTGAAGTCCGTCAAGTAGCAAACATTCAAAAATATTCCGTTCAATGTGTTCTGGTCATCAATATTTTCAACGAGAAGATTTTCGTTCTCTTATGGTTTTGGTTAGTGAAATTTATTGAAACTAAAAATTACAAAATTTATACATTGTCAAAACTATCTTTTTTCTCAATTTTCAAATTCGCGCCGCCGTTTACTAGTCTCCGCCCACTAACACACAAAAGATAGCAAAGTGCGGGGCCTGTGCGATGTCTGGCGCAGAAGCAAGGGAGGTCGTTGCGACGCGTTTCTAAAGGTAGCTTCAATGATCGACAACAAACCCAGCTCTCTGAAGGAACAAAAGTTCCACCGTGAGGATGGAAAAATAGCTGAAGAAGCCATATAAATGAAATTTTAATTTTGGAAACCTGAAATAGGGAATAATAACATAACATTTAAAGGGGGGCTGAGGGGACGAAATAAATAGTTTAGAAATGATGAAAGTATGATTGTTGATAAATAAATGAAAAAAAAAACCTCGAAAATGGCGAAAAAAAAAATTCCGGAAAAAACTCATACCCCCCCCCCTCTCTTCGCCCTAATGGCCGAAGAAACGCTTTTTGTTTTCTAGGCCATTTGTTTTTTTCTCGGCCGCCTATTTTTTTATCAACAAATCATACTTCCATCATTTTTAAACCATTTATTTCGTCCCCTCAGCCCCCTTTAAATAATAAACATAATAAGAGTTTTCTCATTTTTTTGAGTCAATTTCTACCAAATTTATTGAAAACGGTATTTTTCGCGGAAATATAGGTGTAAAATGGAAAAACAGGACGAAAAATTTACATATGAATATTTTTCAGCAGTGATTCATTTTTAAAATGACGAGTAGTTTTGAAAAACACAATTTTTTGCCTAAAATCCCCTGTCTTTAATTTAATAGTCGATGTCTGAGATTCTCGACATCAGGCCTAGTGGCTATGGCACACTTGCACCAACGTGAAGCTAGGTTCTTGATATTTTACATGGAGGGTACCTAGGTCCCTCTTAGAAAAAAAATATATAATTTATTTGGCCACGCCCCCTTTGACCAAGTGAAAAAAATCCGGGTGGTCCCAAAATCGAAATTTTTAGTTTTAAAGATAAAGTTAAAATCTCTTCGGGAATGGATTACACGCACATTTTTGAGTATTTTTCATGTTGACACCTAATTTTCAGCTCGTCGGCATCATGCCGAAAATTTGATTTTTCTCAAAAAGTGGTCCAAATTTTCCAGTTTTTCCCATTTTTCGATATGACGAAGTACTTGGCCCCGAATGGTAATAAAGAAATTTTTAATCCTTATGATGTTTGTCATCAAATTCCATGTTGATTTAGCGGAATCTCTGTAACCTTTTTGGGGTTTCATGGCAAAATAGGCGAGATTTTAACAAAATTCCAAAGGGTCCCCCCCATGAAAAATTTTTGACATAAAAATTGAAAATTTTAAAATCTACCCATATTATCAGAGGGACTCTTACTAATAAATATTTAGTGTTTCCCAAAATATGAGCCATCTTGTGAACCTATGGGCGGCGTGGCAACAGCTCAAATACCTTCGTCCCATGCACAGCAAACTGTTGCCTGTATTGGAAATCGCGATATTGAATGAAGGTTTTTTGAGCTGTTGCCACGCGGCCCACAGGTCCACAAGATGGCTCATATTTTGGGAAACAGTAGATATTTATTAGTAAGAGTCACTCTGATAATATGGGGACATTTAAAATGTTCAATTTTTATGTCAAAAATTTTCCATGGGGGGGACCCTTTGGAATTTTGTTAAAATCTCGCCTATTTTGCCCTGAAACCCCAAAAAGGTTACAGAGATTCCGCTAAATTAACATGGTATGTGATGAAAAACATCATAAGGATTAATAATATCCATATTTCCCGTCGGGGCCAAGTACTTCGTCATATCGAAAAATGGGAAAAACTGGAAAATTTGGACCACTTTTTGAGAAAAATCAAATTTTCGGCATGAATTAGGTGTCAACATAAAAAATACTCAAAAATGTGCCGTTAATTCATTCCTGAAGAGATTTTGAATTTATCTTTAAAACTAAATATTTCGATTTTGGGACCACCCGGATTTTTTTCACTAGGTCAAAGGGGGCGTGGCCAAATAAAATATGTATTTTGTTGCTAAGAGGGACCTAGGTACCCTCCATGAAAAATATCAAGATCCTAGCTTCACGTTGGTGCAACTGTGCCACAGTATGTTCGACTTTCTGAGACATCGACTCTTAAACCCTTGAAATATTCGAAAATTCAGGTATCTTCTTCTTCTGGTCTCTTCTGCTGTTTCATTCTTCCAATGGTTCTTCCTCCTAATGTTCCCATGCTTTTCCCGTTGGTTCGTCTCGCAACATTTGGAATTGAGCAGTTTGCCGAATTTTATTCCAGGAACCCAGCGTAAATGAAACCCCTTATGAAATACCAATAATAATAATAACCAATTAAGGTTCTGCCGTCAGCGTCTCTAATTTCGTTGACAACTATCTCCATCGTGATGGTGTATTCGTTCTCCGCATGGTTTCAGGACATGCCGGAATCATCTTCGCCACTGATTTAGTCCTAGCACTTTGGAAAACATACTACGGTATTGAAGAGAAAGCATCAGAGCTGGAAAGTCCAACATCCGACGGTCCGTTCACTGCTAGCACTGGTTCGTCAATCAGAAATCGGAAAAAGAAGAGTATGATCGATTATCTCGAGGTTTTTGCTATAATTTCAATTTAAAAAGAAGAACTATTGTTTCTAGACTGGAAATTTCACCACCACTCTTATTCCTGAAAATGAGGATGACCAAGAATCTAGCACCTCTTCATCAGAAGAGGCTAAACAACCAAGTAATACGATTTCAAATATTTAATGTTTTTTTTTCAATTTTCAATTTTTCAATCGCTTTCGGGTACCCATTGAGATTGTTCACTTATTACCTTCGTATCTCATCATTACATTGAGCTTTTAATAATAATAATAATATTTTTAGAACAATAAAAATCATACATTTCCAACAATAAACGTTCTAAACTATAAGAAAAAAACAAACTCTATAACATTTTAAATTCTTCGAATCTTTCTCGGTCTTGGTCCCAACTCTCCCAATGGTGTATGATCGGCAATACTGATAATTCTAACCCCAGCCACCGTTAATCCTTTCACACATGTCATTCGTCCAGGTCCGAGTCCTTTAACCTGTACGCGAACCGTTCGAATACCACGTCTGACCAATCTTTGTCCAGCCGCCACTCCAGTCGTTTGTCCGGCAATTGTCGTCTTCTTTCGAGCGTTTTTGAATCCTTCCAAGCGGCATGATGTATAGGTGATTACTTCTTTCTAAAAACCACGTAGCCATTTTGTAAAAATACAGGTTTTCAATTTTTTTAAATTAAATAATACCTTGCTATCAACAACTGTCACCAACGTATTATTTTTAGTCGCTTTGATATAAACAATTGGTAGATCAGAATAAGGAATGCCATCAAATTGCATTTTCAGCGTTTCGGCGGTTGGAAATCGAGATTCCAGTGATTTCAAATTAACTGCTGTTTGTCCTCCAGCTCCTGTTGTGCCTTCCATCACTTCCTGAAATTTTAGACATCGTAATTTCGAAATAATATATTTTTTTCAAAATTTCTGAAATTTTACTTTTTAAGATACAACTTCAAAAAAACAGATAATTTCTAAAAACTCACAACTTGAGCACTACCCAATCTTGTCCCTTGTCTATGTGCATCTCGGATACTATCCGAAGCCCTCGTCGTCATACAAATATTCCTATTTTGTTGAATTCCAGCCATTGTCGACGCTGAAAATCAAGAATCTAGTAGAATATTATATTTTTAGCGAAAAAATGTGATACCTCTCATCATCGTCGATCCCGCCACATTTTGCAAACAAATTCGTGCAAAATCCGATGCCAAGCGCCCCAGTGACATAACCTTTAATTATTCATTAATTTTTTCTGGTGCTGCCCAAAAAACAAGGTATGATAGATATTTCGATTGAAACGTTTAAAAAATTAGAAATAAGTACAAAAAAAATGAAATATGTTTATCAGAGATCATTCCGATATGTTACAATAGGGTAAAAATAACTTATAAATGAATACTTTAAGAAAAAAACACACAAAACAAAGAAATGGAACATAACAACTTCAGCTCCAAATATTAGAGTTAAAGTTAATCTCTTCTCTACTCTCCACAACAAGACACTCATCATCGCTCATTTCATCTTCAATTGGTAACAGCGTCACATCCCCTCGAAGGTGGTGAAATTGGTTATCTGGTCTCTCAAGTCCTAAAAACAATGGTTAATTTTGATTTTTAAAATATTAGGTTGTCCGGAAAGTAATCGCAATTTTTTCGATTTTTTTCAAACAAAAATTTATTAATTGAAAACAATTATCAATGAGTGATATATTGGCCATGTCGTTGGATGACCTCGTGCCAACGCAGCGGAAGTTGTTCGATTACCTTTGCGTAGAATTCCGGGGGCTGGCAGGCGAAAAAGTCATCAAAGTACGATTCCAGGTGCTCTCGGTCGTCGAACTTCAAATCTTTGAGAGAGTTTTGAAGTGAGCGGAACAAATAATAATCAGATGGGGCAAGGTCGGGTCTATACGGTGGATGTGGCAGAACTTCGATATCCAGCGCCTGAATTATGTTCTTGGTCGCTAAAGCGACATGTGGTCTTGCATTGTCATAAAGTAACAGAATCCGTGAGGCTCCCGGGCGAAACAGGTGGTGTTGATCGTACATTTTTTGTATTTGGAGAGAGTATAGGTCCGCTTTGACATTGGCTTGATCTGGAAGAAGTTCGCGGTAGATAACGCCTTCCTTGTCCCACCAAATCGAAATCATCCCTTTTTTTCCTTTGACGTCTGTTTTTCTAGTTTCTCCAGCTGCTACCCATTGAAGCTTTTTACTATGATTGAACAAAGCACATCAATTTTCATCTCCAATGAAAATATTTTGAATTCACTCCGTGTTCCGTTTTCGGCTGAGCTAAGACAAGGCAATGGTGCAACATGTTCTTATGATCATCAGTCAAATCGTGAGGAACAAGTTGACCAAACTTTGGCTCTTTCCACTTGCTCGGAGATGGCGGTGTACTGTTGTTTTGTGTAGCCGAAGTGCCGAAGACACTTCACGAACATTTGATCTGGGCTCTTCCTCCAGCTCCTTCTGGAAACGCTCGTCGATTTCAAGCTGATGGCGCCGTATAGTGACTTGTTCGAGAGATCGTCGTCACCTTCTTTGAAGCGATGGAACCAGAAGTTCATCATTTCGTATTTGAGGATGTCCGTGCCTGTCGCATCGCACAAATTTCGATGAGCATCAGCGGCTGAATGTCCCAACAGGAACTCGTAAAGGAAACAGCCCCTGAGGGCATGGTTATCTTTCAAGAGAAATTCCGCCATAATAAGGATTATCTGAAATACGGAAACACATATCCATTGTGAAAGACTTAATGCATAAAATAAAAAAATAAAAACGGAAAAAAACTCCTCGAGAAATGAACGAGGTGAAACAAAAAAAATTGCGATTACTTTCCGGACGACCTAATATTACAAATTCCTCACCTTTTCCAGGCCTATAAGACATTCGTCCTCTATTTGGAAACACCGGAACTGAACAATTATCACCAGGTCTATCCAAAATCGAATTATGCAAACTTTGAAAACGAATTAATAATGATCTCAAATTCGACGGTGTCATGTTATCAGCCCTTTTCTAAAAGAACATAATAATTTTCAATATATTTGCGAATAAACCCTACCAAAACCGTCATTTTAAAGCTTTCCACTTCTTCAATAACAGCTTGAACCGCCAATGAATTCGGGCCATCATAAAAACGACCATCTGGATCTTCTTCGACTGAAAATTGGAAATTGTAATATTGAAAACATTTCTTTGAAACATACTGTTGATTCTTGCGTGAACACGAGGATGAGAACTCGAAGGTCCTGCAACGTGTTCAATTCCCATTTTGCTATCATTTTGAACGTCTTCATCAACTATGACCACTTCTTGACCTGGTGCTGGAAATTTTGGTTTTATCAATTTATAATCAAGAAAATTACGACAAAAAATAATTTTACTCCAAATGGGTATAAAATCGTTAGTTTACGGTTGCAACTGGGATCTCAATTATAAGAATTAACAAAATTTTTGTCAATAATATAATTTCACCAATTAAAAAAAGACTTACACTGCAAACCAATATCCTCTGCCACACATTGCTTCACTTCCGCTGTTACCGATGATGTCTCAACTTCTGTTTCAACTTGTACTTCAACATCTTCGTCATCTCTGGAAAATCATCAATTTTTGTCAATTTTTTATGTTTTTTGGTATACAAATTGATTTCTGCATTTATATTTTTCGAATATTTTTCATTGGAAATAATTAAATATAATGTTTTATTTCAAAATTAACCACTTACAACAATTGATGCTCAAAATCGCCACTTTTCGCTGTTTTGAGTAGATAATTTTGCGGCTCTTCGCCACTTTGCACAATTTGCTCATCAGCTACATAACTTTCTTCCTGATAATCTTCCTAAAAATTGATTTTTTTCACGATTTTCGACTTAATCAAAAATTTACCATATATCTCGTCGAGTCAACTTCTTCTTCATATCTTGGCTGATCAGCGTATTGGTTGAATTCTGTCTGAAAATTGGGGAAATTCAAGAACTACTTTAAAAATATCCTCTTACTTTCATCATCTGCTGCTGATTATTTTGTGGTTCTCTCGTTTCATCAGCCGCCACCAACGTTCCATCATCAGCACGAATTTTTGCGACAAATACCCTCGGTCTTGGCCAATTCTTTAAAAAAATATACTTTTTGTTATAAAATCACCTTTATAATCACCTCTTCATGCGCAATTTCCGCTGTCGTTTTCTCATCATACTCCCTTAATCTCGGCACACCTTCTCTCACAATTCCAGCACGATCCAACAGCTCTTCTTCCCATATTTCAAGCTTTTGTGGAATTCCGTTTTGTTCCCATTTCTTTGTACTCGATAGATAAATTGCCTTCAATTCTTCCATATCCACAAAACAAATTCTTTGAGCGTAGATGTTTTCGTGTGAAAATTCCATAAAATGAGCTGAAATTTAGTTTTTTAAAAGTTCAAGGTTAGTTGCGGGGGATTTTAGAACATACTTCTCAAATATCCAATTATTTCCATAGGTTGTTCTCCATCTAATTGTTTGTGCGCAATAATATATTTAATGATCTGAAATTTGAATACTATTATCAAGATTTAGGAAATTTTTTCAATTACATTTGGTAATCTCATTCTAGCATCATGACCGTAGTGATCTCCGCACAACTCTGCAGTGACATGTCTAAAAAAATCGATTTTAAATTTCTATGAATCATTTTTTTCAACTAAATTACCCATCATCATGTTCAGTAGCATGGATATAAGCTGTACAAGAATAACCCAATCGATAAGGGCCTGTTCTCTCAGATTGATCTCTATCCGCCTGCGTTGCCACGAATCCGCTTCTATTACAAGCTAGAAATATTCCTTTTCCCCTTCCACGTCTTTTCGTTCCAGATTTGTGACGAAAATGTGCTCCGCCTTCCATTTCGAGCCAGCGAACAAAACGCTGAAAGGGTAGTATTATAAAAAAAAAAAAATATAGCAGAACTTACATCAAACGTCGGACGATCTTTAAAATTTACATTGTGAATTTCTGGATGAACGTCATGCTCAACTCTCAAATGGGCATGAAACTCTAATCTTGTGACAAACTCTGAGTAACATGCTCCACAACAATAATAACGTTTCTTGAGCTCCGGATTTCCACTAATTATGTCGGTTAATCGTCGGGTACACTGAAAAAAATCGATTTTTCAAAAAAATAGCATAACCAAACATACTCCATTGTTTTTGTGATAGTCAATCGTTCTCATGGCGACTAATTTTCCGCACCCGTATGGGCAAATATATCTCGCACCCGGAACACTAGCGGCTCTTTTTGTTTGGCAAAACTCGATTGGCTAAAAAAAATAATATTTTACAATTTAATACTGATATTTGCATACTTCATTCCCTTTCATATCATCAATATACGTCTCAACATCTAGGTCCTCTTGTAGGCTCTGGGATGCATCGATTTCTTCTGTCATGTTTTTGTTTGAGGTATTTTTCTAAAAAAAAATACTTTAAAAAATTTGCTGGGCTAAAATTTTACATAAAACTATTTGAGAAAAGCTTTATAATAATTTCAACAAGGAGAATGAAAAAAAAACGAAACACTCCAAACCAACATTTTAATGAAGAAAAACGAGGCAAACCAGAATTTTAAAAAAAAATTCAGTTGTAAGTTGTGTGCCAACAGTAATACTGACTGACGCACTTTTGGTGACCACAATTGCGTCAACACAAAATCGATAAATTGGGAGGCGGTTGATTGTGCATGGAATGCAATATGTTTTTACTTTTTTTGTTTTTGTTTTTCTGTTCCGTCTATATAATTATTTTCCTACGTTTTACTTGTTTTTAACAATTGTCTGAAAGAAGAAAACCCTTCAAAATCATACCAAAATACTGAAATGTCGATGTTGTTGTTTTTTTTTCGAAATGAGGCCTCATGAGACATTGAACATTAATTTTGATTTCTTAACGTTCTTTTTTTCACTAAAGTTGATGTTTGTGTTCTTTTTTAATACTAATTTAAATACGTGTACTTTTTATGCGAAAGTGATCTTTGAAACCATTTTCATATTTATCTCGTTAAAATCAAAAGTTTTTGGTTCTGAAGCTGCAAAATCTAATATTATAAAGAATTCACCTGCATGTATTTAAATCGTAATTTTTCGTTCTTTTTCGACTGAATTACAATTCATTCGCCATCTTAAAACCTTTTTCTGTTTATTTTAAACATTTAGAAATATTTCAGATTCATTGCAAAGACAACACAGAATCTCAGAAAATGGCGTTTCGTCCCTCATATGGAGTATCATATCCTCGTAAGTTTTTATTTCCCTTGTTCTTGTTAAGTGTTTTATGTCATCCGCCTACTCCCAAATAAAAACATCATGCTGTAAACGCCCCCAGGCGAATAAAGTAATGCATAAATCATGAGGAAGGGGTGACGCTGAAGCTCATCCATTCCATTCTTCTCTTGTCTTCTGTTATAACCATCAATATGTTCTTCTTCCTTCCAGACTATTCTCAACAACAAATAATGTTTGGACAAATGCGAATGCCTAGTCAAAATGTGGGTTTTAAAATTCTTAACGTTTAAAATAATATGACCTCATTTTTTAAGGCACCTGCATCAAAACCAGCACCTGAAACCCCCGTTTTCATTGGAAACATCACTGAGAATTGTTCAGACGAGTTTATGCAAAAAATATTAGCTGTAAGTCCCAACATTTGAATAGAGACTTGTTTTATTGTTGATTTTTCAGGAGTGTGGAAAAGTGTCAAGCTGGAAAAGAATAAGTGGAACAAATGGGAAGCTTCAAGCATTCGGATTCTGTAATTTTGCTGAACCTGATGGAACTCTTCGAGTTATGAGGATTCTGAATGACTTTCAGTTGGGAGATAAACGACTTACAGTCAAAGTAAGGGAATATTAAATGAATGATAATTACAAAGATTTATTTTAAGGCAGATGATAAGGTTAAAATGGAGCTTAGAAAGGCGGCGATTGAGATGAGAAGGAAAAAGGGTAAGAATATTGGTTTTAGACGAAATATGTGAATTCAAAAATTTAGGCAAAAAGGACTTGCCATTGAAACCTGATGAACTACCAGCTGATGAAGATGATTTAAGAGCTGATGAAGAAATTCGTTTGAAAATTTTGAATTGGATCGAAGTGGATCATCCAGAATTGGTCACAGCAGCTGAAGGTAAGCCATACATTCGAAAAATAGAAAAAATGATTAAGTTTCAGTTTCAGATGGCGAACTTTCAGAGAAAGATGGAAAGAAGGACGAGAAAAAGGATAGAAATAAAAAGGTGAGCTAAAATGTACCGAAACTTTTGAAAAAAGTTTACGATTCGAGGTTGGTCTATATATCCAATAATAGTTTTTAAAAAAAGAAAACGATTTTGACAAGAAAACACCCAAAATCAGTTTTTCTTCTTGTAATTCTTTAATTTTTCCTGAATAAAAACTATAGGAACTATCTCGAAAATAACAACAATCGAAGAGTGGATCCGATCGTAAGTTTTTCTTATTTTATTTGGAATTTCTTTTTTTTATTTTCGAAGCCTGACTGAAAATTGTCTGGTACCTTTTTTCGGAAACCTGTGTTCTAACCAAAACCAAAAAAGAAAAAAGAAATGAAAAGAACATCTCACTTAAATTGCTTCTTCACTGGAATAATGTTGTTTTTCTATTTATCGAAATGATGAAGAAAATAGACATGATGCTTTGATTAACACTTCTGCACCTTTTTTTATGTACACCATTAATTTGGCCGGTTTTTGAGGGGAATATTGGAAAAAATGTTAATTAATGAAAGAAGAAAGTTTTATCCATCATTTTTTGAGTTTGAGCTTAGTTATATCCCCCTTCGGGAGTTTTTTTGTGAAATTTCAAATAATTTCGAAGAAAAAATTAAGAAAAATGTTTTCTCATAAATTTTCAATATCCCTTCATCTAGCGCCTTCCCATCATCTTGCACGTTGTCCTACGTTGTCCAGTTTGTCATTTTTCCATTTTCTCAGTTTTTCGTTTGTACTTTTTTCAAATTTTCAGGACGTCTCAATATGAGCATCATACAGAGATGTTTTGTGGTTTGTTTTTATCTTTGATGAAAATAGAACATTTGGTATGTTGTGAAGTATTATTATTTTTTTTAGAAATTGTGGATCCCAAAACGGGAACTTTGGCTATTTTAAAAGGTACATTGGCTTTTCCATCCTCACTAACACATATTTTCCCTCCCCCCCGCACTTTTTAGCGAAATATGAATTTTGTGTTAATGTTGTCCAATTTACCCTGATTTATATCTTACTTTGTTTATTTTAATTTTTGTAAGAAACTACAACATCTAAATGAAACAAAAAAACCCAAGTCTAAAATTCATTTTCAGGCTATTGTTTGCTCAGTTTGGACGCAAAAGTCGTAAGTCCTCCGAACAGAAAAGATTTTTGACGAAAAATCGATAATTTCTATGTTATTTTCTATATTTTCTATATCAACCGCTTCTATGTCCTATGCATGCTCTAATTTGGTTTTTATTTCCTAAAAGAAATTCTAAAACAAAACAACAATTGTAATTTTTTTCGAATTGCGATTAATGTATGTTTCTTGTGTGGCCAATGTCTTTCTATCATTTTGTATATTCAAGGAAATTGTAGAGTTTTCTTGAATATACATATATTTATCTGAATGTTCACTGTTATATATCATTAGGAAAGAAGTGATGGAAATGATGGAGGAATTGTTGTGTTTCTCCTTCTGCTAAATATTTGGAAAAAAACATATTTTTCGAATAAAAAGACAGTATTCACATCATCTTGAGATATTAATTGCATTGTTCACAAAGATTTATAAATGAATTTTTGCAGGATCGAAGACGGAGATCGAGGAGTGTTGAGAGAGGCAGAAGATCGAGGAGCAGAGAGTCGCCGAAGAGAAAGTGAGTGGTTTTTTGTTGGGAGTTGTTAAAAATTTTATTTTGTTGTTATCTCGGGGTTTTTGGACGTTGTATTATTGGTTTTGTGGCAGATTGGTGAGAATATTTAATTTTTTTTAATCGGATTATATTCGAACCATTTTTTTTCATATGATTTAAATTTTTTTAGGAGATCAAGAAGAAGTCGGTCGAGTTCTTCGTCATCTTCAGATAGTGGGACAACATCCGAGTCATCTGGAAGTAGTTCAGGATCTTCAAGATCGAGGAGATCAAGGCCAAAGTCTTCTAATAGAAGGCGTAAAGAAAGAAGTGCCAGTCGGTTAGTTGATTTTTTTAGAAGTTTTATGAAGAAAAAAACGGATGTTTATTGTAGATCATCGGAAGATAGTGAAGACGCGCGTGAAAAGCGTTATATCAGACAACTTGTGAAAGAAAAGGAGCAAGCATATTTGGCTCGGTTGAAAAGATGGGAGTCGCGGGAGAAACAAAGAGCAAAAATATATGAACGTGACGAGCGGAAGGAGAAAGATCGGAAGAAGGAGCTTCATAAAGAGGCGAAGAAGCTGAAGGCATTTTTAGAAGATTACGATGATGAAAATGACGATCCGAAATATTATAAGAGCTCAATGTTGTTCCAGCGAAAACGCGATTTTGAAAAGGAGAAGGAAATGGATCAGAAGGATCGATTAAGAGAACAAGTGGAGATTGAGGAATTGAAGAAGCAGATAATGGCTGAAAATAATAATGGTGTTGATGTTGATGAAGAGGCGAAGAAAAGGCATGAATTGCAAGAGGCAGAGGCGCTAAGGAAGTTGAGAGCGGATAGTGGAAGTCCCAATCCGCATCAACCATTGGGTCATTCGGTTACTGGAACTGGGGCTGAATCGTCGAGTAGTGAGGGAAGTGGGGATGACGATGACGAGGGTGAAGAAAATGGAACGGAAAAAAGTCTCAAATCATCGGCATTGGGGTACGTTTTGTTGGAACTTTTGAAAACGTTGATGAACTTTTAATGTGAAAAATAAAAAAAATAAAAATCTTGAAAAATTATAATTTTCTGAAAAAATGAAGAAAACTAAACTGTTCTTATAGAACATGCTTAGTTTTATACTTTAAAAGTATTTTTTTTCAGACTGCAATCAAACACACAAACCAACACATCTACTCCAAGCCAAGAAGAAGTTCCGAAGCCTAATAATAATTCTTGGAAAGCAATTGGTAGCAATAACGAATCGAATGTAATTGCTAGACCTACAAATGTCAAAAAGACGGACAGTGTTTCATCGCCTGCACCGGGAAGTAGTTCAGTTCAACCGATTGCCCAACGATTGAGTGGTGTGTTTGGTGAGTAAAAATGGGTTTTTGGTTTTTTTTTTTAATTTCCAAATAATTTTCAGGAACTGACGACGATGATGAAGATGAATTACACAAAAAGAAGAAGCTGAAACCATTTGAGATTACAAGAGAAGAACGAATGCAAGTGATGAGCGCAGATGAAAAGAGGGAATTGACGAGGGGAATTATTAAGAAAATTCCAACGACTAAAGAAGACTTGTTCGCGACACCAATTGAATGGGATTATATTGATGAACAAGTTATGCAATCGAGAATAAAGCCGTGGGTTTCGAAAAAGGTTAAGGAGTTTATTGGGGATGAGGAGACGACACTTGTTGACTTTATTATGGAGAAGTTGGAGGCAAAAACGACACCAGATCAGATTACAATTGATATTCGAATGGTATGTGAGAATTTTTGATATTAAAGTGGTATATGACGGTTTTTGGATAAAATTCATACATTTTTTAGAACAAAGAAATTAGTCTGATTTGAATAAAATTGAAAACAATTTAAAGATAGGTTTTCAATACAATCCGTTTCAAAATTGATAGTAATTGAAATCAGAGAAATATGCTCATGATAATTTTTCAGATCATAGACGACGATGCTGATATGTTTGTCGTCAAAATGTGGAGGCTGCTTGTCTACGAGGGTCAGGCTCGAAAGTTGGGAGTTAATTAATCATATTCCGATGTTTTTTGACACCTTGTTCTCAAGTACACCGCAAGATTGTAGTCTTCCAAAAAAAAGGTTCCGTTTTTCTTCTCTCGTTCGGGTTTCGCTTTTTTTTCCATTATTAATGTCCTTGTCCTTTGCTTTTTCTTCGTCCTCTGCAGACAATTCGAGAAAATGGTTTGAAAAATAAGAATGTTTGCGAAAAAAAAAATTAGTTGTTTCATTGTCATTGAATTTTATCTTATTGTTTAGTTGTTTCATATACATCTTTACATATTTTTTATTTCTGGCTTTTAATATGAATCTATGTTTATCGCAAGATTTTAAATATTTTTTTTCTCTCCGAATTGTGAAATGCAATAATATATTTATCTTACTATAAAGTTTGTTTTTATAAGGGGAATTGTTTGGTTTGTTATTGGTGGAGGTCGCTGCGGGATGATTACGCTATTTCGGAAATTGGCTAAAATTTGGTTTGTGGCAGAGAGCAAATAAATATATTATTATTATTAATTGTTCTCTACAAAACAATTTGTACTCGATACTGTAGAGTTTGAGAGCAATAATTATTAATGTAGAAACAGACCGATTCCAAATGCGCCCTACTGACAAATGTCTGTTTTTTGGCCTGTTCCGGTGCACGGACAAAATAAATAATTTTTCATAATTGGTCCAATTGATACCAAAAATGCATCTATGACTCGTGAAAACAGTGGTGGGCGTTTGGAATCGAATTGAACGAACAGTATTTATGAGCCTTCGAAGTTCTAATTTTAAGAATTGTGCACTTTTTATAATTTACTTTACATTTAAGAGAATATCTTTAAAGTAGGGCTTTACGGAGCTAATGAATGCGTCTGGGTTGAAAATAGACTTCAGACTCATTCCAAATATGTTTTTAAAATTTTCTAAAAACACCTAGAAGCCGAGAAAATTGGCTTCAAAACAATGGCCTAGAAAAAGTGGCCACTGGCGAAAACTAGTCCGCAGGCATGAAAAATCTAAAAAAAACATAAAATAATATGAAAAAAACATAAAAAAGGACTAATATAAGTATTCTGCATAATTATTTATTAACGAAAAAAGATCATAGGAAGAAATTCGGTCATTTGGAAACCATTTCTAGGTCATTGTTTTGAAACTCATTTTCTCGGCTTCTAGGTGGTTTTAGAAAATTTTAAAAACAGATTTGGAATGAGAATGAAGTCTACATTCATTTTTATAACATTTATTATCTCCGTAAACTCTTCCTTTAAAAAGATCAGGTTTGTTTTTATAAGAGGAATTGTTTGGTTTGTTAGGTGGAGGTCGCTGCGGGATAATTACGCGATTTAGGAAATTAGCTAAAATTTGGTTTGTGGCAGTGAGTAAATAAATGTATTATTATTATTTGTTCTCTACAAATGTACTCGATACTGTAGAGTTTGAATCCGATTATTTATGACACTTCGAAGTTTTAATTTTAAGAATTATCGATTTTTTTTTGATAAAAAAAACGTCCGTGGACTAGTTTTTCAATGTGTCGAAGCTTTTTTCAGGTCATTGATTCTGATATGTGTTTTCTCGGCTTCTACGTATTTTAAGAAAATTTCAAAAACTGATTTGGATTCACTATGAGGTCTCCGTTACATTTAGTAGTGACCTTGGAGCAGGTGCCAATTCATGAGAAAATTATTTCGGGAGAAAATAGTGACAGTTCTGGAGAATTTTGTCTTTTCGATTTTTAAATATGAGTTTGAAAATTTAGTTCTGAAACTGTGTTTTTTTTTTTCGATTTAATGTTGAAAACAATTTTTTAACCTTCTAAAATCCTCCTGAAAGAACTAAATGTTCAAACTCATATTAAAATTCGAAAATACAATTTTTTCCAACTATTGTCATTTTTTTCTTCCAAATTGTCTTTCTCCAGTATTAATTTTCTCTCGAATTGACACCTGTTCTGACCTTGAACTATATTTTTTTTAAAAGAATTTTTTGTTTCTTTCTTGTCCAAAGCAATTTTTTTTTTTAATTCTTAAATTTTTTTAAAAATTATACTTCAACTCATAACTGTTATTTGTTTCCAGATGAAATCATTGCGATGGGCAGTTTCCCTTTCCGAAACGCTAAACTCGAAGAATTTTGAAGAAATATTCAGAAAAACAGTTCTATGTCTACCAGAAGAAGATGTTGATTGTCAGAGATTATTCAAATTCCGGCAAGATAGTCTAGCGTGCTTGATTGGACGAGTATTGATGAGAAAAGCAGCTGAAGAGTGTGTTTCGATTCCGTGGGAAAAGGTGGAATTTGAGCGGACGACGAAAGGAAAACCATTTTTGAAAATTGAAGGGAAGCGGGATGGAGACGAATTTTGGTTTAATGTTTCGCATCAGGGTGATTTGGTGGTGTTGGCGACGGCGGATAGAGCTGTTGGTTCGTGGAATATATTTTAATAGAAATGTAGTTTGTATTTAGGTGTGGATGTGATGAAAATTTATGAGAGTCGTTGTCAGACTGCAGCCGAACATATTTGTAGATTAGATCGACAGTTTACTGATCAAGAAACTGAAATGATGCTAAAGATGGGAACTGAAACTGATAGGTTTGTCAAGTTCGCAAAATTTAGCAAATAACCTATTTTTGTTCAGATGGCGAGCATTCTACCGTGTCTGGTGTCTGAAGGAAGCGATTCTCAAAGCTACAGGAATTGGATTAACGGATTATTTGAGAAAATATGATTTTAGGGTCAGAGCAGAACAGCCATATGTTCCAGGTATTCTTAATAACCCATTTTCCGAGCAGAACATTTTTGAAAGCGGAGTCAGAAAATCAGAAAACGCGCTCCTTGGAGCTCAATGCGAAAATATTTAAAAATCGCAGTATTTTTGCACTTAATAAATTCAGAATAATTTATTGAATTTTTAAAAATTCATTCACTGATAACTTATTAGAAAATACAGCTTAAAAATCAGAAAATTCATATTTTTCCATTTTTCTCAAAAAATATGAATTGAAGAAAAAAATACCGTCTGTATGAAAATCCCAAAACACTTCAGACAATTCAAAAAGAAAAGTCTCCCAGACTATATCTATTTTGTTCAGGTTGTCTTTTGACTTCAACAAAATATTATCACGAAAATGTCTTACAAACTGATTGGATTATTGAAGAGAGCTTCATCGGCGACGATCATTGTGCAGCTGTTGCTATGTATGCACCTTCTGTTCAAAACTTATTCTATTTTTTTTCGCAGAAACTCAAAAACGTCCCACGAATCACCAACACGCTTCGAAATGCTCAAACTGGAAGATCTTCTAAATACTGCAAATTTTATGAACATTTCCCCTGATTTCTGTGATATGCAGGAGCTTGACGGGTTTTTGGAAAAAAAGAATAAACCATTTTAAAATGGATGGTAAACACAATTTATTTTGGCGTAAGTGCTTTAGAAGAAAGAGAAATCATCAATCATTCAAGGAACTAAACAAAAATTATACACCTGACCGGACCAAAGAAGAAATAGTTCGTTTTGAAGAATAGTAGGAAATTTTGAAAACAACGCATTAATAAGAAAGGACAGTATACATAGGGGGAAAACAAGAAAAAATGAGCAGAGCTATGGATGGAGAGCTTCTAGAAGCAAAAACAAGATGGATGTCAAGTTTCGGGGAAAATGGATTTATTTTCCGGGCCTTAGTTCACCACGACCAATTGCGATGTTTCGTTTTATAAGGGGTAGAATATCTCGAAGATCGGTGTATTCCTGAAAAAAATGGGAGATGTCAAAAAAATAAGTTTTTTTTAAATATAAATATTTTTAGCTCTAGCATCAAAGTCTAAACACTTTCACGATTTTCAGAGATGTCTGAACCAAATAAAAAATAATGTTTCAGGAACATTTTGGACTTTTTTGTTTGACATGAGGAGAGCAGTGAATCGGTGCGCTTTCTGGATCCAAAATCCCTTCGGAAATCACCGACTCATGCTGTCTGATCCTCACTGTGGTACCCCTCTCAAAGGATGCAACAACAAAATCGGATTCCGATGCTCCTTCAACGATTTCTCTCTCGTGACCCTCATCAACATCAACCCATGCCCATTATGAATCGGATTTCTCAGCTGGAACGCAAAAATCGCTTCGGAATTCTTTTCGGCGAAAATTTCACGAAGCTCCAGCGGCGTTTTACGATACTTATCAAGTCCACCATTATATTGAATCTTTCGCAAAACAGCAATATCACCACCGAGGAGAAAATCGCCGGATTTCATAATCTGTGCAACCGTTGGATGCCGAACGTTCGATGTTTTCATCAAAAATTGAAAGACTTCAAAAAATGGGATAGCTCGGTAAAAAGGTGGAATATTTTCATTTTTTGTGTAAATTCTCAGTAGCTCAATAAAGCGGTAAAATGGTGGAATGGGTATTGTCAACTCAAATGTTCTTGATCATTGCGTTTTGAGGGCTGCCGACACTCAACACACTGGAAAAATCGCGGGAAAATTAATTTTTCAAATTGTCGGCAGTGCGTCCGAAGCGTCAGTGAGCAGCCCTCAAAACGCAATTATCAAGAATAGTTGAGTTGACAATACGTATTTTCAGAAGTTTAAATATTTCGGTTACACTATGTACCATTGTTTAATCGATTGAAACCGTACCAACTTAAATACCCTAGTTTATAATCACCTACAGTAGTGGTCATAAAGATTGTCACAAATGGTTTTTTGAGTATAACTTTTTTAAAAGTTAACCGATCGAGCTGAAACTTTCAGATATAGTGTAAAACGGTAAAATACATTGTTTTAACAACTGTATCCCGAGAAATTAAAAGAATCGGTAAATTAACAACAATTTCTAAGAAACACTGAAAACCGGGAAATATGCATTTTACAAATTTTTTTAAATGTTATTACAGAGTTTTCATGGAAAACCATATTTTGTAGCTTTATTAAAGGTCTGACTGCATTTTCAGCTCATAATAATAGAAAAAACAACATTCCGAAGAACTGTATCGATGAAAGTATGAGAGCGAGTCGGTGCAAGAGGTGGAACACAGTAAAACCGACTAGATCTTTGAACCAAGTATATCTTTTTTACTTTAAATATTCTTTTTAAATACCCAATTTAACAATAAAACAGAAAAATAATGTTAATATTGCATATAACATTTATAATAACAAACAGAGGTCAGCATAGTCCACTAGTAGTACAATTTTGAAATGAATCCGACACATTCAACGCTGAATATCATAACGGCAAGAGCTTGAATTAATAAAAACTAACCTGTATTTGAAAGAAAAATATTTTTAGATTATAATGTACTTAATTTTAGAAGTGGACCTTAAAGATACCCCGTTTTATGAACGGGAATTCATGGATTTGTGTGAAGCAAACCTGGCGTGATACTCGATAAATGTGAAGCGACCAGTTAACGCGATCTATACACTATTTTTTTGTCAATTTGTGATTAATTAGCCGTTTTACATAATTAAGTTAATTATCATCATGGATCTGACCTTTTTACGCTTGATTTCGAGCGCGTAAATATGACGTCCAGGCTTGCTTCAGACAAATCCATGAATTCCCGTTCATAAAACGGGTTACCTTTAAGGTCCACTTCTCAAATTAAGTATATTATAATCTAAAAATATTTTTCTTTCAAATACAGGTTAATTTATATTAATTCAAGCTCTTGCCGTTATGATATTCAGCGTTGAATGTATCGGATTCACTTCAAAATTGTACTACTAGTGGACTCTGCTGACCTCTGTCTGTGATTATGAATGTTATATGTTAAATTAACATTATTTTTCTGTTTTATTGTTAAATTGGGTGTTTAAAAAGAATATTTAAAGTAAAAAAGATATAATTGGTTCAAAGATCTAGTCCGTTTTACTGTGTTCCGTCTCTTGCACCGACTCGCTCTCATACTTTCATCTATACAGTTTTTCTGAATGTTGTTTTTGTTATTATTTTGAGCTGAAAATACAATAAGACCTTTAATAAAACTAAAAAATGTGGTTTTACATGAAAACTCTATAATAACTTCTAAAAAAATTCGTAAAATACATATTTCCCGGTTTTCGGTGTTTCTTAGAAACTCCTGTTGTTTCACAGGTTATTTTAATTTTCGGGGATATAGTTGTTAAAACAATGTATTTTACCGTTTTACACTATATCTGAAAGTTTCAGCTCGATCGGTTAACTTTTAAAAAAGTTATACTCAAAAAACCATTTGTGACAATCTTTATGACCACTACTGTAAATTTACTGTAACATGATTGAGGATCGTGTTTCGTTAATTATACATAATTACACATGAGATTAGACATAATTGCTTAGAATGGGTTTTCCTCTGGTTTACATTTTTGTCTCCCCGCTCACTTATTACTCAACTGGATCACTATCTTTAAAACACTAACCTGTGAATACATATCACCACTATTGTAGTCGTCAACTGTTGGATAACTCTGAATTATACCCAGTAGCGCAAGAAGCAAGAAACATTTGATGATTAACGTTGACATTTCAGGCTATCTGGAAATTTTTGGAATGGAATGAGAAAAAATGAATAAAATTTGATAAATTGTAAGTCTTTTTAAAAAACGCTCCACCCATATTTATTTTTGTTAAATGGATGTTATGAAAATTGAGTAGATAACTGCACTTCAAAATAAAAGTTATAAAAGGGTCTAGTTCAAATTTGAGATGCTCTAAGCTCCGCCCTATTTTGAGATATTCAAGAAAATCTGATAATTACAACTGTTCTTCTATTTTTAGTAATCATAATGTAGCTGTCCCTTTAAAGGGCTCGGACGAGAAAATTATGAATTTTCAACGAAGAAAAAAAACACGTTTTACAAGGATCATGGTTTTTCGACTCAATTCGATTTCATGAAAAACATGAAGCATTATCAATAGAGACATTAAAAGAAGGGAGTAGCTCATTCATTCAGCAGTCATGCGTGAGATATAGATGGTTTGGTTTTCATCTGGTTTTCGGTTTTTAAAATTGAAAAGTCGAATGGCGATGAAAAGAAGAATCATCAGCTGGTTTTGGGTTATTCATAGCTTTTTTTCAAAAGAAATGTGAAATATTTGTAATTAATTATGATGTATACTTAAATATATGAAGTTATAAATGTCTTCTTCAGAAGGAAGTGTCATGTTGACTAAATTTAGAAATGGAAATACTGAAACTATAACTTCGTTTTAGAAAAAAGTTGATCTTTTGTAAATCAAATCAAAATGAGTTGTTAATGTGACGGGTGGTCTATGACTTCTAAAAATTGTCGGGAGCAGAGTCGAATTTTGAAAAATTAAAGACATGGTGCGATTTTTTAAAAATTTATTTATTGATTTATGAGCGGGAGTGGAAGGTGACAAAAATTTTATAGAATTCATAGCAGTAATGGCATAAAATATTCGGAACCCAATGAAAAATCTGAGAAGTCATTAAAAGGTTTTATGTGAAATAAATATTGACATCAAAATGAATTGTAGAATTTTTGAAAGTTATTTTCAAAATTGAATACTTTGATTAAAATTTGTGGCGAATACAGCTTTTGTCCAGTTTGAGATTTTTTCATCTAAAGCTCAAATTTATGAGAACAAAAATTATGTTAACTAACTCACTATTTTAAAAGGTGGACTTTACTCAAATGATGTTCAATCGCTTTAAAATTTAATTTTATATAAAACAACTACGAAAAAAATAAAGCAAAGGCCAGAAAAAAATAGATCTCCCGGAATCGAACTTCAAGTATCCTTTTTTAACGCTTTTCTTGTTTTTTGCAATTTTTTCACTATTGTTTAGGTATATAAAATTAAATTCTGAATCGATTGAACGACATTTACCATATGAGTACAGTCGTCCGTAAAGAATGAAATACATTTATCATTTTCCAAAATATTTTCAGATATCGAATCAGGTAGGGTAATATTAACTGACACACTGTCTTTAAGACATCTTGTCAACCTAATTATTCTTGATCATTACGCGTTGAGGGTTGCCCAACATCACATACGCTTCGCAGGTACGCACAGGAAAATTTGAAAAATTAATTTTCCCGCCAATTTTCCAGTGCGTTGAGTGTCGGCAGCAGCGTGCGTGCGTGCGGAGGGTCTGCGAGGTTGGGCAGCCCTCAAAGCGCAATGATCAAGAATAATTGAGTTGATAATATGTCTTAAAGACAGTGTGTCAGTTAATATTACCCTACCTGATTTCAATATAAAAAATTAGAGCTTTCTCTCATTAGTACAATGCAATTTATGCTAAAAAATATCGATAAATAGAAAAATCAAAATTTGAATCTTGGTTCGGAATTTCAGGCCTAGACCATGAAATTTTTCGATTCGAGAAAACTGATAAAAAACGCAATTTTTGCTATGGCGTGCTGAAATGAACAAGATAAAATAAAAACAGGAGAAGCAGTTTAAGTCAACCAACCAACTCAAAACAATTCATTCGCCAATTTTTATGACATTTTTGACTGGAACAAACAAGCCCTTTTTCGTCACTTTTTCAGAATAAGATTTCTTAGTAAAATGACTCAATATCGCTAACAAAAAGAGGTCAAAAACAAGCTTTAACATTAGTTTTATGGATAACATAAATATGTGATGTTTATGTGTGCGTAGACCATTGATGAACACAAAACAAAAACACAAAACATCTATAAATTTCTAAATTCATAAATATATCCATAGACCGCCAACGCTATATGTTTTTGACATTTTTCAATGAGTAATTAGGAAGATTTGGAGGGGGGAAATTTTCAGTAGAAGGTGGCAAAATGATTTCATAAATACTACGATGACGAACAAATTTATAGTTTCTTAGGCGGAGAGCAATAATATGCCAAAAGGAAATTATTAACGATGAATTTTTCATTTATTTTTAAGGACAACATGTTTCTTATTATTGTTCACATTTCCTTTGGTATTTCATGGATTTTTTTGCAGAAACTTTGATTAAATATATATTTTTTCTTTTTTTTATAAATAAATGAATATAAATGAAATAAATATAAAGTCGACCGTTTCGCCCCTAAGCTAAAACGGTCAACCAAGGGGTTTATAACGTGAGATATGATGGTTTTTGAACTCTGATAAGCAAAATATGGTAGTACTGTAAAGTCAGACTCAGAATTATTAGATTTAGAAAGTCTCATGTTTTTAAACATTTTGTTTTCAAATTAAAAAAAAATTAAGTTCTAGCCAATTTTCAAGACAAAAATATGATTTACAGAGAAGTTCAAAAAAAATCTATAGAAAATTAGAAACTTGGATCGAGACCTTTCGCGAGCTCAATATATGCTAAACAAATGAATATTAAAGACAGCTGTTCAGTTAATTTGACCCTACATGTTTTTTGTTTCAAAAAGTAGAGTTTTCTCTCATTAGTATAATGCAATTTATGCGAAATCACAACGATAAATACACGCTTCATAGCAACGGTCCAAAGATGCAAAAATCAAAATTTGAATGCGCGCGTGTCCGTGCGACGCGGTCGGTGTCCGTGCAACGCGGTCGAAATTGGCGCGAAACACAATTATTTGAATTTGGCTACATATTGGTAATGTTATTTGGACCACCTGGGCTCCTATTCGAATTTTGATTTTTTGCCTAGAATTGGATCGTGTTAACTGACAAGCTGCCTTTAAAGACAGAGCACCACTCAACTTTGAAACCAAAGAACCAATCTGAATGCTGTATGTTTTAGAATCAATTAAAGACTGTCAGTTACTCAGTTACTACGAACCAAAATCAAAAAAAAATCGAAGGTGTGTCCGGTAGGTTTGAAAAAAAAAGAAGATTTTTTCAACTTTGGACCATCACATCATTTTTCGATGTGATTTCGCATAAATTGCATTCTACTAATGAGAGAACGCTCTAATTTTTAAATTGAGACCAGGTAGGGTCAAATTAACTAACATATTGCCTCTAAAAGCAGCTTGTCAGTTAATACGATCCAAATATGATCCAATTACCAGATAGGTAATTTTTAGTAGATATTTAAAAAATTTAGATTTTGTTGATTTCGATGATTTATAGTGTAGTTATGCTCTATTTAAATTTTGAGAAGTGCAATTATCTGGCAAAATGCCAAAAATACTGGATTTTGATCCAAATTCAAACATTTTAGTATCATTCGAAAGGAAATCGTGAGTAGATGTCAAAAAATTTTAAATTTTGAGATTCTGATAATTTATCGTGTAATTATGCTCAATTTAAATTTTGAGGAGTGCAATTATCTGGCAAAATGCCAAAAATACTCAATTTTGAACTCAATTTAAAAATTTTAGTGCCATTCGAAAGAAAATGGTGAGTAGATGTCAAAAAAATTTAATTTTAAATTTTCATTAATTTTTCGTTGCACGATCCGAAGCGTATTCAAATTTTGATTTTTTCAACTTTGGACCGCTGCTATGAAGCGTGTATTTATCGGTGTGATTTCGCATAAATTGCATTGTAATAATTAGAGAAAGCTCTAATTTTTGAAATTGAAATCAGGTAGAGTTAAATTAACTGACACACTGTCTTTAAAAAATAACTAAAGCTAAAAATTCAACATTTTACTCAAAAAAATGACCACATGTAGTACTTGATTTTATATTCATTCCTTGACACTCTTCCAGACCACACCTAAAAGTAATACACCTTTTCTATAAATGTATCCTTTTCCCAGTCACATCATAATTTTCAACCTTTTTCCAAGTAACTTGTCTCTCTCTCTCTCTCCGAGTAGAAAAATGTCGAAATTTGCACGGATCGACTAACCGAGCCAAAAACTCTCAATTCCCGATCCTATCTTCTTCTCATCTCTTTTTTTATTTGGCGTTAATGTAAAACAAAATAAATGTATTCTTCGATGAGTAGTAGTTGCATTTTTTATATTTCTATAAACGGATAAATTATGATATCATTTTTTATACCGATGATTGATGACAACGAATTTAGACCCATTTATGAAAGGCTGTGTTTTTTTTTTGAAATAATTGACTGAGTTACTTACATGATGGGTTTTCAAGTGGTAAATGAATTGTAGGTGTACTTTTATTTCTTGTCTACGAAAATAGAAAGAACAGTAATAATTATTCAAACGGAATGTTTTGTATACAAGATGTTGGTGTGTTCTTGCATTTTATGCGACAGTGTTTGGATGGACAGACGGGCTCGAATTGTAGTCGGGCTTAGAATTGTCCAATCTCGAACAAGCTGAAAAAGGAATAGTATTTTGAGAAAATTTGATTATGTTTTCAAAACCGGTAACTAATCTTTATGGGGGTTAAAAAAAATTATCTGAAAACTCCTAGGAGCCAAGAAAGAAAGCCACGAAAATGGCCTTGAAATACATGCACTTTGGTTTTTTTAAGGTCATATTCAATATTATTTTGATGAAAGCTCAAAATTGACATTCCAATGTGTTTACCATGAAAAAACTACGGCCTAGAAAACCGTAGCTCGGCCAAGGTTTTGTATTTCTAGGCCATTGTTTTTTATTGATCTATTGCGAAGAACTTTCTAATCAAGCTATAGTTGCGGGAGCTGTCCGCGATCGCAAAGTTCAGAATCAATTAATTAGTTAAACATAACTAAATTTGTACTATGCATTCGTTTAAAAATAATTCTGTAAATTTTATTTGTGACAGGTTTCTTGTTAGACCCAACTCAATTCAGACTAAAATCATTCAAAACACGGTTTGTAAAAAAAATTTTTTTTTAATCACTCACATTATGTAAATGTTCATCCCTCACAAAACTGATCCTTCCGATATCTTTTAAAATGAAACGAATGTTGTTACCAATAAATGGACCTTCTTCCACAGTTATGAAACCTGGAAGACAGTGGATTTGATCAAGGGACAAAATTCAAGGAAGGTATATCTACCATTGCTCATAACAGTTGTCAACACAACTTCTCGGGTATTAGGCTTGACACTTATGTATCCACTTTCTCGATGAAGGTCTTCTTTATCACTAGACCATGCGGTTGCTCTGAAAAAAGGTATGTTAAAGGTTTATTCTTTTTTAACAATTGTTAACAATGAAAATATTTCAGTATAAGTGAAGTCACAGCCCACGTTCATTGGAAATCCCAATACTTTTCAAAGACTGCTAACGATATTTTTTCAGCAAAAAAAAGAGAAGTTTCACAGGAGGGCTTTGCGGTGTCAATTAATTTACCTATTATAAAAAGAGAGGAACTCGAACCCAATCCGAATCTGTTTTTAAAATTGTCTAAAACCACCTAGAAGCCGAGAAAACGAGGCTTCAAAACAATGGCCTAGAAAAAGTTTTCACCGATGAAAATTAGTCCGCAGGAATGAAAAATCCAAAAAAATATATATGATGTTTGTCCGTTTTATTTCATGAATATTTATGGAAAATTCTTAAATAAATCCCTTTTAATTCACGTTTTTTTGAATTCGTCACGTAAAAATACCCGCGGACTAGTTTTCGTCAATTGAAACTTTTTCTAGGCCATTGTTTTGAAGCTCGTTTTCTGGGCTTCTAGGTGGTTTTAGAAAATTTTTAAAACAGATTTGGAACGAGAATGAGGCCTATTTTCATCCGAGTAACATTTATAAGAACTGTGAAGTCTCCCTTTAATTTCCAACTTTATAGAAATACTTTGAAAATCATCCCATGTTGATTTCAAATTTCTTTAACAAAAAATATGAAGTACGTGAGCAAGCCCCTAAATATTTTTTTTTGGAAATAACAAGCTAATTACTCACCTGATCATATATTCAAGAAACCAGCATCAAACACCTTTTTTTTTTAGATATTTTGTATTTTTCTTAGAATTTTTATAATAGGTAGCATATTTTGATACAATTAGAACTTAACAACAAAACGAAATGTTCTAAGGAAGTGAAAAAAAACATACGTATAGTTTAAGCTTCGAATTTTTCTGGAATTTCCTTCCGGGATCGAAATTTCAACTTCTTCACTATACTTGAACGTCGGAATTGTTGGAAACATTACTCGTCCTGAATGTTCACCTTTCCATTTTCCGACAAGTTGCGAAATCGACGACAATTGAGGATTCAATCGACGGGTATCAAATCCTAAATCCCAGAATATAACATAACCATCGAGATTTTACTAACTCGCTTCATATTTTGGACAATTTCCGCATGATTTTAAACAATTCTTCCGAATATAATCCTTTTTCAGACAGCTTGAACGATCAGTTAATACCCATGATGAACAAGCATTATCAGAATCAACGCATCGTTGTTGGATGGTGAATGGAACGAAATACAGAAAACAGAAGAAAATAATCAAATTGAACATTTTATAAACAGAGAATTGAAGAATCGTTTGTTCACTTCCTTCATCGACATAAGGCAGTTTTAAACATGCCAACAAAAAACATTTTCATCGAAGGTCATTGATCTTCACAAATAGGTAGAAAAAAGAGGGAGTGTAAGTGATTTGGATGCTGGTGATAAAGACCAATTTATTATGAAAAAAGGGTTTTCAGATGTTTCCGACAAATTTTCTAGCAAGGTTTAAAGCCTGTAATGTGGAGAGATGATTGATGTAAACTAAACTATAGGTTCTTTGCAGTATTTTTATAAGTTTGTTTACACCAGTTTTCAATCGGGGTGAACTAAAACTCGTGTCCCTAGAAATTCCCCAAATTTGGATGAATTCAAATAGAGTGTATGTTTTTGATATTGTTAGCAAATATGAGTTTTGAGCAATTTGTATCTGTACTTTAGTTCAATCGTTTAAACAAAACAAGAATTTCTCTAATGAATCATAATAATTTGGCTTTTGGAGCTTAAATTTGTATACTGATGGCTGATATTTTGTCCATTTTGTTACAGTTTTTTGAGTGGTTGAAATGAATAATTAAAGAAAAATTTAGTGATGAACTTGGGCTAAATTTGTTTGTAGTAATGGTAACAAAACAATCTACACAGTTGAGTCAATATTTATGAGAAACGAAATATATGTTTAAATTTAGAAAAAGGATGTTCACATGACTAATTAACTAAATTTAGGACAGATCCAGATTATTGTTAATGTTTACAAATTGAGATCATTTTCTTAGAAATACTCAAAGCCCTTTCACGATAATTCGACAACATGATAATAACAACAATAGGGTCCAATGCCGGAAATGCAGATAGTGCAACGACGCCAAAATAATTGTTCCATTGGCCCGAATCATAGCCGAAAACGGGACAATACCAAGCGAGAAGACAAGGTGCAAAACTGATGCAAATCGGGATAGAGGCCTGAATGATGAGGGCCTTCAGAAGTGTTTTGTGATATTTCTGGACGCATTGTGTAAAGCTTTTATTTGCTAGAGCCACGAGGATCTTAAATGTAGAAGGTTTTCATTACGTGTGAAGCAAAATTAATAACCTTCGTTCCAAGAGCGATGTACAAAACAATTGAAAGTACTTGAACTGCAGTTAAGATAACAATTCCGACCCAACTTCGTGTCATACTACCAACAGAGCCATTCTGAAAGTATACATTGAGAAATGGTCCTTCTTAAAGACAGTGTTCCGACTCTACATGGACTCATTTTTAAATAGAGTCAAGAATTGTCGTTTATTTTGCCTCAGGCTCGCGGTAATGATAACCGTGCTGACAAGATAACAAGAGAATAAATAGGAATTAATTATCACCTTATATATTGCCCACAGCATTGGAATATTATAAGAGGTATGGTTGTATACTTCGCGAAACGACTCGGCAACGAAACCACGACCTTCATCAGTAGCATACAACAACAGCTCACAAGCCTAAATTTAAATTTCAACCCGATTATGCGCAAAATAATTAGTTTTCACCGCTGTCCAGAAAGCACAGTGTGCTATGAGAAATATAACAATAAAAATAATTCCGAAACGATTCGACATCCCGCATATCACTCGAGGGCTGGAAATTGTGATTATGATTTTTTATCAAGAGCCGGCCGGAATGCTTACTTGAAAATTACTAGATATCTGTACACAAAGTGCAAAGTCAAGACTCCATAACTCATGAAAATAAAACCGCATCTGATTGATAACACCAATTGTCCCCATCTCAAGCTCTAAACGATTGTAAGATTGTAAGATCGTTTTAATTTGTAAGATCGTAAGATCGTTTTAAGAAACGTCATCCGAGACGTCCAACCTTATGGAACGGCCCACTAGAAAGGAAGACCACGAATATCTGGTGGGTTCCATGGATACCCATTGGCACAATAATTTCCACCAAGGAATATACCATATTGAATATGGCGAACGTTAGGAGCAAGATTTTATATCGTCCCAGTGTTATTCTGACATCAGTTCTAATGCAGTAAATCAGAAGGGAATTCAAAATAATAGATAGAATAAAAAATAATTTCGGAAGGACATTATGGCTACAGTTAAGTTTCATGTTTGAAAGATAGAGTTGGTTGTTTTTCCTGAAAATTAACAATGAAATCGGCAGTGAGTCCGTTCAACAAATGCGTTTTAAAACAATGGCCTAGAAATAGTTTCCACTTGGCTGAACTTTTTCCTTTGAACTTCTTGCATGTTTTATTAATAAATATTTAGGAATTTTAAAAACAGTTTGTTAAATACAGTTATTCAGTTAATTTGACCCTACCTGTTCTTAGTTTCAAAAATTAGAGCGTTCTCTCATTAGTACAATGCAATTTATGCGAAATCACACTGCTAAATACACGCGTCATAGCAATCGCCCAAAGTTGAAAAAATAAAAATTTGAATGCGCGCGTGTCCGTGCGACGCGGTCTGTGTCCGTGCAACGCGGTCGGAATTGGCGCGAAACACAATTATTTGAATGTGGCTACATATTGGTGTTGTTCTTTGGACCACCTGGGCTCTCATTCGAATTTTGATCTTTTGCCTTGAATTTGGATCGTTTTAACTGATCAGCTGCCTTTAAGGCCTGTGTGGTCTATTTACATCCAGTTTCATTCATAGCTGGGCATCCTTTAAAGCTTGCTTGAATTCAACAGTGATGAGAAATTCATGTAGAACTTTTAATGGGAACATTATTAATCGCTGTGCAAAATCGGAGAAGATTCCATTAAACTTTCTATATCTGACGTTCTTTTACCTTTACTTGCAGCTTCGCAGCTTTCAGTTAACACTATCTAAATTCAAGGCGAAAACTAAAATTTCGAATGGGGCCCATTAAAATTTTAACTGACATACTGTCTTTAAAATGATCTAGGTCTCATTTCAAACGATTGCCCCGGGCTCACGACCTTGGAACATGGTTTCTCAATAACGTTCATTTAATAAACAAAGTGAAGAACAAAGAGTTTGAATATCTTATATATAAAATAAAATAAAGATGGGCGGATCGCAAAATCTCTCAAATTATGATTAACAATAGTGAGAGACCGAAAAGAAATAATGAATTTTTGTCTGAAACCAAAACACATATTTTCTGATGATTCAAACGTGCGCATCAGGTAACATTCTTGTTTTCGAAAAAAACAATTTTAATTGGACTTCGAAGCCTTCGAACTTTGTTCTTTGCTTGACAACCAACTCTTTTTTAGATACCTCATTGAAAGAAATTTGAGAGGAAAACTATTTTTAATAAACAAGATGGGTTTAGGGTCTGAAATTTTTTATGACTATTGCACTTTCGAACAATGGGCCGACGTTAATAGTTCAACAAAATTAGAAATTGCTCTAGTGAATCATAATAACGTGGCTTTGATGGTTGATGTTTTCACCACACTGTTCCAATTTTTTTGAATGAACAAAATGAACAAACAAAATAAAATTTAGTTCTTGGGCTACATTTCGCCTCACAATGTTATAATGATCACAAAACAAGGAAGTCTTATGTTCCCTGTATCCATTTGAAGGTCTCAGTGAGCAGCAAAATATTCGAACTGCATCCTGTATTGACGATCAATCCTAAGAATATAATTGAGAGATTGTATTACTTTCCGTCTACAAAAAATCTCGGAGATTTTTATATTCATCTGAAAATTGTAGGGTCTGCGGAACATGAAATTATGATAAGCACTTTGCAAATCTTTGCAAAAGTGGAATAACAGAAGGAATTTAAAAAAAAATGTAGTTTGAAATAACACAGTACACATAATTTTATATTTTAAATTTTATTGGAAGTATGTATCGTTTAAAAGATATGCATCGAGCAACACCTTAAGCAGTGGCCGACATTGGAATAGTGATTGTTCCAGCTGGTTGAACGGCTCCAAACGCGGCTTGTGGATCAGTGGCATCGGCTGGAGCGTTGGCGAATTGAATGACAAGCTTGTCCTCCTTTGGTGGTCCGGCGGTTCTTGTGACAACAACTTCCTTGGCTCCTGATGGGTCGACGAATCCGAAGACTGGAGTGATACGGTACTCGTTGTTGTTTGAAGACTTGATCTGAAAGAAACATCAACATAGATACGAAAGTGATCCAGTAGAAAACACTTTACCTTGAAGACAAGTTTATCAGCTCCTCCATTGACAAGCTTATGAGTTGAACTTCCTCCGGCGGCTGGAACGGTGCATGCTGGTGGATCGGCGGTCAAAGACATTCTTCAGTTGGGTTGCTTTGTAGGGAAATTGTTTCCTTCACAATGATTATTCCCACCGTATTTATACCCACATTTTCCACGTTGCATATTATATTTTTATCTCGAGAAAATCAAGGCACACGTTCCTCTTTTTAAACTTTAAAAAAAATATTTTCAAAAATGTTGTTAATTTTTTTGTAATTCAATTCAACTTCCTCTATTTGTCACGGTGGGATAAAGTGAACCGAAATTGTCATCACGAGCAACGCTTTGTGTGTGTACACCGTTACGACAAATTGCACACACGCAAAAATTCGATTTTTTTACAAATGGCATTTTAACGCCTACAATGCATGAAAAAATGAAGTTTTTGCGTTAAATATGTACATAAAGTATGGCTTAATCTAATTTTTTTCACTCCGAATTACAAAATTGCGTCCCTGAGAAGCTGCATATAACGCGTTTTGTGTAACCGTGCCGCACGATTGCAAAAATGCCACGGAAAATATTATCTGAGCAGAAAGGAACATTTTTTAACGTTCTGGGCAATCAACATGACCGAAAAACCAAAATTTGTTTTAGGATTTTTGGTTCTGTACGATAATAATGCTCCCAAAAATATGAAAACGTTTTTCACGTGGAACTGTCAACAAAAACATGTTATATTTTGCCAATTAAAAAAACCAACAATTTTTAACCAATACATATTCATTTTCTACAAAATAAAGATCATATTTTTCAAAGTTGATAGAAAAATAAAAAATGGAAGTTCCAGAAGCAACAAATAACTGTGAGAATATATATATTCCAGACACTTTCATGAATCTTTCTTCAGTTTTATCGATGTTCATCATATTTATCAGCATTTGCTACCTGCTCATCGGATGCAAGACGGGCGATCGAGATGCGACATCAAGACGGAAACGTCGGTTAAGTGAGGAATCATTGAGGGAGAAATCACCTGAAAAATCGAAAAAAGTGGCAAAAAAGGAGCGGAATGAGAAGGAGAAGGAGAAAAGTAGCTCGCGAAAGTCTCGAAAGTCGAAGAGGTCTAGAAGATCTACGAAATCTTTGAAAACTGCTAAGAGCCCGAGAAGTAGTCGACGTAGTAGGAAGGAAGGTGAGTTATTGTTTCCCAGGCACTTTATAAAAATTTATTTTACATTTTAAATGCAAAAAAACAAAAAAATGAATAAAAGTGCACGAGGGTAGGCCAAGTGTTTGGAGGCACATGTGTTCGTTTTCTTATAAAGCATTTTCCATGGTTGAAAAAAATAGACGAAGTAGAATCCGATTTCCCATTTAATGATTTAATTTTATTTTTAGTGTTGCTTCAGACTAAACGCTTCTACGGGGTGCGTGGCCTAACTTTTTCAACGCTCGAACACTTGTGCCTCCAAACACTTGGCCTACCCTCAAGTGCACAAATTTAATAGGTGGCCTAGGAACCCTAACTATCGCGGACTAGTAACCCAAACTCTTCCGCGGTGAAAAATTGTTTGCAGGCAAAAAGCCCGATGATTACGAAGAAGAAGACCCTACTCAAGTTTCCAGTGAAAGGAAGCGAAAATCTAGAAAATCAACAAGACTACCCAAATCGCCACTCTCCACAAAATCCGAAAAGTCTACGAAATCTGAGAAATCAGCCAAGTCAGATAGAAAGGAAAAACGTTCTAGAAGGAGGAACCGCGAGGAACGTGAAACAAGTTTAGATGCGGGGCAAAGTGCGAAAAGTGAGAAGAGTAAGGAAATGATGAAGCCGCCAAAGATTCAGGAAGCTGCTGAACATCCCACACAATCTGATAGTTTTAAAAATCGCCAACAACGTAGAAAATCAATGGAACCGCCGAAATATGGTGTCTATGCTTCGCCAAAGATAGGAAATTCCAAAGAATTGATTGTGAAAGAGGGAGGATCACAGAAAAAAGACTTGAAGAAGCCGAATCCAGATAGAAGTTGGATTTTTGATCCACCGCCGAAACCGTTGAAAAGTGTTAAAAGTAGGAAGTCAAAGTAAGTATAACTGTAAAAAATACAGAAGATTACACATATCTTGCAGAAGTCGTAGCAAAATTGTAACACCTAAGAAAAGGTCGATGGAAAATGCGTCGGTAAATCGAAAGGAGAAGAAGAAATCGACAAAAAAGGGTTTTTTGTCGAAATTTGGGTTCAGGAATAAGATGAGGACAAAATCTAGGAGGTTTGTGAAGGAGCAGTGAAAATTAAAGGATATTTTCTTTTTAGTCGTTCGCCAGCAGTCAAAAGTCGAGGTTGAAGGAAGTATTTATGAATGTTTCTCTTTTTTTCTTGGGGTCAATAAATATAAAATATTTAAATTACGAAATGCTCAACCTCACATCCGCTCCGCACGCACGCGACGCGGCTGCCGACACTCACACACACTGAAATATCGGCGATAAAATGAACTTTTCAAATATATCGGCGGGAAAAAGAATTTTTTAAATTTTCCAATGTGTTGAGTGTCGGCAGCCGTGTCGCGTGCGTGCGGAGCGGCTGTGAGGTTGAGCAGCCTTCCGAACACAATGATCAAGAATAATTGAGTTGACAATACCATATTTTGATAACGATAAACTGCAAGAATCTTCAAACAAAATTCTTTGAGTTTATTTTCTATTTTTGTTTTGAAATATTTCTAATTGTACTCCAAACGTCGTCATAACGTAATTGTATTACAATTCGAGTCTGGCATAGTTCGAGAGCTGATATCAAAACACACGTTGGAAATGAAAAGACCAACAAAAATACAATTTTTCGTCTGAAAATATATTTTGATAACAAAAACAAAAAAAATTATTTTCTGACTCTTTTTGTTGTTATACGTCAATTAACTGGGTGACACATTTAAGACCTCGAAAATGTACTCGATGTAAAGAATACAATAATGAAAATGTAAAATTTATGTTTATTGATGAGAGTATGGTTCGTGGGTTGAAATATGAAAAGTTGGGATAGATACGAAATCATTCTTTACAGAGAGTATTCTCGAAATCAATCTCAGCCTGAATCAAAATAGGTTTTTTTGACAGACTACAACAAGTTCATTAGTTAAAGTACCATTTACAAACCAGATTGAGATGAAAATAGACTTCATTCTCATTCCAAATCTGTTTTTAAAATTTTCTAAAACCATCTAGAAGCCGAGAAAACACGCATAAAAAACAATGGCCTAGAAAAAGTTTCCACCTGACCGAACTTTTTCCTATCAGCGTTGTTTCTAATATATTTATAAATATTTACGGAAAATGCCTAAATTAATAAATTAATACTTATAATTTAACATTTTCTGAATTCTTCATGTAATAATTGCCGCGGACTAGTTTTCGTCAAAACTTTTTCTAGACCATTGTTTTTAAGCTCTTTTTCTCTAGTTCTAGGTGGTTTTAGAACATTTTAAAAACAGATTTGGAATGAGAATGAGTTCTGATTTTATCAGACACATAAAAGAAAACTATAAATCTTTTAGACATGAAACTTTGACCTTTAATATCAAGTGACACCGTGTCTTTAAAGCGTTCACAAATATACATTTCTGGAAGTTTTTCTTTCGATTTCCCCAATGAAATAATAATAATTCTAAATTCCGAATAATGAGTTGTTCTTTTGATCTCTCGATATTAATCATAAAAATTTCAATTTCACCTATTTGGTAGAAAAAAACTATAAAATCAAAATACAATATTTATTGAGAATATTTAATGTGAATGATTAATGAATGCATAATTTTTTTTCGTTGTTCAAGAATTTGAATATCATAGAAGTCAATAAATCAGAAGTTTTGAGTCTGGTTACTAGTTTGTATTGTGATTCGATTTTCCATTGATCTCGTTTCGTTTATGAATCTATCCCATTTCAAAATTCTCAAAATTCTGTTTCGATAATTCGGGAGAGCCGTCATCACCACCAATGGATCCAGAACCGGAAACATCGACAACGCAATGACACCAAGATAATTGTTCCATTTTCCAAGATCAAGTCCTAAAACCGGCCCATACCAAGCGAACAAACACGGAGCGAAACTGATACAGATTGGGATGATTGTCTGAATCACAAGCGATTTGAACAATCGTCTATGAAATCTGATGGTGACTTCTGAGAACGCGTGGGTGGCGAATTTTTTGCTGATCTGGAAAATAGTGATGGTTTTGGTATTTTTTGGAATGGTATCTGTTTACCATAGTTCCTACGATAATATACAATAAAATCGCATAAATTGAAATTCCGGTCAATATCAAAATCCCCGACCAACTTCGAGAAATCACATCGTTTGAAGCATCATGAAAATGGTCAATCGAAAAATGAAAAAGAAAAGATTTTTGAAAAGACTTCGAATTCTGAAGCAGGATATCAAAATCCCAATCCTACTCATATATTAATTTAAATTCCCAACATATTATGGAACAAAATTTCTAAAATAGGCTTCAGACTTCAAATAAAAAACAACTACAGCTGAAAATTTGTAAAAAAAAATACTCGATAAAGTGCAGTGAGCATTGGAATTGTGGTAGCATCTGCTTTGTAAGTCTGACGAAATTCATCAGCTATAGAATTGCGAATTTCCATGTCAGCGTAGAGGAAGATTTCACAGATCTGATGAAAAAAATTGAATTCATGTTTAAAAATAGGCTTAATTACAGTTGACCAGATGATCCCATGGGTTATGAAGAAAATGAAGACTGATATCATTCCTAAAGGTTTTGAAAGTATTTGAAGAATATGCGGGCTGGAAAAATATTAGAATACATTTGTGTTTTTGTACAGTTTAAATAATGACGTCGTTTTGCAGCTCAGTCTATTTTAGTAGGTTCGGATATGAACGATTATGATGTCCCCGAAAAATAAACAGGTCCCAGTAAATTTTTAGTGTCAATGGTTTAGAGTATTGTTAAGATAAAAATTTCTGGCCGCTCGTTTTGCGAAGTGTCGTTGGGAATTTCGCGACCAAGACCAACAGAGAAATTTGAATTTGAGCGCGTTGCGGTCGCGCTGCGAGTAAATCCCCAACGACACTCCGCAAAACGAGCGGCCAGAAATTATTATCTTGACAATATACGTTATTAAAATTACAATATTTAGCTGGACTCTTTTGTTATTCTGGGACCATATAGCACCCGTGGTTTGATAACTGAGCCTCATTTTATCACCATGCACATTTTATGAACACCTTTTTTTAAGACACGAGAACATTTTGAATTTTTTAATAAAAACGTATTTTCTCTAGTGCTCTGAACAGCAATTCTGAATTTTCAAAAATGAACGAAATTTCCTAGGGTTACGGTCTAGAAAGGAGGCGTCACGGGATAAAGGGCTTTGTCAGGAATAACCTAATTTTGGATATCTAATTTGTTACTTATACTTAAGTACACGATTAGTTTATTTATCGCTGAGTAATTCAACCTTTCAAAATGTCAAAATAGGATTCCGTTTGATGGGCTGCTAGTTAAGCACCCATCAATACAACTTTAAGAATGATGTGGTGCCGCGTCCGCCCCTTGGGCATCGGTCCCTCACCATAACGTACTTGAGCGGGAGACTGGTTATATATTACTTATTCTTTACTTTTTTCTAATCAACTGAACTATAATGAAACAATTCCTGTGTTATTTCAAGTCCCAAAAAAGAGATAAATCCGGCCGATAGAGGGTGATCCCCATTGGCACCGGGTGGTCACCAAAATGAAGAGATTCTGGGCAGAAGCCAGAAGCGTGACATTAATATGTAATTTTTAAAAGTTTGGGTATATAGAAAAATACGTATTGTTCTTATTTAAAACATAATCTTTGCACATAGCAGCTTAGGGGCTTACTAATTTTAAGAACTGCAAAACGAGCTGCATTGTAACTGAAAACTTACTTGAAAATGGCAAAGTATCTGTACAAAAAATGAACAATCAATATTCCATAGCTCAATGCAATGAAACCACATCGAATTGATATCGACAGTTGACCCCATCTTGCACTCTGAAAATAAAACGTTTAAACTGAACTTCCTATTAGTAATACATTAAAAAATGGGCCGTCTGTCAGATAAACGATGAAGGTAGACGATGTACCATGAATTGCGATAGGTACGATCTGCTCAACTGATGAATAGGTAATATTGAAGCAGGCAAAGAACACAAGCATGAAACGATATTTTCCCATCACCGATTTTCGTTCCGTCATGATTAGTGCAATAAAAATGATGTTGAAAATGTAGGCAAGAATTGCGAAAAGTTTCGGGAGATAATAATGCGTCCAGTTGATGTACATTTTGAAAGAAGTCTGAAATTTAGTTTTTTTTAAATAAAAAAACAACCAATTTTTTCAGTGGCTCTATTTCTCTAACTTCAGATGCATATTAATCAAGCGTATAAAACAATCTAGATGAAATCAAACTAAACATGTGCCGAGAAATTCTACTAAACATGATTATGTGAAATTTCAGGTGAAATTTCAGAGAAAATGAACAGAATTAAGAATTTTGGTGGAGCATAAGTACTTAAATCTAGAAGACGCCCACTATGCGTTTTGTATGAACAATTTTTTTAATCTGCTGTTAACATATGACACAATAGATATCTTAACTTAATATCTTTAGGCTATAATACTCCCTCGTAACAAAAAAAACATTTTTTTGATCAATTGTTATATTTTTTTAATCTTCGTGTTTTTTTAGGTAGTGTCTACCTAAAGGGGATTAGTTTGTTCGTAAAATCTCATGGATAGTGCGTATTACAAAACACCTAAACTGAAATACTAATCTTATGTTAGAAGATTTGAACCCAACGGAAGATCCTGCTAAAGTTCAGGGGGTGTCATTTGAAGAAAATTATTTTAGGATAGCACCAATATGAAAAAAAGTTGGGACTATGTGAAATTCTCGAAATTTTATCTTAGACTAGGATTGTTCGGATTTTCAGAATCACTTTTTTCAAAGTTGTTCGGTTATTGTACAAATTAGGTGCCCGCCGCAATACTATCACACTATAATTCGCTGCAAGACCCGTTGTGCACTTGGAACACCTGTAATCGAGGAGGACCTTACTTTGCTAGTGAATGCAACTAAGATGAAAATAGACTTCATTCTCATTCCAAATCTGTTTTTAAAATTTTCTAAAACCACCTAGAAGCCGAGAAAAGATCTTCAAAAAAAAGGAATGACCTAAAAAAATCTTTTTTTAATTTTCAAAATTTCAAAATCAGTTTTGTTCAGCCAGGTGGAAACTGAAGATTTTTCTAGATCATTGGTTTGAAGCTCGTTTTCTCAGCTTCTACTTGATTTCAGAAATTTTTAAAAACAGATTTGGGATGAGTAAGATGTCTATATTCATCCTAGTAATATTCATTAGCTCCGTAAAGTCATACTTTAATTCAAAGCTCTTTATTCGAACTTTTCGATTTTGGCACCAAGTATTACAATTCAACAACATTAGTGAGCAGAACAGACTCCCGTGTCAAGGAGTGCATCACAGATCATTTTTAGCTGTCACATGGTTTCTGAACCGCTATTTTTATTTGTCCATTATATTCAGAATCCCTATATTTCAACGAATCAGAGACTTTTCTGAATGTCCGTTCTCTTGTAATCGAGCTATTTTCAAATTGATTTTAGCCCCGCCCATTTTCAGACGGATAACCTCAAAGGCAACAACAAGTTTTTGGTTGGAACTTGAATTGTTTGGTTTTCACATGTAATCTACTACGGAGGTAAAGAATCTAATGGTGAAATAAATATATACTGATTAAATTTACAAGCTCTTTAAAAATGATATTTGCTCAAAATAGACAACAACAAAATAGACAGTTCAAAATAGACAACTCACAAAAAATGATATTTGTTAAAAAAAAAGACAACGTCGACGTCTTCAGTTGCCTTCGTCATCATAACATAATGACGATTATTTAGAGCTGTGTTTTGGATATTGGGTATTTTTTCAGTAGTAATACAATCTTCACTTTTGGGTGCCTAATCACAATTACGAAATTTATATACAGGATTTAAAAAATGAAGATGAAATTAGCTGAATTTCTGCAAATCGATTTTTTTAGCCCAAATTTTGGACAATCGGTTTTTAATGACATCCAAGAGCAAATTCGAAAAATATTTTTATATGTCGCATTGTGAATAAAGTTTAAAAAATATTTTCAAAAACATTGATCTAAAAACTACTTTTTGGTCTTGAATTCCAACATCAGTTCTCATTCAAACGTGTCTAATTTTTAATGTATTCTAATGCTTTCCAAGCACATTGTTTTCTTAAGCAGAAATCTGAAGATTTCAGCCACAAATATACCGATCATAAATCTTATTTTTATTTGAAAATTGTTATTCAGCGAATGGATAAACGACAACTAACATCAAAATACGATATTTAGCAAAAATATATGGAAAGAGAGTATTTACAAATAGTAATAATTGAATAATTCTGAAATCACAAACACGCCATTCAATCTTTAAAACGTTCTTGTTGTATTACTGTTCTGTGTTTTGATCTGCTCTAGTGACGTTGTCTCCCTTATAAATCGATCCCATTTCAAAATGCGTAGAACTCTGTTACGATAATTTGGAAGAACTAAAACAACTGCCAAAGGATCCAAGAACGGAAATGCGGACAACGCAATGACACCCAAATAATTGTTCCATTTTCCAAGATCCATTTTCAAAACCGGCCCGTACCAGGCGACCATACAAGGCGCAAAACTGATACAAAGTGGGATGACTGTCTGAATCACTAGTGATTTGAATAGTTGCTTGTGATATCGTTTTGTAACTGCTGAGAACGCGTTGGTGGAGAATTTTCGTGTGATCTGGAATATTCAGTTGTTTGGGTCATTAGTATACTCTCTTTAAGCTCTCATACTTTTGTCCCAAGATAAATATAGAGTGTAATCGCATAGATTGATATCCCAGTAAGAATCAAAATCCCAGCCCAACTTCGGAAAATAATACTATCTGACCCATCCTTAAAAGGTATACATTTAAAAATAACTAATATATTGATGTTAAATACCATGTAAAGAGCAATAAGCATTGGAATTTTGCTAGAATCAACATGATAAGTCTCATTGAACGCATCATAGATATATCTATGAATTTCGTCATCCGCATAAAGGAAAACCTCACATATCTATTAGAATTAAAAATTTGATTTAACGCATTTTGACAAATTTTCTTTACCGTTGACCACACAACTCCATGAGCTATAAAGAAAATTAATAAACCTATTATTCCACTAGGCTTTGCAAGAGAGCGGATGACATGTGGGCTGAAAATGATAGATAAATATATTCCTTAGATTTTTAAAAATTACTTGAAAATGGCAAAATATCTGTACAAAAAATGGACGATCAATATACCATAACTCAGAGAAATGAATCCACAACGGACCGAGATCGACAATTGCCCCCATTTTTCACTCTTAAATAATAATTATTATAGTTAAAGGAGGGCTTCACGGATATAATTAATGTAGCTTAAATGAAAATAGACTTTATTCTCATTCCAAATCTGTTTTTAAAATTTTCTAAAACCACCTAGAAGCCGAGAAAATGAGTTTCAAAACAATGGCCTAGAAAAGTGTCCACCTGGCCGAACTTTTTCCTATGAGCTTTTTTCGTGTTTCGTTAATACGTAATTATGTAGAATGCTTATATTAGTCCTTTTTTAATGTTTTTTCATCTTAATTTAGGTTTTTTAAAATTAATTAATGTTGTTTTTGCATTTTTCATACCTGCGGACTAGTTTTCGCCGGTGGGCACTTTTTCTAGGCCGTTGTTTTGAGGCGCGTTTTCTCAGCTTCTAGGCGGTTTAAAAAAATTTTAAAAACAGATTTGGAATGAGAATGAACTCTTTTTTCATCCCAGATGCATTTCTTGACTCCGTAAATCGCTCCTTTACAAAAAATACCTCAAAAAATGGGCCATCTGTAAGGTAAACCGTAAACGCGGCACCTGTTCCATGAATCGAAATTGGGACAACGAGTTCCACTGTTGAATAAACCATGTCAAAAATGGCAAAAAACACGAGAAGATACTTGTATTTTCCCATCACATTTTTGCGTTCCGATAAAATTAAGGTGATGAAAATGATGTTAAAAATGTAGGAGAGAATGCCGAACACTTTTGGAAGATAATAATGGGTCCAGTTGATGTACATTGTTTGAATCTAAAATTAAAAGAAAATGAAACACTGATTTCTGGTGAAAATAGGGTTTTATAGTTGATATTTTTTGTATATTGTCTGGGGCGGAGGCAAAAACTATTGCGACATTGTTTTAGCAGATCGAATAGAATACTAATGAAAAACCTTTTTTTTTACATCATAGTACATCATATGCTTTTAATCCTTAGCACTGTTGACGTAGTTCTTGATTTTTCTTCAAAAGGTTTAAAGCTTAGGTTAGAAATATTTAGACTAACAGTGAACTTGATGCGATTAATGGAACAAATTCAATAGAAACTACGGTATAAGAAAAGAAATGAAAATGAGTAAACTCTAACATTTAATCACTGAAAATATAGGAGTATTCAATAGACTTTTTTAAAAGATCAGCTTCAATCTCTAAATTAAATTTTCACAGATTGGATTACTACGATAACACAATTTCAATTTCAATCGTTGGTTTTCTGTAACTAATTTTGGCTTTGAAATGAGAAAAAAAGCTAAAACTTTTGCTGAAATCTTTCGGTCACTGGTGGGGAACTCTCACAATTTCGAATTAAACCGTAATGTTACAGTTTGTAAGTATATCTTCAAAACCTCTTATCAATTTTTGAAAAAGAAACATGTAAGATATGGAGTAAAAAAATCCAGAAAAAATATCAAAAGTACAGAAAATTTAATGTGAACGAACGTTAGGGTCAATTTAGCCTAATTCGAAGCGAATATTTTGGGTCTCCAATTTTTTTTTACTTAAATTGGGCAAATTGGCAAACTCGTCTTGGTAGACCCTTGGTAAATTAGCACAAATTGATAAAAACGTCAATTTGCCCAATTACTTACAATGCACAAGAAATCACTCATCAACTCACTGTTTTTTTACTTAAATCTTAACCAGATTAGCTGATGTACTCTCTTCTCTTTAAACAATAATTTTCTATCCGGTCTCTAGTAGTACATGTATATTTTTCTGTAGTAGATATTGCAAAACGAATATACAATTTTGTATTCGCAAAAAGTACATACTTGGATTCTGGAAAGAGACTCACTTTGATGTCATATTTAGCTAATTGGAAAGAGCTTAGCTTGTCGGTTCGGAAACTGCTTTCGAACCCGACCCGTGGGTGCCAAAAAAATTTAAAAAGCTCAAAATTTTCATAAATGGCAACTTTGGAAGATCATAACTTGGATCAGATTCTATATTTATGAATGAAAATTAGGGAATATGTATCATTTTGGTTATTCCCTGGCCCAAAGCCGATTGTGAAGGTAAGCAATGCATTTAGCTAGAACCTAAAAAATCAATTTTATAAAAACCTAAAGAATAAATTCCCAAATTTTCATTAAATCAGTTTGAGCCAAGTTAGTAGCAGCCAAATTCTGATTTTGAAAATTTCTGAACTTTCCGGAGTCATTACAGGCTCAAATGAGTGGGTTTTGCAAGTAGTCTTAGTCAACAAGCTTCACATCAAAGGATCGTTTCCTTGGATCCTTGATGAAGGATCCTTGATCACGAAGACCATGATGATCATGATGAAGGATCCTTGATCAGGAAGATCATGATGATCATGATGAAGGATCATTGATGAACGATCCTTGATAGTCTTCTTTGGATCGGAGCGTACAAATTTCAGTTGAAAACATGAGTTAAATATATTTTCGAATAACCTCACAGTTCTCAGAAATATATGAGATTCTCACAATTTGAGACATAAACACTCGTTAAACAGAGATCTTCGAATTTGCAATTTTTTGAAAAATGACAAGTCTATTCAAGCATCAGAGACACTGAAAAGTTCAGTTTCTGAAGCGGAAACACATGACCACAACAATATTGGTCAGCTTTTCGGAGACGTATGAATATGAAATAAAAATCTGTGAAAAGCATAAGAATTAAAAGGTTCAATTTTACTGATTCCTTTTTGAAGACAATAAAAAAATCCAAAAATCTTAAAACATCTAAAAATAATTAAAGATCCCGTTTTCAAACAACGACAGATTTAAAGATCTCATTTGTCTCCTTTTCTCTGATTTCTGAATTTTCAAGAACATGCTCACATCATTTGTTTTCAGTTATTTTCACCTCGTTGGTAATTGTTCTTCATGGATAATTAACACGTGACAAAGATATCCATCAAGATAGGAATTCAGATTGTATCGAGCTGATCATTGGTTGCTCAAAACTTAATCCTCTTCTTTAACTTCTAAAGAATAGTGTCCAGACTGGTATTTTTAATATGTGCTAAGGATTAGAATCGGTATTGAAACCGTTTTTCTTCGAGTTTTGGTATAAGCTGCTCACAAATTCGGCTTTATAAACGAGCAAGCGCGCTCTAAAAACCGACACGCTCGCAGGCGAAGCATAACGAGGGGGAGACTATACGCAGACAACTACCTCTCACCAACAACACTATCAACAGAGGGAAATCAACAGAGGGAATCCCACCGTTATGCAACCGATTTTGTGAGAGGCCTATAATGTTATTAATTGTTACTCCGTTACAAAAAATTAGCGTTTTGATAGATATTCAGGGAAAGCAATGCACCGGAACGTTTTCCATTTTGTCCGTGGTCCGTCCCGGACAAGTCCCGGACCGCCCTGAACCTTTTCAGTTTTCGTCAAACATGCACGGTTTGCATAAACCCATAGAAGATGCCGAATTACTGACCTTCTTAAAAAGTAAAATTTGGAAGCTTCATCTATTTTTCAAGCGCTTTTATGCATTTTCCTTTTATTTAGCTCTATTCGATCGAAAATAAGATAATGAAAAAGAAGTGCATGTTTCAGTATCAAGGATTTTAGGTAGAGTTTTAAAATTTCAGTAAGGTTCAAGCTTTCAGCTGCAATTCGAATTATGAAGATCGATCGTCTTAGAGGAAAACTATTTAAGTCAGGGACTGTCCCGGTGCATTGCTTTCCCTGAGTTTTCCCTCAAGTTGCCTAGAAATAGAAGGTAACACGGTTTGGAGTAAGTTAAAAAATTTTGAAGAATTTGGAAACGCGAGAAAAAAATAAAAAGTAAATTTAAACAAGTACAAGACCTTAGTTGATAATTTGATGTTTTATGCCATCTGCAAAATTTTGATAGTCACTACGGTCATAGGCATTCATATCATATGTAATTTTAGGAATTATGTTTATTTTTATAAATAAAGAAAAAATGTGACTACTACTGTGAAACCTATGGAAAATTCGCAATAAAAGCGAAACATGATTCCTATGAAGAAAATGGCATAACCTCTTACACTTCACTTTTCAGCTGTTTCTGAGATTACTTACAATTGTAGTTTTTTTCTGAACTTATTTATAACTTAATAATAGTGGTTAGTTGCTTTTTTTCGACTTCAACTTCGTTCATTAAATTATAGACAATTGAACGAACACTATGAGTATAAATCAATCACCAAACAATAAAAAAACATGTTTTTTATTAGGTTTTCGATTTAATTTTATGTAAAGCCTGAAACTAATTTATAATATATGTGTATTTCGTAAAAAAATATATATTAGCTTAATTATCTCTTTTTCTGTTACCGGAAAATACTAGAATTTCATTGAGAGGGGGGTTTGTTCAATTTTTCATCTTATTATTCCATTCGTTAATTAATTCCTATATCCTCCAGCAAAATATCAACAAAACACGAAATTATATGTCAGGCGTAATGTACATCATTTTTGCTCGGGTTTTAAATAAACCAAGTAAATGTCAATCGTCAATATTTTCAAAAAGAGGTTTAATCTTCATATTGTTAACGTCAAAGCCTAGTTCTTTAAAAACTTTACAGCGAAAATCTAAAAGGTGGATTAGTCTGGGTAAAAAAAAAGTAAAAAATCGCCTAGGTACTCGAAATTGTTTCAGACAATTTCAGCACTCTGAGAGCTTCAATTCGCTTCGTTTGACTCAATGACTAATATAAAACAAATAATGCTTAAAACAAAAATAAAGTATTATTAAGAGTTCCTTGTTTCCGTTATATTTATGACTAATGAGTAACCATGAATTTTGAATCATTTTTGAACATTTGAATTAAATATGAGAACGCTAACTTGATAAGCCACGCTCAAAAGTTTTGAACAGTTGTTAGATTGATTTGATTGAATTATAGGAGGGGGGGGGGTGGGCTCCGGAGAGCTCAGAACGGGATTCAGATGAATAAAAATATGATTATTTATCAATTGATAGCAAAGAATTTAAGTCGAAAAACTGATAAAAATTTGAAAAAAAAGCGAATACGGAAAATGGTCGAAGAAATGCAATCTGGGCTTCTAGGCCGTATAAGAAAAACTACCGAGAGGTGGCCCGAAAATCAAAATTTCATTTTTTAGGAAATGTCTACATTCGATTTCTCATAAGGAAATTCTGATAAGATTTTTAAATTTTTTTTATTTTTATCGATTTTTCTTATTTTTCGACTTTAAAATTTTTTTGCTCTCAATTGGTAGATAATCAAATTCTTATTCATCTGAACCCCATTTCTGAGCTCTCCGGAGCCCCAACATGTAAGAACCAATTCAAAAAAAAACGATAATGATCAACGAAAAAATTGCGAAAAAAATCTAAAATAAAAACTAGCATAAAAATTGGGCGAAATATTGGCCAAAGTTGTGTAACTTTGACTAACAAGGGAAGTGCGCGAGGTCACCATCGCCAATCGAGTTGAGTCCTATACCATTCGATAGAGCTTTAAAAGTAGGTCTAGAATCCGTTTTAAAAGTCTGGCATTTCGACCTGTGAGCCGGTGAAACATGGGCTCAAAGTTCCGCGAAATAGGTGCGCGCTTATAAGCGCACGGAACCCCTCCTCCACCATGTAAAAGTTCGATTCTAGGTTCCTTTATTTTTTGCTAGTTTTTTACAATATTTTCGCAATTTTTTAGTATTTAGAATCGAATTCTCCATCAATTTAACAAAGCTCGCATTTAACCGAACTTGCAACAGTTTCGCATGATGAAAAAAGTGAGTGAATTTTGGCTTGGTTCAGATCCCTCAGATGCCATTCTTGTTGTTTTCCACCCACAACGAATCAAAATGTATTCTATTTCTGTGTTTTCCCTCTATTTGTGTACTTCTCAATTATAATGTTATTGTTTTCCTATTCTTGAAATGAGCATCTATTTCCGGAGTCTGAAAGTGACTCTTATTATCTTCGTAAAAATGACGAGTTTGTTAATCGAAATTGTTTTAAAATATGTTGCCAGTATAGTTTATATAGTTATTTTTTCGGGGAGCTCTTGTTTTTTAATTCTGGAAAGTAGAAAAAATTTTGTATTTTTGATAAAAGTTGGAGAAATCTTAGTTGTTTATAATTATATTTTGCAAACCAAAAAATGTCCAAAACGTTCGTTTTTTGCATTTTTAAAAAACAATATAGATAATGATGTTTTCTTTTTAAAATTGTGTTTTCAAAAAATAGCGCGTTGTGTTTAGAATTCTTAAAGAAGGAATATATCCGTCATGATGTTGAAATATCTTGTTCTCTGTTTCTATATTTATAGTTTTAAATAGTATTCATAAAGTAATCTTTACTACACGAATTCTTTAATCTGAAATAAGTATTAATTTAAAGCTTTCCGTCATTTCTTACCACTATATACCCTTCTCCGTGTGATCGTGACGTTTAGAACAATAGTAACCTAAGCATATAAAAGGGGAGGAGATTAGAAAACAATACTGTTAGCTCTTCAGAATAAAAACCTTGAATGAATTGCTTTTAGGATATTCGTTTTTAATTTGTTTTTTTCTCTATTTAAAAATATATTTTAAATGCACATTTTAGACCCATATTTAAGCGAACGAATAATTGTATTTTTCAGTTCACCATGTACATCAGTTGGGTTCATTATTATCTTCCGAAAATATTTGGAATACTTTCCTATATTTTCAATGTTATTTTCATCATCATAATCATGTCTGAACACAAATCAGTGCTCGGAAAATACCGTTATATGCTGATATTTTTCGCAATTTTCGATATGGTATATTCGACAGTTGAACTTTTTGTACCAATTGCGATACATGGTGCCGGCTCTGCTTTTGTTATTTATCTCACGGATGGCCCATTTTATGAGGTAATAATAAATAGGTTATTAAAGTAGGCCTTGATAATGAATGCGTCTGGGATGAAAATAGACAACGTACTCATTCCAAATCTGTTTTTAAAATTTTCTAAAACCACCTAGAAGCCGAGAAAACGCGCCTCGAAACAAAGGCCTAGAAAAGTTTCCAGCGGCGAAAACTAGTCCGCAGATATAAAAAATGCAAAAACAACATTAATTAATTTTTTAAAAACCTAAATTAAGATGAAAAAACATTAAAAAAGCTCTAATATAAGCATTCTAAATAAATATTTATTAACGAAACACGAAAAAAGCTCATAGGAAAAAGTTCGGCCAACTTTTTCTATGCCATTGTTTTGAAGCTCATTTTCTCGGCTTCTAGGTGGTTTTAGAAAATTTTAAAAACTGATTTGGAATGAGAATGAACTCTATTTTTATTTAAGGTACATTTATTATCTCCATAAAGCCCTCTTTTTTTAAGAGGGAGCGGGGGCGGACTGACTTAAACTTAAAGACAGTGGGTGTGTCATTGTATATGGTTTTTTGTTTTTTTTTTAAATGTCGATTCTAGGTTCCTTTATTTTTTTCTAGTTTTTTAGAATGTTTTCACTATTTTTTAGCTTATAAAATCGAATTCCCAATCGATTTAAAAAATCTCACATTTAACCAAAATTTCAATGGTTTCGCACGATGAATAAAAAACAAAATGTCATGCTCATTTGAAAATATTGAACCGAGTTATTGTTAATCAAAATATTCATATAATTAAAAACCACCAACAGAAATAAAAAATTAAACAAAACATAAAATAATACAATTATTTCAGAGTGCAAGATGGGGACAACTTTCAATCTCAATTCGATGCGGTTTCATTTCCCTAAGTTACGGAATATTAATTATCCATTTCCTGTACAGATATTTTGCTATTTTTAAGTAATTCTTAACACATAATATGATCATCCAAATCTACATATACAATTTCAGCCCTCAAATTCTTCGAAAGTTCTCAAAACCTTCTGGAATGCTTGTAGTGTTTTTATTTTTCATAATTCATGGAATAGTTTGGTCAACGGTAAGAAATTGCTCAGTTATTTTTCCAACTTTTTAAAATTCAGATTTGTGAAATGTTCCTTTACACCAATAACGAAGTTCGTGCCTACATTGTTGACGAATTTCGAAGAATTTACAAAGTGGACTCAAACAAAATTCCAATGCTTTCCGCACTTTATATGGTAATCACTGATCTTCCAATATTCGATACGTTTTGTAGAAATTGAAGCCTCTTGAATGTTCTATGAATGTGCCCTTTTATCCTTGTAGACATTCAATGTATATAGTCCAAAGTACTTAATGATTAAAAAAACAATATGTCTATTGAGTACTAAAGAACTTAATCTCTTCTAGTCTAAAACTTGAATGATAATCTTTAGTTAAGGCTTCAGAAATTTTGCAAAAAAAATTTTATCGATTAACATCGATGTTAAATATATATTTTCGATTGACAATTTTCATGATGCATCGCGTGGTGTCGTTTTTCGAAGTTGGGCAGGAATTTTGATCTTGACTGGCATTTCAATATACGCGATTTCATTGTACATCTATCTTGGGACAAGAGTGAGAAACAACAACTTCTTTCGAAATCCATTAGAAGGATAATATTCCAGATAACGAGGAAATTCGCCACGCAGGCTTTTTCAAGAGTTACTCGAAGATTTCACAAACAAATTTTTAAAGCTCTGGTTATCCAAACAGTCATTCCAATTTGTATCAGTTTTGCGCCTTGTTTAGTCGCATGGTATGGACCAGTTATGGGACTCAATCTTGGAAAATGGAACAATTATCTTGGTGTGATTGCCCTTTCCGCATTCCCAGTTTTGGATCCATTGGCTGTTGTGCTGGTGCTTCCAAACTATCGCAACAAAATTATTAAATGCTTGAAATTTGATCGTTTCATTACTGAGCTCAAGTCACAAACACAGACAGTCACACATCAAACTAGTAATCAAATTACTGGATTTTATTGATACTTTTGAAATTGTTATTATTTTCGGGATTTTTTTATGAATAAAGAATTTAAGCCTTTGGGACAATTTAATTTTTTTATGTCAACATTGCGTTTTGATGGTTGTTCAACCTCATTGACGCTCTGCGCATAAATTATTTTGAAAAGCTAATGACATTGTAAATTCCAAAACAGACTTTAAAGACAGTGTGTCAGTTAATTTGACCATATCTGTTTTCAAGTTTAAAAATTAGACTTTTCTCTCATTAGTACAATGCAATTTATACGGAAAAATATCGATAAATGCCTCATAGAAGCGCTATAAAGTAACAAAAATGAACATTTGAATGCTCTCCGGATCGTGCGGCGCGGTCGGAATTGGCGCGAAACACAATTATTTGAATGTGGTTACATAGTGGTATTTTTTTTACATCCTGGGTCCACATTCCAATTTTTATTTTTCGCTTTGAATTTGGATCGTATTAACTGACAAGCTGCCTTTAATATATTTTAGGATCGCAGACACAAACTTCCGGAAGTCGATAATATATCATAGATCATAAATATCGAAGAAAAGAGCTTTATATTCATTACCCTTCTCTTATTATAAAGAGTAAAGAATATAATACAATTCTTTACTCTCTTGTTATAGATGTCTTCTAGTATTCCAGTGTTGTTCAATGGTTTATAGAATAGCGTATTGGCTATTTTTGGCGTGAGAAGTTCGAAACAAGTTGTAAACATTCAAACATCGTAGTCAAAAATTCTAGATATAAGTTAGTCGAAAAAAAGTAGAAAAAAATTTGTAGAATATTTTTGCGTAAGTCTAGAAGTTATTTAGAAAATCCGGAAATTTTCAGAAGGAAAACAATTTAAAAAGAAATAGATTTTAATAAAGAAATTGTATTTTTTTTCAAACTTTCTCAAAAATGACTTAAGTTTTTGAAGATCCATTTTTGTTTTGACTTTCTTGAAGGTTCTGAATTTTTGTTTGGTACTTAATTATTTAAAAAAAAATTAAATGTATCGAATTAAATTTTTTTTTGATTAAAAAAAACCAAGAAATTGTTAAATTCGATTAATTATCATTGGGGAGTACTTGTAAAATCGCTTTTGGCGGGGAATTCAAAAGTTGATTCTAAGGTATTTACTTAAAAATTAATACTTATTGAATGAATTTTTCATGAGTGTATTGGATTGGTCAGAATAGGATGCTTTTAACGTGAATCGTTTTAATTTTTAGAAAAAACTGATTGAATGCATTTAAAAATCAGAAATTGAACTTCAGTAAACAAACACTTTAAAGGCATCTGGTCAGTTAACACGATCCAAATTCAAGGCAAAAAAAATCAAAATTCGAATGGGTGCCCAAGTGGTCCAAAGAACAATACCAATATGTAGCCTCATTTAAATAATTATGTTTTGCGTCAATTCTGACGCACGATCCATTCAAATTTAGATTTTTGAAACTTTGGACGGCTGCTTTGACGCGTGTATTTATCGGTGTGATTTCATATAAATTGCAATGTACTAATGAGAGAACGCTCTAATTTTTGAAATTGAAATCTGGTAGGGTCAAATTAACTGATCCACTGTCTTTAAACAATGAGCTTTTCTGTGGTAAAATAAAGGAACTCGTCGCGAGTTAATCCGCATTGTCCTGTTGTCCGCTTGTAAAATTACTTAAAATGTCCTGCTTTTGCTTATTACTAGCATTTTAGAAACAAACCTTATCATCTGCACTATTTTGTTTTTCCTTGTTCGAAGATTTTTCATATCAAGGTTTTACTTAGAAAACGTTGTCAACAACGGTTAATGCATTCCAGTTTCTGACGATTCTTAGAAAAATTCATGAAAACAGACTTCACTTTTTTGCCCCCCATTTCGATTTTTTGTTTCTGAAATTATTACAGACGCGTGTGAAAATCGACAAAGTTTATAGTAAGCCCAAAGAACTTCAAAGTTTCATAAGAACAAGAACTGGGCGGTCTGTGTTCTGAGAAGAAGTGAAATTTCAAAATCGTCACGAAAGAACGCACATTATACAAAAAAAGGCATGTACTGAAAATTTATTTTCGAAGAAAAATATCCAATATAAAATCTTGTGCTCTTTTGTTCAATTATTCTTTTCTTGTCTGATACTTTGCTCATTACAAAAAAAAAGAAGAAGAAAAAGCAAAAGTTCATTCTCATAATACATCTAATTATTGTCAATGATCCTGTGTATATAAATTCGTGTTCGAAATCACCAAAAGTGCAAGATATTTGTATTATACACCCAACATCAAATTTGGGACTACGCTCTTCTCTCATCCAGCTATAAATAAGCCCCAATCTCTGTAAAACGCTGTCATTTATTTTTCGTTTAACATCTTTCATAATGAATAACATAATCAAATATGGTTCAATTGATGGAAATCCGCTATATAACTGCAGGTAATTAATTAACTAAATTCTTTAAAGGAGGACTTTACGGAGTTAATAAATTAAAATATACTTCATTCTCGTTCCAAATCTTTTTTTTAAATTTTCTAAAACCATCTAGAAGCCGAGAAAATGAGCTTCAAAACAATGGCCTAGAAAAGTTTCCACATGGCCGAACTTTTTCCTATGAGGCTTTTTTCTTGCTTGTTAATAAATAGTTATGCAGAATGCTTATATTAGTCCTTTTTACGCTTTTTTTTCATTTTAATTTATGTTTTGTGGATTTTCCATGCCTGCGGACTAGTTTTCGCCGATGGACACTTTTTGTAGGCCATTGTTCCGAGGCGCGTTTTCTCGGCTTCTAGATGATTTTAGAAAATTTTAAAAACTGATTTGGAATTAGTCTGAAGTGTTTTTTCATCCCAGAGGTATTCATTAACTCCTTAAAGTCCTCCTTTAACAATTTCCCTATGTTTTCAGTGCTCACACCCCGGAAGAATGGTCAGAACGTGGTGGAGTCCGTCGCCCTATTTTCGGGATCCTCGACCTTTCTTACGGCCTTGTTGTCAATGTAAGAAATAAATGCCTCAAATCAAGTAAACTACAAATTTCAGGCTGTTTATATTCCAATTCTTGGTGTAATGCTAAAAAGCGAACATTTCAAATTATCATGCTTCAAAATAATGTTCTTCTTAGGCTTGGTTGACATGTTGGCTATTGGTATATAAACCCTTCAACTATTTAGGTTATTAAAATCAATGATTATTTCCAGGCGTCAACTCGATAATAACTGGATTTTTGGCAATCCAAGGTGCTGTTTTTTGTACCTATCCAACGTTTATTTATCTATCTGGAATGATTGGACTAGGTCTTTGGTGTGGTTCGTGTATGATTGCTCTACTCCTGGTCTTGAACAGAATATTGGATTTGGCCAATAAACGCATATGTGAAATATTCTTCGATGATTATAGAACTTATATCGTTTTGATTCTTCCAATCATTTATGCTTCCTATTTTATATTTTTTACAATTCCTCCCGCTTTCTCATCAAAGTATATGACTTGGTTGTATGATCCATTGATTTTCCCGAACCAAACAAATCAGGTAACCTAGTCTGGAAATTGTCACTTCATAGTGTACCCAATGTTTCTTTTGCAGTACGCAAATCTTTCACACGGATTCAACAATCTCCTAGTTGTTGCGATAACATGTTTATTTTACGCATTTTTCTATTTCTCCTTCCGAAACAAGCTGAAAGAAATCAAATCGGGAAACTCGAAAGCACAAATGATGGTGATATCAAAAAACATTTCATGTGGGAAAATTCAGACAACTTTTTCAGAGCGCTAACATCTTCTTCCAATCCTCTCTAATATGTATTGTTAATCAAGTCGCATCGATCATTTATGTATTCATGAATTTCATCGAAGTTCCACTATGGGTGATAATGTCAGGACACATGTTGTGGCAATTTGGACACGGTAAAATATCCTTCGTGTTCCAATGAAATATATTTTTTTAAAGGCGTTCCCATAGTTATTTATTTGACAATGAACCGAACAATCCGCAACGAACTTCTCAGAATGATGGGATGCAAAGTACGCGAACAATTGAGCATTAATCAAATTAATCAAATTAATCACCTAGCGCATTTATCACAACCGAAATTGTTTCACAGTAACCCGATTAATTAAATAAATTTGAAAAACTGAAAGTATTTAATAAATTATAACTACGACCTCTAAAATGCGCAAAAATGGGTGATTAAGATTAATTTATGCATCAAGAGGTTTTGCAGAGTCTTCAAAACTCAATTCATTTCAGAAATATTTAGAAAATCGCAATCGAAGCAAGACAAGCGGACTTACAGCGTCCAACCCGACAGTCAGTGTTCATTTGTCTCGAGCAATCAATTTGGAATAAAATCTAATATTTTTTTTAGTAGACACTTTTTAATTAAACCCAATGAAAACTATATTTCGTTCTATGCTCCTAATTATATTTATTGTTTATATTTTCATTTTTCTTTATTTATATTTTTTAAAATAAATTATTTCTATTCGTGCTAACTAGAAACAAACTTGGGCGAAAAAAATGAATGTCAACGTATCCAATTAATATTTAAAAAAAAAAGTTTTCTCACTTTTTCTGTGAGAATTGAACTTGATGAACTTTATTCCAGTATTATTCAAACAAGACGAATTTAAATCGAAGTTATTCATCATTTAATCGTTTCTAACTAACTAGGAATCCTATTTTCGTGTCCTACGTTTTTTGGAAAGAACTTAATGTATATGCGTAGGTATTTGTGTGTATAATAAAATGTGAAAATATTACAATCCACAACTACCGTATACCTGAGATAGCCATGTGCCTTTAAATCCACGTTTTTTCGAGGTCACCAGTTTGATGGTTTGTAACTTTTGAATGGCTTTATCAATTTAAACAATCTGTAGCTCAAATTGAAGATAAAAACGTGAATTTTAATAATATCGTAAAAAACCTACATACCTACGCATATACATTAAGTTCTTTCCAAAAAACGTAGGACACGAAAATAGGATTCCTAGTAAGTGTATACGTTCGAAATGCAAGATATTCTCCTCGTTTTTCTTAGATTTTTAATTATTTCTCAAAGTGCATCATTTTCTACGAATTTTGTGCTTTTTAAAAACAATTAATTGTTTTTTCAAGGTATTCACTTTCGTTAGAAATGAAAGGAAATGTTCTCAGGAAAAAATAACCGCGGAGACTTGCCATGATTTGGCGTTCATATATGGCGTGAGTGGGTTCTGACAGTTCTTAAAAATTGTACTATTCTTGAAAAAATTGTGATAAATATCAAGCACCAAATTCTTTCATGAAGAATTGTACTTAAATACACAACCCTTTTTTTCTTCATCGCTGAGTTTTTCTAAATTTTGTTTTGTGAAGCAAAACACATATCATATTAATTGGAGTGAGAACTATTTACAAAACATCTTCATATAGAACATCAATGATTAGAAAAAGGGGATATATATATATTTATTTTTTAAAAATCTGTTGCTGACTTCTGAAGGTTTTAAAGACAGTGCTGCTGACGTCTGAAGGTTTTCAGTTAAAGTTACCCTATGATTTCAATTTAAAAAATTGGAGCTTTCCCTCATTAGCGCACTGCAATTTATGTTAAAACACATAGATAATAACATGCCTCATAAAAGTGGTTCAAAGTTGAAAAAATAAAAATTTGAATGCGCGCCGGATCGTGCGACGCGGTCGGAATTGGCGCGAAACACAATTATTTGAATGTGGTTACATATTGGTATTGTTTACTCGACCTTCTAGGCCCCCCATTCGAATTTTTATTTTTCGCCTTGAATTTAGATAGTGTTAACTGAAACGCTGCTTTTAAAAATGATTATCAGCTTGGTTTTCGGATAGTATATTAGCATTGGAAACATGAATTAAAGGAAGACTGTACGCAAATTGTAAATATTTTTCAATCTATTCAAAATTTAATTTTATCTACCGAAACAATAGTGAAAAAAATTGTAAAAATATAAGCGCAAAAAAATAGGCACCTGGAATCGAACTTTGGTCTCAAAAATCACCAACTTGCTCTCACTTGTGATCAGAAGTTCGATTTCTGGTGCTTTACTGATTTTGGGTTTCAATTCCATTTTCATGTTATTCTCGATATTTAAAAAACCTATAAAAGCAAGACATTTTTTCGAAATTTACTTTCACGAAAAAATAAATTTACAAATTCAGGCGGCGAAATGGCCTAACAATTGCAAACACTCTCACATTCATGTGCTCTCTCGTAGCCGACCAGCTAGGCCATTTCGTTCGTAAATCTGATTTATCGGGCATTGTCAACTCAATTATTCTTTATCATTGCGTTCGGAAGGCTGCTCAACCTCACAGCCGCACGCACGCGACGCGGCTGCCGACACTCCATACATTGGAAAATTTGAAAAATTAATTTTTCCGTCAATATTTCAGTGTGTTGAGTGGGAGGTCACCGCGTCGCGTGCGTGCGGAGCGGCTATGAGGTTGAGCAGCCTTCCGAACGCAATGATCAATAATAATTGAGTTGACAATACTAGAAGACGTATTTTCGAAAAAAAATGTTTTGCTTGTATATTTTTGAAATATCGCGAAGAAGATGAAAATAGTAGAGAATCTCTGTAACTTACAACAGCTCCAATAAATAACAAAGATTTATAGTTCCACTTTTTTCGTTAGATAACTAAGCAAACGTGATTTTTGAAACAATCGCCACACTTGACGTCTTTCCTTTCAATTTCATCCTTCTCAAAACCTTTTGGAGAGCGTTCATGTATGAAACCCTTTTGAGAGCAATCATAATGAGCACATTTGGAATTGGAGACGATGTAAACATTGAGTTACTAATTATTGATGCAGCTGAAAAATGGAAGGCTCTTTATTTTTTCAAGCAAAAAAATATCTGTATACATTACAAAAATTGTTATTTACCTCTTGAATCAAAATCTGGTTTGGCAAAAATAAAAGAAAACATAATATATGGTGAACCAGCCATGAATACAGCAAGAACTGCAGACTGAAAATAATTTCACCATTTTTAACTAAGAGACTTTTAATATTGAACCTGTATCATTCCTTCTTTCAGAACTGTCAAATGATATCTAACAGTTATTTTACTGATTAGTGAGCTCCTTTTTCTGATCTCACTTATAATAACTAAAAATCCGCATAAATATGTCTTAAACGGAAACATATTTTCAAAAAAAAACTGAATAACTCTCAAACCATTAAATACACTAGAAATTGAAGAATAATTAATATCAAAAAACTGATAAGGTTATAGTCAACATCGAAGACTACTGTAATTCTGAAATCCAAATAATTCGCAACAGTTGGATAATTTCTTCGGACTAGAAAATAGGCATCGGTTCCGATATATCCACAATTGTACCAAAGCCATATATCAATAGTTGGAAGGATTATAGCGAATATAGTGATAATGAGTACACATTGGCGTTTTGAAAACTGAACTGATGAAGAATGTTGGAAAATTACTTATTATAAATGTTTACATAGAATGGGCCATTTTTTCGAACGGTCAAACGCATACGAACTAACAATGAACTGCACAAAGAGCTTGCAAATAATGAATAAAATACTATCCAAATTACCTGAAATTTAATTTAATTTTTTTTGCATGCAGCAAGGACACAAGTTTATTCAAACTCGGTTAAAAAGAGGGCTACGCGGACTAGTTTTCGCACTGCAAACTTTTCTAGGCCATTGTTTTGAAGTTCATTTTCTCGGCTTCTACGTATTTCTAGATATTTTTAGAAACAGATTTAGAATGGGCACGAAGTCTATTTTTATCACAGGTACATTCGAAGTCCTTTAAAATTAAATTTAAAGTTTAAAGCTTTAAAATGCTCCTTTAAAAAATTAAGGGGAACAACAGATCACTTTTTGTTTTTGTTAAAACACTTACCCAAAGATTTTGACATGCGATAAAGTTCAAATGACCCCTACAAGATAGTGCAAAAACTGGGAAGAAGAATTCAGGTTTCATAAACGTTCCCCATGTCAAACATGCCAGAAACAATGTAATATGACTTGTAATCACTGATAACTTATAATGAAATTGCTCATTTTGCGCCTTGGATGAGATTAGAAAAACCGATAAAATTGTCAGAAAAAATGAAACAATATTTAGAATGTCTGGAATCATTTGATAAATTGGTCCCTGGGGATTCTGAACGATGAAGTAGTTGGTCGAATTGTATGGATCACGCCCGAAATCATTCCCAAACAGCCAATGAGCAACTGAAATGAGCAATGAGTATTCTTCCGGCATTTCACCAAGATGTATGCGTATTTTTAAAAATATGAGTAAATAAGTAGTTTGGTACTGGTAAGCTCGTTCACCCGAGTGATCATATCAAACAAATCAACAACATATCAACAAATTCAGCTGCTCGTAATTCAGGCACTTTTCACAATCAAAACAATATTTTCACAACTTGTTATTTTGAATTCTGTTTCGAACCATAGATTAGTTTCAAGTAAATAATTGATTTCATTGTTAAACTGTGCTGAAAAACAGTTATTTTTAACCTTGCAGTTATTTTTAAACAAGGATCCAGCACACCACACGAAATTATGAATCTGTACGAATATAGTGGTCCCAAAATTTTTAAAGCAAAGAAAATAATTGAACTAAAAATGTGCCGGAGAGATATTGTCAAGCTAAATTTTCTTGGCCGGCTTTTCGGAAGGCGACGCGACCGCAACGCGCTCAAATTCAAATTTCTTTTCTGTCTATGTCTCTTCTGTCACCACGAGCTCTTCTCACTGATGTGATGAGACCATCTATGCCTTAGAGCACACTTGTATTGAAATTTTTTCGCGACACTATTATGATCGTTCAGAGCCGAACCATTTAAAACTGGATGCTTTAGTCTTTTGTTTTCTTATTCTAATAATAAATTGCTGTTTCGTTTTTATTTTCTGAATTGAATCGCGTTTTGCGCATGATCAATTCGTTTTGTGGTGAAGAGACGTTTACTCACATGCAAACTAGAATCTCTTCTTGCAGGAAAATTCGAAAAAAACAACAACGGCGATGCACCCAATTAATATTAATAATTTTTTTCTTCCTTTTCATTTACTCATGAGATGCGAGAATTCTGCTAATGAACTTTTTTATGGTTATAATATTCAAATAGGATTCTTGAATATTTTAAGTCTGATTCATTCATTATTTTGAGACTTGAACTTTCTAGACTTTGTGTACGTGCCAAATTGAAATTATATGTACGTGCCAAATTGAAATTATACAGTTTAGGCGGCTAAGAAACTGTAAAGTAAATCAAGCGATATTCAGATTTTTTAAAGACAGAATTTGTACCTTGACGAGCTATTACTTGGCTCAAACTTTATTTTATTGCATTTAAAGACAGGGTGCCAGTTATTTTTACCCCATATGGATTTAATTGTGAAAAATTCATCTTTCTATCGACATTCTAGTATATTCCATGCGAAATCCCGACGAAAAATAACCATTTTGTAGTCGCGTCCGGAAGATGAAAAAAATTATTTTCAAATTCCCGCCGTACACTTACGTACACTTTTTGGCGGGAAGCACAAAAATTTGTATTTTTTACATTTTTTTCAAAACTGTTATTTTTTAATTTTTTTAGTGGAAAATTTTTCTTTTCAGCAGAATAACATAAGTAAAGTATGTTGCGACCAGATTCAAACAATTTTGAGGCAAATTTTATTCAAATACCCGAAAAATAAGAAAAATTCAAAAAAATTCAAAAAACTCAAAAACAAACAAAAACTGTTAAAAAACGATAATGACATTTTTAGAAATCTAAAATGATATATGAAACTGGTCAATTTTTCGGAAAACTGATTTTTTTGGGTCGCTGATGCATTGTGTCCATGAAATCTGTAAATGTTTCATTTGTTTCAAAAAAAATTAACTAGAATACCTGTGAAATAATAATTTATTTGCGAAACGTACGTATATTTAATCTGCTTTTAAAATTATAGCGAAATTTTCATTTTTGGATGAAAATTGGGAAAATCAACGTTTTTCCCGCATTTTATGAGGAATCCCGGTTAGTTCCTGTAAGAAAAATTAATTTGACACTTATTAAAAATAATTAATGACTTTCAGCAAAAAAAACCCTGAAAATCGGACAAAAACGAAAGAAATTTGAAAAAAACACACAAAAAATTCAAAAATTCAAATTACCGCGCACACACATGACTGCTGTTCATTGGAGCGCACATGAAAATTCAAAACAAGCGGTAATTTAAAATCTTATCGCCGCAGCGGCGAAATTTTTAACTGGCACCCTGTCTTTAAGTTTTAGACCTACAGACCAGGGTTGCCGTTTTTTTCGATTTTTTTTCGGTTTTCGTGATTTTCGGGTGTTTTACGCCGAAAAAGTTTTATTTATTTCGGGTTGCGCGAAGCGCGTAAATTTTTATTTTATTTTTTTCGGTTTTCTATCCTCAATTTTTTTCGGTGTTTCCGTCTTACGGAAAACAGATTTTTAAATTTGAATATACCATTTTTTTACATCAATTTCCAACTATTTTACTAATTTTTAACTGAATGAAGGTAGAAAACCTTAAAATCGTTTTCTTTCTGATGAAATATGATTCATTAATCACTTGGAACGCCGAAAAATTTTTTTCGGTATTTTTCCAATAAAACGAAAAAAAAAATTTTTTTTTCGTCATTTTTTCCTGGCTGACGAAAAAATTTATTTTTTTTCGGCATTTTTTACTGACAGACGAAAAACTTTATTTTTTTTCGGTCAAAAACTTTTTCGGCGGCACCCCTGCTACAGACCCATTCTATTCTCGACCTCTTTGCCAAATTCGAACAAATTTTACCTCCTTTTTTTGAAAACCGACCATTTCCCGTCGCTTCGTTTCTTCGCAGCTTCGCGGCGGTAAACGGCTGCTGAGTGGATGTTTAGGAACGATCTAGAATTTTCTAGAACCTTCTAGAATTTTCTAGAACATTCTGGAATTTTCTGGGAAATTCTAGAATTCAAAAACCCTTAACATGTCGGCCATATGGTCTGAAAAGGGTGATGAAATGTGCTCAAATTGCCAACTTGTGAAATAATAGCATTTAAAAGGTACAGCTTCCTAGACATCTGACCAATCTCTTTCTAATGCGCTTGATCGCATCTGAAACGCTGGCCAGTAGGCATTTCCTTGTTTAAACGTTGAACCGATAATTTTTGAAAAAACCCTAACTTTAAAGCTCAGTAATTCCGCTAAGATATTAATATTTTTTTAAAAATGGAGACTTTCAAAATATATTCGAGCAAAGTCCAATTTTTGCGGTAAACACCACAATGTTGTGATCACACTTGATTAGTTTTTCGCCGAGAAATCGGTTTAATAATCTTAGATATTACGTTTCCATATTTTCGAGTGAATATATTTTGTGCACTAAGATTTGTTTCACAATTATTTTCTGAAAAACCATCTATAAATAAACCAGGACCACCCAAACGGTCAAAAGATCATGAATATAATTATCATAAATTTATCTGGATTTTAAAAATATATATTTCATGTTTTATGCAAACGTGCATCCAAAAGCTTAATGGGTATCCTCTATGTGTTTAATATGTATAGATGTCATTCGCAATACTTGTGTTTAATTAAATGAGAAGCGGTTCTTCGAATAATGGGCGGTATTTTTTTCCACTTCCGTTACTAAAACATACATCGCTTTTTTAAAAATCCTTTTAGACGGATGGCATTTTATTCAATTATGTTCAAAACAATGCTTAGAAACGTTTTATGGACCTATTCAGCTTGAAAAAATTCAACCAATACCGAGAAATTCAATTTTCTCGGAATTTATTGAATTGTAGTTTTCTTCAAGACCCAAACGCTTTTATTTAAAAATATGTGTCCCTTTAAAAAATGTTATGGTAAAAAATTGTTTTTGTGTTTATCTTCACGGAAAACAATCAGGTATGAGCCCAAGTGAACCCAGGAGGTCTGAAAAGCCCGAAATAACGCAAAAACCAGATGTAGGACTAAAAATTTAAAAAAAAATTCTTTTTTTTTCGGCCCAGACAGTCTTTTTGGGCCTAAATCAGAATTTTTGGGCCTTGGGACTAACCACTGATTTTTTGATAAAATTTCCATACAACAACAAATTTTTTCCATAAAATTGTTTAAAGAGACAAATATTTAATAATTTGGGTCTTTAAAAAACTACAGTTCAACGAATTCCGAAAAATTCCAATTTCTCGGTATTTCTCAGAATTTTTTGATGTTTTTTTTTCAAATTGAATAGGTCCATTAGGAAATAATACGATTTTCAAACAATATGTATAATTAGCACACTTATTTGCTCTTAAATTCCACAAAAAGGAACATCATTCAAAAACATGTTTTTGTTTTTTTTTAAATAGCCCAAAATAGAAAAACAAAACATATAATAAATAAAGGTTTTATATCAATTGTTCTTTTAGCCAATCCGCTCAATATTAATTTAGAAATTTTCGCCAAACTTTCTAAAAGGCAGTTTACCATTTAATTTCATATTTTTCCTTTCATATTGTAATTCAATTTGTGCTTACATTTGTTGAAAAATAAACCAATTTCAGCACTACAACTGAAAAAAAGCAGAAAATATGCATTTTTCTAATTTTTCGTAAATATTTCTCTTTTTACACCAAATATCCCGGATTGAGGAAGTTGGAAATAATTTCAAAATCTCTGATTTCGAAGAAAAACACTTTTTCAAACTTTCTTAATTCGGATCACCAGGTGGAGGTCGAGGAAAAAATCCTCTACTTTCAGCAGTTTATGTTTTCGGCAGATTTACTTCTTAACAAACATTAAATTTTTTCATTTTGTTGATAAAAATTGTCTCGGGAAATTAAATCGCTTGGCTTCTTGTTAAAGGACATTTTTCTTCATATCAATTGTTTTTAAGGTTTCTAAACTTTATTTCGAAAAAAAAGTACTTTCAATTATATTTCACCGCCTTGATTGTTCTATGAAAACAAATTCAATTATCGTTTTTTTTTGCAGAATGAATAATATTATAAAATATGGTCCTGTTATTGGCAACCCCTTGTACAACTGCAGGTATCCTTAGATTGCAATCTCTTCAAATCTCTCTCAATTTTCAGTGCTCATTCTCCAGAACAATGGTCGAAATTACACGGCGTACATCGCCCGATATTCGGAACAATTGATATTATTTACGGGTTGATTTTTAATGTATCATATAACATATTTCATGAGAAATTCTGTGATATTTTCAGATTTTATACATTCCAATAATTGCAGTAATGTTTAGGCAGGAACTTTTCAAACTCTCATGCTTCAAGATTATGATATTTTTGGGAATTGTTGACATGTTGGCATTGTGTACGTATTTGATCTATTAAAAAAAACATTAAACTCATTTCAGGCATGAATTCAATAATCACAGGTTTCTTAGCAATCCAAGGAGCCGTTTTTTGTACCTATCCAACTCTTATTTATTTTTCTGGGATGATTGGAATAGGTCTTTGGTGTTGCTCATGTATGAGTGCTCTAATCCTAGTCCTCAACAGAATTCTCGATCTATCAACCAGAAGTTTATCCGAGTTTTTATTCTCCGATAATCGAACATTTATTGTGCTATTGGCTCCGGTTTTTTATGGTTTTTATTTTGTGATTTTTACAAATCCACCAGTATTTTCTTCAAAATTCATGACTTGGATGTATGACCCGTTAATATTTGAGGATAAGAGGAACGAGGTAAAAAACGGGATATATACAGTATCTATTTTTTTCCTTCAGTATATCAACTTTTCACACGGCTTCAATAATTTAGGGGTGGTCGCAATAACTTGCTCATTTTACGGATTCTTCTGCTTTTCATTCCGCAGAAAAATTAGGAATATAAAACTATGCAACTCAAAATCACAAATGCTGGTGAATAGCCCTTTGCCACTTTTTGCAATGATCATTTTTTTTTCTTTCAGAGTGCTAATATCTTTATCCAATCAGCCCTAATTTGTATTGTCAATCAAATAGCATCAATTATTTATGTTGTCATGAATTTTATGGAAGTTCCGTTATGGTTAATAATGTTTGGACATATTTTATGGCAATTTGGACATGGTAAAAAAAAATCTTAAAGAAGGGACTTTGCTTGCATCTGGGATGAAATTAGACTTCATTCTCATTCCAAATTTGTTTTTAAAATTGTTTTAAACCACGTGGAAGCCGAGAAAATGGGCCTCAAAACAATGGCCTAGAAAAAGTGTCCACCTGCGAAAACTAGTCCGCAGGCATGAACAATTTTTTAAAAAATGAAAAAACATAAAAAAAGGACTAATATAAGCATTCTGCATACTTTTATTATACAAAACACGAAAATAAGCCCATAGGAAAAAGTTCGGCCACACTTTTCTAGGCCATTGTTTTGAGGCTCATTTTCTCGGCTTCTAGGTGGTTTTAGAAAATTTTAAAAACAGATTTGGAATGAGAATCTAGTCTATTTTCAATTAGGGTACATTTATTATCTCCGTAAAGTCATCCTTTAAAACATTTTATATTTCAAAACTTCTTTATAATATTTCAGGAGCTCCAGTTATAATTTATCTTTCAATGAATCAAACAATTCGAAGTGCGATTATAAATATGTTGGGATGCAAAGTGAACATTGAAAATTATTTTTTAAACGTTTTTGTCGTTTAATTTTTGCAGAATTATTACGATGCTTGGGCGCGTACTCGAGCACCCGGAATCCCATCAATTCCAACGATAAGCGTTAGTTTAGCTTAAATTGGCGTGTATTATGAAAGTAATTTGTAACGGAATAAAGCAAATTGTTTCAATTTTCTCATCAAACATCTTGATTTCAAATCATCATTAAGGGAATTGCGAGTTACAGATGAAGCTTATTTCAGATAGGTTTTTCAAATAAAGAACAAAACATTCTTTGTGTTTTTGAATTGTTGCTTTTTAAAAATTCTAAATATATGTATTTGAGTTTCCAACAATGTTTACTAACTCAAGCCATAGTCATTTTTTTTGTTTATACCTATTTCAGTTTTTATTTTTCTTCATAATTATGATGTTTTCATTCTTCCATCTTTGAACTACACAATTTGAGATCTCTGAAAGTCCGCCTGACTTTCTTTCTTCCAGCAGCTAATAAAAATTGTAGGCTTATGAGTCAAGAAATATTAATAGAGTCTAGTTCACTTACTTCCTTCCTTCATTTACTGAAAGTCACCTGAAAGTCAAATTTGACAAATAAACTATGATGATTAACTAAAGTCCTTCATGTTTGTTGCCCCTTTCGTTTCTTATTAGTCTGATCCTAATCAAGTATCAAAGCTAAATAGCACCCAACTGTTCTTTGAAAAATTTTTTTCCTGTAGTCTCAATAGTTTGATTTGTTTATGATTTATAAAGTGAAAACTGCTAAAAAATTATGATGCTATAAATTACGTAGGTTGAAAATTCCTAAACCCCTGCGGAGATCACACTCGATATGAAGCGTTGATGATCGTTCTTTAATTATTCTTTGATAAGAAAAGTGTTTTCTCTGTCTGAGTTTGAATTCGCTCAAACATTCAACACTGAAAACAAATGGGAAATCCTCAAATTGATAGCTTGGACTGCCCGACGACAGCTCTTCTGAATATGGGCTGATTCTCAATTTGTTTGCTCGTTTTCTATACGACGAAACTTTTTTTTATAACTTAAAGGAGGGCGTTACGGAGCTAATGAATGTGTCTGGGATGAAAATAGACTTCATTCCAAATCAGTTTTTAAAATTTTCTAAAAACCGCCTAGAAGTCGAGATTAAGCTCGAATTCCAATACTTTTCGATCAAGAAATTTCGGCCCCGACAATTAAATTCAGAAGGTGTGAAATTGTCAAATAATTGAAAGTGACGCCGAAGGCGTGTAAGGGGCGAAGCCGGAGGCGAGCCGTAGAAAAAATTGTTGTTATGATGATTTTAGATTTAAAAATGTCGAAATCCAAATCTATGATAAACGAACAACTAACTCCGGATTTCAAAGAAAAGTTAGGTCACTATGTTTGGAATCTCATTACAAGAATTCTCTACGAAGCGCAACGCGCTCAAATTCAAATTTCTCAGTTGGTCTTGCGATGAAATTCCCAACGACACTCCGCAAAACGAGCGGCCAGAAATTTTTATCTTGACAATAATAAACTAACTCCGGATTTCAAAGACTAGTTTGGTTTTTCATCACCATATTTGGAATCCCATAACACGTTATTTTTACTGTGTTCAGTAATTTTGCCTAACTCTGTATACTTTTTTCCTTTCTTTATAATCTGTTATTTTTTGTGTAATCAGCTTCTCTCCAATTGATTGTATTTTTTACCAAACTTGTTTTGTTTTTATTTACTCCTATGGACAAGAATCTCAATTCCTATTAGATCAATCAACTGCAATTTTCAATATTCTAGGATGAACAAGATCATAAAATATGGCTCAGTTGTTGACATACCATTGTACAATTGCAGGCATATCAGAAAACAACAAAACATTTGTTATTTATTGATTTGTTTTCAGCGGACTCACCCCGGAAGAATGGTCGAAACGAGATGGTGTCGTTCGAACAATTTTCGGAATAATCGATATGTTGTATGGACTGATTGTCATTGTGATTTCTGATTTTATTTCAATAACCAGAATATTTACACTTATTTTTAGGTTTTCTACATACCTATTCTCATTGTGATGCTCCAAACAGAAAACTTTAAGCAGTCATGCTTTAAGATAATGTTTGTTTTAGGGGTTATTGATATATTGGCAATATGTATGTTCACATCCATATGAGATAAATTAAATATCAAAACATTTAAATCCAGGTGTCAACTCATTGATAACGGGATTTTTAGCTTTTCAAGGTTCTGTCTTTTGTTCGTATCCCACATTGGTTTATTTATCTGGAATGTCTGGAGTCGGACTGTGGTGTTGTTCCTGTATGATTGCATTAATACTTGTGATTAACAGAATCTTAGATCTGTCGAAATTAAAAGTTTGTGAATTCCTATTTTCTGGTTGCCGTGCGTATATCATATTAACATTTCCAATAACTTACGGCTTCTATTTTTCCATCTTCACCACGGCTCCAGTGTTCTCTTCAAAATATATGACATGGTTGTATGATCCGTTGATTTTCCCGAACAAGGGGAATGAGGTAAAAGTTTCGAAATATTTGGATCCGCATGAGTGTAGTCACCCTTCTAAATAGCTTCTTGAGGGAGCTCGAAATAAAAACGTTGAATTTTCCACCAGTGGAGAGAGATAGGTTAAAGAAGTATTCGAAAAATCGCTAAAGGAGGACTTTCTGGAGATTAAAAATGTACCTTAAATGAAAATAGACTTCATTCTCATTCCAAATCTGTTTTTAAAATTTTTTAAAACCACCTAGAGGCCGAGAAAATGAGCTTCAAAACAATGGCCTAGAAAAAGTTGGCCTAACTTTTTCCTCTGAGCTTTTTTTGTGTTTAGATAATAAATAGTAATGCAGAATGCCTATATTAGTCTTTGTTTTATGTTTTTTTCATTTTTTTTGGATGTTTCATGCCTGCGGACTAGTTTTCGCCGGTGGCCCCTTTTTCTAGGCCATTGTTTTGGGACGCGTTTTCTCGGCTTCCAGGTGGTTTTAGAAAATTTTAAAAACAAATTTGGAATGAGTCGTAAGCCTATTTTCATCCCAAATTCATTAGCTCCGTAAAGCTCTTATTTAAAGAAAGCAAAAAACTCAAAGAAAAAAAAATAAGATTCTACTTTTTTCAGTACACAAACTTCCCACATGCTCTGAACAATATGTTCATTGTTGCAATCACTTGCTGTCTTTACGTATTTTTCTATTTTTGTTTCCGCAAAAAAATTAAAGCAGTTCAGTTATCAAATTCCGCTTCAGCATTACTGGTAAGTTGAGAAAAACTATCATATTCCATGTTTTACTGATAGTATATTTCTTCAGAGTGCTAACATCTTCTTCCAGTCCGCATTTATCTGCGTTGGCAACCAAATTGCAGCAATTGTATACGTGATCATGAATTTTGTCTCAGTTCCACTATGGCTGATTATGTTGGGACATATAAGTTGGCAAATTGGAAATGGTTTGTGGAAAAGGTAATTTAAGTATACACTTCCTTCGTCTTCAGGTACTCCAGTCATAATATATTTGGTAATGAATCGAACAATTCGGAATGGAGTCTTCCAAATTTTCGGAGTGAAAGTAAACAGTTGGTATATTATGAAATGCATATATGTTTTTTTTTTCAGAAGTCTGGAAGAATACAAACCCGACTGACGATTGTTAGAACAATCAGTCTAAACTTAATTTAATTATTTTTTCCAAGTTTGGGAATTGCCAGAAGACAATGAAAGGAGGTCTTTACGGAGCTAATGAATGCATCTGGGATAAAAATAGACCTCATACTCATTCCAAATCTATTTTTAAAATTTTCTAAAACCACCTAGAAGCCGAGAAAACGCACCTCAAAATAATGACCTAGAAAAAGTGGCCACCGGCGAAAACTAGTCCGCAGGCTTGAAAAATCCAAAAAAAAACATAAAAAAGGACTAATATATTTCGTTAATAAATAGTTCTGCATAACTATTTATTAACGAAACACGTGAAAAAGCTCATAGGATAAAGTTAGGCCAACTTTTTCTAGGCCATAGTTTTGAAGCGCCTTTTCTCGACTTCTAGGTGGTTTTAGAACATTTTAAAAACAGATTTGGAATGAGAATGAAGTCTATTTTCATTTAAGGTACATTTATTAGCTCCTTTAATTTTTATTTTTTTTGACTTTCTAAAAAATAAAATTGAACAGCATCTTTGCAATTTTTTTTTAATTTTTAATTAATTTTTTTATATATTTATTTCCTATCATGAAACATTGATTTACCGTTTTTGTACTAGGGTTCATTGCTTCAGTGACATCTTCAAGAGCTCAATTTGATCAAAAGATACGTGTAACATGTAGCCGATTGCTGAGCTCGCGATTAACTTTGATATAATAAAAACCAAAAAGCTCAATGGAATCAAATTAACAATTTTTAAACAATTCTCGCAATTTAATTCGCTATACAAAAATAGTATTTTGAGAATCCAGAGTAATCTCTTCGGAAGACTATAATGAAAATTCGAAGAATGTTCATCGGAGCAAAAATAAACCGAGAGTTTTGATGATTGATCGTAGTAAAATTTTCGAGATTTGTAGTAAAATTTTGCTTCATTGACTATAATCCTTTTACAACTCTTTTGTTATTCTTTTTAATTCTTTTTTTTTGTAAATTCGTGATACACTATAAATACTCATCTAATCCCCGAGTTTCATTTAATTTGTTGAAAACAAAATTCATCGGCTCTGGTTGTCGAGATGAATAAGATAATCAAATATGGTTCCGTTGTTGACATGCCACTGTACAATTGCAGGTTAGTGTCATACTCAGGGAATTATCGCCATCAAGCGTCTCGCGTGTCGCCTAATTCGGCACGCAAACCGATTGCACGCCGGAAAAGCTACGAAACGGCACCGGTGCCGCTAAATCGGCTCGTCGAAGCACGCGTGCCGTTTTACCGCGGCACGTGAGCCGCTTTTTGGAGGCACGCGAGCATTTCAATAAGATTCCCTGGTTTCAGCGCCCTCACCCCGGATGAATGGTCCAAACGGGATGGTATCATCCGCCCGATTTTTGGAATTATTGATCTTTTGTACGGGATTCTAATAAATGTAAATGATTTTTTTCACTGCAAGAGCACAACATTTGTTTCAGATTTTATTCATACCTATCCTTATTGTCATGCTCAAGAAAGAAAACTTCAAGCTTTCATGTTTCAAGATAATGAGTGCCCTAGTGCTTGTTGACATGTTGACAATATGTATGTTTAAATATCATTTTCAAAATATAGCTATTTTAATCTAGACGTCAACTCATTGGCAACAGGCTTTTTAGCTATTAAAGGTGCTGTCTTTTGTACCTATCCAACATTGATCTACTTGTCTGGAATGTCAGGAATCGGACTCTGGTGTTGTTCGTGCATGATTGCTTTGGTACTGGTCATAAACAGAATCATAGATTTGTCGAATCCATGGCTATGTGACTTGTTGTTCGACGGTTATAGAACCTATATTATACTACTAATCCCGTTATTTTATGGCCTATATTTTTCATTATTTACCACGGCTCCAGTGTTCTCTTCAAAATATATGACATGGTTGTACGATCCATTGATTTTCCCTAATGAGACTAATGAGGTAAAAAGTATCCAAATTTTGAGTGACTGGTATCTAAAATTTGTCCTAAATTCCATTTCTACATGTTTAAAGATAGTGTGTCAGTTAATTTTACCCTACCAGATTTCAATTTCTTTCAAAAATTAGAGCGTTCTCATTAGTACAATGCAATTTATGCAAAATTACTCCGATAAATACACGCGTCATAGCAGTGTTCCAAAATTGCAAAAAACCCATTTTGAATGCGCGCCGGATCGTGCGACGCGGTCGGACTTGGCGCGAAACACGATTATTTGAATGTGGCTACATATAGGTATTGTTCTTGGGCTCCCATTCGAATTTTAATTTTTCGCCTTGAATTTGGATCGTGTTAACTGACCAGCTGCCTTTTAGTCGAGTTTTTCAGTACTCCAACGTGTCACATGGTTTTAACAATATCTTCATAGTCGCAATTACATGTGTTTTCTATATCTACTTTTATCTATCATTCCGAAACAAATTAAAAGACATCGAATTGGGAAATTCAAAGACTGATCTATTGGTAAGCAGCGAAATTTAAATTTAAAATCTCAAATTTGTATCCTTTCAGAGTGCTAACATTTTCTTCCAGTCGGCACTTATCTGCGTTGGCAACCAAATTGCAGCAATTGTATACGTGATCATGAATTTCGTCGACGTTCCGCTATGGTTGGTCATGTTTGGACATATAAGTTGGCAAATTGGAAATGGTAGAGAGTTGAAGCATTTTCATTCTAATTTTGATTTTTTCCAGGTACTCCGGTCATCATTTATTTGGTAATGAATCGAACTATTCGGAATGGAGTCCTCGAAATGTTCGGATTGAGGGCAAGCAATCTTTTAATGTTCAATTTGAAACATTTTTTTTCAGAAGATTTGCAACCCAAATCCTCAAATAATTGGAATAACAATCAAATCAACCAGTGGACACTAAGAATATATATCTTTCGGAGTTAATTGACAATTTTTTGCAAAAAAATATTATTTTATGATAATTTTCAGTTTGGTATAAATCTTTTTTGTGTGGTCTGATAGTTGGTCTTTTGATTGTTCTCTGAAATTTAGATGAAGCTTTGAAGCGTAAAGGTCTGAGTTTTTCTTGTATGAATGGAGTCAGAATTATCCTTTTCATTCTCATCTCGGTGCATATAATTAAAGTGCCTGTTTACTCATTTTCAATGTTGGTTTCTGTAACTAAGATAATCGAGTTTCTTCAATCTGCAGTTTTGTTGCAATCATTCGTGATGTATTCCAACAAACAAACATTTTAAAGTACATACTTTCCTCGCCTAAGGAATTTCAGAGATTCTGCACATTATTTACACTGCAGCTGAAAATTGGAACAAAGTCATGTTGTTTTTGTCAATTTTCACTTATTTTGCTCAATTGTGAGAGCACCTGAAAATCATTGAGCAGGTTTCGCACGTCTGATTAGAATGGGATTTGTTACCTGGTTTTGTTTTATTTCTACGAACCACAGTCTTTTCAAAACGATTTGTCACAATTTCGGAAAATCCTTTGATATATCCTGTTTTCTAATAATATATATAGAACTATTTTTCAAACTCACAAATCCGCTTCAAAGAACGAGAACCATGTTTTGTGACTGTATAATCTTATTCAATAGGAATCATTCAGTTCAAAATGTTGTATTCTCTCACAGAATCGCAATTGTGAGTCGCGAATTAGTAAGGTTGACAATATATTAGTATTGTTAGCGAATATATTAGCGAATTAGTAAGGTTGACAATATATTATTAACATGCCGCTTGTACCTTTGTTCGCATGCGCCACGTACAGATGGCGCATTCGCTGGTTTATTCCAAATTCGTTAAGAGCTTTTGTATTTTTCTCGTGACCCAGTTGACATACAAACAGTGTCAGTTATCAGTAATTTCTGATCGTTTTCAGATTAGTGATAATTAGTGCCTTTATTAATTGATTGCTATTTTTTCACGCACGCGACGCGGTGACCTCCCACTCAACACACTGAAATATTGGCGGGAAACTGAATTTTTCAAATTTTCCACTGTGGAGTGTCGGCAGCCGCGTCGCGTGCGTGCGAATCGGCTGTGAGGTTGAGCAGCCTTCCGAACGCAATGCTCAAGAATAATTGAGTTGACAATATATTATTAACATGCCGCTTGTACCTTTGTTCGCATGCGCCACGTACAGATGGCGCATTCGCTGGTTTGCACACAATGTGAACATATCTAACTTGTTTTCATTACCTCTTCGTAAAATCTCACTTTTTTAAAAATTCAATACTTAATCTTACATTTCTCAAAGACAATTTGCAACTTGATGCGAACTACCCAGCTAAAAATCCATGCAAAATGTGTTAAAAAGGCTTGTTTCCAAAATGGCTTTGAAAGCAGATGTTTTCTCCAAGGAAGTTATTGAACATGTTATTTCATTGATAGTCTTTGATTAAAACCTAATTTAGAGCTGAAAAAAAATGAAAAATGACATGTTTGACAATGTTCACAAATGCTCACATTATGTGTCCTTTCATTACTTTTGGCCAGGCCATAATTTTAGACAGACTAGAGTATTCTTCAGATTTCTCGTATGTCTGTGAAAAATGTTGGGAAATTAATTCCCCTGTCTGCAAATCCGGAAAAATTCGGAAATATCTGGAAATTCGAAATTTTAGCTCCAAATACTGGTTTATCCTTGTTATATCGATTTTCCGATTTTTTCAGTGTTTTGTTGTTCAGGAAGAAATTTTCCAGCTAGGCACCACGTATTTTCGAGTACTGAAAGTACTGATAATTTCCAAGACCTAAATCAAGAAAAATTATCATCAAAGATTTAATATAATTGCTGAAATATGGCTGGAAACAAATTTGTGTTTCAATGAAACCGTTCTGTACTTTTCACTTATTTTCAAATCTTGGAACGGCTCTGAGGTGATAGTTTACCACTGAAAACCAAAAATCCAATTATTTTAATACGCATTATCCAAGGAGTTCAGTTCTATAAAAAGCCCGAAAGATTTGTACTTTGTACTATTCAGCTACAATGCTTTTACATTCTATTAACGTCATAATGCGTTGTAAGATAAATACAATATTTTCAGCTCCATTCCAGCAATTATATCCCTAGCTGCACCCCGAATTTCAGACTTTTGTGTTGTATTCTGAGCTCAATAAAAGGTGAGAGCATGTCATGTTAATTTTTCAGAATTTTCAGAACGGTGTTATTTTTTCAGAATGAACTCTATTATCAAATATGGCTCGGTCAATGGAGATCCGCTATATGACTGCGGGCAAGTATATTCGATAAAACTAATATATTTCTAATTTTTTAAGCAATCACACTCCTGAAGAATGGTCATTGTTACATGGTACGCCTCGCCCAATACTAGGAGCTGTTGATGTTCTCTATGGGATTATTATCAGCGTAAGTTTCGAAGAACTATTATATTTAACAATTGTTGAGTTTCAGATGTTATATCTACCTATGGTTATTGTCATGCTGAAGGAAGAAAACTTCAAACTGTCATGTTTCAAGATAATGACGCTGTTGGGGATTGTCGACATATTTACAATATGTATACATTATCTGTAACCATCCATTTTAATATTTTAATAATTCAGGCATCAACTCCATAATAACAGGAGTCTTAATGATCGAAGGTGCAGTTTTTTGTACTTATCCAAATTTTATATACATCGCTGGAATGTGTGCAATGGGACTTTGGGGTTGTTCCTGCATGACTGCTCTAATCCTCGTTTTGAACAGAATTCTAGATTTGTCGAGCAAACGTTGGAGCTTCTTCTTTTTTGCAAGCCATCGGATATATTTTGTTTTATCATTCCCAATATTTTATGGCTTATATTTTGTGTTCACAACTGCGACTCTTTTCAATTCGACATATGGAACATGGTTCTTCGACCCATTCATTTTTCCAAACAAAACCGACGAGGTGAGGAATAATTTAATGATTCTGCACTGATTCTTATGTTCCAGTACTCCAGTTTGGCACATGGTTTCAACAATATATTCATAGTTGCAATCACTTGTTTCTTTTATGTATTTTTCTATTGTTCATTCCGCAAAAAAATCAAGAGCATTGAGCATGGCCACTCAAAGTCGCAAATGATGGTAAATGATTGAAGTTTTAGGAAAAAATTATTTAGATTCTTAAAGAGTGCGAATATCTTCTTCCAAGCAGCACTAATCTGCATCGGCAACCAAATCGCAGCCATCGTTTATGTCGTCGAGAATTTTATGACCGTACCCCTGTGGTTAATCTTCATTGGACATGTTTGCTGGCAATTTGGACATGGTACTTATAATACGATCATTCTTCAAAGTTTACTATTAATTTCCAGGAATCCCTGTGATCATCTATTTATCAATGAATCAGACAATCCGTAATGACGTTCTAGTGTTGCTTGGTCTTAAGGTGAAAAACGATACTAGTTTTATTTGAACTAGGTTTTCAGATATATTTCAAATCTAGGACTGAACCACTGAGACCTTCGAATTCTTCAAAGTTGTGTGTTATCAACTCATGAATCAATCAACTTTTGATGAATAAAATAATTAATTTTTAAACACTAATACATTATGAATAAATAAGTTTTACATAATTAATGAACGGGGTTCATATTCTTGTATTCCGGTGGTATTTTCGAAAGTTTCACTGGTATTGGTCTAGTTCGCTACATTTCACAGATTAATAATCTTTGACCGTTTTTTGGTAAAATAATATTAGTAGATGTACTAAAATCTTCTTTGAAATTTCGGGTTTCTAACTTCAAATATGGACCTGCTTAGCGCGCTGCTCAATGCAAATATGGGCCTGCTTAGCGCGCTGCAACTTGAAACGGGGGTCATACTCAGGGAAAGCAATGCACCGGAACATTCCCATTTTGTTCGGGACTGCACCGAAATTTGTCCCGGGACGCGTCCCGGGGCAAAACCCGGATAAAACTGTGCAGTCCCGGACAAAATTTGGACGGTTCGGTGCAAATAAATGTCTCGCCGCCTGCGTCGTGTGGGTTGCAATGGCTGCGAGAGGCCTCCTGGAATCGAACCCGCGACGACTTGAACTCCTGCTTGCTTGACATACGAGACGTTGAACCGCTTGACTAAACCTGACCATGCGGGAAAAGGGGGGTGGTGCACTTATATGTGCGCTAGCGCCAGAATTCCATAGGAATACATATACGAGTACTTGGATAAGCATAACTATTGTTCTAGAAACCAAATAGGGCGCACGTTTTGTGAACTTATAGATTGAAAGATGATTGTTAAAATACAGTAGTTTTTTTTTCTTAGCAAACTCTAATTTTCATTTTTTGCAAGGTGAATTATTGTATCTTGCTTCGGTCATTGTGTAAATCTTCAAAACTGATAACATAACTTTCACAAATAACATAACTTTCATCATTACTAAACTGATGAACAAATATATTGCTTGGTCACATGTATTGAAAGGTGCTTGGATCGTTTTTGTGAGTCAATTTTGATAATCTCGAGTGGTTTTTGTGCCGCAGTTTTTGATCTATAGAAGAACAATATTAAAACTTTGACAATCCATTATCAATGGTTTGTGCTTCAAATGACCTGTATGCGAAATTTCATCAAATTCGTGATCAAAAGTTATGGGCTATAACTTTTCCCATTTTCAATATTTTTGGGACGAAAATTTCAGAAATCCATACTGGTTCTATTCTCAATCAAAGTACAACATTTCCGCTACTTTCATTAAGATTTTTGAAGAGAAAATCAGAAAGGGTAGCGCCTTAATCGTTTTCGGCTTTTTTAAATGAGGCATAGCTCATTTGAGATATAATTTTACTGCTTTCGCAAAAAGTTTTCCCAATTTTTAAGTTGAATGAATTTTTGATAAACACGCTGACTCGAATCCAAGAAATTTTCGGTTTTGTTTTTTGAAGTTTTTTGTTCTTGCACTTCTTTTTTGTCCGGAATTTTCGGAAAGCGTCTGAAAATGGGACTGCACCAGCGCATCGCTTTTCCTGAGAATTTTGAACCATTTTCGTCCGGGACTGCCCCGGAAAAATGAAGGTGCGGTGCAGTCCCGGACAAATTTTGGTGCAGTCCCGAACAAAATTGGACTGCACCGGTGCATCGCTTTTCCTGAGTATCCTATCTAAAAAAAAGTTGGCAAATATCACAAATGAGAAAACTTCATTTTTCTGATATGATTTGGTTCTTTTTAAATTCATTTAGTAAAAGTTCTTTGTCCCCATGTAACTTTTAATATAAGCAATAATTTTTATAGTTAAAACTTTAAACTTCAAATCAGGACTTTACGCAGATTATAAATGAAGTTAAAACGCAAAAAAAGACATACTTATGTTATAAATGGATCTAAAACATATTTTTTTAATTCATGGAAGAAAACAAACTGAAAAACGAGCCACTTGAAAAAAGGGCCACCGCGAAAGAACTTGTTTTTCTAGTCAGCGAAAGTTAGGTTTCCTAGGCCACCTATTAAATTTTTGCGTTTTTATTCATTTTTAAAATTGTATTTTGCTTTTTTTTTAACTTTAAAATGAAAAACAGAGCAAAAATTAAAATGTTGCAATTATTTAGTTTCTAAACATATACAACACTTCCTAGTTTTTCCCATTCTGAAAAAATTGTAAAAAACAACAAAAAGTACGGTAATAAAAACTAAAATTTAAAAAACGAACATTCATCAGCTTGTTTTTCATGCAAAATTATAACGTTGTTTCATTTTAAAGGCATCTTGTCAGTTAACACGATCCAAATTCTAGGCGAAAAATAAAAATTCGAATGGGAGCACAGGTGGTCCAAAGAACAATACCAACATGTAGCCACATTCAAATAATTGTGTTTCGCGCCAATCCCGACCGCGTCGCACGGACCACGACCCCGTCGCACGGACCCGCGCGCATTCAAATTTTAATTTTTTCAACTTTGGACTGCTGCTATGACGTTTGTATTTATCGATGTGATTTCGCATAAATTGCATTGTGCTAATGAGAGAACGCTCTAATTTTTGAAACTAAGAACAGGTAGGGTAAAATAAACTGAACAGCTGTCTTTAAATGCAAAAAAACTAAAAAAAAATTTAAAAAAACGAATAAAAACTCACAAATTTAATATTTGGCCTAGGAAACCAAGCTGTCGCGGACTAGAAACACAAGTTCTTCCGCGGTGGCCCCTTTTTTCCAGGTGGCTCGTTTTTTTTTGTTTTTTTTTCTTCCATGAATTAAAAAAAAAATTTTAAACCCATTTATAACATAAGTATGTTTGCGTTTTGCGTTTTAACTTCATTGATAATCTGCGTAAAGCCCTCCTTTAAGAAAACAATCAAGTGCGAATAACATTTTATTCAAATTTTCTGCGGTTGAGGAGGAGGAGGGTTAACATAATTTTCTTGATCTACTGGTTCTGGTCCAAGATTACAAATCGCAAGGAAAAATAGAAGAATGACAAATATGAGACATCCAATTTGTAGTCCAAAATATGACATCTCTTCTTCATGATTCTGCGTTTTCAAATCATTATATTCTAATGCATTCAAATCAGTCTCCATCACTCTTCCATTGACAACAATTATCAGATCAGCAGTTTTGTTGTTGTCATTATTGTTTTCAAGCGAAGTTGAGCTATTCGAGTCCTCAAAAACGCCAGGAGTTGGGAGCATCAAGATTGGAACAATAATTGAAAACAGGATTGCAATTTTGTTCTAGAAGACTAATTGAGATGCAAACTAAAATTATAATACTTTTTACCATTGTACACAGGTTACTTGAAGTTATTGATATAACATGAAATGAAGATATGTATCTTCAAATAAATATCAACAAGGCAGTTTTTTATTTATTTTCATAATTTCTTGCGATTTTTTGAATTTTACAGGTTTTCTAGCTTATAATTATCGCTACACAAAAATCTCAAAAAATCGAAAATCTTTGTTGTTTTGTTTTTTTCTCTCAACCAACTGTTTACTTCTCTTTCTCTCTCTTTCAATATTTCTCCATTTTGTAATGTTTGTGTTCTTCGTTCCCTTATGTTTCTGTTTTAAATTTGTTTATTTGTAAGTTATTCGTTAAATGTGTGAAAAAAACGCGTTTTTAGACTTCAAAATTTATTTTTAGGAAAAGTACGCAATTTTTCGTCGTGGGTTTTGCACACAATTTTGAAAAAATGTTACTTTTTTATTTTTTTTTTCAATTTTTGAGGTTTTCAAAATTGTGTGGTTTGTAGCTTTCGTGACAAACGTATTTAGTACGTAGTCAATCAACATTTGCTTATCGTTAAATTTGTTTTGTCATCTTATTTATCAATTTAAAGTGTTCGCTACAAACATTGATTTCGACTATTTACTTCTGATTTTTTTAAAACGACACTTGTACTATTTTTTCTAAAAAGTGTTAGTAATTTTTCAATAATAAAACTGTATTTTTTCTTATTTGACTCCTTGACTCACAATTTCTTTATTTTTTTATAGAATGGGTTTTAAAAACGTTATTCTCGTGCCGGTGATTCTTGGCATCGGAATCGCAGTTCTCTACAATTTGGTACCAGAAACACAGGTAAATTTTAAAAATTAATTCGAATATTATTTTTTGAAGATTGATGTCGAAGAAACTGGATATTTCGGTGCTGGAAAGCCTCACCTTGACAATCCCCAAATCAAGCCTTTCCGTGTAAACGTTTCTGATACAGTTATTGAGGATTTGAAAAATCGCCTCAAAAATGCAAGAATCGGCCATCAATTTCTCGAGGATTCGAATGATTTCTATTATGGATTCAATTCAAAACAGCTGGTGGTAGGGGAAAGCGCAAAATTTGAAAATTTTGGTTTTTTTCAGAATTTGCGCGATTATTGGCTGAACAAATACGATTGGAAGAAATATGAGGGAATTATTAATTCCTTTCCACAATTTATCACTGAGATTGAGGGAATTAAGGTAGGAAATGAAAAAAAAAACGACGTTGTTTGAAAATAACAATTTTTATAAAAATGACGTCAAAAATACCAACAAAAAAAGTAATTTACAGGTTCATTTCATCCACGCAAAACCAGCAACAGGATATAAAACCACAAAACCCCTTCTAGTTGTTCACGGATGGCCAGGGAACATTTTCGAATTCTACAAATTCATTCCAATCTTGACGGACCCGAGAAAATTCGGAATCGATTCAGACTTTGCTTTTGAAGTCATCGCACCCTCAATTCCTGGTTACGGATGGTCAGAACAGCCAAAGAAAACCGGATTTTCACAATTGGCAGCGGCTCGAGTCTTCAGAAAATTGATGCTCCGTTTGAAGTTCGACAATTGGTATCTTCAAGGTGGTGATTGGGGATCGATTATTGTTTCGTTAATGACAAGAGTTTGGCCAGACAAGTTAGTCATGTGAATAAAAAGCAAGAATTCAATCGAAAATGTTTCAGCATCAACGGGATTCACCTAAACATGATGCCCGCGATGCCAGGAGACAGTGTTTTAGGAACATTGTTGGATGTTTTTGGAACATTCGTCCCATCATTTTTTTCATCAAAATCTGTGAGAGAAAATCACAATTTGTTCTCAAAATTTGGGAGCATGGTGGTGGAATCAGGGTATTTGCATATTCAAGCCACTAAACCGGATACTGTTGGAACAGCTTTGAATGATTCGCCACTTGGATTGGCAGCGTATATTACTGAGAAATTTTCAACTTGGACAAATTTGGGATATCGTGCGCTTCCAGATGGTGGACTCAATAAGTAAGCTATTCCCTATAGTCATTTTTTATGTTCTCGATTTAGAAAATTCACAAACGATGAGCTCCTTACAATTGTCATGATCTACTGGGTTAATGGAAACATTGTCTCATCTCAACGGTTCTACAGAGAATGCTTTTTGGATCAGAGAATCAGGCAACTTGGAAGGAAATATGTTGCCGTTCCAACCGGGCATGCCAGCGGATTGAATGAAGTGTTCGACAGGACTCCTATTGAAATTTCGCGTCATTTTTTTAACGTCACTCATTACACTGAAATTGACATGGGACATTTTGCTGCCTTTGAACAACCAAAGTTATTGGCAAAATCTGTTTTTGAATTTGTTCAAGATTTGTAGGTTTAGAATTTTGTATTGATTTTTGTACATAAAATTACAACAAATTACTTCATTTTTTCGTGTTGAGTTCCGTCATCGGTATCTTTAAGCAAATCAACCGCATGGTTGAGAACCGGCTCGAGAACTTCCCAACATTCCTAAAAATATTTAATGAGCATACAAATTTTCATTTAAATAAACCTTGACAGCTTTCACACTTCCCGACATATTCACAATAAGAGTGGAGCCAGAGATTCCGGCAACAGCTCGGGAAAGCGCAGCCATTGGAGTTGCTTGAAGTGAGCGAGTATGGAGGGCAATTTCAAGACCATTACATCGGCGTTCAATCACTTGTAACGTAGCCTAAAATCAGTTTTTGGTTTTTGGGATATCCCGACTTTACCTCTGGAGTAACATCCCGTTTGGCGAACCCAGTCCCACCAGTAGTTATCACAACATTCGCCACTTTCACCTCCTCCTTAAGAACGTTTATGATCTTTTCAACGTCATCTTCGACAACCCGTGGAGATTCGTTGACAGTAGTCGCATTATTAACCCTAGTATTATTTAGAATAAATGATAATCAAATGAATTTAAAGAGGCGAAAAATGTCAGATTTTCGAATCATTATCATTCATCAATCAGGCGGGGAAATTGAAAAAGATGTCTGATATCATTGGTTGTTTCGAAAATTATGTTTTTTGAGGCACGTGATCAAGCGTACGATAGAAAACATCGCTAATTTTAGCTATAAAACATACTTTTGTGATGATTTCACCAGATGAATTAGCGTCGGGCCGCTTTGATCGACACGAGTTCCAGCGGCGCATGAATCACTGACTTAAATTATATATTTTTAGAAAGAATAATATTTTTATTTTAGAATTTTAATGTTTACCTGTTATGATAGATACCAGCATTTTAAGATCAAACGTGAAAAACTGAAACAAAATAGTATAGTTGCGTTGATTATATAATATCAAAATAGAATCGGCAAAATAGTGTAAAAACTGGTTTTTTGAAAATGTTCCGAAATGATCGAAAAATGCGCCAGCGATCGGGTAGTTGACACAAATGTTGATTGGAGGGAGTTTGAAAAAGTTCAACTTTATTTAAAAACGGTTTTTTTGAAAAAAAAACAACAAAAAAGAGAAGAAATTTATTAGAGAAAAAGAGATCAAGTTCCAGCTTCACAATGGTATTTTTTTCAATTGGTAAAGACTATTGGGTATTATGTACAATTTGAAGGATGGCCTTTTTAATTGGAAACTTGAACAATCCTTATCGGTACAGCTTCTACCGGAGTGATTGGGATGAATAGCTTCTCGGAGGTTGTGGAGTCCCGACGACGTGTGAAATTTGGAAGAGGTTGATGGGCGTAGTGTTCTTCGTCGGATTCGATGATTGCCTGAAAGTTTGTGTTTTTTTGACAACTCACAAATTCAGAAGGTTCACTAATATTAAAAAAATAACAAACCCCTGTCTTCGTATAACTAATCTTTCTGCGAATTCTCTCAATCAATGAAGTCGGACGATCCTTCCTCTTTGTTCCATTATTATTGTTGGTCTTGTTACGCATTACCACATTCACTGGAGTTTCAGAACCATCCGGGTTTGATGAGACATTGTGTTGCTGAAAATCAAAACATGAAATATTTTATTTTTATGAATTTTTGTTATCAAATATCAATAACCAAAAACTCGTTTCAGTTTGTTTTGTTCTATTGTTTTTGTTTTGAAAAAAATAGGAATTCGGAACAAAAATTGATACATGTGAGAAGTAGGAACAAAGTTTGGAAAAGAGACTTTGTGGCTATGCGTGAATGATGCGCGAGCGCTTAAAAACGTAAAATTAAAAAAAAAACTCACAACTCCTCTTTTCCTGCGTCCAAAATCAGCCGGATCGAAATTGGGAGTGATACGAATATCGCCTTCAGAAAGATAACGCTGCCTTGGCTTCATCTTCTGCTCCGGTTTCTCATTCTCCAAATACTGTCGTTTTTCGCTTTTGACAGCAGCATTGAGGTCTTGATTCGACATGCTTGTCAAGCGAAAATCTGGTGATTTGTGGAAACCGATGAACTCGCCAAGCATGCTGGTTAGTGAGTTTCGACGCATTCTGTAAAAAAGAGAATTGACTTCTTCCTAAAGAGAATTGACTTCAGACGAGAAGCGATAAAAATGACCTCAAGAAATGAGAAAAAAAATGGGTATCGTTATCAACCAAAGACAAAAAAAACAAATATACTCATCAGGTTGGTCGACCGCCGCGATCTGAGGAATGGGGAGGCGCGGCGCCTTGTCGTCCTCATAGAAGGGTGACCATAAACTTGAATGATGAATGAATTTCGAAATTGAGAAAAAAACTGACAGTTTTAGATGAAGAATTTGATTTTTATATGTATGATGAGGGGGGAATTATGTTGACCACTAGTGATCACATGCGTTTTTTTTGATCTATTAGATTTTGGGAGGATAGGACCGCTATTTTAAGCATAATTTTAATGGTTTTTAGTACATTGAGATAACGGAAAAAATCCAGTTTGAAAGTTTGTTTTTATGAATTACAGATTTTATTGGGAATGAAGAAGTTGGAACAGATCAAAAAATAACTCATTGTAAAATAAAATTAAAGCTAATTAGAAGTAATTAGAAGGATTGGTTTGGAATTATTGTAGAAAAATAAATATGTTCTGAAAAATACCGACGCCTTAAAAATAGGATTATATAGCTTTTAGAAATTTTTATTTTTGAAGCTCTGTACTTTCAAAAAGAAAACTTTATTAAAGGAGGGTTTTACGGAGATTATGAATGCGCCTGAGATGAAAATAAACTTCAGACTGATTCCAAATCTGTATTTAAAATGTTCTAAAACCGCCTAGAAGCCGAGAAAACACGCCTCAAAACAATGGCCTAGAAAAAAGGGCCACCGGCGAAAACTAGTCCGCAGGCATGAAAAGTCCAAAAAAATGAAAAACAAAACATAAATTAAGATGAAAAAACATTAAAAAGGACTAATGTAAGCATTCTGCATAACTATTTATTAACGAAGCACGAAAAAAGCTCATAGGAAAAAGTTCGGCCAGGTGGCCCTTTTTTCTAGGCCATTGTTTGAGGCGTGTTTTCTCGGCTTCTAGGTGGTTTTAGAACATTTTAAATACAGATTTGGAATGAGTCTGAAGCCTATTTTCTTCCCAGACGGATTCATAATCTCCGTAAAGCCCTCCTTTAACTTATGCGTTATCATGACTAGTAGAAAAATTTGAATTTTCTGGAAATTTATTCACTGCTCTTGACCAAGTATTTATTTTTTTAAAAACGCTCCCTAAAATTTCAGCCAAAGTTCAAAAAAAGTAAATGTTTCCTTAAAAAAGGCATTGAAAATTTAGAGGGTCTTAGCTCGGCGCCAGCATCTCAGATCTGTATGAAAATAATGATGTGAAACTTTTCAGCACATTTCACCGTTTTTCCTTCAAATCGACCCATTTCGTATACTTCCCTTGTGCTCAAAAGTGGATCACAATCGTTATTTTTTTAATAATGAGAGTTCTAACGGGTTAAAAAAAAGATTATTATGCAGATTAGTTGCGATGGGCATTATTTTAAAGGAGGACTTTACGGAGATAATAAATGTATCGTGAATGAAAATAGACTTCATTCTTATTCCAAATCTGTTTTTAAAATTTTCTAAAACCACCTAGAAGCCGAGAAAATGTGCTTCAAAATAATGGCATAGAAAAAGTGTCCACCTGGCCGAACTTTTTCCTATGAACTTTTCTCGTGTTTCGTTAATAAATAGATATGCAGAATGCTTATATTAGTCCTTTTTAAATTTTTTTTTCATTTTTTTTTGGATATTCCATGCCTGCGGACTAGTTTTCGCCGGTGGACACTTTTTCTAGACCATTGTTTTGTAGCGCGTTTTCTCGGCTTCTAGATAGTCTTAGAAAATTTTAAAAACAGATTTGGAATGAGTATGAAGTCTATTTTAAGGTACATTTATTAGCTCCTTGGGTCCTCTTTTAACTTAATAGTTGTCCGAAAAATAATTTTAAAACAATATAACTCGCTTGAAATTGGCACATCGATTCAATACGAAAATCTCAAACGCTTTGCTCGAGCGAAGTTATGAACCTTCAAATTTCATATATTCAAACATTCAGGGAAATATTTGAACTTTCATCAATCAGCTCACTCATAATGAAATTTTTTAAAATTCAATGTGAGTCTACGTCTAAAATAGATAACTAGGTTCGATTCCCATTCGAAAAGGAGCGGGGGAGCTACCGCAAAAGACAGATTTTGTCATCAATTAAAGTGAATTTTGGTAAAATAAGATTCATGAATTTTTGCAACATAAAAAATTCCTGTCGTCAAATTTTTATCAATCTGCATCCCACTGCAAGCTCTAGATTCTTTCTCTGAACAATTCTGCAAAGTTCTGATCTGATAAGAATGCCATCAAAATGACGATAAAAAACGGATACTCTTTAGCCTCTATGTACACTCATTTTCTCCCCCCCATACTCAAAATTCGCTTTTATTTTTCAATATCATTGACGAAAAAAAAAAACGGTCGCCGTTATCATTAGATCAGTTTTTTTCATATCAAATCTTCAGTCGGCCAACTTTTCGGCGCCAAAAAAAGGTTGGAATTTGATATAAACTTTGTCCCAAAGCGGTTATGTTCCGAATAACATAACAACTTGGGATCATCGTTCGTCTGACCAAAGAAAATATATCAACCAGCAGAGAATAATCATTTTTGGCTGAAAAATCTGTTTTTTTTTGTCAAAAAAATAAAATTAAATAAATAAAAAATAGCGGAACAAAAGAGAAAACGAAACGAAATGATGATGATGTTTTTTGATGATGATTTTCTAATTTATGTGTTTTGTAGTAAACTAACTATACAGTATAATATATAACTAACAAACAATTATATTTTTGATTCGTCAATTAGAAAAAAAAGAAGAAAAAAGACTGCTTTTGGTCAAAAAAAAATAATAATAAAAAATAACGTGAAAAACAAAGGGTATTCCTTCATTTCTCAATTCAAGATGAGTAACTACCTGCTGTCGATTATAATAATTCAAATCGTTTTCAAAATGCCATTAGAAACACAAGGGATCTGCCCTAACGGAAAACCGACAAAACAGTTGAGACGTTGCGAGGTTTTTGAGGATTGTGTCACAGATTCCGAAGCGAATTGGTGTGATTTGGACTATAAAATCTGTTGTCGAGAGGGTCCGGGAAAAAAAGATGAGCTTTATTATGGATGTCCGTTTGTTGGTATTCCATATAACAATGAGGGAACTTGTGCTGAGAACGAATGCCGTCATGGGAACATGTATAAAAACTATTATTGTCCTAAAAGTGAGTATAATTGCTTTAGTACGATTTAATTTTTAACTTACATGAATATTTTCTGGCTCATTTCAAAGTCATTGGGTTAAAAATGACATTTCATAAAGTTTCAACCAAATTAGTTTAAATTAGGAAAATCGACTAGAACTGATTTCAATATGATAAACTCGAAATTTTATCCGAAACTATTGAGTTTGAGCCAAGATCAAGGTGAAAATTCTCATTAAAGGTGGGCTTTACGGACAAAATAAATGCACCTTAAATGAAAATAGACTTCATTCTCATTCCAAATCAGCTTTTAAAATTTTCTAAAACCACCTAGAAGCCGGGAAAACGGTGATTCAAAACAATGGCCTAGAAAAGGGGCCGCCGGCGAAAACTAGTACGCAGGCATTGAAAAATTCAAAAAAAAACATTTATTAAAATGAAAAAAAACATTAAAAAGGGGCTATTATAAGCATTCTGAATAACTATTTATTAACGGAATACGAAAAAAGCTGATAGGGAAAAGCTAGGTCACCTTTTTCTAGGCCATAGTTTTGAAGCTCATTTTCTCGGCTTCTAGGTGGTTTTAGAAAATTTTAAAAACAGATTTGGAATGAGAATGAAGTCTATTTTCATTTAAGGAACATTTATTATCTCCGTAAGGCCCTCCTTTAAGGACAGTAAGAAACGACTCAGCTACTTCCCTTGTGCTGTTTTTTGATCATGGAGAAATTTTAGCTCTGTTTTAAAGGTTCTCTTAACTATCCGTGACTTATTATGAAATCGACTTATTTTGACCATACCGTCCCCTAATTACAACAAATTTTAAAAGATCGAAAAAAATTGTGCAAGTTACAAAAAAAGTGCAAAAAGCAAAATGGACGGAGGTGGGAACTTTGGGAAGTTAGTCGCTCGAACATAAAAATCTCTATGGTTATCCAATTTTCATTTTTTGTTTCATATGCCATTTTTCAGCCAGCTAAGAAACAAAAAATTCAAACAAACTTTGTAGGGTAGGAACTAGTTAGGAACTAGAGGAACTAGTTTTTGGGAAGTTAGTCCCTCAGAAATTGGGAAGTTAGTCCCTATCCTCAAAAATTGCTTTCAATTGTTTCTGAATTTTCCGATTTTTTTGCACTTATTTGTATATTCCCGTTTTTTTGAAAAATAGTTTTAGTCGTCAGGTTGGGTTGGGTTGGTATGCTCAAAAAGCAATAAAAATAAGACTTAAAGTTCGATTAATAATTTTAAAAAACATTGTTGAAAACACATTATTTTTCCAGTCACCTACGCCGGAAACAGACAATTTTTGGTAGAAAAATCGTTTAAATCATACACAAAATGCAGTATCGATGAACCACTTCCCCGACACTTCAAAAATGTTTTCTGTGAGAAAGGAAGGATAAGGACTATTGGATTGTTAAAGAATGATGGGAGCCCATCGATAGTAACAAAAAATTGGTGCAGAATTTCAAAGTTTGTGTTATTTTTTTTTCATTTAAAAATCGAAAAAAAAATCTTCATTTCAGAGATTGCGGTTCAATTGGAAGATATAGGAGCGTTTGCGTTCGAGTGAGCCCAATGATCCAAAAATGTTTCATCCATCCGAAACATAAGGAAAAGCCAGAAAAGAGTATTGATTATTTATTGGCATCCATGTATCTTTCCTATTCGTCGATAGTTTGTGCATTTTTCACCATTATTTTTGGGTGTTTTTCGAAAAATTCTGAAGAACGAAAGAATGAGTCGGTCGAAACAGGAACAGCTGAATCGGCCGAATTACTCGCGAATCAAAAATGAAACCGTATTTATTTGATGCATGTAATTTTTTTTGATCGAAACATAAAGTGATTATTTCTTTGACTTTTTGTGAGATTTGACAAGTGTTTTTACATCTCTTCGATGAAGAATTGAATCTTTTGTTAATGCTTCAATTGCAGCGGTGGCAACGGCCTCTTGACGTCGTTGTTGCAGGGCTTCACGATACTGCACTAAAATAACCTTGATTTAACCATAAAATAACACTAATTTAACCCTTAATTAACCCTAATTTAACCCTAAAATAACCTTAATTTAACCATAAAATAACCTTAATTTAACCCTAAAATAACCTTAATTTAACCCTTAATTAACCCTAATTTAACCCTAATATAACCCTAAAGGACGGTTTTAGGGAGTTAATGAATGAATCTGGGATGAAAATAGACTTCATACTCATTCCAAATCTGTTTTTAAAATTTTTTAAAACCACCTAGAAGCCGACAAAAGGAGCTTCAAAACAATGGCCTAGAAAAAGTGTCTACCGGCGAAAACTAGTCCGCAGGCTTGAAAAATCCAAAAAAAAATTTTAAGCATAAAAAATGACTAATATAAGCATTCTGCATAACTATTTATTAATTAAACACGAAAAAAGCTCATTGGAAAAAGTTAGGTCACCTTTTTCTAGGCCATTGTTTTGAAGCTCATTTTCTCGGCTTCTAGGTGGTTTTAGACAATTTTAAAAACAGATTTGGAATGAGAAAGAAGTCTATTTTCATTTAAGGTACATTTATTAGTCCTCCTTTAATTTAATTGCCTCAAAACTTCAAATAAAAATCACTTACTCGAATGTATGATCAACAGCCCACCCCATGCTATTGACCAAAACCAGCCAACGAACAAAAAAGTGATTGTGAAAAATTGACTTATTCCAACGAGAAGATTTACAACCAACGTGACCAGTTTTCTTCCCTCTTTCATATTGATTCTTGGTTGACCCATACATAATGCAGAAAAACCCGATATTATTGTTCCTTTAAATTTTCAGATAAATTTTTCAAAAAAATCTTTAAAGGCGATATGTCAGGGTTACGGCGAAGTTATATATTTTTTAAATTTAATATAAAAAGTCGCGGGAGCACCCTAATTAATATTTCCAATAAAAAACGACTATTTACCTAATCCCGGTATGAAGACGTTGAATAATAAGCATGTGATTGCCATAGGCACTGGTAAAAATGGAATAGCTTCATGCATCATTGTAATATCATTAGTTGGTAAGTTGACCTGAAAAGTGATTATTCAAAATTTTAAAATGTTTATTTAAAAAAATTTTTCCCCTACCTTATCTCCAGATTTTGGTTCTTTTTGCGTGTGCGCCTCTTCCTGAACAGCTTGAACAATTCCAGTCATATTGAAAGCACTAGGTTGCTGAAAATAAGCAATTTGTTTTATTTATTTATCAGTATATTTGATTTCATGAAACAGGTGGCTAAATATATAGTTTTTGAACGTCTAAAACGGACATTTTTGAACTGCGACAAACAACCTCGTATTTTTTTAGTCATTGAAGCATGACATTTTCCAAAAAAGTGTATTTTTAAAAGTCTCTGGAAATTCATATGACTCACCTTGAAATAAAAAATAATCAAAAAAAATGCTTACCACATTAACCTGTAGAATTCCCTCACTTCTTCCATATTCAGTTATTCGAGGAAGCGCCTTTTGCACTAGTTTCCAGCCTTTCACTTTTTCAGCTAAACAAGAAATGTATTATTAAATCGTTTGTTTATTGATTTTTAATTTTTTAAGAATCCACTTCGAATCAATAATTTTGTAAAAAGATTTTTTTCGGATGCTCGGTGGCTCATAGAGCTCCCGAGAATGTGCAGAAAACTGGAGATGGCAGTACAAAATGGCAGAGGACGCAACATCCTGTTTTTGTTTTTGTTTCTGCTCAGACAATTTGGGAACTGTTTTTTTATCAGTTTTTGACCAGTCGGTTAACTAGTAGTGAACTAGTCGGGAACTCGTAATTAACGTTATAAATTTTCGCTTTGGACTGGTTTTTTACCAGTACTGCAAAAAAAACCAGTCGAAATGGCCTCGAACTGATAAAAAAAGAGTTCCCCCATTGTCTGAGGGCAGGACCGTTTTGCTCAAAACCTAGCTTTTAAAGGGGGATATTCTCAGACAATAGGTGAACTGTTTTTTTTGTCAGTTATTACTAGTCGGCTAACTAGTAATGAACTAGTCGGAAAACTGACAAAAAATCAGTCGAAACGGCACGAAAGAACTGCTTTTTTTGGCAGTTTCGACTACTTTTTTATAAGTTCGAAATGCAACTGAAAAAAAAAAGCAGTCGGAATTATCCCCCGACTAGTATTAACTGGTAAAAAAGCAGTTCCCCCCATTGTCTGAGTTACAGAGCTAATAAAAGCGTCTGGGATGAAAATAGACCTCATACTCATTCCAACCCTATTTTTAGAATATTCGAAAATCACTTCAAAATAATGGCCTCTAAAAAGTTTAGACGAAAACTAGTCCGAAGGTATTATTATGTGAAGAATCCAGTGGGAGCCCAGGAGGTAGAAAGAAGCCATATCCGAATAATTTCCGTTTTTTTTAATTCAAAAATACCGCGAAATTCAATGCAGAAATGGCACAGAAATTCGCAGACATACGTATAAACCCAGGAGGTCCGAAAAGCCCAAAATAACCGAAAAAAACCGATATAGGGCGAAAAAAAGGAAAAAAATAGCAAAATTTTATTTATTTCTGTCCAGACGGTCTTTTTGGACCTAAGTTAGATATTTTGGGCCTCTATGGGTCATTGGGACTTACCACTGATTTTTTGGTAAAATTTCCACACACAAAAACCGATTTTTTTCTAAAAAAAAAACTCACTATTTTGCAAAATATTCGCCATACCATCAGCAACATTTTGAATCATTTTTTGTAGTTAAGAAAAAAATGTTCACAATCAAAAATAACAAATAAACAGATCAACAATAAAAATGTATATAGTTGTAGAAAGCTCCGCTATTTTTTTCCCCTCTCTCTACTATAATTTTGCTCTTTGTGTCCGTCAAGAAGAGGGAGAGCACCAGCTTCCGGAAACTATTATATGGATGGGTGGTGAAAAAGAAAACCACGAGGAAAAAACCCCCGAATAAAACATATATACATAAATGTATATATAGAAACGGGGGAAAGGGGGAAAAGGTAAAAAAATAAGGTATCTTGTTAGAAATGGACTTTTGGTTTGATCTCGGCTTTTCGGAAGTGGACTGGTTGATTGATTGCAGATTTTCTAGACTTTCTTTGATTTTTCCAGTCTTGAATGACATTAGGGCAGAAGCAGTTTGAGTTTGAGTTTCAGTTGTGAGCTCATTTTGAAATCGTCTGCTCTGGACATGTTTTCCCTTATCCTTATCTTATCCAGGCTTATCCACTAGTGTCAAACTTTATTGTAAAGTTAAAATTTTTGGATCATCCATTTTCTATTGTCAACTCAATTATTAAGGCTGCTCAACCTCACAGCCGCTCCGCACGCACACTACGCGGGACCTCCCACTCACCACACTGAAATATTGGCGGGAAGATGAATTTTTCAAATTTTCCAGTGTGTTGAATGTAGGCAGCCGCGTCGCGTGCGTGCGGAGCGGCTGTGAGGTTGAGCAGCCATCCGAACGCAATGATCAAGAATACTTGAGTTGACTATACTAAAAGACCGCAGCGCAACCGCTGGCATTTAAAAATAGCATGACTTTTTTCACTTTGCTTTTCCGCTACGTAAATAAATTAAATAAAAGACGACTTCCATTTGGAAAAATGTTAAAATTGAAAAAAAAACTAATTAAAAAACATTTTTTCCGAAAAAACTTACAAATGGTGAGCTCTTTTATTTTTCGGTATATTTTTCGATTTCTGACATATTTAAAAAAAAAATAGTTTGAAGAAAAATACCACTCTTTTTTTGCAAAATTTTCGAAGAAAACTTTTAATTTACACATTTTCGATTTATTGATTTCGATAGATTATAGGGAAATTGTTGAATAATATTTTTTTTTTTAATTAAAATAAATAATCAAGCAATTTTGTCGGTTAAAGGAGAACTCTACGAAGCTAATAAATGGGAAGAAAACGTCTGGTATGAAAATAGACTTCATTCTCATTCCAAATCTGTTTTTAAAATTTTCTAAAACCATCTAGAAGCCGAGAAAACGCGCCTCAAAACAATGGCCTAGAAAAAGTGCCAAACTGCGAAAACTAGTCCGCAAGCATGAAAAATCCAAGAAAAAAAATTAAAAAACGTAAAAAAAGAACTAATATAAGCATTCTGCATGAATATTTATTAACGAAAAATGCTCACAGGAAAAAGTTCGGCCAGGTGGCCGCTTTTTCTAGGCCATAGTTTTGAAGCTAATTTTCTCGGCTTCTAGGTGGTTTTAGAAAATTTTAAAAACATATTTGGAATGAGAGTGAAGTCTATTTTCATTTTCGGTACATTTATCAGCTCTGTAAAGCCCTCCTTTAAATTCCCTTTAAAAACGACAGGGGACAAGAAATCCAAGTTCGGTCATGGAGCAAAACATTAGTTTTTTTTCGTTTTTTTTGAAACTTGGATTTTTTGGATTATTAAAGACAATGTCCCACATACACGAACGAATTTTTAGCACCTAATTGGGTAATAATTTGCTTTTTATTTTTATTACATTGCACCGCCCAAAATTATCTGCAAAAAAACTAATTTTGAAATTACGAGTTTTGGGTTCTTTCAAGTACGCAATTTCGCGTCTTGGTGTCAATATATTCTTTCAGAGCTTCTCCCAAAGATAAAGAGAATATATTTTTATTAAAGAAACAGTAAAAAAGTGAAAGAATGAAAAGAGATACAAAAAAAAAGGATAAAAAACTATATTAGAACAAGACGTACGTTAAAGTAAAGAAAAATACTTCTACACAAAAACTTATGAAAAAAATAATATTCACGACCATATTTTCCTCTGTAAACACAACAATTTCACCCCGAATAGTGAAATTCACAATCTATTAAAAACAACAGATTTTGATTTCCGAAAAAATAAACGAAGAGAAGAACTGTAAATTTTCTGTTACATTTGATAAATTAAATAAATAACAAAATTTAAAGCTGAATTAAGAAGAAGCATGGAAAAACTGTTTTGATTTTCAGAAATAGTGAATTTTTGATTAGGAATAGTACAATGAAAATTGAAGAAAAAGAAAACAAAAACAAAAATGATTAGGATCACAGTCATATTTCTGGTATTATTGGAACGAACAAATCTAACAAGTAGAAAAAATGAAATAATTAGAATACATATAAAAAGGAGAGAGGGAGAGAGAGAGGCAGGACACATGAAAACATATATTTATAATAATTTATATATAATTAATCATATATGATATTGTCAGAATAATAATTTCTGGCCGCTCGTTTTGCGGAGTGTCGTTGGGAATTTACTCGCAGCGCGACCGCAACGCGCTCAAATTCAAATTTCTCAGTTGGTATTGCGCGTAGCGGTCGCGTTGCGAGTAAATTCCCAACGACACTCCGCAACACGAGCGGCCAGAAATTTTTATCTTGACAATATATAAAAATAAATTGGGGGGAGGGAGCAGGATTGGAGGGGGGGGGGGGTCATTTTTCTATCTAGGTGGTCTCAAAATTACTAATTTTTGAGCTAAACGTTGTTGTGCGCAAATCGGCAGCACATGATGCCGGTGGATGAAAGAATGAGTTTTCCGGTGAGATCGTCGTCTCGTGACTAAGTTGGTGCGAGCTACCGAAGATGCGATCCTGCAAATTACTTCATTTTTAGGATTAAAATTCTAGTATGGGAAAAAACACTTTGGAAGGGGTTTTTTGAGAAAATACTGGTTTATGTGACTTTTTAGATCAACTAAAACTTCGTACTAATATGTAGGAGCAGGAAAGCGTGGAGCTCAAAACAATGGCCTAGAAAAAGCATCGGCCTGGTCGAGCTTTTTTGGATGCAATAGATGAATAATACCTAATTTGGTTCATTTGAACTTATATTCATGATTTTTTCTCAATTCTTCATGGAATAAACGCTGAAGGCCAGTTTTTTATCGGAAGAAGCGTTTTCTAGGCCATTATTTCGAATTTCGTTTCTTTTTCTCCAACGCTTTAGTTTTTCAGGTTAGCAATTTCCAAACTTCCAAAATAACTCACGCCATTTCTCAAAATCGGCGAAGGTGTACGCCTAAACACCACCAATTCAACTGTATCCGCTGATGCTCGAATCGCGCTCATTGCTTCATCTTGCGACGCGTTTACCATATTTCTGTCGTTTGCTCTGGAAAAACATTGAATTTATTTTCAAAGAAAGAAATAAAACCACTACCTTATCAGCTTATCTCCTTCCTTCAAACCGCATCTTTCCGCGGCGCTTCCAGGTGTTACCTTTGTAACAAATAGCCCATTATCTCCATTGGATCCCGGGACTGGATCGTTCATTGCACCACCGGCGAAAGAGAGTCCAAGTCTGAGAAATTGATTATCTTTTTTGCAATTTTCAAAAAAAAAACTCACTTTCCAGAATTATCTTTCTGAATCACAATCTTTTTCAGATTCTGGCTCGAACTCGACACCGACAAGTTCGAAAGCGAGTTTCTTGTCTCCTCCCTCACATCAGGTGACCGCACCCCTTCCGGTGACCTGATTGCCTCCGGATTATTGTTTGTAAACCTGAAAATATGATCATTTGGTTTTTAAAAAGCAAAAAAAATATATATATATATAAATAAAAAAGGAACATCAGCCAAAAACATTCGGTGAAAAAAATTCAGGTGCTTTTCAGAAGAAAAAAAAACAAAAACAAACGGAAAAGAAGCGGACAAATACTCACGATGAATCTATAAACCTTATATCATCATGATTCACGGCTGTTAGTGAGGAGCATGATGGAGTGGAGATCGGCGGTCTATTATTGAGTGATAATTGTGTTGGTTGATCGGCCTGAAATGACAGATTTTAGGGGTTTCTAGCGATCATTGTTTTTTTTTAAATTTCCGTAGCTTTTTTCATGAAATTTTCAGTAAAAAATATATAAATATAAACTGCGCTCTATTCCACCAATTTCATAGGGACCAAATATTTTATAAATATTTTATTTTATCACGCGTTTTTCGCATTTTTCGTTTCCAATTAAAAATAGAAAATCTAAGAAAATAAAAATCGGAATTTTTGCGGTCGTTTAAATAACTTGTGAATTGTTATGTCCCTTTAATGAATACGGTATTTTCAATAGAGCGCAATTAATAACTTTTCATAAGAAATATTAAAAACTTACATCATGTGGAATAATATGTCCATCAATCGATCCCTTCTTAATTTTCGGCTGCTTTGGATGCGGAGTATTATGACGTTCAAATTGTTGCATCTGAAACAAGAAAAAATCAATATTTTTCCAATTTTTGTCTCAAAATACCGTTTCTTCATCCAACGTGCTATCCTGATCATGAAAATGAACTTTCGGCCCTCCAACAAACGATCGATTCGCATTTCCGCTGCGGTTCAAGTTTTCTGCAACTTACTCACATAGCAAAAGAAAAACTCTAAAAAGGAGCATACCTTGATCAAACGCATGAACCTGTGGAAGCAAGTAACAAGTCAACACCTTAATCCCCGTCTTCGGATCGCGTTCTTGCGTCAATTTCAAAATCGATTGTGACTGATTCTCACTCAACCACAACGCTTGCAACTTGTAAAGCACATTAATCGTAAATGGCAAGAAGCTCAATTTGTTCGACGCCACATCTAAAACTGTCAAATTTTCACACTTTCCAATCGACATTGGCAGGTCGGTTATGAGGTTTTGACGAAGTGAAAGAACTGAAAGTGAACTACATCCACCAATCTGAAATTTTAGATATAAACGAAGATACAAATGGCGGGGAATTGTTTACCGTATCCGGAATTTCCATCAATTGATTACTATCAACGTTCAATGTTGTTAATGATGACAATTTGCCAATAGAGTCCGGAATTTCCTAAAAATTGAACTCTTTAAAACTTAAGTTTTTTAAAAAGACCTTTAAATTTGAATTCTAATATTCTAGATAATAAGAAACTTTCGCATTCGTTAGAAAAAATTAAAAATTTCAAAATAATTACAAAAAAAAACCAACCGATAACAAATTATTAGTCAAATAAAGCTCTGTCAGCGATTCACATTTTCCAATCTCCGGTGTTAACGTATGAATCGCATTTCTATCCGCTTTCAGCATTTGCAGTCTACGAAGTCTACCTACAATTTTTAAAAGTTTAACCAAAAATCTTAATGTTTATTTTCCTCACCGAAAGATGATGGCAGTTCCTGAATAACGTTCTGAGACACGTTTAAATCTGTCAAGCTTTCCATATTTCCAATTTCAAATGGAAGCACTTGAATTCTGTTCTGTGATACATCTAAAAAATACCAATTTTGATTAAAACTACTCGATAAGAAATTACCTAATTGATCTAAATACTTGCAATCAGAAATCGAGTCCGGCAACATTGCCAATCCATTCTCATCAAGGAAAAGCTCTTTCAAATTGGACAAATTTCCAAAATCTCTTGGCTAAAAATAGATAATAAATTCAAAAACCCAATTATTTCCCTCATACCAATTCTTCAATATCATTTTGTCCCAAATCGAGCTCTTCCAAGTGTTTCAAATTAACAATCGATGATGGAACGGTTCTTAAATGATTCTCACGAAGCTCTAAAACCCGCAAATTCGACAATGCTCCAATGTTCGGCGGTAAGACGGTTAGAGCCGTCTCGTTGAGCAGTAATGTTATCAGTGTTGAGCATTCGCATAAGCTTTCAGGTAATCTGAAACAAGATTGATTATGATTTGGGGCAGGGCTGGGGAAACGGCGGTCAATCCGGCTGAAAGCCGCGGCAGCCGGCGGCCTGCGGAGCGGTTGCGTCGCGTTCGCGGCCCAAAGCCGCGACAGCCGCATTTTTGAAAGTGGTTATTCTTTTTTTCGATAAGAGAATGTATTTTTTTAAAAATGCGTTGTAAAACACGAAAAATTTTTAATAAATGCACACATTGCACTGATTTAATCCTTTTTTCAGGGAGTTGGGATGAGAAATATTCGAAAAATGATTTATTAAAAAATTTTAAATGTTGAAAATGATATTATGCGTAATGTTGAATAGTTTTCAATGTTTTTACTTTATTTTCTTTACATTATTCATTAAAAACTAGTTTCGAAAATCTCGATAAATAAAAAATGTTGCTCGTCAAATTGTGTGCATTCCGCAATTTTGTGATGGTGCGCATTGCACTGCGGCCGGACGCGGCTGCCGCAGCCGCGCGGATTAAATTGGCGTTTTTTTGGTTTTTAATATATTGTTTTGGAAATTTGCATCAGAATCCATTTTAGGGGTTCCCTAATTATAACGATAAGTACTAAGAAGAAGAATTTCTCAACTTTCTTGAAATTCGACAAAATTTAAATTAATAATAAATACCTTGTCAATGGATTTCCGCTCAAATGTAGATTAATCAACTGCTTACAATTTCTTAACTGATCCGGCAAATCGGATATGTCTGAAAACATTTATGAAAAATAATTTCGATAATAAAATACACTTTTACCATTTCTCTTCAAGTTCAACTCATTCAACATGCTCAGATTCCCAATTTCCGCCGGCAAAATATTCACCTCATTGTCTGAAACGTCAAGAATTCGAAGACGAGTCAGCCGGAATACTTGCTGCAAAAAAACACATGTAAAGCTACAAATTTTAAAATTACAAAATTTGTTACCTTCGGTAATTCCGTTATATTATTCATTGCAAGGAGAAGTTCTTCAAGTCCCCGAAACCTGAAAATTTGTTGTTTTTTCGGCGGGGGGTTCGTTATATACAAAAAAAACATTTTTATAGGGATTACGATTAGAGAAAATATTCAAATTTTTGTTTTGCGTGTTCATGTTTGAAATACGCATAAAAATAATCTGACCACCTAAAGAGAAATAAGTTGACATTCTGTGTTCCGGTGTTAATCTACCATTTTTAACGAAACAACCATTTCCTGGTGCCATTAGATAGAGAATCCGATTTTCATTCATCCTAGATATATTTAATCGACCCTTATGTTTTATAAATTAATTTTCAGCGCAAAACAATGACAAATGAAAGCTAATCTAAATTTTTGAATAGTTTTGTTCACTCTCGATTATTTTAAAGATTCTAATTTTCGTTTTCACTTAAAATACCTTATTCTTATCAAATTAAATCGATTTAATTTAACAAATTGAACCCATTATCTAATTTTCATCGATTTATATTGAATCAAAGATGAAGCTCCGATAACGGCGAATTAGGGAATTATCTCTATCGTTTGCTAAATACCATACGAACACTTTTGAGACGAAAATGACAGAAGAACTTTTAATTTTTTTTGAAACTACGGTTTTTTTTCATATTTCTGTCCCAGAATTGTTTTTGGGAACTAATCAATAAAATAATTATATTTTCTCACCACTAAAGAACAAACTTTCATTGTTTTTTCTTCTTCTTTATTAATTAAAAAAAGTACCAACCTATCTATATCACTCGGCACCGCTTGCAGATTACTTTGACTTCTGTCAAACACATCCACCTGCCTACTACATGCCATCGGAAGGCAGAAAAACGACGGCATTCTTTCTTTCCTTTTGATGTTTCGAATAATGATCTTCTAGATATCTCACAATGAATGACGACACACTCACACACAAAAAGTGCCTACTCTCCTCCGGGTGACCTGGAAAAATGTCATTTTCAGAATAAAACGTATAAAAAATACGAATTAAATTTAAAAAAAAGAAGTATATGTTACAATGAAACGAATGACAAATGATTCATCATACAAAATTTGGAGAAAACAATAAATGATTCATCAAAAAACGATTACGTTTAAAAAATCCCTGAAAATTTAGAAAAAGTGTCAATTTAGGGACTAAATAATAGGTCTGAAGAAAAAAAACAGACTCTCGAAGCAAAATGAAAATATCTCGTTTTCTAATGAAACCCTAAGAACTTATTTCTGTCCCGAATAGATTCCAAAGGCTTATAAATAATAAAACAATTCCAAAAATTAAGAAAAAAAAATACAGTTCAAATACAGCACATTAACAAAAAAAAGGTTGGAGGTTTGATGGTTGATGATTCATCGCAAATGATAACATCCTTATATTATTATGTGATTGCATTCTCTAGAGCGGAAAGGAAGAGTGGGGGAAAGATAGTGAAAAAGAGGGCCGACAGATGAGGCAATTGATATTGCATACACATATATATTATATTTACTTTGTTATTCAATAGACTTATTCATTGATAAGAGCTTGAAGATATTCCTATAAATTTTTCAATTTTTTTTCTCTTGAAAAACGACTTGTTTTCGTTTTTCAAAAATTTTTATTATAAATGCCGTTGAAAGACATTTCAATGTTTACCGTCTTTGGCAACCGACGATTTCTTTGTTCTACCCCTGGAAAATGTCATTTTTTTTCCTTTTTTGTTTTTCATTTTGGCAACACAAAGTTATCATAAATAATTTTTTAAAACTCAAGGTTTCTCGGGGACTAAAGAAGTTTTTTATTTAGTTATTGTCAACTCAATTATTCTTATTCATTGCGTTCGGAAGGCTGCTCAACTTCACAGCCGCTCCGCACGCACGCGACGCGGCTGCCGACACTTACACACACTGGAAAATTTTAAAAATTCATTTTCCCGCCGATATTTCAGTGTGTGTGAGTGTCGGCAGCCGCGTCGCGTGCGTTAAAAATAAATACACCTGTTCATTTTAATTTCCCTAAGAATAGTCGTTTTCAAGCCATTAACCGAGAATTATTCAAAATTCCAGCTGAAAATATAAACAAACAAATTTTCCAATTCTCCTTAAGGAGGCTCCTGCAATCTTAGAAATGAGTTTTGGATAAACAAAAGACGATTATCTACCCACTGATAAAAAAAAATATTGAAAAATTGGATGGCCGAATAAATTCAATTTGGGTTTCTATGCCATCAAAGAAAAAAGCACATGGACTTCCTTAAATGGCCTAGAAACCCAAATTGAATTTCTTTTCGTCTATATTCAATTTTTAAATGTATTTTTTCGTTTTTCTTTAAATTAATCCTTTTATCAATTGGTGTAAAAACCCGTTTCTGAGCTCTCCGGAATATAATACCCCTTTAATTTTCTAATAATTATAACCTTGAATATTCTTCAATTAAGAAATCAATAAATATGTTATCTATTATCGATTTTTCTCAGTCGGATGCTCCCGCTATATGTTCCTATATAAGACAAACATTTTTTTAAAAGATATAGCTCATAAAATCGAAATTTTTCTGTAATTTTCAAAATAGATTCAAAAATACAATTTCTGATTTTTTTTTCTCGAAAAATAGAATAATAAATTAAACGACATTGTCTAATGATTATTTTAGAAAAAAAACTATCTGATAAGATTCTAAAAATAGGAACTTTGCGAAATTATCAAAATTATCATGCAGAAATGTGAAATACTGGAAATTTTATTGAAAAAAAAATACATTTCTATATTTTTTCTTCAATAAAATGCTTATTTTGACAACGAGGCATGCTACCAATGAGCCGATTCATATCGTCAAGTCAAATTTTGGTTCTCAAAAAATTACCATTAAAAAATCAATAAATCAGAACTAAAATTTTGAATAAAAAATCAATAACAAATAAATCGACGGTGTTAGAACGCGGGAAAGCATTCACATTCATCGGTCGGCGACGACAACAACGGAGGAAGAGGAAAAAAATTGAATGGGAGGTGGAAGAGGAAAGGGAACACACCAAACACACACACACACAAAGTAGAGACATGAAGAATAGCAAACGCATTACTGTACGCGCTCTGGGAACGAGATGTATGCGTGTCTCTTCGTTCTTGTGTGCATATATACACACACTAGCAAACACACAGCAACGCATAGAATTACCCTCAAAAGCGACCTTCTACCCTTCGCCAGTTTTTTCGCGTTTTTCTCTAATGTCTCTTCTAAACCGGTTGAAACCAGGTAGTATTACCAGAGGTGGACCCTGGCTACTATTAGTATTGTAATTACTTGTGGCGGACGAAAATGGAGGGAGTTATGGAGGTGAAAAGGGGGTTCGGGAAAAGGTCAAAGGAGATAAGAGAACGAATTAATATGTGAACCTTTTATACAGCAACCCTTGAGGCGGGAAAAATGGATGATGTTGATTCAGGATGACACAAGGAAATTTTTTTCAAAAATCTAAATTTCAAGAATTTAGCATTCATTTTATTCACAAATTTTAACGCTTACAAGGTAAGCGCTTGAAAAATGACGCTTTTGTAAGAAATGAAGACTCAAACACCTTCACATTATAAAGTTTTGGCTAAACGTGGGATCTTTATGATAAAATAGATATTTCGTTCTTATTTCGTTAACGATTATAAATTAAATATAAATTAAACTTCAAAAGTAAAAAAGCATTGTCAGCACATGGCAAAGGGTAACATTTTAAAATAATTTAAAAGTTTTGAATCAACCAAAACATGCTAACTTACAAACTTTAAATACGATGTACCACTTATCTTAATACTCTATACATTTATTTTCTTAGCTGATCTAATGCAATGAGTCCCAAATCTCAGGCTCTCAGGCACTGAAGCACATAATCTTTGAATATTAGGGTCCGAGTCAGGCTTTAAAAACTTGGAGATTAGTGATTTTTTAGAATCAGAGGAATTTATTTAGCTATACTACTTTGTGGCACATTGTCTTTAAATTCAAGGTTTTTTATTTAGCTATTGGACACGGAAACATGCTACATTACATTAAAGGATTATTCAGAGTCAGAAAATAGAAGTATTCTAGAAATTAATAAGAAAAAAATAAAAGAAGTATAGAGGACTTGAAAATGGTCATCGGCAATCGTCCATCCCATCGTCATTGAAAATCTTAGTTGTTTTTTTTCACTTTTCGATCGTCAACAATGACGCATACTTTTTCAGCATTTAAAATTTTATTTTTTCCATCAAAAAAAAAACCAAAAACTCACAGTTTCAAAGCCAGAGTCGATATTCAATCCGAAACTTCAGCGTGGGAAACAAACAAGAACGGAAAAATGAGAAAAAACCAACAAAATTTTGGAAGAAGCCTCAAAAGGAAATAGTTTTGTTAGCGTTTTCCGTGAGAAGTACACAAACCAGTTTGTTGGAGCGCGTTTGCGCACACCATATGGAAAGGCACAACTGAAACATAGTGAAGAAAGGAGTATAGGCTGAAAGATTATTAAGCAAAAATATTATTAGAAAAAAAGATTTTCTGACAAAATCATTATGGGAAAAAGCATTATTGTAAAAAAAATTATTTGGAAAAAAGATTTTTCGACAAAATCATTATGGACAAAATCATTAGGACGGTAGAGCGCGTTTGCTCCCATAGATTTTTATTTGCCGAAATGTTATGCGTTTATCATTTTTTCTGCACTCCTTTGTAATTTTGGTGAATAAAAAATAGATAATTGCAGAAAATAATTAGAATGGTTTCTATTCAGAGGTGCATAACAATATTTCCAGGAAAACTTGCTTTTTCGGGTATTTTTGTACATAATTGATACAGCACATAAAAATTAGATTTCAGGTAAATCATCCGTCTTTCAACGCAAACTTCTAGAGATTCAGAATATGAGTGAATCGATTATGCTTGTAAAACTATCATGCAACTCCGATGAATTACACATTTTGAACAACGAATGTGAGAAAACAAGTAGTGCCACATTGAATAGTTTGTTTCAGGTATTCTTGATGGAAAATGTCGCGGAATTTTCAAAATCGACGCAGAGCCATTCAAATTGACGGAGAACGATTTGAAGATTATCGTTTGCGCTGGAGAATATTCAGAGAATGAAGTACTCATTGTTAGTAGTTGAAAATAATTACTTTTTTTTCAGAGCTTCATCAAATTACTCGAATTTGAAGTTCCTGTAGAGCTCAGAGATGATACGGCAGATATTGGTTGTTTAGGTATTCCGTTTATGTTGGCTTCTAATTAATTTATTCCTGCGATTCGAAGCTTTTCAATTCGCTTTTTTTGTTTATATTTCTACTTTCTATTTCTAGAAGATCTTGAAAAGGTTAAAGAGGAATGCAGAGACGCGGAGCCAACAGGTGGACTAAGTAAACTATCGAAGCTGATTAAGCTTAAGGTGAGCATATTTTCTTAATTTTAAATGCACATAATATTTTCAGAAGGCCATGGAAAACGCATCAGCTTCACGTGGACCTATTCAAGATTTCATTGACTTAACCGATGAGAATATTGATTTTTCAAGACGAATTACGGACTCTGGCGGTAAGTAAGGCCGCAATTAAAAACAGAAAACATTTACAACTTTCGAAAAATTCATAACGTTGTTTTTCTAAAAAAAATAAAATTTCGAAATTTTAGAATTCGGTCCCTTCATCGGTATGATTGAAAATAAGAGAATTTTAAACGTGCCAAATAACATGTATCGATGGAATGATGAAGAGAACGGACGTGGAACAAATGAGCGTATTTCTGAAATTAAGAAATCCAACTCCACATCGACAGAAGCCAGAAGTTGCCCTTTTGTACGCTCCATATGTAATATTTGTTTGATTTCTGGATTGTTTAAATGTAAATAATGTATATAATGTAATTTCGTGTAACCATATGTATTTATTATCCATGTTGCTATGCATTTTCTTTCAAAATAAATTTGGTGCTCTTGATTTAGATTTTAATCGCTAAAAAAAGAAAGTTCTCATTTTCTTTGCAAAGTTTTTGATAATGAATATAAACGTCGCTTGGCTAGAAACTTTCTCATACAAAAAGAACATAATTTAATAGCTGGACGATCAACAATTTTCTTGTATTAAAAAAAATGATAAACGGGTGACATTACAAAAATACCCGAAAAAGCAAGTTTTCCTGGAAATATCTGAATAGAAACCATTCTAATTATTTTCTGCAATTATCTATTTTTATTCACCAAAATTACAAAGGAGTGCAGAAAAAATGATAAACGCATAACATTTCGGCAAATAAAAATCTATGGGAGCAAACGCGCTCTACCGTCCTAATGATTTTGTCCATAATGATTTTGTCGAAAAATCTTTTTTCCAAATAATTTTTTTTACAATAATGCTTTTTCCCATAATGATTTTGTCAGAAAATCTTTTTTTCTAATAATATTTTTGCTTAATAATCTTTCAGCCTATACTCGAAGAAAGGGGTTCGAATACTTAGAAATTGCTTTGTTTTCTATTTCTTCTTGAAAATTAAATATAAAGTTTTACAAATGCAGGTCACGTTCACGCGTAGTATTTCTGCGTTTTAAAGAAAACTGCTATTTTTCAAAATCTTTTAAAACTGATTTTTAAAGTTTTGTAATTTCACGAATTTTGAATGCTCATTTATCGCATTTGGTCCACCAAAATATTTTGCATAAATTTTAAAATAACAGGCTTCTTGTCGTCGAGGAATGATCATTAAAAGAAACGGGCTTGGAACTACCAACTTTAAAAATTATTAAACGTTGCAAAAAAACAATGTTTTAAAAAGATGTTAGGATTTTCTGTTATAATTTTTAGATAAATTTCAGAACCAAAAGTGGAGTCGACAACATCCTCATCAGATAAAGATTGTCAATCTTGTAGATATATCGGAACGACAAGGTAATAATTTGAAATTTTTGAAACCTGAGAAAATCCCTGAATTTCGAGAAAAAATTGATAAAATCCCCCCCCCCCCCCCCTTCACGTTCATTTGACTCTTAAAAACCTATTCTTTAAAGTTTGTTCGGAATCGGTTGCTACATCATCTATGCCACTCGCCCCATAGGTTATTACGCCGCTCGACCAGTGATAAGAACTTTGATGCGATCAATCTCTGTCGGTAAATATGACAAATTTAATACCCTCTACTTTTTGCCTCTTATCATTAAATTTAAGACACTTCTTTTCCAGTACCCTTCTACGGATCCGTCGCTCGTTTCATCTATCTTCCACCATTCGAATATCTGAAACCAAACGACGATCAAAATGGAAAATAATGTGATTTTCTTTTAATGTTCATTGATTTATTAATAATCATTCATTTTAGATAATTTATGTGATGGGCGTTAGTGGTTGTGGTAAGAGTACAATAGGTATTTCATTGGCTGAGAGGTTAAAACGAGACTTCAAGGATGGGGATGAGTTCCATTCACCTGAAAATAAACACAAGATGAATAGCAGTAAGTTTGGAAGACTATTATGTGAAAAATATCAATATCATGTGAAAAACCTCCAATTTCAATGAAAAATCAATGAATTATATTATATTATAACATTTTCTTCGTTTTCGCCTGTAATTTTTTCTAGGCCATGGTTTCGAAGCGTGTTTTCTCGGCGATTACGTATTTTTTTCAAAAAAACTTTGATTATTGATTATTGGCTCTACCAAGCTCTCAATAACAGGCAGAAAAATTGCTGAAATTTGCAAAAAATTCTGAAATTGATTTTTCATCGGTTTTTAATTTTATTTAAGGAATTTCTGGAATTAAAATATAACTTTTCAAAATCCTCGATATCCACCATAGGTGGGATACCGCGGATTTGACCTAGTAACGACTTTAACTTTTTTTTCACTTGAAAAGGTGTAACGACCTTAGATCGAGGCGGATTCGAAGAACAGAGATGAAAAAACGGTCATATATTCGTTTTTTAAGTGTTTTTCAGCGTTTTTGCTGCTTTTTACGTTTTGCAAAACGTTTTTTTGTAGTCGTATTATTTTGTAGTCGCCTTAACTTTTTTTTTTTTTTTATATCGAGCTTAACTCTGAGATTTCGAAATGACCCAACCCCGCCTATGATTTCCACCTTCATCATTCCAGGCATTCCCCTAACCGACGAGGACAGATACCCATGGCTTGAAACCATAAACACATACGCTCAAAACCACAACAATTGTATAATTGCGTGTTCTGCTCTGAAGCACAAATACCGTCAAATCCTTTCAAAAAACCTAAACGCTGTCTTCGTTCTCCTTCAATTAGATCGGCAAGTTGTATTTTTTCTTCGACTGCATTTTTCTTGGATAAAGCTGCTGTCATTGCAGCATTTGAATTTACATCGTTTCCGCTCGAATTTCTATCTCTTCTTTTCGGTTTTTGAATTCCAACAAAAAAAAACAATTTTTTCGAGGGGGGAATGTTCAAAAAAAAGTTTGAAGTTGTTAAAAATACTAAAAACTTCAATCCCATCTTCTAAAAACCGATTTCTTTCAGCGAAGTACTTCACGAGCGTGTTTCCAATCGACCAGGCCACTTCATGTCTCCAAACCTGCTGGACAGTCAACTGAACACCCTAGAACTTCCAGAAAATGAAAAGAATGTGATAATTGTAAATGCAAACGATTCGAGTGTTGAAAACGTTGTTAACAATATTTTATTGAAATTAAAATTGTGATAACCTGTCACTTATTTAGAATTATAAATAGATGCAACTAAAAACTATTACTCGAGACTTCTATAATGCACAGGATGGGCTAGTGGAACCATGGCTTTCTTTTCAGGATCCATTGATAGGGATTTTCTCATATCTGAAACAAAAAAACAGTTTTTTTTTAGTTCAAAGGTTTATGAATACCATATGCATCTTCGTCCCGGTCACCAGTGTAATAATCCAAGATTTGACGATAAACCACATATCCTAGAGACTTGTAAAGCTCAATAGCAGCTTTATTGGACACTCGAACGAAAAGATCCACGAAGTATGCTTTTTTGCTGAATTTTTTCGTTTTTTGACGTTTCAAGGATAACTAATTGGACGTCCATAACACAAAAACAACTTTTGAGGAAAAATGAAATTCAAAACGGTCAAAATACTGGACAAATGGTTACAAAGTTACAAAAATTTAAACAATGTGTTTTGCGGTAAATGTGAAACCATTTGTTTTCGAAGCCATAGCTCTGATTCTTTTTTTTTCGTTTCCGGAAACTTCGAATTTCATTTTTTCCATAAAAAGGTATTTCCGAATTATCACTTGGTTCACACGATCCACACACGATCCTACTTATTTAAAATTTAAAAAAACTTACTACTCCGAAATAGTCTCCAAATATTGCATCATACTTCCAGCCAATCCTAACCTTCGATAATTTGGAGCAACCGAAACAGCCGTTACATGTCCGTGCCAATCGGTATCTGCTCCTTCCGCCTTTCCCATAACTGTAAAAATATCGCTTTTTAAATATAAAAACAAGAAAATATGCTTACTATATCCCATAATTTCACCATTTGGATGCTCAGCGACTTGATAATATTCTGTATGATTTACCAGATAGTAGAGGTAGAAATTGAAGCCGTACTGAAATGTTTATTTTTAAAATCATGAACTATGTGTAAATATTGTTACCGTTTCTGTATTGATGTCAAGATTAACATTGTTGAATTTCAAAAGATCCATAACATCGAATGGCCGGATCGTGGTCATTTTTACTGAAAAAAATATTGAAATGAAAGATGAATAACTTGTTTTCAATTAAAAATAATGAAACGTCTTGCAAATAATATTTCTTCACAATAAAAGTTGAATATTGTTCATTTTTGAAATGTTTATGATGCTTGAACACGGTGGGTGAAAAGCTCAATTGAAGTTGGGCAAAAAATAATTTTAAAAATGCGAATTTTGTCATTATTTTTATAAGCTATAGAAAAATTACACAGACACAATAGGATTTTTTAATTAAAATTTTTTTGATGAAAAAAACACGGATTAAATTGTTAATTTCGATTAATTGAATTATAGAAAGAAAATAATTCAAAAATTTGAATGATTTTTCGCCGAGCTACGGTAAGCAATCTCCTATGGTCCGCAGAGTGGTGTTTGCACAATTGTGTACAGTAGCCAATTTTTAATTTTTTTTCAAAAAAATTTTTTCTTCAAAATTTATTTTTTTCTTAAAAAACGTTTATAAACTTTTTCTCACAAACTCACAGACTGTGCCCACTGACCACAGTGAAGTGCAAACAAATCGATATCTGCACCTCTCACATGTTTGTTCGAACGAAACAAAATTCCAGTTCTTTTCACCTTCACTCTCTCACCCTGTGTTTCGCGTCGTCGTAATCGCTTAATTATAGAATCGTATTCTATCGCACTGCCACGAAAAATCTAAAGAGTCTTCAGGTTTTTAAACTCATGTTCGATTCGTCATTCATCTACTAATCACTGGAAATGATAGGGTATTTTATGTAAGTTTCCTTCTTTTATTTTTCTTGATACTAAAAATTATTCACCATTTTTCAGCGCTTTAATTCAACCAATTCTTCTTTTAATTTTGTTCTTGTTCATCACAGTTGTTGTCGTTCTCCCACTCGCCGTCTTATTCTTCCCACATTACTTCCAATTCATATTCTTTTTGAATTTCCGTAAGACGAGTCATCATTTCTTTTAAATATTGTCAATTTCATTTCAGGACGGTTACCAAATACGGACTATCTTGATCTCTCTTCAAATAATGTTGAATCGATCGGAAGATCTTTTTATCTCGACGGAAAAGCTGGAAAATTAGGAGTTTGGTAATAAAATGGCTTTTTTTGTTGAAGAAAAATAATTTTTTATGAATTTCAGGCAAATTCTCCCTCATGACATTGCATTGGAGTACAGAACGAATGGAATTCATCCATCGAATGATGAAATCGAAGAAAAATTAAAAGACAGCAAGTATAGGTAAGTAATTTTATTTATTTTATTTTTGACTTCAATAAAACAATTTTACAGAATTATTCTCTACGCTCATGGAAACTCCTTTGATAGGACTTTCTACCACAGAGTAGAAATGTATAACATATTGGCTTCTCAAAACTATCATGTCGTTTGTTTTGATTATAGGGGTATTTTTTTAAATATATGTTTTAAAAATATAAAAAAACTTCTTTCAAGGATATGGAGACTCTGAAGGAACGCCGACGGAGCACGGAATCGTTTCCGATGCTAGAACAGTCTATGATTATGTTAAATCAAAATCTGGAACATCTTCAGTTATTGTCTGGGGACATTCCATGGGAACTGGGGTGTCTTGTCGCCTGGTTAAAGATCTTTGTTTGAACGAACAGGCTCCAACTGCATTGGTACTTGAATCACCTTTCAATAATCTGAAGGACGCGATTGTCAATCATCCGATATTCACGGTTAGTTAATGATTGTTCTTAATTTTCACAAAATTGACTAATTTGTCGATCATCTTTTGAAACACGATGTAAAATTGGTGAATCACGAAAAAATGTTGGATCATTAAAAAAATGTCCTGCTAAATTGCCCCGGAAATATACTAACTGCTCTAAAACAGTGAGAATTACTGAAAATAGCAAGTAAATAACCTTTTTCAATATTTTCATAATTTTTCATAAATTCTAAACTGCCATAGGGTTTTGTAAAAACATAATGAAAATCAAGAAATAAACTGTAATCAACAGTTTTGATCGCCTTCACCTTTTTGTATGAATGTAGGCTAGATCGATTGAAAACCCAATTTTATGTAATGTTTCTTTGACCAATAATCAAAAAGGAATCAGTCTGAGTTCATAACGAATGAGAAAAGTGTACCAGAATCCATAAACTTCAAATAATTCAAGTTATTTTCAGATTTTCTCGTGGATGAATGACTCTCTAGTTGACCACATCATTATCAAACCATTAAACAGTGTTGGTCTCACAATGCAATCCGATGAAAGGATCAAACAGTAAGCGGTTTATTTATGTTACATTCAGCAAACTAGTAATCCTTCAGTTTTCATAAAAAACCTAATTGTTTCCAGCATCACCTGTCCGATTCTGATTCTTCATGCGGAAGATGATCGCATTTTACCAGTCAAACTGGGAAGAGCGCTTCATGTAAAATATTAAGAAATATCTGTACGAAATAACAATTTTCAGTTTGCTGCGAAGAAGTCGGAAAGAAAGATTAAATATCACGAGTTTTCGCAGTCTGAGCAATTTGGACACAAGTTTATCTGTCGATCTCCGCATCTACCGGCATTAATTCAGGAATTCGTGCAAAGTATAGAGACTTAATTGAATCTTCTTCGATTTTTTTAAATTGCACATTCGGTTTGAATATACGATAAATTATTTTTCAGACGGTTTTTCATTCACTTTGAATTGAATTATTGAGATTTCACGTCTGAAAGGGGAAACAGGAGTTGACCACTGTCTTTAAGATAAAATAATACGGTTATATTGTGAGTTTCAGCAAGGAAATTTGAAAAAATCGTCATGATAAGCTTGGCCGAAACTTTTATGCCTTTGAGACTAAGGTGCGATTCCAGGTGCCTTTTCTGAATTTCTAATGTGTGCTAAATTTTTAATTTTTTTCCCGAATATGAGTTTTCCCATTTTTCCAACACTTTTATTGAGCTATATTCAAATTTTATTATACAATCGTTTCCAAATTTCTGGACGAAGAGCTAAAAATGGCTCAAATTCCATATTTATAGCTAGAATTTGATCCAATTTATGACAATTTCTGGACAAATGTGCCACATTTGAAGAAAGTTCACCAACTTAAAAAAAACACTTAATTTTTAGTATTTTACGAAAAGTTCTGATTCCAAAAAGTTATTTTTTTTCGAAAAAATGATGACGAACTTCGCCCAACTTTGACATATTGGTTATACGAGCGACCTCTTGACATTTCCCTGTAAATAAGCTTAATTTTGCTTTTTTTTCGTTTTATAGTGATCCTTTCTCGATGAAACACGTCAAAAAATTGTTTATTTTCGAAAATTATCTGTTTTTGAGAGTATATTTGTTAGGCACCTGACTTGCACTATCTCAATCGTGTACCCCAGGCTTGTGCGGAACCGGAATCGGAATATTCCGAAATTCCGATTCCGAGACGATTTTCGAAACTTTTTAGGTGTCGGAAATTGTTCCGATTTTTTTTCGGAACCTTTTTCCGAAAAAATTTTCGGAACTATTTTTCCGTCGGAACTTTTTCCGAAATTCATCGGAAAAACCTTAATTTGTGAAAATGTATTCTTACTGTAATTATAAAGGGTGTTTCTTCGAAAATAGTGTATGGCTCCGCGCGGAAAACAATACGAAATTAATTTTTTGTTTTTTTCACCTAATGGACCTGTTCAGTTTGAAAAACATCCGAGAAATACCTTGAAATTGCAGTATTTCTCGGCATTTCTCTGCCATTTTTCTCAGCCATATTGAATTTCTCGGTAATTTTTGAATTTTTTTTCAAACTAAATAGAGCAATCAACTTTTTCTGCTTTTTTGGTAGCTTTCCCCCGTTTTTTTTCAGGGTTTCTTAGAATTTTTATGATTTTCATTGAATTTCCTAATTTTTGTACAAAAATTTTGCGAATTCATTGTTTTTTTTTAATGGGACTTTTATTTGAAAAAAACAGAATGGAACTTTTTAATAAACGTTTTTGTTCGAAAAATGCGAAAAAAAACCTTGCAAATGAAGGTTAAACATTTTGGTTCCGAAATTTCCGGTTTTTCCGAAAAAAAAGTCGGAATTAAAATTTGGTTCCGAAAGTTCCGAGAGGCCGGTTCCGCACAAGCCTGAGTGTACCCGTAATAGACCTATTCATTAAAAAAAAATACAGATAAATTCAATGCAAAAATGGCAGAGAACTTTCCGAGAAATTGGAATTTCTCAGAATGTTTTGAACTGTAGTTTGCTGGGGCCCAAAATATCTGATTTAGGCCGAAAAAATGCATTCTGCTCTTTTTTTTTTTTCATTTTTTCGCCCTAAATCGGGTTTTTCGGGCTTTTCGGACCACCTGGCTTCTCTTGGGGTCATACCTGGTCGTTTTCCGAAAAGATAATTTTCCCTAAAATTGTTTAAAGGGACATATACGTATTTAATCGTTTGGGTCTTGAAGAAAACTACAGTTCAAAAAATTTAGATAAATTCCAATTTCTCTGCCATTTCTGCATTGAATCTCTCGGCATTTTCAAATTTTTTTTTCAAATTGAATAGGTCCATAAGGTGCCTACATACACTACGGATATTTATATATATATGGTGGGCCAAATTGAACCGAAAACCTCATTGCGGACTTGCAGTGTGTGTGAGCACGTTGACGACAAATTGCATACACACGCTCACGAAAAAATGCACAGAAATATAGACGCCGGTGAAAATTTTTTTATTTTCGTTTTTCTTCAAACAATTATTTATTTTCGCCTAAGTAAAATTTGTGGAATAAATTGATTTCCAAAAGAAAATTCAAGCGAAAATAGGGGAAAACTGAAAAAATAGTATTTTTAGCAAAAAACACTCCGAATTGAGAATAAAAGTCTATTTTTATTTCAATCCTAACCTGTATTATTTTTTTAACAAAAAAAATTAATTAAAAATGACGAAAATAAAGATTTATTTGAAGAAAAACAAAAAATTAATTATTTATCACCTCGAGAAGTTATCGACGATCTTTAAAATTGAAGTGGGCCGCACAATTGCAAAAATGCCACGCCCACTTTTTCTATGCACTAAAATAAATTGTCGTATTGAAATTCTCACGCAGTAATTGGTTCACGTTGTCTCACCTTTTTACAGGTATCCATTTCGAGGTTCGCAGGATTTTGAGGGATATACAAAAAATTCAATGTGGGATCTCAATAGCCCTTCAATTTTTTTGGTTCCTATAGTTTTTGTTTCAATTGATCCAACAATGTGATTGTTAATGTTCCGAGAAAGAAAAACATGAATAAATTAGATGGGGGTATCCCCAGAGGACACTTGAATGTGACGTTACAACCTGAGCTTCAAAAAAAAACGATGACAACAACAGTTTTGAACCTGAAAAATGATTATTGAATTGCGTATCTGCATAATCCAGAGGAATTCAACATTGAAATCGCCCCTCCCTATCAACTTTATTGGCAAAACATTGCGGGCGCGAAATCTGCAAATTACATAATCTCATCAAAAACTCACTCTCCCAAGAAATTGTGCAAATGAAAAACAGCCAGACGCTGTCAGACACTTCAAAACGCCTTAACAACCGAAATCTTATCAACACATCTGGCTCCCGCTTTTTTTTTCTCCTTCATTTTATTATTTTTTTCTCTCTACACACTTTCTTCCAGAATCAATAACACCTAGTTATATGTATTATATATATAAATTTTGCTTTTTTTCCATGCTCGCAGCATATAAATATGTATATAACGATGGATGTATACATCTCATCATCACCTACACCACGGATGTATAGTGATTAAGAGGAGAAAAAAATTGTGAAAGGGAAGCTGGCCTATTATGGGGTGGGAAGGATGAAGAAACCAGCGAAGAAAGGAGGTGGAGATATCAATTTTTCTACACATATTCCAGAGAAGAAAAATTGAGGAGATTAGATGAGACTCTTCGTTTTTTTTTTGTTGCTACCTTTTTCGTCATTGCAAGTTTTTTCTGCTTGCTGGTGGTGTGAAATCCACGAGAGAGCGCGGGGCGTTTCTCATAATTTTTAATTCATTGGATCGTTGCCAGCAATTTTGTTTTTGTGGTGTTTTGTGAAAAGTCTTGATTTTTTTAGGATTACACTCAGAGAATGATCTTATCAGTTTAGAACTCAATTTTTTTTGAACTCATTCCTAGTAAATAATTTTTTAAAAATTAAAAAAGGTGAAATACCGAAAAAATGAAAGAAAACACTACTAAATACCGTTTTTCCAGTATTTTATTGTTTTTCCAAATCTCAAGCTTAGTCCCATAAGTATTTATCGCTTTCTCTAAAAAAACTTTTAAAGCTTAAAATTCCAGGTCTAAAATTTTAAAGGATGACTTTACGGAGCTAATAAATGAACCTTAAATGAAAATAGACTTCATTCTCATTCCAAATCTGTTTTTAAAATTTTCTAAAACCACCTAGAAGCCAAGAAAACGCGCCTCAAAACAATGGCCTAGAAAAAGTTCCCCCCTGACCGAACTTTTGCCTATTACCATTTTTCCTGTTTCCTTAATAATTGCTTATATTAGACCTTTTTATGTTTTTTCTTTATAATTGATGCTTTTAAATTTTTCTTTGGATTTTTCATGCCCGCGGACTAGTTTTCGTCGGAGGACACTTTTTCTAGGTCATTGTTTTGAAGCTCATTTTCTCGGCTTCTAGGTGATTTTAGAAAATTTTAAAAACAAATTTGGAATGAGAATGAAGTCTATTTTTTATCCATGCATTCATTAGCTCCTTAAAGTTCTCTCGAGATTATATGAGACTTTTGGACTAAATATATGTGTCAGTTAAAATTTCTGAAAATTAGATTTTTAGTTCTCTTGAACAGAATTCCTATCTAACAAAACAGCTTTTTAAAAAGAGGGTCACAGTGTATTTTGAAATTTTGAAGTTTGTTTTAAATGGGGTTGAATTTGAGAACATAATTTAATTTTTAAAAAAATCATTAATAGGAATTTTTAGCAGTTTAAAAAACTGAATAATTTGAATTACAACCGTACGCAATTAAGCCAAAAACGTGCTCATGATTTGATTTTTTCTTTTTTTTTTTAAATATCCAATACTAATTTGAAATTTTTACGGTTTATGGTTAGTTAACCCTTGTCTTTAATATTTTTAGCTATTAAATTATTTTATTTTTGATTGCGACTGTTTATGTTTATGAACATGGCATAAAATCTGTGAGAAAATGTGAAAACAACCTAGAAATTTTTTCTAGAGCAAAGGTGGGATATCTTCCACAGACGTAGTACCGAACATCACATTTTTCTGTTCAAATATAAATTTCAAAAGTGGGATTCAGAAATTTTATTTTTTGGCATTTACTTATGAAGATATTACACTGAGCTTAATTTTTTTTTGAAGAAATTTGCGATTTTTCCCTGAACGTCTACCTTTAAGGTTACCCTAAAATTTTTAAATAGACCTTCTCATCCACCGCTTTTTCTACAGCTAGAATCCGAAATTTTAAAGACATTGTGCTTCTTATTTTTACGATTACAATTCATTGTTTTTGTCGTTGTTTCTACAAAACGTATTTTTAAAATTTATAAAAAGTGCTGAAGAATTACCTACTTTTTCGAAAATAACGATCGTCTTTAATTTCGCGATTACTGTTTTTTTCCCTCATTCCTAGTCCTTTTTTCATAATTTTTGGAGTTTTTTGTCCTCAAAAACCTTCAACTTTCTTTGGCATATAAAATTGAATTTTAAATCAATTAAACAGAATTTACATTACGTCTTCCTTCAACAAATCTAAATAAAATAACATTTGTGAAAGCACATATTATTTTCTGGAAGTGAGAAGCAATCGTTAAAGGCAACGGCAAGGTACATCGAGCGTGCCAAAGAGCAGAGATCCATGGTGCTTGAATTAAGCGCGTGTTATGCGTGTACATTTCTAGTAAGCGGATAAATGTGTATTATCAGAAATTGGAATGTTCGAGATCTTCTTTAACCTTCTTTCTGTTGCAAATCGATACACTTCCATTATTTTTAGAAACAAATCCAATTCCTAGAAAGTATTATCCAAATGAACCAATTTTTTGTTTGAATTTTTCGAAAAACTTCCATTTATTTTTCATATGTTGTTTTGTTTAGATTTTAAAATCTTGTTTACTTCCTTGATCTCAAAATTTAATTGCTGTTTATATTTTAATACTATTCTTTGTTTATAACTGCATTTTTTTAAACGTTGATGTGAAGTGCTCATCGCTCATGTCTTTCAAGATTTTAGAATTCTAAAATCGAGAGCTTTAAAAAAATGCCTTGATATTTTGGTCTAGATATTTTCTTTAATTGTTGACCATATCAAATGACACGCTACCTTTAAGTCAAATTTCATTTTTGTTCGAAGCTTACTAAGAAAGCCTTTTTTCCCATTTTTTTCGACTTTACATTCCAACAACCCCCAAAAACGAAATAATCACAATTTTTTCCAACTTTCACACCCTTACAACATTTTTTCTCTCTTTTGGAATTTTTGCTCTCCATTTTCCGACTCTCCCTGATCTTTTTTCACACGGGGTGCTCCATGAATTGTTCAAATCTAAAAGAGTAACTATGATTTCAAGAGGGGCGTTTTTTTTCGTCGTCATTTTTTCTTTAGAAATCTTTAAAAACTCCGTGGGTTTTCATCAGGTTTTCTTTGGTTGGTGAAAATATGTTAAAAAACAACAAAAATTTCTGAAAATTATTTTCAAAGTTTAAAGGGATTATGACGTTGAGAAAATGCGTCAGTGTGGAAAATTTTCGGAAATTTTCAAAAAATATTTTTTTCTTTCAGCATAGTTTTCCCAAATTATTCGATTTTTAAAAAGTATCCATGAAAGTCGCCTATATTTTTGTAAAATTTTCTGAAAACATGAATAAAATAGGGCGATGAGCTCTAAAATCGCTAAAATCAATGTTTTAAAGTTGCATGGTGTTCAGTAGGTAGAATATCCTTCTATAGGGAAACGAAAAATTAAGTTTCTTACGAGAATTTCATTGACTTCAATTCCCTGAAATTATTTCTCATTAATTTAAAAGTTTCATGTGATTAAAGGCAGCTGATCAGTTAACACGATCCAAATTAAAGGCAAAAAATCAAAATTCGAATGGGAGCCCAAGTGGTCCAAAGAACAATACCTATATGTAGCCACATTCAAATAATTGTGTTTCGCGCCAATTCCGACCGCGTTGCACAGACACTGACCGCGTCGCACGGACACGCGCGCATTCAAATTTTTATTTTTTCAACTTTGCACGGCTGCTATGGCGCGTGTATTTATCGGTGTGATTTCGCATAAATTGCATTCTACTAATTAGAGAACGCTCTAATTTTTGAAACTAAGAACAGGTAGGGTCAAATTAACTGAACAGCTGTCTTTAAGACATTTTTTAGAAAAATGGTGAAGGAAAACCCAACCCAATTTCATGTTCACGGAGCTCGAAGCCTACCAATTGTTTGCTTGTTCATATTTTTTATTTGAGATCCAAAAACGATTCAGAAACTTTATATTTACATTTTCAAAGTCTTTTGGAGGTAATAAACGTGTAGTAATAAATTTTAGGAATTTTTGATCATCCAACACTACCCGATTTTTGAAATGGTTTGAAAAACTACCAGATTCGCACTTTTTTGTTGGACAAACAGTCAAAATATAAATTTGTCTAGAATTGTTTTATTTATTGTATCGTTCAGCCTTAGCTACATTCCATACAGAAAAATTAGAGTTCTAGATTCTAGATTTTAAGCAAAAAAGTGTTCACTCTTTGTTGGATACAAAATTGACGAGCAGGTCCCCAAAACTGAGCCTGTAAAAAATTTCTCTTAGTTTCTCTAAGTTTTTAGTTGAATATGTATTTAAGGTAAGATTCGGACTTTCACGCAACCAATTTTCAGCTTCTCATGAAAACTGAGTGGTCAGTAAAGTGCTGAAAACTGAAAACTGAAAAATATAAACTGAAACCCGCGGGCAAAGAAATCTTGAACTATCTTACAATACGAGGCTCCGGTTCAAATACAAATGCAAGAAGTAGAGAACTTCTCGATAAATTGTGTATAAATATATTTTTACTAAATTTATTCGGAGTTTGAAAGAGTTTCGTCTAGTAGTTTGGTAAATATCCATGTCTGAAGCATTCTGCAATAATTATTGAACACCCTCGTTCAGAACAGCTTCGTTCACAAATACAAGAAGTTGCTCTAATCTTACGAGGGAGGGATTTACCCTAATACTTTTTTTAAAATATCATCAGGTTATGAATATTGCGAGGAGGGTTTATGAACATTCAAAATCTACCTCTAACAATGTGCTTCTATTCATTTTTTCTGGAGAGTTGTATAGACTTTGAATGTTCATAAATTGGCTCAAGCTCATCAGATTTTTATGCAAAACTAGAGTTTATTATTTGGTTCTATTTATTTATTTTAATTTTAAAAATATATAGTTTGATTTTTTTTTCTTAAATGCAAAATTAGGTATGATTTTTTATTTCCAGACAACTTTCTTAAAATTTTGCAATTAGACGAAGTCAAGACCTCCAAAAAATGAGGGCTCGTTCCTTTTCGTATTCCACCTTCAATATGTTAATAATTCATGTTTTTCGTAAATTTTTTTCACGAAAAAGACGCCCAATAATATAATAAAGACCCATTCTAGTAAAGCTGGTAAAAACACCGCTGAAAATATATCTATAATTTCATTTTTTTTAGCTCACTTCTATAGAAAAAACGCTTATTCATAAATCATAACACTTTTTTTCCCTCTAGCAACACTTGGGAAACCCTAGTATAAAGTGTTGGATATTTTTCTAATCTCCTCTAATCAACGCGACTCTGAGAAAAAGAAATTATGTATTCAATTTGTGGTATAAAGTCCATTTTTATGCTCTATTTCGTGATATAATATTTTTCTATCAGTGAAAACTACAATTTTCGCGTTGAAATATACACATTTCGGAGGAAAAAAAACCGCATAAGAGGAAGAGAGCTTTTATTTCTTATTTCCGTTGGATTGCTTATAATTAATACCTAATAATTTGATCGAAATTTTAATTCGTGTTTGTTTTCTATTTTCATTTATGATCATTGATTCTTCATCTGTTTTTAAAAAGTTATTTCCAGATGCTCTATGACAACATCGAATGAATAAAGGGAATAATGGTAAATGAAGTAAGAGGGGGGAAAAGTGATTTTGAAAAAATGTGATGCTTTTTTATAGGTGATATGCCTACTCCTCAACAACAACAATCTTCGCTGAAAAACGGTGGGCGACGAGCTAAAAAAGGTTAGTTCTAAAAAAATGAGGGAGTTACTGTAGTACTCCTGTTGGTTGTCGATGTCATAAGGGTTTTGAATCGATTATCAAAAAATCTAAGAGCTATAAAAATGGCCTAGAAAACCAAATGAAGGGACCTAACTTTCTCCGGGCATAAACATATTATTCTATTTTTATTGGTTGTGTCTCTTTAGTGTTACTTGACCATATTTGGTACTCTTGGAACGATGTTATGGATAATTAAACTTTCTTTCAATCATAACTAGCCTCCATTTTCATGATATTTGACCACAAAATCTCGAAAAAATTTAATCTTTGGAAGACCGTTTTAACTGAGTCCGCAATCTGACTTAATGGTGTACATAAGCACCTGAAAACCATTAAAATATTTTTTAATGATGATTCTGCATTAATTCAGATTGTTTCCAGAAGAAACTCTTTAACGTAGAGATAGTTTGCTACTTATTTATTTTTTCGTCAGAAGTTTCATTGATTTTAATTAAATTTTCATAAATGTCTCAGACTGTTACCCATTGTCTTTAAGATGAACTTATTTATTTTTTTCACTGAAACGAATCTTGTTTTTTTCATTCAATAATGTATACCTAGAAAAACATGAATTCAGACAGACGTAAAGTGCTTTTTTAAAAAGAGGGGTATTCGAATTTTCAAATATTCACATTGATTTCAACATTTTTATTCTCACTCCTTATCACTTCATAGTTTTTCACGACTTACAGGTATTTTCTGAATTTTTCCTTTAAAAAAATTAAAATTTGAATGCGAGCGTGTCCGTTCGACGCGGTCGGTGTCCGTGCAACGCGGTCGAAATTGGCGCGAAACACAATTATTTGAATTTGGCTGCATATTGGTAACGTTCTTCTGACCACCTGAGCTCCTATTCGAATTTCGATTTTTTGCCTAGAATTTGGATCGTCTTAACTGACCAGCTGCCTTTAAGAATATATGAAAAAAGCCAACAAGTGAAAAAAACGAAAAACATAATTAATTATATTCATTTGCAATTTTATATAATTAATTTTGCTTAGAAACCTAAATTCCGCGGACTAGAAACCCAGAATCTGAAAGTTTAAAAAACTGCTTCCCTGAGCCTTTTGAATTTCTTTTCTCATTTTCTTTACGACATGAGATATACCGTTTTCATCGTTTTCGGACCTCTGTAAAGTCCTCCATTAAGGCGCCAGTCCATCCGGGGCGCATGCTCAAACCCCACTCTCTTCAGTCAATTTTTGCATGTTAATTTTTTTAAACCAATAAATAATAAATAGACAATGAAATACCGAAAATTTGTTGATCGAATTCTATTTGTGCCGACCAGAACGAACACATTTCCTGTTGTTGTCTTGTTTTGCAAGAACTTCTTTTTGTTTTTAAAAGAATTGTTGTTTAAATACATATTATTTGGATAAAAGGGAGTTCAAAAAAAATTCGGATGACTAGTATTGTTCATTTTTTTTTTGCTTTTCTGTTAATGTTTTTAGACAATTCTCGTAAAATGATGCTAAAGAGATGGATTAGAAAGTGTTTATGAAATTAAGTGGTACACTGCCTTTAAACCAACTCCAGCTCGATCATTTCTCCGATGAGAAATGACTAATATTAATTGAGGAGGCGGAGAGGAAATTAATGTACTATTTTATATATTTTTTGTAACCAAGAACATCAAAAAATAAACTTACGAATTCGCAATGACGGTGCATTTATTCCGAGCTTCAAAATGCAATTTTATAGCTTCTGAATGATATAATATCATGATAAGTTTAATTGTTTTTTGTTGCCTGAAAATGGTACCGATTTTCGTGAAAATATATTTTGAAAACAACAGAAATAAAATTTTTTACGCACATTTTAAAATTTCAGGCGAATTTCCCCTTTTTTCAAATATCGAATGATTTATTTGAACCGAGTTTTGTGCATTTTGTCGTCAAATTCGGTGTTATTTTTTTAAGTGGTAAGTGGCCTTATTTCAAATTTGCGAAAAATTCCAAAAAAAAAGAACCAGGGATTGAACTTGGCCAAAAATTTCACCTAGATATTCACCACCAAAGTTCAATACCGGGTGCTCAATTTTTTCTAATTTTTTTTCACTATAAAAATCAAATATCCTATCGAGCTCTCGCATGTGCTGAATTCTAAATTATTTGTTCTTCATTTCTCAGCCATCCTTCATTTCAAAACGAGGGCTCGGCTACACTTTTTTTTAAAAATGTAATCCGATCCTATTCATTTCTACCGTACCTCTTGATATACTTTCCACAACAAAACTGTCGAGATAAATAAATATCTAAATTGTTTTCTAACGCTACTTGAGATCAGCTAATTTGATCTATGACTTTTTGAGCCATCGTTTCTTTGATTCTGTTTTTCTTTTTGAAAATAAAAATTGAATTCGAAACCTATAATTTGTTATACTACATATAGCATTAAAAAAGGTTTCATTTCATCTCATTTTTGTTTTTTATGTGCTTATGTATATTTTCAATCAGTCACGATATTCACAATTGAGTTTCAATTTTTTGAGTGTGCTGCTCCCGACAACAAAAAAAGAAAAGAAAGAATATATAAAACAAGAGGGATTTCTGAAAATTCTGAAGTTGTTTTTTCGATGTCTGACCAGGCATATATTTGACTGAAAAGTGCAACCATTGAGTTTAGTTTCAGATGAGATATTATTTCTAAAAATTGGGATGGTTCATACATGAGAAGATTTCGAAAAGTAAGGTAATTTAATTTCTCTACCAAAATTGTAATGTTTAAAACAAAAGTGTCATTTTTGGGTTGATTTTCCAATTTGACATAATTCACATTGAATGCACAGTTGAGTGGGACATCGGCTAAAGGGGGGTTCGAACCTCGCTGCCACTTAATTTTGAAAATTAGTTTTTTGCTATTTTTTTTTAAAATTATCCAGCGCCCTCAAATTTACAGAAAAAGAAAAGAAAAACAGCCTTAATTTATTGTTTTTTATTTAGAATTAAAGAACTGAGTTATTTTTTCTGGAAAACAGTTTAACCGATGTCTTCATCTAACTTTAGTTTTTATGACCTTTTTTCCACCGGGAGCTCCCGAAAATATACACATTAATGAATAAATACGGAACATTTTACTAATACTTCGAACTTTCTTTATTTTGCTTAAAATTTAGCCAATTATAAAAAAAAAGAAAATTTCTAAATTAAAAGCACACTGTCTTTAAGGAAAGTTTGTCAATTATGATGTAGTAAATCTGAAGCTGAAAATTCAAAATATAATATTGGATTGGATACCCTTAAGGTGGAAAATAAGTGTCATACTGTCTTTAAAGGTGCTCATGAATGCGTCTGGACGTCATTCTCATTCCAAATCTGTTTTTAAAATTTTCTAAAACCACTTAGAAGCCGAGAAATCACGCCTCTAAACAATGACCTAGAAAAAAGTGTCCACCGGCGAAAACTAGTCCGCAGGCATGAAAAATCCAAAAAAAATGAAAACAGATAAAAAAAGGACTAACATAAGAAGCATTCTGCATAACTATTTAATAACGAAACACGAAAAAAGCTCATAGGAAAAAGTTAGGCCAACTTTTTCTAGGCCATTGTTTTGAAGCTCATTTTCTCGACTTCTAGGCGGTTTTAGAAAATTCTAAAAACAGATTTGGAATGAGAATGAAGTCTATTTTCATTTAAGGTACATTTATTATCTCCGTAAAGCCCTCCTTTAAGTTCGACTTACCAATTGTAACACTAATTGTGTTTTTTAGGGCTTCCTTGGCAGTGTTTCACCGAGGCAGGGTTGAAAAAAATGATGACAATTAAAATAGTCGAGATTTGACACGTTATGACACCATCCAAAAATTGTTCATTTTTTTCTGGTTTGAGCAACATTTTAATGTTGAAATTTTCTTCACAAGGGTGCTTGAACATCAGTTTCAAAGTAGAAAAACAACTTCCAACAAACCAGCTCAAATTAAACATGATTTTTTGAGCATTTGATATTTTCACATTTCAACAAAGTACACAACTCCCCAAACGTTGTTCTCTCTAACCAATCCATATATTCATTGTTCCAAAGCCAATCATAATCATAAAGAGTACAACTTGGTTCATTCTTCCCCAGGAGATACAAACATTTTGCTCATTTCCGTAACAGCAAAAAAAAGAACAGAACAAGTGGAAAGACATGGAGTGGCAAAAAAACATCACCCTAGCAACTCATAAAATCCTTTTTTTTATTATTTTCTCTTTCGGTAAATAAATAAAAAAAAAGTATTTTTTGAAAAAGATTTTGTTTTATTCATTTGCTCACTCTTTTCATCAAAAGTTAGAAGAAGAAAAAAAACATCATTAAAAGCTAGGAGTAACGTTTTCCTTTCCAGTTGACTTGAGCTTCCTTGACATTATTAAAAAATAGGGAGAGCTAAAGAAAACGGGAGCTCCCCCCCCTCTCCCAACTAAAAAAAAGTGGGGAAAAGATGTGCTCTCGAAACTGGAACCCTTCTTGACATGGTGGCGTTTTTTCCAGAAGAAAAAGAAGTTTTGAAAGGGGGGGGGGAGGAGGGGAAAAAATTTTAAATTGCGTTTAAGTGTTAGATCAATGACACTCTTCAAAAAAAGGGAAACGGGACACATGCGACACCTCAATAAAATAGGGTTGAAAATTCCCTTTTTCCCACTAGTTTTTTTTTTCACCCCTCCAACCACTCGTAGCATCTTCGTCTTTGCTTCAACCATTTTTTTCACCCTCCTTTTTTTTTCTATTCCAATTAATAGTTTCGAGTTTTTGTGTTGAGTTCCTCCCCCCCCCCGTGCTCTTTTTTCCCAGCTCTTTTTTTTATCATTCAATTCGTCACTTTGTAAGTTAGTCATCTTTCAAACATCGGAAATAGATCTGAAAAGATTTTTTTCGGTGAGGGGAATAGAATTGAAGTTACTAAGAATAACATTTTTGGCCTTTTTTCTCAACTTTTAGACACACCCTTTCGTCTGAATACCGCGAATAAATATTGTGATGATGGATGCGTTGGTTCCTTCTAAATAAATTTATAATTTTTTTCCAGTAATTGTGAGGTTTTTAGATTTTTTTTGTGTGATCTTCGAATTTAGGATTTTACGAGTTTTAGACGTCTAGGCAAAACGGCAAAACTATCTCGTTTTCCTTTGGTTGTCTGGAATTTGCAAGATATTTTCTAGGAGCTTACTTACCAATGGTTCGATCCCGAAATTATAAAATCTAGATCGTTTAGATACTCAGTCTCATATTTAGATGAAAATAGACTTCATTCTCATTCCAAATCTGTTTTTAAAATTTTCTAAAACCACCTAGAAGCCGAGAAAATCAGCTTCAAAACAATGGCCTAGAAAAAGTTGGCCTAACTTTTTCCTATGAGCTTTTTTCGTATTTCGCTAATAAATAGGAATGCAGAATGCTTATATTAGTCCTTTTTTAAATGTTTTTTTCATTTTAATTTATATTTTCCATGTTTTTTGGATTTTCAATGACTGCGGACTAGTTTTCGCCGGTGGCCACTTTTTCTAGGCCATTGTTTTGAAGCTAATTTTCTCGGCTTCTAGACTGTTTTAGAAAATTTTAAAAACAGATTTGGAATGAGAATGAAGTCTATTTTAATCCCAATTGCATTCATTAGCTCCGTAAAGTCCTCTTTTAAAGAAATATTTCGAAATGCAATCCAAATTTTGAACTTGCATCTTGTTGTCTATTTTCGGATGGTTGTTCCAATAGCGAATCATACCGTTCTGTGAACCTAATCACATTAGCAACCAAAATATAGTTTTTCTCTAGAATGTCCGATTTTCACACGGTAAAGTAAAACTGAAGGCAATCTGCTTTCTTAGAACCTTCGAGCTTTATCTATCATTTTTGATGCTCGAATTTTCATTTAATTTAGTTTTCGATCATTAAAACCTTGAATTTCAAAGCAATCGATAAAATAAATATATATTCTCAAACCAAAAATTCTGAAAATTCTGTTCGCGTAGTTTTTCAAGTTATTGTTTTTAAAATTAACAACGTTGGAGAGAAAGCATTTGACAATTTTGAAATTTATGATTTTCTAATATTTCGTGTTCTTTTAGAAATTTCAAAATATTGAATTGAATATAGTACTATGATTTTTTATCTCATATACGCGAATGCCCCGAAAAGTTTAAAGACAGTGGTTAATTAATTCCAAAATATGTTAAAAATCGAAATTTTCAAGTTTCTGAATCAAAACACCTACCTTTCCGAATTTTAGCATATTGAAGTCCTTTCCACTATACCCCTCCCAAAAAAAATCACATCTATCTCTCCCTCTCTCTCATTCTGCAAATCTGGAAGCTTACCAACTTTTCTTTTCATATTAAAAATTAATGTAGTCACTTCACTTGGACACTTTCGAAAGTTTTCCCCCTCCCACTCCTTTAACGGCGAAACCAACAAAAAAAAATCACCGAACTGCCCGAGCCCGACAATATACAACTCATTTTTTTCTACAAGTTTGCATATATATACATTTATTTTTTTGTTTTACTCATTTTTCGGAGAATAGATGTGGAGTCTTCTTCTTCTTCGTCTTATTCTGCTTCCTGTTCACTTACTTCCAGAACAGAAATCTTCCACGCGACCATTGTTTGTTTTTTTGTTTGTTCCGTTTGCTTTTTGCTTTCCTTCATTCCGACTGCTTATTGTCGGAGGGCCTCCCGATTTTGCCGCCGTGGTAATGCTATTTTAGGACTTCATATTTTTTTGTGGCGTCCTTACCTCCAGTCGGATGCGAAAATCTTTTGCTGAAAGCTGTTTTTGGGACCATTCTAAGATTTGTTATTTTACCGTAGAAATTCAATTTTTTGAAAATTTCAAAAAAAAAACGAAACTGCTTCCATCAGTAGAATTAACTCAAAACTATAGTTTTTCTCCTAACCGGGCATGTTTAGTGGGTCCAACAAATTCTCGATTAAAGACAGTGTGTCAGATAATTTTATCCGATTTTAATTTCAAAAATTAGAGCTTTCTGTTATTGTCAACTCAAATATTCTTGATTATTGCGTTATGAGGGCTGCTCAACCTCACAGACGCTCCGCACGCACGCACGCAGCTGCCGACACTCAACACACTGGAAAATTGTAAAAAATTCATTCTCCAGCAAATTTTCCAGTGTGTTGAGTGTCGGCAGTCGCGTGCGTGCGTGCGGAGCGTCTGTGAGGCTGAGCAGCCCTCATAACGCAATGATCAAGAATATTTGAGTTGAGTTGAGAGTACAAAACAATTTATACGAAAATCATGCGAAAATCAAAAATTTAGTGCGGTACGGACACGGAATTGGCGCGAAACACAATAATTTGAATCTGACTACATTTTATCATCCTTCGGGACTTTCGAATTTTCACTTTTTCTATAGAATCTAGTTCATTTTAACTAGCACACTGTCTTTAAATTAGGAGTAATCAGGGAGAATAAAATTATATAAATTTTCGGATAATTAAATAGTTGTGAACTTCTAAAAGATTCTGTGTAAGCTGTTTTTTTTTGTTTCATCTATTTTATACCAGAATTTCTCCCCGGGAGCTCCCGCCTACCAATATTATGAATATTTCTATTATCTGAACTTTTTTGTACTGTAGAAGCAAACCGATTCCAAACGCGCTCTACTGACAAACCTCGATTTTTTGGGGTGTTCCGGTGCACGGACAAAAAAAATAATTTTTCATAATTGGTCCAATAGATACCAAAAATACATTTGTGACTCAAAAATAAAATTTTCAATACGTACGGACGCGGAAAAGGCCATACAAACTTGCGAAAACGGTGGTGCGCGTTTGGAATCGAATTGAACGAACAGTAACTAATATTAAAAAGTCCTACAAAATAAAGTTCTCTGAATTCAAAACCATTAATTTTTCAAAATTCGTCAGAACTTTTAAACTTTCTGATTCTTTCCTCGAATGTTTACGAATTTGTTCAATTTTCAGTCATGCTCTCGATCTTTGTTTTGGTCAGATAATTTGCAGATTTGAAAATATCCATTTCTTTATTCACTTCTCATCAAAGAATGACTAATTTTAATGATTTTGGGAGGGCGCAGCGCATTCATGTGTTTTAGTTGGTTTTTGAATCAATACCCGAGGTTTATCAACTTTTCTTTAACTCACAATAACTTTCCATTCTCAACTGTATTAATTAGTTTAATTTTTTCTAGGATTTGTGGTATCTTCCACAACCATTTGAATTACACTTTTTTTCTTCTAGTAAACTCTCTAAATATTGTACAAATATATGCTGATAAATACGGTGGTTTTTGCCACTTTATTCTGAATGAGCAGACGGGTTGCTGGCCAGACTTCGACTCTTTTCGGGAATCGCCGTGACATTAGAAAGGGTTTGTCAAATAATATTTAAAAAATGAGTTAAAAATATGAAATGCATCACTTTCAGAATAATAAAATGTAATTTTTTGTTGCAGGAAACGGTCGAGAGTCATCTGGGTATCATCACGCAGCAGTTGTTGAAGTTGGAGCCATGGTGCTCCAAAATATGTTTAGGTTAGTGGATTTTTTTAAATTTTCTAAGTAGGAGCGGAAGTTTTTATTAACTTAAATATTAGAAAAATAAAAATATTAGAGCTCACAATCTAATAGGAAAATAATAAATAAAAATATTAAATTTTGGAATTGATGCACATTCACAGAGTTTTGGCGGGAATTCAAATTTTCGCAAAACACGCAGTGTGATTTTGGAGGAGAAAAAAATCACATTATGAGCTCTAATATTTTTATTATTCTAATATTTAAGTCAATAAAAGCTTCAACAATATTTATTGATCGAAAAAAAGTTTTTTAAATTGCGCTCCACCGGACAGGCGCCTTTGGCACGAGTCCAAAGCCACGCCCACCGAAAAAATTCAAACGGTTGAGGTATTTCTGTTTTTTAAGATAGTTTAGATAATTTAAAAAAAAAATAATTTTGGTCTGGTGCCAAGCGCAATTTGTTTAGCTTTTTTCGACCAAAAATTAATTTCATAAGTAGTTTCACAAGTTCAGTGGAGCGCGCTTGCTGATTCCACTTTCAAACGCTTTTCGCAAAAAAAGGTGTTTTAAAGGAATCCCTGTATTTCGTAACTTTATAAAATTGTTTAAAAAACTTCATAAATAACTCTTCGAAAATGTTAAAAGTATAATTTTCTGACGTTTTTTGAGCCCCAATTGATTATCAATTACTCCTATTTTTCCAGTGCGCTCTCCTTCCTGCACTACCGAAAAGACGACGATTTTGTCGACCGTTTATCATATTTCTACACATCTTCCTTTCTAATAATGATGGCCGTTTTGGTAAGCTTCAAACAATTCGGTGGACGACCTCTCGAATGCTGGGTACCTGCACAATTCACCGCCAGCTGGGAGGCCTACACGGAAATGTATTGTTGGGCTCAAAACACGTATTGGGTACCAATTGATCAGGAAATCCCCGAGTCCATTAGTGAACGAGAATATCGACAAATATCGTATTATCAGTGGGTGCCATTTTTCCTATTACTGCAAGCTTTTCTATATTATATTCCGTGTTTAATGTGGAGGTTAATGAGTGATAAATCAGGTTTGGTTTTTGGACTTTTGGCGATTTTTGAAGAATTGTTTTCAGGGATTAGATTAAATGACATTGTGCAAATGGCAACAGAAAAAGAGAATATTGAACCTGATTATAGGATACGAACAATTGAAAGTCTTTCAAGGCATATTGAATCAGCATTAAGGTAAATACTATTAAATTTAATTTTTTTCTAGGGGATAAAACTCTACAATTTTTCGAAAGTCGATCCCAAACTTTTTCTCATAAAAATAATATTGTTTTTAAAAAAACGTTGAATACGTTTAATCCAAGCTCATAGTTAAAGCTGAGCAACGCTGAATTTTGAGCGCGCACGCTAAATTCACGCTGGAAGCCTTCTTATCATTTCGGACAAAACTATATCATGATTTTTGAGAGTAAGGAAATATAGATAACGATCTTTAAAAACTGTTAGGTTTTCTGGATGATTTCAGAAAAAAATAATTAATTCCTAGTGAGATAGATTTTGAAAATTAGAATTTTAAAAATACATTTATATTGTCGTGTCATTATAAATCAGTGAGCTTTTTATGTTCCTTATTTCAATAGTCCAGCAAATAATGAAAAATAATAAAATGCGAACCGTTTTGGTACCAAAATCATATAAATCTGAGAATTTTGAGAAAAGTTATGAGCATTTGAAATTTCGCTTTTTCAAATCCTTAATTTCAACACGTCATAACTTTTTTCAGAATTTTCAGAAAATAATGAATTTTATATTGATTTAAAGCTGAAATTAAGAATTTTCTGTTTCTTCCATCATTTTGGTAAAAACATTTAAAAAATTGAAGAATTTCGTAAAAAGTTATGAAGTTTTGAAAATTCGGAGTTATAAACCTCCAACTTCAAAATGGCACAACTTTTTTCAGAATTTTCAGAAAATTTTAAATTTTATATTGATTTAAAGCTGAAATTATGAATTTTCAGTTTATTGCCATCATTTTGGTAAAATTTTTTTAAAAATTGAAGAATTTCGTAAAAAGTTAAGAAGTTTTGAAAATTCGGAGTTATAAACCCCCAACTTCAAAATGGGACAACTTTTTTTCAGAATTTTCAGAAAATCTTGAATTTTATATTGATTTAAAGCTGAAATTAAGAATTTTCTGTTTATTGCCATCATTTTGGTAAAAACATTTAAAAAATTGAAGAATTTCGTAAAAAGTTAGGAAGTTTTGAAAATTCGGAGTTATAAACCCCCAACTTCAAAATGGGACAACTTTTTTCAGAATTTTCAGAAAATCTTCAATTTTATATTGATTTAAAGCTGAAATTAAGAATTTTCTGTTTCTTACATCATTTTGGTAAAAACATTTAAAAAATTGAAGAATTTCGTAAAAAGTTAGGAAGTTTTGAAAATTCGGAGTTATAAACCCCCAACTTCAAAATGGCACAACTTTTTTTCAGAATTTTCAGAAAATCTTGAATTTTATATTGATTTAAAGCTGAAATTAAGAATTTTCTGTTTATTGCCATCATTTTGGTAAAAACATTTAAAAAATTGAAGAATTTCGTAAAAAGTTAGGAAGTTTTGAAAATTCGGAGTTATAAACCCCCAACTTCAAAATGGGACAACTTTTTTCAGAATTTTCAGAAAATCTTCAATTTTATATTGATTTAAAGCTGAAATTAAGAATTTTCTGTTTCTTACATCATTTTGGTAAAAACATTTAAAAAATTGAAGAATTTCGTAAAAAGTTAGGAAGTTTTGAAAATTCGGAGTTATAAACCCCCAACTTCAAAATGGCACAACTTTTTTTCAGAATTTTCAGAAAATCTTGAATTTTATATTGATTTAAAGCTGAAATTATGAATTTTCTGTTTATTGTCATCATTTTGGTAAAAACATTTTTAAAATTGAAGAATTTCGTAATAAGTTATGAAGTTTTGAAAATTCGGAGTTATTAACCCCCAACTTCAAAATGGCACAACTTTTTTCAGAATTTTCAGAAAATCTTGAATTTTATATTGATTTAAAGCTGAAATTATGAATTTTCTGCTTATTGCCATCATTTTGGTAAAAACATCATAAAAATCGATCCATTCTTGCAGGTATCAACATACTGCCACTTCACGAACACAATACACCCTACATCGAGTATTCAAATGTTTCAATATGCGATACTATGAAAGTTATGTAACTGGAATGTATTTAGTAAGTATTTATTGTTTTTCCGGTCTCCAAATCAAAACTCCACATTTTCCAGGCAACCAAAATAATGTATGTTGGAAATATATTAACAAATTTAGTACTTGTGAATAAATTTCTTGAAACCGATGAATATTCAATATACGGTTTGGGTGTGTTACGAGACTTGTTATTTGGAAGAACATGGATCGAATCTGGAAATTTTCCAAGAGTTACATTGGTAGGGTTTGATTTTTTACAGATAATTTCAGAATTTAAATAAATATTTCAGTGTGATTTTGAAGTTCGAGTACTTGGGAACAATCAAAGGCATAGTGTACAATGTGTTCTAGTCATCAATATTTTTAATGAGAAAATTTTTATATTAATATGGTTATGGTTTACATTATTATTCGTCGCATCGACTTTAGATATGCTTTATTGGTTCAGTATTTCAATGTTTCATAGGTAGATTTTATCCCAGTTTCCCCCTTGAAAAGATATTAAGATTCAGGGATCGTTTTCGTTTTGTTCTCCGGCATTTAGAACTTACATCGGATCCAGATAAACCTGAACTGTTTCGGAAAGAAAAACGAAAACAAGTTGAGCATTTTTTGAGAACTTATTTGAAGGTACTCTTGTATATTTCTGAGCTCATTAAAAAAATACAGTTTTCAGGTTGACGGAGTACTGGTACTTCGAATGATCGCCCTTCACGCTGGTGTAATGTTCTGCACTGAAATCACCGATGCGTTATGGAAACGATATTTGAGTCAACATCCGGAAAATCTGATAGATGACGACTCATCTTTAATAACGTTTGCCAGGTTTTTGAAAAAATAGTTTTTTACAACATAAAAATATGTGTTTCAGAGCTCAATCAATACGTCGAAAACGGCATGATAGCAGTAATTCCGACGGACAGAATCATCAGAGTTTGGGTCGGATATTGTCGCATCGAAGTACCGGTGGAAGCTTCCGACTCAATAGAACGCAGTCGACGAATCGGAGTTTGAACACAGAAACGAAGGGTTCGTTTTAGATGTTTTTTTCAATTAAAATGGGGCTTTACTGCGCCAATTAATGCAACTGTGATGAAAATAGACTTCCTATTCTTTCCAAATCTGTTTTCAACATTTTCAAAAAACGTTTTAAAAAACAACGTAGTAGCCGTGAAAACGAGCCTCAAAACAATAGCCTAGAAAGTGTTCACTGACGAATCTAGTCTGTAATATTAAGTGAAAAATCTAGGAAAATGCAAACGTTTATATAAAATTGGACTACATTTACGAAAAAAAGATACATTACGAAAAAAAGATCAAAGGAAGAAGTTCGGCCAGGTGGACACTTTTTCTAGGCCATTGTTTTGGGGCGCATTTTCTCGGCGTCTAGATGGCTTTAGAAAATTTTGAAAACAGATTTGGAATGAGAATGAGGTCTATTTTCATCCCATGGGATGCAGTTGTTTTTTATTAGCTCCGTAATGTCCTCCTTTGAAAGCTATAGGCTCCAGGACAATTGCTTTAATGGTTAAAAAAACTATCTTCAAATCAACTAAAATCAAGTTTTATCACTAGAATTTTACTCTGTTTTTGAGATCGATTTCCTGCTTTTGCTCGACCCTGCCTGCCTGACTTTATATCTCGAAGATTTTTTTCGAATATCTTGTGATATTTATTTTTTAAAGTTATATATTTTCCCACGGTTCAACAATCATGAGAAACGATAGTACGCTGTTTCAGAAAACGTTTGATTATGGGATTAATGAACAGTTGCACATTTTTGCAGAACTTTACGCGTCAACATTAAAAGGGATCTTGCATAGAGCTTCAGAAAATCGAATCGATTTTTTTCACTGACACTTAAATCTCTCACATTTCATATCAATCAATAATTCTAGACAATGTTTTCAATGGTCCAAAAAAATATTGAAACACTGTGTGATTTATTTATTTATTTATTTCATCATCAATGTTCCACAAAATATAACATAAATAATAATAAACAAAGTGAATTACTCATTGAACTAGATGATAAAATGCTTAAAGGTTGGGTACCCGTAAGAGTATTCAACCAGTATTTATTTGACATAGAAAAACAATTGAATAATGATGCGAATGGAAAGTAATAAAAAAAGAAAATAATAAAAATAATAACAAAAAGTATTTATATATTGTTTAGTAATATGCTTAATTTGAATCAAAGTATTTCGAAGGGAGTTTTTTGAGTGTATTTCTTACTGATTCAATACTTGGACAGTCCAACAAGTTATGTGATAACTTATTCCATAATGGAAGGATTTTGTCAAAAACGGAGTCTGTGTTTTTCATTTTATTTCTCAGTCGAAGTGGATATCTCTTTGTAATACCAGGAGCACAAAATTTGGAGAATGATGGTTGATGGGTCAGATTTTTGCGACATTTAAAAACATGAATCAGAGATAGTATTTTCATACGTTTTGAAATGGAATCAATATTAAGGATAGTGAGTCTATCTTCATAAGAAGTAAAGGAAATATTACAACGATAACAAACCAAACGAGAATAATATCTAAGAGTGGATTCAAATTTGTTGAGAAGTTTTTTAGAAATATAAGGAGAATATACATCAGAGCAATATTCAAGTATTGGGATAACGAACATTTTGAATAGATGAATATAAACCTTAGCATTTGTGAATTTAAAACTTTTGAATATTTGCTTAGTTTTGAGGCGAGCTAAATTTGTGATGTGATTAACTTGAGCTTCAAATTTCAATTTCGAGTCAACAATAATTCCAAGATCCCGAATTGAGTCAACGGCTTTAATTTGAATGTTATTGGCGAAGTAATGCGTTTGGGGATTTTTTGGACCAAAGTGTACAACATTCGATTTTTCAGGAGCAAGAGTAAGTCCCCATATATCAGCCCATTCACAAATTTTGTCAACAACTAATTGAATTTCCTTTGGACAGCTTCCAATTACCTTGAGATCATCAGCAAAAGCCATAATTTTGGTATCTTTTGTCTCATTAAGAAAAATATCATTAAGAAAGAGTATGAACAGAATAGGGCCTGAAACAGTTCCTTGTAAAACTCCTGATGTAACAGGGCAGGTATTGGAGGAAATAGAATTTCCAATTTTTACAAAAAATTCTCTATTTTTAAGAAAGTCTTTATACCACTGGCAAATCTTTTTATTAAAGCTGAAAGCTTCTAATTTGTGTATTAGGAGCTCGTGTTGTACATGATCAAAAGCTTTTCTGAAATCAAAATAAATTACATTAGTGTAGATTTTTTTGGAAGAATTTAGTTTAATAGCATTTATCATTTCAATTAACGAGTTTTTGCAACTTCTTCTGTTTATAAATCCAAACTGCTGTTCGGAAAATACAGATGAAAAATCACGTTTAATAGAGTTGACAATAATTTTTTCCATAATTCGGCAAATTGGAGGTGTCAGGGAAATAGGCCTGTAGTTTGAAGGATCAGCAGTTTTACCTTTCTTATGTACTGGTATAACATAAGAAATCCTTCAATACTCGGGAATTTGGGAAGAATAAAAGGATTCCGAGAATAATAATGAAAGGGGTTCGGCCAAAGATAATTTCAACAAAAATATGTATATTGGTCGATAAAAGCTATAAATTGCGCTCCATTGAACATCCACCTTTGGCACGAGTCCAAAAGGGGGGATATTTTGTTTTTTCCGAGAAAAGGCGAAAATAAAAAAGTATCTGAATTTTATCGAGAAAACAAGATAACCACAGCTGTTTCGATTTTATTAGGATACATAAACATAGAATAAAGAACTTTAGTTTCTGCATATTTACGTAATTTTCTACTTTGTTTTCGCTTGCGGGGTACTTAAAATAATGTCCATACTAATCTGCATTACAACTTTTTTTAGTCTACACATTTTTTCATTGTTTTTTGAATTCCATTGTTCTCACGCAATGTTTGAGATTTTCAACAGCAAATATAATATAAATAAGATTTTGTTAATCTAAATCAAAACAGATATTGTCAATTCTCAAATATTCTCGATAATTTCGTTTTGAGGGCTGCTCAACCGCACTGACGCTACGCACGCACGCACGCGGCTCCCGTCACTCAACACACTGGATAATTCGCCGAAAAATGTATACACAAATTTTCCAGTGTGTTGAGTGTCGGCAGCCGCGTGCGTGCATGCGGAGCGTCAGTGTGATTGAGCAGCGCAATTATCGAGAATCCTACTCAGGAAAAGCGATGCACCGGTGCAGTCCCAGTTTGTACGGGACTGCACCAAATTTTGTCCCGGACTGCACTGCACCTTCATTTTTCCGAGACAGTCCCGGACGAAAATGGTTCAAAATTATCAGGAAAAGCGATGCACCGGTGCAGTCCCAGTTTGTACGGGACTGCACCAAATTTTGTCCCGGACTGCACTGCACCTTCATTTTTCCGAGACAGTCCCGGACGAAAATGGTTCAAAATTCTCGGGAAAAGCGATGCACCGGCGCAGTCCCATTTTGTTTGGGACAGCACCAAAATTTGTCCGGGACTGCACCGCACCTTCATTTTTTCGGGACAGTCCCGGACAAAAATGGTTCAAAATTATCAGGTAAAGCGATGCACTGGTGCAGTCCAATTTTATATGGGGATGTATCAAACTTTGTTCTAATTATTCCGGACAAAGAAGAGTGCGAAGTGCAAGAACAACAAAATTCGAAAACAAAAATGAAAATTGGTTTAATTCGAGCTCGTTTGTTTACCAAAAATACATTCAACTTAAAAATTGGAAAAATACTTTTTTGCGAACGCAGATGTAATGTTTTTATCGAGAAATTTCCACGAATCAAATTTGCTGAAATTTTGGCACTTCAAGGCGTAATGGTTTATTTGTGATTGCCTAAAAGTTTTACCTAGATAGCTCTTCAGTTAAATTTTTTTTGTATTTCTTAAATTTTTTAAATAATTTTTTGAACTCGAAAACTAATTCTCGAGAATGAGACTTGGAGCCACGTGCTACTTTGCAGTTTTTGAAAGCAGTTCCTCTATCAGCGTAAAATTACATCTCAAATGAGCTATGACTCATTTAAAAAAGCCAGAAACGATTCAGGCACTACCCGCTCTGAGTTTCTCTTCAAAAATCGTAATGAAAGCAACGGAAATTTTTTTGTATACGTTATTTGTGAATATCAATTTCAGTTTTGAAGATTTACACAATTATCGAAGATAGAGACTTACTCACTGTCACCTTGCAAAAAATGAAAATTAGAGTTTTCTAAGAAAAAAAAGCTACTATATTTTAACAATCATCTTTCAGTCTATAAGTTTTCAAAACTTGAGCCCTATCTGATTCCTAGAACAATAGTTATGCTTATCCAAGTTCTCCGATATGTAGTCCTATGGAACTCTGGCGCTAGCGCACATATAAGCGCGCCATCCCCTTTCCCCCACAAGTTCAGGTATAGTCGAGTGGTTCAAGATCTCGTACATCAAGCAAGCAGGAGTTCAAGTCGTCGCGGGTTCGATTCCAGGAGGCCTCTCGCAGCCATTGCCACCCACACGACGCAGGCGGCGAGACATTTATTTGCACCGAACCGTCCAAATTTTGATGGACCTATTCAGTTTGAAAAAAAAATACAAAAAATGTCGAGAAATTCAATGCAGAAATTGCAGAGAAATGTCGAGAAATGCAGAGAAATAGCAATTTCTCTGCATTTCTCGACATGTCTTTTTTTCGACCCAGACGGTCTTTTTGGGTCTAAATCAGATATTTTGGGCATCTAAGGGCCATTGGGACTCACTACTGAATTTTTGGTAAAATTTCCACAATCATAGACACGAAAACAAACATTTTCCATAAAATTGTTTAAAGGGACACAGATTAAATCGTTTGGGTCTTGAAGAAAACCAGTTCAAACAATGCGGAGAAATAGAAATTTCTCTGCATTTCTCGGCATTTCTCTGCAATTTCTGCATTGAATTTCTCGACATTTTTTGTATTTTTTTTTCAAACTGAATAGGTCCATGACCGGGACTGCACCGTTTTATCCGGGTTTTGCCCCGGGACGCGTCCCGGGGCAAATTTCGGTGCAGTCCCGAACAAAATGGGAATGTTCCGGTGCATTGCTTTCCCTGAGTATAGTTCTACTTTTTAAAAACTTCTAAATTATATTTCATTCCAAACGTATACGTTTTGTGTTGCTATGCTAATAAATAAGAGCATCTAATTTCAAAAACATAACCAAAAACCAAGTTTCAGTCGTCGGAAACACCACGTCACCAGTTGGAAGCCCAAACACGCCACCAATTGCGCCAAAGTATGTTCATATTCCTCATTCCCCTCCATAAAAAACAATATTTTTAGCTCTCGATTCAACAAAATCAAACCTCGTCGAACAATGGTGACGATAAACTCGGCGACACCAACACCAAGCAACGAACCATCACAACTTGCCTCTTCTCCAGAGGCCATACAAGAATTAAGCAGGGTTGAAAATGTTCCATTAGCCGTTTGAAAAATCTGTGTTCCTTTTTTTATGAAAACGTACATATTATCGAATTAATAATTAGAACGGGTAAATCTTGAAATATATGTTTTTCAAATTTTGTTTCCATACTTATTTTTCTCTGAAATATGAAACGAGGTCTTTCTTGTATTATTGTTTCTATTATTGTCATTTCAGTTAACTTTTCGTTTTTCTCATACCTTTCTTGTGTATGCTCAATAAACACAACTTTTATTTACAAACACTGAAATTATTAGTTATTAATTAATGATAATTATTAGCCTGATCGTTCCTTATAAAAGTCTATCGAAGACTGTCGATTCTGGAAGCTTTCGCTTCTGATTTGAAGGTTTTCGTTGAGATTTTCTGTAGTTTTTTGAAGCAGTTTTCGACGGCTTTTCTGATGGTTTGATCATTCTCTGAAAAATTTAAAATTTTCAAAAAAGTAGTTATTAACAATATATTGCAAAATTTACAGAAAAACACACTTTCCCACGGAAAATTTCAAATATCTGATGTTGCAAGTGCGCTCTACTGCACATCTATATTTTCAGAATTTTTTGCGCATTTAAAGGAGGGCTTTACGCAGATTATAAATGAAGTTAAAACGCAAAAAAAGACATACTCATGTTATAAATGGGTTTAAAATTTTTTTTTTAATTCATAGAAGAAAAAAAAACAGAAAAAACGAGCCACCTGGAAAAAAAGGGACACCGCGGAAGAACTTGTGTTTCTAGTCCGCGACAGCTTGGTTTCCTAGGCCAACTATTAAATTTGTGCGTTTTTATTTATTTTTTAAATTTACTTTTGTTTTTTTGCATTTAAAATGAAACAAAGTTATAATTTTGCATGAAAAACAAGCTGATGAATGTTCGTTTTTTTTAAATTTTTGTTTTTATAACCGTACTTTTTGTTGTTTTCTCCTATTTTTTTCAGAATGGGAAAAACTAGGAAGTGTTGTATTTGTTTAGAAACTAAATAATTGCAACATTTTACTTTTTGCTCTGTTTTTCATTTTAAATGCAAAAAAAGCAAAAAAAAAGTTAAAAAATGAATAAAAACGCACAAAATTAATAGTTGGCCTAGGAAATCAAGCTGTCGCGGACTAGAAACACAAGTTCTTCCGCGGTGTTCCTTTTTTTCCAGGTGGCTCGTTTTTTCTGTTTTTTTTCTTCTCTGAATTAAAAAATTTTTTTTTAAACCCATTTATAACATAAGTATGTCTTTTTTTTTGCGTTTTAACTTCATTTATAATCTGCGTAAAGCCCTCCTTTAAATAAATAGTACTAAACATAATTTTTTTTCAATGAAAATAAGATTTTCCACGTTTTGAAATACCAAACGAAGAAAAACAGAAAGCCGTCTGGCTGTCATGCGGAATACAAAAAGAGATTTTTTAAGTCGTCGAATTTTCAAATTTGAATTTTTTCAATTTTTTCTTTCAGAATTAATTTAATTTTTCTGAATTCGAAAAATGAACAATAAAAGCTGAATTCCAAGTTTTACTCAAAACTTTCCTCAAATTATCAACAAATATGGTTTTTTTAACACGAATTTTCGAAAAATATTAAAGGAGGGCGTTACGGAGGTAATGAATGTGCCTGAAAAAAAAATAGAATTCATTCTCATTTCAAATCTGTTCTTAAAATTTTCTAAAAACACCTAGAAGCTGAGAAAGTGTGCTACAAAACAATTGCCTAGAAAAAGGGGCCACCGGCGAAAACTAGTCCGCAGGCATGAAAAATCCAAAAAATATGAAAAAACATCATTTAAAATGAAAAAACATTAAAAAAAGGGCTAATATAAGCATTCTGCATGACTATTTATTAACGAAACACGAAAATAACTCATAGGATAAAGTTCGGCCAGGTGGGAACTTTTTCTAGGTCATTGTTTTGAAGCTCATTTTCTCGGCTTCTAGGTGGTTTTCGAAAATTTTAAAAACATATTTGGAATGAGAATGAAGTCTATTTTTATTTAAGGTACATTTTTTATCTCCGTAAAGTCCTCTTTTAAGTTCAAAACAGAAAATACGAGCAAGGACCAAATAATCGTGGGAATTGAAATCCCTAGATAAATATAAAATAATTTTTCTTACAGATTTTCTAAAAAGAAACTTACGCTATAAATAAACGCAGGCTTTCGCACAGGGTTTCTTCGAATATTGTTATTTGAATTCGAAAGTTCCATGACATTTCCAGAAATGAAGCGCGTCTTCAGCGGGTCGACATACGCACGAACCGTATAATCAGCAGTCTGAAGGCGAAAACTTCTAACACCGTATTCTTCAAGAAGTTGAAACATCTGAAATGAAGAAAAAGGCAAATTAGTAGCAAAATGGCCGACAAAAGGTCTCGAACCTAACTCCTAAGCAAACAAGATAACATGGGAGACCTAAATGCCTAGCCACTATGCCGCCAGCGGCCTGTCCACTCGTCATTAAATATTGCGGTTTTATTGTTGCACTCACCTTTTCATTCAAAGTCACATTGCTTCCTTTAATTGGACTTCGTCGACTGTTTCGCTCGTCTAATTTCGCGATTGGAAGTTTTCTCAAAGGTTGGAATTTCTCGAGTTTTGGGGCAGTTGTATTTGGGTTTGGTGTCTTTTCCAATGCTAAAGCCTCTTTTTCTGCTTTTTGAATAGCCTAAAATTCAATATTTATTTACAATTTTCTTTGATTTTCCCCCACCTTTGCCAATTGTGCCTTCGAAATCTTATGCTTCGATTTTCTAACCCCATTACCACGTGATCTTCTAATCTCCCTTTGAGCACCAACCATACTTTCAGTCCTCAAAAAGCTCGGCTCATGCTGGCTCAAAAACATGAGTTTTGCTGGCTCAATTGGCTGACGAGCAATCGGTAAAGGTCTGTCGCCAACATTTATCAAAATCGAATTCGATTGTCGGGGGGCGTATTCCGGCAACGCTGGAGCGTCTCGCCGATATTCCGCCTGTTCCGAAAACGTCTTTGGTTTTTTCTCGATTTCGCCGCTGTGAAGGGTTGAACTAGGCATCTTTTTCAATGTTTTGAAATCCAATTTCAATTTTTTCTCGATTCGTTCAGCCGCATTATTGTAGATTAAATTCTCGACAAAATCGAGAAATTGTTCGGCGGATTCTTTTGATGATGGAGTGATTAATGACCCGCTCTCAATTTTCTTCATGATTGTGTTCAATAATTGTTGTGGTCCGAAGGTTTTGATGTATTTCTCGGTCTCGAATTGAATTTTCAGTCGTTTTGTGGTGTTGGCGAAATCGGAGAAAATGTCCGTGGAGTCTGAAATATTACTGTGATGAAAATAGACGTCATACTGATTCCAAATCTATTTTTAAAATTTTCTCGAACCACGTAGAAGTCAAGAAAACCAGGTTCAAAAACAATGGCCTAGAAAAATTTTCCGCCTGGCCGAACCTTGTCCGTTGATCTTTTTGCATGTTTTAACAATAAATAATTATAAATAGGACTTAAATTAGCTCATTTCAACTTTTTTTTGGATTTTTCTTGATTTTTCATGTAATAATGCCCGCGGACTAGTTTTCGTCGGTTAACACTTTTTCTAGGCCATCGTTTTGAAGCTTGTTTTCTCAGCTTCTAGGTGGTTTTAGAAAATTCTAAAAAGAGCCAATTTTTAAATGTAGAAAGCGGCAAATTATTTAAGAATTAATATTACCATTCAAATCAAAAGGATCATGAGAATCCAGTTCATCGATCGGTTCTTCAGGAAGTCCATTTTCCATCTGACCTCTCCGCATTACACTTATTTTCACAGGTTGAAAACTGTGCTCCTCCGCCGTCACAAACATCGAAAAAGGCGTCAAAAGAATTAATAATCGAATCATCATTTTGATAATAAGTTATAAAACCAAAAATAAATTGAAAGTCTAATTAAAACCTCGTTATGAAAACAATCCGGAGGCGGGAAATGTGAAGAAGTGAATTGAAAACGGAAAAATTTCAATTTCACCGGATCATTATCTCGAAGCTGAGTAGTGTGCTGTTTTTTCGCCTTATACCTTCACTTATCTCATATTTTGATATTCGTCAGAAAAAATGCAAAGAATATTATTTGGGTTATCGTTCGTTTGAATCTGGATTACTCTTTTACGGTGAAAGTTAGTTTTGTTTTTCGACATTTTCTCTGGATCGTTTTAATTGATAGTGAGAAAACTGAGGTGTTCGTTTTATTTATGGTTTCTAGTTAGAACAAAACACACTATCGGAATCTCCCGAAAATAAATTGATCGGGTTTCGAATATGGCGTAGAAGATGAAAACAAGTAGAAATCAAAATTCGGACAATAAACCCTTGAAATAAACATCAAAACGATTTATTCATCATCACGAATAGTAAAAACACTGCGCTCAACTTTTGCAGAAATGATAATTGAAATTGTCTGTGTTTTCCAAATTTTGGATCTATGACAACACATATCATTAATTAGCTGTTGTCGGGTACTTTTCATTCCCATTATAGATGATAAAGGCACCAAAAACGGCCCTAAAAATGTGATTGCATACCATGTTGAGGCGAATGATTGCGGCATTTGGATGCCTGCAAAGTTATTCTGAAAAATTGAGTGAATAAATGTACAAACCAAAATAAAATTCAAATGATCCTAATAACAACGGAAGCGAAACTAAGACTGGAACAATTGATTGCAACAATAGACTTTGTGTCAGTTGCATTTGCTTGTTTTGTAAATCTGAAAAATATTTTTAAAAAAATGCAAAAGCGAACTATTTAGAATATCTTACGTGCACTCTCTTTTTTAAAACTCATCACAAATCGAAGTATCACGATGTTCATAAAAATTGCGGAGAAATTGAAAAATAAGGTGCTGAAAATCTGAAATTTTTTAAAGACTTTATGGATTAATAGGAACATTTGAAACAGTACTCTAACAAGCTCAAGAACGTTGCTGAAACGAAGAGTGTTGCAAACATCATTGTTCAAGTATGTTCCAAACGGGTAATTTAGAAAAGCAAATAAAATCTGTGAAAAATAACTAATCTAGATTTTTAAAAAAGTGGGTTTTGACTTACAAATATAGAAGTAACAATTGAATGAACATAGATCACAAAAAAATGAGTTGGATGTTGTTTTTGAACTACTGTTCGATAACGATAAATTGAAACCGCCTGAAAAATTATGTAATATAATACTGGGCTTCAGCGGGTTCTGAAAACTCACAAATGGTAGAATTTGATAAGCGGAGGTTGTTGAACTGCAAACATTTTTCAAAAATGAACAAATTAAAATAGAATAAGTAGGTTGGTGATCAAATTGTAAATTGATAACCATCCAAAATTGAAAGGAAAGTAGCGGCAAGTTTAGTAACAACGATCCAGTTGTAACAAATGCAATTGTTGACTGAAAAAACATTGTCATATATTATTTTCCAACGATTTCTTCAACAAATCTTGTATATAGTTTGATCATTACATTACCTTTAATGAATTCCATATTCCTTTCCGAAATCTTACAAACAAAAATAAGAATACATTCAGAATCCAAGATGTTCCATTCAATGCAAACTCCACAGTTACTCGATCTTTATAGCTGATTGGAGTGAATGTTTCGTCAAGAATAGAGTATTTCTCAGAGGAATTAAAGGTAGACATTTTACTGAAATCGGAAAAATGGTATGAATAGTATTTAAACGCCTGACAAAACTTGAGAATTCGGTGTTTTTGGGTACTTTGAATGTTCATAACTTTCTTCAAAATTTTCAGTGAGAAAAACAATTTAGTGACTATTGTTTTTTTTTAAAGATGCGAAGCTTCAAATTCCACTAAATCCTTGTTAAATGTGGTTATTAACGGAACAGAGCAGAGAGTTTGAAATGTCAAAACTGGGTGTTTGCTATTGTCAGAGACATTATGTGACAATGATAGATGACAATGTCTAACACGTCTTATTAAATTTAACACTGTAGTTGCTCCTCTAGGTCAGAAATGAGATCAATCTTTCCGAAACTTGACACCTAAACTTCACACCGTATGCTTAATCATTGTCACATAAAAACATTGCGCCAAAGCTTTAGGGTGCCCCCGTGATCAGTTTTAAAGTTCAGCGCAATATTACTCAGCTCCCAGTAGGCTAAAAAAGCTCATTCCATGCTATTCCAACTGAGTGAGAAATTGTGAAAAAACTAATATTTTAGTTTGTTTTTTCGAAAGTTTCAATGGGAAAAACATATCAAAATGTTATTTCGTAATATTGTAGAGAATTCAATTATGTATAGGAATAAATCATCAAATGTTTTCTAAATACCTAGTTTTGATATTCAGAAAGATAAAAACCTATTGTTAGTCACCGATAAAGTATTTGTGAGAAGTCGGTGGAATAAACTACGATTGAGTTAACTTGGAAATATGTTTTCTAACTTAATAGTAAAAATTGAAAGATTGTAGCCAAGAAAGAGCAAAAAAACCACTTTGAATCATGTTTTTGTTTATCGCGTTAGCCTGAACCTTCTTTATTGGGTCACGAAGACATCGAGCAATAAACTGAAAAATAGCGTGTTGGTTGAAATACGGAAGCCTTTATGATTTCGCCATATAGGGATGCTAATTTTTATACTTGAAAGAATCAACGGAACATGAAAATGAACTCTGAAACCAAAACATATTTTGAAAAACTATGTTTAAAGGTTCAAAGTAAGGTTTTACGACACGTAGGCCTCCTTAAAGATCGTGATCAGTAAGGCATTTGCTTTATGACAATGTTTGCAGTTTTTTCTAATAAAATTTTGGAAACAATCAACTTCTTTTGCGAGCACTGAATTCCATGAAACAGAAAACGACCAAGAAGTTTTAATTAGTTTTACTTTACTCATGTTTTTCTTTCTTTTTTTATTTATTCCGCGTAGAATTTTTCCAGGAATCTTATAAAGTAAAGGAAATGTGTCAGAATTCTTTCCAAGTTTTCATACATTAAAAAAGTTAAAAATAAATAAAATCATTTATTCATCATCTCGAACGGTAAAAGTACTACGATCAATTTTGGCGGGTACCAGAATTGAAATGATCCTCAATCGTCGAACCTTTGAAGCAGAACAAAATATATCGTTTATAAGTTGTTTTCGTGTATTTTTCATGCCCATTATCGAAGAAAATGGCATGAGAAATGGTCCCAAAAATGTGGTCGCATACCACATTGAAGCGAACGAAGGAGGTAGTTGGAGGCCTGCAAAGATATTTTAAATTGTTGAAAGAATCTATAAAAAAATTCCAAACCAAAATAAAATTCAAATGATCCTAATAACAACGGAAGCGAAACCAAGACGGGAACCATTGATTGAATTAAAAGGCTTTGTGTTAATTGCAGTTGCTTGTTTTGTAAATCTGAGAAAAAAATTGTGAAATTGTGTGCGTAAAAAATGTACCTTAAGTGAAAATAGACTTCATTCTCATTCCAAATCTGTTTTTAAAATTTTCTAAAACCACCTAGAAGCCGAGAAAATGAGCTTCAAAACAATGACCTAGAAAAAGTGGCCACCTGGCCGAATTTTTTCATATGAGCTTTTTTTCGTGTTTCGTTAATAAATAGTTATACAGAATGCTTATATTAGTCATTTTTAAAATTTTAATTAATTCATTTTCTTTTTTTTGGATTTTTCATTTAATAATGCACGCGGACTAGTTTTCGCACCTGGCCCCTTTTTCTAGGCCATTGTTCTGAGACCCGTTTTCTCGGCTTCTAGGTGGTTTTAGAAAATTTTAAAAACAGATTTGGAATGAGAATGAAGTCTATTTTCATCCCAGTCGCATTCATTATCCCCGTAAAGCCCTCGGAGATAATGAATGCCTTTAAATTTCAAAAATCTTACATGCACTCTCTTTCTTGAAATTCATCACAAATCTCAAAATAATAATATTAATAACAATAGCTGCAATATTGAAAAATAAGGTGCTGAAAATCTGAAATTTTAAGATTTTGGGGGTTAATAGGGAAATTTGAAACAGTACTCTAACAAGTTCAAGAACATTGCTGAAACGAAGAGTGTTGCAAACATCATTGGTCAAGTATGTGCCAAATGGGTAATTAAGAAACGCAAATAAAACCTGTGGAAAATAACTAAATCATTTGAAAAAAGTGGTTTTTGACTTACAAATATAGAAGTGACAATAGAATGGACATAAATCACAAAACAATGAGCTGGGTGTTGTTTCTGGACAACGGTACGATAACGATAAATGGACACCGCCTGAAAAATTATGTAATATAATTCTGAGCTTCAACGGGTTCTAAAAACTCACAAGCGGTAGAACTTGATAAGCGGAGGTTGTAGAACTACAAAAATTTTTCAAAAACGAACAAATTAAAATAGAATAAGTAGGTTGGTGATCAAATTGTAAGTTGATAACCATCCAAAATTGAAAGGAAAGTAGAGGCAAGTTTAGTAACAATGATCCTGTTGTAACAAATGCAATTGTTGACTGCAAAAATTTGTCATAAATATAATTTTCACACGATCTCTTCTTCTATATAGTTTGATCATTACATTACCTTTAAGGATTTCCATATTCCTTTTCGAAATCTTACAAACACGAATAATAATAAATTCAGAATCCAAGATGTTCCATTCAATGCAAACTCCACAGTTACTCGATCTTTATAGCTCATTGGGGTGAATGTTTCGTCCAAAATCGAAACATTATTAGAATATTCTGAAGGTGACATTGTCTGAAATTCGAAAATAAATTATTTTTTAATCAAGTTACGGAAAAAGTAGGTAAATAGGAACTTCATAATCTGCTGACGATTACAGATACAAAAATATACATATGTGAATAAAAGAAAGTACATACAAATTCTTAATTTTCAAATCTATGTATTGAACACCCTTTGTAGAATGAATGTACGCAATCGTAGCGAATGGTGGGAGCTCCCACGTTTTTCTCGAATATATTTAGTTTGAAAAAAAAGTGTGGCAGAAAAAAAAAGTCTTTGTGCTGTTAACAGAGTTTCCCACCCAATGGAAAATCAAGAAATGCTGACTTTCGACATCCATCTTTGGCTCAGCAATTGCATCAGAAATTTTAATTAACATTTGTTTCATTCCGGTGGAAAAAGATATACAGAAACATAAAAAAGGGTTGACATTTTGCAAGAAAAGTGCTAAATCTTGGTTTTTTGAACCACAACAAAAAAGTTTTGTTTTAATTAAGGTGATCGTTGGTTTGTCTTTAGTTAGAAACAGAAATAAGGTTCAGCTTAATTCTCGACGTTTTATTGTTTTCTGAAGATTTTTGTCATGTGAAGTAGAGAATGAAAATCAGGTGATTGAAGAGGGTGGGACAGAAATACTGCTTAAAGGATGACTTTATTGAGATATTAGTTGTTTACAAAATCTGTTATATAAACGTGAAAAACCTCTGTCAAAAAAATCGACACGCCACGCGTGAGGGCAATGGGAAGTGTTGCGTTGCGTTGTCTTATTATCCCTCACCATACACTATTTCGCAAAATAGGGAAGTTCACGTTTATGAAGCCGAATTTGTGAGACAATAATAATAAAATGTACCTTAAATGAAAATAGACTTCATTCTCATTCCAAATCTGTTTTTAACATTTTCTGAAACCACCTAGAAGCCGAGAAAATGAGCTTCAAAACAATGGCCTAAAAATGTGGCTGAACGTTTTCCAATGAGCTTTTTTCGTGTTTCGTTAATAAGTAGTCATGCAGAATGCTTATATTAGTAGTTTTTATGTTTTTTTCATTTTAATTTATATTCTTTTCATTTTTTCTGGATTTCGCACGCCTGCGGACTAGTTTTCGCACCTGGCCCCTTTTCTAGGCCATTGTTTTGAAGCTCATTTTCTCGACTTCTAGGTGGTTTTAGAACATTTTAAAAACAGATTTGGAATGAGTATGAAATCTATTTTCATCCCAGATGCATTCATTAGCTCCGTAAAGACAATTTAAAAACCTGAACAAAAGAAATTGAGTGCTTTGAAAGCTCCAAATACCCTCCAAACATGAGTGACCAATATACCGGAAAGAAGTCCCTAACGTCAAAAATGAATTTATAAATAATATTTCTATCAACTTTGGCTTCATGAAATTTCGGATTTCTTCTGTTGTTATTGTTATTTAAAGTGAGTATCACCTGGTACGCTTCCTTTAAGATAATTTCATTGAAGTGTCAATTAGAGCAAATTTAATCAACTTTTATCGTACGTCTTCTGTTTATCAGGTGTACGTCTTCTGTTTATCAGATCTAGAAAATGTGCAAATTTATAGAGCTCTTAAAATCGGTGACCTTTCTCAAAAGTGGAAAATAGGTCCTTTAAAATCGCAAAAATGAACGTTCAAATGTGATATGTCTCAATGAAAACATTGGATAGAAGTTCAGTCATTTCCCATGTTTTCAAAAACAAAAAGAAAAACAAGAAAGCACTTGAAACATACTTGAAAAAGGATTACATCAAAATTAAATAAACTGTTATTAAATGGCTTTTGATTCTTGCGCAATTCACAGGATAGCGTTGACACCAATAAATAAATGGTTGTTTTATCAAATTTGCGTAGTATTTATGCTTGAACTTTGAAAGAAAAAACACAATAAACTATAATGACATAGGAAGATAAATGCATAGGGCATAATATTTATTGTGTATGAGTGTGAGACAAGTCGGAAGAGTCTAATCATCCTTTATAACATTATTATCAACAATTGAACCGATCTTTGGATTTTTTTATATGACGCACGATGAACTATAAATGTAATAATAATAATTTTAGAACGATTCATTGAACAAGTAGTTAAATTATCAATAATTAGTCATCATCTCGAAAAGTACTTCGATCCAATTTGTTCGTTGCCACAACCGACACTGTCGTCGTGCTTTTCCTTTCCTTTTTCACACAAAATAATGTGCTAAAAAGTTCTTGACGCGTTTTTCTTATACCCAAAACAGAAGAAAGTGGCATGAGAATTGGATCCAAAAATGTAGCGACATACCACGTCGACGAAATAGAATTCATTATATTTAGGTCTAAAGCTGAATACGTAAATTAGATGGTTTAAAATGTTAAAAATTACCTAGATAATATTCAAATGAGCCCATTATCATAGGAAGCGACACCAAGACTGGGATTATTGATTGAATGAGAAGAGTCTGTGTCAATTCCATCTGCCTTTGTTGTAAATCTGAAATTGTTTGTTGGTTTTTAAAATGTTTATCAAAGAGCTCTTACATGCACTTTCTTTCTTAAAGTTCATCACAAATTTCAAAATCAAACAATTCATAAAAATAGCAATAATATTGAAAGACAGGGTAGCGACATTCTGTAAACATATTATAATTAAAATACCTTTTCTGGAATACAAATTTCACCTTTATCATTTCCATAGGGACACTGAAACGAAGGACATAACAAACATCATTACTTCTGTTGTTACCGAAAGGATATGCCAAAAATGTAAGACTGATCTGAAAAAAAAACAAACGAATTTTTCTAGAATCGAAAAATCACAGCGGGCTAAAGTGAACCGACTATAACTAAGAAAATTCAGTATTGTCAAGCTTAATTTTTTTGGCCGCTCATTTTCTGCTGCTCCACTGATAACATCGAAGGCTTCTAGCTACTGCAGCCGAAAATGAGCCCAGAAAATTTAGCTTGACAATACCACAATTAAAAATTGAACACAGAAAAGCCAGCGTTTTTTGGGGCGTGGCATTTTTGCAATCGTGCGGCACGGTTTCTCAAAACGCGTTATATTCAGCTATTCAAGGCCGCAATTTTGTAATTCGGAGTGAAAAAAATTATATTAAGCCATAATCTATGTATTTAACGCAAAAACTTTATTTTTTCATGCGTTGTAGGCGTTAAAATGTAAAAAAATTAGAATTTTTAAATTTTTTGTAAAAAATTCAAATTTTTGCGTGTGCAATTTGTCGTAACGGTGTACACACACAAAGCGTTGTTGGTGACGACAATTTCGGTTCACTTTATCCCACCGTGAAAATAAAAAACCTTACAAAAAGTATACTGACGATTGAATGAACAATAATTACAAATGAGTTGGCGGGACGCTTCTTCATGACGACGGTTTGATAACGGTAGATTGAAACAGCCTAGAAATTTATGAAATTGGAGCTGGAGCTCTCAAATGTTGGAGATGGAGCTCTCAAAAATAAAACTTACAAATGGTAAAACTTGAAAAGCTGAATTTGTAGACATCCCAAAGTTTTTCAGAAATGAGCAAAATAAGATGGTATATGTTGGCTCACTGCCAACAACTAAATGAGAAACCATCCACGTTTGAAAAAATAGTTGAGGAATGTTCAAGATTACAGATCCTGTTGTCACAAATACAACTGTTGACTAAAAAAAAGGTTTTTGAAAAAAATTCAACAATTTGAGCGTTCTTACCCTTAGTGAATTCCAGATTTGACTTTTCGATCGAATGAAAATAAATAAACAAAGATTGAGAATATAGGAGATCGCGTTCAACATGAAATCCATTTTTAACTTATCCAAATAGAACAATGGGGTATATGTCTCATCGAGAAGACCATAAATTTCTGGTGGGGGGTCAGATGAGATCAGGGACATTTGTCTGGAAAAAAAATCTTGGAAGCTTTTATAAAACAAATGAAACAAAAAAGAGCAAAGATCCTGGGAAAAAGTATATTTTTGCGCAATTTTTGTCGCTGACTTTTTATATTTTTAAGGAAGGAAGGGGGGGGGGGGTGCCCTTTTCGACGCAATAAATTGTCAATACATTATTTGCGAAAACTAAACTTGTTGTCATTTTTGTTCTTGAACTACTGGATTTACTCCGACAAATTGGAATTTGCCCAAATTTTGCGTTACACTTCATTATAGCCTTGAAATGAAAGGAAAACATTTGAGGATTGAAACGAGTTATGATCAGCTAAAGTTCGTAATTTAATTTTTTTTTCATCATCGGCTAAAGTGTTTGCTCTTTTGCTCCACGCTATGATCATTCAAAATTCATACATCTCTTTAGGAAAATGAATTAAAACAATGAGTAATTTTGAATTAAAACAATGAGTAACTTTAAATGTTCATACATCGGATAGACGTATCCGGAACTCGTTAAAAATTAGCAGATTTCTTTTCGAAAATGGTTTCTATGGATCTAGGGCTTCAAAATTGTGGGAGATAGGGCTCCAAAATTGTGGGAGAGAATTTTTTTAAAAAACTGCTCTGAATCTAAGATCCCGAATAAAATCCTTTATTGAAAATAAGCATCTTACGCCTCAATAATTAAAAATTTGAAGGAAAACAACAAGAATTGTGGATCTAAAAAACAACGGAAATTGTATACATTCGCTATTCAATAACAAGGAGCCAAAAGAATAATACTTTGATGTGGTTTGATCAAACGGAAGATCTTCCTTTTTTTTTCCTTTTTCGCTCAACTTGGAATCTTCAGCCAAAAAATCAGAAGAGTAAAGATTGGGTATAAATAAAATGTATTTCGTTCGGTTTTTAGTACATGAGTCAGTTTTTCGGAGGCGGAGGAACAAAAACTTTGATTGAATTGCCTGGAAACCGCGTTTGTTGACTTCATTATAAAATATATATGAATAAGAAGTAAAAGGAAACTTAAAAACATGATTGATGATGAATATTTGATTAAGAATAAGGATATAATAAAAACATGTGGTTATTTTAGGTTGAGGTATTTAGTAGAAAGTGGAAAAAGTTAAATATTTCAATAACCTATATCTGACTCATTGGAAATTCCAATTTGGAATCATAGGATTTTTAGTATGTCTAGGATAGTCTAAAAAAAGACTTGGGAAATTGATCCAGAACATGTTTACCGATGTATTTTCTATTTTTAGTTCACGATTTTCTCACATTTCGATTTAGAAGGCAATCAGCAGATCTCTAACAACAAAAATAGAACTTTGAGAGTTCCAGTGATCATTCGAACAGATTCAAAAAGTGTTAAAGATTTTTAATTTCGATTGTCTCAAAAATATTACAAAAAATTTTAAAGGAGGACTTTACGGAGCTAATGGGATGAAAGTAGACTTCATACTCATTCCAAATCTGTTTTTTAAATTTTCTAAAACCACCGAGAAGTCGAGAAAATGAGCTTCAAAACAATGCCCTAGAAAAAGTTGCCACCGGCGAAAACTAGTCCGCATAAATGAAAAATCCAAAAAAGGTCAAAAACATAAATTAAAATGAAAAAAGACTAATATAAGCATTCTGCACAATTATTTATTAATGAAACATGAAGTAAGCTCATCGGAAAAAGTTCGGCCAGGTGGGACACTTTTTCTAGGCCATTTCTCGGCTTCTAGGTGGGTTTAGAAAATTTTAAAAACATATTTGGAATGAGAATGAAGTCTATTTTCATTTGAGGTACATTTTATTATTTCCTTAAAGTCCTCCTTTAAAATAAGAATTTTTCGCCTAACAATAATCTAAAACGTAAAAAAATTAAATGTGGAAAATTCTGAAACAATTTCAAACAATCTATATATCGAAAGTGTTATTTTTGCAGAATTATTTCCTGGAGCAATAATTTATAAGAATAATACTGCAGATTTTCTCTGAGACCACGACTGCCAAACTAAATTAGTTTTATTCCTAGTTTCGTTTTTAGCCTTATATCACGAATGTGCTGATTTCCGAGACCTAGTGTTCTTACACAAAAGTTGGAGAGTAAGCAAGGTCGGTGCTCACTCAAAATGAGATCCGAGAAGCCCTCACATTTATAACTAGCGTTTATAAGGTTTTAACTTTCAAAAACTCAAAACTTGACTCAAACTTCCTCAAAACTTTGACTCAAACCCAGTGATCTGAAAAACTTTATCAATAATATAAAACAACTTTTATCAGCAGATATGCTCTGTATTTTCATGCAATTTTGCCATCATTTTGAAAAATAAATTTAAAAAAAATCTTAATTTAAAAAATATGAAAAATCGCACGCAAGCTATATCCAGGGAAGTATCAAAAAACTGAACTTCGGAGGTTCATGTCTCGCTCAAACCTCTTGGAAATTTCTCACACTTTGGAATTCATGTAGAGTAATAAAACAATGTACAAAGTTTGAGCAAAATAGCTTTAATAACTTCTTTAAAAATCAATGAGGTAAACAAAAAAGGACATAGGGCACTTCAGAAAAAAATTGTCAAAGAATCTGCAAAAAAATGCAAAATTTAGAACATGGCAGAATTTGAAATTAACAAATCCCATCGTGAACTGAAAAGGTATTCTCCGTTCCTTCTGGTTTTCTCTGCTCCGCTAATTTCTGAATCTTTGGTGGTGATATTGCTGAAACCGCACATTTTCGATATTTCGACAATTGGAGACAGCACAAAAAATTGCATATTTGTTTTCGAACCGTTTTCAAGCCTAACAGTGAAGCAAAAGGCATGAGAAATGGATCTAAAAATGATGTGGCATACCATGTTGAAGCGAAGGCATTAAAAACGTTAAGATCTGTAAAATAAATGGTTGTAGCTTGATTTCAATGAAGGGTGAGACTTACTCAAATAATATTCGAAGGATCCAATTAACATGGGCAATGATACCAATACTGGAATAATTGATTGAAGAAGAAGACTTTGAGTTAGTTGCATTTGTTGCCTCTGTAAATCTAAAACAACAAAAACTTTAGATTTTTTATAAAGTACTTACAATCACTGTCGCTTTTTAAATTAATCAAAAATTTTAAAATCAAGCAGTTCATTACAATAGCATAAAGGTTGAAAATGAATGTACTACAACTCTGAAATTTGTTGCATTTAAATATTTTAACCATAGAAACAATACTTTAATAATTTCCATAATTATACTAAAGCGAAGGACGTAACATACATCGTTATTCATATTAACACCAAAAGGATAGTTCAAAAAAGCGTAAATAATCTGAAACAATTCGAGCTTCGTGGACCAAATGAGATATAGAAACTCACGAAAATTATAGTGACAATGGTATGAACATAAATAACAAAATAGTCAGATGGTCGTTGTTTTAAAACAACTGATCTATATCGGTAGATAGAGACCGCCTGAAATATGTCTACGCTTAAAGATAGTGTGCCATTTAATTTTTTTCTAACCAAATTAAATTTTCTATTAATCAGATGTTGAGATAAAACATTGTGATTGTGTATTTTTCTTTCTGTTTGCAAAAAAACATTTATTTTCTAATTTTTCTTGAAAATTTGCCATAAATCGAAGAGATCCAAAAAGTTTTTTGGTGGTATATAACTCGGCTCACACCCATAAATTTTGGATTAGAACTTTGAGAATTTCATATTTGGGTCTATTTCGAACTACTGAGCAAAAAAAAATTTGAGTAACTTATAATTAGTCGGGTAACAGCCCATTTCAAAGTTATGACCATATTAATCCTAAACATTGAAGTAAAACTCACAAATGGCAAAACTTGGAATGCAGATGTTGTAGACATGCAGAAATTTTTCAGAAATGAGCAAACGAAAATTGAATATGCTGGTTGAATGCCAAATGATAAATGAGAAAACATCCATATTTGAAATAATAACTGCGGGATGTTCAAGATCAATGATCCAGTTGTAACAAATACAATAGTTGACTGAAAATTATCAAGTTTATTTCTAAAGATGGATTTAAGAAAAAATAAAGGAAATAGACTTCATACTCATTTCAAATATGTTTTTAAAATGTTCTAAAACCATCTAGAAGCCGAGAAAACGTGTCTCAAAACAATGGCCTAGAAAAAATGTTCACCGGTGAAAACTAGTCCGCAGGGATGAAAAATCCAAAAAAACATAAATTAGAATTTTTAAAAAACATAAAAAAGGAATAATATAACAATTCTGCATAAGTATTTATTAACGAAGCAAGAAAAAAGTTCATAGGAACAAGTTCGGCCAGGGGGACACTATTTCTAGGCCATTGTGTTGAAGCTCATTTTCTCGGCTTCTAGGTGGTTTCAGAAAATTTTAAAAACAGATTTGGAATGAGAATTAAATCTATTTTCATTTAAGGTACATTTATTATCTCCATAAAGCCCTCCTTTAAAATCCAAATTGGTCTTTATGTACCTTTAAGTTGTTCCAAATATCCTTACGAAAACGAATGTAGAAAAATAGACCGAGATTCAGAATCCAAGATGTTCCATTCATTATAAAATCCAGTCTTAGTTTGTTGTAGTAGCTCAATGGTGTGAATGTTTCATCGAAAAGATTATAAGTATCCAGTGTTGGCATATTGGACATCTAAGAGGCTCGTACTGGAATAAAGTATATTCCAAGTTAAAAACAGAGATAACAAAAACAATCACGTGCAATGAACTTAATAAGAAAAACATGGATACATTTTCAGATATCGGGGTAGTTTTTTTTCTTCAAAAAAAAAACAATGAAACGAAGCGAATGATGATTGTACTCTCCAAAAAAGTGATAAATCTACATACAACACGTACACTCATCACCATTTCGAAGAACCAAACTTAATGGAATCCTGGACGGAAACTTCCGCAATACCTATTTAATTTAATCATGAATAAGGCAATAAATTGTCTCTGCCATTTTCAAATGAGTAATGTTGGAAATAGGGAACTAAAATGAACAATAAAGGAAAGTGAAGTTTATTGAAAATCGAAAAATTAGCCTTATGGTCGATGATCCTTGCTAAAAATATAATAATAATATTAATAATTCATTACAATTTCTCACGAATCCAATTTTTCTTGTTTTTGTTACCAGCGAAATTCCAGTGTACGTGAAAAAGTGAAAATTAGCAAAAGTGTTTGACGAACCTGATGACCAGTCTAGGAAAAAGATTAGATACAAAATTTGTAATGTTCAAGAGCTTAACATCACATTATTTTCGGAGAACTCTTTATTTTTTTTGAATTTTACATCAATGACCAAGAATTTCTATTAAAGTGCACACATGTCAAATTGTTACCCCCTAACTCAATCTATTCCGCTAAACATTGTTGTTCATCAAACATTTTTTTTTCAGAAATGTTTTTTTTTCATTATTCAATTTGTTAAGCGAAAGAATGAGTGTGGGAGAATATTGATAGACATCATGCACCTACATAGTTGAGTGCATCGTTGGAGCGTGCAAATTATTCTTACGAATCTTCAGAAAAAAATGTTTAAGTTGATAAGTTTTTATAAACTGAGACGGTTGATAATACTTATCATTGGAATAATCATTGAGATGTATGTGTATCTCACAATCAGAGAAGCGAATGACTCAAAAACCGTCATCACTAGCTCTGAATCTTCGCACTCTTGAAGTGTCATTTCCATCTGCGTCTCTCAGTACAATGTGTATCTCTTTGTGTATAACTTACAAGGTAGGTGACACAACCGACAAAATAGAATTTACTGTAATTCTCGTAGTAATTTATTGTCGTAAATAAAACTAAAATTAAAATTATAGCCTCGATATGAAATTCTCAAAGAGCCGGATGTACACCTCAAAGTTGGGATTTTTTTAAAAAAAAATTGAAAATTTGGAGACCCATAACTCTGGCATCAATATCCCTATGGAAATAAAACTTTGTCAGCGGACATTCAAGGTTCACACGGTTCTCCAGACAACTGAAAAAAACTGACTGAAAAAGCGAGTGGTCAATTTGACTGTTCATAACCCGACAGGTACTTTTCATTTATAGATGAACATTTGTAAATTGATGCTTGAGATAAATTTAAGCAGATCTGTAGATTTTCTAACAAATCCAACTGTTTTTGGACGATTTTTAACAGGGTGAAATTGCAGAAAAATGAAGAAATCTCCGCCATTACTTGGTTCTAAACGCGCTAGAAAAAATTCAGAAGTTCATATGGGGGTCTGTTGATTATCGGAGCATTTCTGTAAAATGATTAAAAAAAACAAGTATTTAAACAACTGCGAAATATTAATTTTAAAAATAGGTTCACATAGCTGATAATTTTTGAAATAAACGTACTCCAGAAATTTGTGGGGTTTCGTTGAAAAAACTGAATTCTAGAACCTGAATTAATTTTTAATTTTTCAAGCAAACACACAAAGAACTTGAAAATATTTTTTTATTTCAAAAATGAGCCATTTGCTATTAGCATGGAGAAATTATAATCTGTTTAACAATCTGCGTAACATCATAGGTGACAAAATTCCAAAATTCCGTTGGATTGCAAATTAAGAACCCAGTTGGACGGCTCCTGATATTTTTCTCAGGAGCTGCCATGAATTTGCATGTGATTATTACGGAGGGAAACGACTACAATATGTCGAGTGCATACTAGGAACATTTGAAGGTTGATACCTCAATTTCCTAGAAATTGTACATGTCTGTGAAATTCGCATTCTGAAATAATTAATATTATCACGCTTATTCGTTATTTTCACACAGGAATCGCAAAAATCGTCTGAAAAATTGGGTTTTATGACAGAGTTGTGTTTCTGTGCGAAATCATACAAAAAATCGTTTTCTTGGGTTTCAAATATATTGTATTCTGGACACACATGCTTCAGGAATTTCTTAGAATCTATTTCTTTTAAAGGCGGAACGAAAGTCTTTTTGTTAAACATCCATAATTTCTCTGTGATGCTTTTGCTAGTTTGCTCCCTTGTTTATGTGATAATATATAATTGCAGTGGAAGCTCAATCGTCTAAAAAGCCGACTAAAATTTGTGATTATCAGATGTCAACTTCGCTGGATGATCACAATATTTGGGATAAGACTTTTACTCCATTTTATCATTATGAAAAAGCTAGACTTGATTTTATTTTCAATGCAATATCCTGTATTCTAAATACCGTCCTGTTCATATTTCTTCGATCACATGATGATATTTGGAAATCGTTGAAGGTAAAAAAAAAGAATTGGACCATAAACTTTAGCCAATTCTTTGTTGTGGAGTGGAAACCTCCCTTGTTCAATTTTATATTGAACTCTACTTCATTTTCAGTCGACAGTTGTATTTGTATCAGCTGGATCATTCATTCTGAACATCCCACAGCTTTTATTTCAAATGTGGATGTATATAAATCTAGCATTTGGCATTGAGCCAACCTATTCAATATTTCTTTGCTCGTTTCTAAAACATCTGAGCATGGCTTCCACTTCAGCTTTTCAAGTTTTACCATTTGTGGGTTACAGTCATATTTCTAAAATATTTTCTCATTTTTCCAGGCCGTTTCTATCTACCGTTACCGAACTGTGGTTATGAAAAAACATCAACGAAACTGTTTTGTAGTTTGCACCCATATAATTATCACTTTAATTTTCGTAAGTGCCGGAAGGATATGGATCTCGATAATGAATTTCAGATAGTATATGGTTTTCTGAGCTTCCCTCTTGGGAAATATACAAACAATGATGTATGCGATGTATTTCGTTTCAATCTCGTTTTAGAACTTATGAGGGTGATGCTTCATCTCATCTTACGAATCTCAACGATATTGTTTCAGATATTCAGTACGTTATTCTTGAACCTCGCTGCTATTTTCATAAATTGCTTGATTTTCAAGTTTGTCTGGAGTTATAGCCGAGAAAGCACCAGTAAAATTAAATTACAGTTGAATTGGATAGAAATATTTTCCAGGCTTGCAAAAACGTCAGATGCAACTGACCAAATGTCTACTGATCCAATCAATTGTCCCCATTTTACTATCATTACCTTTACTTATAGGATCATTTGAAATTTACCTAGGTAATTATATATGCGTACATTTTCTAATATAAGACTTCCAGATTTTAACCTTTACACTTTCGATTCATTTGCCACAACGTGGTACGTGATCACATTTTTGGATCCAATTCTCATGCCACTGTCATCCGTTCTAGGCATCAGGAAGACGCGTCAACGGTTGTTTAGTACAATGTTGTGCACGAAAAAGAAGGAAGTCCAAAGAGTCGGAAATTTTATTACACTTCAGAAAAGAACGGATCGGAGCACTACGAGAGATGATGAATAGATGGAAGATCCAGGGATCCACCGGAGAAATAAGCACCTCGATAAGCATTTATAATTTTTTTTTCATAAATTGTATGTAGGCATTGATAATCAATACAAACAAGTATTCGAATAAAAAACTAAAAGCGACAGTTTTCTAATGGTATAAAAATATTTCCAAGTTAGTGTGCCAGTTCACTTCAAAATACTCATTTCATCGGTCATTTTCTTTTCATAGCGCAATACTAGAAAACACATTTGATGTAAAAATTCAAATTTTTGTTCATTGGATGTAGGACAGAAAAAAAGTAAGTTTCGATTGTTCTTTTCTTCATAAGTATTTTTTCAGTTGGTTCGCAAAACTCGAATGTACATGAAAGGTACTGCTTTATGGTAATTTTTAAAACATCAACTTGAGCTATTCATCATCCCGAACTGTGAGCGTACTACGATCCGATCGTTTGTTCGTAGCAGTGAAAATGGTCGATGGTTGAACAGTGTGCTTTTTGATACAAAATATCGTGCTAAATAGTTCATGACGCGTTTTTCTGATGCCTAGAACAGATGAAAGTGGCATGAGAATTGGATCCAAAAATGTGATCTCGTACCATGTTGCAGCAAATGAGTTGAAAACGTTAAGGTCTGGAAATCTTATATCAGAATTCCAACCGATGAAACTATGATTACCAAGGTAAATCTCAAATGACCCTATGAGCAACGGCAATGATAGTAATATCGGAACCATGGATTGGATCAGTAGACTTCTGGTGAGTTGCATCTGTCGTTTTTGTAAGCCTGAAAAATATTTATATCCAATTCAATTGTAATATAATCTTACTGATACTTTCTCTGCTATAACACCAGACAAACTTGAAAATCAAACAATTTATGAAAATTGCAGCAAGATTCAAGAATAAAGTACTGAATTGCTGAAACTTGATACCTCTACGAACTTTTAAGGTGAGATGAAGCTTTACCCTCAAGAGTTCACATACGATATTAAAACGAAAAACATCACATACATCATTTCTTATGTATGTTCCAAAAGGGAAGCTTAGAAAACCATACACATTCTGAAACTGATAATATAATAGAAATCCTTCGGGCACTTACGAAAATTAAAGTGATAATTATATGGATGTGAACTACAAAATACGTTGTCTGTTGATGTTTCATAACCACAGTTCGGTAACGGTAGATAGCAACGGCCTGGAAACTGGAGAATATGTTTTTAAAAAATATGACTCTAACCCACAAATGGTAAAACTTGAAAAGCTGAAGTTGAAGCCATGCTCAGGTGCTTCAGAGACGAACAAACCAAAATCGAATATGTTGGCTCAATGCCAGATGCTAGATTTATATACATCCACATTTGAAAAAAAAGCTGTGGGATGTTTAAAATCAGTGATCCAGCTGATACAAATACAATTGTCGACTGAAAATGAAGTAGAGTTTTATATATAGCTAAACAAGGGAGGTGCCCACTCCACAACGAAGAATTGGTTCAAATTTTTGGTCCAATTCTTTTTTTTACCTTCAACGATTTCCAAATATCTTCATTCGACCGAAGAAATATAAACAGTCCGGTATTTAGAATACACGATATTGCATTGCAAATAAAATCCATCCTTGCCTTTTCATAATGATAAAATGGAGTAAAAGTCTCATCCCAAATATTGTGATCATCCAGTGAAACTGACATCGGAAAATACAAATATTTTTCTGCTGATTGGGTAATGTCCAAGATCAATTGTTTATCATGAAGGAAACGAACAAAAATTTGTAAAATGAAAAGAGAAACTTATGGATAATTAAAACAACGACAGACAGTGTTTATTCCGGCTTTTAAAGGGGGGCTGAGGGGACGAAATAAATGGTTTAGAAATGACGAAAGTATGATTGTTGATAAATAAATGAAAAAAAATCCAAAGAAAAACTCAAAAATGGCGAAAAAAAAAAGTTCCGAAAAAAAAACCATAGCCCCGGTGTTCGCCCTAATATGGCCGAAGAAACGCTTTTTGTTTTCTAGGTCATTTGTTTTTTTCTCGGCCGCCTGTTTTTTATCTTGTTTTTCTCTTCTTTCCAATTTTTTTTCCAGAGAAAATTATCCATAAAAAAGTATTAAAACAAATAAAAGTTCAAAAGAAATGTATAAAAGAATTAAAAAAAAATATTTTTTCAAAAAATAAAATTAGGGCGCCGAGAAAAAAGAGACGGCCTAGAAAATCAAGAAGCGTTTCTTCGGCCATTAGGGCGAAGAGAGGGGGGTATGAGTTTTTTTTCGGAACTTTTTTTTTCGCCATTTTTGAGTTTTTCTTTGGATTTTTTTTCATTTATTTATCAACAATCATACTTTCATCATTTCTAAACTATTTATTTCGTCCCCTCAGCCCCCCTTTAAAGCCAGCTTTTGAGAAGCTGACTCCTGAAAAAAGGTGTGGCCGGAATATACATAACAGATGTGAAATAAAAGCGTTCAAATTAAAATATTAATAATTTCTCACAGAGACACAACCCAGACATAAATATAAATGTTTCAGACTATTTTTACATTTCCTGGGTTGTAAACAAACAGAAAGCGTGACAATTGAATTATTTCAGAATGAGAACTTCACAGAAATACACGACTTCCATGAAATTGAGGTATCAAACTTCAAACGTGCCTAGTATGCACTCGATATATTGTAATATTTTCATTTAAAATTTATCACATGCAAATTATTAGCAACAAATATCATGCACCCATTTTTACACGTTTTGTATTTTGGGTACTTTTAAGTAAAAAAAAAAATTAAAAACTGCACACCCTTTATATGGGTACGGATTTTAGGGGATGTAATCTGCACAATAACCATATTTTTCATGCGAATATATTTACGAAAGTTTAGCAGATTGTTCATTTTTGAAAGAAAAAATCTGAGAAGTTTCCATTATGTGTATTTCTTCCAGTCCGTTGTTGATTGAGTATAATATATTAAAATATTTTAAATCGCGGTTCTAGAAATGCATTCCATGTTGTATCTTACTGAAAGACTCTTCGTTATTTAAAGGGACTCTTTACTGATTTTGGGTTTCAATTTCACCAGCATGCGAATGTGAGAGTGTTTGCAATTGTTAGGCCATTCACCGATTTATTTTGGAAATGGGTGTGTTTGAGTACTAGAAAAGAAAATTTCGCAAAAATATTTTGCTTCTATAGGTTTTCAAAGATGAACATGGAATAGAAACCCAAAAACAGTAAAGAAACCCTTTAACATTCTAAGAATAAGTCAACTGGGAGCTTCTATTAGTACTTCTCATCATATTTGAAATTAAGAAGCCAGCGAAGAAGCATGAGTTTATTTTTTCAATTTTTTCCAATTTTTGCAAAATTTCAATTTACATAAAAAATCACTAGCATAAGGAAATAAAACAACAACTTGTGCTATTCATCATCACGAACTGTGAGCGTACTGCGATCCGGTTTCTTAGTCGAAAGCGTGAGAGTTGTAGATGGTTGAACCGTTTTCTTTTTCATACAAAATATCGTGCTAAATAGCTCTTTACGCGTTTTCCTGATGCCCAAAACGGATGAAAGTGGCATGAGAATTGGATCCAAGTATGTGACCACGTACCATGTTGCAGCAAATTGGGTGAACATGTTAAGGTCTGAAATTATTATGTTTGATGTTTACAAAATGAATAATTAAATTCGAATTCATGAAATTACAATTACCTAGATAAATTTCAAATGAGCCTATAAGCAAAGGCAACGCTAGTAAAATGGGGACCATTGATTGGATCAGCAGACTTCTGGTGAGTTGCATCTGTCGTTTTTGCAAGCCTGGAAAATATTTATTTTCATTCCAATTATCATATAATCTTACTGGAACTTTCTCGGCTATAACTCCAGACAAACTTAAAAATCAAACAATTTATGAAAATTGCAGCAAGGTTCAAGAATAAAGTACTGAATTGCTGAAACTGGATATCCTTTAGAAATTTTTAAGGGAACTATTAAGATTTACCCTCAAAAGTTCACACACGATATTGAAACGAAAAACATCACAAACATCGTTTCTTATATATTTTCCAAAGGGGAAGCTTAGAAAACCATATGTATTCTGAAACACATAATATAGTTTGATGTCTACTTAAAGGAGGGGTTTATGGAGATAATAAATGCACTTTTAATGGAAATATACTTCATTCTCATTCCAAATCTGTTTTTAAAATTTTCTAAAACCACCTAGAAGCCGACAAAATGAGCCTCAAAACAATGGCCTCGAAAAAGTGGCCAACTGGCCGAACTTTTTCCTATGAGCTTTTTTTTGTGTTTCGTTAATAAATAGTTATGCAGAATGCTTATATTAGTAATTTTTAATTTTTTTTCATTTTCATTTGTTTATTTTCTTGTTTTTTTGGATTTTTCATTTAAGAATGCCTGCGGACTAGTTTTCGCCAGTGGCCACTTTTTCTAGGCCATTGTTTTGAAGCTCGTTTTCTCGGCTTCTAGGTGGGTTTTAAACATTTTTTAAACAGATTTTGAATGAGAATTAAGTCTATTTTCATCCGTAAAGCCCTCCTTTAATATCAGTACTTACAAAAATTATAGTGATAGTTGTATGAATGTAAATTACTAAATAGTTTGACAACTGCTTTTTCATAACTACGGTTCCGTAACGATAGATAGAAACGGCCTGTAAGCTTGAAACTACGTTCAGAAAGTATGACTAAAACGCACAAATGGTGAAACTTGAAAAGCTGACGTTGAAGCCATGCTAAGGTGTTTCAGAAACGAGCAAAGAAATATTGAATACGTTGGCTCAGTTCCAAGTGCTAAATTTATGTACATCCACGTTTGAAATAATAGTTGTGGGATGTTTAAAATCAGTGATCCAGCTGATACAAATACAATTGTTGACTGGAAATGAAGTAGAATTCTATATGTATGTTACTGAAGAAGGGAGGTGTCCACGACAAAGAATACGTTTTGGACTATTTTTACCTTTAACGACTTCCAAATTTCTTCATGCGATATAAGAAAAATGAACAGTCCGGTATTGAGAAGACACGATATTGCATTGCAAATGGAATCCATTCTTGCTTTATTAAAATGATAGAATGGAGTAAATGTCTCATCCCAAATACTGTGATTATCCAGTGAAACTGACATCAAAAAATCAAAAAATTGTTATGTGCTTTGGGCAATGAAGTATCAAGATCAATTGTTTATCATGAAGGAAACGAACAAGAATTTGTAAAATAAAAAAACATTTTAACACAAGGGCATCAGCGTTAATTCCGATTTTTACAGTCAACGATTAATTCTGAGAAGCGGACCGTGAAATCTATGTGAGACCAGAAGACAACAGATTTGAAACGAAAGGATTAAAATTCGAAATTCGAATAATTTCTACTACAAAAACAATTCCAATAAAATGACAAAGACGATTTTTTCCATGCCTTGTCTGCAAGTTACTAAAATGAGTGACAATATTAATTAATTCTGAATGGGAATTTCACAGACATACAAAATTTCGAGGTATCAAACTTCAAATGCTCCTAGTATGTACTTGACATAATGTAATACTTGCATTTCGAATTTATCACATGCAAATGAGAAAAACAACAGGAAAAGCCAAGGATCGTTTTTGGTCACAATTAATCTTTTGTACGTACTAAATACAATAGCAATGAGGACACTATTTTCCACAATTATAGTCCTCGATGCAAATTCTGAAACATGTGAACTATTGAATTTAGCAAGCTAAAAATGCGTTTCTTTGAATGCAAAATTCGAAAAATAAGTACCTCCATACCGAAATAAATTTAAAGGCAACAAGTTGAGTTATTCATCATCCCGAACGGTAAGTGTACCGTTCTCCGTTTTCACGTTTGTAACAGTGACAGTTGTCGATGGTTGGACTGTTTTCTTTTTGACACAAAATATCGTGTTAATAAGCTCATGACGCGTCTTCCTGATGCCCAAAACGGATGAAAGTGGCATGAGAATTGGATCCAAAAATGTGGTGACATACCAAGTCGCAGCGAATGAATCCAACACGTGAAGCCCTGGAAAATCTAAAATTCGGATGTGTAGTGTTAGAATAAAACGTTTCAGTGATAACCTAAGTAAAATTCAAATGATCCTAAGAGCAATGGTAATGATACTAATGGTGGTACCAGTGATTGAATTAATAGACTTTGTGTCAATTGTTTCTGCTTCTTTTGTAAACCTGAAAATTCGTTTTATTTGAAGTTTAAAGGAAGGTTTTACGGAGATTATAAATGTACCTTAAATGAAAATAGACTTCATTCTCATTCCAAATATGTTTTTAAAATTTTCTAAAACCACCTAGAAGCCGAGAAAATGAGCCTCAAAACTATGGCCTAGAAAAAGTGGCCACCTGGCCGAACTTTTTCCTATGATCTTTTTTTTCGTGTTTCGTTAATAAATAGTTATGCAGAATGTTTATATTAGTCCTTTTTTCATTTTAATTTATTATTTTTTCATTTTTTTTGGATTTTTCACGTCCGCGGACTAGTTTTTGTTGGTGGACACTTTTTCTAGGCCATTGTTTTACAGCTCATTTTCTCGGCTTCTAGGTGGTTTTAGAAAATTTTAAAAACAGATTTGGAATGAGAATGAAGTCTATTTTCACCCCAGATGCATTCCTTAGCTCCGTAAAGCCCTCCTTTAAAAGTGATAAAATCTTACATGTACTTTGTTTTCTAAAACTAATCACAAACTTCAAAATCAAGCAGTTTAGAAATATTGCTGCAAGATTGAAGAATAAGGTGCTAAATATCTAAAAAAAACAATTTAAATGAGTAAAAACCATTCTAATAGAAAACCTAACCCGGGTAAGTTCCATATTTATACTGAAACGAAGAACATAACATACATCATTGTGTATGTTGACACCAATAGGGTAACTGAGAAAAGCGACAATCATCTGAAATATTATAAAAACTAATTGAAGAGCAATTTTAAAAAAATCCTCACAAAGAATAAGGTGACCATAGAATGAACATAATATACAAAATAATGACCGGGACGACTTTTTAGAACAACTGTTTTATATCGGTATATTGAGACAGCCTGAAAAATTAATGTTCGGGAGTACGTCGAACGAAAAAAACCTACAAATGGTAAAACTTGGAAAGAAGAAGTCAAGCCACTAAAAAAGTTTTTATAAAATGAGCAAGCCATAATTGTATAAGTTGGTTGGATACCAATTACAATATGACACACCATCCAAGTTTGAAATACTAAAAGTGGGATGTTCAGTATTAATGATCCAGTTGTTACAAACACTATGGTTGACTGAAAAAAGGATTCTGGATTGGATAAACTAGAGGGTAAACCTTCAAAGAATTCCAGATCTCTTTGTGCAATATTAAAAATGTAAATAATAACAGATTTAGAACCCAAGATATTCCATTCAGCATGAAATCATTCTTCAGCCTTGCGATATAACTCGCCGGTGTGTATGTTTCGTCCAACAAATCGTAGTCTTCAAGATCCATTGATAGTTTGCTTGAAAACTGAAAAAGCGGAAAATGTTGGATTAGACCGAAACTTGTGAGTATATAATTTGTAAAAGTGGGATTTGTATTCTCGCAGTTTAAGTGTAAGCGTTCTCTTATTTTTAAAAACATATTGAAAATTAAAATTACTACATTTTCGTGTTTATCGTGTGCAATATGGAGCAGAACACAAGAATGAAATTCGTTCCTCAGAAAATTTCAGGATACTTAAAGGAGGGCTTTACGGAGATAATAAATGTACCTTAAATGAAAATAGACTCCACACTCATTCCAAATCTGTTTTTAAAATTTTCTAAAACCCAGTAGAAGCTGAGAAAACGCGCCTCAAAACAATGGCATAAAAAAGGGCCACAGGCGAAAACTTGTCCGCAGGCATGAAAATCCAAAAACAAAATTAAAAAATATAAATTAAAATAAAAAAACAACATAAAAAAGGACTAATATAAGCATTCTGCATATATATTTATTAACGAAACACGAAAAAAGGGTGGAAAAGTTAGGCCAGGTGGCACATTTTTCTAGGCCATTTTTTGAGGCGCGTTTTCTCGACTTCTAGGTGGTTTTAGAAAGTTTTAAAAACAGATTTGGAATGAGAATGAAGTCTATTTTCATTTAAGGTGCATTTATTATCTCCGTAAGGTCCTCCTTTAAAGGTTACTCTGTCCGTGAGCAAATCACATTGAAAGCTTTAAAAAATCATCGATTATCAGAAGAAATGCAACATTTTCCCCAAATTAGACACGCGATAAAACAGTAACCAAAAACGAATTTTAAAAAAACATTTTTCGAAGGTGGAACCATATCTTTAACAACGTTAGAGCAAGAAATATGTGATCGTTGACTTTTCTAACCTGGAGGTTATTTGAGCATGAAATTATGAATCAGCGGAAGCTGAATGATTGTTAGTTTTTTTTCATTTCCAGACATGTGAATACAATATTGCAAAAGTTAAAGATCACACTAAATACACAAAGGATCGAAAAACTGAAACTAAGGCACATTCGACATGAATGTACACTTAACACTATCTCAAATGTTCCCAAGAATACAATTTCTTCAACGTGTTTTTGTTCGTCTTTTTCTGCAATATTCTGCTTTTTTCAGACAAAAAGTAAAACATGAATCATGGTAAGACCAGAAACCTTGAAAAAAGAGAGGAAGTCTGTCGCACATTGAATTGGAAACTTGTTCAGGAGTTGTAAATTAATTAAAGAACATTTTATTTTCAAAAAAAACACATTAAAAAAATATAGCCCCATAGAGCCCTCTGGATCAGCTATTGTTAAAGGAGGGCTTTACGGAGATAATAAATGTACCTTAAGTGAAAATAGACTTAATTCTCATTCCAAATCTGTTTTTAAAATTTTCTAAAACCACCTAGAAGCCGAGAAAACGCTCCTCAAAACAAGAGACCTCAGACTCAAAACAATGGCCTAGAAAATGTGGCCACCTGGCCGAATTTTTTCCTATGAGCTTTGTTTGTGTTTCTTTAATAAATAGTTATGCAGAATGCTTATATTTGTCTTTTTTTCATTCTAATTTATGCTTTTTCATTTTTTTTGGATTTTTCATGCCCGCGGACTAGTTTTCGCCGGTGGACACTTTTTCTAGGCCATTGTTTTCAAGCGTGTTTTATCAGCTTCTAGGTGGTTTTAGAAAATTTTAAAAACAGATTTGGAATGAGTATGAAGTCTATTTTCATCCAAGATACATTCCTTAGCTCCGTAAAGCAATCCTTTAAGCATGTTGATCCAATCGTAGAACAATACTTAAAAATTGGCCATAGTTTCAAAAAAACGTTATCAAATATGAAAAACACCACCAAAATAAATGTATCATAATGAATTAATAACGCACGATTTAAAAAACGTGTTTACTGAAAAGTGCTCAAGAAATCAAAACATAAACTCCACTATTTCATTGGGATACTCGTGGAATTATCAAAAAATCAAACCCTGCCATGTCATGGAAAGGGTGCTCTACCGCGACCATCTTATTCTAAAAAGAACGGTAGAAACCGCAATGATTTTTTTTTTCCATCCTAATATATTTTTCCTTTGTCGGATTTCGTTCTATAACATTTTATCTACATTTTTTTCGGATGTCTAATAGTAGTTGTTTTTTAAAATCGCTGTTTTTTGTCATTGACGTCAAAAGGTCTGAAAATAATAAAAACGTACTTTTTGAGAATATATTTTTTGTCACATTCCGTACAAATTTTAAAATTTTTTTCTAAATTAATTAGAGTATTTAAAACATCACTTGATTTCAGAAAAAAAGAGACTTTCTGGCTCCAATTTTATTTCAGAGCTCACACGGACAATGTTAAAATGAAAAAACCTTGGTGTCTACGTGATTTTTCGGATACTGAGACGACACGAAGAACAATCACGATCGGAGAACATACAAAACTTCAGAATTCGTCATAAATTCCCACATGTAGCATTACGAGCAGTTTAAAAATTTCCTGTGAAAAAAATGTATACAGTGAGAAAAATGACTGCAATATTAGAATTTATTTCAAATCGACCGCACTCAAGAAGATTCTAGTTATGCAACGCAGGTAGCGTTGACGGCACAAACGGCAGAATTTACAAATGTGAGAGTTGGAGTGGTTTGTACGCCACTGTTACAGCTGAAAAATAAAAATTTTCTTTTGAAACTTTCGAGTTACAAAACGGGTCGAAATCCGACTCACTCTGTAGAATAGAATTTCCCATAATCAGTTGCAGATCCGTTCTGATAAGCCAAAATTCCTAAACACCGATGGGTGCTATTCATCTCGCTATAACACTCCGAATCAAGATTTCAATATTAAAAACAAAAAATTCACGTATCTGGTTGTCCATCGGCGAAAAAGTTGAAATGTTGGAAAATTTTAGCATATCTAATTGAGGTGTCCAACCATTTGTAAGCCTGTAAATATTCGAAATTTTTAGATTTAAATGTGTTCCATTTTAATTAAAAAAACACCTTCAAAACTGGACAATGCTCATCAATACCAACCTTTGTTCCGATGCATGAGTCACGACGTTGTGTGGCGAAATTGACAAAAACTTGGGAATTGTCACCGAATTGCACGGTCGATTTGATTAGACCAATCACTTGATCGTATTCGTTGCCGGTTTCCATTCCCGAGAAGTAGGATCCGTCGAGTTGCGAGTTGCAAAGGGTGTCGGACTCGGAATATGTTAGGTTGAACCCATTTGCGATTCGAAAGCAGACAGCACGGGTTGATGATCGTTGCGAGAGCGACCAACCATCAGGACACGTGTAGTTGCAACCTGAAGTTTTTGAGTTTCGGTGGAAAAAATTTAATTTTTCAAATTTTATCTATAGAATAAGGTTTTAAGGTTTTTTTGCCTTCCGTAGTCTGCAATCGTAGCGAGACTCTCTATTTTCGCAGAGTACATGTTCCTTTAAACCATGACTTTTTTTTTAAATTTGTATTTTTCAAAATTTGCGCCCTTTTCAAAAAAAAAGTTTTTTAAAATAAAAACTTACCATCCGCTATCCCAAATTGAACTAAGATCAAAAACCCGAAAAAAGTTTGGAAAAGCATTATATTTCGTGCAAAATTCACATTTCCGCCACCATTTTTATGTTGAAATTTTTGTTTTGGTTTGTCATAATTTCGTTTCCAAAATTTTAATAATATTGGTTTGGAAATATGCACGTTTCCCGATTCTTGTTTCATTGAAATTAACAATGAAATTGAAATTATTATGCAACAAAAAAAATTGTTAAAAAAGTCTTAAGGAAAATGATCTTCACACTTTCATTTCATGAATCATTAGGAAACTGGAAACGCAAAGAGTTAATACCCTTATCTTTAAAAAAAAAAGAAGTTTAGCGTCATTCTTTCTATTCTTATATTTGCCCACCTTTTCCATTCGTCTTTCAAATTTATTCGACACTTGTACAACCTTTGGTGTGTACACATAACTACTCGCTTCACTTTATTTTTCATACCTCTAAAGAAATGCCAATTACATGCACCGATATTCCGAAATTCATTTGTGCTGTACTTCTGCCGGTGAGTTGTACAATTTTATTTTATTTTTATAAATGATCCTAAACTTCAGCCCGTCGGAGTTTGGTTGGAAAAGGGATGCGGTGATCATTTAATCGTCAATATTATTTTAACACTTCTTGGTTATATTCCAGGAATTATCCATGCTTGTTATATTATTATAGCTTATTAATTTGTTCATTCATTTTGTTTAATAAATTTATATTGGACATTTGATAGACCCATGGCAAAAAAAGAAGAAAAAAAAAGTAAGATCAACCGTTTGAGGTGTGGTTTTGTAAATATTTGTTATCTTATTGTCAATATTGAGTCATTCGTGAATCATTCAAAAAGTTTTAAATTTGTTTTATTAAAAACAAGAAAGTCATTTAGATTCTTTGAAAAAAATGCCTTTGTAAAAAAAATGAAAATCGCCATCTGTAAAACGTTTTTAAAAAATCTAACTACTTTCGGGCCTTTTGTGAAAACAATGTAAATTGTTGCGGCTTGGAATAATACGTTTTCTAAGTCTAGAAAAAAAGTTTTAATAATGACCAGAAGGTCTAATGAATCGTCCTTTGAAATTTTAATTAATTTCATACATAAATGCATACATAAATACACTTTTAAAAGACAGAAAATATTTGTTAAGAAAAAAATAGCGGGATATCAAAATTTTGCAAACAATGAAGATTCTTAAAAATGGCGCCAAAAACACAACAATTAGTAGCACGAAGAATATTCAAAAAATTCTTGGCTAAAATTTGAAAAAATGTGGTATACTTTTTGGAAAGAAATAATACGTAATGTTCGAACTTTCCTAGGCCATACACACAACTGGCACATTGCCAGGACACCTCCAAAATAAGGTATGCAGTGAGCATTGCTTTGGAGAAGGTGTCTTCGCAGTTTGCCAGTTAAAGGAGGGCTTTACGGAGATAATAAATGTACCTTAAATGAAAATAGATTTCATTCTCATTCCAAATATGTTTTTAAAATTTTCTAAAACCACCTAGAACTCGAGAAAATGAGCTTAAAATCAATGGCCTAGAAAAAGTTGGTCGAACTTTTTCCTATGACCTTTTTTCGTGTTTCGTTAATAAATAGTTATGCAGAATTCTTATATTAGCCTTTTTTATTTTTTTTTTTTGGAAATTTTCATGAATGCGGACTAGTTTTCGCCGGTGGCCACATTTTCTAGGCCATTGTTTCGTTGCTCATTTTCTCAGCTTCTATGTGGTTTTAGAAAATTTTAAAAACAGATTTGGAATGAGAATGAAGTCTACTTTCATCCGAGGTGCATTTATTAGCCTTCTAAAGCCCTTCTAGTCCAGTTTTTTTTAATTACAGCACTTCTTTTAAAGGGTTTTACTATTCTTTACTATTTTTTGGGTTCTTTTCCGTTTTCATCTTCTTCACGATATTTGAAAACAAATTCAAGCAAAACAAATTCAAATTTCCTTTTATAGTTCACGAAAAAGCAAAATTTACAAATTAAGGAGGCGAAATGGCCTAACTCGTAGTCCGCGAGAGAGAAGGCCAATTTTAAAGTGTTTGCAATTGATAGGCCATTTCGATGCTTTAATTTGTTTTTCGTAATACTGTAGAAGGAAATTTCGGTAAATTTTACTGCTTCTATATATTTTCAAATATGAAAATGGAATAGATACCTAAAATCAGTAAATAATAACTTTAACGGGGTTCTACTGCTTATGGTATGATCTCTCTGAAATAATTTGCATTATTTGAGATAACATTGGTCGAGACACATATCAAAGTTAAATACTTTAACGTTTCGAAGCTCTGAAATCAAAAGAGTAACCTGTTTTCAAATCCTGAATCATATATCACATGTTCTCAAAATTTACACATTTCTCAATGACGAATTATACAAATAATTTTTATTCTAAAGAACTTCTGATTTTTTGTATTAAAAAATATAATCTAACATTAAAATTGAAAACCCAAGAAAACACCAGATGTTTTTTTTAAAAACTATCCCCACTTCAGGTTTATTTACGTTTAGTTTCCAAGAAAACAACTTGATTTCAAAAATGATGCTATTTTCAAAACTACGGTGTGTTTCAGACAACGTGCATCGGTGCTTCTCTTTCAGAAACTTTCATTAAAATCACATCATATTTTATGAAGTTTAAAGAAACAGGTGAAAAAACCAGCAGTTTCTAAAAACACTTATCCTTCCCACACGCGCAAAATAATTTTATTCGTTTCTAAATGTTGCCCGATTTTGTTCACTCTATTATTTGGCTCATTCTACAAATGGGTCCAACGATCGTTGGAATTCTGGTGAGTTTTGAGGAGAGAAAACTGGTTTTTAACAGATCTTTTTGAAATGATTGACTAAGACGCGGAAGCTACAACTGTTTCTGTTTACAAAAAGGTACAAGAAGTGCAAACAATGTTCAACATTTAATTTAAGAAGAAAGCTCATAACAATTTTTTTAAACTATGTAAACCAAAGATCTTAAAAAAATGAAAAATTTTCATTCCCAGGGATGGTTTTTTCCAAAATTTTGGATATTGGAAGTTTTAGCCAAGTTATAAATCTTCAAATTTCACATCGTTTTTTTACCAAATGTCGAGATGTATATAGGCCGAGGACTAGAAACCGCAGAGGGACTAGTTCTCCACAGCTTGTGTTTCTAGGCCACATGTTCGGGACACACACTTTACTAAAACCTATTATAATAGTGAGTGTAAATAACTAATAACTCAACATATATCATATTACCATCTACATGAAATTGAGGTCTTTGTACCGAAACGATATGCGAAATTTCGAGAAATGTCAGCTTTTATTTAATGAGATCCAAGCCTAAATACCTTGTTTCCTTAAGCATAACAATTATTAAAGGGTTACTTTACTGAGCTAATGAATGCAACTGGGATGAAAATAGACATCATACTGATTCCAAATCTGTTTTTAAAATGATCTGAATCCACGTAGAAGCCGATAAAACGGGAATTCAAAACAATGGCCTAGAAAAAGTGGCCACTGGCGAAAACTAGTCCGCGGGTGTTATTACACGAAGAATCGAAATTGAAACGAACTACTTTAAGTACTCTCCATAAAAACTTATATTAATAAAACATGCAAAAAGAATATAGGAAAAAGTTCGGCCAGATGGTAACTTTTTCTAGGCCATTTATTTGAAGCTCGTTATCTCGGCTTCTACACGGTTTTAGACAATGTTAGAAACAGATTTAGAATGAGCACGAGGTCAATTTTCATCACATTAGCTACTTATAGTCCTCTTTTAAGAAAATCACATCGAATTCTATTTTTACAGTTGCTAATCTTTGTTCCAAAATCAGTGCTCGCTATAAACCGAACGATTGGATTAATTCACCACTTCTCAATGATAATATACATCATCTGGTTCTTGAACCCATTCACAATGTCGTCAAAATTTGGCGAAGCTCTTGTTGAAAACATTTGGTTTTTTGAGTTCTTTGCAACAGCTGCAATCAATATATTGTATCTGGCAATGATGCACATCTCAACGAACAATCCGAAAAACGCATGTTTTATTGTAATGGCTGTCTTAACATTCGAATTTTTCTACATGTTTGGAAGAAGCTTTTGTGAATGGGTATATCATGATAGTATACAACTTTCAGTTTGCAAATTTTATACATATCATGGTGTTCATTGTAAGCTTTTTGGATAATTTTTATTTCCATCCATTGAAATTGTTTTCAGTTTCCTTGATATCTTGTGGAACTCTTCTCATCGTTTATTTAAACTTGAAGAATAAAAAAAAATACAAATCGTTCTTATACCATGTTATAATTACGGTAAGAAATTCTTTAAAAATCTGAAAATCAACCAAAAACCTTCAGTTTCTTTTCTACAACATTTTCTACACCCTTCCTCGAATTATTTACATTTACTTCAATATTCATAACGTTAATTCCAAATATGTACAAATCGCAAAATATTTTATGTATCTTATGCCAATTATTAACTTGATATTCATGTTTTTAATAAACTACCAGAATCCTGAAAATAGACGAGAACTACATGGAATATTATGTAAGCTTTTTATTTTTACTTTTTTTTTAAATATTAAAATTTCTCAGACCGTTTCTACAACGAATCAAAAATCGGGCCGATTCCTCAAATTTCGGTGCAGGAAGCTGGACATCCGAGAGCTCATATTGCTCTTCATTTGATGCGAAACCCTTTCAATTCTTTCAATAAACTTCAGAGGCGAAGTGGAGAACGTTTAGCAGTTGTTGCTAATGTTCCAAAAGCTAGTGATGAGATGTAAACTTTTTTTTTATCTCTACAAAGATTAATAAGTTCATTACAGAGATAATCAAAATGCTTTCCTCGAGATTCCTCGGCATTTTTTCGACGAGAGAATGGTTGTTTCGGCGCCCGTATCAGCTAGAATTTCCAGGGTTGATCCTGAGAATCCAGGCCGAAGAAGTGTGGAAAATTTAGAAACTTATAATGCCGTAGCAATGATTGAAAGGTATTTCGAAAAGCGTTTTGCAATTTCAGCGAATAGTTTTCCACATTTCCAGAGCTTTTTCTCATCAAAAGGCATCATTAGAGACATCATTTCCGCATTCATCATCTCAGCCAGAGTTATCATCGATCAATCCAAGTCCAGAGCAGTTTGAAAATGTGAATAAGCAGGTGATAATTTCACCTGTTCCTCTTTTTTCCAATTTTCAATTAAATAATGACATTTTAAGAACGGTGGAAAAACAGCGGGATCTTTATCCAAAGAATCAGAAGTGAAGCTGAATCCTATTGAGCTTCAAAAAGCTGCGAAACCGCCATTCGCGTGGAGTCTTGAAAAATCAAATGGAAATGAAAATGTCAGGAAAAAACGGACGTCTGTGCAACGAATCAAGGCGTATCTGGAAAAGTGCGAACAACTTGGTAGTATGCCACCAAGTGAGGAAAATTCACTCGAGAAAAATGGTTCTTGAGAACGGAGAGTATCGAATTTTATTTTAAATTTTATATTTCATTTAATAATAAACACACATTTTACGTTCGAAATCAGCAGAAGATATCCTTTATCAGCATTTACATGGAATCGTATATAAATTTCTTCTTATCTAATTAATCATCAAAGCTCTCTGAAAGGAATAAGACTTCCGAAAGAATATTATCGCAACATCATGTGAAATAAAATATTTTTTATCACAAAATAATGATTTTTCTGCCGGTCGGAAGACATGCGATTAGGAATTGATGTGATTAAATATTAATATACACATGGAGTTGGCTATTAATTTGAAAAATGAGAAAACGTATTCAATATTTTTGCACATTTTTTATGGACCCCGTGGAAAGAATGTGCCTGTTTCTTGAAAATGAGACTGAAAACAAAAAAACTTTGAAAATGTCTCTTTTGGTGTAACCTGGTCAAAATTCTTCATAAATATTTTACGAAAGGCTCCCCATATATCAAAAAAAGTGTTTTTCATGAAAGGTTCTAATTAGTTAATTGAACACGAGAGTAATTCATTAGGGTCTATGCAGAATGATAATATATTTGAACGTAAAATATTCAGAATATTTTATTATCAAAAAAAGTAAGTTTTTCTGAAAAAAAACGTAGCTTTTTTATATCTTAGCAGGTAAGACCGAGGAGGTTCTGTGCCAAATTATGCAAATCCACAGTGCAAGGATTGTACTGTCGTTTCTGGTTTATCTGCGAAGTTATAGCGATTTTACGAAAAAAAAATTTTAAAGGAGGGCTTTAGAAGGCTAATAAATGCATCTGGGATGAAAGTAGACTTCATTCTCATTCCAAATCTGTTTTTAAAATTTTCTAAAACAACCTAGAAGCCGAGATAACGCACCTCAAAACAATGGCCTAGAAAAGTGTCCACCGACGAAAACTAGTCCGGATAAATGAGAAATCCAAAAAAATAATTAATTAAAATGAAAAAAAAACATAAAAAGGACAAATATAAGCATTCTGCATAACTATTTATTAAAGAAACACTAAAAAAGCTCATAGGAAAAAGTTCGGCGAACTTTTTCTAGGCCATTGTTTTGAAGCTCATTTTCTCGGCTTCTAGGTGGTTTTAGAAAATTTTAAAAACAGATTTGGAATGAGAATGAACTCTATTTTTACTTATGGTGCATTTATTATCTCCGTAAAGCCCTCTTTTAAAAATACGTGTCAAAAAATGATGGAAACTAAAATTGCTCGAATTTTGCAGATCGATCAAGAATTGGATCAGTATTCCAACCTTGAAGTGTTTGTTTACTGATTTTCAATTTTTGTTTTAAACCTATTCAGAAGCACCAATTATTACTGAATTACACCAAAAAAATTTTTTTCGGGCGCCCGTGGGTCCAAAACAGCTCCCGAAAATGTGCCGAAAACAGGCGGTGGCAGTGCAAAACGGGTGGTGCCACCACCTGTTTTTGGGGTTTTCGAGGACCGTTTTGGCGAAATGAAGCTTTTAACTGATTTTTTTTTTGCTGATTCCGTTAATTATAGGTGATTCTGAGTCTATTAATACCAAAATTGAAAATGAGTAAACAAAGAATGAGAGCAAAGAATGCATTGATTTTCTGATATCCATTTAGTTTTAAAAAAGTGGGGGGTTTGTCACTGAGTAATTATTCCGTTTCAACTTTTCAATATGTTACAAAATTTTGAGAGTTTGATATTTGGGCTGTTTATGTTGAATTTGGACAAATAATAAGCTATTTTGCCTATTTTAAAGGCAGCTGGTCAGTTAAGACGATCCAAATTCATGGCAAAAAAAAATCAAAATTCGAATGGGAGCCCAGGTGGTCCAAAAAACAATACCAATATGTGGCCACATTCAAATAATTGTGTTTCGCACCAATTCCGACCGCTTTGCACGGACACCGACCGCGTTGCATGGACACGCGCGAATTCAAATTTAGATTTGTTCAACTTGGATCCGCTGCTTGGATCCGCTTTGGACCGCTACTGTGAAGCGTGTATTTATCGGTGTGATTTAGCATACTAATGATAGAACGCTCTGATTTTTGAAATTGACATCTGATAGGGTTAAATTAACTGACACCCTGTCTTTAAGAATCCGCCATGTTTAGGTATATGAGGGAATTTTGAACCTTGGAGCTTCAACCTTGGAGCTTCAATTTGGTTCAGGGCGAAAGTTGAGAGGAATTCATATTCGGTCCATCCAGTGTCCAATACTGGTAAACACCTCCCTTATTAGAAACGTTTGTACAACGAGCACCGTAAAGCAATATTTCAAAGTCTTGGCATGAAAATTTTGAAGAAGTGTCGATTAGACACAAAAAAATAAATGTTCTACAGACCAATTAATTTATAGAATATCTCACGAAATTGTGTTACGTCTGAAACTTCAACGATTATATCGTGGGAATGAAATACATAGAATCACAGAAAATATTTATAATAAGATCTTTTATTTCTCCCATTCCGAATGTAATTTACTTAAACCAACACCAGCTAGAATAACATTTCCAGAAAAAAAAAGGAAAATTATCCGAAATATTCACGATGTCTTGAACCGAAACCATCTCCACGAATGTTGAACATTGGATTGTGATATGGGAATCTATTCAATGGTGAATTGATGGATTTTTCTGGAATATATATTCAGAAGAGATTTGCGATGAATTATAGAGTATGTTGACATCAAGTCAACTTTGAACTTTAGAATTTATGAAAAGAAAACTCACGCAGGCGGAAAAACGATTCATCACCCCCTTGAGCGTGCACAAAGGCAATGAGGTAGATGACCATAAAAGCCTTGAAAAAAAACAAATAATTAGAACACACTTTTAAAGGAAAAAATAGCAAGAAAATCCTTACTAAAAAGGTTGCCGGAAATCGCATGACGAGTGGAAAGATGAAATGTTAAAAGCAGCTCAGAACTGCTTTTCTGGAATGAAATAAAAAATGAGTGGAGCTTTCCGTGCTTTGACTGAGAAATGAGTCGGCCACGCCCCGGAAAATAATTTCAGGAAATGGGGAGGAAAAATAAGATGCTCCTCCTGGAGTTGAGCTAGATTGAGGCAGAATTAAATCTGATTTATGTATGTTGAAAGGAAGTGTGGGTTGGAATCATCGGTGGAAATTAATGAAAGTTCATGTCGGATTAGTCTGATAGGTGTGAAATGTTGGATTGTTAGGTACATCTGAAGTATTCTTAAAGACAATGTGTCAGTTAATTTGAACAATGATATTTCTGCAAATTTCAGAATTGGAGTGAAACACAATTATTTGAATGTGGCTACATATTGAAATTGTTTTTTCGCCCTGCTGGGATTCGAATTTTGATTTTTCATCTCTAAGTAGATGTGTGGCACGATGTCTTTAAGGAATCAAATACAAAGAAAATTACGATAACACCAGAATCGGATAAAAAAAGAAATAAAATCTTTAAAACTTTGTATATCGCTATTAATTTTAGTTGTTTTATCAATTACCTTTTGAAAAAAAAATGCAAATAAGACTCATTTGGAATTGTTTGCGATGAACGCTGAAAACAATTCAAGACAGGATATTGTAGTTCGAAAATTACAAAAAAATTAATAATATCCGTTAATCTGATCCGAATCCAAGCTGGATTGAAACGCTGAATATTACCAGTTACTGCAAAATAATTACCATAACCTCAAATTTTGAGCAACAAAGCTAAATACTTATTTTTGCCAAATTTTCATCATACACGTCCAAAGATTACTGTTGAGATAAATGGCCGAGGACTAGAAACCGGGGGACTAGCCTCAGCATCGGGTGTTTCTAGGCCACCGTTTCGGGCGTCACATTAGTTTTGTTGTGGGAAAGCAGGGAAGCTCGTTTTTAGCCAGTTTTGGGCTATTTTTGTTGTTTCTAGTCGCGTACTAGATTTTACTAGCTATGACTAGTATTTTATTTTGTTCTTTGCAATCAAATTAACCTTTCTTTCGTATTTAATTCTTGTTTTATAATTAATAAATCTTCTTGAAAATAATTCGCGTTTATTTTTGTTGTTTAAAGCTGGTTTTCATCCACTCGCATCTCTGTGAACCTAGTTTATACAAGGGACACCACTTTACTTTACGTATTTTCCTTTAAATTTTCTGAACACTACGAAAATTGATTATCCGCTGCTGCAACGTTTTGTTTTCAGTGATGTCTAAGAATCAACGACCTCACTGAAAACAAAACGTTGTGGCACCTGATAATCAATTTTTGTAGTGTTCAGAAAATTTAAAGAAAAAAAATTCACTAACCAAAATGTTATGAAATTTTTCTGAAAAAAATAATATTTAAGTCATCAAGAAAAAGATACAACTTAAAAATTCTAAAATTTTTTGCTAGTTTAATCTCAATCGCAATACATCGCGAAAAATACACCCACACATTTTGAAAAATGATTTAAAAGTTTCAGAAAAACTTTGGCTGAAAATTATGTTGTATAACCCTCCGAAAGAATTGTAAACTATGTCATTGGTATTTTACGAGATATGGACAATCATATACGAATACTACGGAAAATATAATAAAAAGACAATTATTCCATGACCAGAATAATGATGGATATATTTTTTTGTGGACAAAATAGAACATTGTACACTTTAATGCCATTGTGACCACTGTCCTCAGCTGAAATTCTCGTGCTGAAAATTCGACACAAACACATCAATTTTCTCCAAATATTTTGAGTTTTTTTTCAGACCTCACCTCAAATAATTATTTCTCAAAATTGTGCCATTCTCTAGAACAAATTGAAAAAAATTGAACGTCAAAAAAATGGGGGTATGTCTCTATTTTTTTCTTAATTGGCATCTTGGGAATAATACAATTGGTAAGATGACGCCAAGAATTTTGGGGACCAGGGAAAAAAACTTTAAATTGAATTATTGCAGGAAAGAAAGGTGAGCATTGAGCGGCTAGGAAGCAAAAAAGGGAGAATTATTGTTCATTTTAGTTTTGGAACTTTGGAGAGACATCCAGAACTTTTAAAACGTAAAGGCTAATCTTATTATTTTTCGAAATGTTGGGAAAAATGCAGCGTTGGATAATGTTTAAAAAACCATAATTTGAGCTAATATTTCCGGTTTTAAGATATCAATTTGAAGCGTTTAAGCGTATATTGAAAAAAGAGATCGGGATCTCCCGCAGATTATAAGGATGCTATTCTGTTAGCTATCAATACGTCGAACAATAAAATTATCACTTTAATTGTTTTTTGTTGAAATTTTTTAATTACTTTTAGTTTAATTAATTCCTAGGGGAGCTCTTAGCTTCTGAACAAACTGCATAAAGTTAAAAATACTATTATTTTCAGGTTAGTGATGCCTTGACCTATCCACGGAAGAAAAAGGCTTGCAAACATCGTGTCAGGTGTGGGGCAATGCTTGATCAGTTTAAGAGTTTTAGATTAAAATAAAGATTTATTTGTTCTTTAAAAAATGGAAGATTCACGGGGGCGTAGCGGCTGAGCCACCTGCACATCACGCAACGCGCGCGCATTCAAATTTATTAACACTACCTTGGAGATTTGCCAATAAAAGTAAGGGTAAAACAATTTTAATGACAAAACAATTTTGAAGTTAAATTTTCTTTGAATATTACAGAGGGCACAGGGGGATAACAAGGGGATAAAAATGGATAATGATAATCATGGCTCTGATGAAAATATCTATCGAACAGAGATTTTCAGGATCATATTCCGGGGCAATCTTTCCCGCCCATCTTTGAGATCGAAACAATAATACAACTAGAAATTAGTTTAACGGAATGATATATGAAGGTGGTACTGCAAACGTCACAGCACGAGTTTGAGATACAGAAGTGTCGCCCTGCTGTAAAAAATGGCTAGGAAATATTCTCTCACTTCGAATTTGTACTATCTTATTATTTTTGGAGAATAAATTTAACAATTCTTTTCGAAGGGTGACGTTCATTGTTAGGTAGATTAAAGCAGGACAACCATGAAGTAATGACCAACTAATTTCACCAAAAAATACGATCCAAGGGGAAGGGGTAACAAATATTATTGCATTGTATGTCATTGCACATATTGTGTTAAAAAGACAGATGATAGTTGATTGAATGAATATTTGTCGAGATGAGTTCGAATTCTGACCTCTTTGTATTTTACTAACCAGGATGCAATATAATGTATAAAGCGAGCAGGTAGAGACAACGAATATCCAATTATTTGTGTTCTGAACATAGTTTCGATAATATGACATTATTTCCAAAGTTTTATATTGTGGTTCAAGAACCATTGGATCAGCCAACCAGGCCATTATTACGGTATTGAATGCTACCGATGGCGTGAATGTGAAAACATAGAATCCGTAGAAAACAATTGTAAGAAGACCAAAATATAACCATTTTCTTTCGAAAACTCGCTTGGAAAAATAAGGAAAAATAACATCCATTACTCGATTGATAGCGAGGAATAATGTGGCCGCACATGCCGCACACCAACATGCTTCAAATTAAGAAGAAGGTTTCAGGTTTTTGGATAAGACTCACAAACTCCTAAACATCCAGAGATGTATATAAATGTTTGATTTGTGCAAAACACAGCGCCGTTGATTAGAAGATAACCACTGATATGAGAAGAAGCAACTGCAAAAATTGTATCAAAGAATTTATTGATAGAGATCTCCCAATACCAATCGCTAATACATCAATAACTCCCAACAATGTCATGATTTTATAACATGAATATCGTATAAGTTTAGTTTTAAAGAATAGAAAAATGACAGGGATATAGAAAATCTTCAAAAAAAGATGAGCATACAGAAAATCATAATGAAAAAGGTATACCTCTATAAACGTTCCATAAATGATAAGTGACCACCCAAACACGGGCCGCTTTTTTCCAGTGGAATACCAATATTCCAAGCTTCTTCCACTGCAGTTATAATAAGGGATATCTTCAACCCGACCGTATCGCAGAAGACGATTCATTATTGCTATGTAAGAAATTTTTCGATTGGAATTGAAGGACTTTGAAAAATTGAAATTTATGAACAAAGATCTAGAAATTTATTCGAGACAGCACTAATTATATGAAAATAATTCCCATCCTGCAGACTTGTTCTTTTAATAACAAAAAGTACTTGTGCAATATATTTTTATATTCATATTATTTAACTGTATTCCCATGTGTAATATCATCATACTATATAATAAAGCGTTAAGGCCGTGCGTGTGATCGCATTCTAGAATTTTCCAGAAAATTCTAGAAGCCTCAAAAATTCCAGTATGTTCTAGAAAATTACAGAAGCTTCAAAAAAATTCCAGAAAATTCTAGAAGCTTCCAGAAAATTCCAGAACGTTCTAAAAAATTCTAGAAGCTTCCAGAAGCTGACAAAAAATTCCAGAAGCTTCAAAAAAAATTCCAGAAAATTCTAGAAGCTTCCAGAAGCTTTCAGAAAAATTCCGAACGTTCTAAAAAATTCTAGAAGCTTCCAGAAGCTGTCAAAAAATTCCAGAAAATTCCAGTATGTTCTAGAAAAATCTGTTCCAAGGTGATCAAATGGGTCCAGGAAAGTGTTAAGATTCGATGTTCCTTGAGACTAACCAAAATTTTAGAACGCAGAGATCGCGAAGCGGGCTGGCTAATCTATAAGACATGCGAACTAATATAATTAAAGATAGCAACGTTTTAGAAAATTTTAAACTTTGAAAACACTGGATGTTACATGACAATAAATTTACTTTAGCAGTAAAAACATACAACTTTTTTCTGAACCACTTGATACTTGATGCCGGGCAGATTTCAATTTAAAGGGGCCTGAGGAGACGAAATAAACGGTTGAAAAATGATGAAAGTATGATTGTTTATAAATACATGAAAAAAATCCAAAAAAAACTCGAAAATGGCGAAAAAAAATACAAAAAAACCCCATAAAATTGCAGAACACCCTAATGTCCGAATAAACGCTTTTTGGATGTCTAGGCCGTTTGTCTGTTCTCGGCCTTCTGATTTTTTTTCGAAAATTTACTTTTTTTATACTGTTTTATGCATTATTTTATCTGAAAAAAAACTGAAAAGAAAAGAAAAACAAGAAAAAAAATTCAAAAAAAAATCAGACGGGCGAGGAATCAATGGCCTAGAAACACAAGCGCTGGCCTATGATTCGCTTCAAATATCGAGTTTTCTCTTGATTTAAAAAAAATCTTTTTAGTTTTTTTTTTCAGAACTGTTAAAAACATTTTTTTTTCGTTTTAATATTTTATAGAGAAGCTCCGAAATAATTTTATCTAAAACGAAAATCAAAATTTTAAACACCCGCATAGTTTAAAACATTTTTTCACAGCGTAGCAAATCTTGAAATTAGAAATGAAAAAATAATTGCAAAAATTTCAAAATGTTGTGTTGTTGCTTGAGTAATTGTTGTGGGAGGAATGCTCGTAGTAGAAGTAACTAGATTTGATGGGACTGTTGTCGTTGATGATTGAAATGGTACCGGCGATGTTCCAGGTAACGCTATACCATCTGAAACATTTTTTTTCAACGTGTTTTTTAAAATCAAAATACAAACCAATTCCGAAATACTGCACGGCATAGTCTCCAACAATATAATTCGATGGCCAAATGTTCAATTTATCCGCTACCATATCACTATAAACCATGTCACGAGCAGTACTGTTCACTGGATAGTTCACAGATATCAACCCGGTTGGACCCGACATTGTAATATTAAGAGAGTTGTAATAAACAACAGCATTTACGCCAAATCCACTTGTACGATTGTGACCGGGATTTGTTTGGAAATAGACGTTGTTTATTGATGACATAAAAAAGTTGACAACCACACCTGTGGTTGTAAATGCAGTTGTTGTATAGTTAGGGAGATTTTTCCAATCTCGTTCGATATTAAACTTCAAGCCTCCGTTGATAATTGTTAAATAGAAACAATTTAGAGGCACTTGAATTGGTTCAATGTTTTCAAAAAATACTGTACTTCTCGTGTAGTTGTCGCCGAGAAGGGTAATCGGATTAATGAACACATTTTTAGATGTTGCATTTATGGATGGTGAAGGGAAACCACGGAATAATGATAGTGTAGAATTCTGGAAGTTAAGCACTTTGTCTTTAAAATTCTATGAATATATTTCTCACCTTTGTCTGCACAATTTTCGAGAGAATTGATGAATAATACGGTGTGAAAAGCATATTATCAGTTTTAAAATAAGTGTAAAGATTGAGAAACAAAATTGTTGAGGAATTTGTGGCAGAACGGTCGATTGTTCGATTACCATCGACGACATAGACCAAGAAATTGGGATCTATAAAACTTGGGAAATCAAAATTTACTTTACATTTCCCCCCCCCCCCCCCCAACATACCATTAGCTTGTTCAGCAGTTGAAATATAGAAGTAGCCGTTCATTAAATTCATAACATCGGCATTATTCGACGTCTCAATTTTCAAGTCACTTCCCAATTTCCATGGCTTTTGAGTTCCGTCAGCATTAAAGTAAAAAAGAAGTTGATCTCCTCTGAAATAAAATTAAGTACTAAATGGCTATCGAAGGGACTAAAAATCTACGTGATTGAGTTCCCACCACTTGTGAAATTGATATTAGCCAAAAGGGTATCGCTTGAAGCTAGGTATAGATTCGAGCCATTCTGAAGCTTATCGTTTTCAAATTATCGGATAATCTAAAATAAATACCTCCACTGCAAAAACTTCAGAAGGTTGAATTTCTCGTAAAGATACAATTCTACTGTCGGCTGAGCACATTGAGCACAATGTCAAGATTGAAAAAATAATTAAAATCATGTTTAACGAAAATATCAATATATTTGGAAAAGTATGGCGAGTGATCTTTTGAGTACAAATTTTGAAGTGATAAGAAACTATATCATTTTTTCGATTTCTGAATCATTGATTTCAGTCCAGTTGGGAACTCCTTTTATTTGATTAGAATGACAAATTTTTTATTGATAAGAGGTGTGTCTTGGTCTAGAAAAAAAAAGAAACAAACTTACAATCACTGAAAAATTTAAAAAAAAAACGAACGACAGCGTACAATAACACCTCCCACAATGACGTCACTTAAAGACAGCGTTTCAGTTAATACGATCCAAATTTAAGGAAAAAAAAATCAAAATTCTAATGAAGGTCCAGATGGCCGAAAGAACAATACCGATATGCAGCCAAATTCAAATAATTGTGTTTCGCGCCAATTCCGACCGCGTTGCACGGACACCGACCGCGTCGCACGGACACCGACCGCGTCGCACGGACACCGACCGCGTCGCACGGACACCGACCGCGTCGCACGGACACGCGCGCATTCAAATTTTTATTTTTTCAACTTTGAGAGGCTGCTGTTTTTAAGGCCAAAGAAGCGATTTTGATGAGGCATAGCTCAATCGATAGAGCTCAATTATTAGATTAAAATGACTGTAAGTATTGATCAATGGACATTTTATAATTTTATAACAAAAAAAAAACAAAAAGCCCAAAATGCAAAAAAAAAACGGAATTGAACTTTTCAGCGAAAGACAAAAGACAGTATTTTTCTTATAGGTTTTTGAGATCAAAGTTCGACTCTTTTATTTTTTTAAGCTAATTTTTTCCTTCGTTATTGTTTTGTTCATTAGTGTATAAAAATGTATAGAAAATAAAACTTCGAATCGATTGAACAACATTTCCTCCTTTATGAATTTTTTTTCTAAAAACTGCATTCGAGCACGATTTTTCGAGTTCAAAACTGACAGTTCTTTAAAATTTTAATTTCGAAAAGCTATATCTTTGGTCAAACTTTACAAAAATAGGTTGGAAATTTAATAAATCGGTGAAAAGTTAATATATTTCGAAATTTCTGAAGACTTATTTTTAGCAGTTAGCATGAAAGCTGCTTCGTAAAAAGTACTTCATAGACTTTCAATAATCCTAGTTTTTATTAGATAAATTCAAAAAACAAATTACAACAAAATTATATTTTGGAAGTTGAAAGTCTTAGAACTGTTGAATTTTCTAGACGATTCTGAAAAAAATATAGTATGATAATCATTTAATAAAAAAAATAACAACTACATTGTTTTTCTTATTAGTTAGGAACTTGGAGAACTCGCTACGAAGAGTCTTATTCATAGTAATGTAGATTAAAGCTGGACATCCATGAACTAATGTCCAGCAAACTTCTCCAACCGCTACGATCCAAGCCGGAAGCGGAAAATATATCAGAGCATTGTATGTCAAGGCAGTAGATGTATTGAATATACAAATTATAGCTGCTTGGATGAATACTTGTCGAGATGCATTCGACTTTTGCCCTCTTCGCATTTTATTAATCAATAGACAGTATAAAACATAGAGTGACGTTGATGAGAACACTAATACCCAATTATTCGTTATTTGAACATAGTTTCGATAATATAAGGTAGTTTCTACAGTCTGATATTCGGCTTCATAAACCAATGGATTAGTTGTCCAAGCCATTATCGAAGAGTTGAAAAGTATTGGCGGGGTGAATAGAAAAACAAAGCACCCGTAGAGAAGAATAATGAAAAAACCAATAAAAATCCATTTCCCTTCGAAAATATTATGAGCAAGGTCTGGGAAAAGAACATCTCCAACTCTGTTCATTACTAGAAATAATGTTGAAGCACACGCGACACACCAACATGCTAAGAAATTCTAATTATTATAAATTGGCAAGATATTCGCTTACAAATTCCTAAAGCTCCAGAAATGTAAATAAGTGTCTGATTTGTACAGAATACGGCTCCCATAATGAACAAATAACCACTTATTAGTGTTGCAATAACTATTGTATTAATTTTTTTATTAAAGGAGGTTTTTACGGATATAATGAATGCATCTGGGATGAAAATATACTTCATTCTCATTCCAAATCTGTTTTTAAAATTTTTTTTAACCTCCTAGAAGCCGAGAAAATGAACTTCAAAACAATGGCCTAGAAAAAGTTGACCTCACTTTTTCCAATGAGCTTTTTTCGTGTTTCGTTAATAAATACTTATGCAGAACGCTTATGTTAATCCTTTTTTATGTTTTTTTTTTCATTTTTTTCGAATTTTTCATACCTGGGGACTAGTTTTCGCCGGTGGCCACTTTTTCTAGGCCATTGTTTTGAAGCTCATTTTCTCGGCTTCTAGATGGTTTTAGAAAATTTTAAAAACAGATTTGAAATGAGTATAAAGTCTATTTTCAGCCATCCATTAACTCCGTAAACTCCTCCTTTAATTAAAATTTAAACATTACCTGTCGCTAAAGCATCGATGAAACCCAAAAAAACAATGATTTGATAACATGGAAATCTGACTAATTTTGTTTTGAATATAAAATAAATCAATGGAAAATAAATCATCTAAAAATCGAGAAAGATTATAAAATGATTAAAAAAGAATCCCAACTTCTATAAAAGTTCCAAAAACCAAAAGAGGCCATCCAAACAGTGGTCTTTTCTGTCCAGTAGAATACCAATATTCCAAGCTTTTGCCACTACAATTGTAATATGGAATATTTTCAACACTTCCAAAATGAATAAGACGGTTCATCGAATAGAATGAACAAATAGAATGAGGTATTTATAACGAAAAATTGTGATTTGTCCGCGCTACAAATATCAAGTGCAGTATTTTTGTGTCTTTTACAAATTTTAGGATTTTTCCTTGACAAATATCTAACAAGCCTATTCATGGATTCATTGATAATGGTGTGGAAAACATACGTATATAGCCAAAAATAGCCACTAATGATGATTCTGAATTCTTGCGAAAAGAAAATTAAGCAGTAAAATCTTTATTTGAGTCAAGAGACATTTATGGATTGTATTCAATTGGGAGATTCTTTCTGCGGACCATACCGTCTCCTTGGAACCATTCACGGCGGAATTGTTTGGCGGCACCATCTGGGGTGTTGGTCCATTCAATGGTGATACGGTCGTTGTTGGTGTCCTGGAACGAAAGATGATATTACTGTCGAATGAAGCTATAAAATACCTCTTGTCCGAAAGCGAAAGCATCGCATGAGACGGCAAGAAGAACAGCCTCCTTTGGGTCAAGAACTCCGCATGGTGGTTCGACTCCAAGTCTCTTCATGTTGGTGGTCTTGATTCCGTATCCAATACGACGAGCAGATGAGTTGATCACCTTGATGTGATACGTGTGCTTGTCATCATATGGAGCGTTGAAGACGATTTTGGCATTTGGTTGGGTTTGGATATCTCCTGGTGGGACGGATTGAGCCATGGCTGGTTCGATGTGTAGTTATCAATGATTTCGGTCCCTTTTTATACTCATTTTATCAGAGATTTCATCAAATGATAAAAAAACGTCACACGTTTACTTTAACTTTTTAATTTGATTTTTTTTAAAGCGTGAAAATTATTAAACAAGGTGAGTGTAGGAGGTTGTTGAGGTGCATCTAGATGAGATATAGCTCATTGGAATGAGCTCGGTCTGCGGAATAAGAAGGTAATACGCCATATGAGATCAGAAAAAGAAAAAAACAGTTAAAAGTCATATAAATCGGTTTCAGTATGAATCTAATTTCAGATAATAATTTATAAAGCTCAAACAATTCAAATGTGATTTTTGTAAAAATGTATTTTTAAGTGATTGTCTTTAAATCTCGTCGACTTCCACTAATATAGCTCTCCACCTGATGCTGAAAGAAGCTTTCGTTTACTTTTCCCGTATTATCTTACAATATTATTCCTCCTTGGTAAAAACTTCGAAAATTCTTGTCGCAGAACTTTATTCATTGATATATAAACCAGTGCTGGACATGCGTGGACCAATGTCCAACAAGCTTCACCAATTCCAGAGACCCAAATAGGTGGGGTAACAAATATAAATGCATTGAATGTCAAGGCAGCACTTGTATTGAATATACAAATGATAGCAGCTTGGATGAATACTTGTCGAGATGCGCGGGATTTTTGGCCGTTTTGCATTTTATTAACCAATAGACAATAAATTGAATAAAATGTGCAGGTTGATACACCGAGGATCCAGTTGTTGACGTTCTGCACATGGTTCCGATATGAAGATTTGATTTCCGGGGTCTTATATATTGGCTCTATTGTCAATGTGTCAGGAATCCAGGTCATTAATACAGAATTGAAGAGTAATGGCGGGCATAGTAAAGTAATACACCCATAGATAAATATAATGCCAAAACCGACATAAATCATTTTCCCTTCAAATATACTACGAGCAATGATTGGAAATAGAACACCGCCAACTCTATTGATTACTAGAAATGTTGTCGATGCGCATGCAGCACACCAACAAGCTGTAAACTTTAAAGTTGAATTAATTATTATATTGTCAACTCAATTATTCTTGATCATTGCGTTTTGAGGGCTGACACTCAACACACTGGAAAATTTGAAAAATTCATTTTCCCGCCAATTTTCCAGTGTGTTGAGTGCCTGCGTGCGTGCGGAGCGTTCGTGCGGTTGGGCAGCCCTCAAAACACAATGATCAAGAATAATTGAGTTGACAATAGTAAAATTACCAGTTCCAATAGATCCAAAAATGTAGATGAAAGTCTGATTTGTACAAAATACAGCTCCCATAATGAACAAATAACCGCTGATGAATGATGAAATTACTATAAATATTTTTCTATGCATCCATATTTTACCATGATTTTTACCTGTTGCCAACACATCGATCATACCTAGAAAAACCATTATTTTAAAACATGAAAACTTTATAAGCTCCGTCTTGAAGATGAAATATATCACTGCAATGTAGATCGACTGAAAATATCTAGAAAATATAATAATTCGAACTACAAAAAGAACCTCAATAAAAACGCCAAAAATGAAAAGTATCACCCCAAATATCGTTCGCTGTTGTCCGGTAGAATACCAATATTCCAAACTTTTTCCACTACAATTATAGTAGGGGATATTCTCAACACTTCCATACTTAATCAAGCCGTACATTTCCGATGTTTTGAGGAAACAAAATAAAGTTGAATGAGGTTATTTTCCAGTTCTTTCACACGATCCCTTCCAAAGCTACAAAATTAAACATCGGAGCAAACATCATAAACAAAAACATAGTGTGAACAAGCTATATTCAAAGTGGGAGAAACGTTTATAAAAACTTCTGAAATACCCAAGAACGCTCGAAAAATTAAGGAAACAAAAAGTGCTCAAATTTTTCACATTGACAGAAATAGATTCAAACCGATGGTCGCTCAATATTGTAGCATTTTTTGTATCCGAAAGTGCGCGTGCCTATACATTCGAGAAGATTATAGAGCCATCGGGTGTTCTATAGTGGTGCAATTTTTGATCCGTTATGTACGTGAGACACTCACCGTGAGACTACGGCGTATTTTCTGGGAATCGACATCAAATTTATTTGTAGATTGAGAGAAAATGATCGAAAAATGATTCTAAAAGCATCGAACATTATCAATTTTGAAACGAAACGTCATAGTTCTGCTTAATCGAAGTTAGGGATTTCTTTCTGAAAAGGATTTATGAAATTAATTCCCCAGAATTTTTTCTGAGAGTTCAGAACCTTCGCACACAGATATTGTCAAGTTAAAAATTTCGGATCATCCCTTCTTCTAAAAGACCGCAGCGCAACCGCTTGCATGTAAAAATAGATAGCACGATTGTGTGAGAGACTTAGCTTTTCTGAGTAGATCAAAGCTATCTTGCATGATCAAGGATAATTGAGTTGACAATAACAGGACATTAGGTTTTGCAGATATGAATGCGCACTATCTTTCCAAGACCATAACTTCACTAGAACTCTCTTGATTTTATTGATTTTTATAGTATTCGAAAGACAAATTCAAGATGAATACATTGATATATAGTATTTATAACAGAAACGACGCGGTCAGGATAATTTATCATCAATAACGATATTTTTTTACTTTTCTGAAACTCGTAGAGCATTTTTCGGGCGGCGTCAAAGATTTTTACTGTGAGTTTTAGGAAAAAATTGCTTTCTACTGTGATAAATTGTGAGCTATTGTTACCTGACGTCAATTTCATTACGTGATCTATGACCTGGCACACTGCCCCAGATTTCAATCAATATCATCACACAATCGTTTGCCAGTTGTTTTTGGGAAAGGTGTCCTGGCAGTGTGCCAGGTCATGGAGCTCGTAACAATATGAATAAGTTTAATTATGTGAGTTAAGTATTTTTAACAAATTCTAGTTGTTGTTTTTCTGAGAGGAATTCTCCAATGTTTTATGTACATAATTGCTTTATTATTTATTGAAATTCAACAAAATTTAAGTTTGGCTGGAGAAGATTGTGGCTGGCCGCAGGTATGTAGAGCTGACTTGATTTTTCTGTAAAATTTATACGTTTTATTTACAAAAAAGGTTTCTATTATTCAAATTGTAAAATGTCTGGCGTGAGATTTTGAGCTTTCGTTAATTGGGCAACTATTGATCGACTTTTTTTTTAAATTTTCACATATTCTATTCTTGCCATCTTGCGAACCTCCAAAATTTTGAAGGAATGTTGAATTTTTGACTTTCATGTGCTGAAACAGCACTGTAAAATAAAATGTTTTCGATTTGGCTCAGAGCGGCCGCAACATTTATTATTGTAAATGATCCATGTTATTGGTGCATCGACCGGGATCATTTTTCTCCGTTCAGACCTCCACCCCCTCTTTAAGGATTCAATATTTGATCCAATTCTTGTCAGTGTTAAAAATTTGAATTTGGACACACATCCCGACCAAATTATTTTAAATTTACCTGGCCTGTTGCTTTTCGAAACAACTTCTTGAACTCCGAGCGAATGGATTTATTCATTGTTAGGTAGATAATCGCTGGGCATGCATGTACCAATGACCAACAAACTTCTCCAATACCAACAATCCATAATGGAGGTGTAAAAAACATTAAAGAATTGTACGTCATTGCAGTGATTGTGTTAAATAAGCAAATAATCGACGATTGGATGAATATTTGTCGAGATGCATTGGACCTTGTTCCAATTCCCAATTTAATAACCGAAATACAATAAAGTGTGTACAACGAACAAATCGATAATACAAATATCCAATTATTGCTGCTCTGTACATTATTTCGATAAAATGACTGAATTTCAGCGGTTTTGTGTTCAGCGTCAATAACCAGTGGATCACCAATCCAGGCCATTATTACAGAGTTGAATAATACAGTTGGTGTGAATGTGAACACGAAGAACCAGTAGAAAACAATCAGAATTAAACCGCAATAGAGTCCCCTTCCTTCGAAAACAAATGAAGATAATATTGGGAAAACAATATCCCCAACTCTGTTAATAACAAGAAAAAGTGCTGATGCACATGCCGAACACCAACATGCTAAATAAAGTGAGTTGACAATGGTTATAACAATTTTTGTCTGAAAATTACCCAATCCCACTGAACCAGTGATATAAATAAACGTCGGATGTGTGCAAAAAACCGCACCAATTATGAAAAAATAGCCGCTGATGTTGCAAGAAATCGCTGACAAAAATATAGAAATATATATATGTATCATTTTTCAACTTTTCAAACACCTGTTGCCAAAATGTCAATAATACCCAATACCGAAATTATTTTATAACATGAATGCTTGATAAGATTTGTTTTGAAAATAAAGTAAATAACTGGAATATAGATCGCCTAAAAATGAGAACATAATTTGATTTTGAATCCAGAATAATTTAAATACCACTATAAAAGACCCAAAAACCAACAGTGACCATCCAAAAATGGGCCGCATTTGTCCGGTAGAATACCAATATTCCAAGCTTTTCCCGCTGCAATTGTAATAGGGAATATTCTCGACACTTCCATATTGTAATAGTCGATTCATTGGAGATACTTATTCGAAGTTATTTATGAATAAAATATGATTTCATAAACTTTATATAAAGCTCGTTGTTTTTTTTTCCGCAAACATTGGCTTTGATTTTCCATCTTTAGGGAAAATACCCTAATTGAGTTTCTTTTATTATCAAGCGTATAAAAAATATGTGTCATAACTTTTACGTCTTCGTTGACGAAATGTGTTTTGGAACATCAATATGAAAAAAAATTAGTTTATAAAATTTGTAACCATTGAGTGAGAATAAAGCTTTTGATGCACTACGGCAAGTTTTCGAAAAATAATTGAAAACGGAAAAATAGAAGATAGGTTCGCGAAAACATGTCTGTACTTATAGTTGTAAACCAAACTCTGTCTTTGGGGGGGGGGGGGGGGGCGTCCTGAGCCGAGTCATGGAGCTCCAAAGGAACTTTTAACTTTTAAGCAAAAAGCGGCTATTACTTACGAATAATTAATTTCATTTCCGGGTCATTTAACCATTTTAAAGACATTGTGTCAGTTATTCCCTACACTTCGGAAAAGAATTTGAATTCTGGTGAATTCTGGAGGCAAACACAAATATTTGAATTTTTCGTTTTTTTTTACGAAAAATTTGTTTTTTGTCCGAAAAAAAGGCATAAAACAATAATTTATTATTATTATTTTACAGTTTGGAGCGCCCATTCATTCATTCAAAAGATCGGCAATTAAAAATTTTATAATTTTAGCTGAAAATTTTGGCGAAATTTTTAACTGACACCCTATCTTTAAATATTTACAATTTGGCATGAAATCTAGAGCGTTTGCAATTGGACAATTATTTTGTCAAATTTCGGAAATTTCTAATCTGTTGTTTTGGTCATTCCAAAGTTCACCATTGCGAATTAATTTCTCAGTCTCATTCACCAGTCTGAAAATCCGGAAAATTTCGGGAACATCGGGAGATTAGCTTCAAAAAACGTTCAAAATCCAGTGAAAACTACTAACATTTTAAGATGGAAATCAATAAAAAAAAAGAAATTACCCCCAGAAATTGTCAAGTTACAGGTCCATTCCAGATTTTGCAAGCGTCTTCCTTCTGTAACTTTTCGCCTATTGTGTAATTTTTTAAAATTGTCATTTTCCAAACCCTTGATAGACAAAACCTCCCGAATTCATTGTTGTTGTTTTTTTTTCTTCTGTATATCCATGTAAAACTGTTGAAAAAGTCGAAAATTCAAATAATTTTAAAAAATATATCGAAAATTTTCATTTTTTGACAAGTTTGAAATTTAAATTTTAGAATTTTAAAAAAATACAGCACTGAAATAGATATATTTTTAGAATTTGCATAAATTTCTACATCTAAAAATGTTATTTCCATGTAAAAATGTTGGAAAAATTCGAAAATTCAAGCAATTTAAAAAATATTGAAAATTAAGACAGATGGTTTTCTTTTTAATTTCCTTTTTTCTAATATTTTTTACCCTTTTTTTCCAGAATCCCACATCTAATTTTACATACACCTTATATTCAACAGTCGATGTAGAACAGTCGATGTAGAACAGTCGAAAACAACACAACATTTTTACTGGCGACAGTGATTGATCAGATAATTGGTTGTTATTTAAAAAAGAAGAACAGTCGAAAACAACACAACGTTTTAAATGACGACACTGATTGACAGGATAATTGGTTGTTATTTAAAAAAGAAGAACAGTCGAAAACAACACAACGTTTTAAATGACGACACTGATTGACAGGATAATTGGTTGTTATTTAAAAAAGAAGGAATCTTTTCACATGTTCCAAAGATTGTATTCCAGAAAAACATTCATAAAAAAATGTATCGATTCCATGATTGTCTACAAAATTTTTAAAACATCGCAGATTCATGACAAAAAATAACCAAAAAGTGCATAGAATTGAAATTAAAAAGAAATTAATAGAAATTCGATACATTTTTGAGTTGTTTTTGTCGTGAACTACGATGTTTTCAAAATTTCAGGGTCATTGGCAAATGACCCTGACATAATGTATCGAAGTCATGTTTGTCTGCGAAAATTGAAAAATCCCGCAGATTCACGCCACAGTTACATTTTTATGGGAGCTGCTTCTTCTTTTTTCTTTCATTTTTTTTATATTTAAGAGTTTCTTTTTTTAATTTCAGTCTTTCGACTCGATCTTGCGAGATGGTTGTTTTCTGGGTATCTAGACGACCCGAAAACTCACCAATATTCTGAAATTGAAGTTTTTTTAAAAAAAATTTTTAATTTCGCGGTCAATTATAAAGGTAACAAAATTTTTTTTAAATAGTTTCATAAAAGCGTATTCTTTCAGATGATTGTAAGAGCGTTCAATAAATGGCAGAGTCTAATAGACGAAGGTTGAATCTGCTGAAAAGAAGGTTGCAAGTGCAAACAAAAAGGTTGAAGTTGCCGAGAGAAAATTGGATGATGCTGCGAAAAAATCTCAAAAAGCTATTGAAATTGTTGCTGAAGTAGCCAACACATTGGTGAACCCTGTCAGAAAGGGTTGATGAAACGTTTTCAAACGTCCAAAATTGGAACCTTCAAGTGATGAGATTGACATGTGGCATGTTGAAGACCGATTGATTCAACGACAAGATATTGAATTTTCCACAAAGCAAGCAACAATACCTTGAAACTGTATACTAATGATAATGTTGTCTCTATTTTTCTTAGCCCCGAACTTGCATATTTCCTAGGTTTTCGTAAACAAAATTGTTCAAATGGAGATGTTTTTGACCACCAAATTGATTTTTCAAATAATATCAACACTCTATTCAAATGTGTGTGAATATAGTCTTGTATGCGACACTTATGCACCTCTTTTAGCTGTTTTACCTGTAACTGGCCAATATAGTGGCAATATCCATTTAAACTTTACAAAAAAAAAATCCTCGACATAGACCTATTTCACACGAAAAGGTTAAAGAAATTTAAATTGAAATCTTGGATGAACGATCCAAGCCTGTTTATTTTGAACATGGTTCATATGTTGTTGTATTGCACTTTAAAAGCCTATAAAAGTGAATAAATGTTTCATTTTTTTAATTTTCAAAAAAAAAAGATTACACTTGATCATTCCGAAATTGGTGCGGCTGTTCCAGAAGGATGTGATCGTCATCTATTATCGATGGATGCGAAAATTATTTCATACCCAGCGTTATTGTCAAGATAAAAATTTCTGGTCGCTCGTTTTGCGGAGTGTCGTTGGGAATTTCCTCGCAACGCGACCGCTACGCGCAATGATCCTGCAGATTTGAGACAAGTGTGGCATTTGCTGGAAGCACTAGGCAGCCGCACTATAGCTACATTTGCATTTCGCAATCTAAATTATGCCTTTGTATTCCATACCACGATCCTCTTGTTTTTTTTCGGAACTGAATTTATTCCTCAATCAATTTTAATGTTGATTATGTGAATAAACTGTGTTAGTTGAGGTATAATTTATTTTTAAATAAATACAATTTAAAGTTTTGAGGCCAGTAGATTTTTAATTTTTTGCTCCACATCTTTAAAAGCATTTTTTGCCGCCGTCAACTCAACACGCCTTCGTTTTCTCAGCATTACCAGCGCGTGCATTTCTTGTTTGAAGCGCTAAATATTTATAAATTTAAATTGACAAAACTGATAAATTGATACCTCCTCTCCTGTCTGTTGTTCATCAATACTTTCACAGAGTTGACGCTGAAATGAGATTGTATTTAAAAAAAATAAACTAAAATGTTACCCTCTCCTCCAGTGTTTTATGAATTTGTTGAGCGTTGGAGGTATCACAAGTGTGATATTTTTTTAATACTTTCAAACAATTCCAGCACATTGGTGTGGTTTTACACACATGATCAATGTTTCTGTCGTGATAACGACGACATTGATTACAAATGCAAAACCTAAAAAAAATTGAAAATTTATTAATTTTTAAAATTTACCTACTTTTCACACTGTGAATATATAGCAGGTTCGGCTGATGTCTTGTGATTTTCATAACACGCCGTGTTTGAAAATATCACATTGCACGAATCACACTGGCATTGCGGTTGAGGGTCTTCTTCGGTGAGCGTCGGGCACATGAGCCTCCGACATTTTAAAAAAATGTATACCTTGTACAGCTAGAATTTTTAGTTGCTTTTTTTAAAAATTTTTTTTTCACTTACACATGGCGACTTTTCACGTCGTAGTAACCATGGCAGTAATAACAGACCTTTTGCCCAAAATTACCAATTGTCGGTTTAAAATGTACATACTCGTCGTCTTGTACAGCAATGTGTAGTCTTGTTGTGGTATTATGTGGTTTTGATTCACATAAAACTGTATACCTTGATTCACCCGTTTTAATTTCATATACCGCAACGTTTTCTTCAATCACAGTTGCTAGAATTACTGGGACCAACTTAAATAACAAATATGTGAAGAGAATTTGTGAAAAAAAAAACTTACATAATTTTTAGCTACTAGTCCTCTGAACTCTTCTGCCAATTGTTGTACTTTTACATTTGGTCGCTGTTGATTGACTTTTTTGAATTATTTTTCAAATTTCTTCGCTAATCGCTCCTCGTCTATTAGACTCTGCCATTTATTGAACACTCTTGCAATCGTCTGAAAGAAACTGCTTTTATGAAACGATTTTTCAAATAACTTGTTGCCTTTATAATTGACCGCGAAATTACTTCTTCAGTTTCAGAATATTGGTAAGTTTTCGGGTAGTCTAGATACCCAGAACACAACCCTCTCGCAAGCCCGAGTCGAAAGACTGAAATTTAAAAAAAAACTCTTAAATATAAAAAAAATGAAAGAAAAAAAGAAGAAAGAAGAAGCAGCTCCCAAGAAAATGTAACTGTGGCATGAATCTGAGGGATTTTTAAAATTTCGCAGACAAACATGACTTCGATACATTATTTCAGGGTCATTTGCCAATGACCCTGAAATTTTGAAAACATTGTAGTTCACGACAAAAACAACTCAAAAATGTATCGAATTTCTATTAATTTCTTTTTAATTTCAATTCTATGCACTTTTTGGTTATTTTTTGTCATGAAAATACGATGTTTTCAAAATTTTGTAGACAATCATGGAATCGATATATTTCTTCATGAATTTTTAATTTTTTTAAAAGAGGGCTTTACGCAGATTATAAATGAAGTTAAAACGCAAAAAAGGTATACTTATGTTATAAATGGGTTTTAAAACTTTTTTTTATTCATAGAAGAAAAAAAACGAGCCACCTGGAAAAAAAGGGCCAAGAACTTGTGTTTCTAGTCCGCAAATGTTTGGTTTCCTAGGCCACCTATTAAATTTTTGCGTTTTTATTCATTTTTATTGTTTTTTTTGCATTTAAAATGAAACAATGTTATAATTTTGCATGAAAAACAAGATGTTGAATGTTTGTTTTAACATTTTAGTTTTTATAACCGTACTTTTAGTTTTTTTATAAATTCTAAATGGAAAACAACAAAAAGTACGGTTATAAAAACTAAAATTCAAAAAACAAACATTCAACAGATTGTTTTTCATGCAAAATTATAACATTGTTTCATTTTAAATGCAAAAAAACAATAAAAAATGAATAAAACCGCACAAATTTAATTGGTGGCCTAGGAAACCAAACGTTCGCGGACTAGAAACACAAGTTCTTGGCCCTTTTTTCCAGGTGGCTTTTTTTCTTATATTAATTTTTTTTAATTAAATTTTTTAACCCATTTATCACATAAGTATACTTTTTTTGCGTTTTAACTTCATTTATAATCTGCGGACAGCCCTCCTTTAAATATTCAAAAAAAAAATGAAAGAAAAAAGAAGAAACAGCTCCCATGAAAATGTAACTGTGCCATGAATCTGAGGTATTTTTAAAATTTCGCAGACAAACATGACTTCGATAAATTACGATGTTTACGATTTTTTCAAAATTTCAAGGTCATTTACATATTCGACGCAGTTTCTGGTTATTTTTTGTCATGAATCTGCGAAGTTTTAAAAATTTTGTACATATTCTTGGAATCGATACATTTTTTCGTGAATGTTTTTTTGGAATACAAATGAAAATTTGGAACAAATGAAAAGATTCCTTCTTTTTTAAATAACAACCAATTATCTGATCAATCACTGTCGCCAGTAAAAACGTTGTGTTGTTTTCGACTGTTGTTCTACATCGACTGTTCTACATCGACTGTTGAATATAAGGTGTATGTAAAATGTGATGTGGGATTCTCGAAAAAAAGGGTTTTAAATATTCGAAAACGGGAAATTAAAAAGAAGACCATGTCAAATCTGTTTTTTTTTATTGAATTTTTAAAATTTCTGAATTTTCCTATCCCCAGGAGGGGGTTCCATAGGTGGACACGGACGGAGGAGGGGAAGCACACTTCAGGATAAGGAGCCGCTTTAAAATGGCACGCTGAAAAAAGCACGACCCATGTTTATTTATCTGAAATTTTAAAAAACATCCAAAAAAATGTTTTCCAAAATCACCTGCTTTCAAAAATTGAGAAATAAAAAAGCATTACCAACATTTTTTAAAATTAATAATTCAATACCCAAAAATGTCCGGCTACATAAAAGTTCCGTTCAATTCTCACAATTCTGACGAAACTGTCAAATTTTTGACATATTTTCAACTCACCTACGGTGTTCCGTCGTTAATGCTTATGATTCTTATGTTTTTCTATATTGGGCATTCGAAAAATTGTCTTCACAGTTTTTATCGGCTTGTGAGACTGGATCTGTTAACGGTTTGTTGATTTTTTTTTAAAATTTTTTTTTGAAAATAACTGCATATACATGTATTACTCTGAAAGTTATATGTTTAAAGAAAGGCTTTATGGAGATACGAAATATACCTTAAATGAAAATAGACTTTATTCTCATTCCAAATCTGTTTTTAAAATTCTCTAAAACCACCTAGAAGCCGAGAAAATGAGCTTCAAAACAATGGCCTAGAAAAAGTTGGCCGACATTTTTCCTAGGAGCTTTTTTCTTGTTTAGTTAATAACTAGTTATGCAGAATGCTCACATTAGTCCTTTTATATGTGTATTCATTTTAATTTATGTTTTTTATTTTTTTTTTGGAATTTTCATGTCTGCGGACTAGTTTTCACCGGTGGCCACTTTTTCTAGGCCATTGTTTTGAGGCGTGTTTTCTCGACTTCTAGATGGTTTTAGAAAATTTTAAAAACAGATTTGAAATGAGTATGAAGCCTATTAAGAAATTATTTTGTTCATTGCAGAACATTTTCTGCTACTTGAATACCTGGATTGGCATTCGAATCGAATCGGAATCTGCATTTATTTTCACTCTTGAATTCATCGAAAGCCTTCTGCCCGGATTCATGACATGGAGCAAATTCTTCTGCTCCTGGTTCTTCCACATGCAATTCTGTTCGGCATTACTGCTGGCAGTTCATCGATTAATCTCGGTTGTTATAAATTGGAACAATCAGGTTATTCCGAATTTTTCAAAGAAGTTTTAGTCTCCTTACAATTTCAGACAACTCCTCGTTTCTACGTTTTCCTTGGAATCGCATGTGCCATCTACTCCTTCCTACCATTGACCCCATTCATAATTGAATCATCAATATCTGTTGAAAAAATAAATGAAACACTATGGAAAATTTACAATTCTGATCAAATCTATATTTTAAGAATAGAGAACGCCGGGTTTTCTATAACTTATTTTGTGCTCATGTTATCTGTTGGTCTAACAACTGCATATAAAGTTAATCTTCATTTCAGAAGTAGAGCTCTTGAGATTCGTGTACCTAATAGAATATGATTTTTCAGCTGTGAACGTCTCTGACAATGGGCTCACCAAAAAGCTTACCAAAATTGCACTAACCAACAGCTTCATATTCACCGGAATTTTGTTCTACAATCTTATAATGGGATTTGATCCATTTTTTCATTTCCTGCCTGCTCCTTATACCAAAATTAACGACACAATTATGACCTTTGTTTCAGACATGGTAAGAAATTTTTTTTAAACGTCTCCAGAAGTACTCATTTTTTGCTTCAGATGACCCTTGCCATGCCCTACATTCTCCTAATTTTCGATTCCAACATTAGGAACGGCCTCTTCTCCAGAGATCAAAATCATCATGCTGAATTTTTTGTATCAACTACAAGATCGAGGACGTTTTGAGAAATGATGATCTTTGCTCCGAGTAACTAGAAATTGTTTATATTATAATTGGTATTGTTTCGATAAAAAAATTGGAATTTGTTTCGGAGACTCGATTGATAAGAACTATTTATCATATACACGTTGTCAAAAGAATTACAGATGCGTTTTATTTTATTTTCTAGTTTTTTATTAATTACTTATTCTTCCCCTACTTTAGGAAGCCGTATTTGTTTGGAGTCATCTTGCAGTTCATTTGTAAGATTTTATATAGTTTTGTATATAAAAGCAGTGCTCTAATTTCAATTTTTCAGAACGTGGAAGCTGATATTGTTCTCGTTGTCGACTCTTCCAACGCATTCGATCAATATTCATTCGAAAATGTGGGTTCTTAAAGTGTTTCTACCGCAGATCATGATTTATAAAATTAAAAAAAAATTGTAGCTTTGAATGTTGGAATTTGCCACCACGTGTTGATAAAAAATGTCAGGCATGATGTTTTTTGATCTTTTGGTTTCACTGTAGTCAAATTAGATTACAACTTAAATTTATGGGAGGAGAATTATAAAAATTTATTGGATCAGAAAAATCGTTTAAAAAAACTAACTAGGGAACTAGCCCAAAATTGGGATTAGGTAAGTTTTAACGCACTAAAAAATGTGGCCAGTATGGTTTCCTGCACTGGAGGATCTTAGCCGAGCTGTTTACAACTCTTAGGAATTTTTCAAAGAAAGATTAACGGTTCATAATATGTACCAAAAAACATGAAATTTATTCAAACAAATAAAATAAGTAATTTTCAACGCTGTAAAATTTGATAGTCTGAAATTTTGAACTATGTTGAGCTCAACTCGATTATTCCTGCTCATCCCAACAAATAAATAAGAATTTAAAGGAGGGCTTTGTGCTTTATGGAAATAATAAATACATCTTAAATGAAAATAGACTTCATTCTCATTCCAAATCTGTTTTTAAAATTTTCTAAAACCACCTAGAAGCCGAGAAAATGAGCTTCAAAACAATGGCCTATAAAAAGTTTCCACCTGGCCGAACTTTTACTAGTTTTCGCCGATGGACTAGTTTTCGCCGGTGGAAACTTTTTCTAGGCCATTGTTTTGAGGTTCATTTTCTAGGCTTCTAGGTGGTTTTAGAAAATTTTAATTTTTTTTCATCACTATTACATTAATTAGCTCCGTATAGCCATCCTTTAAAAAAATTTTAACTAACAGTATTGAGCGCATATTGAGAATTTGTTCAAAAATAAGGTCAAAGGAGCGCCATTAAAATGTACTTATAATTTTAATTTTTTTTTCATAATTACAAAAATAAGTAAAGTTAATCCCTAAAATTTTCAGATTCGCTCTTTCCTCTACAACTTTGTGAACACCTTGACAATTTCGCCAATTGATAGCCAAGTAAACTAAACACTCTCATCAGAACCTCCATTTCCTTTTTTATAGGTTGCTCTCTATGCTTATGGAGCATCTGCTCAAACTGTAATCTCACTATCAGCCGGATCAAAACTATCTCAACTTCAAACGGCGATCAATTCAACTTTAAAATATCAAGGATCAGCGGAACGAAATCTTTATCAGTATGGCTTTGAAATATTCGTAATTTAATTGTTAATCTTCCAGAGCGTTTTCAAAAATTCAAGCTGAAGTCAACAGCAACAATGGTTTGAGAAATGTCGATTATAAGAGAGTGTTAGTGGTTGTTTCTGCTGATTCCTTCACCGGAAATGAAATCATTGGAAGCCCTCTTCTTGCACAAGTTCAACAAAAATTCGACGTGATTTTATCTGTAGGAGTCGGTTCGAAAGCAGTTTCTAATCTGAACTCTAAACTACCGCAATTATCGACTGGAAACAGGTGAAAAAAATAACTCCAGAAATTCCATTAGTTATCGAAATGTGATAAACATGTGCTTTTTCAGCAACACTTTCTTCACAGCAACCCTTGATCAATTAACGTTTGCATCTGCATGGATTGTAGCGAACTCTTGCCCGTTCGCTTATTTTTTATTTTTTTAGAAGAGCACCCCTTCGTTATATATTTCCAGAGGTGTCAAAGTCTCCACCCTTGTTCCAATCTCAACCACACTTCCAACCCAATCTCCATCAGTTTCCTGCCCGTTATCAACTTTGAACTATGATGTTTACCTGATTGTTGATGTTTCGAATAAGGCACAACCTGCACAATTTTCAGAAGTAAGAAGGAATTTGTTTTAGCTTGGAATTGAGGGATGTAAATGGCTTATAGAGCCAAAAACCATAACAAAAAAGTTGCATTAAAAACCAAAAAATTCTAGATGAAATCTGTCATTCGCGATTTCATTGCTCCATTTCCTGTTGGCGATGGTAAGACACAATTCGCACTGGTCACCACTGGGATGGATTCGGAGTTGTACTACACAGGATTCCATACTGGTCAAACAAGGTATTGGAGAAATATTAATTAGTCATATCTACTAAAACAGTCATAAAAAGACGACTTTTACGGAAAATTAGTCCACTTTTAACTTTGAGATTTTTTGGATCAATATTTTGGATTCTTCAAGTAATAACGCCTGCGGACTAGTTTTTGCCAGGTGGCCCCTTTTTTCTAGGCCATTGTTTGGAAGCTAATCTTCTCGACTTCTAGGTGGTTTTAGAATATTTTAAAAACAGATTTGGAATGAGTATGATGTCTTTTTTCATTTAATGTTAAGTAAAGCTAAGTAAAGTCCTCCTTTAAATGAATTTGGACTTTAAAACTTTATTTCAATATTTCAGAAATGACATTCTCTCTGCAATTGATGGTCTCATTCAGGATGATGTTCCAGGCCAAACCTTGAACATGTAAAAAAATAATGATTTCCCCTTTTTTCCAAAAAATATATTCTCTTAGGGCTTTGTACGCAATCCAAGGATATTTATCGCAACAATTCACAACTTCCAATAAAATCCTCGTCTATTTCACAAGTACCACATCGTAAGTCCACATCATCCGAATATTCTAACATCTTTTGTTTCAGATGGGACGTGAGCCCTGTTACCACCATGACTTCCCTAAAATCGAAATACTCGATATATCCTCTCGCCATCCAGTGGTCTTCTTCCGCTTCAATCACCGACTTGACTTCCTTCGCTGGATCCGATTGTGTCAACCAAGTCTCAAACAAAGCGAATTCCGCTATTTGGCTTCAATCCAAAATGTGTAGCAAAGTTTTTTGTTAATTTCCTCTCTCGCGAATTTTTTTCCAATCGATAAACTATTTATGAAAATCAGACTGTCAACATTTATAAGTAACAAACAGTCGGGCAAGATGTTTTCAGCAAATTAATTGGTTTTCAGAAAAACCGTGCTCTGATGAAGGATATGGAAACATGGCGAGAATTGTTAGAAGTGTTGTTAATGATGTTATCCTCAAAAAAAAAGAATAATTTGAGGCAATTCGCGGAATAAATGACTCTAGAACTTTTTTTCTCTTTCGAATGGTTCCAAGAAAAAAATGTTGCGACAAAAAATGGCGGAGGAACATTAAAAAACAGAAAACATTGCGTTTTTAGGGCTGCTCACGCACACTGACGCTCCGCACGCACGCACGCGGCTGCCGATACTCAGAACACTGGAAAATTTGAAAATTCATTTTCCCGCGAATTGAGTTGACAATATAAATTGAGTTGACAATATAAAATAAAGAAAAAACAGTAATTAACAAGACAATTCACACGTGGCCTAGAAACCCCAATGCGGGGACTAACTTTCTTCGAACCCCACTAAAAAAAACACCCCTTTTCCGTTTTTAAACCTTATTCGGTCAGTTTTTTTGTCACAAAATTTTTTATCTTGGTACCATTCGATAGAGAATCGATTTCTCTTTCGCCCTAGATGCATTTTATATTTCCTAAACCTGTCTCTTTTTCCTCCTGAACATTTTGAAGAACTCGGTTCGAAGAGTTGTATTGATTGTCAGATAAATAACAACCGGACAACCATGAAGAAGTGACCAACATAATTCCCCAAAAAACACGATCCATGGAGATGGGGTAATAAAAATCAACGAATTGTATGTCATTGCAGCACAAACCGTGAACAGGCAAATAATCGACGATTGAACAAAAATTTGACGCGATGCGTTTGATTTCTGTCCCCTTTGCGTTTTCGACACCAATAGGCAATAAATAAAATAAAGGAAGGATGTGAATACGGAGAACGTCCAATTATTCACAGCTTGAATATTGTTACGGTATGTTTCGCTGATTTCATCAGTTTTGAATTGTGGTTCAATCACCAATGGGTCAGCAATCCAGGCCATTATTACAGAGTTAAACAATACCGAAGGTGTGAATGTGAAAATATAACAAGGGTATAGAATCATTACAAAAAAGGCAAAATAAATCGCGATTCCATTGAAAAATATTTTTGAAATGTAAGGAAATAGAACATCCAGAACTCGATTGAGGACAAGAAATAAGGTAACTGCGCAAACGGCACACCAACAAGCTGTAACATTTTTTGAAGAGATTAGTTAGAAGTTTATCAATATATTACATAGACACATTGCCCCAGAAATGTAAATCAGTGTCTGATTAGTGCAAAACACGGCTCCAACAATGAAGAGATAACCACTGATATGAGATGAGCAAACTGATTTTTTAAAAATTATTTTAATAATAAGGACAATATAAAGCGAAGACGACACGCTAAGCATTAAAGACAGTGTTTTACTTTTTTTAAGCGTTAAATCTAACATATTAGTACGTGCTCAAAAAAATTTTTTGAAAAAAAAGATCGCAAAAGGAAATAAAATCATAAAAACGACAATTTAAGTTCAAATTTGAGGTATTTACTGCTGACTTGAATGTGCACTGTTGGTCAAAAAGTGGCATTTTTAGGCATGTTTGGCAATTTTTTGAAACTATGATCCCCTCCTTTTTTGACATTTCTTATATCATTGTATAGGAAAAATAATTTTCTAAGGGAATTCGTAGTTTCTTTACGCACAATGGGGGTTTTTCATTTGAAAATTACGAAAAACTAAATTCAATTTTCTATCTTAAAGGCAGCTTGTCAGTTAACACGATCCAAATTCAAGACAAAAAATCAAAATTCGAATGAAGGCGCAAGTGGCCGAAATATCAATACCGATATGCAGCCAAATTCAAATAATTGTGTTTCGCGCCAATTTCGACCGCGTTGCACGGACCACGACCGCGTCGCACGGACCGGCGCGCATTCAAATTTTGATTTTTTCAACTTTGGACCTCTGCTATGACGCGTGTATTAATTGGTGTGATTTCGCATAAATTGCATTGTACTAATGAGAGAAAGCTCTAATTTTTGAAATTAAAATCAGGTAGGGTAAAATTAACTGAACAGCTGTCTTTAAACCTTTTCACCAGCAAAACAATTGTTTGGCTTTTTGTTGCCAACAATAAAGTTGTAGAACTAAATGAGATCTTTCTAATAGTATACATATCGGCTCATAATTCGCGATATTAGCAAAGTTATAGCCCGTCAAAATTTTAAGAAACAACGGGGAGCTCCCCCCAAACGCCGGGACACTTCACAGAGACGGGGCTCCGGAGAACTCGGAATAGGTTTCGGAAAACAAGAAGATGCTAATCTACGTAGATAGTTTTTAAAAAATTCAAATCCAAAAAATTAAAAAAAAATGGCCGTATAAACTTAATTTGGGTTTCTAGGCCATATAAGGAACTATTTTTTAATCTCTTCGATTTGAAAATTGTTTCTATGAACTACGGTCATTTCTTTCAGGCTATATTTGGCCTATATTACTTTCAGGCTATATGTCTTTCAGGCTACATGTCTTTCAGGCTATTTTTGCTTTCAGGCTACATGTCTTTCAGGCTAGTTTTGTCTTTCAGGCTACTTTTGTCTTTTAGGCTATTTTTGTTTTTCAGAATACGATTTATTAGGTATTTTCAAACGAAGAAAGCGAGATTAGAAACTGTCGCTTTATAGGCTGAAAGAAAAAAATAGCCTGAAAGACATATAGCCTGAAAGTAATATAGGCCAAATATAGCCTGAAAGAATGTAGCCTGAAAGAAATGACCGTAGTTCATAGAAACAATTTTCAAATCGAAGAGATTAAAAAATAGTCCCTTATATGGCCTATAAACCCAAATTGAGTTTCAACGGCCATTTTTTTAATTTTTTGGATTTGAATTTTTTTAAACTATCTACGTAGATTAGCATCTTCTTGTTTTCCGAAACCTATTCCGAGTTCTCCGGAGCCCCGTCTCTGTGAAGTGTCCCGGCGTTTGGGGGGAGCTCCCCGTTGTTTCTTAAAATTTTGACGGGCTATAACTTTGCTAATGTCGCGAATTATGAGCAGATATGTATACTAGCCTGAAAGATATATAGCCTGAAAGAATGTAGCCTGAAAGAAATGACCATGAACTACCTATGAGCATCACCTTTTTTGCTCACCCGAAACCACTTTTCTGAGCTCTCCAAAGACCGATTTTTCGAAAAAAAAAATCACCTATTCCAAAAATATCAAAAACCCCCAACAATGCCATAATTTTGTAACACGAATATTTGATAAGTTTTGTCGTAAAAATAAGCCGAATAATCGGGATATAAGTCGCCTTCAAATACTGAATAATCAGATTAGAAAATTAAAAGAAAATTACCACTATAATCGTCCCATAAATTATCAACGCCCAGCCAAAAAGTTGTCTTTTCTGTCCAGTAGAATACCAATGATCTAAGCTCTTACCACTACAATTATAATAGGGAATATTTTCAACACTTCCAAAATAAATAAGACGATCCATTTTTTTTTCTTCAAATCTTCTTCCTTTTATGTTTTTATACTCATTTTCTAAATTTCCACGCTATTCGATAACATTTTCCCATATTTATGTTAAGAGCACAAGTTGTTCTGGTTTCAAACTGTTCAATGGTTATTCTTACAATTCCAATTGTAACAAATAACGGAAATTGAACAATTAGTGCATTTTTCAAAGACGGAAAAGAATAAACTCGCAATCTTTGCATTTTATAGTTCACTCTATTCGTTACGGTAGCAGTTGATGTCTGGAATTAAATGCATCGCCCATTTATTCGATTTAAAGACAGTATGCCAACTCATCTAATTTTTTCTGTTTTTTTTTAATTTTTGCTAATTCTAAACCTCATAAAATTTTCTATTTTTATTCGTATCCTACAACAATCCACTTCAAACAAAAAAGTGAAATCTGTTCTTACTCACTGCTTTTTAAAGTTTTTAGCCATAATTATTCAAAACAAAATCGTAGGAAAACATAAGAATTACATGTTTAAAAAAACGTTTCGAAAAAATAAACGAAAACAACTAATTTCACTATTTGTTTCCTGCGAGCTTCAATCACTTATAATCTAACATGAATCGGCTCCTCAGCATACGGATTCTGCTTGTTTTCCAAAGCAGCCTTTCGGGCTGCGGCCATACTGCGAGAGTTACGCGAAATCACGTTTGTTTGATAATAGTCAGCCAATTCACGAAGAGCTGGTGAAACATCGACATCAACTGATCCGGTGGTCTAGAAAACAGTTAATTTTCAATATTTGCGTTTATATTAAATAATGAAATATCAGTTCAACTAATTACCTGAGCAAGTTGAAGAGCTTGTTTCAGGAAAGGTGACGCTTCAACATCGCGATATCTTGCCAAATGTGGAGCAATCTAAAATAAACCTTTGACAACCATTATTTTTTTCAACAAAATATCCAAACCTCATTCAATCTTTGACGAATATCCCTCAAATCATCATAAGGCAAGCTCTTTCCAGCAACTTCAGAAACTGCTCGAATAATCTTCCAATCAACACGTGCTTCACCCGGTGGACTGATCGCTGGATATCCTCTTTGTGATCTTCCTTCAGTATTTACATAAGTTCCATCTTTCTCGGTATAGGCCGCTCCAGGAAGGATAACATCAGCCAATTCAGCTCCAGCATCTCCGTGATGTCCTAAAACGGGAGATGAATGAGAAATTGCTCAATATTCTATTAACAAGATAAACATTCTGATGAGTTTTCATTTTGTTGGCAAATTGCCAACTAGACAGAAAATAGAAATACCTTGATAGACAATAAAAGCATTTGGATCCAAATTAGCCTTTGTGACTTTTCCTTCATCAGCTCCCAAAAGATACAAAAATTTGACTGGTGTTTTACGGAGTGACGATGTTCCTGCCTTGTATCCAACATCAAGGGCACCAGTTTGTCCAGACCATCTTTGAAGAACATTCAAAACGTTAACTTGTTTACCAGCCGAGAGTTTGTCAGCCTAACAATCACAGAATTTGGAAAAATCCATTATTTATTTTTAAAATTTACCAATTGTTGCAATTTTCCGAGCAAAGCAGCTCCAGCTTCACCTTGCAAAGCTTGTGCTCCAACAATGATCATTGGTTGTTTTGCAGATCCCAAAGTTTGAGCAAATTCACCCTTTCCAGCAAGAACATCATCAATCGCTTTAGCTGATGCTCCCAAATAATCGTATTCATAAGTTAATTCAGTTTCAGCACCAATGACACCAATTTGAACATCAGTGTACAAGAATCTTTAAAAAAAAGTATTTTTAGAGATGACGAATTAAAAGAAATACTTACGATTTTCTAATTCTTGCATTCAATGTCGGAGCCTCATATCTTGGATTTGTTCCAACCAACAAAATAGCGTCCGCATTTTCCACATTCGCGATCAAGTCGTTGAAAATGTAGTTCGATCTCAAATCCGTTCCACCGCTAGTTACTGGGAACTCCTCTTCGGTCATAACGTTTTCACTGTTGAAGCGGTTGAATAGATCTTTGAGGGCAACAAGCGACTCTATAATTTTAATTATTATAGCTATTTCAAAATTTGGTTCGTGTTTTTGGGAATAAGAAAAATGTAATATAAATTTTAACAATATTTCAGTAAAAAATAGAATAAAACTGATTCTTTGAACATCACTTCAAAATTTTAAACTGCCAATAACAATTAATTATTAAAAAACTGAAATCTACCTCTTTCTGAGCTTTTTTAAAGCTTTTAACAACAAATTTTGAAGTTAAATCGACGTTTTAGGAAAGTATTAATATAACTGATTTAACACTAACATTTTGAAATTCTTCAACACAGATTAGATATTTTTAATGCAAAAACTTTGCAGTGATTAATTTTTTATTTAGAATTAACTTTTTCGATAAAATTGTTACAATTTATGTTAGAAACGAAGTTTCCTTTAATATGTATGAAAAAAATCACTTACCAACATCATTCAATCCTCCAACAACGGCTGCCTTTTGTTCAGCAGGAGTTTCACGCAACTTTGAAGCAACTGTGAAGAGAGCTTCTTCCCATGAAGCTGTCCTGGAGAAAAAACAATTCGAATCAACATTATAATCAATAAAACAAAACAAACTTCAATTTTCCGTCTTGTCCACGAATCAAAGGTGTCAAAAGACGTTGAACCTTTAATCCATCGATCGCAAATCTTGATTGATCTCCAAGCCATTCCTCGTTGATATCCTTAACAATATATTAATTCGAAATTTTTAATTCCTACATAATACTCACATCGTTAATTTTCGGGATGACTCTCAACAATTCTCCAGTACGGTGGGTCAAAACAATATTCGATCCAGTGGCGTCAAGAACATCGACACTTTCGGTTTTTCTGGTTTCCCATGGGCGGGCAACAAATCTGTAATAATATTCATAAAAATTGTTCGGCTAAAATAAAAACTTACGCGTATTGCTTGCTAGTCAACGCACCAACTGGGCAGATGTCAATAATATTTCCGGACAATTCAGAAGCGAACAACTTCTCAACATAAGTTCCAATTTGCAAGTCCTGCCCTCTTCCAGTTGTTCCAAAGTCTTGGAAATCAGCAACTTCATTAGCAAATCTAACACATCTGGTACATTGAATACATCTTGTCATAACCGTTTTCACCAATGGACCAATATTCTTATCTTCAAGTGCTCTTTTTCCATCATAAGCGGATTGAAGTCTTCCACGATCGGAACCAAACGCAACTGCCTGATCTTGCAAATCACATTCACCTCCTTGATCACAAATTGGGCAATCCAATGGATGATTATTGAGCATGAATTCCATGACACCTTCTCTCGCTTTTTTGACAAAATCCGAGTTGGTTTTCACTTTCATTCCGTTCATTACTGGCATTGCGCATGATGCGACTGGCTTGACACTTTTCTCAACTTCAACCAAGCACATTCGACAGTTTCCAGCGATTGAGAGGCGATCATGGTAGCAGAATCGTGGAATATCAACACCGACAAGAGCACAAGCTTGAAGAATGGTCATACCCGGGTCGACGAGAATTTTCTTGCCATCAATGAAGACTTCGACCTGAAAAAGGCACATTTGCAGTTGTTTTTAAAGATTATTGATACAACTTTGAAAAATGTGTCATTTCGTAAAGTTTGTAGATTGAAAATGTAATTAGTTAAACACATGAAGTATAAACATGCGTGAAATATTTGTTGATTTAAAAAAAATGAATTTCAATACGGTAAACATTTTGGACAACGTTTCTACGTCGTGAAATCGAAAACACCAATTATATTTAGCTTGACAATATTGTCAACTCAAATATTCTTGATCATTGCGTTTTGAGGGCTGACCAACCTCATAGACGTTCCGCACGCACGCACGCGGCTGCCGACACTCAACACACTTGAAAATTCGCGGGAAAATGAATTTTTCAACTTTTCCAGTGTTGAGTGTCGGCAGCCGCGTGCGTGCGTGCGGAGCGTCTGTGAGATTGAGCAGCACTCAAAACGTAATGATCAAGAATATTTTAGTTGACAATAACAACAATAATCTTACATTAGTGTGCGGGCCAAGAAAGGCACATTTTCAGACCTTGCTATTTAATATCTGCTTTAATTGCTGAATTTCTAAAAATTGAAAAAAACCCTAAACCATCAGTTTCACTTTTTTTTCTCGTTTAAAAAAATAAATACCTTTTTTGGCGCCGCCGTCGAAAGCAGCTTTTGTTGTTGCTGTTGAACCTTTGCCACCCCGCGGACAACCTGCCCACCAACTCGATGCATCCTGAAATACAAAAAAAAAGTAAATTTTTACATATTTTTCAAAAATATGGAATGAGATACAAATCGAGGTAATGAAACCCGTTGACTAGACACTGATAAACATTTACAAACCAAGTTAAATTTTTTTCATCAATAAAAAATAGAATAAATAAATAAATACCCCGTTAGTCCAATTATTTAGCAGGCGTTAGAAGTTTCAGAGTATTTTCCCTTTGTGATTAAATAAAAATAAAAGCAAGTGATTTACAAAAGTCTCTAATATTTGAACTATCACCAAATAAACCGAAAAAAGATATGCACATTTTAATTTATATGGAATGTTTTAGGTTAAATATGGTTCAATCTTGATTCATCAACGGCCACGCGGATGTTCGGATTTGCCATCGGATCAAACATTGGATCACTATCGTTGGATACTCCGACACGCTTCAAGACTGTGTAGAGCTGGAAAACTTTGTTTTATTTTGGAAAAAAAAATATTTTAAAATGTCGTACCGTTAGAAGAATAACGAGCAATAGAAAGACGACCACAACTGTGAGCTTTTTTCTTGGCAATCTTTCCTGTGGGGCAGCATTTCCGTATTTGGCTCTGAAAACATAGCATTACTGGAAGAAATAACAGAAGATTTACATTTCCAAACGTTTGAAAATCAATTTCAGGTTTATAATGTTATTTTATGCTTTACTAACCTCCAGAGCCGTCCCAGCCATTCCATTGCCGGTCTTCTTTTATATTTATTAGCCTCATTATCATCATCCCTATCACTGCTCAACAACGGTCTAGTATCACTCGATGAGTCGGGAGCATAATTCTTTTTACGCGCTGAAAGAGAATATACATTATTTTGAAATTTAAAACAAAAACTTACAAAACGTGACATCGTTATTAGAAACCGAATAACTCGCATTATCTTCCATTTCGAGATGAGTAGCTGGGGTGGCGGATCTTGAAGCTTGTAATACTGATGGCACAGGAGCCGGTGGCTGAACAGGCGGTTTGGGTTTTGGAACTACCGCTGGAGTCGGACGGTTCAATTCCGGAAGAATTGGAAGTCCAAGTGCGGTACGTGCCCAGTTGGATTGTTTCAACTGCTCGCGAAGTTTTTCAATAAGTGGAGAGATTTCGTTGAGTGGTGGAAAGACTTCTTTATTACAGCATGGGCATCTGTAGCCCGCTGGAGCTGTTGTTGCTGGAAAGCTGGCAGCCCAATCATCGAAACATCTCCAATGTAGGAGATCTGAAAGTAAGCCGGATATTGATTTGAACTAACTTGTTGAACTTACGTAGACAATTTAATCGAATTGTTTCACCATTTGCAAGTGGTGTTTGACACAAAGAGCAATTAGGATCATAATCTGAATCGGTCAGCCAATTTAAATAGCTTTGAACGACACACTAAAAAAAAAGTTACATTACAAGGCTTTGTTATCTTTTATCAACTTACACTAGGATGATTGTCCACCAGACAAAATTCACAAACATTTACTCGATGCTCATAGCAGAATAAATTGGTTACTTTTCGTTTTGGACATTTACAAAGTCCCATGTTTTGCAAAAATTCTGAAAAATTTCAAAATCTGATGGGCGGTTAGAAAATTTTAATTTGAAGATTTTGAGCAATAATAGACCAAGCAAATGATTTGCGAAAGACAATAAAATTTCAAATTCACTGCTTTTATTAAAATTTCATAATTTTGTCAAAAAATCACATAATTATGCGAAAAACAAAGAGAAAACAAGAAATGTCGTGGAAGAAAAAATATTCGCTGCACACACCATTTTCTGATGCATTGACTGCAATACCTTTGCGTACTTCACCGACTACCGTAGTACACAGTGAAATTATTTTTGGCACGTCGCCATTATAGAATTTTAAGATCATAAAATCAAAACCAATGAACATTTTTTTGACAAACATGGTTATTGATAAAATTCGCCTTATCTTCTTCTATCTGTTTATTGATTTCTCCGACTCAACAGTTATTTATGAAGTATCTGATTCATTTTTATTTGATTTAATTACCGTAAACGGATTTAAAAAAATCTCGATTTCAGCAAAATGCTCAGTCGACAGCTGAAAAATCCTATTCAATCCGCAATAAGACAAATATCCGGTCCACCGACAAAGTCAACGTAAGAATTTTTAAAGATACGCGGCACTCTTTTTTTGAAATTAAAAAAAACAAAACTAAATAAATGACACCCTTTAAATGAATAAAAACACGTTCAGACAACTTCCAAAATATGACTTGGTCATTGTTGGTGGAGGAATTGTTGGATGTGCAACAGCTCGTCAGTTGTTGATTGAAAAACCAAACTTGAAAATCGCTTTGATTGAGAAAGAAAAGGAACTAGGTAAATTATTAACAATATATTATTTTTCAATCAAAAATATATATTCCAGCCGTTCATCAAAGTGGCCACAACAGTGGTGTGATCCATGCCGGAATTTACTATACTCCAGGAAGTCTGAAAGCAAAACTTTGCGTCGAAGGACTCGACTTGTCGTACGAATTTTTGGACGAATATAAGATTCCATATAAGAAGACGGGAAAATTGATTGTTGCTGTTGAGAAAGATGAGGTGTTAAGATTAGAAGTAAGATTTCAATTAAATTTAAAGGTTCAAGTTATTCAAAGAAGATAATTTAAGGCTTTGTACGAGCGAGCTCAAAAAAACGGATGTCGAGACATTGAGATGGTTTCGCCTGAAAGAATCACTGAAATCGAACCATACTGCAGAGTTAGTAAAGTTTTTTTTTAATATTTTGAATATATTCCATTTTCAGGGCCTCAAAGCCCTGTGGTCACCAAATACCGGAATCGTCGACTGGGGATTCGTTACCAAAAAATTCGGAGAAGATTTCGAAAAACGCGGAGGACAAATCTTCACCAGTTACCCGCTGAAAAATATCGTCGACAATCTGAACGCCGATCATCCGATTCGTGTGGTTTCCGAACCATCGTTCGCTGAACTTGAGACAAAAAATCTGATAACTTGTGCTGGGCTACAGTCGGATCGTGTTGCGGCGTTGTCCGGTGGTTCAGCAGACCCGAAAATTGTACCATTCCGTGGAGAATATCTTCTATTGAAACCGGAGAAACGATACTTGGTTCGAACCAACATCTACCCGGTGCCAGACCCCAGATTCCCGTTCTTGGGTGTTCATTTCACGCCAAGAATGAATGGTGATATTTGGCTTGGACCGAATGCAGTATTGGCGTACAAGAGGGAAGGATATTCATATTTTAGCATTTCACCAAGTGATCTATTGGATTCATTGTCGTATAAAGGAATGCAGAAGCTGGTTAAAAAACATTTTGCATTTGGAATTGGCGAATTGTATAGAGGTATATGGATTTCTGCGCAAGTTAAACAGTTGCAACGGTTTATTCCGGACCTGAAGCCTAGTGATGTGACGAGAGGACCTTCCGGTGTTCGAGCACAAGCGATGGATATCGATGGAAATTTGGTTGATGATTTTGTTTTTGATAGTGGAACTGGAAAGGTAGGTTTTTTGGGTTCTTCCATTTCAAATGTTGTTTTAAAATTGCAGCTCTCCTCCCAAATCATGCATGTCAGAAATGCCCCATCACCGGCCGCCACCAGCTCTTTAGCCATCGCCAAAATGATCACCAAAGAGGCGGTCAATCGATTCTCATTGTAAATACTTAGATCTATTCACTTTCTAATTTAGCACAAAAAATAATATGTAGATTTTTTAAAACCTTGCCATAAACTTTCACCGGTTGATTTATTCAAGTTCGAGAAAAAACAGAAATAGAGACCTGAGAAACAATGAAATTATATGAAACTATTAAAAAATTAGACACATTGGGTTCCGGCGGATGGAGCACATCCGCTATCACATGGTTGACGAGTTAATTGGTCGACTCTTTAAAAAAATAGGTTTTAATTAGTGGATGGAAAATATATACCTGCAATTAGCCCAAGCCACTCCTGCACCAGCCCTACATTCCTTTATATCTGCTACATGATGCCAAGTATTTGTTAAAGGATCATAGGCTTCGACAGTGTTTAAATAGCGAGTTCCATCATGACCACCAATTGCATACACCCGACCGCCCATTGATGCGACTCCGACACCACCTCTTGGACAAGTCATATTTGCGATAATATGCCTGGAAATTTCGAACGTTCGAAACGTAGAGGGGATATAAATACCATTCATTCAGATCAGAGTCATATCTTTCACACGTGGCAAGTGGAGCATTGTCATCGAATCCACCAATAGCGTAAAGGTAGCCGTCAAGAACACAAACACCAGCACCGGCTCTGAAAATCGAAGCTGAAAATATTTAAGATTTGAGAAATTCCAACCTTCTATTATGCATTCTTGCGATGACTTTCCAGCGGTCCAAAAGTGGATCGAATTTCTCGCAAGTGTCTAGAGAAGCATTTCCATCGTTACCACCGATGGCATAGAGGAATTTTCCCAATGCGGCGACACCTACGCCACCCCGTTGTACGATCATGTCAGCGACTGAAGACCATTCGTCCAGCTCGATGTCATACCGTTCAACGGTCTAAAAAAATTCTATTTTTGAAGTTATCGTTTATAATTTTAATTTTATGCTAAAATTTATATTTTAAAGTTTTATAAAAGCCAACATTTTGCTGAATTTTGAAAACAAATGGCAGATTTATTGATTTATTGTTGAAGTCAGAAAACCTGGCCTGGAGGACTTTGGAGAGCTTATTCTCGTAATTGAGATGAAAATAGGCCTCGTGCTCTGTATAAATCCTTTTTTTTTAATTTTTAACACCACGTAGAAGCCCAGAAAACGAGCTTCAAGACAATGGCCTAGAAAACGCTTCCACTTGGCCGAACTTTGTTTTTCAAGCTTTCGAAGTTTGAGTTTCATGAATATTCATGGATAATTCTTAAATTTTTCCTTTCTAACTCAAAATTTTGAATTTTTCTCTATTCTTCATGTAATAATGCCCGCGGACTAGTTTCGCCGGGTTAAACTTTTTCTAGGCCATTTTTTCGGAGGTAGTTTTCACGGCGGTTTCCAAGTAATGGCCCAGAAACTCGCACCGGTCATAGTTTCTAAGTTTTCAAATGTTCTTCTTTCTTTTGTTTAATTTTCTGAGCTTTTCAATTGTATTGGTATAGAGAACCAAGATTTTACTGATAAGATTGATACTTTAAAAAATAGATGATTTTTTTTCTGAAATGGAGGTTTAAATTACGACTTTTAAGACCAATTTTCAGCGGAAAAATATATGGCATCAACCTGATAAATAAAACCTTGCTGAAGCCGGAACTTACTTTGAAACATGACGAGTCATCCAGACCACCAACAGCATAAATCGCATTTTCAATTGCCGCCACAGCGATTCCCCTTCTCGCCGTATTCATCGGCGAAATTCTCTTCCAGACTCCGACCTTCTGTTGGAAAACTTCAGCAGTTGCCAAATGGGTCACCCCATCATGCCCTCCGATTGCATAAAGATCACCCAATGCACTAACTACTCCGACATGCCTTCGTTGTACAGTCATATCAGCAATTGAAAACCAAACATTTCTTCTCCAATCATAAGCTTCAACGCTGCAGAATGGTCCACCTTGGGTACCTCTCCCACCTGCGCAGAAAATAATACCAGCTACCGATTTTCTCGGCCTCATTTTGGACAATGTTCTCGCTGATACTTGATCCGGTATCGATTGAGGAACTCTATATTGACTACTTCCAACGTTCTCAAATTGATTTTCTAAGCATCCGAATTCCTTTTTATGAGGGAGCAAGATTTCAAACAATGCTTCTGAAACCATATTGCGACATTCTTGATGATCCCGAATCATCGGATGATTATTAACAGTTTCCAGAAGATAAGACCATCCAAGCAATGGAAGTCGAACAGTTTGGAAAAGTTCATGAAGATGTTGACATCGATCTTCAGAATCCGCTTCGATCCAATCCATAAGTGCTTCAAAAACATCACTTTCTTCATTAACATTCAAGTCGGATCTTGTCAGAAGTCCTTTAATATGAGTGAGAGGCACTTTTTTGAATTCCGGTTGGATGACGAGCGTCTGAAATTTGTTCATTTGCTTTTTTTAGATAAATAAGGTCCCTGAAAAATTTAAAATTGATAGCAAACCCTAAAATTATCAACAGCAAAATTGTCAGTCTCTCCGAGCAAATAAGTACAGTTGTAGAGTTCAGCAAATTGTCGAAGTCCCAGACAGTTTTGAAGAGTTATTGATTTTGTCAAAAAGTGCTGACAAGATCCAACAATGTTGTCCATCTGAAAATTATGAATATCCAGAAAGATCAGACTACCTAATAAAAAATCCTTATTACTCAATTTAAATAGTTTTTCGTAATACGAATAATTTGTTATTTTCATTAAAATACGGTAATTTTCTTTAAAGACAGTGTGTTATTAAATTTGACCATAACCGATTTCGCGCCGGATCGTGCGACGCGGTCGTGGATTGGCGCGAAAAGCAATTATTTGTCCGTCTTCAATTTATCCGTCTTCAATTTATATCGTATTAACTGACAATCGGTCTTTAAAAGTTTGAGTTTGTTTTTTTTCGTATTATCAAAAAATACTAATATCTCAATACAATTTGCTTTAAAGTGTCTGTTTACTCATTTTCAATTTTAGTTTTAATCAATTCAGAATCCCCATTCATTAATGGAAAGCTTCATTTTGAGCATAACGGCATTTGAAAACCCCTAAAACAGGTGGTGGCACCCATTTTGCACTGCCTTCGGCCGTTTTGGGTCAATGGGCACCGCTTACTTTTTTTTTGTTAAAAATATCAATAATTGAGTGATTACGAGTAGATTAAAATAAAATTTGAAAATCAGTACACTTTAAATCTAGATCTTTTAAAAAATGTTATCTCCAATTTTCTCACTGATTTTAATATTTAACAAAAAAATCGATTTGACAATTTGATGCCCATGTAATCGAAATTTTAAAAGAATTTTCAAGTTTTTTGAAATTTTCCAACATTTTCAGATGGATGCACAGTAGCGGTCAAAAAGAAACACCCCCTCAGTATTACTGTATAACTCCGCGCATAGTTGGAATTTTTGATGAAATTTGGATATGATATGCAATACATGACTGGAATCTAAATTCTCAAGTTCCATAAAAATTTTGCATACCAGAGCACATTTTCAAAATGGTCAAAATTAAAGTTTTTAATATTTTTAAATTGTTTGAATTTTGGAAGTTTTCCAACATTTTCAGATGTAGAAATTTATGCTGATTTTAAAAATATATGTATGTTTCAGCACTATATCTTTCATAGATTCTAAAATTCAAATTTCAAAATTGTCAAAATGAACATTTTCAATATATTTTTTTAAATTTTTGAATTTTTGAACTTTTCCATCATTTTCAGATGGAAATAACATTTTCAGGTGTAGAAATTTGTGCTGATTCTAAAAATATATGTTTCAGCACTATATCTCTAATAGATTCTAAAATTCAAATTTTAAACTTGTCAAAAAAGAAAACTAGGTTAACAATTGTTTTCCTCTTTCAAATTACCTGCAAAATTGAAGCAGCAAACAACAAATTTTGAACATTTCCACTTGTTATAGTAATCTCATTCGAATAAATAAAATCGATTAATGCTGTCAGCGACTCCTTCGGAATGTCTTTCATCTCAATTCTCGTCTTTTTCATCTCAATCATTCCATTTGTAAACATTGCTCGAAAGTACGGGCTCGCCGCGGCAAGAATATATCGATGTGCTCTGATCACTTCTGAATCTATCTGAAATTGGGATTCTTGGTTCGAACGACGTTAGAAATACAACGACTTACCACAATTTCAACGTCGCACAGTTCCTCACTATCTTTAAATTGTTTCATACATTTCATAATTTCAGCCGGTTGGTATTCATTTCTAAAATCGATGCTGGTTTCAGCTCCATTCATAACTAAAAAAGAAATTCAGTGATTTTACAATTTTCATCAAAAATTCTACCTTTCCACTCATCAAACTTTCTTTTCAGCTCATTGGCTAGACCGCTATTGTGTGAGCAACTTGGAAGTTCTGAAAATAAAACAGTTTTCAAAAAAATAATAGAAATACAATTTTCACCATCCGTCTCCATTTCGGCCATCTGACCACGATCGAATTTTGGTGAATTTTTGATACTCGGAAATGTCCCAAAAATTGCTCGACCATACACCGGTTCAAACTGAAAAAAACAAAGCTAAATACTAGAAAAGGACACGAAAAAACACTTGTTCTCGTATTTATGTACGTAAGTATTCGTGTGAAATTACAAAACAATTGGCCTTGATACAACATGACACAATGGCGGAATTGAAATTAATGGGAATGAGGAGGGTTGTAGAAAAAAAGAACATATTTTGAGACAAGAAACAAACAGCGAATAAAATAACACAACACACAAAAAAACAATAGGCAGAAATACACAATGAGAGTCTGAATGTCATTTTGGTTGACGGCGAGAAAGTGCTTAAAGGGAAGGGTAAAGGTCATATTTATTTCGAATTGTTTTAATATAAATTGAATACGGTTTTCAGAACAATGTTCGTTCTTGTAATTGAAGCTTGGGTCTCAAAAGAGGCATGAATTATAGGGAGTTTCCATAGGAAGATGATGGAAATTTAAAAAAAAACGATAGAAATTTTAGACGATAGAAATTTTAAATGACCCACAGAATTTTCAGTACAATTCGAATGAAATTGAAGGAAAATGAGACAGAACAAAAAAATTCAAAGGAGGACTTAATGAATACATCTGTGATGAAAATAGACTTCATTCTCATTTCAAATCTGTTTTTAAAATTTTCAAAAACCACATAGAAGCCGAGAAAATGAGCCGAGGGTAGGCCAAGTGTTTGGAGGCACATGTGTTCGTTTTCTTATAAAGCATTTTCCATGGTTGAAAAAATAGACGAAGTAGAATCCGATTTCCCATTTAATGATTTAATTTTATTTTTCGTGTTGCTTCAGGCTAAACGCTTCTACCGGGTGCGTGGCCTAACTTTTTCAACGCACGAACACTTGTGCCTCCAAACACTTGGCCTACCCTCAATGAGCCTCAAAACAATGGCCTAGAAAAAGTGACCACCGGCGAAAACTAGTCCGCGGGCATTATGATATGAAAAATCCAAAAACAAATGAAAAAACATTTAAAAAAAGGACTAATATAAGCATTCTGCATAACTATTTATTACTGAAACACGAAAAAAGTCTATAGTAAAAAGTTCGGCCAGATGAACACGTTTTCTAGGCCATTGTTTTGAAGTTCATTTTCTCGGCTTCTAGGTGGTTTTAGAAAATTTTAAAACCAGATTTGGAATCTTAATGAAGTCTATTTTCATTTAAGATACATTTATTATTTCCGTAAAGCCCTCCTTTAAGTTGGCAAAGAATTCGCACTTTTTTCATGAAATCTTAAAGGTGGTGTACCACTACATGTTTTGTTATTTTTTGCTACAATATAATTTATACAGTTTTCACAGAGAGAGAGAGAGAGAGAGAGAGAGAGAGAGAGAGAGAGAGAGAGAGAGAGAGAGAGAGAGAGAGAGAGAAATAGAAAAATGCGATTTTAGCAGAAAAGCCTGTCAAAAGAAGCAGTGAAATTTGGAGGTTATTGCCCAAATTAAAATCAGAAGGCCCGTTTTTAATTGCGAGCCGATGAAGAGGTCTATTTTCAAAAATTACCTTTTTTCAGTATTTAAATTTTAAAAGTTAAAACATGGCGGGTTCTTAATTTTTGCCGCTTCTAATAGATTTGGTACCTAATTTGTCAAAGCCCCCAAAAAATGGAAAAGTAAGTTAACAAATGATATGGGTCTATACCGGACGGGTACCTAATTCGAACAATGACCACCATGTCCAGTTTTAATTGAAGATATAAATTTATTTTTTATTTTTTATCGAACTTCGGCTACATCCGAAATTAAGAAAACTAATTTTTAAAATTTATGTTTAAAATTTTGAACACATGATTTTTTTTTTGAAAAAAATGGTTGTCTTAGGCCAAATTAGGTCTAGAAAAAAATTGATCTTATATTTTAAAAAATTAACTTCGAAACATGTTTTTTTCATCAGCGAAAAATCGAAGCATGAATTAACAAAGCTCATTCAAAAAAATTTCAAACTCAACAACTTGTTCATCAAAAACCGGAAATGTTCGATCTAGTGAATGAATATGCACTCAAGAAAATGCACACACAAAATCGAAGTAAAAAAAAACAAAAGAAGATGTGGATATAGGTGGCAAAAACAAGAGGCTTCAAGTAGTAGATACTAGTAGAAGGAGGGGGGGGGGGGCTCTGCCGCCAAAAAAAAGAACTATGTACATACATAAATATAAATATAAAAGAGAGCAAGTAGAGCAATAGACACTGAACTCATCGAAGGGAGAGAGAGACACTTTGTGAAAAAAACGAGTGTAGTTTTGAGAAGGAAAAAAGCTATCCAAAAAAAGCATAAGGGGAAAAAAAGAAGGAAGCGTAGAAATTGGTTGTTTTGCTGGGGGTATGTAGTGGAATTCCTTCCTTCTTTCTTTTCTTTTTTTTTTTGAGTTGTTGGGTATTTGCATTAAAAATTCGTTTGGAATTGAGAGAAGGGAAAGGATTAAAGAAACGAGTCATTTAGAAAGAAGGGTGAGCTTCTTTTCATGTCAAAGATTTCTATCAAACATCAGCAATTTTTGATGTAAGCTCTAACTTTGAGCTTGAGTTAAAGGTTGTGTTATCCGAATTTTCAGCCGATTTCTAAACGTCACCGAAAATGAAAACTAATAAAAATTTGGAGAAAAAAACCTGCGCAGAGTTGGACGACAATTATTTTAAAGACAGTTTATCAGTTAATCTGGAAAAAAATTTAGGGTTACACTGTATTTAAAGGAGGACTTTACGGAGCTATTGATTTGTCTGGGATGAAAATAGACTTCATTCTCATTCGAAATCTGTTTTTAAAATTTTCTAAAATTACGTAGGAGTCGAGAAAATGAGCTTTAAAACAATGGCCTAGAAAAAGTGTGAAAACTAGTCCGCAGGCATGAAAAATCTAAAAAAATGAAAAAGCATAAATTAAAATGATACAAATATTTAAAAAGGACTAATATGAGCATTATGCATAAGTATTTATTAACGGAACACAAAAAAGCTCATAGGAAAAAGTTAGGTCAACTTTTTCTAGGCCATTGTTTTGAATCGCCATTTTCTCGGCTTCTAGGTGGTTTTAACAAATTTTAAAAACAGAGTTGGAATGAGAATGAAGTCTATTTTCATTTAAAGTACATTCGTTATCACCGTAAAGACATCCTTTAATACCAAAAAAATATTAATATCTATTGATCGATTTCTAATTTATTAGTTAAATTTTGATTGTTTGACTGGAATTTTAAAATTGCTTACTGGTACTCTATCTTTAAGAACTGTATTTCCAGTGCTCAGCTTAATTCTCTAATCGATTAAAATTTCATAATTATCTCCGTTCCGCTGCCTTTAAAAACTCGTAATTGAGAAAACGCATTATTTTCAGAGAATGACTTCAAAAAACATTATTTTTACTTATTAACCCTCAAAATACTCAAGAACTCCAGTAAATGTCAAAAAAGTGCATTAATAATTGATTCAAACAAAAAATAAAAGGTCGTTTTCTGACAGCAAGAACATCAAAAACAATATTCGTTTTGTCACATTTATTTGTAGGCGGTGGTTGATAAGAAATTGGTGAGAAAAAATATAATGTTTGATGAATAATTTGTGAGAAAACGTTTTTAAAACATTAAGACAATTGAAAACAAATGATTTTTTTGAAATTCAGATCGAAATCTTAAAAAAAAAGAGAACAGAGCTTTTCGCTTCAATTATAAATTTCTAAATTTTAGAAAAAACATGTTTAAAAGTAAATAACCCCCATAGTCAAAAATAAAGTGTTTCATTGTTATAGTGGCCAATGAAAAAACCAAAAGAAAAAAAAACAATAATAAAAGCTGGATTACAATCCACAAAATCTATCAATTGAGACAACCAAGCCATTGAGACGCAATCACAGAGAGAAAGAAAAAAAAAGCATATTTACTGGCTGATGGAAACAACAACAAAATATGAAGAGAATCCAATGATACTATTAGAAAACTAACAGGCATAAATGCCGCCATGTTATAATTAACTAGACGTTTAAATGAAGAAGGTGGTTTCAAGGGAAATGAGGAACTTTCACCTCATAATGCGCAAAGCGAATCATCAGAAAAAAACGTGAAACCTGCCCTCCGCCAATGTCACTTGAATGATCTGGTGTTGCGCAACCAGCGAAAGTTTGTTCATGTCAAGAAGGCTTACGCGTTGAAAAAAATCTATTGAACATTTTTTTCTTTTTCAAAAACTGATACTTCATTAACAAACAAACGGGAAAAAAAACAAAAACAAAAAAATATCGGTGCCTCATGCTGGAATCGAACCAGCGACCTTCTGTTTACTAGACAGACGCTCTGCCACTGAGCCAATGAGGCGATGGGGAAAGAAGATAAAAAGTGGTAAATGTTGTTGTGTTATTCGTTGGCCTTTTTGACCGGCCGCATGCTATACTTCTTACGGGTGTAGAAGTTACGGCATGTGCCGATCATCGCTGTTGTTCTTGAGATTTGAATGAAAAATGTGACTTCAGCATCTGAAAGGAAAATATATCGTTGAATGAGGGGGTTTAAGGCTTACTGTTTAAACTGGCCCGTGCTAGAGGTGCAAACGCGGACAATGCATTGTCGACCATCTCTAAAACAACATTTTTCGAAACAGAATCGTTGTTTCGTGCTTTGAATTCAACAGAATACGTCGGGGTTTTTCCATCATCTTTTGTTTTCATATTCTGGCTCACGACTTCCATAATAACCTCGCTCAATTTTTGTAAATCCACATTGAACGTGTGTTCTACCGGGATCACTCTCTGAATTTTTCTATATAGTATTCAAATATATGCATTTTTTGAATCTTACCTGTAGAAACCGACACCTTGGTGACTGCTGCGCTAGATCTACAGCTGTTTCAGCAAGTTCTGCGATTTTTGCGTCTTTCACGCTAACAAAAATGCAATTTTTCACTCCCGTTGGCCTTTGTATGCATCTTTTCTGCTTTTTATTCTGTTTTTCTCCCTTTGTCACTGGTTTCCGTTCATTATCACAAGCCTAAAACGATTTTAGAGAAAAACAATATACGGTTCATTCGATTACTTTTTTCAGAGCGTCTGCAATATCTTCGTCTGATTCTTCATCACTTTTTGCTGTTTTTTCGTCCGTATTCACGTTCGTCGTAGTTTCTATAGCAAGAGTTGAAATACCTAAAGGCTCGAATTAAGAAAATCCCTTCTAAAATGAAGTAAAAATCACCATTTTTTGTATCTTCCAAAATTTCATCAATGATACTGTATGCTTCTTGAAGAGCCTGTTTTTCGTGTCCCTCACATGTAAAGAAAAGTCCAGTTACGCCAGCTTCTACGGATTTTTGTTTGACACTATGAAAAAAACGTATTTTTTTTTTGAAAAATAAATTACCAAACTTACTTATGATTCCATCGATTATGTTTCCGTTTTCTATCGTCTCCCATTTTTAAGAAATTGTCTGGAAATTTATTTCATTATGAAAAAGGTAAAAATCTGTGATAATTATAATAAAATTAAAAAATAATAAAAACAAAGTAACGCGTAAAATGAGGGACTAGGTTTCTCAAACAGCGCGGACTAGTAAACGCGAGTATAAATTTCTAGTCCGCCGATTTTTGGAACTATTTTTCTTCTGAAAATGTTAAACAAAAAAAGTTTTGAGTTCAAAAACCGGCTTCCACGTAAAAAGAGCATCATTTTGATATATTGTTTATCCGTATTTCATAACATACTGATTTAATTTTGTGAAAAATTAGAATATTCGTTAAAACGAATCAATTTTCTCTTTTTTTAAAACCCCCCTCTCATTTCAATATTCTTGTTCATCTCAATAAACGATCATAAATTGTCATCTGTTACAGTTTCACATTTGAATTGAATAGAACAAAGGTAATTCGTAAGTAGATTGCTATCAAGTTACTCGAAAAAAGTCTTGGACTGGTTTCGATTGAAACAGAAGCAATTGACCGAAAATTATGAAGCGATCGGTTGTAGAAGAAATTGAGAAAATGAAATATAGAAGTACAAAAAAATACGTGAACATTTTTTTTGTGAAGCGTCGAAGTCAGAGTTCAAAAAGCAATTGGAAAAGAGAGTTTTCACCACTTTTGAAAAATTATTACCACAATATCTTTAACAACTTTTTCAACAAAAATATAGAAATTTAAAAGAAAACTACTAACAAAATAATTGAGAGTAAGAGCCAGATATATTCAAACATTTCAAAAATAAAATAAATATCCCCACCATTCCATTATCCACGACAATCTCCGGCCTGATCGTCCTCACAAAATCGCGATTCGGCGGGGGAGTTACCGAACGATTAAAAGTCCACATTGTTTAACAGAAAATTTTCTATTTTTTTCCAAAATAATCAGAATATTTAATGCGTTACGCAACACGATGCCAATGAAGATGCAGACCAATAAGAATGAGAAGCAGAAACAAAATGATTGCACGATCGCGGCAGCACTTGTTTGATTTTGTAGCAGTCGTCTCCATTTTTCTCTTCGTCTACAACACTATTTCGTTCATTTATTGTCAGCTGTAAGTCAATTTCTTCAAGTCAAACAGCTTCTGGTATATATTTATGTGTTTAGAACATTATTTATCTATAAATATATATTTACTATGTACCAATTACGCTCGATTATTTGATTGTCTATTGGTTTTTCGATCGAAAATAAATAATTGTGTTGAGAAACTAGGGGTAGTTTCTGGAAAAAAGTTAGTTTTCTACAGGTCCGGGATCAATCCGGCAAAGAATTATAGCTTATTCATTCTTGAATGTTTATGAAAACTAAATAGAATACAAACTTCTTAAGCGCTCTAAAAAAAATTGAAATTCTCGTTCAAGATGAAAAAAAGTTATGGCTTTTCGAAATTTCAATTCATTTTTGAAATATTGAATTTGATCGAAATCTGTAGGTTATTATAAAGCTGTGTATTCGTGTTTGGAAACTCCTTCTAAAATTTTGAATATCGGTTTAGTAGTTTTATGCGAACCAATTCTCATTGAGATAAAATTAGTTTGCTCCATGATATCATCCAAAAACTGACCACAATCCCAAAAATGAATGTTAAAGAAGGACGTTATGTAGATAATAACTGTACCTTAAGTGAAAATAGACTTCATTCTCATTCCAAATCTGTTTTTAAAATTTTCTAAAACCACCTAGAAGCCGAGAAATGAGCTTCAAAAGAATGGCCTAGAAAAAGCAGCCACCTGGCCGAACTTTTTCCTATGAGCTTTTTTCGTGTTTCGTTAATAAATAGTTATGCAGAATGATTAAATAAGTCCTTTTTTTTTATATGTATTTTTTAATTTTTTAAATTTTTCATGCCCGCGGACTAGTTTTCGCCGGCGCAAACTTTTTCTAGGCCATTGTTTTGAGGCTCGTTTTCTCGGCTTCTAGGTGGTTTTAGAAAATTTTAAAAACAGATTTGGAATGCGTATGAAGTCTATTTTCATCCAATATACATTCACTAGCTCCGTAAAGTCTTTCTTGAACATTCATTTTTGGAATTGTGGGTAGTTTTTAATAACTTATTTGTTTTAATAACTTATTTATAACTTTGCTAAATCTGTAATGTAAATTTGCAGAATTATTCTTGAGAATGTTGCAAATTTTCTATAAATATTTCACCTGTTTTTAGGGTGAAACTTGTTGCTTCAAAATTCTAGTCAATTGATTAAATAAGGACCTTCTAGGACCATGACTGAATCCCCCGAACTTTTTGACAAAATTTGAACTTTGGAGATTCATAAATCGGTTCAAGCATATCGATTGAAAATTCTTGAAATTTATAAATAGCTCATTTTTCAACTACTTTACTATTTTTTACGAAATTCTAATGGCGGGGATAAAAATTATGAGGTGTTATGCTTCCTTTAAAGGAGGGTTTTACGGAGATTATGAATGGGCCTGGGATGAAAATAGGCTTCAGACTCATTCCAAATCTCAATTTAAAATTTTCTAAAACCACCTAGAAGCCGAGAAAACACGCCTCAAAACAATGGCCTAGAAAAAAGAGCCACCGGCGAAAACTAGTCCGCAGGCATGAAAAGTACAAAAAAATGAAAAACAAAACATAAATTAAGATGAAAAAACATTAAACAGGACTATTATAAGCATTATGCATAACTATTTATCAACGAAACACGAATAAAGTTCATACGAATAAGTTCGGCCAGGTGGCCCTTTTTTCTAGGCCATTGTTTTGCGGCGTGTTTTCTCGGCTTCTAGGTGGTTTTAGAAAATTTTAAATACAGATTTGGAATGAGTATGAAGCCTATTTTCTTCCCAAATGCATTCATAATCTCCGTAAAGCCCTCCTTTAAGACATATAATGAAATTTTATAATGAAACTTCATTCAGTTACATAAAAAGTGAATTAGAAAGTATATCTTCGACCAAAACCATTAAAAGTGATTAATACAGGTGTACTTGGCACAAATATTTTTTGAATAATATTGCAAGTTGCATTTCGATATGAGCAATGAATCAATATCATAAGAATTGCAGCGACTGATCCGTGGGTAGCGATGATTATAAAGCAAAGCAAATTGAGATCTAAAATTCGATTGTTTTGTTTGATGTTTTCTCTTTAAGCAATAGCAATACCGTGATTAAAATACTGAAAATTGAAAGAAAAAATAATGTAGAAGATTGGAATGAGGAGTAGAACAACAGGCACTGCCAACTGTAGACAAATTGCGATGAAAAATTTGCGTTGAAAATGTAAAGTCCTGTTAGAAATGTTGATTTTCTCGCTGAATAAGTAAAATGTGGTGAGGAGAAAATAACTAATAATTTGGAGACTATAGAAAATCATGGCGAAAAACATGGAATACATTGGAAGTCGTCGATCTAGATGAAGGATATAGAGGTATGGACGCTGATATAATTCTTGAGGAATGAGAGGAAGTGTTTCTTTGTAGAATCGTATTCCAACATCAGTTCCAGGACTGGAATAGGTTGTTGGTAACACAAATGTGAATGCTATTAAATAGTTGAACACTGCTATGAAGGTTCGAAGCCTTGAATCCAATACACCATCATTGTTATATTTGACCAATTGAAAGTAGCGGTTTTCAAAGGTTGCTGTAAATAAGGCACCGATCGTACCACATAATGAAGTCAAGAAATAAATTTGAAAAGAAAATGGAATTCCGATTGTCTTTAGAATGCCCATAGGGTATCCCATTGCTGCTGGAAACATGACCACAGGGGTAACTAGTGACGAAATGGTGATGTCGAGAAATGCACTCCTTTAATAATTTGTAAATTAATTTTAGTATTTGCCCAACTTAAAACGGATGGGATCATACCAAAAATGCAAAATCATCAATGTGATTTTGATGCTTCTCATTTTAATAGGAGTATGAAACCAAATTAAAAATGCAGAAAACAAGTGCAACGGAACTTCCACAATTGTCATACAGTGTAAAATCGTCGAATAAATATAATCTTGTTTTAAATACGGGTCCGAAAAATCACCCATTTTTTTAAATAAAGAAAAATAATAATAATTCTTTAATCTTTTCACATCACTTTTTAACTTTATTGTCCACCGCCCACAGTTGCAAAAAAAGTAATTAAAAATATCCTTTTTCAGCTGCAGGTTTTTGGAAGTAATGTTTCGAAGAAAGGGGAACGAAATAAGATTCGTTCGAGAAAATGACAACAAAATAATGACCTAGAAAAAGTTTCCACCTGGCCGAATTTATCAACAAAAAATTAGTTCTGAGAAAAAAATGCACTTATTAAGATATTTGATAAATTCTCGGAAAATTAATTTTTTTCCCATTTGAGTCAGAATCTTAAAAATTAAGATAAAAATTTCTAAATAAAATGTTTCCTGAATATTTGTTACTTTTTTTTGGAATTTCACAACGTTCAAAAATTTTATATTATTTAAAAAAGTGAATTTGAATAGTCAAAAATCGACATAAACACTTCAGGAGAGAGTGATTTTCCATGGAGCGAACTTGTAACATATGTAAATATTTAAATTTTTCCCCAGTGAAAATATTTTTCAGTATTATTAAGCTGAAATTTGTTGGCCACTCATTTTTAGCTGTTCCACTTATAATCTCAAAGGCGCCGCGACTGCAACGCGTGAGACCAAATGAAAAATTTGAATTTGAGCGCGTTGCGGTCGCGTCGCCTTTAAAGGCAGCTTGTTTGTTATTAACATACGATCGAAATCCAAGGCGAAAAATAAAAATTGGAATGGAGACCAAGGTGGTCGAGAAAAAAATACCACTATGTAGCCACATTCAAATAATTGTGTTTCGCGCCAAATCAGACGGAGTTGCGCGACCCGGCGCACATTCAAATTTTCATTTTTGCGACTTTAGACTACTACTATTACGCATGTAATATCGGTGTGATTTTGCATAAATAGCATTGTACTAATGAGAGAAAGCTCTAATTTTTTAAACTAGGATCAGGAAGGGTCAAATTAACTGAACATCTATCTTTAACGTCTAGCTGCTGCAGCTGAAAATTAGCGGCCAAGAAAATTTAGCTTGACAATACCTAATGTTGTATTTTTAAATCCGGTTATAGTAAAACTATCCCATGCAACAATAATTCAAATGAAATTGAATTTAAAATATTAAACCTCAAAATTCACTTTTTTCTAGAAAATCCTTTCACTTTCACTTTTCTTATCATCTAATTTTGCATGAAGTTCTAAAAAATGTATCACTTTCACTTACACGATTTGTGGCAGCAAAAAATACTTGACGAAAAACGACAATTAATATCATTCTAAATATGCATAAGGGGGATTTTCTACATAAAATTAACTACACAAAAGTAAGTGGAAATATTTTTAAAAGCTCCAAATACTATTTTCATCCTGATTTTATCGATTTCTCTGGATTTTCAGCGTTGATAAAAGTCCAACGATAAAAACCAACAAATAAAACAAGGAATCGAACCAGACATTTTGAGGAGAACAACAATTTTCAGAATCACATGAGTTGGAAAAGAAAAGAAGTTTCAAATTTTCTGAATTTAGACTTGAAGAAGTTTAACAAGGAAAGTGTTTAAGCTCGGCTTAACGGATTTTAATGGAACATTGGTTATTCGAAAGAGCATAATCGATTTTTTTTATTCTTTGTAAATATGGCACAGGTCGTCAGTTTTGGGGCATCAAATTATGGAAAATCGTTATAATTTGTAACTTTAAAAGAGGACTTAAAGGAGGGCTTTACGGAGATCATAAATGTACCTTAAATGAAAATAGACTTCATTCTCATTCCAAATCTCTTTTTAAAATTTTCTAAAATCACCTAGAAGCCGATAAAATGAGCTTCAAAACAATGGCCTAGAAAAAGTGGTCACTTCCCTTGTCAATCAATTTTAGCAGTATTTTTTCGTTGATTTTTTCAGTCTGAACTGTTTGAATTTTTGATTTTCCTGATATTTTTCTATTCTTTGTATACAAAAAAATTTGTTAGAACCGATTCAGAAATATTTTACGAAATTTTCACTCGATTTCAAAAAGTCACTTTCACTCTCTTTTTCTTATCAACCAATTTCCTGCATGAATTCATAAAAAATGTATAAAAAATTTCGTTTTCACGACATGTGATGGCAAAAATAAACACTCGACGAAATGATAATTTATCTTCATTGTGATGCATATAACGAGGTTAATCTTCTACTTAAAACTGTTATCTACACTCTTTTTCGCTTTTAACCATTTGAGAAGATTAACATCTTTGCGGGATCCTCCTTCTTCTGGAACAAGAATCTGAAAAAAGTTGTTTTTAATTCAATAGAAACCAGAAAAAAACCTGTGGAAGTACTCCTTTCCTAGAATCGGTGGTGGCTGATTGAACAGATGTGTAAACTCCGGAAAAACCAGGGAAATTGGTGACCAAATCCGACTTGAAAAAAAAGTAGAGAGAATTCGAGGTGGAAGTGATTGAGGGAGGGATTTTGGTGCCAGAATAGCTGAAAATAAGTACAAATAGGTACAAAAAAGTTGAATACATTTGAGGAATTGAAGAAGAACTAACCTTCCGATCAGTGGGTAGGAATTGTTCGAGCCGTCATAGATATAAATAATGTCGTAGCCATCCTCGGTGTTGAACGCAACAAATTGAAGATTGATTCTGGAAAAGGGAAGATTGGAGCCGGAGGGGGGACACTTTGGAGTTCTATAACTTGGCCAAAATCAATCGGTTTCTCAGCAGTTTTGATTTCTAAAATCAGAACTTTCAAAGTTCATAATATGGAGAAAAAAACTTCAGTGGAGGTTTAAAATGTTAAATATAATGTTTTTTTTTCAAAAGTTATTCTACCGATCTTTAAAGGAAGGGTACTACTTACTTTACTGACAATTACTTGGCTTATTAAGTGGCTTAAAGACATTGGGTCAGTTAATTTGACCCTACCAGATTTCAATTTGAAAAATTAGACTTTTCTCTCATTAGTACAATTTGCAATTTATTTGAAATCACACCGATAAATACACGCTTCATAGCAATGGTCCAAAGTTGAAAAAATCAAAATTTGAATGTGCGCCGGATCGTGCGTTTTTGGCGCGAAACATCATTATTTGAATGTGGCTACATATCGGTATCTTTTTTTGGACAAGGGCTCACATTCGAATTTCGATTTTTTGCCTTGAACTTGGATCGTGTTAACTGACCAGATACCTTTAAAGACAGGGTGCCAGTTATTTTTACCCCATATGGATTTAATTGTGAAAAATTCATCTTTCTACCGACATTCTAGTATATTCCATGCGAAATCCCGACGAAAAAAAACAATTTTGTAGTTCCGTCCGGTAGATGAAAAAAATTATTTTCAAATTCCCGCCGTACGCTCACGTACGCTTTTTGGCGGGAAGCACAACAATTTGAATTTTTTACATTTTTTTCAAAACTGTTATTTTTTAATTTTTTTAGTGGAAAATGTTTCTTTTCAGTAGAATAACATAAGTAAAGTATGGTGCGATCAGTTTCAAACAATTTTGAGGCAAATTTTATTGAAATACCCGAAAAATAAGAAAAATTCAAAAAAATTCAAAAAACTCAAAAACAAACAAAAATTGTTAAAAAACGATAATGACATTTTTAGAAATCTAAAATGATATGTCAAACTGATCTATTTTTCGGAAAACTGATTTTTTGGGTCGCTGATGAATTGTGTCCATGAAATCTGTAAATGTTTCATTTGTTTCAAAAAAAAATAAACTACAATACCTGTGAAATAATAATTTATTTGCGAAACGTACGTATATTTAATCTGCTTTCAAAATTATAACGAAATTTTCATTTTTGGATGAAAATTGGGAAAATCAACGTTTTTCCCGCATTTTATGAGGAATCCCGGTTAGTTCCTGTAAGAAAAATTAATTTGACACTTATTAAAAATAATTAATGACTTTCAGCAAAAAAAAAGGCTGAAAATCGGTCAAAAACGAAAGAAATTTGAAAAAAACACACAAAAAATTCAAAAATTCAAATTACCGCGCACACACATGACTGCTGTTCATTGGAGCGCACATGAAAATTCAAAACACGCGGTAATTTAAAATCTTATCGCCGCAGCGGCGAAATTTTTAACTGGCACCCTGTCTTTAAGCTCAGATCATAAAGCTTGGAACACTGTTTTTAAGACGGTATACAATTGTCTCTTATCGGAATTTTCTGAATCTTCAGACTTACACGTGATTTTCAGGTGCGATGAGAAGATAAGAACACGAAATATTGTTTGGATAATTGTCGGGAAAACTCGGCGATGTCACAATTCCAAATGTCTGCGCATGAAGTGGGCTGGAACATGTGTTCGCAGGAATGAAGACGTTCCCGACTTTAAAGAAATTATGTTATAGTTTTGATATTTGTTTATTACCTATAACACTATCATATTTGATTGCGAACCCGCGGAACGTTGTTGTTAAATCAGAAGTGAAAAGCAATGTAGCTTCGGAATCCATAATACTTATTTCTTGGCCGGTTCTATCACCAGAAAAGCTGGAAATGATAATATTTTTTAAATTTCAATAAATTTTAATTAATTACTTTTTGAAGGAAACTGTCTCATCACCGATTCCCTCGAAGACGTTAAGAAAATCATAGGGATCCTCGGTTTTGAAATCCAGAAAAGTCAGGTGAATATAATGGCCAACTGGTACTGTAATAGTGTACAAAATGTTCATATTGTTTCCATAATTGTTAGGATAGTTTGGAGAATAAATAACTCCAGATGATTCGTTGTAGGAAGTTTGACAAACTGCGAAGGATGATAAAAATAGAATACAAATCGCGAATTTTAGTCTCCGTTGCATCTTGGTCAGGTGTTTAGCTACTGTGCCAAAAACACACACACATTCGAAAGTTTATTCCGGTGTGAACTTGTACCAAAAGCTGGGTAAACAGTTTCTCTGCAAAGATCAAATAATTTTTTCAGTTTAATTGTGAGTTTTTAAAAAAACCGGCGAGCTAAAGAAAAAAAGTATCGATGATTTTTCCATGAGTTCTTTTTTTTATCAGAAAAGTGTGGAGATGGCAGAGGGGGATTATATCGAGCAAAAAACGATGACTATTATGTTTCTGATGCTTATTTCTTTGATTTGAGTACATATTAAAAAGAAAAGAATTTGTAGATTATGACAGATTATCGAAAAATTTCGAACAATTTCCGGGTTAGATCGAATTCTTTTAGGGACAAGGGAATGAGTCAAGAATTAGGCGGTTATTGTAGTCAGTTGAAAAAGCTCAAAGTACTCAACTTTCTGTGAAAAATGAATAAATTTTAAAGTTGGAATTTTTTGAAAAACTGCCATAAATATCTACAGTAGTCTATTATCGTGTGAAAATATTTTAAAAATTTTCTTGTGTGTTCCTTTAATGCTCTTGGTTACTGTTGGAATATTTTTAATATTTTTTTAGTTATAAAATTTCTATTAAAGTTTCATTAACTTTTTTTCTGTCAGCCCACAAAACTATGTTTTCACTAACTTAAAATGAATTTTTTCATAACAAAAAATTTTTTGAAACCATATTTTCTGTAAAAATTGGAAGTCTAAAATTATTATTTCTAAATTAATTTAAAATTAATTCCAGGCAAACATTTTTTTTAGAAAAATTCATTCATCTACACTTTTTATATTTATTCACCAAATAGATACAGAAAAAGAATACCAAACAATAATAAAACCATGAAAAAATTACTGTCCCATGCATACTTATATATTCTGACCTTGGGAAATATGTTACTTTCCCATTGTTTCGATTCCCAATCCCAAGCAATGCAAAAATGATAATAATTGGATTTGTTGGTTTGTGCTCAGTGACATTTTATTCTTCTGATTCGCTTTCGCGACATACACAATGCAAGTTACCAACGATGCTCCGTCTCCAACACAGCATGCAAATTATCGTAAAACGTGTGCCAGCGAGACAAACCGTGGCTTTATTTCCATTTCCGAATAGTTTTCGTCCATTTCCTCAGTAGAAAGTGTTAGGATGTCGAGTGCGACAACTGTAGCGACGAATCTAGAGAATTGCCCTTTCACTCTTTGGGATAATTGTGTAGTTTTCAATGGTAGATGGATACAGGCGCGTCAGGTCAGATTTAAGACCGTAGGAGGTGCCGAAGGGGTATGTTATTAGTTTTCTAAGAGTTTTTGTTTATTTTTTTTTAAATTTTTAGGTCTGGCAATCTGTGCATCGAAACACAAAACCTCAAGGAGCAGAGGCTGATGGAGTGAGCATAATTGCAAAGGTCAAGAAATCGGGTAAAAATTACATTGTTTTAGTAAAACAATATAGAATTCCAATCGGAAGAGTTTGTTTGGAGCTACCAGCAGGTTTGTCAATAAACATTAAAACTAAAACCTCGAAAAATGTGCGCTCTCAGGTTTGATAGATGAAGGAGAGACCGCAGAACAGGCCGCAATTCGAGAACTAAAAGAGGAAACTGGTTACTCATGTGCTAAAGTGATTAATCAGTAAGTGATTGTAAATTTTCTAAAATTTTGAAAACAGCGCTTGACTTTTAGATCAACCGAATGTTTCCTAGACCCTGGTTTGACTGACGATTCACAATGCTTCGTTATTTGCGAAATTGACGGAGACGCGCCGGAAAATAAACACCCGGAACAGAAGCTCGATAGTACTGAATCGATTGAGGTTGTTCTTGTGGAATACTCTCAGCTTTTACAATACTTGAAGTGAGAATTAAAAATAGAAAAACAGGAAACTGAATATTATTTTACAGAAGCGTCGAAAAATCCGTCGTCGTTGAAGCAAGCTTGTATGCTTATGCGCTCGGTGCTCACTTTGCTAAAGCCTTCATTAATTAGAATTGAAGATGTGGGATTTTTATCAGAGCTTATTTCACTTTAATATTTATTACAACATCATTCCATAATATTTTTTAGTATTATTACAAAAGCGGTGATCCTGTAATATGGTGGCTTTCATTTGACCGGTGTCTTATAGAGGTTTTATGAATTCATGTTTCTTATAGTGAATAAAGAGCTATGTTTTTGGTTTATGTAATGGACCTATGCAGAAACTAAAAATGCTGCAAAAAATAGCAAACAAATGCAAAAAAATCAATGCAGAAACTTGCAAAAACTTGCAAGAAATGTCAAGAAATTGCAATTTTTTGCAGCCGATTTACGGGAAAAATACGGTAATCGTTGCGAGACCATCAATGAAAACGGCTCTTGACCGTATTTTTGGACGCACACCTGTGAAATTTGTGAGGGTCTCGCAGCGAAGAGTATGAACCTTTGATGGTCTCGCAGCGATTTTCGTATATTTCCCGTAAATCTGCTGCAAAAATTGCAATTTCTTGACATTTCTTGCAATTTTTTGCAAGTTTCTGCATTGAATTTTTTGCATTTGTTTGCAATTTTTTGCAGCATTTTTAGTTTCTGCATAGGTCCATAAGAATTTTTATTATCCAAATTAATTTTACCTTCAGTGCATGCAAAGTTACACATACATCTATGAATTTTCAAAATCTTAAAAACAGCGCTATTCAATTCGAACACTGTCTAACAAAAAAACTATTTTTTCAGTTTTTAAGAGAAACATTATAATGTGCACCCCTAACACCCTGCGTTTAAAACATAGCTTAGTAGCTCCATCAGTGATAATTCGATAACATGGAGTTTTGTATTTTTTTTCGAACAGTGGATTCTGTGCCTCAGAACTGAATTTATTTATTGTCAACTCAATTATTCTTGATCATTGCGTTCGGAAGGCTGCTCAACCTCACAGCCGCTCCGCACGCACGCAACGCGGCTGCCGGCACTCAGCACACTGAAAAATTTGAAAAATTAATTTTACCGCCAATATTTCAGTGTTGAGTGGGAGGTGACCGCGTAGCGTGCGTGCGGAGCGGCTGTGAGGTTGAGCAACCTTCCGAACGCAATGGTCAAGAATAATTGAGTTGACAATAAATAATACTCAATCTGGAAACTAGTGATTAAATTAGTAGTTTCCCGGTAGTGTAAAAAAGCGTATGTGTTATATATATTTCGTAGAAAATATAATTATCGCATAAAAATTTCTAGACGAAAATTTAATGTATACATGCTCTTTGGTGAGTTAACAATAAATGAACATTAAAAAGTTACCCCTCTTGGAATGAACACTTTTCACCTGCATTTCTTTAATGGGAAACACTTCAGACTCTTTTTTTGTTGTAAATTAAGTAAATATTGATACTTTGATTTAAAAAATGGCAGACTGCCCTTATTTCCTGATAAACCATCCTGAGAAACCGTATATTTCAAAGATCGCTTACGTTGTGACGATACTTTCCACAATTCAGAATTTATTCGGATTTTATTTGATACTTGCTTACTCGAAGAAAGAGACGAAGTTCTTCAAGTATGCGATGTTTGCGAGAAATGTAAATCAGTTTTATCGGATGTTAAGTACTCCATAAAATTGTTTCAGCTTTCTTTATTTCTCGCACAAAGCTATTGGGCTCTTTTCCTGAATTTAACTACTCTTTTGCCTTTTCACGCTATTCATGCAACTGGATTGATAAGTGATTATTTCGATGTTCATATTATTTTGGTGGGTTCTTCTACATATCGGAAAACATGCAAAAAGTTATAAGTGAAGGAAAAAAGGGAAAAAAATTAGTTTTTTGCATTTTTTTCGACATTAAGTCCCTCATAAGCAAGTTAGTCCCCACAACCTCAAAATATAATCGTAATTTTCAATTAGGTTAACTTTTCAGTTACCCTGGATGATTTTTATCGGAATATTCTTTTGTTGTGTACTTTTTACATTACTCGCCCGTTTACACACTATTGCAAGAAAAGGAAGTATGTTAAACGTGAGTGAGATCACAAAGGCTAGAACAAACTAGGTATTTTTGAGGTTCCTGACAGAATCTATATTCCACTTATATTTTTTGGTCTTGTCTTCGCGTTCACAGTTGTAGCATTATGCTTGCAGTGGGCACACTCGACGACAGAAGAAGTTTATGAATTTATGAATGTAGTACGTAATAAAGAGGATGCTTCCACAGTACAAAATTTTTTTCAGAACTTTCCGGAATGCTTGAATATTTTTAAGATTCCTAGAGTTATGATAATTTTAAATGTGTATGCGGTGTACGTTTTGTTTATGATAGTGGCTGCTCTACCATTAGCACCACTCGTAGTTTATCTTTCAATTAGTCTTGCAATTTTATTTGAGCTCAATATACAAACAGCTCATAGTCGAAACGGCTATTTGCATCGTCGAAAAGTTGTAATTGATACAATTACACAACTGATGATGTTTTATATCTGTCTTTCACCGTGGCCGATTTTTCAAGTTATTTTTTATTTCGGGGATCCAGATTACGATTCCAGAGGTGACTCAGTCTCAATATTTTTTTTTGGTGTTTATAGTACTATATTTCAGTCCTCACAGTTATAATAAATACCTTGTTCGTGTCTGCACCTATTCCCGGAATATTTGTTCTTATTGTTCAGAAAAAAAGCTATCAAACGTTTTTTCGGACGAATGCTTGTCGTGGAGGAACGCGAATATTTCCAAATTTGAACTATATTCAATAATTTCATTTTATAAATAACTTCACTTGATTTTTTCTTTTTTTTTAAATTAGAAAATAAATAATTTTTGAATGACCACGTCAAAACGCAAATGTGCCAAGAAGGCGGTTACAGGCGCAAAGTTGGTGTTTGCGCTTTTGAAGTCGTGTACTTCACACGGACAATATTGAATTTTTTATATTTTCAATTTTTTAGCGATTTTAAACGTTTTTAACATAAAAGGATTAAAAATTCAGTCGAAAAATAGTTGCTTATGCTAATTTCAATAAAGCTCCGAAGATAAAACATTGATGTCGCATTCGGATCCGTTTTCCCCGATTGCAGAAGAAAGACAACCTGATAAAGATTATTTGGCAGCCTTAGGTAATTTTTAGAGAATAACTAACCTTGAATGCAATTATATATTTCCTAGAAAAACGACTGAAAGGGATAAAAGACAAGAAGAAAATTGTATCGAAGAGCGTTTTAAAAGACATCGAGTCATTGAAGAACGACCAACTTTTCAAATTTTTGACCACAAATCCGGTGTCTGAAAGTGTCGTATCGCCAGAAGAACGGAAATTCGAAAACGATTTTGTGGAGGAGCAAGCGATTTTAGACAAAACAGTTGAGCCGAGTATTATAAGAAAGAAATTGGCACCACAGACTTGTGCGATTAATAAGAACGAATTGGCATCGATAGTGAAGTACGATTTAACACAGGTGTGCTTTGCAAAAATGTATATAAAATAACAAACATTTTAAAGAAACTCCACGACTTTTATCGTCAACTTGACGAAAGTGAAGAAGACCGCAAGGAGTCGTTTGTGATTTTGAACGAAATTCAACAAGTTGCCATTGAGCTCGAAAATCAAAAGCTGAGTAATGACGAAGAGGAGGAGGTCTCCGAGATTCGGGACGAGGAAAACGTTGAAAGACAGAACGGCTCTTGGGTTCGAGATTTTGAAGAAAGCGCATGAAAAGGTATTACTTATTTGTTTTGATAATTAAAAATTTATTTATATTTAGGACACATCTAAACTCAAAGTTGTAAAGTCTATGGGACCAAACTTTGGACCGCAAAAAGCAAGCAGAATGCATATTTTACCTAACTTTGATCCAGTAGAGCAAGGTTGGAAAATTATTTTATTTTTTGAAAATTTCTCGAAATCTTCAGCAAAAAATCCAAACCATCCATCATTTGCGTGCATGATAACATGGGACGGAGTGCTGAAAATGACGAATGATAGAAAACTTTCAAAAAAATCATGGCAAACAGTGAATATGGTTCCACTTCTTCCAATTGAACCAGAAAATCGAGCATGTTTATTTGAAGTCGCTTGTTCCGATATAGCACTCGAGAATTCGAAGGATTGTCTGGCGATTTTGGCGGTTTTTTGGGTCGAGATGGACAGTAAAAATGTACCAAAACAGTGCTTTGGCTCGGTGTTTCGAATCTCAAAGAATTTGAAAATATTTTTTTGTGAATTGGTGAGTATTTAAATCAATAAAATGAGATTAAGTGACATAAGAGTTTGCAGATTGAAACACCGTCTAGAGTGGCGTATTGTCGACTCACGGAACGAACAAATTTTACGAATAATTTTCATTGCTTACTTATTTTTCCAAAAGCGGCTGAAGTCAGAGCTTTTAAAGTTGAAGTAAGCCAAGAAATTTTATAAATTTATAAATAAAAAAATTAAATATTTCAGCCGACATCTATTGAGAGAATTGATGATGTTTTTGAATGGTTTCCTTCGTTGGCGCTGACAAATTTACCAGGGGCTGCACTTCGGTCATCATGTAAAACTAGTGGGGAATATCGATTTAGTGCCGTTGGTTTGGACACCGGAATTGTGATTATTTCAGTTTGTATGCTTGAGGGGAATGTGATTTTGGACAGGTGAGATTTAAGCATTTATCTTCATTATTTGAATTTTAAAAAAATGTTTCGAAATAGGAACGTACTCCACAGAAGTGTGTTTATCTATTGAGAATTAAGAAGTTTTTTAAAAATAATTCAAAAATTTATTTTTTTAGCATCCGTCTGAAATTCGCATGCCCAATCACTGTTGTCGAATTTCTTCCTGAAATTTCAAACTCCACACAACGACTGCTTCTCTCCTCATACCTTGGTCCGGCGGCAATTTGGCGAGTTCACTTTGAAAATGATCGAATGCATTGGGAACCCGAATGCACTTTAATCAATTCGCAATATCATGATTCTGTCATTTCCGCATGTATTTATCGATTTTATCATGGAGTCGCGCCATGGATTATGTTGGGGACTTTTTCTGGGGTATTTCTTTAATACTGAAAAGTGGGGGAAATCGAGTAATGTTTTCAGAAAATCCTACGATATGAGCTCCCACTACCAACGAAAAAAGTTAGAAAATCTGTGAAAGAGTTGAAAATGATTGGAAAACCATGTATGACAATGATTAATAAACCAATTTATTTTATTAAGGTTTGTTTAATTTGTTTCTAAAATAACTTGGAAAAAATATATGATCGTTTCAGCAATCAGGGCTTAACGAGATCTCAGTGGTAACACCATTCGGTTTGCGGGTTTTGCGAGAGACAACATCTCGACTTATAAACTTGCCAAATTATTATTTGGATCGTTTTGAGAATTTACAATTGTTGAAATTGTCTCGAAAAAAGTCGAAAAGAAAGGATTTTTCGAGGAAAGATATCCGAAAAGCATCAATTGATGAGGAATCGTTAGAAATGAGACCAAGGCTTGGATCGAATTTGAGTAATTTTACAATAAAAACCGATGAAGACCAGCCAAGTGATAGGAGAAGAATGACAGTTAGCGGGTATATTAGAGCAACAGGACCTGCTAGTTCATTGAGTAGTTCGAGTTCAAAGCTGAAACAACTGGAGGTTGCTGTTTCTGACATGTTTTATCAGGTAATATATTATATTTTTGTATTAAAATTCGTCCGTAAGTAATGATGCGAAGAAGGACAAAAATCACAAAATAAAGTGTTAAAAAAACTTCATTTATGTTATTTTTTCCAGGACGGGCCGTCAGACCTGCCGCCAGAAATCAAATCACCCAACAAATGCGCACCATCTCCGAAAATGGGAGTTATTCCGGAATCCGGTGCACAACCAAGTCAATCACCAAATACACCGGACCGAAGATCGAATATTTTCCGATTTGCTACCAAAAAACCGTCGGATCCAACGCTTGGAAGAGTGTTCAAATAAATATACGTATTGTAAATATTAATTTATTTTCAAACTTTTTATGTTGTAATTTTCGAAAATGAAATGTTTAATTAGAATAAGTCAAGTAATCTTTATTCGATTAGTTTCGTAATCTAAACTTCATTATTTATCTGAAATCAATTGTTGACCGCCTCCCAAAGAGTCTTGAACCAAATTGAAATGGCGGTAGCACCCGCGTCTGGAAGTGTTTGTGAATCGTCGGAAGTGTAGCTAGCGCGACCGACAGCGGCTTTTTGTTTCGATGTGGCTTCGGCGGCAGATTTTGAAGCCTAGAATTGTGTGGAGTTTCCAATAGTATCGAAATTATGAAACCTACATCTACAGCTTTTTGCCATCGATCGGCTCCTTTTTCTTGTTTTAGCGATTGAACGATGGCGTCAAGGGCATCGATCTAGAGATATAAAATTTGTTCAATTCACAGGAATTGGAATTCGAGTTCCCTGGAGCGTTTTCAATTTATGGGAAACAGTTTTCAAATTTCTTGAGCTCCCACTTTTTTCAAAACTTAATTTACCATTGTTCTGTCACCGGGTTTCGCTCCGCCGTAAATTTGAACAGCTTCGTTTGCTCTTGCAATAGCAGCCTCCACAACATGCTCATCAACATTGTTTTCGAAATTCGAAGCTGCTGAGCTCAACATTAGAGCGTAAAGAGCGCCACTGGTTCCTCCGACGGTTTGTTCGAAAATTGTGGAGAGCTGATTGAGAAGTGTTTGGACATGAGTCTTGGATAAATCCTTCATAGACTTTTGTATCGATTGAGCGGCACTTGCGAATGTACTCCCACAATCGCCATCTCCTGCGGCGGCGTCTAGTTTATTCAATTGATCCTCGGATTCGATTCCAGCTTTGACTATTGCTTCCAGACAGCGTGTGAGAAGTTTTTGGTCTAGAAACATGTTATAAACTGACTTTTGTGCTATGGAAATGTTTTTCATACCTACAGTTGCACCGGTTTGTTTGGTATCGGCAAGGCTTTCTGAATTTTTAGAATTACTATGTACTGGTTCAGAAGATTGGAACTGGTTTACATCTAAAGCAGATTGCCAACCAGGTGCTGATGATGGGAAATCTGAAAACATTAATAATGACAACATCCTAATAGAAAGATATATCAAACCTAGAAATTCGATATATCTCCTGCTCATTATAGTGATACTAATTCCATGACCGTCAAGAGATGTCATGTAAGCCCCACTGAACAAACGAGCGATTACCATATTTTCGGCTTCTGAAATTCGTTGGAGTTTTTCAATGAAACGTTTAGGCATAAACTAACTGAACCACGACACAACTTCACCGTTCACAATATTCATCTCAACTTGTGAAACACTACCAAGATTGTTTATCAATACCACGAATTGTTCACCAGTTTTCATGTTCAGTTTGGATTTCAATGTGTCTAGAACTGATCCAATAATTTCCCTACAAGATGTATATTTTGTTTTGGTTTTTCCCGGTTCTCCATGGATTCCAAGTCCGACTTCAATTTCGTCATTCTTCAACGTGGTTTCTCGATCCTTCCCTGGCAAACTTCCAGGATATAGGGAGACTCCCAGTGTTCCGATGTTCTTGACAACATCTTGTGCGGTGTTATAGATATCGTCTAGTGATTTCCCTTGTTCTGCCATCGCTCCCGCTATTTTGATAGCTAGAACGGCACCGGCAAGTCCGCGCCGCCCAACCCGATTGCTTGGATTATCGATGGCAATGTCGTCGGCGATGGTGACGACTCGAACATCTCCCGAGAATCGTTCGGCTGCTAGACCAAAGTTTAGTCGATCTCCGGTGTAATTGATGACAAATAAGATTGCGCCACCTGAAGATAGAATTTTGGCTGTTGATAAACAATTTATTTGCAAACATCATTGATCGAAAGAACTGTGGGAAAAAATCTAACGTATTCCAATAGTAAAAAGTTTTCCGAGGTGAAATTATCAAAAAAGACAAAACTTAATAATAAAAATCTTGCCAAATTTTCAAAATGACTTCTTAATTTACGAGTTTATTTTGGTCTGCTATTTCTTTCCAACTAATTCATTTTCTAATTTCAAAAAAGTGCAAAAATGGATTTAGCGTTATTCAAAGTTTTTCGTACTGATACCTGGTGATTTGGTTGCTTCCAAAGCTGCTTGAACATGTCTGGAAGGTGGAGACGCAAACATATTTCCAGCAACCGCTCCAGTTAACAATCCCTTTCCGACGTATCCAGCAGCGTATGGCTCATGTCCGGAACCTCCACCAGCGATTAATGCAGTTTTAGATTGCGAGTATTGTTCGATGTCACTTCGAAGAACAACTCTTTCGCATTCCTATAAATAGAAAAAATGGTATTTAGTCGAAAAATAAATACTTAGACAATTCATTTCTTACCGGATGAAATTTAATTCCAGTGCTTGAAAAAACAAGGCCTTTGAGAGAGTCATCAACAACTCGATCGATTTGATTAACGAATTTTTTCGACATTTTCTTTCGTGTATCTAAAAAAAAACAAATAATCGAAAGGAGTCTAATGTTTGGCTGTTTTTTAAAAGACTATTGGTAGGCGGTCAATTGATAAGGCATCAATGTGATAATGATCAAATTTGTCTTTTTTTCAGTGCGTAATAGAACAAAAAGAAAAAAAGAAAGAAAGTGTGAAGATGTCTCAAAGGGGCAACAATCACCACGCGGATGGTCATCACCCACCAGGGCAGATGCGGGCTCGCAAGAAGAATTGGGTAAGAATGACGACGAGGTCTATGACTGCAAACCATTTTGTAAGGGAGTTTTTTTTTAAAGAGAATGTAAATATGGGTTGGATGAACATTTTTTGAAACACGTCATAAACGTTTAACTCATTTTGAATTTCCACATATTTATTTATTTTAACCACATGTAAACACAATCTCGCCTAAAACGAGTTATTTTACAGAACCTACCTTATAACGGTCGGCAACAAAGACCAGAGTTCATCAACAAGACTATTACGACGGTTTCATTACGAGTCGATGAAGCGGCAAGTTGTTCTGAGCAACCAGCACAAGGCGGGGATATATTCGCTAGAATTTGTGAGTTCAAATGGTTGAAAATGATATAAAAGTTGATTGTTCAGTGAACAAGAAGCCTAAAATAACAAAAGCTGAAGTTGTCGATCCGGAATTTGATATCCAATATGAGGAAGGAGAAATTGAGGTGGTTAATGAGAAGATTGTTCAAAAGGTGATCCAGCTAGAAGACGAAGACGAAGAAGAAGAAGTTACGGAAGCGGTAGCCGGGCCGAGTATAGTTACGGACGAGGTTGCCGGACCGAGTTCTAGTGAAATTGTTCAAAATTCTATTGTAAGATGATTCTATACCAAATGTTTTCCAAAAAATTTGATTGATGTTTCAGCCAATACACAATATAACGATTGAATTGGAGGTAAAAATCATGAATAAGAGTTGTAATCGATTGTTATAATTTTGCAGGACGATGAATCTGATATCGAAATTCTTGAGGTTATTCAGGCTCCGGAGGCCAGACAGCAGTCAACAGGTAAACGGAAAATCTCTTTTTTTTGGAATTTTGTTGCGAAAATCATAATAAAATGTATTTGTTTGTCTGATATTCTATGTTCTTGTGGGTTTTTTGTTCGGAACAAACCCTGAAATACTTTAAAATAACATGATATTGAAAACATGAATTTTTGACCTTTGAAATTTTTATTATACATTTAACGGTAGTATCTTCATCTGATTTTTGTATTAACCGGTTTTAAATTGAAAGTCTTTTGAAACGCTGCTTTGTTCAAAAAGTTGTCAAATGGTCTTCTTTTAAAAATGGCGTAGTACACACTTTTTTTTGACAATAACTTTCTTATTGATACTTTAAAGAAGCATTAGAGCGCGTTTTCCTCAAGTTTCCATTCATTCTGATAAGAAAATGCATTAAAAATAATCGTGTTTGACAAACAACAGCTTTTACAGCCACACCGCCGATAAACGGGAGAAAAAGAAAATCACACGATCAGGTTGACGTTCGTCAAATTCCGAGTGAGCAGCAACCGGATCCATTGAACAAGAAACAACGACAAAAGCTGAATCGCTTGTTGAGAAAGTCGACTTTAGAAATCAGTAAAATAGTAATGTCAAAAAGGGAGCATTCTGCACGATTTCTAAATGACAAGTTTTCGGAGAGCTGCCGGGCTAGCAATCAGTTGAAGAAGGCTCGAGAATGGCAGGTTGTTAAAGTTGGTTTTGATTGCTTCTTGTTTTTCTGTTCGAGTTAAGTTTTGCATTTTTTTCAGCTGCATCCACCATCTGAACATGTTTCGAAAGAAATTACAGTTTGTAGTTATAATGTTCTCTGTCAGAAGACTATTGGATGGACGGATTATTTGTATCGACATTTGGAGTAAGAAATTCTTAATTTTTGAGTGTTTATAAAATTGAAGAAAAAAATCGACAAAAAATCTTTTTTATTGTTTATTCTCAGAAAAATCCCATATTAAAGCAGATATAATAAGACTTTGAAATTTCAGCTCCATGCCGATGTACCTGTCCTGGGAATATCGTTGGAAAGGACTTCAGCAGGAACTTCCAGCGCTTAATGCGGACATTATTGGTTTGCAAGAGGTTCAGGCGGATGCATTTGAAACGTGCTTCTCACCACTGATGTCAAATAGTAATTTAAGACTTTAATCATGTTTAAAAAATGTCAATTTTCTCAGATGGCTACAATTGTTTTTACAAACAAAAATACGGGATGACACAGAAACCGGATGGATGTGCATTGTGTTATAAAAGAGGTAGAGTACTCCCGCGCAACAATTCACACTGTGCTGAATGTAAATTTTATTGCAGATATTTTCGAAGAGGTAGAATACGTCCCAGTTCAGTATTTTGTATCGCCGTCCACGATTCTAGATAGAGATAATATTGGTATAGTTCTCCTAATCAGAAGCAAAATTGTTATTTTATAATATTTAGGCCAAATATTGGCGCTTCGTTGCAAGACCACAAATGAAGTGATTGTTGTTGCAAATACACATCTAATATTCAATTGTGAAAGAGGCGATATTAAATTAGCACAGTTGGCGGTTCTACTTGCGAATGTTGAAAATGTGGGGGTTTATTTTTGAAAAGCAAGTTTCAAAAATATCGATTTTTGTAGGTTGTAGAACGGTATACAGAAACTAAGCGGCCATCTATTTTGTTGTTTGGTGATTTCAACATTGAGCCGTTTTCACCGATTTATAAATATATTGTGAATGGACAGTAGGTTTTTTGGGAAAATAACAAAACTCGGGGGATTAAAACAATTTTTTTGTTTAAAATCATTTTTTTTCAACTTTTCTCAAAATTTCTTTTGAAAAATCGATGGTTAAATGTTCTAGAATTGTGATTTTCGCAGAGTTTTTAAAAATGTGACTTTTTAAAAAGATTTTTGTTAATTTCAATGTGGAATTTTCTATTTTCATTTAAAATTGGGAAATCTCAATTATAATTCGAAGTTTAGAGGAGAGAATATTTGCGCCTCTATTATAAAAATTTTAAACGCATTTCAGAAGGTACATCGAAGGTGTTGAAGTTCGAACTCTGAGTGGACAAAGCTTAAGAACCGGCGGAAAGCTTTGTACATCATCAGAATTGCTTCACCCGATCTCGAATGTTGGGTTGGATTCGAAGTTTTTGCACAAAAGTGAGATTGAAACGAAATTGTTCAAAAAAACGTTCACTTTTTTTAGGCGCGACACCAAAAGATGGTCGAATCCATCATAATTTCAATTTTCGATCAGTATACTCTCACGGACGGAATCGAACGAACCACCGTGAAATTTCCACGTATCATAAAGATCAAGCGAGTCCAGATTTCATTTTTTATAACACTGATGGAAAGGTGAGAGATTCTGAAGTTTCATTAAAAATTCACACGTTTTCAGAAAGATAGTGAGCCTGCCGAAACGGAGCAATTGAAATTGTTGGAAGTGTATCGTTTGCCTACTGTCGACGACTTGAAGAATCTCGCGCCGTGGCCAAATCAATATGCACCAAGTGATCATATCCCGTTGTTAGCGAAGTTTCGGCTTACCAAAGTGTTAAGTCATTCAGACTTATAATTATTTGTATCTACCGTAACCCTATGTTGTAATTTAAATGATTTGATCTACGCGCTGAAAGTTGTATTTCTATTTGTATTATCGTCTACCCGCATTCCCTTTCGCCCTGTTTTTATTCTTCGTTTTTATCTATAGTTTGTGCCTGTAATAAAGCAGTGATAATTAAGCCTTTGTTGCACGACACAACAAATTGGCGATCAGGATTGTTTTTTTCGAACAAAAACCGTGGTTTTTCGACAAAATTTTTGGTTCTTTTTCTTCCTTTTCTCTACTTTTTGTTTCTTGTTTCGTTTTTGTCTGCTTCCGTTTGATTTTGTCAAGCTGGAACATTGTGTTTTTAAAAACACCTGACTGGAACGGCAAGTAAACATTCTTCAAAGTTTTTTTGCACTGTTCATCTCGTGCTGCCCGTTCAACGTGGTTTTGCTGGGAGAACGGTCAAATTAACTTCTCTCTCCAAAGTTTTTTTGCACTGTTAATTTCTCGCTGCCAGATTTTTGGATTTGCGAGGAGAACGGTCAAATTAACTTCTCTCTCCAACGTTTTTTTGCACTGTTAGTTTCTCGCTGCCAGATTTTTGGTTTTGCGGGGAGAACGGTCAAATTAACTCGTCACTCGTCATTGGAAGATGGACTCCACAATGCAAACCTTTCTGGCTCAACAGATCAAGCAACAACAGGACTTCTTCAAGGTCCAACAGGAGCAGTTCATTGCAGCAATGAAATCGGCTCTAGAAGCCAAAGAGACCGGCTCCACTGCCGTGATCAACTCGTTGAGCAATCGCATCCCGTCATTCCATTATGCACCCGACGAAGGTGAAACTTTTGATCGTTGGTTTTGTCGCTTTGAAGACATTCTGAAAATCGATGGAAAAAGTTTGGATGATGCCACCAGAACCCGCATAGTTTTGTCGAAACTGGAAGATCGTGAAGCAGAGCAGTATCGCAGCCACATCTTACCAGAAAAACCAGCAGATGTTAAATTTGACGATACGATCAAAAAGCTGAAAGATCTTTTCAGCGAGACGAAGTCACTCGCAAGACTTCGATATGAGCTCTTCAGTGTCAAGTTTGATGGAGGTGATCGCAAAGACTACACCGGTCTTGTCAAGCGTCGTTTCAACGCAGCCAAATGGAACGAAATGACAAGCGATCAAGCAGAATGCCTTCTATGGATTATCGGTCTTCAATCCGCTGAACACTTTGAAATTCGAGTCCGAGCTCTCAAGGAACTCGAAGCAAAACCTGATATCAAATTGACCGAGCTTACTCAGATGCTGGATGAAGTCATGGCACTTCGTAATGATGCAAACTTCATCGGCGGAACTGTCGATATTCATGCCGTCAAAAGTCGACACAATCATCGTAAACCGTCAAGTTATCCCGCGAAGAATCATCATCTGCAAACACCCCCGAAATCCTCACAAACCTCAGCACCACCTTCTCCATGTCCAAAATGTGGTGGTATGCATTGGCGCCGAGACTGCAAGCTCTCCGAAAGCACAGTCTGCCGCAATTGCAATAAATCTGGGCATTTGGCCAAAGTCTGTCGTCAGAGTTCGAGTCAAAGAAAGTCAAACAATGCCATATTTATTGCTCAATCTTCAGTCAGAACTGGTAACCGGATCTACAAAAACATCAAGATCAACGGAAAAACGGTTCGAATGCAACTTGATACTGGTGCTGAAACCACCGTCCTCAATGTCAAAGATTGGATCGCTCTCAATCGCCCAGTATTGTCGAAACCGAACAACAATCTGTATTCAGTCAACAATACAGAAATTCCCGTCAAAGGAGTATTCACGTGCAATTTCGTTCTGAATGGACATAATGGATCTGGAAATTGTTACGTTACAAACACTACAACATTGCTTGGTATGGATTGGATCAAGCAAGATCCAAATTTGTATAATCTACTGACAAATAGTTCCATCAATGCCATAACATCAAGCAAGCCATATCTCGAGAAACAACGCATGATTATTCAAAATCATCTTCAGACGTCCTTCCCAAACGTCTCCGCTGATGGACTTGGTCGCTGCACCAAAGCCAAAGCTTCTCTACAGCTTAAACCATCAGCTAAACCAACATTTTGCAAGGCCAGACCAGTCCCATTTGCAGTTTTGCCACGAGTAACCGAAGAATTGAATCGTTTGGTTAAACAAGGTGTCATCACACCAACCGATTATTCTGATTTTGCAACTCCTATTGTTGTCGTCGAAAAGAAGAATGGTTCAATTCGGATGTGTGCAGATTATTCAACTGGACTTAACGATTCATTAGAATCGCACCAACATCCGCTCCCAACTGCTGAAGATATATTCACAACCCTGAATGGTGGAAAATACTTCACTCAAATGGACTTGGCTGAAGCATATTTGCAAATTGAAGTTGAAGAGCAGTTCAAGAAAATGCTCACCATCAACACCCATCAAGGATTATATTTCTATAATCGTCTTCCTTTCGGAGTCAAGACAGCACCCGCAATTTTTCAACAAATTGTCGATACAATGATTAGTGGTCTTCCCGGTGTTGCTGCATATATGGATGATATTATTATCAGTGGATCAACCATCGAAGAGCACAACCAACGGCTCAAAGAAGTTTTTCAACGTATCAATGATTATGGTTTTCGCATAAAGCCCGAAAAATGCGCCTTTCTTATGACCGAAATAAAATTTCTTGGATTTATCATCAACGAACTCGGACGTCGTCCCGATCCAATGAAAGTCGCTGCCATCAGCCAAATGCCAGCACCAACCGATATTTCGAGACTTCGCTCTTTTCTCGGAATGGTACAATTCTACGGTACATTCGTCAAAGATCTTCACACTTTCCGAGCACCTCTGGATGCATTGACGAAAAAGGATACAAAATTTGTTTGGTCCAAAACTTGTCAAACGGCATTCGAAAAGATCAAATCAATCCTTCAGTCTGATTTGCTTCTTACCCATTTCGATCCATCACTTCCTATCGTTGTTGCCGCCGACGCATCAAACTACGGTATCGGAGCCGTTATCACCCACCGATTCCCAGATGGATCTGAAAAAGCGATCTTCCATGCAAGTCGCTCCCTCAACGATGCTCAAAAAGGATACAGTCAAATTGAGAAAGAAGGCCTCGGATTAATTTTCGCTGTTGAGAAGTTTCATCGCTACATACACGGTCGAAAATTCCTTCTTCGAACTGATCACAAACCACTCGTTTCGATTTTTGGTTCAAAGAAAGGAATACCCGTCTATAGCGCGAATCGTCTCCAACGTTGGGCTACCATTCTTCTCAACTACGATTTCAAAATCGAATATGTCAATACTTCATCATTTGGACAAGCTGATGCGCTGTCACGCCTCATTGCTACAAATATGAAAAATCTGGAAATTGAAGATCGTGTTATTGCTAGAATTGAATCTGAAGTCGATGCTTCACACTCTGGAATTATTGGAAATCTTCCAATCACAGCAACAGCAATTCGAAATTCCACACTGGCCGATACCACCACATCAGCCGTACTGAAACATGTCAAATCTGGAAATTGGCCCAAATTAGATAAATCTTCACCAATTTGGAACTTCTACAACCGCCGTGAAAGTCTTTCCATCGTCAAAGACACACTGATGTTTAGTCATCGCATTGTCATCCCGTTGCCGCTCCGTCGCAGAGTTTTGAATACACTACACAAAGCTCATCCCGGTACTGAACGGATGAAGAAAATTGCTAGAAGTTATGTTTATTGGCCGTCAATTGACAAAGACATCGAATCTTTGGTCAGGAACTGCAAAAATTGTCAAGCTGCAGCAAAGAATCCTGTCAAAACATGTCTTGAACCATGGCCTACTACATCTGAACCATTTGAACGGATTCACATCGACTACGCCGGTCCAATCAACGGAATGTATTTCCTCGTCGTTGTCGATTCATATTCAAAATGGCCCGAAATTCTTCCAACGAGAACTATTTCGTCAACTGCTACTATTGAATTGCTTACTCCGATCTTCGCAAGATTCGGAAATCCGACACTTCTTGTTTCGGATAATGGAACTCAATTCACGTCTTCCCAATTTGCTCAATTCTGCACCTCGAGAGGTATCAAGCATCTCCGTTCGCCACCATTCCATCCACAGAGTAATGGCCAAGCCGAACGCTTCGTTGATACTTTCAAACGTGCTTTGATCAAAATGAGAGGGGAGGAGACAACACAAGAAGCACTTCAAACATTTCTGCAAAGTTATCGTTCAACACCTTGTCAAAGTTCACCAAACCAGAAGTCCCCTGCTGAAAACTTTATTGGTCGAAAAATGAAAACAGTTTTGGATCTGATGCTACCCACCAATTCATCTGAAGATCACAGCCAAGATCAGAAGATGAAGTATCAGTTTGATCGTCACCATGGAGCAAAACATCGAGAGTTCAACAATGGTGATGCTGTTTTTGTGAAAGATTATCGATCAAAAGCAACGTGGCTTCCTGGTACCATCATTCGTCGAAATGGCAAGGTCACCTACATCGTTGAATGTCAAGGAAAGCGCTGGAACCGTCATGCAAATCAGCTGCGTCGTCGTGATCATCCAACTCATGCTTCCCAACTCCTCGACATCTTCGATCTCCCAGCAAAGTTAGTTGCCAACCCGGTGACTAGACCTGCTACAATTTCAGCACCTCTGAGCAGTCCAACAACTGTTCAGAATTCTCAAATTCCAACGCAATTGCCTGCAACATTGCCAATGACACAACCACCGACAGCAGTACAAGTTCCCGCAGGAACTTCATCAGTGGCACTTCAACCACCACCAGCTGCGCAAGTCCAAAGACGATCAAGCCGTACGATCAAGCCCGTCGACCGTCTCCAGATGGATCCGAACAAGAAATCATACACCTAATAAGTTCAACGCTTATTCAGGGAGGTGTTAAGTCATTCAGACTTATAATTATTTGTATCTACCGTAACCCTATGTTGTAATTTAAATGATTTGATCTACGCGCTGAAAGTTGTATTTCTATTTGTATTATCGTCTACCCGCATTCCCTTTCGCCCTGTTTTTATTCTTCGTTTTTATCTATAGTTTGTGCCTGTAATAAAGCAGTGATAATTAAGCCTTTGTTGCACGACACAACACAAAGGATCGGATAATTTGATTTTGAATGAATAGCTGTGAATGAAAATGTGAATTCTGTTTAATTTTACTGGTTCCTTCCCGTTGATTTGTGACAAATAAAATAGATTTTTTGGAAATAAGTCTTTTAAAATTTAAAAACGAAAAGATTTCAGACATAAAAGAAAAATAGAATAAATTAGAAAAAAAGAAGGTGCAACCGGATATAGTAATCGGGGAAAATTTGGGATTTCTATTGTTGCATTGGTTCAGGGGCTGGTGGGGCTGGTGGGGCTCCGGCGGCACCATGGATGTTACGTGGATGGGTGGCGACTTGTTCGAGATGAATAGCGACCTGAGCATCGTCAAGAGATTTAAATGGAGAGTCTTTGCCAACGATTCCGATTGAAGTGTTCTGAAAGTAGATTTTTTTAGGATGTAGAACATTTTTTCTGCGGAGCTTCAAGGGAAATTATGTCAGCGAAATTGCAGTTCACATTAACATACTTCACGACGCCAGGAAGTTATTTAAGGGGCGCATTACGACGAAATAGAGCTTCATTATAATTTTCTCCCGAACTTCAATAATTCCTTACCTGGGCACTGAGGTTCTCTTCTGCTGGCAAAGTATCCCGAAGTGACAACAAAGCATGGATGATCAGTTGGTCAGGAGTTGCTGAAAACAACAATGTTTATTTTTATTTCCTGACTCTTTCTAGTTTTACATTTTTCGAATTCATCTACATGCTTTTCCAAATAAGTTCTCGCTGATTGAGATCTTGCCCCAATTGAGGTTCCTAGCATGCTCACAACTTCAGCAGATGGGTCTGTTTGGATGATGTGTGCCCCATCTTTCTGGAAATATTCGGAAAATTAAAGATTTTCTCTTTTATAAAACGTACATCATAACCAGCGATCAATAATCCAACTCCAAATGGACGACGGCCATAGTATTGAGTGTTAGCTTGAAGTTCTGAAAAAAAATATATTTAAATAGAAATCAATACACATTTTTCTTACTCAATTGCATGGCTTCTGTCAATTTCTTCAAAGGAATTGGCAACTTGTAGTCCCATCTCCAGCTTGAGCATTCGGTTTGCAAGAAACGCGCCAAAATGCGACCATCGGATAAAAGTCCAGCGATGGAGACTCCGGCATGAGTATCGATTTCGTAGATTTTCTTTTGATGGGAGCAGAGTTCGTTTTGAGCTCTCTGCAATTTTTATTTCCGTTTTAGTTTAGGTTTTACTAATGATTACCTTCAAAGCAACAATAACAGCATGCGTTTCACTTTTGATTCCAACTGAAGCGGATCCTTGTTTCATGGCCTCAACAGCATATTCCACTTGGTGAAGGCGACCCTAAAAATTGAGAATTTGCGGTTTTCATCAGAATTTTTTGAAAGCTCACTTGTGGACTCCAAGTAGTAGCATCACCATCATATTGATTTCTGAACATTTTTTACGAAATCACCTGAAAAACAATAAAGTTTGCAAACTGAGAGCAACACGAAAAAAAATGAAATGCAAGTGGATGATATTTGAATGAAAAAGATGACAATCCAAAATGTGTGCAAACACCACAATTGACGCGCAAATATTTATAATAGGGAAAATAGAGCGATGGAGTGATTTTTGAAAAGATAAAGAGAGTATAATAAATGTTACATTTGAAAAAAAATAATTAGAATGAAATGAAAACAAAGAGGCACGTATTTTTCCAAAAAATGTGTTGAAAAAGCGATAAATTTTTTCAAGAAAAAACGATAAATCGTGATGATAGCGCTAAGCAAATTTTTTTCGTGAAATTGACGATTTCAGGGAGAAAAATCTCAATTGTCATCAAAAATTACAGTACACTTTTTTGTATACTATCGCGGCAAGAGACAGCGACATTTTATGACGTATGTGCCTTTAAATGGCAGTACCTTGTTTATAGCCAAATTCACTAACGAACGCAAAATGAAGAGGGTAGGACAATTCATTAGAAAACTAAAATATTATACGACAAAAATATTTTCGACAATTTCCTAAGAAAACAAAAATATTAGATGACAATTTCATTAGCGACTAATTCATTGGAAAACCATTTCCTTAGAAAATCGCATTGGAGCGCGTTTGCTGGAGGGTAGTCCTTGTGTTTGTAGCGTTTCAAGACGCTAACGATATTTCAGGCGCATGCGCCTTGAAATGTCTGCGTCTCTCAACGATCAGGGCCGGCAACCAACTGCCCTTATCATGTGACGTTGAGAGACGCAGACATTTCAAGGCGCATGCCCCTTAAATATCGTTAGCGTCTTGAAACGCTACAAACACAAGGACTACCCTCCAGCAAACGCGCTCCAATGCGATTTTCTAAGGAAATGGTTTTCCAATGAATTAGTCGCTAATGAAATTGTCATCTAATATTTTTGTTTTCTTAGGAAATTGTCGAAAATATTTTTGTCGTATAATATTTTAGTTTTCTAATGAATTGTCCTACCCTCAAAATGAAGAGTGTAACGCGCGTTAAAGCAAATTTTGATAAACGCAGGACGGACTACAATAAAGCGAAATCGTGCGAATCCGAACTCGCGGATTTATAAATGAGAAAATACTGGTTCAGACCTGTAAATGTGAAATTGACAGTTTAAAATTAGAACGCAACTTTGTCGCACATTGTATCGAAATAATTCGACAAAAGGTTTGAAAATTGAGAAAAAAACTTTTATTTCACCAGCAATAATTTGTTCAATATTCAGTTGATTTATATCTTGCATAAACCGGCTGCCCAACATGAATATAACCTTCCGGGCTGTTCAATCCTGCATAAACACCGAAAACGGGGCTGTCTTTATGAGCTTTTCGCATTTTTCCGTCTGGCACAAGTCGGAACCTGGAATCCGATAAATTTATTCAAAAATCTTTATGGCCAAAAACAAAAACAATACACACTTTCTCAAAGTTCGAACCGGCTCATTTTCCGGATTCATAACGCCGTCTTCCGGACTAACAGAAGTCAGAACACATCGGGTACAAGGTGCGAAACATTCCAGTTTCACATCTCCGAATCGTAGTTCGGCCCATCGATCTTCGTCCCAAGCAGCATTTCCTTCGATTTGGATAGAGGGCCGGAAGGTTCGGAACGTAACCTTTAATGAATAATATACTAGATAAGTTAGAGTTTGTTGGAACCTTTTTCTCTAATCTTTCATTCACTGCGTTTAACGATGCTTCGGTAGTGATCATGAAAGGAGCCAAATCGTTGAAAGCCGCCTTAAATGCAAAAATTTTTCCGAAACTATTAAAAACATTACATCATCTTTTCTTTTGGGAACTGGGGTATTCCACCAAGCTTCATCAGGGATTACGGTTCTTTCGGTATACATTCCTTGTTTGTGGTAAATAAGACGAACGTTTTCTTCATCCACATATTTACAAAGAACATTTGCAACTTCGTCACCACAATCATATCCATCTTGTTTAAGATTGTCAAACATTCTGAAAAAAATTAATACTTATTTTTAGAAATGAAATTATGAGCACAAACGTTGCTCTAATTAATTTTCCATTTTTGACAACTTCCTCCAAATCAATGGTTACTTTTTCAAGCCCTGGTACTTCGATAATAAGTTTTCCATTAATCACCTCGTTTCTGATTTTTACAAGTTTTGGTTTTTGTCGAGCAGTCAAAAATCTAAAAACAATGTTTTTTCGGATTAATACAAGAATCAACTAACCTTCCGGTGTTCAAATCAACCAACATAAACACTCGATCACCCATTTCTCGAAGTTTCGCCCCTGTTTTGGTGCATTTAAAAGTGAATACATCAGTAGGCATTCCGGACTTCATTGGATAAAGATGAAGGCTTTTTACATGTCCAACTGGAATCCATTCTGCTTTTCTAGAATTCCATCGTGAGATAATATAGCGAGCACCCTAGAAATCGATTCTTATTTAGAGTAGAACAGGTGTCAAACCCACATGATAAGCTATAAAAGAGCCTGCGACACAACCCAACAGAATACGATTATCTTTGTTCGGTTGAAAAAACATAGTTATGATTGTTGATCGTTGTAAAAAACGTGTTATCAGTTCTCTTCTTTTTTTCTTTGTTTTCCGATAATGCATAGACAATCGATTGAAACACAGAACAAGTAGACTGTTTTCTTTAAAAAAGTTAAAGGGAACAAAACAATTTAATTCAAACATGGGCCTGCTTAGCGCGCTGCTATATAACAACATGGGCCTGCTTAGCGCGCTGCTAAAAAATATGGGCCTGCTTAGCGCGCTGCTAACTTCAAATATGGGGCTGCTTAGCGCGCTGCTAAATTCAAACATGGGCCTGCTTAGCGCGCTGCTAAAATATGGGCCTGCTTAGCGCGCTGCTAAAAACAAATATGGGCCTGCTTAGCGCGCTGCTAAAATATGGGCCTGCTTAGCGCTCTGCTAACTTTAAATATGAGGCTGCTTAGCGCGCTGCTAAATTCAAACATGGGCCTGCTTAGCGCGCTGCTAAAATATGGGCCTGCTTAGCGCGCTGCTAACTTTAAATATGGGGCTGCTTAGCGCGCTGCTAAAATATGGGCCTGCTTAGCGCGCTGCTAACTTTAAATATGGGCCTGCTTAGCGCGCTGCTAACTTTAAATATGGGCCTGCTTAGCGCGCTGCTAACTTTAAATATGGGGCTGCTTAGCGCGCTGCTAAATTCAAACATGGGCCTGCTTAGCGCGCTGCTAAAAAATATGGGCCTGCTTAGCGCGCTGCTAACTTTAAATATGGGGCTGCTTAGCGCGCTGCTAAATTCAAACATGGGCCTGCTTAGCGCGCTGCTAAAAATAAATATGGGCCTGCTTAGCGCGCTGCTAAATAAAAACATTGGACTGCTTAGCGCGCTGCTAAATGCAAATATGGGCCTGCTTAGCGCGCTGCTAAAAAAATATGGGCCTGCTTAGCACGCTGCTAAAAACAAATATGGGCCTGCTTAGCGCGCTGCTAAATTCAAACATGGGCCTGCTTAGCGCGCTGCTAAAATATGGGCCTGCTTAGCGCGCTGCTAACTTTAAATATGGGGCTGCTTAGCGCGCTGCTAAATTCAAACATGGGCCTGCTTAGCGCGCTGCTAAAATATGGGCCTGCTTAGCGCGCTGCTAACTTTAAACATGGGCCTGCTTAGCGCGCTGCTAACTTTAAACATGGGCCTGCTTAGCGCGCTGCTAAAAAATATGGGCCTGCTTAGCGCGCTGCTAAATTCAAACATGGGCCTGCTTAGCGCGCTGCTAAATAAAAACATTGGACTGCTTAGCGCGCTGCTAAATGCAAATATGGGCCTGCTTAGCGCGCTGCTAAAAAAATTTGGGCCTGCTTAGCACGCTGCTAAAAACAAATATGGGCCTGCTTAGCGCGCTGCTAAATTCAAACATGGGCCTGCTTAGCGCGCTGCTAAAAACAAATAGGGGCCTGCTTAGCGCGCGGCTAAATGCAAATATGGGCCTGCTTAGCGCGCTGCAAAAAATTATGGGCCTGCTTAGCGCGATGCTAAATTCAAACGCGGGCCTGCTTAGCGCGCTGCTAAAAACAAATATGGGACTGCTTAGCGCGCTGGAATCAGAAAGAAAAAAAAAGCGCAGAAAGTTCTCAAAAAACGGTTTATTTTCCAAAAAAATTAAAAGAAAACAATATATAAATGAATCAGGTAGATTTTGAGCGCATAACTTCCTCCGTAATAGTTGGAGCTTCTTGAGTATCATACAACATAAAACACGCAAAAATAACAGTGGAAAATATAAAAAACCACATGATTATTTTTTCGAGCATCCTCGCCAACATCTGCCATTCCTTTCTTATTCGTTTCAAATGCTCTTGAGATGTCATATCCTGCCTGATACTCTGTACCGCTGCTAACACATCAACTATCACATTGTACATCGCAGGATCTTGAAGTTTTGAACTATCTATTGACTCCGTCTCAACTAGAGATGTTTTGTTGTGCTGCAAATTTTTATAGTTTTCTCTTTCTTTCTCAATTTTTTTCATAATTCGAAAAAAAAACATTACACGGTGAACAAAGCCATGCAAGCAAATAGCAAAACCACCAACCTTCGGCTCATCCGTTTTCAGAAGCTTCTGCTGAAACTGCACAAAACCCTGAGCAAACGCTTTCTTGAGCTCCGACAACTTGTCCTAAACATTTGCAAAAACAACATGCGAGAAAAAGGAATGCTGGGAGATTACTGTTGAAAGCGGTGAAAAAATATTAATATGACAGCAAAAATGCAAACAAAGCCTTCAAGCTCGTTAAAGGGGGACTCTGCGCAGGCAATAATGTACAAAAAAAATTGGTTGTTCGCTCAATTTATGGGTGGTCATAAGTAATGAATCTTGGAGTCTGCAGAATATTTCGGAAAAAAATTGAAAACTAAAAAATACTAACTATTAATTCAGAAACTTTGTAAACGATGTATTTATTACAAGAAATTAAGAGCTTTAAAGACAGTGGGTCAGTTAATTTGACCCCACCTGATTTCAATTACAAAAATTAGAGCTTTCTCTCATTAGTACAATGCAATTTATGCGAAAACACACCGATAAATACACGTGTCATAGCAGCGGTCCAAAGTTGAAAAAATAAAAATTTGAACGCGCGCGTGTCCGTGCGACGCGGTCGGGATTGGCGCGAAACACAATTATTTGAATGTGGCTACATATTGGTATTGTTCTTTTGACCACCTGTGCTCCCATTCGAATTTTGATTGTTTGTCTTGAATTCGGATCGTGTTAACTGACCAGCTGCCTTTAATTAAAAATTTTGCCAAAAGCCTCTTTTTTCGAAAGGTTTGATAAAATAAACCATTTTTCAAATTCCGGATGGTCCCGTGCGCGACCAAGAGTTTTTATATTAAAATTATTTCTCACATATTTAAAATAATGTTCCAGTTATTATTTTATGACCACACAAATGTTTGAGTATCGCTTTTATGCTCATAAACCTGTGGAGAATCCCCCCTTTCAAGTGAAAAATGAACAAGTTCAAACTAACATATTTCTTCAGACGCATTTTTATACTCTCTTGCGTGTTCATCAACTCGCGGCCAAAGAACCAGATGACAAACGAGTTACGATTCATTCGGATGGAGAGAAGGAAAGACCGCAAGCGTCGGGTGATAGGACGACCCTGCAAAACGAAGGACTTCTGGAAAATAAAACATAAATTTTATTACGGCATTTCCTTGCATCTGAATTCCTAATGTGAATGTTGTGCAGTATGTGGCAAGGAACATGATGAAAATTAGACCGATGTAATATTGGCCTAAAGACAATGTTCTATGGAAAATGTTTATTAAAGGAGGACTTTATGGAGATAAGAAATGTACCTTAAATGAAAATAAACTTCATTCTTATTCCAAATCTGTTTTTAAAATTTTCTAAGACCACCTAGAAGCCGAGAAACTGCGCTTCAAAATAATGGCCTAGAAAAGTCCACCTGGCCGAACTTTTTCCTATAAGCATTTTTCGTGTTTAGTTAATAAATAGTAATGGAGAATGCTTATATTAGTCCTTTTTTATGTTTTTAAATTTTTCTTGGATTCTTCATGCCCGCGGACTAGTTTTCGCCGATTGACACTTTTTCTAGGCCATTGTTTTGAGACGCGTTTTCTCGGCTTCTAGGTTGTTTTAGAAAATTTTAAAAACAGATTTGGAACTAGTCTGAAATCTATTTTCATCCCAGATACATTCATTCCGTAAAGTCATCTTTCAAACCAATGCCTACCAAGTAAAGGTACAGAATTTGAGGTAGCTGGAAGCTTGTCAGAAACCATCATCACTGAAATTTTTAAAAATTGAAAAATTATTTTTAACAAGATTTCAAAACACTTACAAATAATTGCCAACGAAAGAAGAGCCGTCACACCAAGACTGACTTTTTCCGTATTTTCACCAGTGGAAGAATGTGGTGTGAAGAATCCGATAACCGTAACAATTGTGATAAATGCAGAAGGGATGATGAGAGTGAAGAGATAGTAGCTAGGATTTCTTTTGATAGCGAAGAAATATGAAATATCTGGATAAGGGTTTGGACAACAGTCGTAGTATCTGAAAAAAGAAGGGAAATGTGCATTTTGAAATGGGAAAAAAAGGCGACTAACTTCAGGTTGTTCCTATATCGAAAGTCGACCAATTTCCATTCCATGTTTGGGATGTAGTGATTCAGAATTGCCATATTTGAACTAGAAATATTGATTTTTTTGAAATTCGAGAATGGAAGTCAGTAATTTACTAGATTGGAAACCGAATTAAAAAGAAAATGTTATTGGTTTCAAGCATGAAATTACTCAAAATTGATAAAGTTTGATGAAATAGAGGGCACATTATGACCGATAGATATGGATCAGTGTTAGGTTTCATACAGATACAACTAATGGTAAGTACGGCTTGTAAACGGCTCGCGTGCCGCTGAAAAACGGTACTCGAGGCATTTACGAGACAATTTCGCGGCACCGGTGCCGTATCGGAGCCTTTCCGGCTTGTAATCAGCTTGCGTGCCGAATTGGAAGGCATGCATGCCGATTACAAGCCGCCACGGCACGCATGCCTATCACGCGCCGAAGTGTGCCGATCACGCGCCACGATCAGTTTCGCATGGCAGAAGATCCCGATAACCAAAAAAAAGTAAAATTTATTTAATTTATCAGAGAGTTTGATGCACGGATTTCAAGTGCAGTGAAATCCGGATCCAATTCCTTGATGTAATTTCTAAAGAACTGAAAATTTAGCCAAATTACCTGTTTCTAAAGTCTAGCGGTGTTTCAGTAGGCTCTTCAGCAGTATTCAGCATTATTTGCGAACCATCATAAGACCAGGAAGCCAACATAATATAACATATTTGCTGAAAATCGTTACCCTATCTCAACAATTCCAGTCACCCGATACCTGGTCATAGGGAAATTTTTCCATTTGTAAATCACAAGTAATATCTGTAATAATTGCACGGAACAGTGAGATTTTCCCCGTGTGCTCGATTTGAACATTTGTCTGCATTTCATTCTCTTTGATGTTCATGTTAGCGCTGGAATTTTCAGCGAGATTTTCGCAGAAACAAAAATTCTAATTTTTTACTTATTGTAGACCAAAAGATCCGGCTTCCAGATCATATCCGACGGAACATGAAGTGATTTTATACCGCCGAAATCGTCGGGATTCCAAGTAAGAAATTCGTCATTCCAGTACTGAAAAATTGAATGGTTTTAATGCAAAAAATGGTCGAAAACCTCCTCAATCCAGCAATACAGCGTAATTATCTGATCATTTTCATGAACTTTTTGGATTTGTTTGAAATATAGTTGAACCGTCACGTTGGTTGGTCCACTGTTCTCATCAAGAACTGGCCTGAAAAGAGACTTGAATTTCGAACAAGTAAAAAGCTTTCAAAATGTTTTTTTTCTCAAGAATATCCAATTGAACCCGAATGGTTTGTGAGATCGGATTGCAGGTGCTAATACATTATTTCTCACATAAAAGTGTATTTCAAAAAAAAAAGCGTTTAAACTAGATTTAAAAACTGCAAAAAGCTTTACATATGCCGTTCACTTTTATATGATTTGTCTGGAATTTGAAAAGAAAAAAAAGCAAAAGAAAAAATGAACATAATTTTTTTTGCCGGGCTCAATGAGCTTGAAGTAAGTTATATAATAAACCTTCAAGGTTCAAGTTTTAATAATTTACAAACTTCCAGCTGGAAAAACGAGTCCAAACACTCAAAACTTTAAACATACAGGAGCGTTCCAAATTTAACGTCATTCAAGCGTGTACGCTGAAATTTGTGTGGAGTGCTTTATGGAGTTGATAAATGTACCTTAAATGAAAATATATTTCATTCTCATTCCAAATCTGTTTTTAAAATTTTCTAAAACGACCTGGAATCCGAGAAAATGACCTTCAAAACAATGGCCTAGAAAATTGTCCACCGGCGAAAACTAGTCCCACTTTTTCTAGGCCATTGGTTTGAGGCTCTTTTTCTCGGCTTCTAGGTGGTTTTAGAAAATTTTAAAAACATATTTGGGATGAGAATGGCGTCTATTTTCATTTAAGGTACATTTATCATCTCTGTAAAGCCCACCTCTAAGCGAGCAGAGGAAAATGAAGGAAGTTTCTATAATTTTCAAATTTTCGAGTTTTCGAGTGGGTCAAATAACGCGGTTTTTGAAAATTTTTCAGCAAAGTACAAGAAAAACAAGACATCGTGAAATTAGTTTTATCAAATCTCAATTATTTGAATTTTCTTTCAAACCAATTTTGAGGGATTTAAACCCAAAAAAAAGAGAATTTCTTTCCTAATTGGGTTCGTCAGTTTCAATTATTTAAAAAAGGACTCAATGTGGGTTAAAAGTTTGTATTGTCAAGATAAAAATTTCTGGCATTTTGCGTAGCATAGTAGGGAACTTTTTTTGCAACGCGACCGCAAAGCAACTGAGAAATTTGAATCTGAGCGCGTTGCGGTCGCGTTTGGGGGAAATTCACAACGACACTCCGCAAAACGAGCGGCCAGAAATTATTATATTGACAATAAAAGCTATTTGAATTTTGATTCAATACCGGAACTATAAGATGCAAAATAAGCAAAAACCAAAAACCAAAAAAGGGGCACCAGCAATTGAAGTTTGGTCTCAAATTCATTTAAAAAATTCGATTCTGGGTGCTAATTTTTAAAACATTTTCATTTTGAATATTATCGTTTTGGTACATAAAATTGAATTTTAAATCGATTTAACAAATCGATTCCAAATCAGAAATCCTTGGAAACATTTTTTGGTCTAAATATTTAAAAGAAAACCCAACCTCAATTCCTTGACATAATCTTGAAATAGATGTTTCATCAATGGCTTTTGTTGTGCCGAAACCACCCAAATTTCCAGAATAATTGCAACAATTATCACATTTTTGAACATCTGAAACAACGAAACAAATCATTCGGAGTCAAAAAATGGAACAAAATCTTTGGGGTGTATTAGTCCCCCTCTGGGGTGTATTAGTCCCCTTGAAAAGGCGAGAAAAAAATGCTCAAATATTCAAAGCTTCGCCGAATCTAAGCGTGTGAACGAAACGCTTCGAAATTGGCAATAGATCCCCCCCCCCCCCCCTACTTGAGTTATTTTGAGAAAAAATAATGATGAGAGAGGTGCTGGTAGGTTGAGAAATGAGAATGGGAAGTTCTTGGAAAAGAAATAAAACAAAGAAGCTCTTGTCTACTTTTTTCTTGTGCTGTTCATGAATACTAACAACTGTCCGGTGTGAGGCGGTTTTTCCAAAGAAAAAAAGTAGGAGGGGATTTATTTTATGAAAGTACAAAGATTTGTTTTTGACGTTCAAATTTGGAAAATAACATTTTTTAAAAGAAAATTGGACTTAAAGTGACAACAACTGTTTCTTTTTCAAAAAAATGAGCTCTCTCTCTATCCAAAAATGAGCTCGAGCAACGATTGAAAATGCATGACAGAAGACGTATGTCTACGATTAAAAAAAAAAATCCTTCGCTGATTATTTCAAGTGTTTTGATGCTGGAAAAGGCGTTTTAATCATGTTTAGAAATGCCCAAACATCAAGTGTTCGAATGTTTTTGAAACCTTAAAAGTTTAAATGCGTGGTTTTTGTTGAGTTTAAAGATAGTATGCTAGTTTTTTGTTGTTGATAACGACCTATTGAGAAATAGATCAATAAACGACCTATTGAGAAATACATCCAAACCCCTTTTTAAATGAGTCAACTATCTCACCTATTTGCGTGGGTCATTCATCGTCATTCATCAGTTTGTGTCATGTATATTATATCTTTGAAACTCTTTGGTTATTTTTTCTTTTTTCGTCTTTACGTTTTATCTATATTAATATTAGCCTTTTTAGGTAGTTATTCTTTGTCTTTGAACATGTCTTAAAGGCAGTGTGTCATTTAACAAAATCCCAATTGAGGCAACATATGAAAGTTTAAATTGGGCCCAGATGGTCCAAAAAACAATAGCAATATGTGGGCACGTTAAAATAATCGTGTTTCGCGCCAATTCCGTCAGCGTTGCGTGAACCAACGCGCATTGAAATGTTGATTTTTTCCCTGTCTCTAAAGCCGAACGGCCAGATAAATAAATTTGAAAACTATTCTATAAAAGAGCTTTTTGTTGAAAAGGGTCCAAAAAAAAGGTCGGATGAATTGGCCGGTAAAATATATTAAAATTGTTCTTTGGCACGAGTCCAAAACCACGCCAACCAGATAAAATCGAAAATATTTGGGTTATGTTGAAAATGCGACGAAAATAGATGAAATTTGTTTAAATTCAGGAGACAGTAATTGTCCTTAAAGACACGGTGTACCCTATCCTATTTACAGTATAAAAAAATAAGAATATAATGCAGATTAGGTACCCATGGTCCACAATTTATTTTTCCCCCGTGTGAAGATTATGTACCCAGGAAAAAGTAAGAGGCTATGTTAATCTGGAACTTTTATTCGTTAGTATTGGGTTTGAGCAAAGTTAAAGCTCTTCAAAGTTCAAATATTACAAAAATTTCAGAATTTGGATAACTATGTCCTGTATCCTGGTTCATATTAAAATGTACAGCTAATTAACCTTCAATCCCCACGCTTTCTAAATGAACTACGACCTGAGCCTTCCCTTGAGAAGATTAAAATCAAAAACATTTCACTTGTAAAAAAATACACGTCAAATTAGCCTTTCGGAATTGACGAACCCAATTAAGATAACAAATACAACGAAAAAGAATAGATTTTTGGTCAAATATAGAAGAACTTGTTCTCTTCACGTAAATAGTAGGGGGTACTTTATTAATAAGTTTAACCGAGCGATAAATGACTCTCAGAACAAAAGAAGACAAAAAATGGAGGATTTTTGTTCGTTCCTTCCCGGAAAACAGCACTACGGTGCTAAACAAATACGGGGTTAGGAAATCTGACATTTTAGAAACAAAAAATGTAAAATATCGCTTCCTGGATGTATCAGATGTCGAACAAATTTATGTTCACCATTTCAAAGAGCCGAACTCGAGGGAAAAAAATAAATGCGTGTTGAAAAACACTTTGCGAAAAAAATTTCAGAAATCAGATCATATAAGCATTTTTTTGAGTGCTTTTCAAGAATGCCTTTTGCTCTCTCTCTCAAAATTTGGGGCTCTTTGAGGGGGTTGAAGGCTTTGAAGCTTCTAACGGGTCTTTTGCTCATATATGAGAAGAAAAAAAGGCGTATAATGGAATTATAATTGTTTTAGGCATGTCGAGTGCAATTATTATTTTCTTTCCACTCTTCAAAATTTTTATTTTGCACTATTTTATTAGCGATAACTTTATTTTTTTGCACTGCAAATTTTTATTCTTTTGTGGCCGAACTCAATCTCAGTTATGGCCTAGGTTTTGCATTGTGGCTCCTCTTCCATTTTTTCTAGTCCCCCTAATGTTATTTCTTTCGATTTTATTCATTTCTCCCAATTTTTCGTTTTTTCTCGTTATTCTTCACAATTCTTTTCAATTTTTTGTTTCAGAAAATGTCGACCAGTGGTAGAGATCGATTAATTGTCACAGAAGACTCAGATGATGATCACGAAAGAGAGGAAGTGTCATCGAACGATGGAAGTGAAAATGAGTCGACGTATAACAATCCAGCAGATAATTATGAAGAAATTATTTCTTTCCCCAATCCGCAAAGGGTATTATTTATTTTTTAATCCTATTAAAAAAAACGATTTTCAGAAGAAGAAGGTTGTGAAAAAGCTGACCAAAAAAGAGCAAAGCCTGAAAAGAAGTATGAAAGAGTTTCGATTCAAATTAGCATTGGTCAAACCAGATGTCACGACGAATCGAGAGTTCGAAAGAGGGTTGAGAAGAATTGCAACAAAGTTTGTAAAATTTAAAGGCATTCTAAATAATAAAGTTTTAATGATTTCAGGGGTGTTGTTCAACTTTTCAATGCTGTTTCCGACCGCCAGAAAACAATGTCAGATGCTGTTAAGGAGAAAATGACAGCAAGAGAAAGAAAAGAGGTATTTTATTGATTAAACTCCGAAATCCATATTTGCGCTATTGTTTAGGCTCGAGACCGCTTCGATGGCAAAAACTTCGATGTTAGTAAATTTGGTGATTATAGTACGAAGAAGGTAAAATTTAAAAGCTTTATAAAAATGTTTTTATTTAATCTATTTCCCAGGAAGTTAAAGGAGAAGACAATGAAGAAGAAAACATGGAAATCGGCGAAGAAGAAATCGATCGAAACAATTATAGTGATGAAGATTGATTTTTTTTGTTACAACTCATGTTATTAATTGTTATTGTTATGAATCTTTATTACAGTTAGTCAAAAAATTTCACAAAATTTATCTTGGTTGAGGACATGAAATGGCTCCAGCGTTGTAGCAGGCAGGGTTGACAGCTTTCGATCCAGCCAAATCGACATTACAAATGTAAACCCCAGCGTTCCAATCACAACAGCTTTTGTAAATGTTTGACTGACAGTTGAAGTCTTTTTGTTGAGCGCTGAAATTTCAAATTCTCTTAGATTTTATAAGATTTTTTGGTTTCTTACGCGCAAGCATCCATTCCACCCTGAATATCGACCACCAATTGAGCGTCACAAGCATCCAAGTTATTTTGATATCTATCTCTGCAAAAGGCAATGCAGTAGAATTCAGTCATTGTCACTGTAAAATATGGTTTTTGATGATTTTAGCGATGTTAGTGAAATACTTACAATTGTATCCAGGTCCACATTGATACTGTGTCACTGCCAAATCAATCCAATAATCACCAGCTTGTGTAGCATTTGCTGCTCCCATCGAAACGTAGGCATTTGGACCCATGCATGAGTATGGAGCCAAACAGTTTGAAAGTGCGTTTCCAAGTCTGAAACTTTTATTTAAAAAGAGATTGGAAATTCCAAAACGTACTGGCAAACATAAGGCTGGATATGAAGACCATCATCTTCCAGAAGTTGTTGTCTCACGTGATGGAATGACCAATATTCAGGAATGGTGTCGGTCATCGAGATGTTGTAACCAGCGAAGTATTGAACATAACATTGCGAGATTTGCTGAAAAAGAGGAGAATCTAAACATCAAGAGATTTTAATGGAAAATCTACCGAAATAGTCGCAGCATCGCACGAATCGGATTGAGCCAAGCCGACAGAAAGAAGTGAAGCTGAAAAATGTTGTTTTTGATGGTTAGCCGAAGATTAAGATAATGCTCCAAAACTCACCGAGAATCAGAAATTGAAACATGATTTGGTTGAGTTGAATCTAATGATTTAAAAATTCGGATGCTGACTATTTATATATTGAAATTTAGTGCAATTAAAGGGAAAGTGGAGTTGCAAGCCTTATCAGATGAAGACACATTTTTTAGAGTTTGCTGGTCTGCTGATAATATCGTGACGAATTTTTATTGACTGATTGTTGATCTTTTTTTAGATGAGCAGAGTCTTTTGGAAATCGCGTTTTGTGGTTGTGGGGATCCAACTTGATTTTTTTCAGGTCGACGTGTTTTCTTTTCTAGGAAGCCCCCTTTCTGGATTCTGTGGAGTATTACGCAATTTCTGAAAAATATGTTTATTAATTAATTCTTGTTACAATCCACCCCACAAGTAGTTTGGATTTTCCAAATTCTGTATGTCGTTGCTTCAATTCTCCCAAGTCGTAGCTATTTTAGTTCCAAGCTTAATTTTTAAAAAAACTCATTCAGGCTTCATTGTACCCGAAATTTGTTATCAGAGAGGGGTTCCCCCCCCCCCCCCCCCCCACATTTTATGATCTATAAAAGTTCTGGAACCATGACAAATTTCGAGAGAAGCGTTCTTTAACCAGGTTTTTGTCAGCATCGTTAACCATAGGCTACGATCTGGTCGTAGCCTGGGAGGTGCTACGGTTGTTTTGAACTATTTTGGAGGGAAAGTAATTAGATTGTCGAAGATACAGTTTTCAATGACATTGAACTCAAATTAAAAGTGAAGTAAATAAATTTTTTTGAGTGGATATGCGTTTTTAAAGGAATTATTTTCAGTTTCACCTTGTCTTTAAGACATTATAATGTTTATTGATATTTAATAATAATCAAGATTTTAAAAAACACAAAAAGACATTTTTTTTTTCATAATTGGTCCAAGAGATAAAAAAAATTAATTTATGATTCAAAAATTACATTTTCAATACGTGCGGACACGATACAGGCCGTACAAACTTGCGAAAACAGTGGTGCGTTTGGAATCGAATTGAACGAACAGTATACTTGAAAACTATGAAACAATTTTTTATTTTTTCTAATGCAATGGTACTCATCCTTAAATTCTGAAACACAATTCGGAGACATTTTCCGGAAAACATTCCTGATTTCCAAAATTTTGAAAATTCTTAAAACGTTGCAATTTGAGTATCGTATTTTGCTAAAATTTTCGTGGCCGCTCATTTTTGGGTCAGTTGGTCTCACGCGTTGCGGTCGCGACGCCTTCGATGTTATCAGTAGAGCAGCCGAAAATGAGCAGGCAAAAAAAAAATCAGCTTGACAAGACCTCTGTTACTATTAACCGCTTTTTATAGTAAATATTGTCAAGATAAAAATTTCTGGCCGCTCGTTTTGCGGAGCGTTAAATTATGTTTTTTCCAGAAGTTTTCCATACCCATTCGACAGAAAAATGCCCCAGAAATGATCGGGAGATTTCATTTTTTTGGAAATATTCCAGCTTGTTTGAAAATGGAAAATAAACTGAGTTTTTATTTTTCTGGTATTTTATCCTTGGAGGTTCGATATCATTCGCCGAAGACCCATTTACTTTTTCCAACGCTTCCCTTTCAATTGGAAATGCTCGAAATCCAGATTTCAAAAAAGTGGTTTTAGTTTTTTCAGTAAGCTTCAAAAAATCCGACAACATGCTGGACATTTGGAAAAAATCCATGAAAACTTTCAAAATTTAGAGTATTCAGTAAATTTCAAAGATGTTTCTCGGCACAAAGTGATCGTAATGTAAATGAATTTTTAAGAAAATTCAGAATACAAAAATCTGGAAATTCAAGGTTTTCCAAAAATCTAAGCTTGAAATAATCGGCACAAAAATCTCAAAACTATTCTTTTTATTTGTTAAATTGTTCGCTTTATTTTTCAAAGGAGGACTTTACAGAGCTGTTGTATGTAATTGGGATAAAACTAGACATCATTCTCATTCCAAATCTGTTTTTAAAATTTCCTAAAACCACCTAGAAGTCGAGAAAATGAGCTTCAAAACAATGGCCTAGAAAAAGTGTGGCAGAACTTTTTCCTATGAGCGTTTTTCATGTTTCGTTAATAATTAAACCATCTCTCATTTTAATTGTTTACTCGATTTATATCAACTGACACCCTACCTTTAAGATATACATACATTGTAAATTTATAAATCAACTGACACCTTGCCTTTAAGAAAAACCATAACTAAAATATTGTCTTTTAAGGCTCATCTAGCGGCATTGGTCGAGCCACAGCCATTCTCCTTGCCAGTGATGGTGCATCAGTTACAATGGTGCATCAGTTATAATACTGGAAGAAACTCCAAAAATCTTGAAACCGTTCGAGCCGAAATTTCGAAACTTGGTGCTCTTGTGAATGTTGTGATCGTAAAGTGATCGTAATGTAAATGAATTTTTAAAAAAATTCAGAATACAAAAATCTGGATATTCGAGGTTCTCCAAAAATCTGAGCTTGAAATAATCGGCCCGAAAATTACACAAATACTCTTTTTATTTGCGGAATGGTTCGCTTTATTGTGTAAAGGAGAATTTTACAGAGATATTTTTTGCAATTGGGATAAAATTAGACTTCATTCTCATTCCAAATCTGTTTTTAAAATGTTCTAAAACCATCTAGAAGCCGAGAAAACGAGCTTCAAAACAATGGCCTAGAAAAAATTTCCACTTGGCCGAACTTTTTCCAATGAGCCTTTTTTGTGTTTCTTTAATAAGTAGTTATGCAGAATACTTATATTAGTCCTTTTTAATTTATGTTTTTTTATGTTTTCTATGGATTTTTCATGTAATAATTCCTGCGGACTAGTTTTCACCGGTGGCCACTTTTTCTAGGCCATTGTTTTGAAGATTATTTTCTCGGCTTCTAGGTGGTTTTAGAAAATTTTAAAAACAGATTTGGAATGAGTCTGAAGTCTATTTTTATCCCAGTTGCATTCATTGACTCCATACTGTCCTCCTTTAAATGTTTTTCATAATCGAATTGATTCCAAGACTCAAAATTTAGAAAATAGTAAAATCAGTAATCAATTCTTCCCATTTAACTGGAAAATATTCTGAAATTTTATCAACTTCCTCCACTAATTTATTCGAAGCGCCATAAATCACGCCCTTGCCACTTTTCCACTATTATTTATGGCTATCATAATAAATCTTGAGGGCGAAAAAATACCTGTTCTTTTCATTAATTCTCCATCTTATTTTTCATCCATCTCTACTTTTTGCAAAATGATCGAAGACCGGATTTTACACATCTGAAAAATGTCTACATAGTTGTTTTTTTTCGGCCTTTTAAAAAGTTGTGAAAACAAGAGCATTTAATTTTTAAAAGATATAGGAATATTTTGAAAACAAGGGAAAATACAATGTATTTTCGATTAGGGGAGGAAGAAGGGATTTTCGAAAAAAAAAATAACAACATCAAAAAGACATCAAGATAAGCAGCAGGATTTTTCAAAAGGCAAAAAGAAGGCGTTGATGGTCAGACGACAGTAGAAGATGGCAAAAATAAATAAATAAATCTATCACGAATTGTTCATGATTTGGTTTTGTTTTTTTTTTGTTTTTTGATAAGACATCTTCTTGTCTTTAACATTTGATCAACTATTCTCTTTTTTTTCGACTAAAATCGAATTTCAATTTTTCGTTCTAAGAAGTTGTTTTCGAACAAAATCATCAGAAGTTTAACAAATTCGTCCTCTCCTCCTCCTCTTTTAAGTCTGCCCTTTTTATCAAATTTTCGTTCCGTTCAGGTAAATATTTAACCAACCAGTTCTTTTATCGTCTTTTAGAGTTTATTTTTTTGTTCCATCCACCAAACAAACAGGCTATTTCAGATCCGGTAATGTTAACCTATTTTTTCACTATATTTTTCGCATTCTACACCGTGTCGGCGGTTAATAATATCAATAAACAGTGTCGCGATTTGTTGCAATGTACCGTACAGAAAAAATGTGTGAATGTAGGATGAAGACTTGAGAAAATTGAAATCGATAATTTGTTTTTCTTCAGCTTCCAGCGCTGAATGAATTAATGGACAATCAGACGATCAGTTCGAAAATGTATGATGATATTGATAAGGTAATTTAATGGAGGGCTTCACGGAGATAATGACTGCATCTCGGATGAAAATAGACGGCATACTCATTCCAAATTTGTTCTTAAAATTTTCTAAAACCATCTAGAAGCCGAGAAAATGTACTTTTTTGGATGTTTCATGCCTGCGGACTACTTTTCACCGGTGGACATTTTTTCTAGGCCATTGTTTTGAAGCTCATTTTCTCGGCTTCGAGATGGGTTTAGAAATTTTTTTAAATAGATTTGGAATGAGAATGAAGTCTATTTTCATCCTAGAAGCATTCATTAGCTCCGTAATTCCCTCCTTTAAGGTTATTGAACAAATTTTGAGCGAGTGAGCTTTTTTTAGTACGACTTTACGGAAGCTAATAATTATTAGATGAATGAATGACTCAGGAAAACGAAATAAAGGATCAGTTTTAGAAAAAAAAACATCGGCTCCAGAAAAAACATGGTATTTTTTTATTCATAGACAGTTTTTAGCTCTACAAAGTCCCACTCTGAAAATTGTTTTAAAGGTGGCGGTACGCATTATTTTTTTTTTCATTTTTCTTATATTAGTAAAATAAACAACTTTTTAAAAAATTCAATATATTTGAGGAAAAGCCACTGATATTTCTTCAGCTTTGGAAAAAAAAATTTTTTTAACTGACACCGTGTCTTTAAGGGCTTTTTTATTACATTGGCAAGTAATTAACTTTTGTCTGCTCTTAGGCGTTTCAAAAAACCTATTTCTAGTGTATTTTCGAATCAAACTGAAATTTTAACTCTAAAAATTTAAACTGGAATTTGTTGAAAATTGGGTGTCGAGTAATATTCGAAACACTAAGCCATGTTGAAAATATCTAATTTCAAAATAAACGGACTTTTCAGCATACGGATTACGGATGCATTTTCACTACAGGATGCCAAGATGAATGCAACGATTGCCCGCTTTGTTTATCGTCAAAATTGCAAATAGTTGATATATTATCCGGAGAGAAATCATCAGCAGGTGAGATTTTGTTAATATTTATTTTCTCAAGGTTAAACTTTTGAACGAGTTTTTTGTATTTTCTTTTAATTTTGGGACCTGGCCATTTTTAATTATAATCCATGAACTCTCGATACTTTTTTTTGAGAATTATAAATAATGAAAAGATAGGAAAAGCTTATGATATTTGTTTTGAACGGTTTATTAAATTATAATAAATTGTTTCACAGCCTCGAAATTTCGTATTAACAAAAATATATCTTCAGAATGCCCAGCTCTCATGGACTGCGCCCTTCAATGTGTCGAAGACTCAAACCAGGACATTTTCCAAATCAACAAATGTCTCCGTCAAGATTGCGCTTTCCACTGTTTCGACGGCTCATGCCCCAAATGTTCAGGATTTGTAACGAGAGTTTTTAATCAAATGTGCGCTGCTGGAAACTTCCGCTCAAAAGTCGTCGATTTCAAAGGCCCGTGCTATGAAATGTTCCACGCTATTGTGCACGCAAAGTTCGCCGATCGGTTCGAAAAAACAAAGACGAGAGGTAGCAGCGGATAATTTTTCAAAAAAACACATTTGTTGATTTATTACATATTTTCAATGATTTTATTATAATGTAAATATAAAAAAAGAAGATATTTTGGACTTTTCAGACAATATTTACAATAATATCGCCATCGAAAATGAGATTTTGTTTCTCGAGCGTTGCTTGCACTGATTTTGCGATGCTTGTCCATTGGGACTCGAAGAGACTCTGCAAAAAATAGGGTTTTTTGATAAACAAAAACAAAAATAGGACTTTTTGAATGGATGAGCAAATGCCAAAATGATTTGGATTTGATGAGCCACGCCAATGGTAGCCATTAAAAATTTTTTTTTGTAACAATTTCTGATTATATTAACTGGCTCACCGTCTTTAAGATTAAAAAAAAAAATTCCAATGAAATCAAAATTCCAATTAAATCCCTCTTATTTTAATATATTAGTTTCTAGCATACCGTTTGTGCATTCGCTGTGACTGTCATTTTTTGAATGAATGGCTTAGTTTTGAGTTTTGAACTGCTACCAGACGTTGTTGCAGGGTTCTTGGCCGTTGTTGTTTCAGATGATCCGATGCTTGTTGTCCCAATTGTTCCATTTGCTGAAGTTGTTGTCGTTGGCGCTTCACTTGTAGTCGATGAAACAGTTGTAGGCTCTGTTGTAGCCACTGAACTTGAAGTGCTTTCCTCGCCAACACCGACTTCTCTCTTCTCTTTATGCCCTGATTTTTGCTGCTTCCTTCTTTTTCCAGCAGGTTTCTTTGTTGTTGTCGTAGGCTGCTCATCATCTTGCTCGACACACTGGTAGAAAATCGTTCCTTTCAGCTCTAAGCATTCACCGCCTACTGAGCATGACGATCCACTGGAAACTTCAACTTCAGGTGGGGTAAACACGTACGATACATTTGGAGGAGCAGCCAAGTATATTTGATTCTCTTTCAGCGCATTCGAAATCGCCAGGTTTATATCCTTGGTGATAGTTTGTTCAGCAATCGTCAAAGTTACCGCCTGTCCTTGAATGGCTTCAATTCCATCCGGCGGGTAGGTATATCCCACTGGTGGTAGGAACGAAATGCTGAATGATGCGGAATTTGAAGATGAGCCTGACAACACATTCCCGCAAGATTGCACCTTGTGCCACAGAAAAATGAAAATAATATTTCGAAGAAGAATCATAGCGACGAATAAAAAATGAATTATAAATGATTCTCTCAACTTGTTTTTATACAGAAGAGCATGCCAGCCGCGCCTATATTTTGCCAATGTCTTTTTTAAGGGTGGTTTTCAAAGATTTGTTTATTCAAATTTGCAACATTTACGATATGTATTATAATGTTTTTTGAAATATGATTTTTAAAAAATGTAAAAAAAATGTTTAAGAAACAACTAAAGCAAGACCCAAGAATATAGTTCCTCTTCTAGTTTCCAACTGATTTTGAATCTCCTCTCCAAGAGTTTGCCATTGAGATTGATAGACCAATTGATTTGAATAAACTGTGACCGTTTGTGTAGTGCTAAAGGGAGTTGACGACTGGTTGCTACATTTGTAAAATACTAGCCCATTCACAAGTTCGAATAATCCATCAGTTCCTGCTTGATCGCAAGCAAGAGTAGTGATCGGAGTGATCGGAACATCATAAGTCACATCGACTTTGTCAATGTCATTGAGTGGAAGATTGTTTTGTGCAAGAACTGCATCCATCTGAAATTTTGTTCTTTTTTTGAGATTTTTAATTGGTGCTCACCGCACTGTTCACATCATTCTTGACAATATATGCCGCGAAACTTGCATCAAGTTGACCATTTGACGGAGAAGGAGCAGTTGTATAAATCGGTGGTGGGATCAAAGTATAAGTGAAGGTCGCCGTTTTTCCGAGGGGTCCTGGAAAGGGGTTTTTGAAGATTTAAATTAAGAATAGCATAATCAATGAATGTTTTTAAAGGCATTGTATCACGTCATATATTTGAGAAAAATGCACCGGGATTCAGAAAATGATTAAATCATCTCATCTTAAAGTGTTTACAGATTTTCAATTTTTTAATCTATTCAGTTTTAATCAATTCAGAAACATCTATTATTAATGAATTTGACAAAAACATTTTTTTTGGGCTCTCATGGGTCCAAAACAGCTCCCACAAAAGTGCGGAAAACGGGCGGTGGCATTGCAAAACCATCTGTTTTTGGGTTTTTAGCGACCGTTTTGCTCAAAATGAAGTTTTTAAACTGATTTTTTTGTTTATTATATCAATTATAAGTGATTCTGTGTAGATTAAAACCAAAATTGAAAATGAGTAAACAGGCACTTTAAACTTAAGCTTCAATAAAGCGGTATTTACCATATATATAGAAGCGCGGGAGTTCCCCGAACATTGTAATGGAGTAGTATCAAAATAACTTACCAGTTCCAGGACCGCATGCGAATACTACCATTGGGATCACAACCAAAGTTATAAACGAGATCATTCTAGTTCAAAAATTGAGAAAACCAATCTCAAACCCCTTCATTTTATACCCTTTTTCCGTTTGCACTCTGACCCGAGTTTTATTACATTTTCAAGAATTCACTTTATTCACAAAATTTTCAATGGCAATTTTACAATGACTTTTACAATGATTTTCAGATAAGAAAAATGCAACATTTTAACAACAAAAAAATGAATAGATATGTTTACATTAGTAGGTGGGTGGCAAAAAAAAGTTATTTACGAGTCTAATGGTGGCTTTTTAAATGTGGACTTGTACACATAAGATAAGAAAACTTGTGGGCATTTTTTCCAAAAATCAACGCGGTTCAATTTCATCGATTCTATGAATTTCATTCGATGGGGCAAACCATCCCTCATAGACAACCGATTCGGGCGTAGTGTCGTAGTGATAATGTCCGACGTCACCATGTGCACTGTAGCAATGAGTGTGTTCAAGTCGGAGGTTCGCTCCTGTCAAATAAAAATATGTTGAAGAAAATATCAGGAGGCGAGAAACCTGGATCTGTTGAGTGCATGACACATGCACATGTCAATGGTGCGCTCATCTCAAAGTATCGAAGCCATTTATCGACTTCTTGGCTGTTTTCGAACGGACATCCCGGGAAATCGGGCATTACGTGAAGTTTCGCCTTTCCAGAGTGAATAATGAAGATTCCGGCTAGTGAAACAACTCTGAGAAATGGGGAAATATTTGTGAAAAGTCTTTTTGGCCCTTAAAGACAGGCACTCGTTTCAAAATTCCAGTTTTCGCGGGAAAACGATGGAAATAAGAATCAGCGTTCCATTGAAAACTAATTTTTGCGGTGCTTTTTGTACTTTTCAACGGTTTCTCCTCTATTTATGCGATAAGCCTACTAACATGAATTTTTTGAAACAATAATTGATAAGGCTCTGAATTTTAAAGATAAAACATGACATTTTTCACTGTTTTTTTTTATAAAAAAACATGTTTTAAATGAAAATATTAATTAGTGTAAAAACTTTTCTTTGAAGTATACACAAAATGTTAATAATTTTGACACACGTTTCATGTTTTCCCCTCCAAACCCTTGAAAAAGTAGAAGCAGTGCTTTAAAGACAGGGTATCAGTTAATTTAACCCTACCTGATTTTAATTTAAAAAATTAGAATTTTAATTAATTTTCATACTTTTTCACTTGAATGCAAAAATTGAGTGGATTTAAAGACAGAGTGCCACTAATTTTTACTCTATGGTAAATTCCAATAAATCTAATTTTCAAACTCAAACACAATTAAAGACATGCAAATGTGTACAAGCTCAATGGACAATATTTTACCTACGTGTTTTCATTGAGTACTTGACGATTACGGGCTTATGGAATAAATATTTAATAATTTAATGTCATACGTCACAAAAAATACGTTTTTGCAAATAAGTTACGTATAACTAGAAATAAATTAACTTTAGATACAGCGGAGGGGAATAGGTATCACAGTTCAATTTGTTTACCTTTACAACATTTAAAAAAAAACCTACTTTTCTCCAAAATTTTGCTGCAATCCTTCTCTAATCGTATCAGTTAGATTACCGGATCCAAGTCTTGTTGAAACCTTGAAATGTACTGCAAGAATAATTATCTTAACTTCAATCCATAGTTCTTCGCACTCACCAACATCCGACGACTCGTCAGCATCAGAAAGTGCCAAGTTTCCCATCAAACTGAACTTCGGTTGATCTATTACAATTTGTCGATAAGTGTCATTCTCAATTTTTCCGATTCTTGTGCCAACCGTACCGCTCTTCAAGTTCACATCAGCCACCATTTCACTGTTTACTCCAACGATTGGCCATGGTCCAGCGCCTGGACCGAAAATTGAAGCTGTCGGGTTTTGGCATGTTCTTGCAACTTCACCGAAATCGAATTGATGATCGATATTAAATCCCGGAAAAATGTTTCCCGGTCCACCGACTTCAGCAATTTTTAAATTCCGACCGAATCCTGATGATTGCATTGAAAATGGCGCAGCTTTAAGATCTAAAATAACACAATTTTTTTTTTGAAAAGAAATTACCCTTGAAAAGAACCTTCAATTTTTTTAAAAGAAAACTACACTTACCTGGACAAGTTTCAATATTAACCTCGACATCTCTAAAGTTCGCTCCTAGTGCACTTCTGAAAACCTGGCTCAATTCTTCGAGACTAGGAACGTGATTTTTGATAGTTTGCGACAAATTAGTAGAACAGTCCGGCATTGTTCACGAATGAAATCAAAGAAAATGCGAATCGATGTAGTATTTATTAATAAAAAAAGGCAGCAAAAATCAATGATAAGATAAACACGCATGATTATGATGTGTTCTTTGGTTTAATGATACCATTGCGCTCTAATGAAGAAAAGTTGCCGCGATTTTTAAAAGAGAGTATAGTGATTTGTGGTAAATAGTGTTTAGCAAACAAACGAACGTAATTTCTTTTTTTTCGATTGACGTTTGAAAATGATAAAATCTAATTATTAAACTGCTGAGAAAGATATTTTTTTTTTTTTAATTTTTAAAATTTAAAATTTTAATTAACTTTTTGATATTTTACATTCATTGCAGATTAATTGAACATTGTCATTAGTTCAATTTGAACACCAAAATTATTGTTATTCGATGAAAAATGCAGACTTCAAACAATTTTTATATGAGATGTTGAGAATTATATCAGGAACACAATCGTAACTTCTATTTGTTGGTTCAGAAATTCAGAAGAAACCGAACCACAGAAAAATTATAAAATTACACATTCTCCCGTTTTATAGCATAGAAAAAAGAACACTGTCGAAAAAATTATTGTTCTTTCGATTGAAGACATTATTTTTGAGTCATAAATGCATTTTTGGTATCTATTGGACCAAATATGGAAAATAAATGTTTTTGTCCGTGCACCGGAACAAGCCAAAACACCGAGATTTGTCAGTAGAGCGCGTTTGGAACAGTAGGATAATTTCTTTTTTCAAAAAAATTAAGGCAATTTAAGCCTACTGCTTTGTGCCCCATTTCTATTCGGTTTCTTGATATTTATCAGTTTGTATTGCCATTAAAATAAAACGAAAATTAAGCAGTAAAATCTTTATTTGAGTTACAAAACATTTATGGATTGTATTCAATTGGGAGATTCTTTCTGCGGACCATACCGTCTCCTTGGAACCACTCACGACGGAATTGTTTGGCGGCACCATCTGGGGTGTTGGTCCATTCAATGGTGATACGGTCGTTGTTGGTGTCCTGGAGCGAAAGAATATATTACTGTAGTTGAATTGATAAAATACCTCCTGTCCAAAAGCGAAAGCATCGCATGAGACGGCAAGAAGAACAGCCTCCTTTGGGTCAAGAACTCCGCATGGTGGTTCGACTCCAAGTCTCTTCATGTTGGTGGTCTTGATTCCGAATCCAATACGACGAGCAGATGAGTTGATCACCTTGATGTGATAAGTGTGCTTGTCGTCATATGGAGCGTTGAAGACGATTTTGGCATTTGGTTGGGTTTGGATATCTCCTGGTGGGACGGATTGAGCCATGGCTGGTTCGATGTGAAGCTATCAATGATTTCGGTCCCTTTTTATACTCATTTTATCACAGATTTCATCAAATGATAAAAAAAGGTCACACGTAAGAGTTTTATTTCAATCCAACATTTTGAAACGTGAGTTTTTTTCGAATTCTCTTTGAAAATTACAAGTGAAGTAAATAGCTCGTCACGGTGGGAAAAATGCTACGCAAAACTGTCCTGGACTAGTTTTCTGCAGCGCACAGAAAAAGTGGAAACCTAGGCCACACGTTAGCGCGGAAATTTAAATTTCTAGTCCACCACTCAAGTTCGATAGACGCTAGCTCAGCGAAATCAATAAATTGCAATTTTTGATTATTTGAATGATTTCTATTGATTGAAATAGCAAAACATCCAAAGAAGGAATGTGATTAATTTATTTAAAAAAAATTATATTACTTTTTTGAAAATAAAAACTTCATTGTATATTCATTATATTGTATTTATATCATTCGTTATATCATATATAGTTATAATTAATGTATAACCGATTCATGTTTAAATTTTTAAGAAAGTTCTTTGATTAAATTATAAAAAAAATTTCATTTCAGTGAAGATCGTTTTTTTCAATGGAAAAATCAGATTTTCGTTTTTTTCAATGAATTCTGGTTGAGAAAGGGGTAAAAAGACATGGCAAAAAAAGTGTATTGATTGAAAATAAGAAAAAAAAATTAGTTTTTGCGAAAAATCCGAAAATTGCTGTTTTTATTGGTTTTTTGTCGGATAAAAAAGAAATAGCCAAAAAAGTGCGCGGCAAGATTGCGAAAATTTGATTTAAGCCCCGCCCTCCTTTTTTCGCAGTTCGGACGCTATTTCAACTGTTGCGCGTAGCTTTTTTCCCACCGTGCCCGTTTAACAACGTTTGAAAAATGAACCGAGTAGAATTTATAAACAACGAGCAAAACATCCACATAAAAGTGTAATATTTAACATGATTATTATTTATAAAAGCTATTGTTTTTTGAGCTTTTATTAGCATTATCAATAAAATTTCTCCACCTTTGGAAAAGGAAAAACATCTGTTTTCTAGAAATTGTCCAGAAAACCGTTGATCAATCTCAGTTAACATGATGCTGGTTCTTTTGCAGAATTTCTACTTTCACAGATTCCCTACAAATCGGCTTCAATATGACTTTACGATAAGGAGCATAAAATAAAATAGTTGCAAGTGATTCAAATATTCCATGAGTTCCCATTGCGAACATTACGTTGTTATTGAGAGCTGAGAAAAATTTGGAAATTTTTTCAAGGTGTTCTTACCCTGATTATAATAATTATATCGATCAGCATACAAAGAATAAGAGATCGGAACAATAAGTGCAACAATGGGTATTGCTACTTGAACGGTGACGCCAGCCAAAAATTTTTTCTGCACTGATTTTGTTGATGCTGATAAATTTGCATTGGTCACATAAAAAAGATGATAAACGGTTTGGAGAACGTAGAAAAACACTTGAACAAGAATCCAAAACATTCCGAGTGTAACGGCGTAGAATGGGATGATCTCATCCCCTCGGAGTAGGGCATATGTTTCCATTTCGAAAAATTCAACGGTTGGGCATGGAATTCGCTGAAAAACTTTAATTTATTTTATCCGAAGTTAATTAACATTTTTTTAATTTCACTGAATATAATTGATTGCTAATTATAGCTAATTATTATTAAAAAAATCAGTCGATTTACCAACCTGTAGAACTAACTCGAGCAATTCTTCCTGGTCCGTGTCTGACATATAAAATGGAAGAGGAATAATAAAAGCCAATATATAATTAAAGCAATAATAAACAATTCTCGTGGATTTTTTAGTAATTTTCAGTCTAATCGTAAAAATTTGATTATACCGATTCTCAAAGAGCATCACAGCCGACACTGCCATCACTGAAATGCTCAAATTAACTGTTTATACACGTTTTTTCGGAGAATCTATAATACTTACAAACTAGGGAGACTTGAAAAAGATATGGCTGCACCCTAAACCCAACTCCAAGGGTACTAAGAATACCTAAAATAACGGCAGCAGAACTCGGAAAAAATATAAAAGGAGATATCATTAACGTCAGGAGGAGGTCTAAGTTCAAAGCAGACAAATGAGAATTTAGAATAAACCATTTCATCTGACGCATTTGTTTTGGAGTTTTTGCAAGAATAAGATAAGTAACAAACATCGAAAGAGGAATAGCTATAAAAGCGATAGAATGATATGTAGTTAATAGATATTCCGATGAGCTAAAATACGTATAGCTTTGAATACATCGAGAAAAGTTCATTGGATGTCTGAAATATAATTCTGCAGCTTCTTGCAGTAGACGACAGAGTTTTTCGCGTCGCAAAAATCACTTTTTTTTAAAACTTTTTTATTGCACCCAGATTCTATTACATGGATTGATAATAGTCATGATTTCCGACATATGTATTTCCACGTGTATTTTCACGTGTTTTTTTTTACAAAGCGAGACGCAGAGTGAGATGCAGAATGTAAAAAAAACATAAAAAATAGAGAACATTTAAATCGAGAGGTTCAGATATAATTTTTACATATTTTTCTACACCTTTAATTACATGCAACGGGATACAATGCATCGTTTTTTTTTCGTAAACGAGGGGTTTTTCAAAATACTTTTAAATTTAAAGCTACTACTTTGTGCCCAATTTCTATTTTTTCTATTTTGTATAGCCAATAAAATAAAACGAAAATTAAGCAGTAAAATCTTTATTTGAGTTACAAAACATTTATGGATTGTATTCAATTGGGAGATTCTTTCTGCGGACCATACCATCTCCTTGGAACCATTCACGACGGAATTGTTTGGCGGCACCATCTGGGGTGTTTGTCCATTCAATGGTGATACGGTCGTTGTTAGTGTCCTGGAACGAAAGAATAGATTACTGTAGTTGAAATATAAAATATAAAATACCTCCTGTCCAAAAGCGAAAGCATCGCATGAGACGGCAAGAAGAACAGCCTCCTTTGGGTCAAGAACTCCGCATGGTGGTTCGACTCCAAGTCTCTTCATGTTGGTGGTCTTGATTCCGAATCCAATACGACGAGCAGATGAGTTGATCACCTTGATGTGATAGGTGTGCTTGTCATCATATGGAGCGTTGAAGACGATTTTGGCATTTGGTTGGGTTTGGATATCTCCTGGTGGGACGGATTGAGCCATGGCTGGTTCGATGTGAAGTTATCAACGATTGAGGTCCCTTTTTATACTCATTTTATCAGAGATTTCATCTAATGATAAAAACAGGCCACACGTAACAGTTTTATTTCAATCCAACATGTTGAAACGTGAGTTTTTTTGAATTCACTTTGAAAATTACAAGTAGCCCCGTTCAACAACTTTTAAAAAATGGACCGAGTAGAATTCGAAGTATAGTCAAAGAACGAGCAAAACATAAGTGTGATCACATGGTTAATACCTGGTTGACATAAAGCTAACTTTGTGGCTAATTATCTCTACTTTCAAAGAATCGCGCCGAATAAATTTAAGCAGGAAGTCTAAGTACGGGCGGTAGATAAGAATTGTAGCTATGGATTCAACTAGTCCATGGGTTCCCATGGCAATCATCGCATTGTTGTTGAAGGCTGAATATAAAACCAATAAGGAAAGCTTTTCCTCGCATTCAAGGATAAACACACCTTGATTGTAATAGTTATTCCTATCTGCATATAATGAGTAAGTTATCGGAACAATGAACGCAGTGAATGGAATCACCACTTGCACCGAAACAGCAGCCAAGAACTTTTTCTGCAGCATTTTTGTGGATGCTGACAAATTTACGTTTGACACAAAAAAAAGATGGTAAACGGTTTGGAAAACGTAGAAAAACGCTTGAATAAGAATCCAGAGCATGCAACTGGAGACTGCGTAGAATGGGATAATTTCATCGCCTCGGAGTAGGACATATGTTTCCATTTCGAAAAATTCAACTGTTGGACATGGAATTCGCTGAAAATTTTAAACAATATTTTGATTTTAGAAGGGACTTTTTTTCAGATATTTTTACTGCGGTTTTTATCAAACGTTCCAAAATCAGGCTAATCTTATTCGCCAGAATATTGTTTGCTGAAAATTTTTTCAAAAACTAGAGGGTGTGATCCATGTTATAGATCTTTACGGTTCAGTTCCTTAAAATACACTTTCAAGTGATGTTAGACTTTTATTTTTAGAATTTTTCCTAATTTTTTCAACAAGAACAAAGTCTTTATAAAGTTGCTGTCATTTTTTGATTTCATTATTCGATAAATACACAAGCAGTCAAAGTTCCATTTTTTCCGAATAATCTAGTTCTCCAGCGAATTTCATTATGTTAATTTTTTCCTTCATTGCACCAACATCAGAATAGTTAATATTCAAACCTCAAGAACCAATTCAATAAGCTCTTTTTGATTCGCATCCGACATGTAGAATGGTAAAGGCACCACAAAAGCAATCAAATAATTTATGAAATAATAAAAAATTCTTGTGGATTTTCGAACAATTTTCAGATGAATTGTATAGATCTGATTTTGACGATTCTCGAAAAGCATTACAGCCGATATTGCGATAACTGGAATAAGTGTTATTCGAAAGGTGTTTTTAAAGACAGTGGGTCAGTTAATTGGAATTTGGATGGGCACGTGTCCGTGCAACGACACGTGCCCATCAGAATTGGCGCGAAACACAATTATTTGAATATGCCTACATATTGGTATTGTTTTCCGAATTTTGATTTTTTTGTCATGCATTTTTTGCCTTGGATCGTGTTAACTAACCAGCTGCCTTTAATTCAAACCCAGTTTTTTTGAATTCAAAATAACACTGAAAAAATAACTCACAAGTAATTGATACCTGTGTCCAATATGCTTGCAACTTGAAATTAACTCCTATAGCACTTAAAAACCCCAAAGTTATTCCAGCAGTAGTTGGAAAAAATAAGTAAGGACATATAAGAAAAGTGTACAAAAAATCCATGTTCAATGCACAAATATGAGCATTCAGAATCACCCATTTCATCGGCTGCATTCTTCTAGGTGTTTGTGTCAGGATCATATAGAATACAAGAAGCGATAGAGGGATTCCGATAACAGCAGATGTATGATAAGCGATCCGCAGGTATTCCGCCGAGCCGAAATATGTATAATTTTGTATGCATTGCGATAAATTCATCACACGCTAAAAAAAAATATAACTGAAACCTTCCGCCTGAAACATAGAATTATAGTATTTTTTTGGGGGGCGGAGAGTAATTTTTTTTTCAAAAAATGCTGTACTTTGGTTTCAATATATGGTGGTTGAATATTTTAAAAATATTATGAAGGCGATTTCAAAAAAAAAGTTATATTGATCAAGATTTTTTAAAGTTAGGTGGAACCATGTCTTTAAGGCATTCAACTATTAGTCTTTAAACAATAAAGAAATATAAATACAAAGTTCGATAAAGCATTTATTCTCATAACTTCTTAATCTTTTTCGAACTTTTCGAGCTGCCACTATTCTTTGAAGATGTCTCCGATTTCAACTTTGTCATCGCTTTATCAATTTTCTCCCGCTTTTTAGCTCGTCTTTCATTGTTTTTCTGTAATTTTCCATCCCAAATATTCTTCGAAAATTTCAAACCTACCCCTTTACCCGAACTTCTATTAGTAGACGAGAATTTCGACGAAACTGATGGCGTCTTTGTGGACATAGTCGACGCACCCGGATGTTTGACTCGCACGGTGCTCGGATCTTTGGACGCTGGTTTAACCTCTTTCCCATTGCTACCAAATTTCTTTTTGAGATATTCAACGCATGCACATTTCTTATTCCTCTTTTTCACAACTTTTTTCTTCTTCCGAGATGAAGAGCATGTCTGATTGTTTTTCGATTTAGCACTTGTCATGTTATCATTAGAAATCAGATCAATAACTGTTGGATTGGCAGCAGGCTGAAAATTAATTAAAAAAATTACGGTAAAAAATTGAACTTGCTCACATCAAACTTTTCCTTAACCTTTCCCTCCTTCCCCTTTCCCTTCTTCATCTTGATAGTAAAGTTCGGGCGACTCAACGGCAATGAAGAATACGTTCCAAAATTCTGTTGCGAAAAATTCGAGTTCTGTCCACACCTCGGCAAATTTTTCTTCAAATGCGAAGGGTCTAAACAAACACGTTGACTGTTTGTCGATTCTAGCGTATTCCTGGCCAATCTGACAAGTTTATCAGGCAAATTCAGCATATTGATTCTCTCCAAAATCAGCGTTTTATCAACAGCGCTCAAAAACTTCGCCCTGATACATGAAAACATCGCCGGTGCGTAGGAATTGACTCTCGTTTGACCGCTGAGCCATAAGAGAACAATATCGGCGATGAACATTTCATGGCTGATGTTCAGTTCACAACTCGATAAAATTTGGAACAATTGTTGATGGGGAATCTTATGAAAGTCTGGCAAACTTCCCAGACGTTCAATCGATTCAATAGCTGATGATTGAAGGGTTCTTTCGGTTTCCGGGCTAATGTGTGTGACGTCACAGATGATTAAAGTTTGGAGAAGATCACCTTCAGACGTTTTTGAAGCCGTGATGATACACTGAAAACATGTTTTAAACTTATTTTTATTTATTTTTTAAAAATTACATCTTCGAGACAATCCTTCAGATCTTTCATCAGAAATGTTCTTGCCAATGTAACAAGCTCAGTTATTGCATAATAAGTAAGATTCGACTGAAATCATCATCAACTTAATTTCACCCTTAAAGGAGGGCTTTACGGAGATAATAAATGTACCTTAAATGAAAATACACTTCATTCTCATTCCAAATCTGTTTTTAAAATTTTCTGAGACCACCTAGAAGCCGAGAAAACGAGCTTCAAAACAATGGCCTAGAAAAAGGGACCACCTGGCCTAACTTTTTACTATGAGGCTTTTTTCGTGTTTCATTAATAAATAGTTATGCAGAATGCTTATGTTAGTCCTTTTTTAATGTTTTTTTCATTTTAATTTATGTTTTTTTGAATTTTTCATTCCTAAGGACTAGTTTTCGCAGGTGGCCCTTTTCTAGGCCATTGTTTTGAGACGCGTTTTCTCCTCTTCTAAATGGTTTTAGAAAATTTTAAAAACAGATTTGGAATGAGCATGAAGTCTATTTTCATCCCAGACGCATTCATTAGCTCCGTAAAGCCCTCCTTTAAAGCCTTACTAACCTTGATCTCCCGATTTTGAACATAATTCACAAATGCCAAAATTGATTGATCACTAAATCTGTGCAAATCCACAGAAGTCATCAAATTTCCAGCATTCTGTTGTTGTCTAATCATCAGCGACACCTTCACAAAATCATCAACTGACACGTGATAAACACTTCTATTCCCTAGCAATCGGATCACTTTTGCCTTCTCCAGCTCTTTTTTAGCGCTTCGTCTTGACGCCTTACTTGCTAGAATAGAATTGTTTCGAGAACTTTTAAGAAAAAACAATAAACAAACGGTTCTCATCGCTTCTACTGTTTGAGTTAGCCCTAGCCGATTTTGATGATCTTCTCGAGTCTCTGTTACTGAAATAATCTTTCGTTTTTCAACTAAAAATTTCGATTTCGTCATACGATTTTTTGCTAGTTTCCATATTGCAAATTGATCAAAAATGAAATTATATAATTCGTGTTTGTTGTTCTACTTTACGTCAAATGAAACATGTGTGAAAAAGGGCAAAGATTTAGGAATTTTGAGTGTTTTTGTGGGCGGTTGCACTTTTAATGCGTTGATTAGGTTAATTAGTTGTTTATCAGTATAAAAACCGAATGATTGTCTGATGAAAGGAAAAATAATAACATGTCAAGGTTTTCAGGCAAAGTTGCTATTGTTACAGGTTTGTTGAATTTTACAGATTTTATTTTTATGACCCTTTATTTAATATTTCCTATGTGAAATACGAAAAAAAAGAATGTCAGTCATAATTTTTAAAGGAGGGCTTTACGGAGATAATAAACGTAGCTTAAATGAAAATAGACTTCATTCTCATTTCAAATATGTTTTTAAAATTTTCTAAAACCACCTAGAAGCCAAGAAAATGAGTTTCAAAACAATGGTCTAGAAAAAGTGTGGCCGAACTTTTTCCTATAAGCTTTTTTTCGTGTTTAGTTAATAAATAAACATTCTCTCAATTTAATTGTTTACTCGATTTATATCAACTGACACCCTACCTTTAAGATATACCTTGTAAATTTATAAATCAACTGACACCTTGCCTTTAAGAAAAACCATAACTAAAATATTGTCTTTTAAGGCTCATCTAGCGGCATTGGTCGAGCCACAGCCATTCTCCTTGCCAGTGAAGGTGCATCAGTTACAATAACTGGAAGAAACTCCAAAAATCTTGAAACCGTTCGAGCCGAAATTTCGAAACTAGGTGCTCGTGTGAATGTTGTTGTTGGTGACATAACTGACACGAAATGTCAAGATGAATTGATTGAGTCAACAATAAAACAGTTTGGAAAAATTGACATTCTGGTACTGAAACGAATAAGCTGAAATTATCTTCCGAATTTAGATCAACAACGCTGGAGCTGCATTCCCGGATGAAAGTGGTATTTCTGGTTTGATGGTGCCGATTGGGATACTTGAGAAAACTTTAAAATTGAATTTGACCAGGTATATATTAGGTTTTGAAAGGTGCCGAGAAGGATATTTTTAGCGTTGTGGAATTGACTCAAAAATGTCGCCAACATTTGATCGATTCGAAGGGAGAAGTTGTGAATGTTTCATCAATTGCTGCAGGCCCACAAGCGGTATGAAATAAACGTAACTTCAGATTTATTGTCAAATATTTTATTTCAGTTCTGTCTTTATACTTATTACGCGATGGCAAAAGCAGCATTGGATCAAATGACAAGATGTTTTGCCCTTGAGTTGATAAAGTCTGATGTTCGGGTAAATTCTGTCAGGTGAGCTTTTTCTTATTTTTTTAGCACAAAAAATTAATATAAATTTTAGCCCTGGACTCGTTGGAACAGATTTCCTTACCGCTTATGGTTTGGATACCGTATCAGCCAAAAAAGTGGAACACTTTCATTCATCCAACCGAGAGTCTATTCCGGCTGGAGTTATCGGAAAATCTGAAGATATTGCAAAACTGATCGCGTTTTTGGCGGATCGAAACTCTTCATCCTATATCATTGGACAATCATTTGTAATTGATGGCGGTACGAGCCTAGTAATGGGAATGTCAAATTACGATGTTTCGAAAATTCTAGCATAGCCATGTGTTTTTTAAAATATCTTACACGTTGATTTTAATGAAACTTTGTTCTATTGTTATTTTTTTCCGAGACCACATGCGAAAAATTGTCATCTTTGATGCTGAAAAACTGATACCACACCATTATCATTGATATTGTGATCAATGGTCAAAGTAGGAGGTGGAAAAGCGAAATGTGTTGTTTATAAATGACAATATTATTAGATTATTTTTAAAGAAGAAGAAACAAAATGTCTCGCTTCACTGGAAAAGTCGCACTGATTACTGGTTCTTCAAGTGGAATTGGGAGAGCAACTGCTTTATTGTTAGCCAGGGAAGGAGCTAGAATCACAATTACTGGAAGGAATGCTGATAGATTACAAGTAAGTTTTATTTGCATGCCCCCCGGATGAATGAATATAATTTTTAGGAGACTAGAAATGAAATAGTGGCCGCCGGGGTACCGGAATCACATGTAAATTCTGTAATCGCTGATGTTCTCTCAGAAGCGGGACAAACCGAACTAATTGAATCAACCATTAATGCTTTTGGAAGATTGGATATTCTGGTTAACAATGCTGGAGCATCATTTCCAGATCCTGAAGGCAAAAAAGGAAGTTCTCAGTCAATACAAACTTACGATGCAACATTCGCCATTAACGTCAGATGGTTTGTAATTCTAATTCTTTAAAAGAAATACCATCTCACGTTTCCAGTGTTGTTGAACTTGTCCAAAAGGCCAAACCACATTTGATCGCATCACAAGGAGAAATCGTCAATGTTTCTAGTATTGCAGGCATGCCGACAGCGGTAAACAACACCTCTAAAATATACATTTAGCTTAATTTTTCAGCAACCAGTGCTTACCTACTACGCCATGGCAAAAGCAGCATTAGATCAATTGACAAGAAGTACGGCCATCGAATTAATTGAACATGGAATTCGTGTAAATTCAGTGAGCCCGGGAGTTGTAATGACAGGCTTCAATTCAGCAATGGGAATGACAGAAGAAGCATGCACAAATGTAAATTTCTTTTCCAATAAAAAAACCTGACATCTTTTTCCAGTACTATAACTACATGCAACAACATCGAGATTGTATCCCTACTGGAAAAGCTGGAACACCACAAGATATTGCCAACATCATTGCATTTTTGGCTGATCGAAATACGTCATCATACATTATTGGGCAATCAATCGTTGCTGACGGCGGAACTTCGTTAATGCTGGCAATGAGAGCTCACTTGCTTAACATGAACAAAAACAACTGAAAATTATTTATAAATAAAACATTTATTTTTGGGGCTCTTTGTAATCTTTAACTTACGGGGGAAAAGGGATTGGAATTTATTGATCGCGTTCTATGACCTGGCATACTGCCAGGAAAGCAACCAACGAACGGTTGTATGTTATTGTCACCGCACATTTTTAAAACACCTTTTCCGCAAATTTCAAGTGTGGCCGACAATAAACACACTTGAAATTTGCGGAAAAGGTGTTTTAAAAATTTCCAGTGTATTGAGTGTCGGCCACTGCGTTGCTTGCGCGCGGAGCGTATTGTATATCAAAGTGGAAATATTGAGTTTGAGCCAAGTAACAGCTCTCCAAATTTCGATTTTTTTGCAAATTTTCAGTCTTCGAGCTCGAAAAAAGCAAAACTCTTTTTGAAAATACTAACAACATTCTCTTTTCAAACGATATCTGTATGTCTCTTTAAAAAACCAGAAACGGTTCAGCTATTTCCCTTCTCAGGATATTGCCAGCGTTAAAGGAGGTCTTTAATAAATGTACCTTAAATGAAAATAGACTTCTTTCTCATTCTAAATCTGTTTTTAAAATTTTCTAAAACCACCTAGAAGCCGAGAAAATGAGCTTCAAAATAATGACCTAGAAAAAGTGTCCACCTGGCCGAACTTTTTCTTGTGAGCTTTTTTCGTGTTTCGTTAATAAATAGTTATGCAGAATGCTTATATTTGTCCTTTTTTATGTTCTTTTCATTTTAATTTATGTTTTTTAAACTTTTTTTTTGATTTTTCATGCCTGAGGACTAGTTTTCGCAGACCCCCAATTTTTTAAGCCTTTGTATTGAAGCACATTTTCTCGGCTTCTATGTGGTTTTAGAAAATTTTAAAAACAGTTTTGGAATGAGAATGAAGTCTATTTTCATCACAGATGCATTCATTAGCTCTGTAAAGCCCTCCTTTAAAAATAATGCGCCTTTCAACTGTGAAACAGCTGGCGCGCCATTGAATCCTTTTGAATGCAAATTTTACGAGACGCAATTATCCTTTGAATTGTCTTGGAATTGTCTGATTGATTTATCATGTAGCTAAATAATTTTAATGGATTAACACAACTGACCAAAAAAAATCAATTTATTAGACAAGGTAAATATTTCTATGGAAATTTTCAAATGCTGTGATATCCCGGAACAAGATAAACGTTCTGAAACAAACATCGTTAAGCCGAATTTTTTTGAACGATGAAATAATACCACGCTTCCAAGAGTGGCCAAATATAAGAAAACAGCAGCTGTTATTAAAAATATCATAATTCCTACATAAAGCGTGAGACCCTGCGAGAATGTGACAATTGTTCCTGGCGCTGCTAGTTGATAGGAAATCAGATCTTGCTTCTTAGCAATGTCGTGCTGAAATTTTTGGCTTTAAATCGAAGCATTTGAAAACAACAACAAACGGAATATAAGTCCAAATTAAGACGTTCGTTATTCTCGATAATGAAAGCTTGTGGAGCGATAATATGAGTATTTCCATGTGTGATTCCATCAATACCAACAAGTAATGAATTATTCATTATAATTAAACCTGAAATCCAAAAAATTGAGTAGTAAGCAACGCTTTTTTGTAGAATCTTACCAATTTTTTTGGAAAGAATTCTTCGAAGGTTGAAAAAATTAGGAAGTTTTTTAAATTCTGTTCCAATCACTCTCAAACTTCCGTGTATTTCAATCTAAATAACATCACATTTTCTAAAAAAAAAATTAGCTATTTTAAAAATTACCAAATTGGTGAAATCAGCACTCTCCATGTCAATAAATCCCAGATCTAAATCTCCTTTAAAAATCTGACATGATGACAGCCAATAACGGAGATTAGCCGCCGTCTTCGGACTCAGGTCATTTTCAGAACATATATCTGAAACAAATTAGATTTTTAAAATATTCATGAAACTATCAAAAATACTAATAGTCTCTGTAGCATAGTACTTATCGTCGTTTGCAGTAAGAGCACAACCGAAAAATGACAACACGAATAATAATTGGAATTGTGGTCTCTGAAATTTCGTTTTTTTTCTTAAAGATTAATATTCTGAGTTACCATTTTATATTCGAAAAAACAGAAAGAAAGTTGGAGATTCAATTTTCGTAATAAAATGAAAGTTTTGAGATGTTGAGGAAGAAAACATAAAGGTCACGTTCAATTTTTTTTGCTATTTATAATTTGGCTCAAACTCTTTATTTAAGGATGAAAATTTGAGGGTCAGATGTTGATAAAAGTTTTAATCAAAGTTCCAAATTTCAGCAACATTTCTTGAAAAAAACCCTTTTTAAGAGACGATGTCCGAGTCCGTTGAATCATCGTGCCCTAGGCCGAATAATTGTGCTATTAACTTGAAACTTCGTATGTGTTCGGGGGGAACTCCCCGTTTTGTCTTACAACTTTGACTAGCTAGCTATAACTTTTCTTATTTTCCGAAATATGAGCAGATATATATATTATTCGAAAGCTCTCATTATGTTCTACAACTTTATTGCTGACAACAAAACTCAAAAAAATTATCTTGACTATGAAAATGTTGAAGATAGAAAATAGGATTTAGTTTTTCATAATTTTCAAATGAAAAATGCACCTTGGCAGTATGTAAATTTTACGAATTCCTGCAGAAAATGATTTTTACTATCGAATGATATATAGAAGATCAAAAACCCAGGGTCTCATAGCTTCAAAAAATAGCCAAATATGCGAAAAAATGACACTTTTTGGCCAAAAATGCACATTCAAATGAGCTGTAAATACCTTAAAATTGAGCTTATTGTCTCAAATTTTAACTTAAATGTTTGTTTTTATCATTTTCTTCCACTCCATTTTTTTGGCTCCATTTTTGAAAGAAAAATCGAAAAAATCATTTTTTTTTTAAATTTTCGAGTAAAAAAAAATTTTTTTTGGTTTTTAATTTTCATCAATAAATATAGAATTTAAGAGAAAAATAAATAAAATCAGAAAAAAAACATGAAAAAAAGCGGACTTGTGAGGAAAATAGTAATGTATGCAAAATTAAGAACAAGCAAACAAGTAAATGAATTAACAAAAAAACTGTAATGAACTTTTTGAGAAAAAAAACCGTTTTTCCTTTCGCACCTACTCATCGACTCTTCAACTCGTCTTCTCTGTCAACACTTCCATTCTTTATTCTCTTTCTACTCTTTATACTATCTCTTCTTTATACCATTTGTGACCGGCACGAAAAAATGTGACCACGAAACATTTTGTGACCATCTAGCACAAAATGAAATATAAAATCAACAGAATTTTCTTGATTAACATCATTCTTTCGAAAAGGATTTTTTAAGAAATGTCTCGCTTCGTAGGAAAGGTTGCTTTAATTACTGGTTCTTCAAATGGAATTGGAAGAGCAACTGCTGTTCTTTTGGCGAAGGAAGGAGCAAAAGTTACAATCACTGGAAGAAATGCTGAGAGATTGGAGGTTGAGTTATTATTTTATTCGAACCTGATAAGCTGGATTTTAGGAAACAAAAAACCAAATTTTGGCAACTGGTGTTTCAGCAACGAATGTGAATTCAGTTGTTGCTGATGTTACCACAGAAGCTGGACAAAACGAGCTCATTAATTCAACAATCACAAAGTTTGGAAAATTGGATATTTTGGTAAACAATGCTGGAGCATCATTGCCAGATCCCCAAGGAAGAACAGGACTTCTTCAAGATATTCAAGTATTCAATGATATAATTTCTTTGAACGTCAGAAGGTTTTTGAAAAAATGTTAGATTACATGTATTCATGTATTTTTTTCAGCGTTATCGAACTTATCAAAAAGGCCAGACCATATTTGACAGAATCAAGGGGAGAGATTGTTAATGTTTCAAGTATCGTGGGCTTGCCAAATGCGGTACGGTGCAATAAATCACTCCTTCAAATTTTAATGTGTTTTTTTTTCAGCTCTCAGTATCTACTAATTATGCCATGTCGAAAGCAGCATTAGATCAATTGACAAGAAGTTCAGCAATCGAATTAATTGAATTTGGAATTCGTGTGAATTCTGTGAGCCCAGGAGTGGTTGTCACAGGATTTGGAGAAGTGGCAGGAAGAAGCGCGGAAGGAAGCAGACAGGTAAAAATGGAGTGAAGAAAATGAAGTCCTTCATTGATACCAAAATTTTCAGTTCTACAATTACATGCAAGAACATAAAGATTGCATTCCCGCACAAAAGGCTGGACAGCCAGAAGACATTGCGAATGTGATTGCATTCTTGGCTGATCGAAGTGCTTCATCTTATATCATTGGGCAATCCATTGTTTCGGATGGTGGAACTTCATTAATGCTTGCAATGAGAGCACATTTGGTCAACATCAACAAAACCAACTAACATTTATTTATTTGTGTGCTATCTTGCCTATCAATTAAAGTTGCACTTTTTTTATCAATGCTTTAAAAATAGAAAGTTATTCCAGCTCAAAAATAAATATTTGTTTTAAAAAAAGTATTTAAAAAATATTTGAACCATCACAGTACAAAATGTTGATTTCAATCGAAAGATGACTAAATGTCGTTTTTGTGATTATTCACTAGCCTCAAACTTCTTAGAAAACTCTGGAAAATAGAAAGAATCGTAATGAGTCCATTATTATCAATCAACGTTTCAGGCGGTATGGATATAGACTGTACCGGCCGGTTTGTGCCGATCCAAAACCGGTTGCTACTAGTAATGATTTGAAAGAACGTTCATTCTGAAAAAAAACAACAACATAAAAATGAAAAAAAATTTTTTCCATAACAGTTTTGACAGTGTTCATAAAGATCACCCCCTCCCAAAAAAGAGTATTTTTCTAGTTTTATGTCAAAGTTAAAGTTGATTATGATTTTGAAATTGTCAGATACCCTCATTTTCAAAGCGCTATACCCAACTTTATAAAACGAAATACATATTGTACAGAATACCTTAGAATTACAAAAAGTTGTTTCAAAGAAATAGATGCTCAAAGTAAAACACAAGATTTAAAAAACAAATTTATGTCAAATGGATATGACCAGGAGGGGGTGGATAATTTCCATAAAAAAGCTATTCGATTTATAAAAAATATAAATTTAAAGAATAAACGATATTAATTGACAAATTCAATTACTTTAATCGAAAAACAATGTTCTCTATTAATTTTCATTATGTACTTTTATACACTCACAAACCTAAGTGTATTTCAAGGTATAATTTCTCTTGTATATTCACGTACACAAGTTCCCAAATCTCTCTAAATTGCAATATCACTAACATAGGTTCCCTCGCACATGCACAGTTTTCTTTGTACCCTCTCATTCCATATCTTTCCTCCATAAATTTACATTGATTAGTCACCATGGATTAACAATAAGGATAGGTATTATTTTGTATGTATTAAAATTTTTATAAAAAATAATATGTTGATTTACTTTTTAGATGATTTTATAATTTAGTTCTCTTACTTAGATTTATTTTTAATTTTTCCTCTCCTCTTTCTTCCTTTTCCGCGCTTTATTTTATAGTCCAAAATTGCGTTGTTTTTAATTTTTAAGCAAAGGAGTTGTAACTGATGAGACTCGCTCCTTAGGTCGTATTGCAACAGAGTCGAAACGACCGCGCCTAGGTTTATTTTTTTTTCTTATATCTTCTGAATTCATTTTTTTCCTTTCCTTTTCTTAATTGACAACAATAGTTCAACCTTTTCACGGTTCTTATGATAATGCAGTTGTCGTGGCAATTTTGTAGTCTTTGTGACCAGCAAAAAATTTTTTTTATATCGAAATATAAACAAAGAAGGGAATGTTATTATTGGGGGCAAAAATTCGAGCCCAATTACATATGTTACGGATGATTGCATAATTAACGGCAATTAAATATACAAATATCAAAAAAGGCAACATACAAATATCAAAAAAAAAGTCAACAAATATGAAAAAAAGTCAACACTGGCACCGGAGGACATAATTAGAGTTCAATTGAAAACAGACAATTTCTCTTGGATCTCTTCATTTCACTCAATATCACTTGAACACATTTATTTGTCAGCAAAGTCTACAGGTCACAGAACTTTTTGTGACCATAGACAAGATTAGGGTATTTAAATCCAACTATACAAGGAAATCCAATTCATTCTCATCACGAATATGTCTCGTTTCAACGGTAAGGTTGCTATTATTACTGGTTCTTCAAATGGAATTGGAAGAGCAACTGCTGTTCTTTTAGCCCAGGAAGGAGCAAAAGTTACAATCACTGGAAGAAATGCTGAGAGATTGGAGGTAGAGTTCAATTCAAGTTTTTCTAGACTGGAAAATCTATTATTTTAGGAGACCAATCGTCAAATTTTGGCCGCTGGTATTCCTGCATCGAATGTGAATTCAGTTGTTGCTGATGTTACCACAGCAGCTGGACAAAACGAGCTTATCAATTCAACGGTGAACAAATTTGGAAAGTTAGATATTTTGGTAAACAATGCTGGAGCGGCTTTGCCAGATTCTCAAGGAAGAACAGGACTTCTTCACGATATTCGAGGTTTCCATGGGACTATTGCTTTGAACGTCGCAAGGTTCGTGGATTTCTGCTAGGATAATTGAATTAATAACATTTTCAGCGTTATCGAACTTATACAAAAAGCTAGACCACATCTGACAGCAACAAAAGGAGACATCGTCAATGTTTCAAGTATTGTGGGATTGCCACTAGCAGTACGGCGTGTTATATCCTTTTTTCAAATGATCATTTCATTTTCAGCAGCCAGTCTTTACTTACTATTCTATGGCAAAATCAGCATTAGATCAATTAACAAGGAGTTCAGCCATCGAATTGATTGATCATGGAATTCGTGTAAACTCAGTTAGCCCCGGAGTAGTTGTTACAGGATTCGGAGAAGCAATGGGAATGCCAGCGGAAGCAAGTAAAAAGGTTGTAATGTTTTTTACGTCCGTATTTTAATATTGAATTTCCAGTTCTACAACTACCTGCAAAGCCACAAAGACTGCATTCCAACTTTGAAAGCTGGTATCCCAGAAGACATTGCAAATGTGATTGCATTCTTGGCTGATCGACGTATTTCATCGTATATCGTTGGGCAATCAATTGTTGCCGATGGTGGAACATCTTTGGTTTTGGCAGCGAACTCTCACGATTTGAGTGCCATTCTGTCTAGCAAGTAATGATGAAATGATAACATTTAAAATTGTGTTTCAGTTTCCCCGATATAAGTTTTTCAACTTGTAAATAATAACAAGTGTTTCCAATAAAAACGTTATACGACAGTATTAAAAATATTCATGGATCAAGGCTTACAGATAATGTGTTCGTTTTTACAAGTTTTCCACTTTATGAAGATATAATTGAGCAACGCGCGCTCTACTGAATACACTTTGTAGTTAAAACCAAAAAGTTTACCAAATCAATTTTTTTTAAATATCACGAAATAATGTTCTGCTTCAGTGCAGAATGAAGGATGACAATAATAGCGGATGTCAGTTATGGTAACCTTTTGATGGCAATTGAACAAACATGAAACGGAAAGTCAACAGATTTTTCATCATTGTTCATAAATATAGTGAAATAGAAAACAGACAATTTCTCTTGAATCTCTTCATTTCACTCAATATCACTTGAACACATTTATTTGTCAGCAAGGTATACAGGTCACAGAACTTTTTGTGACCATTGAAAAGATGCGGGTATTTAAAGGCAGCGATACAAGGAAAACCAATTCATTCTCAACACGAATATGTCTCGTTTTAACGGAAAAGTTGCTATTATTACTGGTTCTTCAAATGGAATTGGAAGAGCAACTGCTGTTCTTTTTGCCCAGGAAGGAGCAAAAGTTACAATTACTGGAAGAAATGCTGAGAGATTGGAGGTAGAGTTCAATTCAAGTTTTTCTAGACTGGAAAATCTATTATTTTAGGAGACCAATCGTCAAATTTTGGCCGCTGGTGTTCCGGCATCGAATGTGAATTCAGTAGTTGCAGATGTTACCACAGATGCTGGACAAAACGAACTTATTAATTCAACAATCGCAAAATTTGGAAAGTTGAATATTTTGGTGAATAATGCCGGAGCAGCATTTCCCGATGCTGACGGAAACATAGGGGTACTTCAAAATATTCAAGTTTTTCATGGGACTATTGCTTTGAATGTCGCAAGGTTCGTGGATTAATGTTTGGATAATTCAATTAATATTTTTCAGCGTTATCGAACTTATTCAAAAAGCTAGACCACATCTGACAGCAACAAAAGGAGAAATAGTCAATGTTTCTAGTATCGCCGGCTTACCTCTTGCGGTATGTTATATTCTTTCCATGCACTAATTACTTTAACTGAAAATTGCCTTTTCAGCAACCAGTCTTTACTTACTATTCTATGGCAAAAGCAGCATTAGATCAGTTAACAAGAAGTTCAGCCATCGAGTTGATTGATCATGGAATTCGTGTTAACTCGGTGAGCCCAGGAGCGGTTGTTACAGGATTCGGAGAAGCGATGGGAATGCCAGCAGAAAGCAGCAAAAAGGTTAGAGTGTACTTTATGTCCGTATTTAATATTACATTTCCAGTTCTTCGATTACCTGCAAAGTCACAAAGATTGTATTCCATCGTTGAAAGCTGGTATCCCAGAAGACATTGCAAATGTGATTGCATTCTTGGCTGATCGACGTATTTCATCGTATATCGTTGGGCAATCCATTGTTGCTGATGGTGGCTCATCTTTGGTTATGTCAATGAACTCCCACGATTTGGGTGCCATGCTGTCTAACAATTGAAATATTGCTTCAGTTCGACCGATATAATCTTTTAAAAATAAAATATATTTTCAATAATAAAGTTTAAAAAGACAATAGAAAGTGGGCCCAGGTCTTCCAAGGGTGTAGCGGATCTTCAGTTAGACCCCCCCCCCCTTCTTATAAAATTAACATTATAAAGGAATTGAAAATAAAATAAAGGAAATAAAAGTCATTAAAACTATAAAACTAGCTTTATAATTGATCCTATGCGTTCCAATAATCGGAAATAATTGAAAAAGTAGAGTAGTTATTGTCAAGATAAAAATTTCGCGCACAAATTCAAATTTTTCAGTTGGTCTTGCGCATTTCGGTCGCGTTGCTAGGAAGTTCCCTACGATGCTACGCAAATCAAGCGGTCAGAAACTTTTATCTTGACAATATCAAGAATAAATATTAGGTCGTCCCGAAAGTTATTCACTTTTTTTCGATTTTTTTCAAACAAAAATGTATTAATTGAAAACAATTATCACTGAGTGATATATTGGCCATGTTGTTGGATGACCTCGTGCCAACGCAGCGGAAGTTGTTCGATTCCCTTTGCATAGAATTCCGGGGGCTGGCAGGCGAAAAAGTCGTCAAGGTACGATTCCAGGTGCACTCGGTCGTCGAACTGCAAATCTTTGAGAGAGTTGGCCTTGCATTGTCATGAAGTAAGAGAATCTGTGACGCTCCCGGGCGAAAGAGGTGGTGTTGATCGGACATTTTTTGTATTTGGAGAGAGTATAGGTCCGCATTGACAGTGGCTCGATCTGGAATAAGTTCACGGTAGATAACGCATTTCTTGTCCCACCAAATCGAAAGCATCACTTTTTTTTCCTTTGACGTCTGTTTTTGGAGTTTCTCCAGCTGCTACCCATTGAAGCTTTCTACTATGATTGAACAAAGCACATCACTTTCAATCTCCAATGAAAATATTTTGAATTCACTCCGTGTTTCGTTTTCGGCAGAGCAAAGACAAGGCAACGCATGCTCTTCTGATCAGTCATAACATGAGGAACAAGTTGACCAAACTTTGGCTCTTTCCACTTGCTCGGAAGTGGCGATGTACTGTTGTTTTGTGTAGCCCAAGTGCCGAAGACAGTTCACGAACACTTGATCTGGTCTCTTCCTCCAGCTCCTCCTGGAAACGCTCGTCGATTTCAAGCTGTTGGCGGCCGGATAGTGGTTTGTTCGAGAGATCGTCGTCACCTTCCTTGAAGCGATGGAGCCAGAAGTTCACCATTTCGTATTTGAGGGTGTCCGTGCCTGTCGCATCCCACAAATATCGATGAGCAACAGCGGCTGAATGTCCCAACAGGAACTCGTAAAGGAAACAACCCTTGAGGGCATGTTTATCTTTCAAGAGAAATTCCGCCATAATAAGGATTACCTGAAATACGGAAACATATATTCATTGTTAAAGACTTAATGCATAAAATAAAAAAAATAAAAACGGAAAAAATCTCCTCGAGAAATGAGCGAGGTGAAACAGAAAAAAAAGTAAATAACTTTCGGGACAACCTAATAGTAGACGCGATGTGAACCGTAGTCCCGTATGTATTCCCGCCAAAATCCTCGAAGCTCCAGTAGACATCCATCGATAACAAAGGTTTATAGTTAAAAGTTACAATTTTAATCGTAAAATGTTTTTTTCACGAATTAAATTCCTTCTAGTTAGGAAAATTGTATACATAAATGCTTTAATAAAATAGTAAAATTATAGGGTTCTGCATGTATGTTTTTTAAAATAAAAAGTTCATAATTGGGAAAGAAAACTAAATATTTGAAGCTGGAAATAATTGTATAGTTTAATTGTTTGCATCTTTAATAATCCTCGGAACTGTAGTTTTCGTGATCAATTTGTAGCTTTTGTAACCAAAACATTCTTATATCACAAAATTGAAAAACAAATTCCCACGAATTTTGTTCTGCGAAACGAAGGATGACAATAATAGTGGACTACAGTTGTGACAGTGCATGCATACATTGTAATAGAAAACATACATTGTCTCTATGATATCTTCATCTTACTCAATATCACTAGGGTACATTTATTTGTCAGCAAAGTATACATAACTTTTTGTGACCATTGAAAAGATATTTAAAGTCATTGAAGTTATTCAAATCAATTCATTCTCAACACGAATATGTCTCGTTTTAACGGAAAAGTTGCTATTATTACTGGTTCTTCAAATGGAATTGGAAGAGCAACTGCTGTTCTTTTTGCCCAGGAAGGAGCAAAAGTTACAATCACTGGAAGAAATGCTGAGAGATTGGAGGTAGACTTTAATTTCTTTCCGAACAATATAAATTAGATTTTAGGAGACAAAGAACCAAATTTTGGCAGCTGGTGTTTCTGCGTTGAATGTGAATTCAGTTGTTACTGATATTACCACAGATGCTGGACAAAACGAACTTCTTCATTCAACAATCGCAAAGTTTGGAAAATTGGATATTTTAGTGAACAATGCTGGAGGCACATTAAACGATCCTCAAGGTAAACAAGGAATTCTTCAGAGTATTCAAACGTTTAAGGATAATATGGCTTTGAATGTCACAAGGTTTGTGGAATAATGTCGGGATAATTGAATCTAAAAATTCAACTTTTCAGCATTATCGAACTTATTCAGAAGGCTAGACCACATTTGACAGCAACAAAAGGAGAAATCGTGAATGTTTCAAGCATTGCTGGTGGACCTCAGGCGGTATTTTTTTATTATTTCACTACTTTAAATGAACTTTTCATTTTCAGCAAACTGTTTATACGTATTACGCAATGTCAAAATCAGCATTGGATCAATTAACAAGAAGTTCAGCCATCGAATTGATTGATCATGGAATTCGTGTTAACTCAGTTAGCCCAGGCCTCGTTGTTACAGGATTCGGAGAAAGGTTGGGACTGCCAGCTGAAATAAGTAAAAAAGTAGGAGTGTTCCTTACATAAGTGTCTAAATAATAATTGCATTTTTAGTTCTTCAATTACATGCAAGAACATAAGGATTGCATTCCAACGATGAAAATTGGTGTCCCGGAAGATATTGCCAACGTGATTGCATTCTTAGCTGATCGAAGTGTGTCATCTTATATTATTGGACAATCAATTGTTGCTGATGGAGGATCATCTTTGGTTATGTCAATGAACTCACACGATTTGGGAGCCATGCTATCTAACAATTAAAATTGAGATTCAGGGCATTTATTTCCAGTATTTACAAAACTTCAATATGTTTTTTCTTCAAATAAAACTCATTAATGGCAGCTGGTCAGATAACACGGTCCAAATCCAAGTCAAAAAATCATAATTCAAAAAAATCTCAATTTCGAAACATGATTTTGTTTTCAAAGAAAGAAAAAAAAAGAAGAAAAACACAATTGTCTGTGTCCTCATGTACTCTCTCTACTATGTCTACTATTCCTGTGTCTCTACTCTCTATTTGATCGCCATCAAAAAATGTGACCATGAAACATTTTGTGACCGAGCACAATATATAAAACTTCCAAATTTTTTTTGATTAACATCATTCTTTCGAAAATAATTTTTAATAAATGTCTCGCTTCGCAGGAAAGGTTGCTATTATTACTGGTTCTTCAAATGGAATTGGAAGAGCAACTGCTGTTCTTTTTGCCCAGGAAGGAGCAAAAGTTACAATCACTGGAAGAAATGCTGAGAGATTAGAGGTTGGGTTTAATTTTAATTCGAACAATATAAATTTTATTTTAGGAAACAAAAAACCAAATTTTGGCAACTGGTGTTTCTGAATCAAATGTGAATTCAGTTGTTGCTGATGTTACCACAGATGCTGGACAAAACGAACTCCTTATTTCAACGATCGCAAAATTTAGAAAATTGGATATTTTGGTGAATAATGCTGGAGCATCGTTGCCTGATCCTGAAAGGAAAATAGGCATTTCCCAATCAATTGAAACATTTGATGGAACATTTTCTTTGAATGTTAGATGGTTGGTTGCAATTTTAAAAATTAATACCTAAAATTCGATTTTTAGTGTGGTTCAACTCGTCCAAAAAGCTAGACCATATTTGACAGCGACAAGGGGCGAAATTGTTAACGTTTCCAGTATTGCAGGAAAACCACTTGGTGTTAGTATATATTTAACAATTTCAATGTATCACATTATTGTTTTTAGCAACCAGTTTATACTTATTATGCAATGGCAAAAGCAGCATTGGATCAATTGACAAGAAGTACAGCAATCGAGTTGATTGAATATGGAATTCGTGTCAATTCAGTAAGCCCGGGAGCCGTTGTTACAGGATTCGCAGAAGCAACTGGAATGACAGAAGAAGCTAGCAAACAGGTATATTCTTGCATTCAACAGAGTTCGAACTTAGGGAATTTCAGTTCTACAATTATGTGCAAGAAAACAAACATTGTATCCCAGCAGGCAAAATAGGTGCTCCGGAAGACATTGCCAATGTGATTGCATTCTTGGCTGATAGCAGTGTTTCATCTTATATCATTGGACAGACAATTGTTGCTGATGGAGGAACCTCACTTATGTTGGCAATGAGAGCTCATTTGGTTAACATTACGTAAAAAGATTAAATTGATGTAATCACACTTTCGCCAATCTTTTTATCGAAACCTGTAAATGTTGTTCATTTGTATTGTCAACTTAAAATTTTTGGATCACCCATTTTCTACTTAAAAGACCGTTGCGCAGCCGCTCGAATTTAAAAATAGCACGACTGTGTGAGGGACTGAGATTTTCTGGGCAGGTCAAAACCAGCTTGCATGATCAAGAATATTTGAATTGGCAATATAAGATCTTTGATTCTCGTTTTACATTTTTTTTGAATATTGACATAACATAATCATTCTGTTTTTCACTTATTGTAATAAAAAAATTTAACAAAAAAGACTTTTAAACCTTTAATATCATTCGAAGAAAAATCGATGAAATTCAATAATTAAAAAGAAGTGTTTTAATTATCTCGAGGAACAGAATACTCGACCAATATTAGTGAGGATGTAATCCTGTTATTTAACCTTATCTTTCATCAAATCCCAGTGAATTGTCATAAATACACACTTCTAAATTTTTTTCCTGTTGTTAAGACACTTATAAAAACCGCATCTAAGCAACTGACGCTCGTTTCAACTACTATTCTTGTCGCAAAGAGAGAAAAACAAACTAAAATTACTAGGAAGGATAACTAAAATTACTAGGAAGGATATTTATAAAACTCTCTGTCTCTTGGACCTCTCGCTAAAAATACAAATTTTGCATTTCTACGAAAGCTTCCATATATAGATGGATCTCTCGATGGATCCTATTCTGAAACCCCTCCCCCAGTTAAAACCGTCCTTCCCCCAGCCTCTGAAAGTTGGGATTCTCTGAGAAAAATAATTAAAGATATATAAAATTTTTGAAAAAAAAAAGATTTATTTTGTACACAACATAATAGTATCAATATTAAGCTCCCAAATATCACTATTTTTGAAAAATTAATGTTTAAAAAATTAATTAATAATAAATTGGGTAATCAGTGAAAATTCAGAAAATCATAAAAAAACTGCAATGTTTTAAAAAAATACAAGGGTAAAAAGATACTTTACATAATTTTAATCTTTTTTCGTGATGTTAACCAAATGAGCTCTCATTGCTAACATAAGTGTAGCTCCACCATCAGCAACAATTGATTGTCCAATGATATACGAAGAAACACTTCGATCAGCCAAGAATGCAATTATATTTGCAATGTCTTCCGGAGCACCCGGTTGTCCTGCTGGGATGCAATTCTTGTTTCCTTGCAAATTTTTGTAGAACTAAAAATACTAATTTTTCATACTTTGTTGAATGCAAGGACAATGTACCTGTTTGCTACCTTCCCCTGTCAGTCCCATTGCTTCCGCGAACCCTGAAACCACAGGTCCCGGGCTTACTGAATTGACACGAATTCCATATTCAATTAGTTCGATGGCTGTACTTCTTGTCAATTGATCCAATGCTGCTTTTGCCATTGCATAATAAGTATAAACAGGTTGCTGAAAAAAATTATGACGGGAATTTAAAATAACCAAAAGAGACTAACAGCTAGAGGCAGTGCTGCCATACTGGAAACGTTAACAATTTCACCCCTTGTTGCTGCCAAATGTGGTCTAGCTTTTTGGACGAGTTGAACCACACTAAATATTTAATTTTAACCAATGGTATTAATTTTTAAAATTGCAACCAACCATCTAACATTCAAAGAAAATGTTCCATCAAATGTTTCAATTGATTGGGAAATTCCTTTTTTCCCTTCAGGATCAGGCAACGATGCTCCAGCGTTATTCACCAAAATATCCAATTTTCCAAATTTTGCGATCGTCGAGTCGATAATTTCAGTCTGTCCAGCATCTGTGGTAACATCAGCAACAACTGAATTCACATTCGATTCAGCGACACTTTTTGATTCATTTTTCTGGATTTTCAATTATCTATATTCGCATCTAGGATTTGAAAAAGAAACCTTAGATCTCTCGGCACTTTTACTTCTTTTTGTGACAGCGCACTTTGAGCACAATATCAAACGCTTAGTTTCCTTAAAAACGAAAATTGTTTAAAAATAAAGCTAGTAAAAAAAAAGAAAAAAAAACAACTACCTCCAATCTCTCAGCATTTCTTCCAGTGATTGTAACTTTTGCTCCTTCCTTGGCAAAAAGAACAGCAGTTGCTCTTCCAATTCCACTAGAAGAGCCAGTAACAATAACAACTTTTCCTGCGAAACGAGACGGCATATCCAGTTTCTGCTTTTAAAAAGTAAAATGATATTTGGAATTACACCTTATATACGAATACGGAGACGCATGTGCTTTATTCTTTTTTTGTCAGCAAAAATTTTGGAGGTGCTTATTTTCCCTCTGCGCACGCGTGCACCGTGCTGTTTCGATGTCGTTAAGTCTCTCATTTTCTGCTTTTCAGCGAGCAAACGAAATCCAGTCACATTTTTTTGTGACCAGATATTTCGCAATGCTCTATAAAGTGTTTCTAAGGTATTTGTAGCCTTGTACAAAAGCCTGCGAGTTTTAAGAGGAAATTTTGACCTTGCAACAATCGAAACTTAAAATGTGATAGAATAATTAAATGTGCGTTAATTCGGATATTGTTTCGAAAATCCATTATCTCGAAAAACTTAAGTTATGAAGGTAGTAACCACGTCAGAGGCAGTTCCAGCGTAATCCATATATGTTTCAATTTTTATAGCTGGTCCACCATCGTAGTCTTTTGTACAAGGCAGTAGGGTCTAGTCATATTTCTCAGAGAAAAAACGGCGTGTTTCGGCGAGCTCGCTCTCATGCCGCGTGGAAAGTGCGTGCACGCCGGAGAATCAGCGCGGAATGCGCGGGCCCGCGACAAAAAATTGGTGGGACGCCTTCGTCGCGCTGTCGGCGCGGGAGAGCGGGACCCGCGACAAATAGTAGCGGGTGCGCGCGGCCCGCCACCGTGCAATTTACCGTCGAATTGTTTGTTTGTCATATATGACGCCAATTTTTTGTTTTCTTTTTTTTAATTTATATATTTTTTCACTTTGAGAGTTTTCAACGTTTTTTCTTCTAATTTTTTGAATCCATTGTTAACAGATATTGTTAGGGAGCTAGCTAGTCAGTAAAATTACAAAAAAACTTGGAAATATTTTTAACAAACGTCGTTGAAATAATTTTCATAAAAAATTGTGGACTTAACTATTTCATGATTCCTATTCAATTGATTTCTTTGCTGACACCAATTTTTTCATAGCTTTGTAGAACTATAAGTAGCTATAGCCTAGTTTTAACGGAACTGTGACTTTTTTCCGAAAACTCAGTAAGTGCGGGGCAAAAAAGGATAGCCCCGAACTCGCCACATTTGCCGTCGCTTTTTCTCTTACGATTTCCTGAGTAAGATTTCAAAACAGCTGTTTTTTCCTTACATCTTACCCGTAAGAGTTCGAATTTTCAGATCTGGTGAAGAAAACGCGCCCGGAGAAGCGTCATGCATTCGCTTTATGATCTATCAGGCGGGACCCGTTGCGTGGATTAATGTAAGTTTTTGATATTTCGGAACAATGATCTTAAATTATCGAATTTCAGCACGGCATCCTATCATTGTATCATGCTCGTTGAAGCGTTAAAATGGCACCGTTCAAATGTGCCGACAAAGAATGTCAAGTGAGTTTTTTTGCGATTATGATAAAGAAAAATCCCCAGTGAAAGTGTGTACCAATTTTCTGTCAAATCTAGAAAGATATTTTTAAAATTAGGGTTTTGAAGACAGGTATGAAAACTTTGATTCTTCAAGTTTTAAAATTAGTCGAACTTTGAAGAGCTATTGTCAAGATAAAAATTTCTGGCCGCTCGTTTTGTGGAGTGTCGTTGGAAATTTCCTCAACGCGCTCAAATTCAAATTTCTCAGTTGGTCTTGCGCGTTGCGGTTGCGTTGCGAGGAAATTACCAACGACACTCCGCGAAACGAGCGGCCAGGAATTTTCATCTTGACAATATAACAGTGGTCACAATTGATAGAAATGGATAATAATATGAGGATATCACAATGGCAACCCTTCTAGAACATTACTAACAATAAGGGGCAATTCTGAACTCTGTTTCTGATTGCAATGTTACCATTATTTTTTCGTTTTATATTTTCATCTTCACAGTTTTCTCATTAGAGTTTTTGTTATTATTTAGATCTGAAAACACTGCCAGACTTTTAGTAAAACTAGAAAAATATGGTTTTATATGAAAACTATATCACAACCTCAAAAAAAAATCATAGAAAAATATGATCTGGTGTGCACAATTTGTATGGTACTTGAGAATTTAGTTCCCAGTTCTGTGTACTGCATATCATATCCAAATTTCAAAAAAACTTCAACTATGCGTGGAGTTATGTCAAAAAAACTAAAGGTGTATTTCTTGTTAACCGCTTCAAACTCAAGTTGCATAGAAAACTAAAACTTTGTATTTTACAGCGCTCCTCCAGCCGAAACAAAAACCAGAGGAACTATTGAAGCATGTGCAAAACGTCCGGATGGAAAAGTATAAGTAATTTTCTTAATTATTACTAGATATCTCATTTTTGTTTTGTTTTATTAAATGTTTTCTTTTTGAGATTAACAATAAATCAAAACTGGTTTCAAAATTGTAGTTATTGTTTCTGTTTTGTGAACCGAGCACGTTTTTAATGCAATAAAAAATCGAAATGAGTCGGAAGCGGCGTGGCGTGGGCGTGAAATCGGCGTGAAATACGCGTGCCCGCGCACGATGTGGCGCGTCATCCGCGTGCCCGCTCTGGAAAATCGGCGGGCCCGCTCGCGGGCTCCCCGCGGGGCCGCCGATTTTTCAGTGCGGGCACGCGGATGACGCGCGATTTTTTCTCTGAGATTGTTCATATACTCGTGTGCATGATTTAAAAAAAGAAAACTTTTTTTCCCCCATCGTAACAATAGTTTCAGTTTCCGTGAAAATTGTGTGTTTAGATATGAATTTATCACAATTTAGGTTTCAATATGATATACAACAGTATACCTTTAACAAACGTTACCACGAAGATTGAACTTTGGAAACTCAAATGCCGTAAATGCAGTTTAGTTGAAAACAACATATTTTTTTCAAAACATGGATTTGGGCTGATTCTGAAAAAGCTTCAAATAAATACGACGTTGAAAAATTCTTTAAAAATTTATGTCAATTTGTTAAGTATTTAACAATATAATTTAAAACATAACAAGACTTTAAAGGGACTCTTCACTGAATTTGGGTTTAAATTCCATTTTCATCTTCTTCACAGTGTTTGAAAACATATAGAAGCAAACAAATTTATCGAAATTTCCTTTTCTTGTACACGAAAAAGCACATTTACAGGATAAGGCAGCGAAATGGCCGAACCGCTCGGCCGCGCGCGAGAGAGCATGCGAATGTGAGAGTTTTTGCAATTGTTAGGCCGTTCGCCGCCTTATTCTTGAAATGGGTGTGTTTGAGCACTAGACAAGGAAATTTCGAAAAAATAGTTTTCTTGTATAGGTTGTCAAATATCAGGAAGAAGATGAAAATGGAATTGAAACCCAAAAACAGTAAAGAATCCCTTTAACCTTTTTCCGAGATGTTAACAGAATGAGCTCTCATTGCCAACATAAGTGAGATTAATATAAGATGAAATCTTTCGGTCAGCCAGAAATGCAATGATACTGGCAATGTCTTCAGGAACACCTATTTTTCTGACGAAATGCAATGCTTGTTTAGTTCTGATATTTTTTGATATATTCAACAAATTCGGGTATGAACGAAGTTAAGTTCTTTCGAAACTGCCCATCGAAAAATACAGTTTATTTGTATATACACGACATAAATAGTCATCAATATTTAGATCCCAACGGGTATTATTTTTTTTATTAAAAAACTAATTTTCATGTTGAAATAAAACATTTATTAATCAATAAAAGTTATCAGATAATATTTGGGAAATCTTTAAAACCCTGCACCATTTTTCAGGTTGTGATAAACACATAGTTAAAAAGATAATTTACAATATAACATTTACAGGTTTCGATAAAAAGGTTGGCGAAAGTATAATTACACCAATTTAATCTTTTTTCGAGATGTTACCCAAATGAGCTCTCATTGCCAACATAAGTGAGGTTCCTCCATCAGCAACAATTGTTTGTCCAATGATATAAGAGGAAACCGTTCGGTCAGCCAAAAATGCAATGATATTGGCAATGTCTTCAGGAACACCTATTTTTCCTGACGGAATGCAATGCTTGTTTTCTTGCATATAATTGTAGAACTGAAATGATTGAATTCTCCTCATTTATTTAATTAAAAGACGGCATACCTGTTGGCTAGCTTCCTCTGACCTTCCCGCAGCTTGCGAAAATCCTGATACTACAACTCCCGGGCTCACAGAATTCACACGAATTCCATTTTCAATTAATTCGATGGCTGTACTTCTTGTCAATTGATCTAATGCTGCTTTTGCCATTGCATAATAAGTATAAACTGGGTGCTGGAAAACGGATGATATAAACTCAAAATAACTACAAGATATGTACGAACAGCTAGAGGCAATCCTGCGATACTGGAAATGTTCACAATTTCACCCTGCGTTGCTGTCAGATGTGGCCTAGCTTTTTGAATGAGTTGAACCACGCTAAATATTGAATTTTAGGTATTAATTTTCAAAATCGAGACCAACCATCTAACATTCAAAGCAATTGTCTCATCAAATATTTCAATTGGTTGGGCAGTACCTTTTCTCCCTTCAGGATCTGGCAACGAAGCTCCTGCATTATTCACTAAAATTCCCAATTTTCCAAACTTTGTGATCGTTGAATTAATGAGCTCGTTTTGTCCAGCTTCTGTCGTAACATCAGCAACAACTGAATTCACATTCGATGCAGAAACACCATTTGCCAAAATTTGGTTTTTTGTTTCCTAAAATAAAATTTATATTGTTCGAATTAAAATTAAACCCAACCTCCAATCTCTCAGCATTTCTTCCAGTGATTGTAACTTTTGCTCCTTCCTGGGCAAAAAGAACAGCAGTTGCTCTTCCAATTCCATTTGAAGAACCAGTAATAATAGCAACCTTTCCTGCGAAGCGAGACATTTCTTGAATAATCTTTTTCGAAAGAATGAAAGAGTCTAGGAAATGCAGAAGATTTTATTACAAAATTTTGTGACAGATTTCTTGGTCACACTTTTTCCTCCAAGTCACAAAAAGTGGAGAGTAGAAATAAATGCTGCGAGCGCAGAAAAAACATTCATTTCAATTTTCTTTGAAGGGATACTTATCTGCTTATTTTGTTCTATATTTTTCCGTATTCAACTAAAAGTAATTTTTAAAAATAATTTAGTGACTATGAGAAATAATTTAATAACTTCTCAGGGTTAAAATTAATAAAATTATAGGTCATTAAAACCGTAACAAGATCCGCTTTCAATCATTATATTGCCAACTCAAGTATTCTTGATCATTGCATTTTGAGTGCTGCTCAACCTCATAGACGCTGTGCACGCACGTACGCGTCGGAAAATTCGCGGTAAAATGAATTTTTCAAATTTTTTCAAGTGTCGGCAGCCGCGTGCGTGCGTGCAGAACGTCAGTGAGGTTAGGCTGTGAGAATGATCAAGAATACTTGAGTTGACAATATAACCACAGTGGGCTAAAGTGAACCGAAATTGTCATCACGAATGTGTGTGTACACCGTTACGACGAATTGCACACAAGCAAAAATTCCAATTTTTTACAAACGGCATTTTAACGCCAACAATTCATGAAAAAATGAAGTTTTTGCATTAAATACATAAAATGTGGCTTAATATAATTTTTTTTTTCACTCCGAAATACAAAATTGCGTCCCTGAATATCTGAATAAAACGCATTTTGTGTAAGCGTGTCGCACGATTGCAAAAATGGCACACCGAAAAACGCCCGCTTTTCTGCGTTAAATTTTTAATTGCCGTACTGAATTTTCTTAGTTATAATCGGTTCACTTTAGCCCACCGTGATAATATATTAGTTCATCTCGTTTGAATTCTCATAAAACGCATGTTCATATATTAAAAAATTATTTTTATATTTAAGAAAAATAAGCATATTCACAAAATTAGCACTTTTAAAGAATTGAGCAAACAAAAAAAATCAGATAAGAAAATCATTTCAAAAAACGCTTGTCTCTGCGCTTCTATTATTTCAACTCCATCTATACCTTCCACTTTCGCTGTCTCTCTCTCCACCCTCTACTTTTTGTGATCGGCATGAAAAAATGTGACCACTAAACATTTTGTGACCAACGCGCACAAAATTTTATATAAAGACTTCGGAAATTGCTTGATTAACATCATTCTTTCGAAAAGGATTTTTTAAGAAATGTCTCGCTTCGTAGGAAAGGTTGCTATTATTACTGGTTCTTCTAGTGGAATTGGAAGAGCAACTGCTGTTCTGTTTGCCAAGGAAGGAGCAAAAGTTACAATCACTGGAAGAAATGCTGAGAGATTGGAGGTAAATTCAAAGTTTTCTAGAATGGAAAAATAATGATGATTTTAGGAAACCAATCGTCAAATTTTGGCTGCTGGTGTCTCTGCATCGAATGTGAATTCAGTAGTTGCTGATGTTACCACAGATGCTGGACAGACTGAACTGATTAACTCAACAATCACAAAGTTTGGAAAACTGAATATTTTGGTGAATAACGCTGGAGCATCGTTGCCTGATCCTGAAGGGAAAAAAGGAATTTACCAATCAATTGAAACATTTGATGGAACATTTACTTTGAATGTTAGATGGTTGGTTCCAATTTTAAAAATTAATATCATTGGTTAAAATTAAATATTTAGTGTGGTTCAACTCGTCCAAAAAGCTAGACCACATTTGGCAGCAACAAGGGGTGAAATTGTTAACGTTTCCAGTATGGCAGCACTGCCTCTAGCTGTTAGTCTCTTTTGGTTATTTTAAATTCCCGTCATAATTTTTTTTAGCAACCTGTTTATACTTATTATGCAATGGCAAAAGCAGCATTGGATCAATTGACAAGAAGTACAGCCATAGAATTAATTGAATATGGAATTCGTGTCAATTCGGTAAGCCCGGGACCTGTCGTTACAGGATTTGTGGAAGCAATGGGAATGACACCAGAAGGTAGCAAGCAGGTATATTGTCCTTGCATTCAACAATGTACGAAAAATTAGTAATTATAGTTCTACAACCTTTTGCAAGGAAACAAGAATTGCATCCCAGCAGGACAACCGGGTGCTCCGGAAGACATTGCAAATATCATTGCATTCTTGGCTGATAGCAGTGTTTCTTCGTATATCATTGGACAATCGATTGTTGCTGATGGTGGAGCCACACTTATGTTGGCAATGAGAGCTCATTTGCTTAACATCACGAAAAAAGATTAAAATGTTGTTATATTGTAAATTATCTTGTTAACTATGTGTTTATTCGCAACATGAAACTGTTGCTGGTTTTGCAAGATTTTCTGGATATTATCTAATAACTTTTATTGATTAATAAATGTTTTAGCGACCATTGGGAGTTAAATATCGATACTATTATGTCGTGTACAAATAAACTGTATTTTTCGAAATGCAGTTTTTAAAGAACATACATAACTAAGTTCATACACCAATTTTTTTTGAATAAATCAAAAAATATCAGAACTAAACTTTTTTTTTCAAAAATTGAATTTTTATTTTTTAATAGTTTTGTTTCCAAAAATCCGAAGTTATTCTATAGACAATTCGTTCGTTGAAGGAAAAAAAAGTCAAAATGTGTTCAGCATTTGGTAGCCCGCCGTTCGAATAATGTATGATTCAGAATATTCGAAAATTTATTTTTAGCAAGAATTCCCATTTCGTTATGGATATATTCAAGTTTTCTGAAAGTTCGATTCCATTGTGAATAGTGGATAATTCTAATTTTATAAAACTTGATTTCTGGCACAAGATTCTAGTGAAATTTTGCCAAAAGAGTACGCGAATGCCCTCGAGGGCCACCAAGGTTTGATCACCAAGTGTTTTCATGGATTTTTTTTCAGAACTGTGAAATTAAATTAATGAAGTCAACGTTTCGATTTGCAAATTGTACTTACAAGACGGTTAATTTCTCGTTATTATGTGATCGTATATGTTCCGGAGAAACGATATCGTTTTCGTTTTTTTGTATTCTATTCATAATGTTTGAAAAATTGAAAGAAAACTATTTCTATAAAGCATAGTATCTTTAAAAAACCTTCATTTCAGAACATTTCATAAAAATAATACTGAAGATTTTGTCTATTTTAATGTCATTAGAACCGTCACAAGAACTTTCAAAATTTACATTCATTCTCATAAAACGCGCGTTCATATGTTTAAGAAAAATCATAATATATTTATTTTTACATTTAAGAAAAATATGCATATTCACAAAATTTAAAAATAACACTTTTAAATAAATTTAAAAAAAACCAAAAAAGATAAGAAAATCATGACAAAAACGCTTTTCGGCGCTTCTACTATGTAAACTCTATCTGTACCCCCCCAGCGCGCGCTCTCTCTCTCTCTCTCTTATTGGGATCGGCATGAAAAAATGTAACCACGAAGCATTTTGTGACCAACGAGAACAAAATATTTATATAAAGACTTTGGAAATTTCTTGATTACCATCATTCTTTCGAAAAGGATTTTTTCAACAAATGTCTCGCTTCGCAGGAACGGTTGCTATTATTACTGGGTCTTCTAGTGGAATTGGAAGAGCAACTGCTGTTCTTTTTGCCAAGGAAGGAGCAAAAGTTACAATCACTGGAAGAAATGCTGAGAGATTGGAGGTAAATTCAAATGATGATTTTAGGAAACCAATCGTCAAAAAGATGATTTTAGGAAACCAAGCGTCAAATTTTGGCTGCTGGTGTTTCTGCATCGAATGTGAATTCAGTAGTTGTTGATGTTACCACAGATGCTGGACAGACTGAACTGATTAACTCAACAATCGCAAAGTTTGGAAAACTGAATATTTTGGTGAATAACGCTGGAGCATCGTTGCCGGATCCAGAAGGGAAAATAGGCATTTCCCAATCAATTGAAACATTTGATGAAACTTTTTCTTTGAATGTTAGATGGTTGGTTCCAATTTTAAAAATTAATACCAAAAATTAAATATTTAGTGTGGTTCAACTCGTCCAAAAAGCTAGACCACATTTGACAGCAACAAGGGGAGAAATTGTTAATGTTTCCAGTATGTCAGCACTGCCTCTAGCTGTTAGTCTTTTTTAATTATTTTAAATTCATGTTATTTTTTTCCAGCAACCTGTTTATACATATTATGCAATGGCAAAAGCAGCATTGGATCAATTGACAAGAAGTACAGCCTTCGAATTGATTGATCACGGAATTCGTGTTAATGCAGTCAGCCCAGGAGTGGTTGTTTCAGGATTTGTGGAAGCTACGGGAATGACACCAGAATGTAGAAAAAAGGTATATTGTCCTTGCATTCAACAAAGTACGAAAAATTAGTAATTTCAGTTCTACAACAGTTTACAAGGAAACAAGAATTGCATCCCAGCAGGACGACCGGGTGCTCCGGAAGACATTGCAAATGTGATTGCATTCTTGGCTGATAGCAGTGTTTCATCTTATATCATTGGACAGACAATTGTTGCTGATGGCGGAACCACACTTATGTTGGCAATGAGAGCTCATTTGGTTAACATCACGAAAAAAGATTAAAATGATGTTATATTGTAAATTATCTTGTTAAAGACAGCTGTTCAGTTAATTTGACCCTACCTGGTCTTAGTTTCAAAAATTAGAGCGTACTCTAATTAGTACAATGCAATTTATGCGAAATCACACCGATAAATACACGCGTCATAGTAGCGGTTCAAAGTTGAAAAAATCAACATTTGAATTCGAGCGTGCACGTTCGACGCGGTTGGTGTCCGTGCAACGCGGTCTGTAAAAAGAATTGTATTCCAAATATAATCCTTGAGGTTATTGTAGATGGATGTGTGTGTGTTGGTAATACCTCAAACTTGGGTAATTAAACCTTTATTTAAAAGAAAAAATAAAGAGAAAAAAGTATATACATAAAAAAAGAGAATAAATCAAAAAGAATATAAAAAATCATCACAAATGAAAATATTGTCGCTCCTTCCCTCTTTTATGCTCAACGAAATTGTAATGTTTTTGTTCATTGAGGGAAGAAGCGACAATTCAATATTAAAAAGCTAAAAGCTTTATCAAAATATTAAAACCATTTGCAAACGATTTGCAAACGGTTTGCAAAATTGACGGAAGTCAGTTTATTCCCGGGGAGGAGAACATTTCGGTAACGAGTGATGAATCGAAAATCGGAACAAACTTCTTTGTTGACCTTTCAATCGTCAAGTTTGCTTGACCAGCTCCCCCAGGTGGTGAACGCTTCGTTCATCATGACTTGAATCTTGCATACATTACTTGAGTGAAAAAATAGCATTCTACTTTAAAAACAAAATGAAAAACTTATTTTTTCATTAAACCATATGTTGAACCAATTTGGTTCGTCTTTGTATTTGTCCTTTTGACAAACAGCACTTGATCGCCTTTGCAATCAATTTGAATGGAAACCAGATGATCTTCATTAAGACCTTCAATATCCAAACGATCCACATCATTCCAAAACTTTGTGTCAGCATGAAAATCAATAATCCAATCAATCCGATTCCGACGACTGCCAGAATTGTTGTCTTCATGAAGTATTGTTTTTTGGACCACCTGGGCTCCCATTCGAATTTTGAATTTTTGCCTTCAACTTGGATCGTGTTAACTGACAAGCTGCCTTTAACTATATGTGCATTTTTTTGCAAAAAAGTGTCATTTTTTCGCATATTTGGCTATTTTTGGAAACTATGGGACCCTGAGTTTTTGATCTTATATATATCATTCGATAGGAAAAATAATTTTCTACAGGAATCCGTAAAAATTTTATACCGCCAAAGGGGTTTTTTCATTTGAAAATTATGAAAAACTAAATCCAATTTTCTATCTTCAACATTTTCATACTCAAAAAAAATTTTTTGCGCTTTGTTGTTACCAATAAAGTTGTAGAACATAATGAGAGCTTTCTAATAATATAAATATCTGCTCATAGTTAGGAAAATGAGCAAAGTTATATCCGGTCAAAGTTGTAAGACAAAACGGGGAGCTCCCCCCGAACGCCTCGACACTTCACAGGTTTTGTGGAACGAAAATAATCTTTGACCCCAACCGCACTCACATACGAAGTTTCAAGTTGATAGCTCAATTATTCGGCCTAGGGCACTATGATTCAATGCGACTCGGACATCGTCTCTTAAAGGAGGGCTTTATGGATATGAATGCATCTTAAATGAGCGCCTCAAAACAATGGCCTAGAAAAAGTGGCCACCTGGCCGATTTTTTTTCCTATGAGCTTTTTTCGTGCTTCGTTAATAAATAGTTATGAAGAATGCTTACATTAGTCATTTTTAAATGTTTTATTCATCTTAATTTATGTTTGTTCATTTTTTTGGATTTTTCATGCCTGCGGACTAGTTTTCGCCCGGTGGACACTTTTCAAGGCCATTATTTTGAGGAGCGTTTTTTCGGCTTCTAGGTGGGTTCAGAAAATTTTAAAAACAGATTCGGAATGAGAATGAAGTCTATTTTCATCACAGATGCATTTATTAGCTCCGTAAAAACGCACTCGTGGCAACAAAAACAGTTCCTAGATCCTCGCAAAAAATTCAGTGTTGAATGAGGTATGTCCCGAGTAACACTTTACATTCCCCCCCCCCCCCCCCCCCCCTAAAACACCAAATGTGGTCTTGCTTTTTTAAATCCTCTTGACATTCAAATTAAAAGTTGTTTCAAAAGTTTGAATCGATTGCAGAATTCATTGTTTTCCATCAGCATCCGTCAATGCTGCTCCAGCATTGTTCACTAAAATATCCAATTTTCTGAACTTTTTGATCGTTGAATTGATAAGCTCATATTGTGAAGCGAGGCATTTTTCCATTTCGTTCTTGTTCTCAAGTAGGGTTTTATACTAGAACTGTATTCTCTTGACTACAGAATAAAATGTAGTAGTGTGTCTTTTGATGACAATTCTCTGGTCTTTGATGGTAGACGAAATTAAATGCATTAAAATAGACAAAATCTTCAGTATTATTTTTTCCAAATATTCTAAAGTGAAGGTTTTTATAGATACTATTGAAATCTTTTTCTTTTAATTTTTCAAACATTATTAATAGGAAAAAAATGATATAGTTTCTCCGGAAAATAATAACTAGAAATTAACCGTTGTAAGCACTACTTGCAAATCGAAACATTGACTTCATTAATTTAATTTCATAGTGCTGAAAAATTCCTGAAAAACCCTTTGTGAAGGCACACTTTTGGCAAAATGTCACTAGAATCTTGTTCTCAAAAATCAAGTTTACTTTAAGAATTATAAAATATTCTTAATAGTTCAGAAAATTTGAATACGAAACGACATCGGAATTCTCACTAAAAATCATTTTACTCTGAATCATACATCATTCGAACGGAGGACTATCAGATATTGGGCCCATTCTGAAAAATAATTGTCTCTAGAAGTTAGGATTCTTGGAAACAAAAATATTTTAAGAAATATTCAATTTGTGGTGAAAAATTTTAGTTCTGATATTTTTTGATTTATTCAACAAATTTGTGTGTGAATTTAGTTTAATTCTTTCGAAACTGCACATCGAAACATACAGTTTATTTGTACACGACATAATAGCATCAGTATTTAGCTCCCAACTGTCACTATTTTTCTCGTTAAAATTTGAAAAAAAAGTAAATTTTGTAATTGAAAAAAGAGCATTTATTAATCAATAAAAGTTATCAGAGAATAATCTGAAAATGTTATAAAACCATCAACATTTTCATGTTGCAAATAAACTGACGGAATACAATCCTTATGTTCTTTCATATATTCATAATACTTCCGATTTGACGCTGTTGATGTTCCCATCGCTTCTCCGAAACCTGTTACAATTATTCCAGGGCTCACTGAATTTACACGAATCCCATGTTCAATTAATTCAATCGCCGAACTTCTTGTCAATTGATCCAATGCTGATTTCGACATTGCGTAATAAGTGAATCCTGTTTGCTGAAACCTTACTTCCTTTACATTTTTCTAAAACGAGATCTCACCGCCTGAGGTCCGCCAGCAATGCTTGAAACATTAACAATTTCTCCTTCAGTTTTCACCAAATGTGGCCTTGCTTTTTTAAATCAATTCTATCACACTGAACAATAATCATAATTAAATTAAGCTTCCTACCAATTAAAATTTTTTAAACACACATCTTGACATTCAAATTAAAAGTTGTTTCAAAAGTTTGAATCGATTGCAGAATTCCTTGTTTTCCATCAGCATCCGTCAATGCTGCTCCAGCAGTTTATTTGCAACATGAAAATGTTGATGGTTTTATAACATTTTCAGATTATTCTCTGATAACTTTTATTGATTAATAAATGCTCTTTTTTCAATTACTAAATTTACTTTTTTTCAAATTTTAACGAGAAAAATAGTGACAGTTGGGAGCTAAATACTGATACTACATATAATGTCGTGTACAAATAAACTTTATGTTTCGATGGGCAGTTTCGAAAGAATTATAATAACTAAATTCACACACAAATTTGTTGAATAAATCAAAAAATATCAGAACTAAAATTTTTCACCACAAATTGAATATTTCTTAAAATATTTTTGTTTCCAAGAATCCTAACTTCTAGAGACAATTATTTTTCAGAATGGGCCCAATATCTGATAGTCCTCCGTTCGAATGATGTATGATTCAGAGTAAAATGATTTTTAGTGAGAATTCCGATGTCGTTTCGTATTCAAATTTTCTGAACTATTAAGAATATTTTATAATTCTTAAAGTAAACTTGATTTTTGAGAACAAGATTCTAGTGACATTTTGCCAAAAGTGTGCCTTCACAAAGGGTTTTTCAGGAATTTTTCAGCACTATGAAATTAAATTAAAGACAGCTGTTCAGTTAATTTGACCCTACCTTGCTTTAGTTTCAAAAATTAGAGCGTACTCTAATTAGTACAATGCAATTTATGCGAAATCACACCGATAAATACACGCGTCACAGTAGCGGTTCAAAGTTGAAAAAATAAAATTTTGAATTGCCGCGTGTCCGTGCGACGCGGTCGGTGTCCGTGCAACGCGGTCGGCATTGGCGCGAAACACAATTATTTGAATTTGGCTACATATTGGCATTGTTCTTTGGACCACCTGGGCTCCCATTCGAATTTTGAATTTTTGCCTAGATTTTGGATCGTGTTAACTGATAAGCTGCCTTTAATGAAGTCAATGTTTCGATTTGCAAGTAGTGCTTACAACGGTTAATTTCTAGTTATTATTTTCCGGAGAAACTATATCATTTTTTTCCTATTAATAATGTTTGAAAAATTAAAAGAAAAATATTTCAATAGTATCTATAAAAACCTTCACTTTAGAATATTTGGAAAAAATAATACTGAAGATTTTGTATATTTTAATGCATTTAATTTCTTCTACCATCAAAGACCAGAGAATTGTCATCAAAAGACACACTACTACATTTTATTCTGTAGTCAAGAGAATACAGTTCTAGTATAAAACCCTACTTGAGAACAAGAACGAAATGGAAAAATGCCTCGCTTCACAATATGAGCTTATCAATTCAACGATCAAAAAGTTCAGAAAATTGGATATTTTAGTGAACAATGCTGGAGCAGCATTGACGGATGCTGATGGAAAACAAGGAATTCTGCAATCGATTCAAACTTTTGAAACAACTTTTAATTTGAATGTCAAGAGGTGTGTTTAAAAAATTTTAATTGGTAGGAAGCTTAATTTAATTATGATTATTGTTCAGTGTGATAGAATTTATTTAAAAAAGCAAGGCCACATTTGGTGAAAACTGAAGGAGAAATTATTAATGTTTAAAGCATTGCTGGCGGACCTCAGGCGGTGAGATCTCGTTTTAGAAAAATGTAAAGGAAGTAAGGTTTCAGCAAACAGGATTCACTTATTACGCAATGTCGAAATCAGCATTGGATCAATTGACAAGAAGTTCGGCGATTGAATTAATTGAACATGGGATTCGTGTAAATTCAGTGAGCCCTGGAATAGTTGTAACAGGTTTCGGAGAAGCGATGGGAACATCAACAGCGTCAACTCGGAAGTATTATGAATATATGAAAGAACATAAGGATTGTATTCCGTCAAGAGTAGTCGGTGTCCCTCAAGATATTGCAAATGTGATTGCATTCTTGGCTGATCGAAGTGTTTCATCCTATATTATCGAACAGTGAATTGTTGCAGATGGTGGAACATCGTATTTCAAGAAAATTTTCAAAATATTGATAAATTCACTCAAATCTCCCCATTCCTCATTGGTCATCTGTAATTTTTTCAGATAATTATTCCCTTTTTCTTTTTTTCTATTGATAGCAATATAAGTTTAGAGTGTTTTCAATTACTTGAGACTAAACGCTATACGTCCTCAATGTGCAAACCAATGTACAAAATTTGAGCGAACTGTGTGCCACTTTGGTGAAACATTTTTGAAATCCGTTTCTTTTTTTTTGAAAAAAAATATGCGATGTCAAAAACTAAAAACCTAATTTTTGCAAATCCTATAAAAATTTTACAAATTTTTATTTCGGGTCAAGTTGGACCAAGCTCCTCGAAGTTCGAATTTTGGTAACATTTTTGAATTTGAAGCACGAAAAAGATATGCTTAAAGGAGGGCTTTATGGATATAATAAATGCATCTTAAATGAAAATAGACTTTATTCTCATTCCAAATCTGTTTTTAAAATTTTCTAAAACCACCTAGAAGCCGAGAAAAATGATCTTCAAAACAATGGCCTAGAAAAAGTGGTCACCTGGACGAATTTTTTCCTATGAGTTGTTTTCGTGTTTCGTTAATAAATAGTTATGAAGAATGCTTATATTAGTCTTTTTAAAATGCTTCTTTCATTTTAATTGATGTTTTTTTTTCATTTTTTTTTGGATTTTTCATACCTGCGGACTAGTTTTCGCTGGTGTCCCCTTTTTCTAGGCCATTGTTTTGAGGCGCGTTTTCTTGGCTTCTAGGTGGTTTCAGAAAATTTTAAAAACAGATTTCGAATGAGAATGAAGTCTCCTAGATCCCCGAAAAAATTCTCTGTTGAATGAAGTACAGTATGTTCCGAGTAGTTGGAAACATTTTACACATTTCCCCCCCCCCCCCCCCCCCCTTAAACTCACTTGCTCCTTTTTCAATATGTCTTTAAAAATATCGCATTGTTCTATGATAGATTCGAGTATTTGCTAAAAATAATATATCGTTTTTTTTAATAACTTCGAAGCAACCTTTTCCACGACAGTGTAATCATTGACGAGCTCGTTGATAGTGAACGAATCTAATTTTTGTTTCGTTACAAAACGGACGTGTTCAAATCCCGAAGTTAATTCCAATGTGGAATTCTGAAAAAGAAATGAAAAAATGAAAATACTTAAACGAGATATTTTACCGTTGTCAAACATTCTTTGTATTGGTTGATTAGTGAGCGGATGGAGTTTCTGTTTAAAAAAATGTAATTATTCACATTTTATTAAAATTGTCATCATATTTAAAATCTAGTTATTATTCATCTAATCAGAAACGATTTACGGTATTTTTCGTTAAAAAATAAACTCACCCGATAACATCATCTTCCTCAACTATGCTCTCAGCAGATGGTTCTTCGGAAACTTCTTGTCCTTCTTCTATTTTTTCAACTTGATCCTGCGATGGAGCATCAACGTTTTCGCTGAACAATACTATATTTATTACAGAGATAAATAATATGATAAATTTTATATACATTTCGTTCTTGTCGTCATCAACCTCATTTTCCGCGTCGTTTTCATCTTGACAATACTTAAAAGCTGGAGCTCTGTGAAATCATGAAATTTTAAATATAATAACCATCCGAAAAAGTTCTGAAACCTTTCAACGGTCGTCATCTGTTGTTTCGTTTCGTTTTTTTTAATCTCGTTTTTCTGAAAAAAATCTTTCTAAACTTCAAATAATATAACACTAACCGTTCCCTCATCTTTTTTGAGATTCATTTTTGCCAACAAGTCATTTAAATTATTTTCGTCTTCTTCTTTTTGTTTCTGAAAAATCATGATAAAGAAGTTATAATACATTGTTGCGGACTGACTCTCTCCAATTCTCCATCATATTTTTCCGAACTCTCATGCAACTCTGGAACATGGGTGTCGGCTTCAACTGGTTTGGAAAGCGGAGCAACTAATTCATTAGTTTCTTGTTCTACAATCACCAATGAAGACTGAAAAAAAAAATCCTTAACGTTTCGAAGGATGGGCTTCGAAGCTCTAAAAATTTTGTTTTTATCTATGAAAAAATAAAAATAAAACAAATTGAACGATTTTTTTTATAAAGTGAACACGAATGAATGTTCAGAACTAACCGTTTCCAATTTTTCTCCTTGTTCATCGATCGAATTTTCAGCACTGATTTTCTCTTCATTTTGCTGAAAAAATTATTTAATATTGATTAGGAGCGCTCCAATAGCTCACCGGTGTGACCTCTTCGTCGCTTTTTTTCGTGTCATCGCTCAAATGATATGTTTCTGTGCACAAAGGTAATTCTTCGTTAGTAGAGTCTTCCGATAAATGTAAAAAATGTTCCAGAATTTTGTGGACCTAAAATTTTAAAATCATCGTTTATCGCTTTTTTAATAATGAATGTACCGAAGAGTACAAATTGTGTTCGTAGTAGAACATGATGTTCACAATGCCATTTTTTTCGCCAGCATTGATAACATCTTGAAGAATTTGTTTGTATTTTTCCAAGAACGTGGGAAATTTCTGTAATTATGTTTTCGTTTCTTTCAATTCGTTGAAAATGGATACCATTTCCAGCAAGTCGTCTAAAAACTGTTCCTCTGTCAAATCATTCGAATGGATGCGTCGATCCGGGATGGCAAACGATTGCACGATGTTCAGAAAGTTTTTGCAAATGAATTCAGAAAGCGTGCCCGTTTGAGTTCTAGCGAGTTGAAGCTTCTCATGAGCGAACTCAAACTCCCGGTGGTAATAGTTGAACCATTTGTCAAGTGATTTCTAAGAATAACATTTTTCTGTAAAAAATCGATAGAAAATACCTTCTTTAAAGAAATAATTCCCTCATCGATCATTTGCTCGGTGATTAGAAGCACATTACCAACAGATGGAGTCATTTTCGAGAAAACAGTTATAATCTGTAAATAAAACTATTTCATCAACAATCGATAAAGAACATGATAAATTTCTCATGATAAAAAATTGTTGCTGACGAAGAAAAATAAAAGACAAATAACTTATGAAATACTATTGTTTGGGAAATGCCTTTTCAAAGGCGAGGAGTTTCTTCAAATCGTTATCATTCTTCAAGAATCGGAATCGGTTGAACATGGAACTGTTAGATCTTCTTTTTTGCTTCCCATTTGTATGTGTCTTTTGGAGAGGGTACCAACGGAAAGCTTCCCATGCATGTTCTATTGTTACCAGCATGTTTCCAAAGAGCACCATGAGTGGAGAGCCAATGCCATCAAACGACTGTTCGAAAAGCGAAAAAAGCTATTTCAGAAGCATAAATGACATCTGGAAATAACTCTCAAAATTTTGCAAAAAAGTTTAGCACTGGCGGGGATCGAACCCATACCTCACCCCACACCAACTCCCCCACTGAACCACCAACCGACAATTTTCTGTGGTACTAGATTCGGTAGACTATCTCCCAGAGTGTGAATTCACGCGGATGGCCTTAACTATAGGAAACGTTTGCGGGCTCATAACTCGGTTCACTGAAACATTTAGCAGAGTTTTATTACGGATTCTGATTCTCCATATTCCATTCTATGTACCCTCAAATTTGTAGAAGGTTCTCAAACGGTAACTTCGAATAACTCCCTTGTCAGGTTTTTAAACCAATGAAAACTACTAAGTATGATTTCAATTGAAAATTAAAGGTTTTCTTTTTCTAGATGTTCTTTTCTGTTGTGTCTGCGAGCTATGGTTAGGAAAACGAGTTTATTAGGAGTTACGAGAAACGAAAGACAAATTGTTAGTAGGTTTCTTCATCCTTTTATACTCCTAGTTCACGGTTCACGTTAGGGTCAATTCCTGATGTTATCATCTATCAACATACAACATCTCCCTTTTCCAACAAGCTTCGGCGTGACCATCTTGAACTCCACAACTGGTTGCGTTCGGCTCCTTGACATCAACGTCCTCGAGAATCCCAGATTCTTCTATTCCGACCCGCTCCCAGATTCCTCTCCTTGATCCTTCGCGATTTGACGACTGGCTGGATCCTCCACCACATTCATCTGACGACACATTCACTGGTAGGTATTGATCCTCTCTACTTGACCATCTCCTCCATGTTCCAAATCCAAAGTGCGTCCTTAATAATTGTCGATAAGTTACCTTTATACCGCACAATTCCACTACTCGGGTCAACAGCTTCTCCCAAAGAGTCCCAAGTTGCCTTTTCGCTAGCCAAATCCACATGGCTCGGTCTTCGATCTTCCTTGCATTCACATCCGCATGAATACCAACTGTCGACACACTGAGTTGCCCAACAATCCACATATTGATTGATTCCCACATTGGCACATTCTCCGTTTGAATGACGAAGTCCCAGACTTCTTCCAATGACCTTGCAACTGTCGATCCATACTCCAACCACACGACTGATCCTCCCCATCTAACCATAACTGCATACTTGCACTGCTTTCTCCAACTTCTTGTCGCGAGTGCCATCTTCGAATCCTGATCGCCACTGTTGTGTCTGCGAGCTATGGTTAGGAAAACGAGTTTATTAGGAGTTACGAGAAACGAAAGACAAATTGTTAGTAGGTTTCTTCATCCTTTTATACTCCTTGTTCACGGTTCACGTTAGGGTCAATTCCTGATGTTATCATCTATCCACATACAACATTTTCACTTTCAGATATCGTGAAGAAAAACTTTCAGAACTATAAGTCCAGAGTTAAAGAGCAACGAAATGCAAGAAAAATGGAGGGAAATGTTCGTGTAGACTACTTTTCGGAGTTAGTCAAACCTTCTGTGGTGATTCAAATTTAAATTTTTTCCAATTTTTTGTTTTCTATTTCTTTTTTTCAGCCATAGGCTCTCAGCTGAAACTTTGTAAAGAAATTTAATAAAGCCAAGGAACTAACTTTTGGGAAGTTAGTCCCTCAGAAATTGCCGTCCATTATTTCCGAATTTTGTCAACTTTTTTGTACCTTAAGCATTTTTCAGAATTTTTTTTTAAGGAGGGCTTTACGGAGTTAATAAATGCAATTGGGATTAAAATAGACTTCATACTCATTCCAAATCTCGTTTTAAAATTTTCTAAAACCACCTAGAAGCCGAGAAAACACGTCTCAAAACAATGGTCTAGAAAAAGGGCCACCGGCTAAAACTAGTCCGCAGGCATGAAAAATCCAAAAAAGGGGAAAAAACATTAAGTAAAATGAAAAAACATAAAAAAGGGCAAATATAAACATTCTGAATAACTATTTATTAACGAAACACGAAAAAAGCTCATAGGAAAAAGTTCGGCCCCTTTTTTCTAGGCCATTATTATGAGGCGTTTTATCTCGACTTCTAGGTGGTTTTAGAAATTTTTAAAAACAGATTTGGAATAAGAATGAAGTCTATTTTCATCCCAGATGTATTCATTATCTCCATAAAGCCCTCATTTAAAGTTGGGTTTGGTTCCATTGTGTTGATTTAATAGGAAATCAGGAAAAGTCAAGGAAAACCATTAACAAAACTAATCACGAGACGAAAAAAAGTATAGAATTAAGAATTAATAAAAAAATGATAAGCCGAGCGAGATGGGCTTGTTTTATATAATTTTATTATGAGAAATATTTCTTATCTGTTGTTGTGTACTTTGTTCTGACGTCAAGGTGTACAGGAAAAATAATCATGAGAGCGATTCTCATAAACATTTGGTTTCTCAACATCACATGTTTGCTCTCCAAGATTTTACGTATCAATAAAAATGAAACTGGACTTATTTGTAATTTTCTGCAAATGAGCAGGAGCCCGAGAAGACTCGCTTCAAAACAATGGATGAGAAAAAGCTTTGGTGTGTTGAAAACTAGCGCACAAGCGTTGATTACCTTAAAAATATTTTTTTAAAAAACCACATTAACAAATCAAATTATTTTTCGTGAGTATTCATTTGAAAAATCAAAGCTCTATCAGTCCGAAGTTTTTTTTAGATCGCCGACTGTGAAGCAAAACGATTTTACTTATGGTTGATACCAGGATTGAGCAGGAAAAACGTTTCTAGAAAATTTCTGGAACCATATTTGCTGGTCTGAAAATTGGGAAAATATCGGTAAATCATGAACTCAGATTCAAATCACATGAACCGAATAATGTAATTCTGTAACTTTTATCATTCGAAAGACCAAAAGTTCGTTTAGGAAATTTTCCAAAGAATCCCATCCCTAATGACATGCGTATTCTTCCCATAAATAACCACAACTTTTTTTAAAAATGTGTCAAGACTATCGTTCGACCAACTTTTTGAAAGAGCATTTAAACTGATTTTTTTCTTGATTGTTGCTGATGGTGGAACCACACTTATGTTGGCAATGAGAGCTCATTTGCTTAACATCACGAAAAACGATTAAAATGTTGTTAAATTGTAAATTATCTTGTTACCTATGTGTTTATTTGCAACATGAAAATGTTGATGGTTTTATAACATTTTCAGAATATTCTCTGAAAACGTTTATTGATTAATAAATGCTCTTTTTTCAATTACTAAATTTTCTTTTTTTCAGATCTTAACGAGAAAAATAGGGACAGTTGGGAGCTAAATACTGATACTACATATAATGTCGTGTACAAATAAACTGTATGTTTCGATGGGCAGCTTCGAAAGAATTTAACTGAGTTCATACACAAATTTGTTAAATAAATCAAAAAATATCAGAACTAAAATTTTTCCCCAAAAATTGAATATTTAAAAAAAAATTTTGTTTCCAAGAATCCAAACTTCTAGAAACAATTATTTCGTTGACCGAAATTTTGGAATGGGTCCAATATCTGGTAGCCCGTCGTTCGAATAATATATGATTCAGAAAATTCGAAGTTATTTTTAGTGAGAGCCCCGACGTCGTTCCATATTCAAATTTTCTGAAGACTTCGAATAGTGGATAATTCTGAAAATAAACTTGATTTTTGAGCGCAAGATTCTAGTGAAATTTTGCCAAAAGTTTAACCTCACCAAGGTTTTTCAGGAATTTTTCAGCACTATGAAATTAAATTAATGAAGTCAATGTTTCGATCGCAAATTGTACCTTTCTTTACAACTCGAAACAGCGACATTTGCCCATATATTATTTTTTTTTTAATTTTTTAATTTATTATTTTTTAAATTTGGTATTCCATAAAAAAAAGTTACAAATTTTCCAGGTTGTCTGACGCTTTCTTGAGAATCGATTGAAATAATTTCCTCATAATCTCTGTGGAACTCTCGGGTATTGGTGTCTATTAAAACATTACTTTGACCAATTTTACGAATTGAATTGGCTCTGAAATTTTTCAGAAAAAAATCAATTACAAGTTTTTCAGATTTTCAACCCTTGTATGGAGAAAAATATGAAATTAATTTAAAAACTCAAAATGCGTAAAGAAACACTTTAATTGCATTGTACTAATGAGATAAAGCTCTAATCTTTGAAATTGAAATTTGGTAATGTCAAATTAATTGACCCACTGTCTTTAAAGTATTTTCTAAAATAATTTTGTGATTACGAAAAATCGTCTGAAAACTTGTCAGGGTTTAAATTAATAAAACTATAGGTCATTTAAACCTGACACAACATCCTCTTTCAATCACAATATAATATATTAGTTCACTACTATTGAATTTATATGAATTCTCCAAAAACGAGAGTTCATATACATATTTTTAAAAAACAACACATTCAAGAAAAATATTCACAAAACTTAAAAATAACACTTTTAAAGAAATTAAAAAAAATACCAAAAACGATAAGAAAATCATGACAAAAACACGCTGTCTGCGCTTCTACTGTTTCATGTTGCAAATAAACTGACGGAATACAATCCTTATGTTCTTTCATATATTCATAATACTTCCGATTTGACGCTGTTGATGTTCCCATCGCTTCTCCGAAACCTGTTACAATTATTCCAGGGCTCACTGAATTTACCCGAATCCCTTGTTCAATTAATTCAATCGCCGAACTTCTTGTCAATTGATCTAATGCTGATTTCGACATTGCGTAATAAGTGAATCCTGTTTGCTGAAACCTTACTTTCTTTACATTTTTCTAAAACAAGATCTCACCGCCTGAGGTCCGCCAGCAATGCTTGAAACATTAACAATTTCTCCTTTAGTTTTCACCAAATGTGGCCTTGCTTTTTGAATCAATTCTATCACACTGAACAATAATCATAATTAAATTAAGCTTCCTACCAATTAAAATTTTTTAAACACACATCTTGACATTCAAATTAAAAGTTGTTTCAAAAGTTTGAATCGATTGCAGAATTCCTTGTTTTCCATCAGCATCCGTCAATGCTGCTCCAGCAGTTTATTTGCAACATGAAAATGTTGATGGTTTTATAACATTTTCAGATTATTCTCTGATAACTTTTATTGATTAATAAATGCTCTTTTTTCAATTACTAAATTTACTTTTTTTCAAATTTTAACGAGAAAAATAGTGACAGTTGGGAGCTAAATACTGATACTACATATAATGTCGTGTACAAATAAACTTTATGTTTCGATGGGCAGTTTCGAAAGAATTATAATAACTAAATTCACACACAAATTTGTTGAATAAATCAAAAAATATCAGAACTAAAATTTTTCACCAAAAATTGAATATTTCTTAAAATATTTTTGTTTCCAAGAATCCTAACTTCTAGAGACAATTATTTTTCAGAATGGGCCCAATATCTGATAGTCCTCCGTTCGAATGATGTATGATTCAGAGTAAAATGATTTTTAGTGAGAATTCCGATGTCGTTTCGTATTCAAATTTTCTGAACTATTAAGAATATTTTATAATTCTTAAAGTAAACTTGATTTTTGAGAACAAGATTCTAGTGACATTTTGCCAAAAGTGTGCCTTCACAAAGGGTTTTTCAGGAATTTTTCAGCACTATGAAATTAAATTAATGAAGTCAATGTTTCGATTTGCAAGTAGTGCTTACAACGGTTAATTTCTAGTTATTATTTTCCGGAGAAACTATATCATTTTTTTCCTATTAATAATGTTTGAAAAATTAAAAGAAAAAGATTTCAATAGTATCTATAAAAACCTTCACTTTAGAATATTTGGAAAAAATAATACTGAAGATTTTGTATATTTTAATGCATTTAATTTCTTCTACCATCAAAGACCAGAGAATTGTCATCAAAAGACACACTACTACATTTTATTCTGTAGTCAAGACAATACAGTTCTAGTATAAAACCCTACTTGAGAACAAGAACGTAATGGAAAAACACAATATGAGCTTATCAATTCAACGATCAAAAAGTTCAGAAAATTGGATATTTTAGTGAACAATGCTGGAGCAGCATTGACGGATGCTGATGGAAAACAAGGAATTCTGCAATCGATTCAAACTTTTGAAACAACTTTTAATTTGAATGTCAAGAGGTGTGTTTAAAAAATTTTAATTGGTAGGAAGCTTAATTTAATTATGATTATTGTTCAGTGTGATAGAATTTATTTAAAAAAGCAAGGCCACATTTGGTGAAAACTGAAGGAGAAATTGTTAATGTTTCAAGCATTGCTGGCGGACCTCAGGCGGTGAGATCTCGTTTTAGAAAAATGTAAAGGAAGTAAGGTTTCAGCAAACAGGATTCACTTATTACGCAATGTCGAAATCAGCATTGGCTCAATTGACAAGAAGTTCGGCGATTGAATTAATTGAACATGGGATTCGTGTAAATTCAGTGAGCCCTGGAATAGTTGTAACAGGTTTCGGAGAAGCGATGGGAACATCAACAGCGTCAAATCGGAAGTATTATGAATATATGAAAGAACATAAGGATTGTATTCCGTCAAGAGTAGTCGGTGTCCCTCAAGATATTGCAAATGTGATTGCATTCTTGGCTGATCGAAGTGTTTCATCCTATATTATCGAACAGTCATTTGTTGCAAGTGATGGAACATCGTATTTCAAGAAAAATTTCAAAATTTTGATAAATACACTCAAATATCCCCAATCCTCATTGGTCATCTGTAATTTTTTCAGATAATTAATCCCTTTTTCTCTTTTTCTTTTGATAGCAATATAAGTTTAGAGTGTTTTCAATTACTTGAGACAAAACGCTATACGTCCTCAATGTGCAAACCAATGTACAAAATTTGAGCGAACTGTGTGCCACTTTGGTGAACAATTTTTGAAATCCGTTTCTTTTTTTTTGAAAAAAAATATGCGATGTCAAAAACTAAAAACCTAATTTTTGCAAATCCTATAAAAATTTTACAAATTTTTATTTCGGGTCAAGTTGAACCAAGCTCCTCGAAGTTCGAATTTTGGTAACATTTTTGAATTTGCAGCTCGAAAAAGATATGCTTAAAGGAGGGCTTTATGGATATAATAAATGCATCTTAAATGAAAATAGACTTTATTCTCATTCCAAATCTGTTTTTAAAATTTTCTAAAACCACCTAGAAGCCGAGAAAACGCGCCTCAAAACAATGGCCTAGAAAAAGGGGCCACTTGGCCGAAATTTTTCCTATGAGCTTTTTTGGTGTTTCGTTAATAAATATTTATGCAGAATGCTTATATTAGTGCTTTTTTATGTTTTTTTTATTTTTCTTTGGATTTATCATGCCTGCGGACTAGTTAACGCCAGTTGACGCTTTTCTAGGCCATTGTTTTGAGGCGCGTTTTCTTGGCTTCTAGGTGGTTTCAGAAAATTTTAAAAACAGATTTCGAATGAGAATGAAGTCTCCTAGATCCCCGAAAAAATTCTCTGTTGAATGAAGTACAGTATGTTCCGAGTAGTTGGAAACATTTTACACATCCCCCCCCCCCCCCCCCTTAAACTCACTTGCTCCTTTTTCAATATGTCTTTACAAATATCGCATTGTACTATGATAAATTCGAGTCTTTGCTGAAAATAATATATCGTTTTTTTTAATAACTTCGAAGCAACCTTTTCCTCGGAAGTGTAATCATTGACGAGCTCGTTGATAGTATCTAATTTTTGTTTCGTTACAAAACGGACGTGTTCAAATCCCGAAGTTAATTCCAATGTGGAAATCTGAAAAAGAAATGAAAAAATGAAAATACTTAAACGAGATATTTTACCGTTGACAAACATTCTTCGTATTGGTTGATTAGTGAGCGGATGGAGTTTCTGTTTAAAAAAATGTAATTATTCACATTTTATTAAAATTGTCATCATATTTAAAATCTAGTTATTATTCATATAATCAGAAACGATTTACGGTATTTTTCGTTAAAAAATAAACTCACCCGATAACATCATCTTCCTCAACTATGCTCTCAGCAGATGGTTCTTCGGAAACTTCTTGTCCTTCTTCTATTTTTTCAACTTGATCCTGCGATGGAGCATCAACGTTTTCGCTGAACAATACTATATTTATTACAGAGATAAATAATATGATAAATTTTATATACATTTCGTTCTTGTCGTCATCAACCTCATTTTCCGCGTCGTTTTCAGACTTTCTCCTGAATTTAAAATATTCTTTAGCTGTCAATTAAGTTTTTTTTTCTCAAAGAGCTCCAGCTTCAAAGTTACAGATCACATTATAGGCAAAAAAATAAATATTTCTATCGAGAATCTAACGAATCCCGACAAAAAGTAATCAATTTACAGCAAAGCGGCAAAGTTAGAAAAAACATTGGCATAAACAAGTTGGCGGAAATTCAATTTTTTTAAAGGAGGACTTTATGAAGATAATAAATGTACCTTAAATGAAAATAGACTTCATACTCATTCCAAATCTATTTTTAAAATGTTCTAAAACCACCTAGAAGCCGAGAAAACGCGCCTCAAAACAATGGCCTAGAAAAGGCGAAAACTAGTCCGCGGGCGTTATTACGTGAGGAATCCAAAAAAATTGAAAAGCCCGAATTAAAAATCAACTAATTTAAGTACTCCCCATAAATGTTTTTAAAAATAATATTCAAAAGCCTCATAGGAAAAAGTTCGGCCAAACTTTTCCTAAGCCATTATTTTTAAGCTTGTTTTCTCGACTTTTGCGCTGTCTTCGAAAAATTTAAGGACTTGTTTGGAATGAGAAAGAAGTCTATTTTCATCCTAGTTGCATTCATTAGCTCCGTAAAGTCCTTCTAAACGTACATCGTCATTTTTCGAGGTTTTTGGCAGCAATGTGAGTGTCATGAAATGCTTAATATTAGAAAATGTTCAGTTATTATGTTCATTCAAAAACAACTTTTCTGAGAAAAATCACGGAAAACAGATGGAATTTCTTATATTTTTTAACTTCACCTTCAAAAAATTGATGGGTACATGATTTTTTAAATTAAATAATTTGTTGTGAGAAAGTTTGAAGTTTAATTTGAGCAGAAACGTTTTAGTAGTGTGCAAAAAAAACCCTCAAAAATAGTTGTTCTTTTATTGACCACCTTTCAGTAGTCTGTGTTTGCTATTGTCAAGATAATAATTTCTGGCCGCTCGTTTTGCGGAGTGTCGTTGGTAATTTACTCGCAGCGCGACCGCAACGCGCTCAAATTCAAATTTCTCAGTTGGTCTTACGCGTAGCGGTCGCGTTGCGAGTAAATTCCCAACGACACTCCGCAAAACGTGCGGCCAGAAATTTTTATCTTGACAATACTTAAAAGCTGGAGCTCTGTGAAATCATGAAATTTTAAATATAATAACCATCCGAAAAAGTTCTGAAACCTTTCAACGGTCGTCATCTGTTGTTTCGTTTCGTTTTTTTTAATCTCGTTTTTCTGAAAAAAAGGTTCTAAACTTCTAATAATAACACCATAACGCTAACCGTTCCCTCATCTTTTTTGAAATTCATTTTTGCCAACAAGTCATTTAAATTATTTTCGTCTTCTTCTTTTTGTTTCTGAAAAATCATGATAAAGAAGTTATAATACATTGTTGCGGACTGACTCTCTCCAATTCTCCATCATATTTTTCCGAACTCTCATGCAACTCTGGAACATGGGTATCGAATTCTTCATTTTGCTGAAAAAATTATTTAATATTGATTAGGAGCGCTCCAATAGCTCACCGGTGTGAACCCTTCGTCGCTTTTTTTCGGGTCATCGCTCAAATGATATGTTTCTGTGCACAAAGGTAATTCTTCGTTAGTAGAGTTTTCCGATAAATGCAAAATGTGTTCCAGAACTTTGTCGACCTAAAATTTTAAAATCATCGTCTATCGCTTTTTTAATAATGAATGTACCGAAGAGTACAAATTGTATTCGTAGTAGAACATGACGTTCACAATGTCACTTTTTTCCCCAGCATTGATAACATCTTGAATAATTTGTTTGTATTTTTCCAAGAACGTGGAGAATTTCTGTAATTATGTTTTCGTTTCTTTCAATTCGTTGAAAATGGATACCATTTCCAGCAAGTCGTCCAAAAGCTGTTCCTCTGTCAAATCATTCGAATGGATGCGTCGTTCCGGGATGGCAAACGATTGCACGATGTTCAGAAAGTTTTTGCAAATGAATTCAGAAAGCGTGCCAGGTTGAGTTCTAGCGAGTTGAAGCTTCTCATGAGCGAACTCAAACTCCCGGTGGTAATAGTTGAACCATTTGTCAAGTGATTTCTAAGAATAACATTGTTCTGTAAAAAATCGATAGAAAATACCATATTTAAAGAAATAATTCCCTCATCGATCATTTGCTCGGTGATTAGAAGCACATTACCAACAGATGGAGTCATTTTCGAGAAAACAGTTATAATCTGTAAATAAAACTATTTCATCAACAATCGATAAAGAACATGCTAAATTTCTCATGATAAAAAATTGTTGCTGACGAAGAAAAATAAAAGACAAATAACTTATGAAATACTATTGTTTGGGAAATCGTTCTCAGGTTTTTAAACCAATGAAAACTACTAAGTATGATTTCAATTGAAAATTAAAGGTTTTCTTTTTCTAGATGTTCTTTTCACTTTCAGATATCGTGAAGAAAAACTTTCAGAACTATAAGTCCAGAGTTAAAGAGCAACGAAATGCAAGAAAAATGGAGGGAAATGTTCGTGTAGACTACTTTTCGGAGTTAGTCAAACATTCTGTGGTGATTCAAATTTAAATTTTTTCCAATTTTTTGTTTTCTATTTCTTTTTTTCAGCCATAGGCTCTCAGCTGAAACTTTGTAAAGAAATTTAATAAAGCCAAGGAACTAACTTTTGGGAAGTTAGTCCCTCAGAAATTGCCGTCCATTATTTCCGAATTTTGTCAACTTTTTTGTACCTTAAGCATTTTTCAGAATTTTTTTTTAAGGAGGGCTTTACGGAGTTAATAAATGCAATTGGGATTAAAATAGACTTCATACTCATTCCAAATCTCGTTTTAAAATTTTCTAAAACCACCTAGAAGCCGAGAAAACACGTCTCAAAACAATGGCCTAGAAAAAGGGCCACCGGCGAAAACTAGTCCGCAGGCATGAAAAATCCAAAAAAGGGGAAAAAACATTAAGTAAAATGAAAAAACATAAAAAAGGGCAAATATAAACATTCTGAATAACTATTTATTAACGAAACACGAAAAAAGCTCATAGGAAAAAGTTCGGCCCCTTTTTTCTAGGCCATTATTATGAGGCGTTTTATCTCGACTTCTAGGTGGTTTTAGAAATTTTTAAAAACAGATTTGGAATAAGAATGAAGTCTATTTTCATCCCAGGTGCATTCATTATCTCCATAAAGCCCTCATTTAAAGTTGGGGTTTGGTTCCATAGTGTTGATTTAATAGGAAATCAGGAAAAGTCAAGGAAAACCATTAACAAAACTAATCACGAGATGCAAAAAAGTATAAAATTCAAGAAAAAAATGATAAGCCGATCGAAATGGGCTGGTTTTATATAATTTTATTATGAGAAATATTTCTTATCTGTTGTTGTGTACTTTCTGACGTCAAGGTGTACAGGAAAAATAATCATGAGAGCGATTCTCATAAACATTTGGTTTCTCAACATCACATGTTTGCTCTCCAAGATTTTACGTATCAATAAAAATGAAACTGGACTTATTTGTAATTTTCTGCAAATGAGCAGGAGCCCGAGAAGACTCGCTTCAAAACAATGGATGAGAAAAAGCTTTGGTGTGTTGAAAACTAGCGCACAAGCGTTGATTACCTTAAAAATATTTTTTTTAAAAACCACATTAACAAATCAAATTATTTTTCGTGAGTATTCATTTGAAAAATCAAAGCTCTATCAGTCCGAAGTTTTTTTTAGATCGCCGACTGTGAAGCAAAACGATTTTACTTATGGTTGATACCAGGATTGAGCAGGAAAAACGTTTCTAGAAAATTTCTGGAACCATATTTGCTGGTCTGAAAATTGGGAAAATATCGGTAAATCATGAACTCAGATTCAAATCACATGAACCGAATAATGTAATTCTGTAACTTTTATCATTCGAAAGCTCAAAAGTTCGTTTAGGAAATTTTCCAAAGAATCCCATCCCTAATGGCATGCATATTCTTCCCATAAATAACCACAACTTTTTTTAAAAATGTGTCAAGACTATCGTTCGACCAACTTTTTGAAAGAGCATTTAAACTGATTTTTTTATTTTTTCTGTACGTTTTATATGGTTAATTTTGATTGAATTGTATTCTCTAGGGTTTTTATAATTGGAATATTAAAGCTGCAAAAAACCACTATAATGTTTTAAAATATTTAGAAAAGCATAACTCATTAAAAATGTAAGCATAGAAACAAAAATACTTCAAATAAAATAAAAGATTAAAAAATGCGAATAAAGCATGCGAAAAACAAAGTGATTCAATCAAATCAATCACTATTCGTGTCCTCGATTTTTAAACGAGATGTTTCGTCTGTTTTATTTCCTTCTTTTCCATCGCTAATCATTGCTCCGAGAGTATTCGTCTGCAGAGCTTTGTAAGTAAGATGTAAAATTGATTGGAAAATTGATAGTTCCTTAAAGTCAAGTAATTTCTATATACTCACCAGCATTTTGCAAAATCTGCATCAAACTGGTCAAAAGTAGTCTTCAGTTCCTTCAAATTCTCACAAAACATTTCTGTAAAAGTGCGAAGGCTGTCGTACCTTGCAGACATAATATCAATGTAGTCTGCAAAAAAAATAAAATGATTTCCTGTATGTATTTTTATCATGATCATCCCAAAAAAAAACCTATACAAGAAAACTATTTTTGCAAAATTTCCTTTTCTACATGGTACTCAAACGCACCCATTTCAGAAAATAAGGCGGTGAATGACCTAACAACTGCACACACTCTCACATTCGCATGCACTCAGCCGTGCGGTTAGGTCATTCGCCGCCTTAAACGCAGCTTGTCAGTTACCACGATCCAAATTCAAGGCAAAAAATCAAAATTCGAATGAAGGCCCACGTGGCCGAAAGAACAATACCGATATGCCGCCAAATTCAAATAATTGTGTTTCGCGTCAATTCCGACCGCGTCGCACGGACCGACGCACATTCAAATTTAGATTTTTTAAATTTTGGACCGTTGCTATTTTTTGTTTCATATGTCTTTTTTTCAGCCGTAGGTTCTCAGCTTAAACTTTGTAAAGAAATTTTATAAAGCCGATGAACTAACTTTTGGAAAGTTAGTCCATCAGGAAAAGTTAAGAAAAGCTTTAACAAAACTAATCACGAGATGAAAAAAAGTATTAAATTTCGTCGCGCAGTAGGGTCTAGTCATATTTGGTCATAATACTATTGCGCATGATTTTTTTTTAAAAACCGAGTTATTAAAAAAATCTTGAATTTCAAGGTTATGAACATTTTTTGCCACATCGTAACAATAGTTCATTTATATGTTTAGATATTAATTTATCACAACTTAGGGGCTTCAAAATGATAAACAACACTATAGACCTTTAGGAAACTCTACCTCGAAGAAGGCATTTTGAAAACTCAAATGCCGTCAAATGCAGTTTATTTATACATAACATAATTTTTTTCAAACATGGACGTGTCCTGACTCTTAAAAATTGGGCCGTTTTTCTTGATTTTTATGGTGTTTGAAAAAAGAATCCAAGACAAATTAATTTGTAACGAATTAGCTTCAATAAAGGAAATGGATGTTCAAAAATTCTTTAAAAATTTATGACAAAAACAATAGTATTTAACAACATAATTTAAAATATAACATTACTTTAATCTTTTTTCGCGATGTTAACCAAATGAGCTCTCATTGCCAACATAAGAGAAGTTCCGCCATCAGCAACAATTGTCTGTCCAATAATATAAGATGAAACCGTTCGGTCAGCCAAAAATGCAATCACGTTGGCAATGTCTTCAGGAACGCCTATTTTTCCTGACGGAATGCAATGCTTGTTTTCTTGCATATAATTGTAGAACTGAAATTCTCTTCATTTATTTAATTAAAAGGCGGCATACCTGTTGGCTAGCTTCCTCTGACCTTCCCGCAGCTTGCGAAAATCCTGATACTACAACTCCTGGGCTCACAGAATTGACACGAATTCCATATTCAATTAATTCGATGGCTGTACTTCTTGTCAATTGATCCAGGGCTGCTTTTGCCATTGCATAATAAGTATAAACTGGGTGCTGAAAAAATGCTGAGATAAACTTAAAATAACACTATAACTCAGGGAAAGCAATGCACCGGAACATTCCCATTTTGTCCGTGGACAAATCCCGGACCGTCCCGGACATTTACAGTTTTGCTCTAACATGTCCGATTTTCAAAAAATTCACTGGAAATGAAGCTAGAGCGTTACTGAGCTCTTTGGTGAAATTTTGAAGCTCCACCTAATTTTCGAGTAATGTTACACATTTTTTTGTTGGCGGCTTTATTTGATCGAAAAATAAAATAATGAAAATGAAATGCATATTTGAGTATCAAAGATTTGAGCTAGAGCCTCCAAATTTTACTTAGGAGGTCAGCAATGCTCTCACTTTCATTTGCAGTAAAGTTTTTGAAAATCGGACATGTTTGAGCAAAACTGTAAATGTCCGGGACGGTCCGGGACTTGTCCACGGACAAAATGGGAATGTTCCGGTACATTGCTTTCCCTGAGTAAGATACGAACAGCTAGAGGCAATCCTGCGATACTGGAAATGTTTACAATTTCACCTTGAGTTGCTGTCAAATGTGGCCTAGCCTTTTGAATGAGTTGAACGACGCTAAATTTTGAATTTTAGGTATTAATTTTCGAAAATGGGACCAACCATCTTACATTTAAAGCAATTGTTCCATCAAATATTTCAATTGGTTGGGCAGTACCTTTTCTTCCTTCAGGGTCAGGCAACGAAGCTCCAGCATTATTTACTAAAATTCCCAATTTTCCAAACTTTGCGATTGTTGAATTAATAAGTTCGTTTTGTCCAGCTTCTGTGGTGACATCAGCAACTACTGAATTCACATTCGTTGCAGGAACACCAGTTGCCAAAATTTGGTGTTTTGTTTCCTAAAGTCCAATTTCTCAGGTTCGAATAAAATTATAACTCAACCTCCAACATCTCAGCATTTCTTCCAGTAATTGTCACTTTTGCACCTTCCTTGGCAAAAAGAACAGCAGTTGCTCTTCCAATTCCGCTAGAAGAACCAGTAACAATAGCAACCTTTCCTATGAAGCGAGACATTTCTTTAAAAATTAGAAAGAATGAAATAGTCAAGAAAATTCAGAAGATTTTATTATAAAATGTTGTGACCGATGTCGTGGTCACACTTTTTATTACAACTCAAAAAAAGTGTAGGGTATAAAAGTGGAGGGTATAAATAAAGGCTAAAAGCGCAGAAAAAACCGTTCTTTTCATTTTTTTTCGTAAAGATACTTATCTGTGTATTTTGATCAATTTTTTCCCTATTCAACTTAAAGTATTTTTTAAAATTATTATTATGTGACTATGAAAAATCGTCTGAAAACTTGTCAGGGTTTAAATTAATAAAACTATAGGTCATTTAAACCTGTCACAACATCCTCTTTCAATCACAATATAATATATTAGTTCAATACTTGAATTTATATTCATTCTCAAAAAACGAGAGTTCACATACATATTTTTAAAAAACAATACATTCAAGAAAAATAGTCACAAAATTAAAAAATTGAACTTTTAAATAAATTTTAAAAAAGATAAGGAAATCATCACGAAAAACGCTTGTCTGCGCTTCTACTCTGTCAACTCTATCTGTTCCCGCTCTCTCTGTCCACCCTCTCGTATTGTGAACGACATAAAAATGTGACCACGAAACATTTTGTGACCACTGAGCACAAAATGTTTATATAAAGACTTCGGAAATTTCTTGATTGTCATCATTCTTTCGAAAAGGATTTTTCAAGAAATGTCTCGTTTCACAGGAAAGGTTGCAATTATTACTGGTTCTTCGAATGGAATTGGAAGAGCAACTGCTGCTCTTTTTGCCAAGGAAGGAGCTAAAGTTACAATCACTGGAAGAAATGCTGAGAGATTGAAGGTCACTTCAAAGTTTTCTAGATTGAAAAACAGATAGTCTAATATTTTAGGAAACCAATCGTCAAATTTTAGCTGCTGGTGTTTCAGCATCGAATGTGAATTCAGTAGTTGCTGATGTTACCACAGATGCTGGACAAACTGAACTTATTAACTCAACAATCGCAAAGTTTGGAAAATTGGATATTTTGGTGAATAACGCTGGAGCATCGTTGCCTGATCCTGAAGGGAAAATAGGCATTTCCCAATCAATTGGCACATTTGATGAAACATTTTCTTTGAATGTTAGATGGTTGGTTCCGATCTTGAAAACAATGACCTAAAATTCAATATTTAGCGTTGTTCAACTCGTCCAAAAAGCCCGACCACATTTGACAGCAACTAAGGGTGAAATTGTTAACGTTTCCAGTATGTCAGCACTGCCTCTAGCTGTTAGTCTCTTTTAGTTATTTTAAATTCATGTCATTTTTTTTTCAGCAACCTGTTTTCACTTATTATGCAATGGCAAAAGCAGCATTAGATCAATTGACAAGAAGTACAGCAATCGAATTAATTGATTATGGAATTCGTGTTAATGCAGTCAGCCCAGGAGTGGTTGTTTCAGGATTTGTGGAAGCTACGGGAATGACACCAGAAGGCAGAGAAAAGGTATATTGTCCTTGCATTAAACAAAGTATTAAAAATAAGTAATTTCAGTTCTACAACAGTTTACAAGGAAACAAGAATTGCATCCCAGCAGGACAACCTGGTGCTCCGGAAGACATTGCAAATGTGATTACATTCTTGGCTGATAGCAGTGTTTCATCTTATATTATTGGACAAACGATTGTTGCTGATGGTGGAACCACACTTATGTTGGCAATGAGAGCTCATTTGCTTAACATCACGAAAAAAGATTAAAATGTTGTTAAATTGTAAATTATCTTGTTAACTATGTGTTTATTTGCAACATGAAAATGTTGTTGGTTTTGTAAGATTTTCAGAATATTCTCTGATAACTTTTATTGATTAATAAATGCTCTTTTTTCAATTACTAAATTTATTTTTTTTCAAATTTTAACGAGAAAAATAGTGACAGTTGGGAGCTAAATTCTACTATTATGTCGTGTACAAACAAACTATATGTTTTGATGAGCAGTTTCGAAAGAATTAAACTAATTGTAAGTTCACACACACAAATTTGTTAAATAAATCAAAAAATATCAGAACTAAAATTTTTCCCCAAAAATTGAATATTTAAAAAAAAATTTTGTTTCCAAGAATCCAAACTTCTAGAAACAATTATTTCGTTGACCGAAATTTTGGAATGGGTCCAATATCTGGTAGCCCGTCGTTCGAATAATATATGATTCAGAAAATTCGAAGTTATTTTTAGTGAGAGTCCCGACGTCGTTCCATATTCAAATTTTCTGAAGACTTCGAATAGTGGATAATTCTGAAAATAAACTTGATTTTTGAGCGCAAGATTCTAGTGAAATTTTGCCAAAAGTTTACCCTCACCAAGGTTTTTCAGGAATTTTTCAGCACTATGAAATTAAATTAATGAAGTCAATGTTTCGATCGCAAATTGTACCTTTCTTTACAACTCGAAACAGCTACATTTGCCCATTTATTATTTTTTAAATTTGGTATTCCATAAAAAAAAGTTACAAATTTTCCAGGTTGTTTGACGCTTTCTTGAGAATCGATTGAAATAATTTCCTCATAATCTCTGTGGAACTCTCGGGTATTGGTGTCTATTAAAACATTACTTTGACCAATTTTACGAATTGAATTGGCTCTGAAATTTTTCAGAAAAAAATCAATTACAAATTTTTCAGATTTTCAACCCTTGTATGGAGAAAAATCTTTCTTCTTACTAAGCGAATAGTTCTGTGTGTGTGTACCAGCATTTCCCATGAATAACTTTTTGACACCTCGACCGATCTGTCCCATACTTGGGATATTGTCATGCCTCTCGGAGCGCTTCACAAAAATACTGTTTGGATCTCGGGTTACTGTAGGATTACTGTAGCTACCGTACGACAATTTTTTTCACGTTTTTTTCAAAATGGTCGGATCGAGACCAACCTTTCATGGTAACATCTTTGGAGTATTGTAAGGTCACTGTGAAAATTTGGTTCGTTTTACTGCAGTATTACGGTAGTTACCGTAACCTAAAGTTAGCGTTTATCTCTGTTTCTCTTCATTTTACACACAATTTTTCTCATTACCGCCGCGTAGCGGCGTTAAAAGGCTGGTATGAAATTAATTTAAAAACTCAAAATGCGTAAAGAAACACTTTAATTGCATTATACTAATGAGATAAAGCTCTAATCTTTGAAATTGAAATTTGGTAATGTCAAATTAATTGACCCACTGTCTTTAAAGTATTTTCTAAAATAATTTTGTGATTACGAAAAATCGTCTGAAAACTTGTCAGGGTTTAAATTAATAAAACTATAGGTCATTTAAACCTGACACAACATCCTCTTTCAATCACAATATAATATATTAGTTCACTACTATTGAATTTATATGAATTCTCCAAAAACGAGAGTTCATATACATATTTTTAAAAAACAACACATTCAAGAAAAATATTCACAAAACTTAAAAATAACACTTTTAAAGAAATTAAAAAAAATACCAAAAACGATAAGAAAATCATGACAAAAACACGCTGTCTGCGCTTCTACTGTTTCATGTTGCAAATAAACTGACGGAATACAATCCTTATGTTCTTTCATATATTCATAATACTTCCGATTTGACGCTGTTGATGTTCCCATCGCTTCTCCGAAACCTGTTACAATTATTCCAGGGCTCACTGAATTTACCCGAATCCCTTGTTCAATTAATTCAATCGCCGAACTTCTTGTCAATTGATCTAATGCTGATTTCGACATTGCGTAATAAGTGAATCCTGTTTGCTGAAACCTTACTTTCTTTACATTTTTCTAAAACAAGATCTCACCGCCTGAGGTCCGCCAGCAATGCTTGAAACATTAACAATTTCTCCTTTAGTTTTCACCAAATGTGGCCTTGCTTTTTGAATCAATTCTATCACACTGAACAATAATCATAATTAAATTAAGCTTCCTACCAATTAAAATTTTTTAAACACACATCTTGACATTCAAATTAAAAGTTGTTTCAAAAGTTTGAATCGATTGCAGAATTCCTTGTTTTCCATCAGCATCCGTCAATGCTGCTCCAGCAGTTTATTTGCAACATGAAAATGTTGATGGTTTTATAACATTTTCAGATTATTCTCTGATAACTTTTATTGATTAATAAATGCTCTTTTTTCAATTACTAAATTTACTTTTTTTCAAATTTTAACGAGAAAAATAGTGACAGTTGGGAGCTAAATACTGATACTACATATAATGTCGTGTACAAATAAACTTTATGTTTCGATGGGCAGTTTCGAAAGAATTATAATAACTAAATTCACACACAAATTTGTTGAATAAATCAAAAAATATCAGAACTAAAATTTTTCACCAAAAATTGAATATTTCTTAAAATATTTTTGTTTCCAAGAATCCTAACTTCTAGAGACAATTATTTTTCAGAATGGGCCCAATATCTGATAGTCCTCCGTTCGAATGATGTATGATTCAGAGTAAAATGATTTTTAGTGAGAATTCCGATGTCGTTTCGTATTCAAATTTTCTGAACTATTAAGAATATTTTATAATTCTTAAAGTAAACTTGATTTTTGAGAACAAGATTCTAGTGACATTTTGCCAAAAGTGTGCCTTCACAAAGGGTTTTTCAGGAATTTTTCAGCACTATGAAATTAAATTAATGAAGTCAATGTTTCGATTTGCAAGTAGTGCTTACAACGGTTAATTTCTAGTTATTATTTTCCGGAGAAACTATATCATTTTTTTCCTATTAATAATGTTTGAAAAATTAAAAGAAAAAGATTTCAATAGTATCTATAAAAACCTTCACTTTAGAATATTTGGAAAAAATAATACTGAAGATTTTGTATATTTTAATGCATTTAATTTCTTCTACCATCAAAGACCAGAGAATTGTCATCAAAAGACACACTACTACATTTTATTCTGTAGTCAAGACAATACAGTTCTAGTATAAAACCCTACTTGAGAACAAGAACGTAATGGAAAAACACAATATGAGCTTATCAATTCAACGATCAAAAAGTTCAGAAAATTGGATATTTTAGTGAACAATGCTGGAGCAGCATTGACGGATGCTGATGGAAAACAAGGAATTCTGCAATCGATTCAAACTTTTGAAACAACTTTTAATTTGAATGTCAAGAGGTGTGTTTAAAAAATTTTAATTGGTAGGAAGCTTAATTTAATTATGATTATTGTTCAGTGTGATAGAATTTATTTAAAAAAGCAAGGCCACATTTGGTGAAAACTGAAGGAGAAATTGTTAATGTTTCAAGCATTGCTGGCGGACCTCAGGCGGTGAGATCTCGTTTTAGAAAAATGTAAAGGAAGTAAGGTTTCAGCAAACAGGATTCACTTATTACGCAATGTCGAAATCAGCATTGGCTCAATTGACAAGAAGTTCGGCGATTGAATTAATTGAACATGGGATTCGTGTAAATTCAGTGAGCCCTGGAATAGTTGTAACAGGTTTCGGAGAAGCGATGGGAACATCAACAGCGTCAAATCGGAAGTATTATGAATATATGAAAGAACATAAGGATTGTATTCCGTCAAGAGTAGTCGGTGTCCCTCAAGATATTGCAAATGTGATTGCATTCTTGGCTGATCGAAGTGTTTCATCCTATATTATCGAACAGTCATTTGTTGCAAGTGATGGAACATCGTATTTCAAGAAAAATTTCAAAATTTTGATAAATACACTCAAATATCCCCAATCCTCATTGGTCATCTGTAATTTTTTCAGATAATTAATCCCTTTTTCTCTTTTTCTTTTGATAGCAATATAAGTTTAGAGTGTTTTCAATTACTTGAGACAAAACGCTATACGTCCTCAATGTGCAAACCAATGTACAAAATTTGAGCGAACTGTGTGCCACTTTGGTGAACAATTTTTGAAATCCGTTTCTTTTTTTTTGAAAAAAAATATGCGATGTCAAAAACTAAAAACCTAATTTTTGCAAATCCTATAAAAATTTTACAAATTTTTATTTCGGGTCAAGTTGAACCAAGCTCCTCGAAGTTCGAATTTTGGTAACATTTTTGAATTTGCAGCTCGAAAAAGATATGCTTAAAGGAGGGCTTTATGGATATAATAAATGCATCTTAAATGAAAATAGACTTTATTCTCATTCCAAATCTGTTTTTAAAATTTTCTAAAACCACCTAGAAGCCGAGAAAACGCGCCTCAAAACAATGGCCTAGAAAAAGGGGCCACTTGGCCGAAATTTTTCCTATGAGCTTTTTTGGTGTTTCGTTAATAAATATTTATGCAGAATGCTTATATTAGTGCTTTTTTATGTTTTTTTTATTTTTCTTTGGATTTATCATGCCTGCGGACTAGTTAACGCCAGTTGACGCTTTTCTAGGCCATTGTTTTGAGGCGCGTTTTCTTGGCTTCTAGGTGGTTTCAGAAAATTTTAAAAACAGATTTCGAATGAGAATGAAGTCTCCTAGATCCCCGAAAAAATTCTCTGTTGAATGAAGTACAGTATGTTCCGAGTAGTTGGAAACATTTTACACATCCCCCCCCCCCCCCCCCCCCTTAAACTCACTTGCTCCTTTTTCAATATGTCTTTACAAATATCGCATTGTACTATGATAAATTCGAGTCTTTGCTGAAAATAATATATCGTTTTTTTTAATAACTTCGAAGCAACCTTTTCCTCGGAAGTGTAATCATTGACGAGCTCGTTGATAGTATCTAATTTTTGTTTCGTTACAAAACGGACGTGTTCAAATCCCGAAGTTAATTCCAATGTGGAAATCTGAAAAAGAAATGAAAAAATGAAAATACTTAAACGAGATATTTTACCGTTGACAAACATTCTTCGTATTGGTTGATTAGTGAGCGGATGGAGTTTCTGTTTAAAAAAATGTAATTATTCACATTTTATTAAAATTGTCATCATATTTAAAATCTAGTTATTATTCATATAATCAGAAACGATTTACGGTATTTTTCGTTAAAAAATAAACTCACCCGATAACATCATCTTCCTCAACTATGCTCTCAGCAGATGGTTCTTCGGAAACTTCTTGTCCTTCTTCTATTTTTTCAACTTGATCCTGCGATGGAGCATCAACGTTTTCGCTGAACAATACTATATTTATTACAGAGATAAATAATATGATAAATTTTATATACATTTCGTTCTTGTCGTCATCAACCTCATTTTCCGCGTCGTTTTCAGACTTTCTCCTGAATTTAAAATATTCTTTAGCTGTCAATTAAGTTTTTTTTTCTCAAAGAGCTCCAGCTTCAAAGTTACAGATCACATTATAGGCAAAAAAATAAATATTTCTATCGAGAATCTAACGAATCCCGACAAAAAGTAATCAATTTACAGCAAAGTGGCAAAGTTAGAAAAAACATTGGCATAAACAAGTTGGCGGAAATTCAATTTTTTTAAAGGAGGACTTTATGAAGATAATAAATGTACCTTAAATGAAAATAGACTTCATACTCATTCCAAATCTATTTTTAAAATGTTCTAAAACCACCTAGAAGCCGAGAAAACGCGCCTCAAAACAATGGCCTAGAAAAGGCGAAAACTAGTCCGCGGGCGTTATTACGTGAGGAATCCAAAAAAATTGAAAAGCCCGAATTAAAAATCAACTAATTTAAGTACTCCCCATAAATGTTTTTAAAAATAATATTCAAAAGCCTCATAGGAAAAAGTTCGGCCAAACTTTTCCTAAGCCATTATTTTTAAGCTTGTTTTCTCGACTTTTGCGCTGTCTTCGAAAAATTTAAGGACTTGTTTGGAATGAGAAAGAAGTCTATTTTCATCCTAGTTGCATTCATTAGCTCCGTAAAGTCCTTCTAAACGTACATCGTCATTTTTCGAGGTTTTTGGCAGCAATGTGAGTGTCATGAAATGCTTAATATTAGAAAATGTTCAGTTATTATGTTCATTCAAAAACAACTTTTCTGAGAAAAATCACGGAAAACAGATGGAATTTCTTATATTTTTTAACTTCACCTTCAAAAAATTGATGGGTACATGATTTTTTAAATTAAATAATTTGTTGTGAGAAAGTTTGAAGTTTAATTTGAGCAGAAACGTTTTAGTAGTGTGCAAAAAAAACCCTCAAAAATAGTTGTTCTTTTATTGACCACCTTTCAGTAGTCTGTGTTTGCTATTGTCAAGATAATAATTTCTGGCCGCTCGTTTTGCGGAGTGTCGTTGGTAATTTACTCGCAGCGCGACCGCAACGCGCTCAAATTCAAATTTCTCAGTTGGTCTTACGCGTAGCGGTCGCGTTGCGAGTAAATTCCCAACGACACTCCGCAAAACGTGCGGCCAGAAATTTTTATCTTGACAATACTTAAAAGCTGGAGCTCTGTGAAATCATGAAATTTTAAATATAATAACCATCCGAAAAAGTTCTGAAACCTTTCAACGGTCGTCATCTGTTGTTTCGTTTCGTTTTTTTTAATCTCGTTTTTCTGAAAAAAAGGTTCTAAACTTCTAATAATAACACCATAACGCTAACCGTTCCCTCATCTTTTTTGAAATTCATTTTTGCCAACAAGTCATTTAAATTATTTTCGTCTTCTTCTTTTTGTTTCTGAAAAATCATGATAAAGAAGTTATAATACATTGTTGCGGACTGACTCTCTCCAATTCTCCATCATATTTTTCCGAACTCTCATGCAACTCTGGAACATGGGTATCGAATTCTTCATTTTGCTGAAAAAATTATTTAATATTGATTAGGAGCGCTCCAATAGCTCACCGGTGTGAACCCTTCGTCGCTTTTTTTCGGGTCATCGCTCAAATGATATGTTTCTGTGCACAAAGGTAATTCTTCGTTAGTAGAGTTTTCCGATAAATGCAAAATGTGTTCCAGAACTTTGTCGACCTAAAATTTTAAAATCATCGTCTATCGCTTTTTTAATAATGAATGTACCGAAGAGTACAAATTGTATTCGTAGTAGAACATGACGTTCACAATGTCACTTTTTTCCCCAGCATTGATAACATCTTGAATAATTTGTTTGTATTTTTCCAAGAACGTGGAGAATTTCTGTAATTATGTTTTCGTTTCTTTCAATTCGTTGAAAATGGATACCATTTCCAGCAAGTCGTCCAAAAGCTGTTCCTCTGTCAAATCATTCGAATGGATGCGTCGTTCCGGGATGGCAAACGATTGCACGATGTTCAGAAAGTTTTTGCAAATGAATTCAGAAAGCGTGCCAGGTTGAGTTCTAGCGAGTTGAAGCTTCTCATGAGCGAACTCAAACTCCCGGTGGTAATAGTTGAACCATTTGTCAAGTGATTTCTAAGAATAACATTGTTCTGTAAAAAATCGATAGAAAATACCATATTTAAAGAAATAATTCCCTCATCGATCATTTGCTCGGTGATTAGAAGCACATTACCAACAGATGGAGTCATTTTCGAGAAAACAGTTATAATCTGTAAATAAAACTATTTCATCAACAATCGATAAAGAACATGCTAAATTTCTCATGATAAAAAATTGTTGCTGACGAAGAAAAATAAAAGACAAATAACTTATGAAATACTATTGTTTGGGAAATCGTTCTCAGGTTTTTAAACCAATGAAAACTACTAAGTATGATTTCAATTGAAAATTAAAGGTTTTCTTTTTCTAGATGTTCTTTTCACTTTCAGATATCGTGAAGAAAAACTTTCAGAACTATAAGTCCAGAGTTAAAGAGCAACGAAATGCAAGAAAAATGGAGGGAAATGTTCGTGTAGACTACTTTTCGGAGTTAGTCAAACATTCTGTGGTGATTCAAATTTAAATTTTTTCCAATTTTTTGTTTTCTATTTCTTTTTTTCAGCCATAGGCTCTCAGCTGAAACTTTGTAAAGAAATTTAATAAAGCCAAGGAACTAACTTTTGGGAAGTTAGTCCCTCAGAAATTGCCGTCCATTATTTCCGAATTTTGTCAACTTTTTTGTACCTTAAGCATTTTTCAGAATTTTTTTTTAAGGAGGGCTTTACGGAGTTAATAAATGCAATTGGGATTAAAATAGACTTCATACTCATTCCAAATCTCGTTTTAAAATTTTCTAAAACCACCTAGAAGCCGAGAAAAAACGTCTCAAAACAATGGCCTAGAAAAAGGGCCACCGGCGAAAACTAGTCCGCAGGCATGAAAAATCCAAAAAAGGGGAAAAAACATTAAGTAAAATGAAAAAACATAAAAAAGGGCAAATATAAACATTCTGAATAACTATTTATTAACGAAACACGAAAAAAGCTCATAGGAAAAAGTTCGGCCCCTTTTTTCTAGGCCATTATTATGAGGCGTTTTATCTCGACTTCTAGGTGGTTTTAGAAATTTTTAAAAACAGATTTGGAATAAGAATGAAGTCTATTTTCATCCCAGGTGCATTCATTATCTCCATAAAGCCCTCATTTAAAGTTGGGGTTTGGTTCCATAGTGTTGATTTAATAGGAAATCAGGAAAAGTCAAGGAAAACCATTAACAAAACTAATCACGAGATGCAAAAAAGTATAAAATTCAAGAAAAAAATGATAAGCCGATCGAAATGGGCTGGTTTTATATAATTTTATTATGAGAAATATTTCTTATCTGTTGTTGTGTACTTTCTGACGTCAAGGTGTACAGGAAAAATAATCATGAGAGCGATTCTCATAAACATTTGGTTTCTCAACATCACATGTTTGCTCTCCAAGATTTTACGTATCAATAAAAATGAAACTGGACTTATTTGTAATTTTCTGCAAATGAGCAGGAGCCCGAGAAGACTCGCTTCAAAACAATGGATGAGAAAAAGCTTTGGTGTGTTGAAAACTAGCGCACAAGCGTTGATTACCTTAAAAATATTTTTTTTAAAAACCACATTAACAAATCAAATTATTTTTCGTGAGTATTCATTTGAAAAATCAAAGCTCTATCAGTCCGAAGTTTTTTTTAGATCGCCGACTGTGAAGCAAAACGATTTTACTTATGGTTGATACCAGGATTGAGCAGGAAAAACGTTTCTAGAAAATTTCTGGAACCATATTTGCTGGTCTGAAAATTGGGAAAATATCGGTAAATCATGAACTCAGATTCAAATCACATGAACCGAATAATGTAATTCTGTAACTTTTATCATTCGAAAGCTCAAAAGTTCGTTTAGGAAATTTTCCAAAGAATCCCATCCCTAATGGCATGCATATTCTTCCCATAAATAACCACAACTTTTTTTAAAAATGTGTCAAGACTATCGTTCGACCAACTTTTTGAAAGAGCATTTAAACTGATTTTTTTATTTTTTCTGTACGTTTTATATGGTTAATTTTGATTGAATTGTATTCTCTAGGGTTTTTATAATTGGAATATTAAAGCTGCAAAAAACCACTATAATGTTTTAAAATATTTAGAAAAGCATAACTCATTAAAAATGTAAGCATAGAAACAAAAATACTTCAAATAAAATAAAAGATTAAAAAATGCGAATAAAGCATGCGAAAAACAAAGTGATTCAATCAAATCAATCACTATTCGTGTCCTCGATTTTTAAACGAGATGTTTCGTCTGTTTTATTTCCTTCTTTTCCATCGCTAATCATTGCTCCGAGAGTATTCGTCTGCAGAGCTTTGTAAGTAAGATGTAAAATTGATTGGAAAATTGATAGTTCCTTAAAGTCAAGTAATTTCTATATACTCACCAGCATTTTGCAAAATCTGCATCAAACTGGTCAAAAGTAGTCTTCAGTTCCTTCAAATTCTCACAAAACATTTCTGTAAAAGTGCGAAGGCTGTCGTACCTTGCAGACATAATATCAATGTAGTCTGCAAAAAAAATAAAATGATTTCCTGTATGTATTTTTATCATGAACATCCCAAAAAAAAACCTATACAAGAAAACTATTTTTGCAAAATTTCCTTTTCTACATGGTACTCAAACGCACCCATTTCAGAAAATAAGGCGGTGAATGACCTAACAACTGCACACACTCTCACATTCGCATGCACTCAGCCGTGCGGTTAGGTCATTCGCCGCCTTAAACGCAGCTTGTCAGTTACCACGATCCAAATTCAAGGCAAAAAATCAAAATTCGAATGAAGGCCCACGTGGCCGAAAGAACAATACCGATATGCCGCCAAATTCAAATAATTGTGTTTCGCGTCAATTCCGACCGCGTCGCACGGACCGACGCACATTCAAATTTAGATTTTTTAAATTTTGGACCGTTGCTATTTTTTGTTTCATATGTCTTTTTTTCAGCCGTAGGTTCTCAGCTTAAACTTTGTAAAGAAATTTTATAAAGCCGATGAACTAACTTTTGGAAAGTTAGTCCATCAGGAAAAGTTAAGAAAAGCTTTAACAAAACTAATCACGAGATGAAAAAAAGTATTAAATTTCGTCGCGCAGTAGGGTCTAGTCATATTTGGTCATAATACTATTGCGCATGATTTTTTTTTAAAAACCGAGTTATTAAAAAAATCTTGAATTTCAAGGTTATGAACATTTTTTGCCACATCGTAACAATAGTTCATTTATATGTTTAGATATTAATTTATCACAACTTAGGGGCTTCAAAATGATAAACAACACTATAGACCTTTAGGAAACTCTACCTCGAAGAAGGCATTTTGAAAACTCAAATGCCGTCAAATGCAGTTTATTTATACATAACATAATTTTTTTCAAACATGGACGTGTCCTGACTCTTAAAAATTGGGCCGTTTTTCTTGATTTTTATGGTGTTTGAAAAAAGAATCCAAGACAAATTAATTTGTAACGAATTAGCTTCAATAAAGGAAATGGATGTTCAAAAATTCTTTAAAAATTTATGACAAAAACAATAGTATTTAACAACATAATTTAAAATATAACATTACTTTAATCTTTTTTCGCGATGTTAACCAAATGAGCTCTCATTGCCAACATAAGAGAAGTTCCGCCATCAGCAACAATTGTCTGTCCAATAATATAAGATGAAACCGTTCGGTCAGCCAAAAATGCAATCACGTTGGCAATGTCTTCAGGAACGCCTATTTTTCCTGACGGAATGCAATGCTTGTTTTCTTGCATATAATTGTAGAACTGAAATTCTCTTCATTTATTTAATTAAAAGGCGGCATACCTGTTGGCTAGCTTCCTCTGACCTTCCCGCAGCTTGCGAAAATCCTGATACTACAACTCCTGGGCTCACAGAATTGACACGAATTCCATATTCAATTAATTCGATGGCTGTACTTCTTGTCAATTGATCCAGGGCTGCTTTTGCCATTGCATAATAAGTATAAACTGGGTGCTGAAAAAATGCTGAGATAAACTTAAAATAACACTATAACTCAGGGAAAGCAATGCACCGGAACATTCCCATTTTGTCCGTGGACAAATCCCGGACCGTCCCGGACATTTACAGTTTTGCTCTAACATGTCCGATTTTCAAAAAATTCACTGGAAATGAAGCTAGAGCGTTACTGAGCTCTTTGGTGAAATTTTGAAGCTCCACCTAATTTTCGAGTAATGTTACACATTTTTTTGTTGGCGGCTTTATTTGATCGAAAAATAAAATAATGAAAATGAAATGCATATTTGAGTATCAAAGATTTGAGCTAGAGCCTCCAAATTTTACTTAGGAGGTCAGCAATGCTCTCACTTTCATTTGCAGTAAAGTTTTTGAAAATCGGACATGTTTGAGCAAAACTGTAAATGTCCGGGACGGTCCGGGACTTGTCCACGGACAAAATGGGAATGTTCCGGTACATTGCTTTCCCTGAGTAAGATACGAACAGCTAGAGGCAATCCTGCGATACTGGAAATGTTTACAATTTCACCTTGAGTTGCTGTCAAATGTGGCCTAGCCTTTTGAATGAGTTGAACGACGCTAAATTTTGAATTTTAGGTATTAATTTTCGAAAATGGGACCAACCATCTTACATTTAAAGCAATTGTTCCATCAAATATTTCAATTGGTTGGGCAGTACCTTTTCTTCCTTCAGGGTCAGGCAACGAAGCTCCAGCATTATTTACTAAAATTCCCAATTTTCCAAACTTTGCGATTGTTGAATTAATAAGTTCGTTTTGTCCAGCTTCTGTGGTGACATCAGCAACTACTGAATTCACATTCGTTGCAGGAACACCAGTTGCCAAAATTTGGTGTTTTGTTTCCTAAAGTCCAATTTCTCAGGTTCGAATAAAATTATAACTCAACCTCCAACATCTCAGCATTTCTTCCAGTAATTGTCACTTTTGCACCTTCCTTGGCAAAAAGAACAGCAGTTGCTCTTCCAATTCCGCTAGAAGAACCAGTAACAATAGCAACCTTTCCTATGAAGCGAGACATTTCTTTAAAAATTAGAAAGAATGAAATAGTCAAGAAAATTCAGAAGATTTTATTATAAAATGTTGTGACCGATGTCGTGGTCACACTTTTTATTACAACTCAAAAAAAGTGTAGGGTATAAAAGTGGAGGGTATAAATAAAGGCTAAAAGCGCAGAAAAAACCGTTCTTTTCATTTTTTTTCGTAAAGATACTTATCTGTGTATTTTGATCAATTTTTTCCCTATTCAACTTAAAGTATTTTTTAAAATTATTATTATGTGACTATGAAAAATCGTCTGAAAACTTGTCAGGGTTTAAATTAATAAAACTATAGGTCATTTAAACCTGTCACAACATCCTCTTTCAATCACAATATAATATATTAGTTCAATACTTGAATTTATATTCATTCTCAAAAAACGAGAGTTCACATACATATTTTTAAAAAACAATACATTCAAGAAAAATAGTCACAAAATTAAAAAATTGAACTTTTAAATAAATTTTAAAAAAGATAAGGAAATCATCACGAAAAACGCTTGTCTGCGCTTCTACTCTGTCAACTCTATCTGTTCCCGCTCTCTCTGTCCACCCTCTCGTATTGTGAACGACATAAAAATGTGACCACGAAACATTTTGTGACCACTGAGCACAAAATGTTTATATAAAGACTTCGGAAATTTCTTGATTGTCATCATTCTTTCGAAAAGGATTTTTCAAGAAATGTCTCGTTTCACAGGAAAGGTTGCAATTATTACTGGTTCTTCGAATGGAATTGGAAGAGCAACTGCTGCTCTTTTTGCCAAGGAAGGAGCTAAAGTTACAATCACTGGAAGAAATGCTGAGAGATTGAAGGTCACTTCAAAGTTTTCTAGATTGAAAAACAGATAGTCTAATATTTTAGGAAACCAATCGTCAAATTTTAGCTGCTGGTGTTTCAGCATCGAATGTGAATTCAGTAGTTGCTGATGTTACCACAGATGCTGGACAAACTGAACTTATTAACTCAACAATCGCAAAGTTTGGAAAATTGGATATTTTGGTGAATAACGCTGGAGCATCGTTGCCTGATCCTGAAGGGAAAATAGGCATTTCCCAATCAATTGGCACATTTGATGAAACATTTTCTTTGAATGTTAGATGGTTGGTTCCGATCTTGAAAACAATGACCTAAAATTCAATATTTAGCGTTGTTCAACTCGTCCAAAAAGCCCGACCACATTTGACAGCAACTAAGGGTGAAATTGTTAACGTTTCCAGTATGTCAGCACTGCCTCTAGCTGTTAGTCTCTTTTAGTTATTTTAAATTCATGTCATTTTTTTTTCAGCAACCTGTTTTCACTTATTATGCAATGGCAAAAGCAGCATTAGATCAATTGACAAGAAGTACAGCAATCGAATTAATTGATTATGGAATTCGTGTTAATGCAGTCAGCCCAGGAGTGGTTGTTTCAGGATTTGTGGAAGCTACGGGAATGACACCAGAAGGCAGAGAAAAGGTATATTGTCCTTGCATTAAACAAAGTATTAAAAATAAGTAATTTCAGTTCTACAACAGTTTACAAGGAAACAAGAATTGCATCCCAGCAGGACAACCTGGTGCTCCGGAAGACATTGCAAATGTGATTACATTCTTGGCTGATAGCAGTGTTTCATCTTATATTATTGGACAAACGATTGTTGCTGATGGTGGAACCACACTTATGTTGGCAATGAGAGCTCATTTGCTTAACATCACGAAAAAAGATTAAAATGTTGTTAAATTGTAAATTATCTTGTTAACTATGTGTTTATTTGCAACATGAAAATGTTGTTGGTTTTGTAAGATTTTCAGAATATTCTCTGATAACTTTTATTGATTAATAAATGCTCTTTTTTCAATTACTAAATTTATTTTTTTTCAAATTTTAACGAGAAAAATAGTGACAGTTGGGAGCTAAATTCTACTATTATGTCGTGTACAAACAAACTATATGTTTTGATGAGCAGTTTCGAAAGAATTAAACTAATTGTAAGTTCACACACACAAATTTGTTAAATAAATCAAAAAATATCAGAACTAAAATTTTTCCCCAAAAATTGAATATTTAAAAAAAAATTTTGTTTCCAAGAATCCAAACTTCTAGAAACAATTATTTCGTTGACCGAAATTTTGGAATGGGTCCAATATCTGGTAGCCCGTCGTTCGAATAATATATGATTCAGAAAATTCGAAGTTATTTTTAGTGAGAGTCCCGACGTCGTTCCATATTCAAATTTTCTGAAGACTTCGAATAGTGGATAATTCTGAAAATAAACTTGATTTTTGAGCGCAAGATTCTAGTGAAATTTTGCCAAAAGTTTACCCTCACCAAGGTTTTTCAGGAATTTTTCAGCACTATGAAATTAAATTAATGAAGTCAATGTTTCGATCGCAAATTGTACCTTTCTTTACAACTCGAAACAGCTACATTTGCCCATTTATTATTTTTTAAATTTGGTATTCCATAAAAAAAAGTTACAAATTTTCCAGGTTGTTTGACGCTTTCTTGAGAATCGATTGAAATAATTTCCTCATAATCTCTGTGGAACTCTCGGGTATTGGTGTCTATTAAAACATTACTTTGACCAATTTTACGAATTGAATTGGCTCTGAAATTTTTCAGAAAAAAATCAATTACAAATTTTTCAGATTTTCAACCCTTGTATGGAGAAAAATCTTTCTTCTTACTAAGCGAATAGTTCTGTGTGTGTGTACCAGCATTTCCCATGAATAACTTTTTGACACCTCGACCGATCTGTCCCATACTTGGGATATTGTCATGCCTCTCGGAGCGCTTCACAAAAATACTGTTTGGATCTCGGGTTACTGTAGGATTACTGTAGCTACCGTACGACAATTTTTTTCACGTTTTTTTCAAAATGGTCGGATCGAGACCAACCTTTCATGGTAACATCTTTGGAGTATTGTAAGGTCACTGTGAAAATTTGGTTCGTTTTACTGCAGTATTACGGTAGTTACCGTAACCTAAAGTTAGCGTTTATCTCTGTTTCTCTTCATTTTACACACAATTTTTCTCATTACCGCCGCGTAGCGGCGTTAAAAGGCTGGTATGAAATTAATTTAAAAACTCAAAATGCGTAAAGAAACACTTTAATTGCATTATACTAATGAGATAAAGCTCTAATCTTTGAAATTGAAATTTGGTAATGTCAAATTAATTGACCCACTGTCTTTAAAGTATTTTCTAAAATAATTTTGTGATTACGAAAAATCGTCTGAAAACTTGTCAGGGTTTAAATTAATAAAACTATAGGTCATTTAAACCTGACACAACATCCTCTTTCAATCACAATATAATATATTAGTTCACTACTATTGAATTTATATTAATTCTCCAAAAACGAGAGTTCATATACATATTTTTAAAAAACAACACATTCAAGAAAAATATTCACAAAATTTAAAAATAACACTTTTAAAGAAATTTAAAAAAATATCAAAAACGATAAGAAAATCATGACAAAAAACGCTGTTTGCGCTTCTACTGTTTCATGTTGCAAATAAACTGACGGAATACAATCCTTATGTTCTTTCATATATTCATAATACTTCCGATTTGACGCTGTTGATGTTCCCATCGCTTCTCCGAAACCTGTTACAATTATTCCAGGGCTCACTGAATTTACCCGAATCCCTTGTTCAATTAATTCAATCGCCGAACTTCTTGTCAATTGATCTAATGCTGATTTCGACATTGCGTAATAAGTGAATCCTGGTTGCTAAAACTTTACTTTCGGTACATGTTTCTAAAAACGAGATCTCACCGCCTGAGGTCCGCCAGCAATGCTTGAAACATTAATAATTTCTCCTTCAGTTTTCACCAAATGTGGCCTTGCTTTTTGAATCAATTCTATCACACTGAACAATAATCATAATTAAATTAAGCTTCCTACCAATTACAATTTTTTAAACACACCTCTTGACATTCAAATTAAAAGTTGTTTCAAAAGTTTGAATCGATTGCAGAATTCCTTGTTTTCCATCAGCATCCGTCAATGCTGCTCCAGCAGTTTATTTGCAACATGAAAATGTTGATGGTTTTATAACATTTTCAGATTATTCTCTGATAACTTTTATTGATTAATAAATGCTCTTTTTTCAATTACTAAATTTACTTTTTTTCAAATTTTAACGAGAAAAATAGTGACAGTTGGGAGCTAAATACTGATGCTATTATGTCGTGTACAAATAAACTGTATGTTTCGATGGGCAGTTTCGAAAGAATTAAACTAAATTCACACACAAATTTGTTGAATAAATCAAAAACTATCAGAACTAAAATTTTTCACCAAAAATTGAATATTTCTTAAAATATTTTTGTTTCCAAGAATCCTAACTTCTAGAGACAATTATTTTTCAGAATGGGCCCAATATCTGATAGTCCTCCGTTCGAATGATGTATGATTCAGAGTAAAATGATTTTTAGTGAGAATTCCGATGTCGTTTCGTATTCAAATTTTCTGAACTATTAAGAATATTTTATAATTCTTAAAGTAAACTTGATTTTTGAGAACAAGATTCTAGTGACATTTTGCCAAAAGTGTGCCTTCACAAAGGGTTTTTCAGGAATTTTTCAGCACTATGAAATTAAATTAATGAAGTCAATGTTTCGATTTGCAAGTAGTGCTTACAACGGTTAATTTCTAGTTATTATTTTCCGGAGAAACTATATCATTTTTTTCCTATTAATAATGTTTGAAAAATTAAAAGAAAAAGATTTCAATAGTATCTATAAAAACCTTCACTTTAGAATATTTGGAAAAAATAATACTGAAGATTTTGTCTATTTTAATGCATTTAATTTCTTCTACCATCAAAGACCAGAGAATTGTCATCAAAAGACACACTACTACATTTTATTCTGTAGTCAAGACAATACACGTCTAGTATAAAACCCTACTTGAGAACAAGAACGAAATGGAAAAATGCCTCGCTTCACTGGAAAGGTCGCTATTATTACTGGTTCTTCAAATGGAATTGGAAGAGCAACTTCTGTTCTTTTTGCCAAGGAAGGAGCAAAGGTTACAATCACTGGAAGAAATGCTAAGAGATTGGAGGTTGAGTAATATTTTTCGAACAAGATAAATCGTATTTTAGGAAACAAAACACCAAATTTTGGCAATTGGTATTCCTGAATCCAATGTGAATTCAGTTGTTGCGGATGTTATCACAGAAGCTGGACAATATGAGCTTATAAATTCAACGATCAAAAAGTTCGGAAAATTGGATATTTTAGTGAACAATGCTGGGGCAGCATTGACGGATGCTGATGGAAAACAAGGAATTCTGCAATCGATTCAAACTTTTGAAACAACTTTTAATTTGAATGTCAAGAGGTGTGTTTAAAAAATTGTAATTGGTAGGAAGCTTAATTTAATTATGATTATTGTTCAGTGTGATAGAATTGATTCAAAAAGCAAGGCCACATTTGGTGAAAACTGAAGGAGAAATTATTAATGTTTCAAGTATTGCTGGCGGACCTCAGGCGGTGAGATCTTGTTTTAGAAAAATGTAAAGGAAGTAAGGTTTCAGCAAACAGGATTCACTTATTACGCAATGTCGAAATCAGCATTGGATCAATTGACAAGAAGTTCGGCGATTGAATTAATTGAACATGGGATTCGTGTAAATTCAGTGAGCCCTGGAATAATTGTAACAGGTTTCGGAGAAGCGATGGGAACATCAACAGCGTCAAATCGGAAGTATTATGAATATATGAAAGAACATAAGGATTGTATTCCGTCAAGAGTAGTCGGTGTCCCGCAAGATATTGCAAATGTGATTGCATTCTTGGCTGATCGAAGTGTTTCATCCTATATTATCGGACAGTCAATTGTTGCAGATGGTGGAACATCGTTGGTTATGGCACTGAATTCACATGAAATCTGAAGCTTTTTTGGTAAATCAAACATTTAACTGAATTTATTGTTGTTAAAATTAAAAAAAAACAATTTTCCGAAAGTGTTTTAATTTTTCAAGCACATTTTCAAACGATTGATCAATTCACTCAAATATGCCCAATCCTCATTGGTCATCTGTAATTTTTTCAGATTATTATTCCCTTTTTATTTTTTCTATTGATAGCAAGATAAGTGATTTTAAAGTGTTTTCAATTACTCAAGACAAAACGCTATAAAATTTAAAAAACCAAAATTTGAGCGAACTGTGTGCCAATTTGGTGAAAATTCTTTGAAATTCGTGTCTTTTTTTTTGAAAAAAAAGATGCGATTTCAAAAACTGAAAACCTAATCTTTGCAAATCCTATAAACATTTTACAAATTTTTATTTCGGGTCAAGTTGAACCAAGCTCCTCGAAGTTCGAATTTTGACAACATTTTTGAATTTGAAGCTCGAAAAAGACGTGCTTAAAGGAGGGTTTTACGGAGATTATGAATGCGCCTGGGATGAAAATAAGCTTCAGACTCATTCCAATTCTGTATTTAAAATTTTCTAAAACCACCTAGAAGCCGAGAAAACACGCCTCAAAACAATGGCCTAGAAAAAAGGGTCACCGGCGAAAACTAGTCCGCAGGCATGAAAAATCCAAAAAAACATAAAATAAAATTAAAATTAAGATGAAAAAACATTAAAAAGGACTACTATAAGAATTCTGCATAACTATTTATTAACGAAACACGAAAACAACTCATAGGAAAAAGTTCGGCCAGGTGGCCCTTTTTTCTAGGCCATTGTTTTGAGGGGTGTTTTCTCGGCTTCTAGGTCGTTTTAGAAAATTTTTAAAACAGATTTGGAATGAGTCTGAAGCCTATTTTCATCCCAGGCACATTCATAATCTCCGTAAAGCCCTCCTTTAAAGGAGAGCTTTATGGATATGAATGCATCTTAAATGAAAACAGACTTTATTCTCATTCCAAATCTGTTTTTAAAATTTTCTAAAAACAATGGCCTAGAAAAAGTGGCCACCTGGCCGAACTTTTTCCTATGAGCTTTTTTCGTGCTTCGTTAATAAATAGTTATGAAGAATGCTTACATTAGTCATTTTTAAATGTTTTATTCATCTTAATTTATGTTTGTTCATTTTTTTGGATTTTTCATGCCTGCGGACTAGTTTTCGCCCGGTGGACACTTTTCTAGGCCATTGTTTTGAGGAGCGTTTCTTCGGCTTCTAGGTGGTTTCAGAAAATTTAAAAAACAGATTCGGAATGAGAATGAAGTCTATTTTCATCACAGATGCATTCATTAGCTCCGTAAAAACGCACTCGTGGCAACAAAATCAGTTCCTAGATCCTCGCAAAAAATTCAGTGTTGAATGAGGTATGTCCCGAGTAACACTTTACACATTCCCCCCCCTAAAACTCACTTGCTCGTTTTTTAATACGTCTTTACTAAAATCGCATTGTTCTATGATAAATTGAAGTCTTTGCTGGAAATAATATATCGTTTTTTTTTATTCGAAGATAACTTCGAAGCAACCTTTTCCACGAAAGTGTAATAATTGACGAGCTCGTTGATAGTGAACGAATCTAATTTTTGTTTCGTTACAAAACGGACGTGTTCAAATCCCCAAGTTAATTCCAATGTGGAATTCTGAAAAAGAAATGAAAAAATGAAAATACTTAAAGTGTCTGTTTACTGATATTCAATTTTTGCTGTAATCGACTCAGAATCACCTATTATTAACGGAATCTACAAAAAAATTCAGTTCAAAAGCTTAATTTTGAGCAAAACGGTCCCTCAAAAACCCAGAAACGGGTGGTGGCACCGCCCGCTTTGCACTGCCACCGCCTGTTTTCCGCACTTTTGCGGAAGCTGTTTTGGACCCACGGACACCCGAAAAAATTTTTTTTTTGACAAATTCATTAATAATAGGTGTTTCTGAATAGATTAAAACAACAATTGAAAATCAGTAAAGAAACACTTTAAACGAGATATTTTACCTTTGTCAAACATTCTTTGTATTGTTTGATCAGTGAGCGGATGGAGTTTCTGTTTAAAAAAATGTAATTATTCACATTTTATTAAAATTGTCATCATATTTAAAATCTAGTTATTATTCATCTAATCAGAAACGATTTACGGTATTTTTCGTTAAAAAAATAAACTCACCCGATAACATCATCTTCCTCAACTATGCTCTCAGCAGATTGTTCTTCGGAAACTTCTTGTCCTTCTTCTATTTTTTCATCTTGATCCTGCGATGGAGCATCAACGTTTTCGCTAAACAATACTATATTTATTACAGAGATAAATAATATGATAAATGTTATATACCTTTCGTTCTTGTCGTCATCAACCTCATTTTCCGCATCGTTTTCAGACTTTCTCCTGAACGAAAATTTTTATCGGAGTTCTATATCGAACCATTTTTAAAACAAAATGACCGAGTTTTTTTTTTAAACATGTTGTTATCCGAAGAAATTGAGTATTCTCTTCAATAAAAAATTTAAAAAATGGTATTATAGTAAAAAAGACAACCCCAACTATCAAGGAAACAACTATCTTGGCATAGAATTCCAAATGCCGGGGGGATTAATTTTCCTCCTATTTTTAGGTTTATTTTTTGCTATTGATCAGCAGTTTTTTTTCACATTTTTTCTTTATACCACTCGATAGAATATCAAATTTTCGTTCAGTCTAGATGCATTTATTATTTCGTGCCCTATCAAATTCCTGATTAGTGAGCTCCTGGATGTCCAAACTCACCCGATATCATATTTTTCCTTAACAGAGTCAGTTTGTTCCTGTTCTTCAGATGCAACTTTTTCGGCGATGGTTCCAGCAGATGGTTCTTCGGAAACTTCCTGTCTTTCTTTTATTTTTTCGTCTTGATCTTCAATTGGAGTGTCAACTTTTTCGCTGGAAAATACTATATTTATTCCAAATATTTTAATTTTATGTACCTTTCGTTCTTGTCGTCATTAACCTCATTTTCCGCGTCGTTTTCAGGCTTTCTCCTGAATTGAAAATATTCTTTAGCTGTCAATTAAGTTTTTTTTTCTCAAAGAGCTCCAGCTTCAAAGTTACAGATCACATTATAGGCAAAAAAATAAATATTTCTATCGAGAATCTAACGAATCCCGACAAAAAGTAATCAATTTACAGCAAAGCGGCAAAGTCAGAAAAAACAATGTCGAATTGGCATAAACAAGTTGGCGGAAATTCAATTTTTTTAAAGGAAGACTTTATGGAGATAATAAATGTACCTTAAATGAAAACAAAATAGACTTCATTCTCATTCCAAATCTATTTTTAAAATGTTCTAAAACCACATAGACGCCGAGAAAACGCGCCTCAAAACAATGGCCTAGAAAAGGCGAAAACTAGTCCGCGAGCGTTATTACGTGAGGAATCCAAAAAAATTGAAAAGTCCGAATTTAAAAATGGACTAATTTAAGTACTCCCCATAAATATTTTTAAAAATAATATTCAAAAAGCTCATAGGAAAAAGTTCTGCCAAACTTTTCCTAGGCCATTATTTTGAAGCACGTTTTCTCGGCTTTTGCGTTGTCTTCGAAACATTTAAGAGACGATGTCCGAGTCGCGTTTAATCATAGTGCCCTAGGCCGAATAATTGTGCTATCAACTTGAAACTTTGTACGTGAGATCAGAAAAATCGAAAAAAAATTTTTTTGAAAATGTTCAATGACTTTTTTTTGGTCAATTTTTCGAATATTTTTATCCCAGTTGCATTTATTAACTCCCTAAAGTCCTCCTTTAAACATAAATCGTCATTTTTCGAGGTTTTTGGAAGCAATGTCATGAAGTGTCATGAAATTTTTAATATTAGAAACTTTTCAGTTATTATTTTCATTCAAAAACTACTTTTCTAAGAAAAATCATGGAAAACAGATGGAATTTCTTGTATTTTTAAACTTCACCTTCAAAAATTGATAGGTACGTGTTTTTTTTAAATTAAATAATTTGTCCTGAGAAAGTTTGATGCTTAATTTGAGCGGAAACGTTTGGGTAGTGGCAAAAAAAACCCTCAAAAGAAGTTGGTATTTTATTAACCACCTTTCATTAGAGTGATCTTGCTACTTAAAAGCTGGAGCTCTGTGCGATCATGAAATTTTAATTATAATAACCATCCGAAAAAGTTCTGAAACCTTTCAAGGGCCGTCTTCTGTTGTTTCGTGTCGTTTTTTTTAATCTCGCTTTTCTGAAAAAAATCTTTCTAAACTTCAAATAATATAACACTAACCGTTCCCTCATCTTTTTTGAGATTCATTTTTGCCAACAAGTTATTTAAATTATTTTCGTCTTCTTCTTTTTGTTTCTGAAAAATCATGATAAAGAAGTTATTATACATTGTTGCGGACTGACTCTCTCCAATTCTTCATCATTTGCAATTTCCGAACTCACATGCAACTCTGGAGCATGGGTGTCGGCTTCAACTGGTTTGGAAAGCAGAGCAACTAATTCATTAGTTTCTTGTTCCACAATGACCAATGAAGACTGAAAAAAAATACATTTTTAAAGAATTCATTAACATTTTTAAAGATGGACTTCGAAGCTCGAAAAATGTTGTTTTGAACTATGAAAAAATAAAAATTTTAAAAATTGAACGATATTTTCTTCAGCTCTTCTTTACAACTCACAAGTTCCGGGGTTTCAGCTTCGGATCCCTCTTCTTGGACTGATTTTGACGTGTCGTTTTCAGTTTCCTTTTCTTCTGCCTGCGAAATTTTCTATAAAACCGCCCATAAAGTGAACACGAATGAATGCTCACAACTAACCATTTCCAATTTTTCTCCTTGTTCATCAATCGAATTTTCAGCACTGATTTTCTCTTCATTTTGCTGAAAAAATTATTTAATATTGATTAGGAGCGCTCCAATAGCTCACCGGTGTGACCTCTTCGTCGCTTTTTTTCGTGTCATCGCTCAAATGATATGCTTCTGTGCACAAAGGTAATTCTTCGTTAGTAGATTCTTCCGATAAATGTAAAAAGTGTTCCAGAACTTTGTGGACCTAAAATTTTAAAATCATCGTCTATCGCTTTTTTAATAATGAATGTACCGAAGAGTACAAATTGTGTTCGTAGTAGAACATGATGTTCACAATGTCATTTTTTTCGCCAGCATTGATAACATCTTGAAGAATTTGTTTGTATTTTTCCAAGAACGTGGGGAATTTCTGTAATTATGTTTTCGTTTCTTTCAATTCGTTGAAAATGGATACCATTTCCACCAAGTCGTCCAAAAGCTGTTCCTCTGTCAAATCATTCGAATGGATGCGTCGATCCGGGATGGCAAACGATTGCACGATGTTCAGAAAGTTTTTGCAAATGAATTCAGAAAGCGTGCCAGGTTGAGTTCTAGCGAGTTGAAGCTTCTCATGAGCGAACTCAAACTCCCGGTGGTAATAGTTGAACCATTTGTCAAGTGATTTCTAAGAATAATATTATTCTGTAAAAAATCGATAGACAATACCTTTTTCGAAGAAATAATTCCCTCATCGATCATTTGCTCGGTGATTAGAAGCACATTGCCAACAGATGGAGTCATTTTCGAGAAAACAGTTATAATCTAAATAAAACTACAATATTTCATCAACAATCGATAAAAAATGCTAAGAAAGTCATGCAAAATTTCTCATGAAAAAAGGGTTTGGTGACGAAAAAAAAATGACAAATAAGTTATGAAATACTATTGTTTGGAAAATCGTTCTCAGGTTTTTAAACCGAGGCCGAATGTTCGAACCCCGACAATTTTTTTATTCCAGTTTTCAAATTCTTCGCTATACGTGGTCCTTCAGGAGCCAGGAGGGCAATTTCCCCAGAAGCCGCATTTTCAAGTCGACAACATCATTCGACTGTCATAACAGTCACATCAGAAAGTGGTAGCGAATAGAGAAAAATTTTGAAAAATCTGAAAACTGGAATACAACACTTTTGAAACTTCACAAAAGCAGAAAAAAAAACAAAAAAAAAGCAAGTAAAAAATGTTCTGGGTTCGAACCGTCGACCTTACCAAATATATGTGAGAGGAATGAAGTAAATTTGAGCAAAACTTTGAGGGACCATAAAAGGCTCCTAGGAGTCCGTCGGCAAAAAATGAAAACTGTCCCTTGTAGACAAGAATATGATCTTTCCAATGAGCTATCTCCCATTCAAAACAATTATCCTTAGCTCGTATACTTCCCTTGTTAAGGTTGTGTTGGAATTTATGATAAAACGTGTTGATTTAATAGGAAATCAGGAACAGTTAATTAACAGTTCCTGATTTTTTTTAAACAAAACTAATCACGAGATGAAAAAAAGTATAACATTAAAAAAAAATGATAAGCCGAGCGAGATGGGCTTGTTTTATATAATTTTATAATGAGAAATATTTGTTATCTGTTGTTGTGTACTTTGTTCGCTGTTTTTTTCATGTCGATCAATTGATCATGTTTCAAAAATTAAAAAGGTCTCCACATTTTACTATCATTTTAGATCTTTTCTCCTATTGTTATTACATAATTTCCATTTTTATTCCTTTTCTCCACGACTTCTTTTCGATTTAAGGATGTCAAAAACTGTGGAGGAGTTTTTAACTGATAATAAGCACACAGTTTGACGTCAAGGTGTACAGGAAAAATAATCATGAGAGCGATTCTCATAAACATTTGGTCTCTCAACATCACATGTTACTCTTCAAAGGAAGATTTTGCATATCAATAAAAATGAAACTGGAATTAAATTTTTCAACTTTTACATTTTCTTGAAATTTTCTGCAAATGATCAGGAGCCCCAATTTGAAATTTTCTGCAAAAGATCAGTAGCCCGAGAAGACGCGCTTCACAACAATGGATGACCATATTTGCTGCTCTGAAAATCCTAGAAATTAATGTACTCAGCTTCGAATGCTTATATTTGTTGACTGATGTTTTGTGATTATCTAAGATGCTACTCTGATCTTCCAATTTCTGAAACAATTGACGATGAAAATCAACAAAATAAAAGGGAAATAGACTCCGAACTTGTGAAAATCTTACACTATCAATGAGACGTGAAAATTTTACAGTATCAATGATATTTTTGCAATCACATGAACCGAATAATGTAATTCTGTAACTTTTATCATTCGAAAGCTCAAAAGTTCGTTTAGCAAATTTTCTAAAGAATCCCATCCCTAATGGCATGCGTATTCTTCCCATAAATAACCACAACTTTTTTAAAAAATGTGTCAAAACTATCGTTCGACCAACTTTTTGAAAGAGCATTTAAACTGATTTTTTTATTTTTTCTGTACGTTTTATATGGTTAATTTTGATTGAATTGTATTCTCTAGGATTTTTATAATTGGAATATTAATGCTGCAAGAAACCACTGAAATGTTTTAAATATTTAGAAGCGGATAACTCATTAAAAATGTATGCATAGAAATAAAAATACTTCAAATAAAATAAAAGATTAAAAAATGCGAATAAAGCATGCGAAAAACAAAGTGATTCAATCAAATCAATCACTATTCGTGTCCTCGATTTTTAAACGAGATGTTTCGTCTGTTTTATTTCCTTCTTTTCCATCGCTAATCATTGCTCCGAGAGTATTCGTCTGCAGAGCTTTGTAAGTAAGAGCCGCTTCGTCATGATAAGACATAACAGTAGGTTGTTTGATCTTAAAGTAATGAGTGGAGAATAGAAGACAATTTTGAATTATTACCCCCACAATTAATGCATTAATATTATCCATAATTGGGAAAAGCTTTCTGAAAGTATCTCGTGCATCTTTAGCTAAGTCCACATCAGCACCATCGTCCTGGAATGATGTTGCTATATGTCATTAATCATAGTTCATTGCTTACTTGCGAATATTCTTCTAACTGCATCTTTAGATCATCAAATGTATTTTGAAAACTTCTCATTGCTCTGCGAGCTTTGTTCAATTCTTCTTCAATTGTGGAAGCGACAGCGGTATCAATTCCAGTGACTTCAAAACTGTTCAATGCAGTTGTGGCTTCCAGTAAATTATTATAAAACGAGTCTACACTTTCGGTTGTTTTTTTCCCCTTTTTAATGCATGTGATAATGCCAATTATCTAGAAAATAAATATCATTATAAGTAATTCCTTAGAATTTTTGATTAAAAGTTTCCTGACTATTGCTTTTATCGAGATTTGAAGTCACGACAATTTTATCTACATAATTATGAGATTTTGTAGAGAAAAATGAAACATTTTAATTCCCTAGTATGAAAAATGAGAACTCACCGTAATTTTTGGGAACCCTATTGTTAAATTGATAGTTCCTTAAAGTCAAGTAATTTCTATATACTCACCAGCATTTTGCATTCTGCAAAATCTGCATCAAACTGGTCAAAAGTAGTCTTCAGTTCCTTCAAATTCTCACAAAACATTTCTGTAAAAGTGCGAAGACTGTCGTACCTTGCAGACATAATATCAATGTAGTCTGCAAAAAAAATAAAATGATTTCCTGCATGTATTTTTCTCGTGATCATCACGAAAAAAAACCTATACAAGAAAACTATTTTTGCGAAATTTCCTTTTCTACATGATACTCAAACGCACCCATTTCAGAAAATAAGGCGGTGAATGACCTAACAACTGCACACACTCTCACATTCGCATGCACTCGGCCGTGCGGTTAGGTCATTCGCCGCCTGAAACGCAGCTTGTCAGTTACCTATTCTAGGCAAAAAATCAAAATTCGAATGAAGGTCCAGATGGCCGAAAGAAAAATACCGATATGCAGCCAAATTCAAATAATTGTCTTTCGCGCCAATTCCGACCGCGTCGCACGGACCGGCGCACATTCAAATTAAAAGACCTTTCATTTACAATAGGTCTCAATCAAATTTCAATTTTATGTTAAAATGCCTTTCCTAGTGAGAATATTTGTTGAAAATAGGTTCAAAAAATAAAATAACACTTGAAAAATGAGATAAATAAGAACGGTAAGAAACCGGAATGAAACTTCAAAAACACATTTTGCAATTCGTTAAGAAAGATAATACATTTATCAGAAATAATCAAATTTCATTAGTTTTTTTCGTTGAATTGACCACCTGCCGATGCGAAAAAAATTTAATTGTCAGTTTCGATAATAACGTGTGGAGAAATATTGTTTCCCTGAAACAATGAAATAATTAATATCTCTTTTAACAATCCACATAAGTTTTAAATCTTACAACTTCTTCAATTTTTGTCAAAAATGCCTTCAGGGTGGTAGTGAACTCATCTTTGAAAACTCCAATATCACTCTGAATGTAAAAATATTTTGAAGGAATATAAAACGAGTTATGAGCTCCCAGCAGGGATCGGTGGGAAATTTCCAGGTTTTCCCGGTACCATGATGGGAAATTTAGGGGAAATTTTTTTAATAGAAAACGTGGAAAAACATCAAGAAAATCCGAAATTCGAAAATATTAAGCTACATGACGCTTCAGACATAGATATTTACAAAACTACGAGTCGAAACTCTTTCAAACTCGGAATAAATTTAGTTAAAATATTTTTTTACACAATTTATTGAGAAGTTCCCTATTTATGGTATTTGTATTTGAACCAGAGGCTAGTATTGTGATGGAGTTCAAGCTGCCTTTGCTTGACGGTTTCAGTTTACATTTTTCAGCATTACGGAGCACCCAGTTTTCATGAGAAACTGAAAATTGGTTGAATGAAAGTGTTCGAGTCTTACCTCAAACAAATATTCAACTTAAAAGTTTGAAAAACGTAAAGTAATTTTTTTACAGGCAGAGTTTTGGGGGACCTACTTTTTATTTTTTTCAGTTTTGGATCCAGCAAAAAGTGAACTTTTTTGCATAAAATGAGCTAATCTTAATCTAGAACTCTAATTTTTCAGTATGGAATGTAGCTAAGGCTGGACGACAAAACAAATAAAATTATTCTAGATAATTTTCTATTTTGACTGTTTTTCCATCGAAAAAAGTGCGAATCCGATAGTTTTTCATACGACAGCAAAAATCGGGAAGTGACGGATGAACAGAATTTACTAAAATGTATTACAACACGTTTATCAGCACCAAAAGGTTTTGAAAATGTAAATATAAATTTTCTGAATAGTTTTTTGATCGGAACTAAAAAATATGAAGCTGCCAATATGAACGAGCACTAAACTCGTGAGCTGCGATCATGCGTACATGAAATTGGGTCTGGTTTTTCCTTCACCATTTCTCTAAAAAAATGACCTAATCAAATGAAAATTTGAAATTAATGAGAAATAATATCAGGGAATTGAAATCAATGGAATTCTCATAAGAAAATTCATTTTTCGTTGCACCACAGTTGGTTATTCCTCCTGCAGTATTTATTGAACACCCTGTACAAAAATCAACGAAACCTTACTAAAATTGATTAATATGCCTTCAGAAGTCTCAAATAAGAAAACTTAAATGTATTATTTTTTAAAAACTCATTTATGCGATTCTGAAAAATGTTTGTTTTATACAAAATCTTGCGTTGATTACTGTTTTATCCTTTTGTTTTTATCGTTGGATGTTTATTAACTCTAAAATCCTAGGAAAATCGATAAAATCAGGACAAAACCAGTATTAGGAGTTTAAAAAATTTCCCGACAGGCCTTTCCCGCCCATCCCTGGTTCCCAGTATTTCTGATATAGGTGTCCCCTAGTTTAACTCACGCGTGCAGCATTCTTTATCCCAGTTGTCACTTTTGGAACATTCGAAAGAGCTTTTTTCGCTTCGAAAATCGATTTCTGTAACGTGTTTAATATTAACGAAAAGGAAAAAACCCTCTTACAAGAAGATTTCGAGAAAAACACTTTTTTTAAAATATTTGCAAGTACAATTATATTTAACCTAATCACGAAGGACCATACACCATACTCACCAATATTTCAGTTGGATTCTTTGACAGCACTGGAAACTTTGACAAATTCCTTTCAAAATCGATTAGTTTTTTCGAGAAATCTTTAGTTTTACGTTCTAATGACGTTGTATTGTTGAATATTTCATTAGAGTACTGAAAATATCTTCGTTTTTATAACAAGTTGTTAGAAAAAAATCACTTTCTCAATATTCCCTAAGATGTTCTTCCATTCCTCGGCATCGGTTCTGGTTCCATCGTCGCGAACCTGAAACTAAATGTTTTTTTCAACTTCTAACCATATAAAAAGTAAACTTTTTGTATTCTCTTTTTTTCATTGCGTTCCTGCCTCAAATTTTCGATCTGTAAAATGAAATCAAGTTAAAGGAGGGCTTTATGGAGCAAATTTCTGGGATGAAAATAGACTTCATACTCATTCAAAAACTGTTTTAAAATTTTCTAAAACCACCTAGAAGCCGAGAAAACGCGCCTCAAAACAATGGCCTAGAAAATGGGGCCACCGGCGAAAACTAGTCCGCAGACATGAAAAATCCAAAAAAAAAATGAACAAACATTGAAATAAAGGACTAATATAAGCATTCTTCATAAATATTTATTTACGAAACACGAAAAAAGCTCATAGGAAAAAGTTCGGCCAGGTGGCCCCTTTTTTCTAGGCCATTGTTTTGAAGCTAATTTTCTCGGCTTGTAGGTGGTTTTAGAAAATTTTTAAAACAGATTTGGAATGAGAATGAAGTCTATTTTCATTTAAGCTACATTTATTATCTCCGTAAAGCCCATCTTTTGCTTTACGGAGATAATTTTTTACGTTTAACTATACTACCTGTTATTGTCAACTTAAATATTCTTGATCATTGCGATTTGGAGGCTGCTCAACCCCGCAGCCGCTCCGCACGCACGCGACGCGACTGCCGACACTCAATACGCGGGAAAACACGCTGGAAAATACATTTTTAAATTTTCCAGTGTGTTGAGTGTCGGCAGCCGCGTCGCGTGCGTGCGGTGCTGCCGTGCGGTTGAGCAGCCTCTGAATCACAATGATCAAGAAAATTTAAGTTGACAATAGAACAAATTGAAAATATCGAATTGATATAACTGAAAACTGAAAACATTACATTGGATATAATGGGCCATCCGTATTGCGAAAACAATTTAATTTCGGTACCAAGCTTGGCAATGTGTTCCCTCTCGAATTTTTCCGCAGCAATATTGCTATGCTGTTTCTGAAACAAATAATCAATATTTTCGGAATGTTTCTCTTTTAAAGCTCACCATTTTTCCAATTATATCCTGTGCTTGTTTTTTGTTGTCTTCATTCAATTCTCTAGCGTTTTTTTGTTTCTGTAGAACTGTGTTTATTAAGAATAAAAAACATATTTTAAGAAATCATATTTTCGACAAATTCCAGTTTCTATGTTTCATCTGCATTTTCATCAATAAAATGTAACCCCCTACCTCGTCATGAATACCAATCTGTCCCCTATTTTGTGCTTTTATTTGATTAATCTTCAACAATTCCAATTTTCGCTGTTCCTCCCGTACAGCGGCGTCTTGCTCCATTTCTAGCTTTCTAAAATATATATATATAAATATATTGAAAATTTACTAAAGCGTCACCGTGCTAAGCTCTCATTATCAAGTTTCATTCGTGCTAAAACTTCTCGCTCACGATCTGTGGCGTTGGAGTTATTCAGTTTATTGATAAGTTCATCCATATCCATTCTGAAAATGAAAACATTATGAAATTGTGATAAATGAACACACAAAACGGGAACAATTGAAGGTATAGAACCTGGGAAATTAACCAGAGCATAATAAACATTAAAAATAATATTTAAACTTTTAATTAAAGAGTTTATCAAATATCTAATTCTAGAGTATTTAGATTTTGCAAAAAAAAATTTTTTTTTCAAAATCATTTCCAGTCGTGAGATTTTTGCAATGTTGAATGTTGAACGTTGAACGTTCTGTGGTATTCCTCTTGTAATAATAAGCTGACTGGTGGAATCAAATCAACATGTAAATTGTTCATTGTTGTTCGAAGTTTATCCCAGCCTTCCAAAATGTAATACTAAAATAATATTGATGTAAACTATATTTTTTCGAATTTCAATTACCTTATTTGTGTTAATGGCATCTCGACAATTAGAGCACACGTAAATTGCACAATTCACATGTTCCTGAAAAAATATAGAGTAGTAGCGGCTATGAGTTTTAAAGTGTTTCGTCAACGAACATCTCATGGAAATTTCTTTAAAATTAATCCACTGTTTTATTAACTTTCCTTATGTACTTTAATACACTCACAAATTTAACGCTATCTACAAATATATTTTAACTTCGTATTTTTCTTGTATATTCACGTATACAAGTTTCTAAATCTCTCCAAAATACAATATCACTAACGTAATTGTAAGTGTCACGGCGGCTGAGACCGCCATGAAAACCCTTGAAAACAATGAAATATCAGGTAAAACAATATTGTGTGTTTGAATGCGCGGGGACTACAGTACCTGCACTTAGATGTGCATGTGGTGTAGTCTCTGTGTCTCCTGTTGCTAAACTCTATCGCCTTTTAGGCCAGTAATTCATCAGTTGCCCTACAATCGCCTCAACAAGCAGTCGACCGCTCAACTTCTTGGCACCACATGGACGCTCAATGGACCCTCGATGGATCAATCTACTCGTAGATCTACTGGACCCTCAGCTCTACATATTCGGACCACTTGTGGCACTCTAAAGCTACTTGAACCAGGCCCACCTGGACGGTCCTGTGGTAGGATAAGCTGACCTTCAACGGTCTAAGCTATCCTAAATCATCCCCATTCATGACCATTTCCTCTGTTATAAATAAATCTTTATTTTATACAATTGTTCCGCATTTCCACCCTAAACCGATGTATATTCTGGCCGAATACCTGTGTCCGGCCGGAAAAGTAAGTTCCCGCACACATACATACATAGTTATCTCTGTACCCTCTCATCCCATATATCCCTCCTCTATGAAGTTGTATTGATTAGCATTATGGATAACCAATAAGGATAAATTATTATTTTCTGTATATTTATAAGTTTTTTAAAATAATATGTCGAATATCTTTTTAAATTAATTTTAAAATTACAAAAAACATTTTTTTGTTAATGAGGCATTTCAAAAAATTTTCAGATTTACTGTATTTCCTCGTTTTCTTATTGTCAAGTTAAAAATTTTGGATCATCCATTTTCTACTAAAAGACCGCAGCGCAACCGCTCACAGGTAAAAATAGCATTACTTTGTGAGAGACTTAGATTTTCTGGGTAGGTCAAAACCAACTTGCATGATCAAGAATATTTGAGTTGACAATAATTGATATGCTATTTTGCAGTTTCTTTTCCTTTTTAAAAATAAAGTCAACTGTCACTACTACTGCGGAATCTATACTAATCTTTTTTTGCATTTTCTAGCTCGTTCGAAATAAGTGTTCGCTCACGCGCATGCACCACGTACGGGTGCCATTTGCCAAAGCGCACAAAATAAAGATAAAGTATTACAAAAACATTTTGAAAACTTACTAACAAACATTTCATGAACGTGTTTTCTAAACGGGCGATGTTTGCTTCCCGAAAATGTAAAAACGTGTTCCTCCGTCTTATCATTCGAATGGATGCGTCGTTCCGGGATGGCAAACGATTGCACGATGTTCAGAAAGTTTTTGCAAATGAATTCAGAAAGCGTGCCAGGTTGCGTTCTAGCGAGTTGAAGCTTCTCTTGAGCGAACTTAAAGACAGGGTGCCAGTTAAAAATTTCGCCGCTGCGGCGATAAGATTTTAAATTACCGCGTGTTTTGAATTTTCATGTGCGCTCCAATGAACAGCAGTCATGTGTGTGCGCGGTAATTTGAATTTTTGAATTTTTTGTGTGTTTTTTTCAAATTTCTTTCGTTTTTGACCGATTTTCAGCCTTTTTTTTTGCTGAAAGTCATTAATTATTTTTAATAAGTGTCAAATTAATTTTTCTTACAGGAACTAACCGGGATTCCTCATAAAATGCGGGAAAAACGTTGATTTTCCCAATTTTCATCCAAAAATGAAAATTTCGTTATAATTTTGAAAGCAGATTAAATATACGTACGTTTCGCAAATAAATTATTATTTCACAGGTATTGTAGTTTATTTTTTTTTGAAACAAATGAAACATTTACAGATTTCATGGACACAATTCATCAGCGACCCAAAAAATCAGTTTTCCGAAAAATAGATCAGTTTGACATATCATTTTAGATTTCTAAAAATGTCATTATCGTTTTTTAACAATTTTTGTTTGTTTTTGAGTTTTTTGAATTTTTTTGAATTTTTCTTATTTTTCGGGTATTTCAATAAAATTTGCCTCAAAATTGTTTGAAACTGATCGCACCATACTTTACTTATGTTATTCTACTGAAAAGAAACATTTTCCACTAAAAAAATTAAAAAATAACAGTTTTGAAAAAAATGTAAAAAATTCAAATTGTTGTGCTTCCCGCCAAAAAGCGTACGTGAGCGTACGGCGGGAATTTGAAAATAATTTTTTTCATCTACCGGACGGAACTACAAAATTGTTTTTTTTCGTCGGGATTTCGCATGGAATATACTAGAATGTCGGTAGAAAGATGAATTTTTCACAATTAAATCCATATGGGGTAAAAATAACTGGCACCCTGTCTTTAAACTCCCGGTGGTCATAGTTGAACCATTTGTCAAGTGATTTCTAAGAATAACATTTTTCTGTAAAAAATCGATAGACAATACCTTTCTCGAAGAAATAATTCCCTCATCGATCATTTGCTCGGTGATTAGAAGCACATTGCCAACATATGGAGTCATTTTCGAGAAAACAGTTATAATCTAAATAAAACTACAATATTTCATCAACAATCGATAAAGAATGCTAAGAAAGTCATGCAAAATTTCTCATGATAAAAAGTGTTTGGTGACGAAAAAAAAATGACAAATAAGTTATGAAATACTATTGTTTGGAAAATCGTTCTCAGGTTTTTAAACAGAGGCCGAATGTTCGAACCCCGACAATTTTTTTATTCCAGTTTTCAAATTCTTCGCTATACGTGGTCCTTCAGGAGCAAGGAGGGCAATTTCCTCAGAAGCCGCATTTTCAAGTCGACAACATCATTCGACTGTCATAGAAGTCACATCAGAAAGTGGTAGCGAATAGAGAAAAATTTCGAAAAATCTGAAAACTGGAATACAACACTTTTGAAACTTCACAAAAGCAGAAAAAAAACATTGTCTAGGTTCGAACCCTCGACCTCATCCTTAACAGTCAGTCACACCAAGTCGATTGGAAAGTACTGGTGAATTACCAAATATATGTGAGAGGAATGAAGTAAATTTGAGCAAAACTTTGAGGGACCATAAAAGGCTCCTAGGAGTCCGTCGGCAAAGTCCCTTGTAGACAAAAATATGATCTTTCCAATGAGCTATCTCCCATTGAAAACAATTATCCTTAGCTCGTATACTTCCCTTGTTAAGGTTGTGTTGGAATTTATGTATGATCAAACGTGTTGATTTAATAGGAAATCAGGAACAGTTAAGAAATCCTTTAACAAAACTAATCACGAGACGAAAAAAAGTATAGAATTTAAAAAAAAATGATAAGCCGAGCGAGATGGGTTTGTTTTATATAATTTTATAATGAGAAATATTTGTTATCTGTTGTTGCGTACTTTGTTCGATGTTTTTTTCATCTCGATCAATTGATCAAGTTTCAAAAATTCAAAAGATCTCCACATTTTACTATCATTTTAGATCTTTTCTCCTATTGTTATAACATAATTTCCATTTTTATTCCTTTTCTCCACGACTTCTTTTCGATTTAAGGATGTCAAAAACTGTGAAGGAGTTTTTAACTGATAATAAGCAAACAGTTTGACGTCAAGGTGTACAGGAAAAATAATCATGAGAGCGATTCTCATAAACATTTGGTCTCTCAACATCACATGTTACTCTTCAAAGGAAGATTTTGCATATCAATAAAAATGAAACTGGAATTAAATTTTTCAACTTTTACATTTTCTTGAAATTTTCTGCAAATGATCAGGAGCCCCAATTTGAAATTTTCTGCAAAAGATCAGTAGCCCGAGAAGACGCGCTTCACAACAATGGATGAGAAAAAGCTTTGGCGTATTGAAAACTAGCTCCCAAGCGTCAAAATTTGAAGACTTATGGTTGATACCAGGATTGAGCAGGAAAAACTATTCTGGAACCATATTTGCTGCTCTGAAGATCCTAGAAATTAATGTACTCAGCTTCGAATGCTTATATTTGTTGACTGATGTTTTGTGATTATCTAAGATGCTACTCTGATTTTCCAATTTCTGAAACAATTGACGATGAAAATCAACAAAATAAAAGGGAAATAGACTCCGAACTTGTGAAAATCTTACACTATCAATGAGTCGTGAAAATTTTACAGTATCAATGATATTTTTACAATCACATGAACCGAATAATGTAATTCTGTAACTTTTATCATTCGAAAGCTCAAAAGTTCGTTTAGCAAATTTTCTAAAGAATCCCATCCCTAATGACATGCGTATTCTTCCCATAAATAACCACAACTTTTTTAAAAAATGTGTCAAAACTATCGTTCGACCAACTTTTTGAAAGAGCATTTAAACTGATTTTTTTCTTTTTTCTGTACATCTTATATGGTTAATTTTGATTGAATTGTATTCTTTAGGGTTTTTATAATTGGAATATTAATGATGTTAAAAAACCACGATAATGTTTTAAAATATTTAGAAGCGCATAACTCATTAAAAATGTAAGCATAGAAATAAAAATACTTCAAATAAAATAAAAGATTAAAAAATGCGAATAAAGCATGCGAAAAACAAAGTGATTCAATCAAATCAATCACTCTTCGTGTCCTCGATTTTTAAACGAGATGTTTCGTCTGTTTTATTTCCTTCTTTTCCATCGCTAATCATTGCTCCGAGAGTATTCGTCTGCAGAGCTTTGTAAGTAAGAGCCGCTTCGTCATGATAAGACATAACAGTAGGTTGTTTGATCTGAAAGTAATGAGTGGAGAATAGAAGACAATTTTGAATTATTACCCCCACAATTAATGCATTAATATTATCCATAATTGGGAAAAGCGTTCTGAAAGTAGCTCGTGCATCATTAGCTAAGTCCACATCAGCACCATCGTCCTGGAATGATGTTGCTATATGTCATTAATCATAGTTCATTACTTACTTGCGAATATTCGTCTAACTGCATCTTTAGATTATCAAATGTAGTTTGAAAACTTCTCATTGCTGTGCGAGCTTTTTTCAATTCTTCTTCAATTGTGGAAGCGACAGCGGTATCAATTCCAGTGACTTCAAAACTGTTCAATGCAGTTGTGGCTTCCAGTAAATTATTATAAAACGAGTCTACACTTTCGGTTGTTTTTTTCCCCTTTTTAATGCATGTGATAATGCCATTTATCTAGAAAATAAATATCATTATAAGTAATTCCTTAGAATTTTTGATTAAAAGTTTCCTGACTATTGCTTTTATCGAGATTTGAAGTCACGACAATTTTATCTACATAATTATGAGATTTTGTAGAGAAAAATGAAACATTTTAATTCCCTAGTATGAAAAATGAGAACTCACCGTAATTTTTGGGAACCCTATTGTTAAATTGATAGTTCCTTAAAGTCAAGTAATTTCTATATACTCACCAGCATTTTGCATTTTGAAAAATCTGCATCAAACTGGTCAAAAGTAGTCTTCAGTTCCTTCAAATTCTCACAAAACATTTCTGTAAAAGTGCGAAGGCTGTCGTACCTTGCAGACAAAATATCAATGTAGTCTGCAAAAAAAATAAAATGATTTCCTGTATGTATTTTTATCATGATCATCCCAAAAAAAAAACCTATACAAGAAAACTATTTTTGCGAAATTTCCTTTTCTACATGGTACTCAAACGCACCCATTTCAGAAAATAATGCGGTGAATGACCTAACAACTGCACACACTCTCACATTCGCATGCACTCAGCCGTGCGGTTAGGTCATTCGCCGCCTTAAACGCATCTTGTCAGTTACCACGATCCAAATTCTAGGCAAAAAATCAAAATTCGAATGAAGGCCCACGTGGCCGAAAGAACAATACCGATATGCCGCCAAATTCAAATAATTATGTTTCGCGCAAATTCCGACCGCGTCGCACGGACCGGCGCACGTTCAAATTTAGATGTTTTTAAAGCTGTCTTTAAACCGTAATTGCGCTTTTTTCGTGTACTAGAAAAGGAAATTTCGATAAATGTTGTTGCTTCTATAGGTTTTCAAATATTTTGAAGAAGGTGAAAATGGAATTGAACCCAAAATTCAGTAAAGATTCCCTTTAAAGAAGGGCTTTACGGAGATTATTAATTCACATGGGATGAAAATAGGCTTCAGACACATTCCAAATATGTTTTTAAAATTTTCTGAAACCACCTAGAAGCCGAGAAAACACGCCTCAAAACAATGGCCTAGAAAAAGGGCCACCGGCGAAAACTAGTCCGCAGGCATGAAAAGTCCAAAAAATAAAAAATTAACATAAATTAAGATGAAAAAACATTAAAAAGGACTACTATAAGTATTCTGCATAACTATTTATTAATGAAGCACGAAAAAAGATCACAGGAAAAATTTCGGCCATGTGGCCCTTTTTTCTAACCCATTGTTTTGAGGCGCGTTTTCTCGGCTTCTAGGCGGTTTTAGAACGGTTTAAAAATGGATTAGGAAAGAGTCTGAAGCCTATTTTCATCCCAGGCGCATTCATAATCTCCGTAGAGCCCTCCATTAAGTAAAGAGTGTTAATTTTTTGACGAAAATTTGAGCGTGAAAAAAGTGAATCTGCAGTTTTCTTATGTTAAAACACCTACTAGTTTTGCTAGCCGACTCCAATTGAGCATTTTGATGCTGCTCCTCGATTTCATTAATTTTCTTTTGGTAATTATACTCTCCTTTAGTTGAATTCACCCTCAATGCACTAATTTCATTTCCAATCTCTTTAATTTTTTGTGTATTTATTTCGTTTGTTTCCGACGTCTTTTCAAGTCTTTTACGACTTTCTTCGTCTTGTTTTTCTTCAAATTTCTTTCGATATTGTTCGGACTTTTCAGTTTCTGTAATTTTTTTCTCTCAAGAACGTTTTTTAAAGAGCTCTATATTTTTAGAGCTGTATGTTTAATCTATTACCAGTAATTAATTGTTTCTGAAGTCGTAGAATCTCAGCTAGTTGGTCGCTTTCAAATCTTCGCAGATCCTCACTAAATTTTATTCAAAATTTCTATCATAACTTCTTTTTAAAAAAATATTCTTACCGTGGAACATCGTTAATTATTTGTTCTTTGAATTTAGTTAACTGCTCAATTTCCTTTTTCGCTTCTTCAAGAATGGTTGCGTTTCTGAAATTCGTTTTATCTATAGAAGATACTGAAAATGAAAAATAAAACTTGTTTCGAATATCTGAAAAAGTTCTCGTGTTCGAAGTGAAAGATTCCTCTGACAGCTTTTTGACCGTGTTGATTTTCTTTTCAAGGCTTCCTTTCAAAGTTTCGGACATTTTGCATAACTGTAAATAATTGAGTTGAATTAAGTAATACGCGTTTATTATATATTTACGTGTTCACTTACTGGTTGAGTAGACATTATGATGTTACTGTTGTACGTTGCGTTTTGTTAATCGAATCTGAGAATATTTGTTGAAAATAGGTTCAAAACATAGAATAACACTTGAAAAATGAGATAAATAAGAACGGTAAGAAACCGGAATGAAACTTCAAAAACAAATTTTGCAATTCGTTAAGAAAGATAATACATTTATCAGAAATAATCACATTTCACTAGTTCTTTTCCTTGAATTGACTTATCAGTTTCGATAATAACGTGTGGTGAAATATTGTTTCCCTGAAACAATGAAATAATTAATATCTCTTTTAACAATCCACATAAGTTTTAAATCTTACAACTTCTTCAATTTTCGTCAAAAATGCCTCCAGGGTGGTAGTGAACTCATCTTTGAAAACTGCAACATCACTCTGAATGTAAAAATATGTTGAAGGAATATAAAACGAGTTATGAGCTCCCAGCAGGGATGGGTGGGAAATTTCCAGGTTTTCCCGGTATCGTGATGGGAAATTTAGTGAAATTTTTGTAATAGAAAACGTGGAAAAACATCAAGAAAATCAGAAATTCGAAAATATCAAGCTACATGACGCTTCAATCATAGATATTTACAAAACTACGAGTCGAAACTCTTTCAAACTCGGAATAAATTTAGTTAAAATATTTTTTTACACTATTTATTGAGAAGTTCCCTATTTCCGGTATTTGTATTTGAACCAGAGGCTAGTATTGTGACGGAGTTCAAGCTGTCTTTGCTCGACGGTTTCAGTTTACATTTTTCAGCATTACGGAGCACCCAGTTTTCATGAGAAACTGAAAATTGGTTGAATGAAAGTGTTCGAGTCTTACCTCAAACAAATATTCAACTTAAAAGTTTGAAAAACGTAAAGTAATTTTTTTACAGGCAGAGTTTTGGGGGACCTACTTTTTATTTTTTTCAGTTTTGGATCCAGCAAAAAGTGAACTTTTTTGCATAAAATGAGCTAATCTTAATCTAGAACTCTAATTTTTCAGTATTTAATGTAGCTAAGGCTGGACGACAAAACAAATCAAATTATTCTAGATAATTTTCTATTTTGACTGTTTTTCCATCGAAAAAAGTGCGAATCCGATAGTTTTTCATACGACAGCAAAAATCGGGAAGTGACGGATGAACATAATTTACTAAAATGTATTACAACACGTTTATCAGCACCAAAAGGTTTTGAAAATGTAAATATAAATTCTCTGAATAGTTTTTGGATCGGAACTAAAAAATATGAAGCTGCCAATATGAACGAGCACTAAACTCGTGAGCTGCGAGCATGAAATTCTCATAAGAAAATTAATTTTTCGTTGTACCACAGTTGGATATTCCTCCTGCAGTATTTATTGAACACCCTGTACAAGAAGTCTCAAATAAGAAAACTTACAATTTTTTTTTAAACTCATTTATGCGATTCTGAAAAATGTTTGTTTTATACAAAATCTTGCGTTGATTACTGTTTTATCCTTTTGTTTTTATCGTTGGATGTTTATTAACTCTAAAATCCTAGGAAAATCGATAAAATCAGGATAAAACGAGTATTAGGAGTTAATAAAAATTTCCCGAAAATTTCCCGTCAGGCCTTTCCCGCCCATCCCTGGTTCCCAGTATTTCTGATATAGGTGTCCCCTAGTTTAACTCACGCGTGCAGCATTCTTTATCCCAGTTGTCACTTTTGGAACATTCGAAAGAGCTTTTTTCGCTTCGAAAATCGATTTCTGTAACGAGTTTAATATTAACGAAAAGGAAAAAACCATCTTACAAGAAGATTTCGAGAAAAACACTTTTTTTAAAATATTTGCAAGTACAATTATATTTAACCTAATCACGAAGGACCATACACCATACTCACCAATATTTCAGTTGGATTCTTTGACAGCACTGGAAACTTTGACAAATTCCTTTCAAAATCGATTAGTTTTTTCGAGAAATCTTTAGTTTTACGTTCTAATGACGTTGTATTGTTGAATATTTCATTAGAGTACTGAAAATATCTTCGTTTTTATAACAAGTTGTTAGAAAAAAATCACTTTCTCAATATTCCCTAAGATGTTCTTCCATTCCTCGGCATCGGTTCTGGTTCCATCGTCGCGAACCTGAAACTAAATGTTTTTTTCAACTTCTAACCATATAAAAAGTAAACTTTTTGTATTCTCTTTTTTTCATTGCGTTCCTGCCTCAAATTTTCGATCTGTAAAATGAAATCAAGTTAAAGGAGGGCTTTATGGAGCAAATTTCTGGGATGAAAATAGACTTCATACTCATTCAAAAACTGTTTTAAAATTTTCTAAAACCACCTAGAAGCCGAGAAAACGCGCCTCAAAACAATGGCCTAGAAAATGGGGCCACCGGCGAAAACTAGTCCGCAGACATGAAAAATCCAAAAAAAAATGAACAAACATTGAAATAAAGGACTAATATAAGCATTCTTCATAAATATTTATTTACGAAACACGAAAAAAGCTCATAGGGAAAAGTTCGGCCAGGTGGACACGTTTTCTAGGCCATTGTTTTGAGGCTCTTTTTCTAGGCTTCTATGTGGTTTTAGAAAATTTTAAAAATAGATTTGGAATGAGAATGAAGTCTATTTTCATTTAAGCTACATTTATTATCTCCGTAAAGCCCTCCTTTTGCTTTACGGAGATAATTTTTTAAGTTTAACTATACTACCTGTTATTGTCAACTTAAATATTCTTGATCATTGCGATTTGGAGGCTGCTCAACCCCGCGGCCACTCCGCACGCACGCGACGCGACTGCCGACACTCAATACACGGGAAAACACGCGGGAAAATACATTTTTAAATTTTCCAGTGTGTTGAGTGTCGGCAGCCGCGTCGCGTGCGTGCGGTGCTGCCGTGCGGTTGAGCAGCCTCTGAATCACAATGATCAAGAAAATTTAAGTTGACAATAGAACAAATTGAAAATATCGAATTGACATAACTGAAAACTGAAAACATTACATTGGATATAATGGGCCATCCGTATTGCGAAAACAATTTAATTTCGGTACCAAGCTTGGCAATGTGTTCCCTCTCGAATTTTTCCGCAGCAATATTGCTATGCTGTTTCTGAAACAAATAATCAATATTTTCGGAATGTTTCTCTTTTAAAGCTCACCATTTTTCCAATTATATCCTGTGCTTGTTTTTTGTTGTCTTCATTCAATTCTCTAGCGTTTTTTTGTTTCTGTAGAACTGTGTTTATTAAGAATAAAAAACATATTTTAAGAAATCATATTTTCGACAAATTCCAGTTTCTATGTTTCATCTGCATTTTCATCAATAAAATGTAACCCCCTACCTCGTCATGAATACCAATCTGTCCCCTATTTTGTGCTTCTATTTGATTAATCTTCAAAAATTCCAATTTTTCCTGCTCCTCCCGTAAAGCGGCGGCTTGCTCCATTTCTAGTTTTCTAAAATATATATATATAAATATATTGAAAATTTACTAAAGCGTCACCTTGCTAAGCTCTCATTTTCAAGTTTCATTCGTGCTAAAACTTCTCGCTCACGATCTGTGGCGTTGGAGTTATTCAGTTTATTGATAAGTTCATCCATATCCATTCTGAAAATGAAAACATTATGAAATTGTGATAAATGAACACACAAAACGGGAACAATTGAAGGTATAGAACCTGGGAAATTAACCAGAGCATAATAAACATTAAAAATAATATTTAAACTTTTAATTAAAGAGTTTATCAAATATCTAATTCTAGATTATTTAGATTTTGCAAAAAAAAATATTTTTTTCAAAATCATTTATATTCCAACGATTTTTGCAATGTTGAATGAACACCTGAAATTGGAAAATTGACAATAATAACAAGTTTCATCGATACCACTATTGAACGTTCTATGGTATTCCTCTTGTAATAATAAGCTGACTGGTGGAATCAAATCAACGTGTAAATTGCTCATTGCTTCTCGAATTTTATTCCAGTCTTCGAAAAGATAATACTAAAATAATATTGATGTAAACGATATTTTTTCGAATTTCAATAACCTTATTTGCTTCAATTGGATATAGACATTCAGAGCACACGATAATTGCCAAATTCACATGTTCCTGAAAAAATATAGAGTAGTAGCGGCTATGAGTTTTAAAAAGGTTGCGCTACGGTCTTTTAGTAGAAAATGGATGATCCAAAATTTTTAAGTTGACAATGGCAATTTCTTTCAAATTAATAAACTGTTTTATTAACTTTCCTTTAAGAGACAGTGTCTGAGTCGCGTTAAATTTAACACGTTAGTACGTGCCCTAGGCCGAATAATTTTGCTATCAACTTGAAACTTCGTTTGTGAGTGCGGTAGGGGTCAAAGATTATTTTCGTGCCACAAAACCTGTGAAGTGTCCCGGCGTTCGGGGGGAGCTCCCCATTTTGTCTTACAACTTTGACCGGCTATAACTTTGCTCATTTTCCGAACTACGAGGAGATATGTATATTATTAGAAAGCTCTCATTATGTCCTACAACTTTATAGTTAACAACAAAGTGCAAAAAAATTTTTTTGAGTATGAAAATATTGAAGATAGAAAATTGGATTTAGTTTTTCATAATTTTCAAATGAAAAACCCCCTTTGGCGGTATAAAAATTTTACGAATTCCTGTAGAAAATAATTTTTCCTATCGAATGATATATATAAGATTAAAAACTCAGGGTCCCATAGTTTCAAAAAATAGCAAAATATGCGAAAAAATGACACTTTTTGGCCAAAAATGCACATTCAAATGAGCTGTAAATACCTTAAAATTGAGCTTTTTGTTTCAAATTTGAACTTAAATGGTCGTTTTTATTATTTTCTTCCATTTCGAGCCATTTTTGTAAGAAAAATCGAAAAAAATTTTTTTGAAAATTTTCGATGACTTTTTTTTGGTCAATTTTTCGAAAAATTTTGTAAAATTTTTTTTTGCGTTTTTGGCTCAAAAATGTTTCTGTTGTTTCAAAAAACGACCAATTATGATGTTTACGAAAAAAATTGACAAAAAAACGCAAAAAAAATTTTTACAAAATTTTTCGAAAAATAGACCAAAAAAAGTCATCGAAATTTTCAAAAAAAAAATTTTTCGATTTTTCTTACAAAAATGGCTCGAAATGGAAGAAATTAATAAAAACGACCATTTAAGTTCAAATTTGAAACAAAAAGCTTAATTTTAAGGTATTTACAGCTCATTTGAATGTACATTTTTGGCCAAAAAGTGTCATTTTTTCGCATATTTTGCTATTTTTTGAAACTATGGGACCCTGAGTTTTTAATCTTATATATATCATTCGATAGGAAAAATTATTTTCTACAGGAATTCGTAAAATTTTTATACCGCCAAAGGGGGTTTTTCATTTGAAAATTATGAAAAACTAAATTCAATTTTCTATCTTCAACATTTTCATACTCAAAAAATTTTTTTGCACTTTGTTGTTAACTATAAAGTTGTAGGACATAATGAGAGCTTTCTAATAATATACATATCTCCTCGTAGTTCGGAAAATGAGCAAAGTTATAGCCGGTTAAAGTTGTAAGACAAAACGGGGAGCTCCCCCCGAACGCCGGGACACTTCACAGGTTTTGTGATACGAAAATAATCTTTGACCCCTACCGCACTCACACAAGAAGTTTCAAGTTGATAGCACAATTATTCGGCCTAGGGCACTAGGATTCAACCCGACTCGGACATCGTCTCTTAATACACTCACAAATTTAACTCTATCTACAGATATAATTTAACTTCGTATTTGTCTTAATAAACTTGCTCGTATAAACTTGTTCGTGACATTTATTTAAAAAAACCCATGAAAAATGACGACTGGCTTCTTTAAACCGTTTTTCAATTATTCCAAATGCATGAAGAACTTATCTATTTTTCTCGCGAAAGTTACGGGACAGAACGTCAAAGTCATGAGGCATTTCAGAAAATTTTCAGATTTACAATATTTCCTCGTTTTCTTAATTGATGGACTATTTTGCAGTTCCTATTCCTTTTTAAAAATAAAGTCAAACTGTCACTACTACTGCTAAATCTATACATATTACTTGCCAGTTTCTAGCTCGTTCGAAATAAGTGTTCCCTCACGCGCATGCACAAACGGGTGCGATTTGCCAAAGAGCACAAAATAAAGATAAAGTAAATATAACAAAAACATTTTGAAAACTTACTAACAAACATTTCATGAACGTGTTTTCTAAACGGGCGCTGTTTGCTTCCCGAAAATGTAAAAACGTGTTCCGCAAATCAGAAAGTCTTCTCTGAAGTCTATAGCGGTTCTGAAATAAGAGTTTTTGAAAAACTTAGATATTTCTAACATTTCATGTGTTTTGTTGTTTGAAATTTTAAAAAACAAGTTATTCGATTAATAAGCTAAGAACCAAAAGTTCAGGAATTTACATTGTTAACAATGTATTGGTTTTTCACAAATTTCTCATTTTAAAATTTTGTTGAATTACTGAAAAAACTAGCCGTTTAACGCCGCTTCGAGACAGAATGAGAGAAATAGTGTGTAAAATGAAGAGACACAGAGAAAAAATTAGTTAACTTTAGGTTACGGTAACTATCGTAATACTATAGTCATCTGCGCCAAATTTTCACAGTGACCTTACAATACTCCAAAGATGTTACCATGAAAGTCTGGTCTCGATCCGACCATTCTGAAAAAAGTGTACAAAAAACTGGAGTACTGCATCTACAGTAATCCTAACAGTACTTTTGTGAAGTACTGTTAGGATCTTAACCTAACAGTACTTTTGTCCGAGAGGCATGACGATAGTATGGGTCAGATCGGTCGAAGGGTCAAAAAGTTATTCATGAGAAATATTGGTACACACACACACACACACAGAACAATTTGAGGAGAAAGATGAGTGATGAAAGTGTTGTCGTTTTAAGTAAATAAATTTATCATTAGCAATTTTCTTATCAAATGATGACTGTTCAATCGATCTAGGGTTTGTTTGCAGTTACTCAAACATCATTACACTACATGAATGCTTCTTCTGATGATACCTCATAATAAACTTCGATATGCTTCTGATGATTAAAGCTGCGGTTGGATACATAAATATGCACTAATTCGTTCCAAAACTGAATAGTTTCAGAAATTTGACTTCTGAAATGATTCCAGAAATTTCTTATTTCGAAATTAGTTTACACTACCTGAGCATATTAATACCACTTTCCCATTGTGTTAGGATTTCTTGTTTTTTCTGCCAAAGTTCTCTCATATCTAACACCCTTTTATCCTTTAACGCTTGTTCCTGCAGAATTGCCTCATTTTTCTCTTTCATTTCTTTCTGAAACTTATTAAAAATTTGTTTTTAATTTTTATTTTCTGCAAACTAACAAGTTTTTGTTCTCCGAGACGCTGAATATCAGCAACCTTTTCTGCTGTTGCCAAAGAATGTGCTCCAGATGCTTGACGTATCTCATCAATCATCATTCGTTCGGTTGTATTCATTCTTGCATGCTCTAGTTGCATCAGATGTCCAGCTTCTTGATTATTTTTTAGTCTGGAAATACTGGTTGATGTTTTATGCAACATTTTCCTTACTTTAAGATGAGACCATTTGATTTTTCAGAATTAATATTGGAGATTTCCGAGTTTTCTGTTCTCTGGAATTGAAACAAATTACAAGGAAAGATGTATCTTGTGTAGTTGACTTGTAATAGAGTACAACAAACCTTAACAAGATGCCTAAATCGTTCGAATTGTAGTAGAAAATCAGAGAACTACAAAGGAACCTTTTTATAAATTTCATTAAAAAAAAAGATAATACCTTTTCTAGATAGTGCCCATTGTAGAAAATGATGATTGATAAATTGAGTCGTTCTTTTGCTTCTTCCATTATCATGTCGATGTTCGAATAATTATACCTGATGAATTCATTCCAACTCTACAAAGATACAAAACTCGTTCGAATTTTCTGAAGGTCTCACCAACTTTTGTGCAATTGCGTCTCGCAAGTCTTTTTCGAATTCACTTCTCGTAACAACTGAAGATCCAATATCTTTCAGAATATTCTCCATGTTTTGAGCAATTGATTTTAATTCGTGATAATGTGTTAGAGAGTCAACCTAAAGTATCCCATAGCTCTGAAAGCAATTAAAAATGAATTACATTAAAATCCAGCTTTTTCAGTTGTTCATCAAGAAATTTAATTTCATTTCGGTAGTACTCGTCAAAATATTTGTAGCTTTTCTGTTAATAAAGAAATATTCATTAAAATGTAAATATTCAAAAAAAAACTTACTCCTTTTAAAAAATCTTCACCTTCTTTAATAAATTTATCAGCAATTAACAAGCACCTCTCCTCGTGTCGTCCCCGATTCATAACTGGCCAATTCTGATCAGAAATGTTGTTATCAGAGGGCGGGGACAAGAAATTTCAAACTCTGCAGTCATTAGAAATCGATGGTGACTAGTGGGCGGAGTCTCAGCAGTTTACTCTTAGCAAGAAATTGAAAGGTGTTACGAAATAGCTGTCTGTTTACAACACTTTTCGATAAAGGAGCGTAGAAACAACAGTTTGTACAACTGAGGATGACTTGGGAAAGTTGGCAAAACTAAAAGGAGGGCTTTACGCAGGTTATAAATGACGTTTAAACGCAAAAATGACATACTCATGTTATAATGGGTTTAAAAAAATTTTTTTTTAATTCAGAGAAGAAAAAAAAACAGAAAAAACGAGCCACCTGGAAAAAAAGGAGGGTAGGACAATTCATTAGAAAACTAAAATATTATACGACAAAAATATTTTCGACAATTTCCTAAGAAAACAAAAATATTAGATGACAATTTCATTAGCGACTAATTCATTGGAAAACCATTTCCTTAGAAAATCGCATTGGAGCGCGTTTGCTGGAGGGTAGTCCTTGTGTTTGTAGCGTTTCAAGACGCTAACGATATTTCAGGCGCATGCGCCTTGAAATGTCTGCGTCTCTCAACGATCAGGGCCGGCAACCAACGTGACGTTGAGAGACGCAGACATTTCAAGGCGCATGCACCTGAAATATCGTTAGCGTCTTGAAACGCTACAAACACAAGGACTACCCTCCAGCAAACGCGCTCCAATGCGATTTTCTAAGGAAATGGTTTTCCAATGAATTAGTCGCTAATGAAATTGTCATCTAATATTTTTGTTTTCTTAGGAAATTGTCGAAAATATTTTTGTCGTATAATATTTTAGTTTTCTAATGAATTGTCCTACCCTCAAAAAAAGGGACACCGCGGAAGAACTTGTGTTTCTAGTCCGCGAACTTTTGGTTTTCTAGGCCTCCTATTAAATTATAACATTTTTTCATTTGAAATGCAAAAAAAATGAATTTTAAAAATGAATTTAAAAAAAAACACAAATTTAATAGTTGGCTTAGGAAACCTAACGTTCGCGGACTAGAAACACAAGTTCTTCCGCGGTGTCCCTTTTTTTCCAGGTGGCTCGTTTTTTCTGTTTTTTTTTCTTCTCTGAATTAACAAAAAAATTTTTAAACAAATTTATAACATGAGTATGTCTTTTTTTTTGCGTTTTAACTTCATTTATAATCTGCGTAAAACCATCCTTTAAAGTATTCATGTATGTAATTGGCGCGTGATTAAAATTTCAAAAGCGGATTTTGAAGAGCTGATAAACACCTCTAAGCCGAGAAAACTAGATTCAAAACAATGTTCTAGAAACAGTTTCCACCATGCCGAACCCTGTTTTTCAAGCTTTCGACATGTGGTTCTTATGAATATTAATGGATAAAAAACTCTTAAATTAGTCCTTTCTAACTCATAATGTTGAATTTTTCTTGATTCTTCATGTAATAATGCCCTTTCGACTAGAAACTTTCGGTAGGCTACTTTTTTTGAAGGTCCGCTTCTACGTGGTTTCAGAAAATTTAAAAAACCATATTCGAAGTACGAGACCTATTTTTATCACAGTTACATTAATTTATAACCAGGGATGGGCGGGAAAGACCTTTCGGGAAATTGTTCGGGGAATTTTTTTCCCGGTTCCAAATACCGAGAAATTCGAAAATTTAACTCCAAATACTGATTTTTCCCCGATTTTATCGATTTTCCTTAGTTTTCAGAGTTAATAAACATCCAACGATAAAAACTAAATGATAAAACATGAATCAACGCAAGATTTTGAATAAAACAAATTTTTCAGATCGCATAAATGAGTTTAAAAAATAGATAAATGTTAAGTTTTCTTATTTGAGACTTCGGAAATCAATTTTAGTAAAGTTTAGTTGATTTTTCTAGCTTGATCTTTTCGAATTTTTGATTTTCTTGATGTTTTCTATTTTTTCTATTAAAAAAAGTTTCGGAAACTCCACCATTAGATTCAAAATACAAAAATATGATTCAAAATACAAAAAATAATATTCAAATTTGCAACAAAATTAAAAGAAATAAAAAGAAAACTAGCCTAAACAAAGTCATTTGACAGAAAATGAGAGAAACTTCCCAGCCACCTCTCTTTTAAACAATTTTTATTATTAGCAATTTTTTCTCATTGAAATTTTCGGTCAATAAACATCAGTTTCTTCAATTTTCGGTATGTCGGACGTTAGTAAATAAATCGATTTCGAAACAATTTCTCAATATTTTCAATTTTCAATTATTGCAACACTCAAATTCACAATCTAGGGTTATTAATAATTCAAACTTCGTGTTGCAATTTTCGATGGGTTATTTTACGGATTCCGTTTTTTTATAAATAAAGGTTTAAAGGATGGCTTTACGCAGATAATAAATGTAGCTTAAATGAAAACGGGCTTCATTCTCATTCCAAATCTGTTTTTAAAATTTTCTAAAACCACGTAGAAGCCGAGAAAACACGCCTCAAAACAATGGCATAGAAAAAGGGGGCCACCTGGCCGAACTTTTTCCTATGAGCATTTTTCCTATGAGCATACGAATGCATATATTAGTCCTGTTTTATATTTTTTTCATTTTTTTTTTGAGATTTTTCATGCCTGCGGACTAGTTTTCGCTGGTGGCCCCTTTTTCTGGGCCATTGTTTTGAGGCGCGTTTTCTCGGCTTCTAGGTGGTTTTAGAAAATTTTAAAAACAGATTTGGAATGAGAATGAAGTCTATTTTTACTTAAGGTACATTTATTATCTCTGTAAAGTCCTCCTTTAATGTTTCCTACTGCTGCGGAATCTATACGGTTGCTCTTTCCAGATTGTTCGAAACAAACGTTCGCACACACATGTCACCTTCTCCTCACAACGTTGCGATTGCCCATTGAAATGTTAAAATGAATTCACGAAAATTTTCAATGATATTCCACAATTCCCGTAAAAAAACTGCAGAATGTTTTTGTTCCAGACTATTGAATTGAAATTGTAACCCGTGGATTCTACCATTTATCAGAAACATGAAACATCTTCGTTGACTGTAATCCTGCATGCATTCTTTAGCTCAAGATTTCTTCGCTCTTTACAAAAACTTGAATATTTGACATAAACTGTAATTTCGAAACTTTTTCGGTGTGCATATGGAAACGGAAAAGAAATTTCTGACGAACGAAGCAATTATTATCAGTACATGCAATATTTAACTTTCTCTTCTTGATCGTCTCTCAAATATGATAATGTCATCATTAAACTACATAGATTCTCTACCAAGGGAGATGATTACTCATACAAACTATAATTTGCCTGCATTCATTACAAAATCTCTTATCCTATTATATATTTGAAAACGCCGAGAAAGTGTCTGTTAACACAAATCTGTTCGCAATTTTTTGTGTTTCCGAAGCTTTTTTCATAGTAAAATTCAAAAGTTACTGAGTGGAATTGAACTCGAATCGGTTCACGTAAAGAAATGATTACTTAACCGGTAGACCATAGGGGTAACCGGAATCGGAGAGACTTTTTGAAACCTAATGATTGTGGATTTTCATTTCTTCATTTTTGTAAAATTTAGTCAAAATTCCATAGGTCAAGAAACTAGGTCAAATTTGAAAAATTATTTGTTGTCTTTTCTGAGGAGATTCATTCTTTTAAAATTAACTCAAAGAAAATGATCGTTCTATTATGATGACTATTTTAATTGGAAAAAATAAGGTTGGCTAGGGTAAGAATATTACATCAACCTCTTTTCAGATTCATTTCTGTATTTAAGAACCTAATTATAACCATTTTAGAAGATTAAATAATTGTAACCAGGGTTGCCGTTTTTTTTCGATTTTTTTTCGGTTTTCGTGATTTTCGGGTGTTTTACGCCGAAAAAGTTTTATTTATTTCGGGTAGCGCGAAGCGCGTAAATTTTTATTTTATTTTTTTCTTTTTTCTATCCTCAATTTTTTTCGGTGTTTCCGTCTTACGAAAAACAGGTTTTTAAATTTAAATATACCATTTTTTTACATCAATTTCCAACTATTTTACTAATTTTTAACTGAATGAAGGTAGAAAACCTTAAAATCGTTTTTTTTTCTGATGAAATATGATTCATTAATCACTTGGAACGCCGAAAAAAATTTTTTTCGGTATTTTTCCAATAAAACGAAAAAAAATTTATTTTTTTTCGTCATTTTTTCCTGGCTGACGAAAAAATTTATTTTTTTTTCGGCATTTTTTACTGGCCGACGAAAAAATTTATTTTTTTTCGGCCAAAAACTTTTTCGGCGGCACCCCTGATTGTAACCAAATGTGACAAGTATGGTTGGTTTTTTTGAGAATATTCCAGTGAAATTGTTAAACTTCAAATTAGGAGCGTTTCGCCGCGCAGCGGCGTTGGAAATACGATCAAAAGTATTGGAATGCGTGCCGAAGGCACGGAAGAAGCGAGCCGAAGGCGAGCTTCTTCTGTGCCTTCGGCTCGCATTCCAATACTTTTCGATCAAGAAATTTCGGTCCCGACAACTAAATTCAAAAGGTGTTAAATCGCCAAATAATTTAAAGTGACGCCGAAGGCGTATAAGGGGCGAAGCCGGAGGCGAGGCGTAGAAAAAGGTATTAGGTAATTATGATGAGCTTAGATTAAAGAGAGCGAAATCCAAATAAATGGCTTTTCGATTACCAAATTTTAAATAAATTTATGGTCGTCAACCGGCGAAAACTAACTGCTATGTAATTAGAATGACGTCTATTTCAATTTAAGGTACATTTATTAGCTCCGTAAAGTCCTCCTTGAAGTGCGCCGAAGGCGAACTACAAACCAGGAAAACCACCGTGAAGCGGTGACAGTTTTCCTGGTCCTATTATATATTTGAAAACGCCGGGAAAGTGTCTGTTAACACAAATTTGTTCGCAATTTTTTGTGTTTCCGAAGCCTTTTCATAGTAAAATTCAAAAGTTACTGAGTGGAATTGAACTCGAATCGGTACACGTAAAGAAGTGATTACTTAACCGGTAGACTATAGAAGTCACCGAAAGAGGATGAAATTTTTGAAACCTAATGATTGTGGATTTTCATTTCTTCATTTTTTTCTATTTTTGTCAAAATTCCATGAACGTATATGAAAAAATAGGTTAAGAAACTAGGTCAAAATTATTTGTTGTCATTTCTGAGTTGAGATTCATTCTTTTAAAATTTACTCGAAGAAAATGATAGTTCTATTATGAGGGCTATATTAATTGGAAAAGGTCAGGTGAGCTAGAGTAAGAAGATTACATCAACCTCTTTTCAGATTCATTTCTATATTTAAGACGCTAATTATAACCATTTTAGAAGACTAAATAATTCTATATGTAATCAAATGAGACAAGTATGGTTGGTTTTTTTTAAAGAACATTCCAGTGAAATTGTTTAACTTTAAATTAGGAGCGTTTCGCTGCGCAGCGGCGTTGGAAAAACGATCAAAAGTATTGGAATGCGTGCCGAAGGCACGGAAGAAGCGAGCCGAAGGCGAGCTTCTTCTGTGCCTTCGGCTCGCATTCCAATACTTTTCGATCAAGAAATTTCGGTCCCGACAACTAAATTCAAAAGGTGTGAAATCGCCAAATAATTGAAAGTGATGCCGAAGGCGTATAAGGGGCGAAGCCGAAGGCGAGGCGTAGAAAAAGGTATTAGGTAATTATGATGAGCTTACAAGGGTTAAAGAGAGCAAAACCCAAAGAAATGGCTTTTAGATTACCGAATTTTAAATAAATTTATGGTCTTACCTATAGAAACAATATAGTGTTTTTTGAACACATATTATATTGGTAAATGACATTAAAATATTAAAGAAAGACTTTACGGTGCTAATGAATGTACCTTAAAGACAGCTGTTCAGTTAATTTGACCCTACCTGATCTTAGTTTCAAAAATTAGAGCGTTCTCTCATTAGTACAATGCAATTTATGCGAAACCACACCGATAAATACACGCGTCATAGCAGCCGCCCAAAGTTGCAAAAATAAAATTTTGAATTGCCGCGTGTCCGTGCGACGCGGTCGGTGTCCGTGCAACGCGGTCGGCATTGGCGCGAAACACAATTATTTGAATTTGGCTACATATTGGTATTGTTCTTTGGACCACCTGGGCTCCCTATCGAATTTTGATTTTTTGCCTTGAATTTGGATCGTGTTAACTGACAAGCTGCCTTTAAATGAAAATAGACGTCATACTCATTCCATATCTTTAAATTTTCTGAAACCACATAGAAGCCGGGAAAACGAAAACTCTTTAAGTGCGCCGAAGGCGAACTAAAAACCAGGAAAACCACCGCGAAGCGGTGCCAGTTTTCCTGGTAAAATAACATTGAAAAAAATCTAATTATTTTTGAAAAAAAACTCATGAAAAACAAAGCTTTACCAGACCGAAGCGCTTTTTTTCGATCGCCGACTGTGAAGAAAAACGGTCTGAGGCTTATGGTTGTTGATAGCAGGAATGAGAGGGAAAAGCGCTTATGGAAAATTTCTGGAACTATATTTCCTGATTTGAAAATCCGGGAAATCATGACTCGGCTTCAAATGCTTCTGCTTGTTCACTGATTTTTGTGATTATCTAGGAAGCGAGTCTGATTTTCCAATTTCTGAAACAATTGACTAGGATAATCAAACAAAAGATAATCACCAAAATAAATGGAAATTGACCCCGAACTTGTGAAAACCGTAATTCTTACAGTATCAACTTTAAAGACAGTGTGTCAGTAAATTTGAACCTATCTGATTTCAATTTCAAAAAATAGAACTTTCTCTCGTTAGTGCAATGAAATTTATGGCTAATCATATCGTTAAATACGCGCGGAATAGCACCGGTTAAAAGTAGCAAAAATCAAAATTTGATTGCGCGCGTGTCCGTGCGACGCGGTCGGAATTGGTGCGACGCGGTCGGAATTGGTGCGACCGCACAATTGTTTAAATGTGGCTACATATTGGCCTTCCCTCACTGATCGAATTGGATCCATTCTCGCATGGGGCCCACTTGCAACATCGGGCATGACGGGAATTAAAATTTTAATTCTCGGATATGTCTCGAAATCGGTATTTTTCATGAAAGCAATGAATAAATTATTTTATTTTCAATAAAAGCGAATTGTTCAAAAAACTGGGCACAATGTATTTAATAACTTTCGAATAAATGCTGGTCATTTAAACTTTGTAAAATAATTAACACAGGTAATGAACGGAACTTTGATTAGCTAATGCTCAGTAATGCCTTTTTTTTGTTCTTCTTTATTTGCCTCCTCACTGCCGGCCAGTTTTGCAATAGTATTATTTTTTAATGCATTATAAGTCAGAGCAGCCTCGGTATGATGTGAAATCGCAGATGGAATTTGAAGCTATAATAAATGAATTTAATGAGGGTAGTTATTGAAAAAGCAAATATTATAATATACCCCGACAACTAATTTTTGGATTTCGTCCATCTGTGAGTTAAGGATATCAAAATGTTCCTTAGCTTCCGAGTACAATTGGTCCGTCTCAGTGGCTGGCAACTCTTGGCAATTTTCCTAAAAATTAAAAAAAAACACGTTGTTATTTGCGTTCAGTTATTTTTCCCACTGAATAATCATCGAATATCGCTATCAGCTTTTCAAGTGAAGTCTTAAAACTTCTCATCGCATCTCTAGCCGTTTTCAATTGTTCGTCTATCATTGCTTTTTTTGCAACATCCACCAATCCGTCAAGATTGAAATTGTTCAGCTCATTCGCGGCTTCGTTGTAATTAAACATTAATTCACTTAAACTTATTTTTGCAACCTTTCTTCTTTTCATTGACAGGATCATAGAATTAATCTAGAAATTTATTTATTTTTATACAAGTTATATATTCCTGAAACACTCACCCCCTTTTTCTGCGTACTGAGATTTTTATCGAACTCATTGAAAACATGCTTCAGGTGTTTCGTGTTTTCAGTACAAATTGCTGTCATATCCCGAATATTGCTGAATCTTTCAGCAGCTATTGCGAGATAATCTGTAAAATTGCATTAGCATTATTTTAGGGTAGGCTTGTCAAAAAAAATCAGAATAGTTGGATTTGCGCAATTTCTACAAAGAACCGTGTGAAAGGAATAATGGTCCAATTTTTAATTTTTTAACATTTTCATCTTCTTCACGACATTCGAAACCCAGTGAAAGAAAAAGAAATAAATTCTCAAAAATTTTTTGTTTGCAAATGCTTTAAATTATCGCGAAAAAGACAAAATGGAATAAGAATCCGAAATTGATAAAGAATATATATTTAAAAAACACTGACTTGTATTATGACGTGCATCTAATTTTGCAGCATCATGATTTGTTTTAATATCAATGATCTCTTTTTGGTAAGCATTTCTCCCTTTAGCATTCGTGATTTCCAGTTCATCCATTTTCTCCACAATCATTCCAGTGTTTTTATGCAAATTATCAACGATTGCTGTAACCTCTTTGTGTTTTCTTTCATTTTCTGCATTTTTTTTGGCTTCAAGATTTGAACGATGGCTCTCTGACTTGTTCACTTCTGCAATTTTTAATTTTTCTATTTTTAATCAGCTCATACATTTTTATCTGTCCACTATTGTCAAGATAAATGTTCTACTGTTGTTTTTCTGTTGTTGATCTGGCGAGTGTGAGACATTTTTCTGAGTTGTGTGCGCTCTAATTCAAACGCGCGCTGTTCAAGAAACATGCACAATATAGCATTTATATATGATCCGTCATCTCTGAATTAGAATTAATACTACCTGTATAGTACTTAACATCTAAAAAAAATACTACGTGGTTGATTTCACCGGTGGTAATTAACTGGCGATCAAAAATTGTTTTTGTCACCCATGTTTTTAAAGAAGGGCTTTACGGCGATAATGATAAATGTAGCTTAGAATGAAAATATACTTCATACTCATTCCAAATCTGTTTTTAAAATTTTCTAAAACCACCTGGAAGCCTCAAAACGCGCCTCAAAACAATGGCCTAGAAAAAGTGTCCCCCTCGCCGAACTTTTCCTATTAGCTCCTTAAAACCCTCCTTTAAACATGAAAAACAGAGCAAAAAGTACAATTTTGCAATTACTTAGTTTCTAAACAAATGCAACACTTCCTATTTTTTCGCATTCTGAAAAAAATTGTAGAAAACAACAAAAAGTACGGTAATAAAAACTAAAATTTAAAAAACGAACATTCATCAGCTTGTTTTTCATGCAAAATTATAACGTTGTTTCATTTTAAATGCAAAAAAAAACAAAAAATAATTAATAAAAATGAATAAATTTAATAGGTGGCCTAGGAAACCTAACGTTCGCGGACTAGAAACACAAGTTCTTCCGCGGTGGCCCTTTTTTCCATGTGGCTCGTTTTTTCTGATTTATTTCTTCTCTGAATTAAAAAAAACATTTTTAAACCCATTTCTAACATGAGTATGATTTTTTTTTGCGTTTTAACTTCATTTATAATCTTCGTAAAGCCCTCCTTCAAATGGTGATTATGAACCGCTTTAGAATAATTACAGAATTAATTAAGGAAACCTCTAAGTACCAATAGAAATGAATTGACATTTGATGTGGGTGTCTAAAATGCACATCAACGTAACCTTATTGTACTATTGACTGATAATTTTGCGTGTGGTTTACCTTCAGAAAGCACTTTTTTGAGTTTGTCAATTTCAGATTCGACATTGTTAACGAAATTCCTAATTTCGTCTCTGAAACTTGTTCTAGTATTATCTCATAAATTCATATAGACTCTCACCGTGGAACATCATCCGCTATTTTTTGTTTGAAGCTCATTAACTGCTCAATTTCTTGTTGGACTTCTTTAAGCATATTTATGTTTCTGAAACTCATAAAATGCATTTTAAATCTGAATAAGACGCAAAATTTACTGTTTTCGAAGTTCTGAGAAATTTGTTGTATTATCAGTGATCGATTGAATTGTCAATTGCCTCGCATTGTTAATTTTCGCTTGAATATTATTCTTGACATTTTTGGCCATTTTATTCAACTGAAAAAAATTAACTTAATATGAAATCACAAATGTTTCCTTCTTGATTACTTCATGTAACGACATCTTGGATGGTTGTCAATATTCGAACCTGAAATTGCTATTTTCTAAAAATAAAATTCTAAAAAAAAGTAAATTGAAACGGTTTCAGACCGATTATTAGAAAAAACTGAACAAGTTTTCAAGATAAAACGTCTTATTTTCAATTCTAGGAATTTTTATAAATTCATAGAGCGAACCAATTAAATACTTGAAGCAGCATCGGAAATTTCGATCATCTGAATGAATAGAATTATAAATCAAACTTTAAAGGAGGGCTTTACGCAGATTATAAATGAAGTTAAAATGCAAAAAAAAATCATACTCATGTTATAAATGGGTTTAAAGATTTTTCTTTTAATTCGTGGAAGAAAAAAAACAGAAAAAACGAGCCACCTAAAAAAAAGGGGGACCGCGGAAGAACTTGTGTTTCTAGTCCGCGAACGTTTGGTTTCCTAGGCCACCTATTACATTTATTCATTTTTTTTTGTTTTTTTTTTGCATTTAAAACGAAACAAGGTTATAATTTTGCATGAAAAACAAGCTGATGAATGTTTTTTTTAAATTTCAGTTTTCACAGCCGTACTTTTTGTTTCTTTCTGATATTTCTTTCAGAATGGGAAAAACTAGTGTTGTATTTGTGTAGAAACTTAATTATTGCAAAATTTTGCATCACTTTTCTCTCTGTTTTTCATTTTAAATGCAAAAAAATAAAAATAAATTTAAAAAATAAATAAAAACGCGCAAATTTAATAGTTGGCCTAGGAAACCAAGCTGTCGTGGACTAGAAGCACAAGTCCGCGGTCCCCCTTTATTTTAAGTGGCTCGTTTTTTCTGTTTTTTTTTCTTCTACGAATTAAAAATTTTTTTTTAAAAACCAATTTATAACATGAGTATGATTTTTTTTTAACGTTTTAATTTCATTTATAATCTGCGTAAAGCCCTCCTTTAATATTATGCTATACAATATAGTCGATCTCTTTCAAAAATGTTTCCAGATCTTTGATCTTTTCGTCATCAAACTCTCCACAATCCCTCTGAATTGAAAGTTTAAAAAAAATATAGAAGAATGAATCTGTATACTCACAGAAGCTGAATTTTTTAAGGAAGTTGTCACTTTTGGAATAACCATCAATGCGATTTTAGTTTCCGAAATCAACTTCTGTAAGAATATTACTATTACTCAATGCCAAACGAACAAATAAATACAAAATTACTCGCCTTTAGTTCTTTAGTGTTTCCGATCAGAAACTTTGGCAAATGCTGTTCAAAGGATCGCAATTGCGTTAAAATACTTTCTTTCTTTCGTTCCAAAGCCTTTGCATTGTCGACAATTACATTTTTCGACTGAAAATTCCTCATATTCTAAGTTTAAAGCATTTTTAAAAATTCACTTTTTCAATGCTCGTCATAACATCTTTATATTGAGTTGAATCGGTTCTTAATAGTGTTGTCATCCGAACCTAGAACCTAGATTTTCTCAAAAGTATAATTTTTGAAAATTACGTCCTCTATTTTCTGTTTTTTCTTCCTTTGTTCCTTCAATACATCGATCTGTAATATCAAACTAATTACATTTTTATGTTGAAGGCTATTTAAAAAAAGTCCATCGAAGCTGTTGTTGTTGCTAAAAGACAATTACGTGGTCCGAAATAGGGGCTCCATATTTCGAAAAATATTCTAGTTCACTACAAAGTTTGGCCACCAAATCCTTATGAAACGTTTCAGTGGCGAGGTTACTTCCTGTTTTCTGAAAAGTCAGTTGTAATTATTGTGGTTTGGTGTCACTATCAGGTCCACCATTATTTTAATGACTTGTTGCGTCTGTTCGTTGCTCTCTCTCATCAACTCGTCGGTATTCTTTTGTTTCTGTAGAACGATTACATTGTTTTTCAATTATTTTGAAATTCATATTGACACCGTTGCAAGAACTTTTGTTTGATTTTAAGTTAGAGATAATTTAAATACACACCCTAAATCACATCCTACTATGAAGTAACGGCCTCAGTCGCGACATACCAAAACCTCCAAAAAAAGATAAATCGATAACGCTTACTTCTTTAAAAATACCAATCTGCCCATTATTCCACCCCTCAATCTGCTTAATCTTTTCTTTTTTTAATTCCTCCTTCTTTCTCTTCAGCTCAGCATCAGCTTTCATTTTTTCGTATCTTCAAAATCAGTAAATTATGCAAACAATTATATTATTACAAAGCTTACCGTAGTTCTCGATCAGTGCCGCATTTCATTTGATCTTGGGTGTCTCTCACTCTAGAATTCTCGAGTTTCGCAATGATTTCATCCATTGTTGAAATTCTGAGAAAAAACAATGAATTTGATGCGTTTAGGATAGAAAATAGAAAGTTAGAAAATAGATCCTGGAATATAAACCAGTAAACAATTGTTTTAAAAATAATATATAGAAGGTGCTTCAATTTAAAGTATTTTACAGCGTTATAATGTTAACTTTGAATAATAACAGTTTCCAATTGTTTAATTTCCTTTTTCAGCTGAATTTTTGATTCGATTATACCTGCAACTCAAAATACTATGAATATTAGGTATCATCTTCAACTCACTTGTTAAGTTCTATGAAGTTCATCCACCAATAATAAACTGGCTGTTGGAATCAAATCAACATGCAAATTATTCATTTCTTTTTGCAAATTTTCCCACTTTTCTGGACCAAAACGCTAAAAAAGGAATCAAATAAATGGATAAGTGTTGTTCGATATATTATTACAAATAAATCATCCATGGCATTTTTGCATCTTAAACATACTTCTTTTGCAATTGATACTTTTTCCTGAATGATTAAAATATTATATATCTTTATATAAAAATATTTTTGAAACCGATTTATTATATTGGTTTCAGAAGAGCGTTTTATACAGATAGTTATCCTTCTCCCGACAAAACTTACAAGTAAAATGTGCATAAATGTGTTGCCAGTAATATGTTTGTTTCTAAATTGAAATTTGGAAAATAATGTGTCCAAAGCAACGATTTTATGGTAAATATCTTCGAGACGCTGGAAAATGGTTTATTAAAGGAGTCTGAAGTTTTTTTTTAAATTGATTGAATAATTGTGCTACTTTAAAATATTTTCTATTGAATATTATTCCAAAACAATTAAGGTTATGTTTTTTTTTTGGAATTATGAGCATCAAGCACGAGAAGTGAACAATTTTAAAAGGACCACTCACGGAGAAGTAGGCGTGCACGCCTTCATTTTTTAGCGTACATCCCGTGGTACACCCATCATGCACGCCCAAAAATGAGAGTGTGCATGTAAACTCCTGCAGGAGTCAAAAAGTGCTTCTTGACAAAAGATACCAAACAATCACAAAAAAAATTGAAGAAGTATTCAAATCGGCATGGTCACTATTTTGAACGAAATTTATTATTAGCAATTTTCTTATCTATATTGTTTGTGCAAATGGAAACTCTAATCTCTGATCTTTTCTCAAAATTGAGAAACCAAATTATTATACTTATTAGGTGGAAACTGATGATATCATGAAATTTTAAGAACAATTCCAAAATCTACTAAAATTTCATCGAGAAGTGATACTATGAAAACCGGAGATCGCTTCGCAAAAATCGATCTTCATCAGACCGGAGTCGAACCAGCATCTGACAGATAACATGTCTGCTGCACTACTATATATTGTGCTACATCTGAGGGAAAAATCGGGAGAGTATGAGTGCACGCCCTCATGGGCGAGAACTTAGCGTGTACTCCAGTCGTTGGGCGAGTCGTCGGCGACTGTCGCCCAGAAATGGGCGAGTCACCAGTGTCGCCCAAAAATCCGCGAGTCGCGCCCATTGGGCGAGAGTGTGCGTTTGTTGCTCATTGGGCGAGGAGTAGGCGTTTGGCGCTTATGTGCAATCACAATGCTCGTAAAGTGCGGTGACTCGATTTTCACTCAGCTAATTGACGATCTCGTATTTTCCCCGTGTGCCGCGGATTTGATTTGCCCACCGCTCCGCATTTATAGCAGAGAACGGTTCGCAGGCTCATTCGGGATGCACTGCTGTGCACCCGCAAGATATTATTTAGAATTGCTGGTTCGACTCCGGTCTGGTGAAAATCGATTTTTGCGAAGCTATCTCCCGAACCCCATTTGAATATTTCAAAGCCATTTCAGTGCGCCAATCGTCGAATTAAAATGAAATCCTTATCTAAATGCTATGAAAACAACAAAAAATGTATACTATAAAACAAATAAAATACCTGATAATCGTTTGAAATAAAATTCACATAATTCCTCCAATTATCTTGTTTTATTTGGTACCAAAGCGAAACAACCTCCGATATACTTCGTCTGGAAATGTTGTATTTTTTTTTCAATTTGTGCGAATGAAAACTCCGATCTCTGATCGTTCTCGCAGACTTTCAAGAAATAAGTGCTTCGAAGATGCATAATTTGTTCCATGCATGAGACACTCTAGACCAAAATGGTATCTTCATTAATTTCAAGATAATTTTCTAATCAATGTAAAAATGAAATCAAAATGAAATCAAAAGACCGTTTCGCCCCCTAAGCTATAACATAATTGTAAGACGAAACAACCAAATATTTGAACCAAGTCAAGAATCTTCATATCTTTCACAATCTTCGTACCTGATAAAAGTTATAACATCTTCCCATTCTTTTTTGATAACTTCTTTTCTTTGCCACTCCTCAACTCTGTCCAAATTGCGCCGCCATTCATTATTCTTTTCCAGCATTTTATTGTCCATGTTTCTTCGCAAGATTATCTAAAATAAATTTACATTTACTTGCAATGTATCCAATGAACACCTGTTGTTGTGCTCCCAAACGATTAATTTCATTAACTCTCGAGGCAGTGGCCACATCCTGAGATCGACAATATTCTTTAACACCATCAAACATTCTCTGTACGTTCGCATCCATCTGATTTTGTTTGAAAACATGTTGCTCTCCAACTTCTCGATTAGTTTCAAGCCTACAAGTTTCAATTGTTGTTCTAACAACTTCCTACACCTCACTTCGAAACGAGATGATCCGTTGATTGTGAATTCGTTGATTTCTAAAAATGGAAAAAAATCGCAACTAAAGAAATTATGTAGATCAAACCTTAACGAGATCCTTGAATTGATCGAATTGCAGTATAAACTCAGAAAACTAAATTATTTTTTTCTGACAAATCTGTTTTGGTTATCCCCCAAATGGAGAGAACATTATTTATGATCTGACAATGAGCTGCTAATTGACTTGGCGCGAAACGCTATAAAATCAGTCATCGAAGGAATTTGTCCCGCCCAACAAACGCGTGCAATAGAGCGAACTTGAAACAGCATGATGAGGAGAAGTGATGTTCTCACGAATCCTAGGAAATATTTCAAACATACACCCTAGGATGCGCGGGGGATAACCAAGCTTTTGGGGGGATAAATACCGTTTTCGAAGCTTTATTTTGGTAGAAAATAATTATTGATAAACCAAGTTGACGTTCTGCTTGCTCCAATATGTAATCGATATTCGAAGAATTATCCTTTACAAACTCTTCCCAACTCTGAAAGCCATTCATTCGAACTCTATGCACTTTTTAAAACATTTCTACCAATTTCCCTGAAATCGCTGATTGCAGGTCTTTTTCAAAATCACTTCTTGGACAAACTTGAAAGCCTACGACCTTTAGAATCTCCTCCAAATTTTGTGCTATTGATCTCAATTCGTTATTTCGATGGCCCTCCTAAAATTCATATTACTCTGAAGACATGCTAGTTCATTACCCCGAAATTCAGAAACTTCAATTGGCGACCGAGCCACCGGATTTCATTTTGATAGTAATTGGCGATACATCCGTATTTTTTCTGTAAATTTTCATATATGAAAATATGACTTTTTTTTTAAATAGAAGAATGCATATTTTATGATTATTTTGATTCAAAAGGCTAATATACGATTTTTTTGTTGTTGATATATATTGAAACTCACTTTTTTCAAAAAATTGTAAAACTCGTTAATAAATATATCAGAAATCAAAAAGTTCGGTTGCGTCGCGTTGTGTTTCGAAACCATAACTGATTGATTCTAATCAGAGTTTATATTCAAAGGAGGAGTCGAAATGGGCGGGGCCGAAATAATTCAAACACTGCAAAATGTTAGAAATTGCTCGTGACTGACAAAACGATGGCTCTTTTTTTCTCTCTTAGAAAGATGATGGAACACTTTGTTGAATGAAATTTTCTCTGAAAGGAAATAATTTTTAAATTTTTTAAAAAGTTATAAAAATCTTGTAAAAGCCTGAAAAATCAAGGAAATGGTGCAATTCAAAGAAAATTACAGGGTGTTCAATAAATGCTACAGGAAGAATATCCTACTGTAGTACAACGAAAAATAAATTTTCTTACAAGAGTTTCATTGATTTCAATTCCCTGATATTATTTCTCATTAATTTTAAAGTTTCATGTGATTAGGGCGCTTTTTAGAGAAATGGTGAAGGAAAAACCAGACCCAATTTCATGTTCGCATGCTCGCAGCTCGCGAGTTTATGTTCGGTCATATTGGCAGCTTCATATTTCTTAGTTCTTATCCAAAAACTAATTAGAAACTTTTTATTTATATTTTAAAAACCTTTTGGAGTTTATTAACGTGCAGTAATAATTTTTAGGGAACTTGGATCACCCTTCACTACCTGATTTTGGATATCGTATGAAAAACTATAAAATTTGCAGTTTTTTGTTGGAAAACAGTAAAAATAGAAAATTATCTAGAATCGTTATATTTATTTTATCATTCTCCCTTAGCTACATTCCATACTGAACAATTAGGGTTCTAGATTAATATTAGCTCATTTTATACAGAAAAGTTAACTTTTTGATGGATCCAAAATTGACAAAAGAAAAAGTAGGTCCCCAAAACTGTGTCTGTGAAAAAATTGTTTCTCATTTTACAAACTTTTAAGTTTAATATATGTTTGAAGTGAGAATCGAACTTTCATTCGACCAATTTTCAGATTCTTATGAAAATTGGGCGGTCAGTAACGTTGAAAAATGTAAGCTGAAACCCGCGAGCAAAGAGGGCTTGAACTCGGTTACAATACGTGACTCCGATTCAAACACAAATGCATGGAGTAGCAAAATTCTCAATAAATTGCATACAAATATATTTGTATTAAAATTATTCCGAGTTTCAAAGAGTTTCGTCTCGTAGTTTTAAAAATAAATGTGTCTGATTCTGAATGGATTCAAAATGTTTCCGGAAACGCTTGCTGCACCAAAAAAGTATTGTAAAAGAATGAAATAATCCGTTTATCAGTGTCAATCAAACCAATTTTTCAACAGAATCAATACAATATTGCTAATTTTATTTTAATAATCTCTGTTTGCTTGCCTTTTTGTTTACATTAATGATGACCAATGAACAACTTGTTTACAATTTTTGGTTAACTGAATAAAGTGAATAACATTCGGCGCAGGGCTGGGGAAACGGCGGCCGCATTTTTGAAAGTGGTTATTCTTTTTTTCGATAGGAGAATGTATTTTTAAGAAAATGCGTTGTAAAACACGAAATTTTTTTAATAAATGCACACATTGTACCGATTTAACCCTTTTTTCAGGGAGTTGGGATGGGAAATCTTCGAAAAATGATTTATTAAAAAATTTTGAACGTTGAAAATGATATTTTGCGTAATGTTGAATAGTTTTCAATGTTTTTCCTTTATTTTCTTTACCTTATTCATTAAAAACTAGTTTCGAAAATCTCGATAAATAAAAAATTTTGCTCGTCAAATTGTGTGCATTCCGCAATTTTGTGATGGTGTGCTTTGCACTGCGGCCGGCCGCGGCTGCCGCAGCCGCGCGGCCGCGTAGTTGTTACTTTATTTCGCGGCCGCGGTCGCGGCTTGTCTCGATTTTCAAACGCCGCGGCGGCCGAAGCCGGCCGCCCCCCAGCCCTGATTCGGCGGCCTTAGTACAGTTTTTGTAAGAATATTATTTTTTGCTCGAAATACATTTTCACAGATTTCTTTCCTGAACTAATCATCGACAAAGAGGTAAACAAGTTCTTAATACATTTTTCTCATCATAAAATTTAAAATTTCAGATAATGTTGGTATGTTAAGCGTTATGGCGCCATACCTAGTACGAAATATGACGGAGGACATGAAATGTAAATTTGTTTTTTCGTGTCATACAAAAGAAATTTCGAAAAAATTTGTTTGCTTCTATAGGTTTTGAAATATCGAGAAGAAGATGAAAATGGAATTGAACCCCAAAATTCAGTAAAGAGTCTCTTTAATGCTGTAGTATGTGGATTCATTTATCAAAAACTTGAAAAATCATCTTCGTTTACTGTAATCCTAATGTAAAATTCCTTTCTTCGTTCATTTTAAAAACTCGATTGACATGAAACATGACAAATTAATTTTTAAATTGTTTTCTACAGTGTCGGCCACCGCTTCACGTGTGTGCAGAGCTTATGTGATGTTGAACAGCCCTCCAAACGCTATCATCAAGAATATTTGAGTTGCCAATAATACACCTTTAATTTTTTCTTGGTCGTCTCTCAAAAATTCTCGGACATCAAAGAAAGCTCATTTTAGGCAACTATTCGAAATAGTTGTTAAAAACATCAAGGCTCTAATAAATTAAGAATAAACCGATTTTTAAAAAACGTCCATATTTTGAAGTTTTTTCGAGTTTCTCCAACTTTTACTTGAGAAAAAAATATGCACATCCTAAATTCTAAAATATCTTGCTTTTTCACTCTCAACAGCCAAATTCTACATTTTAATAACAAAAATAGAAAAAAAAACTATATTTTAGGGATGGCCTAGAAATGCAAGCGGAGGCCTGGGAATTGATGCACCTTAATTGCAAAAAAAAAGGCATTTTGTACATTTCTTTGATTTTTTATTGGTTTTCTTCATTTTTTCCAGGATTTCCGGTTAAAAGCCGATATAAATTCACTTAGTAATTGTTCCTGCTCCCCCTCTTGATACATTGAATTTTTGAATAGGATTTTTGAATTGAGCCAATTTATTTTTTAAAAAAATCACATTATGATAAGCATTTCAAGAAAAAAACATTTTTTGATCTCATAAAAAATTATTGAGGTTCTAAAAAATTGTTGTTTGGAAATTCAAAACAAAAAACTATTGAATTTTGTATTTTCCAAACTTCAAAGTTTTTATACATATATGTGCCAACCAATAAGGCTGCATTGTCATGAACCTACGGACATTAATCTGAAATTATATTTAATCCAATTTTATATTTTAATTTCAAGAAACCTTCATAATGACTTTAGTGGCCTCGTTCAGAATGCCAACTGCTTTTTCAACCTTTTCATCCAAGTTTTCGATTTTCATTTCAACTGGCTCATTTGAATGCGCGCATGTCCGTGCAAGGCGGTCGGGATTGGCGCGAAACACAATGATTTGAATGTTTCTACATATTGGTATTTTTTTTGGACAAATAGGGCTCTTTTTGTTTTTTGTTTTTATAGGCCGTTTGTTTTTCCTAGGCCGCCAAATTTTAGGCTTTTTTCGAGTTTTTCTTCCGATTTTTTTCATTTATTTATTAGTTGTTTACAAATTCTGTTAAATAAACGTGAAAAAACCTCTGTCAAAAAATCAACACGCCACGCGTGAGGGCAATGGGAAGGGATACGTTGCGTTGTCTTATTATCCCTATCCATGCACTATTTCGCAAAATAGAGAAGTTCACGTTTATGAAGCCGAATTTGTGAGACAATAATACCATTTATTTCGTCCCCTATGCCCCCCCCCCCCCCCCCCCCACCCCCGCTTAATAATGAAAAGGTTAATAATTTGCCCAATAATTTTAATTAATAAAATAAAAGCAAAAACATGCCTCGCAAATCTTGGGAATGCCGTTAATTTGCAGGGCATCAACGATCACTACAAAAAGAATCTCTCTCAACTTCAAAATCTGCGTCTCATCAAATTCAACATGGTTGTTCCAGAAGAATAAGCTTGGATCGGGTTTTACAAGCCAGGCGATATTGATACCATCTTTGGCAATGAATTAGACTAGACTTTATCAGGAGGTAAAAGAGTGGAGGGGGGGGGGGGGGGGGGCGAAAGTAGAGATGACATCATTATATTCTCCATTCCGTTGGACTGTGAATGAAATGAAAAGTTATAATGTCTGTCCACCATTTGCAAAAGATTTTAAATAAATTGATTTTAGATTTTTAAAAATTTCGAAAATTTGAATCAATTTTCATTTTCAGGATCGTGTTGGCCTTCGAACAAGGAAAACTTCACTTCCTTGTTCTCGGCGGAGATCACCTTCAAAAGATATTTTGGTCAATGAAATCATCAGAAAATATTTGAAATAATTTTAACATTTATGTATTCTTCAAATAATAAACAATTTTTTCTATTAAAATAAATAAATAAACTTAACAGATGATCAAAACATTTCAAAAAAGTAAGGATCTGAAATATCAGCGTGAAAAATATCGAATAACCAGAATAACTCCTTCACTTTCAATTTTTCAGCAAAGATTTTTTTGAATGCCTTAACAATTTTCATAATTTTGATTAAACGATGCGAGTACATTTTAATCGTGGTTTTGTTGGTATAATAATCATGCATTCGATCAGCAACCTCATCTTTCAGATTCTCGCAGATTTCAGTGATTTCTGGTGTTAACTGAAAATCTGAAATTGTTTATTTTAAATACAGGGTGCCAGTTAAGGCGACACGATTGTAAATTACCGCGTTTTATGGATTTTCATGTGCGCTCCACTGAACAGTGGTCAGGTGTGTGCGCGGAAATTTGAATTTTTGAAGTTTTTTTCAAATTTATTTCGTTTTTGTTCGATTTTCAGCCTTTTTTTAAAGTAAAAACGTCGTTAATTATTTTTAATAAGTGTCAAATTAATTTTTCTTACAGGAACTAACCGGGATCCCTCATAAAATGCGGGAAAAACGTTACTTTTCCCCAATTTTCATCCAAAAATCAAAAATTTCGCTTGAGTTTTGAAAACAGATAGAATATATGTACGTTTGGCAAATAAATTATTATTTCACAGGTATTCTAGTTTATTTTTTTTTTTGAAACCAATGAAACATTTACAGATTTCATGATCACAATTCATCAACGGTCCAAAAAAATCAGTTTTCCACTAAAAAAGTTAAAAAATGATGGCAGTTTTGAAAAAAATGTAAAAAATTCAAATTTTTGTGCTTCCCGCCAAAAAGCGTACGGCGGGAATTTGAAAATAATTTTTTTCATCTTCCGAACGCTGCTATAAAATTTTTATTTTTCGTCGGGATTTCGCATGGATTATACTAGAATGTCGACGAATTTTTCACAATTAAATCCATATGGGGTAAAAATAACTGGCACCCTGTCTTTAATCGATATGAGTTTTGTGTATACCTAACAAATGAATCATACAAAAAGCAGTTTCTTCAATTGATAAATTAATTTCATAAATTGGTCGTCCGACTTCTTCAATATAACGACAGAGAAACGGTTCGAATAAACTGAAAGAATATCTAAAACTGTTTTCACTTGAAATTTGCAATATTTTACTTTGTAAAATACTCATTTGACAATTCTGTAATTGATGAAAAATTCACATAATTCATTCTTTCGCAAGTCCAAGCTGCTGAATCGTTTAGAAGAACTTTCTGAAAATTTAAAGTTAAAACTACATATTCGTTTTTATAAAACATACTTTATTTATTAAAAAGTCTTCTTCAAAAACTTTAGCTGACATTGTAATTCTTTCAAACGTTCGAATTGCACTCCAAGAGGACCGAAAAAGTTGTAATCTATGCTCTTTTTGAAGTGACATCAATCTTTCGGAGGAGTGAAACCATTCAGCAGTTTTGTAAATTCTATCTTTTAGCCATTCAACAACTTCCGGAATTTCAGCACTTTCAATAAACTGAACAGTTTCAAAATTTATCAAATTGATTTAATCAAAATCACCTTTATATCATTTTTGTATTTTTGATCCTTTCGAATATTTTCAAGAGCTGATGTCAATAAGTTCAATTCGTCATTTTTCTCGAAGTTTGAATTGACACTTGAAAATAGACTTTCAATTCTTTCTGTCACGTCAGTGAAGTCAATACTGACGTTTTGTTTCCCTGGTGGTCTTGGAACGAATTTGAAAATAAAATCGGGATTTGTTCGAATATTAGAACTCGATTCTGTGGACAATTTTCGGCTCGAACAAGGTTGTTCATTCAAACTTTGAGGCGAGCTGCTACCGTCCTGAAATGAGAATTGTTAAGATAACTGATATATCCTTTGTACACTATCTCTCTCATCACAAAGAATTCGGATTGAACATGTTGGATCGTATCCAAGTTGCACTTCTGAAAGCAACCAAAATGCGTTGAAATTTCACTAATAATCGTTACTTTCAGGTTTCATTCCAATTTCAGCACATTTAATAAAACGGCAGCGTCGACAGACGGACCTAAACATGAACGTTGGGATTTACGGAGCTAATAAATGTATCTGGGATGAAAATAGACTTCATACCAATTCCAAATCTGTTTTTAAAATTGTCTAAAACCACCTAGAAGCCGAGAAAACGCACCTCAAAACAATGGCCTAGAAAAAGTGTCCACCGGCGATAACTAGTCCGCGGGCATGAGAAATCCAAAAAACAATTTTTTTAAACTCAAATTAAAATGAAAAAACATAAAAGGGGACTAATATAAGCATTCTGTATAAATATTTATCATGCAAAAATCTAGTAGGAAAAAATTCGGCCAGATGGAAACTTTTTCTAGGCCATTTCTAGGTCAACAATTTTTGAAGCTCATTTTCTCGGCTTCTAGGTGCTTTTAGAAATTTTAAAGAACATATTTGGAAAGAGAATGACGTCTATTTTCATTTAAGGTACATGTATTATCTCAGTAAAGTCATCCGTTGAAGATAGTGTAAAGGTTAATAACTACAAAAAAACTTTCTTTTGATCAGTACCTTGGTGAACGTTTTAGAGCCAAACTATATAATATTATAGTGATCTTGTTAAAGTGATCTCATAGATTATACGAAACTAACCTTCCTCGTCCATCTACATTACATGAATTATCACCATTTTTACAATCATATCGAAGATTCAATACCATAGCCCGTCGAAAAAAAGCAGCGCATGCTCGACATGTAATTGCACCAAAATGCATTCCATTCGACTGTTTCCGACAAACTAAACAATGTTGGTCCATCACACAATAACGTTGAATAATTTAAAAAAATTTTTGCAAATCAAAAATTGTTGCGCTGCTTTATATAAGCCGATAGGCGGAAGATCGAGTTGATCTAATTACACTCTGTTCAATTGATGACAATCTTTGATCCGAAACATCTCTAATTTCTCTAATTTCAACCTGTTATATCTGCTTATATAAAATATTTTCCACCTCTACACCAATTGTCATTTCTCGTTTTCTTCGACTTGTCAAATTGTTACTTGAATTTATTTGCAAATCAAAAGTTTGGCGAACAGATACTCTCCTTTTCTATTCTCTTGTTTTATTGTCACCCTCTTCTGTTAGCTGATAGTTCATTTGCAGGAAAATCGGCAGACATATATATAGATTTGTTGAGCTGGTTTAGCGAATTGGAAATTTATAAATATTTAATTGAAATTAAATTCCTACAATTTGTTTAAAAATAATTGGTGAACGAAAACTAACAACAACAAAAAGACATCTCATATTCCAAAGAGACTGCAGACGTATTTACTAATTTATTTTCCTTAATTATTATTTTTTATAATTTCTATTAGCTTTTCGAATCTTGATATTTTGCATGGAGGATACCTAGGGTCCCTCTTAGAAAAAAATATACATAATTTAATTAGCCACGCCCCCTTTGACGTAGAGAAAAAATCAAAGGTTGTCCAAAAATCGAAATTTTTAGTTTCAAAGATAAAGTCAAAATCTCTTCGGGAATGGATTACACGCACATTTTTGAGTATTTTTCATGTTGACACCTAATTTCCAGCTCGTCGGCATCATGCCGAAAATTTGATTTTTCTGAAAAAGCGGTCCAAATTTTCCAGTTTTTCCCATTTTTCGATACGACGAAGTTCTTGGGCCCGACTGGAGATATGGAAATTTTTAATCCTTATGATGTTTATCATCAAATTCCATGTTCATTTAGCGGAATCTCTGTAATATTTTTAGGTGTTCAGGGCAAAATAAGCGAGATTTTGAAAGCAAAGTTTCAAAGGGTCCAAAAATTTCAAAAAAAATTGAAAATTTTAAAATCTCCCCATATTTTCAGAGGGACTCTTACTAATAAATGTTTAGTGAAATATGTAGTTGTGCGGGAGTCTGTGTATATTTCTTTGATTTTTTATTGGTTTTCTTCATTTTTTTCCAGGATTTCTGGTTAAAAACATATATAAATTCACTAACTAGGGAAGTCATTTGAAGTTTACCCAAACAATCGGTCGAAATGAGGTTTAAATCGACGGTGAAGATCAGAACTATGAGTTCTGAAAAAATTAGAGTACAATACGAAGGTATGCCTGACATGCTCCTGTGACGTCACGTATGCGTGTAGGATATCGGGTGTGTTTATGGGGTGCAGACTGAAGTTGACAAGCTTGAATAACTGGAACTCGTGAACGACTCAACCAAATTTAAAGTTTTATAGCTCATTTTGAAGCTAATCAAAAATTCTATGGAACTATAATAAAAATTATTAAAAATGATGAGAAACTTAATAAAAAAACTTTAAAAAACTGAAAAATTACAAACCTCGATAAAACTAACTTTTATCGACTAAGAATTACTTCGAAAGTATTTTTTTCTAATTCCTTGGAAAAAAAATACACACGAAATGTTTAAAAGAAATAATACTTCGCGTCCATCTAAGTCTGATTTTTCAGTTTTTTAACGATTATTATTAAGTGTCTTATCATTTTTAATAATTTTCTATAATAGTTTAATCTCATTTTTTATTGTCTTTAAAAAGAGCTATAAGACTTTTAAATCACATTTTTTATTGGCTTCAAAATGAGCTATAAAACTTTAAATTTGGTTGAGTCGTTCACGAGTTACAGTTATTCAAGCTTGTCAACTTCAGTCTGCACCCCATACACACACCACATATCCTACACGCATAGGTGACGTCACATGAGCATATCTCAGGCATACCTTCGTATTGTACTCTAATTTTTTCAGAACTCATCGTTCTGATCTTCACCGTTCATTTAAACCTCATTTCGACCGATTGTTTGGGTAAACTTCAAATGACTTCCCTAGTAATTGTTCCTGCTCCCCCCCTCTTGAGACACTGCATTTCTGAGTTGAATTTTTGAATTGAGCCAATTTATTTTTGGAAAAATCACATTATTTAATGATAAGCAGTCGGAAAAAAACAGTTTTTGATCTCATAAACAATTATTAAGGTTCAAAAAAGTTGGAAACCCAATAAAACATAATACTATTGAATTTCGTATTTTCCAAATTCCAAAGCTTTTACATCGGTCCCAACCAATAAGGCTGCATTGTCATGAACCTGCGGACATTAATCTGAAATTATATTTAATTCAATTTTATCATTTTAATTTCAAGAAACCTTCATAACGACTTTAGTGGCCTCGTTCAGAATGTCAAATGCTTTTTCAACCTTTTCATCCAAGTTTTCGATTTTCATTTCAACTGGCTCATCGGATGTTTCATGTCGATACCAATTCTGGATTTTCAAGTCGAAAAATATATAAAAAGTGTTAGATATCTACCTGATAAAGGGATATTTCAAAGTTAATATCATCAAAAAGATTGTAGATTTGTCGAATTCCATTGATTAAAGAGTTGAGATTTTTCTATAATTTAAAGGCTATTTTATTTTTTTAAATGAATAAAAATAAATAAATATTTACAAACCTCAATATCGTTCAAATCTTTTTCATCTAAAAGATCAATCTGGAGTGTTTCTCGATGCTGATAAAGTTCATGAATCAATCTCAGTATGAGAATAAAGTTAGGTGTAGTAATGAGAAGCTTCTTTCGACGGATTACTTCAAGACAATCTGTTATCTGAAAATATAGGAAATTTTGAGAATTTTAATGTTCTAGAACCTTCTGACGCTCGCCGTAAATCCGTTTATACAATGCCCAAAAACTCCCAACAAAAATATCAACCGATGCGACCGACAAGTTGTAGTACTGGGTTTTGAATTGGTTTAGTTCTGCGAACATAACTCGTTTTTGTGGATTTTCTTCGTTTTGCTGAAGATTCTGGACTTCTGAAATGTCACAGTTTTCCTCGTCATCATCTAGGAATGTAACGATTACCATTCTGTAAATGAGATCATTATTAGGTTCGAAAATACTTAAATTAGGTAGGTAATAAATCAGTAGAAAACTGATAAATTCTATGAAAAAATATATAAAATTCTTCAAAATTAGTTTATCTTCAAAAACAGAAATTTTGTGAAATTTAGAACATGATATCAGCATAATTGGACCAATTTTGACGGTAGATGCGAGGAAAATTAAGCTGAAAATTGTGATTTCTTGAATTAAAAATGAATAATAACCTGAACAATAATTATTCGAAGCTCTAGCATGATATTAACTAGGTTTTCAAAGTTGTCCTTTGCTTCTTGAACATTTTTCGTATTGTTGTTTAACTGCAAACAACGTAACTCCTTCCTAAAATACACGATCTAAACAAATATCATACCTTGTAATCATAGAATATTCTTTCCAAGTCTTTCAATCCAAATTTGAAACTTCTCATCAACTGCCGAACATTTTTAATCCGATCATCAGTTGTTTCGTCTTCAAAGTTCTCCAATCCCTCGATAACGACGTCTAAGATTTGTGAAAGGTTCTTGAAATCCAGTTCGATTACATGTCCTCTTCTCATTTTCATTATTCCTGAATTAATCTGAAAACTCTGGCTTTGCTTTCGGATTATATAATCAAGGCTCGCTCATTTGTTTACCTCAATTTTGTCCGCAGAAAACTGTTCATCAAGAGCAAAGAACTTTATTTTGAAATATTTCAATGCATCTCGAATGTTTGGTTTTCCGTCACTAGGTATGGCGCCATCCCACTTACCCACGCTATCTGAAATTTTTAATTTTATGATGAGGAATATTTATGAAGAGCTTGTTTACCTTTTTGTCGATGATTCATCTATTAGTTCAGGGAATAAATCTGCGAAAATGCATTTCAAGCAAAAAATAAATCAATAGGATGAATTAAAGATATTGAAACGGTGTTTTAGCCGATTTTCCAGAGTATTTTTTTTTCAAAAAAAAAAAAAGTTTTTAAATGAAAAAGAGGTTCATAATTCAGAAACGGCTTAGTATAGAAACATATATTAAAGTTTGTCATAAATAATACATCCAAAAAATAAGAATATATTGAATAATGATGAAAGTCGTCGCATATTGCTCGCAATCGATAACGGAGCATTTAGATTTCCTGAATAAAAAAAAATAACCTGCTCATTGAAGCTCTCCGGGATGAACGATGGGTGAGCTCTTTGAAGTAGGTCGAATTTAAATATAGTATAACAGACTCAGGGAATTTTTCGCGGCTCCGCGCATACAAAAGTAGCGGATCCTCCACTTTTCTATGCGCAGATCCGCCATTTCAATAATAACTAGGTGAAATGGCGGACCAGCGCATAGAAAGTGACGGATCCGCTACTTTTGTAAGCGCGGATACGCGAAAAATTTCCTGAGGATCGTATTTAAATCTGGTTTGGTGTCGCGCGACTGCGGCAGAGTTTAAGTGGGCGGTGTCTTGAGTGCAGTTAGTGCACCATTTTTTTTTATTTCAACCTAATTAATCCTTTTTTCTGGATATCAAAGAAAATAATACAATTTTCAAAGTTTTTGTTCAAGTTCCAACGAAAATGAATGTTATTTCGATCCTCAGCCTAAATTTGGAACCTAATCCGAGTTTCAAATCGGCTTTTCCAGCGAATCGGCAATTTCTAGTGTCAAAATCGAAAAAACAAGCCAAAGAATATGTTTTCTGCCGAAAACTAGAAAATAATCGGTCTTTTGGGTGAAAATCAAGATTAATAACTCTATGCTATGTGCTACTTGCACATAGACTCCGCCCACAAAAGCCTGCCGCAATTTCAAGTCCGTGCCGAACGTGTGTATACACTTTTACACGTGATGAATATCAAACAATTATCCTAACCATCGTTTTCAAATTGAATATATTTTCGGGAGCACCCGATTATTTTTATTACCCACGAAAACTTACAATATTTGACATTTGGTTAATGAGAATCTGAAGCAATTCTTTCTTCTCGGCATCGAAATCTGAATCATTCTAAAAAATGGTGAATTTGAAAAACTTTGAAAATTAACAAACTTTTGCGGAATCTTGCAAACTGTTGACAATCTCTGAGAGCGAATTCAATTTAATTTTTGTTTGGTCCATAATTTCCTGAAAATGTATATATATATAGAAAATATCCAAAAATATTATATAATATTTTTACCTTCATGTTTTCCCTTGAAAATCGAAAGATATTCCTCTCAAAATCGTTAAAATAACGCAAAATGTTTGATTTTGATTGCTCCAAAGATTCAATCTCGTGCACAACTCCATTCGAATGCTGAAAATAATGCAAAAATTATATTTTTTAGAAGTATATATATATTTATAAGCAACATTTATGATTGATTCTTGCGTTTGTTTCCATTCTCCTTGATCTACCTTGCAAATTTGCGCAACCTCTTGAAGTTTTTTCATCTTTTCCCGAGAATTTACTAACTGATCGAGCTGTAATTTTTCGTTGAGTAAAAATAAATAAATTGCATATTTCATACTTCATGTATAACATTTGTGCCATATTTCACAAAGTTTAAATACTGAGAGTTGAGCAAAGCTCTCAAGTTATTTTGAAATTTTTCGTTATCAGTTTGCTGCTCAAATCTCTGAAAAAGGGTTGGTTTTTTTTGTCAAAAAAATTGCGTTTTTGCTCACCATTTTCTTCAGCATTCCCTTAATATAACTGGCTGCTAGTTCATCTTGAGAAGTAACAAATTGAAGCTGAAATACAATTGTTTAAAAAATGTTGATATCTGAAAAAATATACCTCATCAGAACTCATGTCTCGACGGCGGTAAAAAGTGAAAAATAAAGGTACAATCTAAAAAAAATTAGAATTTTCAAATGTGTAGCAGATGATTGGTAAAGAAAATGCGTTGACGATAAACACACACAGAGGCGGGGAAGGAAATATTTTAAACTTAGCAAGAGATTGAAATTTTCCAGTGATAAGAATTGTTTTGTATGTTTTGTGACATGATCAATAGCGTACAGAGAAAATAATAGAGCAGTTTTTTGAGAAGATAAATTAATTTTTTTTTTTAATTTGCAATTTTTATGCACATTTAAAAATTTTGCAGTTTACATTATAAAGTGCTGAGCATTAAAGTTTGATTAATCATATCTCCAGATTGGCACACAGGATTTCAATGATCTTGATACCATTAGATAGAGATTTTTTCGTAGATTCTAAAACATTTGAAATTTTGAAATTTCGTGAGTTTTTCGTGTAGTTATGCTCAATTAAAATTTCGAAAATTGGAGTTGTAAAAAAAGAGTTTTCAAAATAAAAAATACTCAATTTTGGACGAAATTCATAGGTATTGGTATAAATGGATAGGTATTCTTTTAAGATATCAAAAACATTTGAAATTTTGAAATTTCATCGAGATAAACAATTTTTATGCACATTTAAAAATTTTGCAGTTTACATGATAAAGTGCTGATCATTAAAGTTTGATTAATAATATCTCAAGAATGACACACAGGATTTAATGATTTTGATACCATTCGATAGAGATTTTTTCGTAGATTCTAAAACGTTTGAAATTTTGAAATTTCATTAATTTTTCGTGTAGTTATGCTCAATTAAAATTTCGAAAATTGGTGTTGTCAAAAAAAGTTTTCAAAATAAAAAAATACTCAATTTTGGACGAAATTCATAAATATTGGTATCACTGGATAGGTAATTTTTTGTAGATATCAAAAACATTTTAAATTTTGAAATTTCATCGAGTTAAACAATTTTTATGCACATTTAAAAATTTTGCAGTTTACATTATAAAGTGCTGAGCATTAAAGTTTGATTAATCATATCTCAAGAATGACACACAGAATTTCAATGATTTTGATACTATTCGATAGAGCTTTCGTTGTAGATTCTAAAACATTTGAAATTTTGAAATTTCATGAATTTTTCGTGTAGTTATGCTCAATTAAAATTTCGAAAAAATCATCGAGTTAAACAATTTTTATGCACATTTAAAAATTTTGCAGTTTACATTATAAAGTGCTGAGCATTAAAGTTTGATTAATCATATCTCAAGAATGACACACAGAATTTCAATGATTTTGATACTATTCGATAGAGCTTTCGTTGTAGATTCTAAAACATTTGAAATTTTGAAATTTCATGAATTTTTCGTGTAGTTATGCTCAATTAAAATTTCGAAAATTGGTGTTGTCAAAAAAAGTTTTCAAAATAAAAAAATACTCAATTTTGGACGAAATTCATAAATATTGGTATCACTGGATAGGTAATTTTTTGTAGATATCAAAAACATTTTAAATTTTGAAATTTCATCGAGTTAAACAATTTTTATGCACATTTAAAAATTTTGCAGTTTACATTATAAAGTGCTGAGCATTAAAGTTTGATTAATCATATCTCAAGAATGACACACAGAATTTCAATGATTTTGATACTATTCGATAGAGCTTTCGTTGTAGATTCTAAAACATTTGAAATTTTGAAATTTCATGAATTTTTCGTGTAGTTATGCTCAATTAAAATTTCGAAAAAATCATCGAGTTAAACAATTTTTATGCACATTTAAAAATTTTGCAGTTTACATTATAAAGTGCTGAGCATTAAAGTTTGATTAATCATATCTCAAGAATGACACACAGAATTTCAATGATTTTGATACTATTCGATAGAGCTTTCGTTGTAGATTCTAAAACATTTGAAATTTTGAAATTTCATGAATTTTTCGTGTAGTTATGCTCAATTAAAATTTCGAAAAAATCATCGAGTTAAACAATTTTTATGCACATTTAAAAATTTTGCAGTTTACATTATAAAGTGTTGGACTCGCAGACCCAAAAAGTTGAAAGGAAGACTGTACGCAAATTGTAAATGTTGTTCAATCGGATCGAAATTCAATTTATCATACCTAAATGATAGTGAAAAAATCGCAAAAAAATAGATTTGCAAAAAAATGGACACACGGAATTGAACTTTGGTCTCAAAAATCACCAACTTGAGCTTACTCGCGCTCAGAAGTTCGATTCCGTGTGCCCATTTTTTGCACTTCTAGTTTCTTTCACTGTTTTTTCTGTATATAAAATTGGATTTTAGATCGATTTAATAACATTTACAAAATGATTACAGTACTCTTTTAAAGACAGTGTTTCAGTTAATTTGACCCTACCTGATTTCAATTTCAAAAATTAGAGTGTTATCTCATTAGTACAATGAAATTTATACGAAAAAATATTGATAAATAAAAATTGAATGTACGCCGGATCGTTTAATCGACTCAGAATCACCTATTATTAACGGAATCAACAAAAAAATTCAGTTCAAAAGCTTAATTTTGAGCAAAACGGTCCCTCAAAAACCCAAAAACGGGTGGTGGCACCTCCCGTTTTGCACTGACACCGCCTGTTTTCGGCACTTTTCCGGGAGCTGTTTTGCACCCACGGGCGCCCGAAAAAAAATTTTTTTGACAAATTCATTAATAATAGGCGTTTCTGAATAGATTAAAACAAAAATTGAAAATCAATAAACAAACACTTTAACTTCGACCGTATTAACTGATAAACTCCATTTAAGCCAAAGTTGTTCGTTTCCGGATGTTTTTATGTTTCTCGCATATATATATTTTTATTTTATTTTATCATCGTTGTCTTATTTTTAAGAAGTAAAAACATGCTTAAGTCCTACAGGCATAATACAAATATTTCTCTCCAATCAATACATATTGTTGATTTCAAAATTTTATCAGTTTTGTTTACATTAAACAATTCCATGAATAACTGCTTTTTTGTTAGAAAAGAAATCAATTTCGACGTTTTTTTCCATAAAAGTTAATATACTTTATTAGATATGTTTTTTTAAAAATCAAAGTCGTGTAATTGAAAGCTTTCAGTGCTATCAATTAAAACATCCGATTCCATTAGAGATGCAGAAAGTACAAATATTTTTGAGAACACACTATTTATTGAATAATTTAAGTATAATATTTATGAAAAAAAACGTTGAAATCAGACAAGAAAAACATACATTTTTTGGTCATGTACAATGTGTACGTACTGGCAGCAGACTGCTTAACTTGCAATCTCTTCTGACTGGAATGAGAGTTCAGAAACAACAGGATGAAGAAATAAAAAAACGAGAAACAATGGTTATAACTTTCTATGCAATTGGTTGAAATTGATGTTTTTGTTGTTTCATCTGCTTCTGATCGGCCGCATCGGCGACAGCCTTCTCGAAAAGTCGCCCGAGTTGCTCGTTCATTGGTCCTGAAAATTATAGGATGTGAGGTTTTCGGAGAAAACGTGCTGAAAACAAAGATTTTGGAGTGCAATGGATTCATGCAAGAAGCTGGGTCAGTTTATGTCCTGACTAAATTTCGAACGTTTTCTTGCTTTTAAAATTAGTGGTACACTCTCTTTAATTCTTGAAAGTTATTTTTATAGTGAACCAATTGATAAAATCAGCAATTCTGACTTCAAAATGTTATTTTTGCAACTAGGCTCTACTTTTTTGAAACTAAATAGGGTTAGCATTAAGTGGTGCACTACCTTTAAGTAGAAGCTACTGCTCAAGGGCATAATAAAACTCAATTTTAAAAAAAAGTTAATACTGAAGGAAAATCATGTTAGAAAAAAAAATGAGGAAAATTATAATAAACCATTCGGTGCAAAGGTTGGATGGTGCAAGTGTCTATAAGGAATTTGTGCAGGTGGCGGCGGCACACCTCCCGGTCCGTAGCTGAATTTCTGAACGGAATTCTCAGCACTCTGCCGAACCACCTTCATGCCGCGATCAACGCCTGAAACACTTGTTAAAAAGCGGTGAGTGGTGATGATGGGAAACATTTTCAACGTTGAATATATGTATAACAAAAAATTAAGTGACCTTTTGCGCTCGTACCTGTCCTCAACTGTTGCCATGTGTTTTTCAATTGATTTCCCATTAGTCGAACATCTTGATCGATTCCGGCCTCGTCAAGACTGGCCTGAAAATTGGCGAATTTTTAGAGTTCTGAATATTTTTAAGGTTTTACCTTAAACTTTGCAACCACGTCTTTAATAGCGGCAAGGAGTTCAGTATTTGGCTGAAAATTGTAGGTTATTAAGTGCAAGTGATTTTACTAGATTTGTTTTCATTCCAAAGGGGAATTCATCTTGCATGTATTTATTTACTTGTTTGTTTCATGTTTGTTTTTAAAATTTTCCATTCTCACGATAATTAGATGTTAATAAGAAGGATTAAACAGGCACTTACACCTTCGAACGCCCTTCGCACTCCCATTGCAAAAATGTCAGTTTGTTTCTGGAAAATGTTATAAACCCAAATAAATGAGAAAAAATCATAAAAAGAACCCAATCACCAAAATCCCCGCTAAAACATAAAGATAGATTAGAAGGCCCACCAAAAGATATTCGAGAAGTTGCAAGCCCTTCGGGCCTGAATAAACTGTTGGTACTTGGTCTGTGGTGTTGGTTGCATTGATGTTGTCTTCAGGTTCGGGTTTCTTGAAACGCAATGGTTTCCATTTGTGTCCGGCGACAATTTGCGGCCTGAATGGACCGATTGTCGATTTGCGTCGTTCGTCGAACGGGTTTCGTTCGTTTGCGCTGGCTGAATGCCGGCAAATATACCTCAATGGTCCGGCGGTCGTCGTTGATTCCGTTGTTGTTGTTGTTGTTGTGGCTTCTGTTGTTGTTGTTGCTTCCGTTGCTTCCTCCGTTCTTGATGAATCTTCTGTTGTAGATGTTTCTGTTGATGTTGTCGGCTCTTCGGTTGTTGTTGTGATTTCCTCAAGCTCCTCAATTTTTGGCTCTTCTGTTGTTGATGTCGTGGTTACTGGTTCCTCTGTAGTTTCATTAATGATAGCTTCAAGAGTAGTTGGCTCCGTAGTTGTAGTAGAAGCTTCAGTTGTTGTAGCGACTCCAACAGTGGTTTCATTTCTAGCAGTAACCTTTTTCCACATTCTCCATCCTTTGCGAGTAGCATACGGTTTGAAAGTGGCTCTCGGTCTAACAGTCGGCTTGGCAGTGATCCGACGAATCACCGTGCTAATCTTTGAACTTTTCGGAGCTACAGTAGTACTCGAAGGTTCAGCGGTGGTTCTTCTCTTTGGAATAATCGTCGAGTAGATGCTTTTAAGAGACTTTGGCATTTTTTTAGTGGTAGTAGAAGGGGTAGTAGAAAGGGTAGTAGTAGAAGAAGCGATAGTTGATGATGGAGTCATTGGTGTAGTAGATGCCAAAATTCTCCCGATTTTTGTCGTCCATTGACGGCGTTTGAGTAAAAGTTTATGGTAGCGTTTGAGCGCCGAGTCGTTCGGCACCTAAATGGAGAAGAATTGAAATTTTCGAAATAAAAAGAATAATTGTTTTATCGAAGAATCGGTTGAAGAACGACAACACTTTAAAGACAACCTTTTTCTGGCACATTGTCTTTAAGCTGAAATCATCCAAAAAACCCAATTCTCCGAAAAAACAGAAGCATTTGTTAAAGCTGAAAAAGCATTGTATTAGGTGCGATAGAAGAAGAAAAGCAGTCCCCAAAAATGAACCCATTTCACAATTATTTTCATCATGTTTCGTGTCGTTTTTTGTCAAAAGTTGTGCGATTTGTGTAGTTTGGAAATGCGTTGAAACACAAAACATAATGAAAACCAATTTATCAGAGAATGTAAAACGAAAAATAAACAAAATTATGAGAGATTATTCCTGATAAATTGTTTTGTGATGGATAGTAAAAAAGTCACCGGAAATAAAAATAGAGAACAAAACAAAAATGTTAATTTTTACCGTAATTTCATTTTTTTTTTCAAATATTGAATACTGTAGGGATCACCGGTTGAATATGTCTTGTGGTCTTTTCATGGAAAATACTAATTAATATTAAAAATTAATACTTATCTTTTAAATCTTAATGATAATAATGATAACGGCTAAGAAAGATGTTCTTAACAGTAGACCAGTCTAAAAATTGGTTAAAATAATAAACAGCTTTCATTTGGTCATAAAGCTTATCAATTTGTTGTTTAGTTTCTGAAATCGGAGTCATCGCTAATAACTTCTTAACACCGCGAAGTTCCGGTGCAACAGTGGTTCTAACCACATTATAAGGGCTGACTCGCTGACTAGTATACCAGACAATTCTACCGGGGTGATAATGATGAAATGGTCTAGTGCGTGATGAGAATGGTGTCGTTTGTGTTGAAGTAAACGGTGTATGCGAGTGGTGCTGATGACGCAGAAAATCTGCGCGACTCACATCTGATCCTCCGGCGACTCCGGCGGATGGTGGATAACGGCGACCGGCTTGAAGATTGCTCAATGAGGCGCCAGCAGTGAGGGCATTCAGGTTTTCGTATGGTTGACGGTTTTGGTAGCTTGGGTAGCTGAAAATTGAAATAATAAATGATAATATTAATATTAATAGTTATTCGCTGATAAATTAAAAATGTCATTTTCTAAAGTCTAATTTTGAAAATATATGTGTTTTTTTTTGAAATCAATGAAGACTCATGAACTTAAAGACAGAGTGATATGTTTTGTGAATACTACAGTTTCCTGATTATATTTTAGAATTTAGATAAGGATTTCCTTTTAATTCGACGATTGGCGCATTTAAATGGCTTTGAAGTATTCAAATGAGGTCCGGGAGATAGCTTAGCAAAACTCGATCTTCACCAGACCGGAATCGAACCAACATCTGACAGATTACATGTCTGCTGCACTACCATGCTGCTGCACTACCATGCTCAACTCCGGTCTGGTGAAGATCGATTTTTGCGAAGCTACATATGTATCCTCCGAACCTCATTTGATTATATTTTTTATAAAAATAAATGAAGTCATCAAAATGCATTTTCGAAATTAAAAATATTTTGTGGAATATGAAAATTTAATATTTTTGTGTAATATTTATTGAAAAATAACGCATAGAAGTCTGCTCTTGAAATTTTTTTAAAGCCTCATCATTTCATGCTCTACATTATGAGCCTAGCGATTTGTAATTACTACAATGACCTATTGAAAAATTGTTTGGAGGTATTTACATACATCCATCCATTCACTGTTTTATTATAAAAAAATCTTAGGGCCAAATTCATGAGCCAACTTCTAAACAAATGTGGTAATTTCAAATTAGAAACATGCTCAAATTTGGCACACCGGTTCAAAATGTGGTAAAAGAGACAAAAATAAATTCTTTGAATAAGTGCACTGATTTTTTATGGCAAATTCCAATTTCACTCACTTTGCATATTGATTCGTTTGAATTCCAGGTCTCTCATAACTTGGCTGTTCTCGTCTAGACTCGTACGTCGGCTCAACACGCTCATAATACGATGGAGCAGCTTGTGGAATTTGATTGACTCTGGCCGCAGTGTTCACTGGTTTCGACATCTGATACCATGCTGGGATTTGATCAACACTATCTGGTTGCGCAGCTTGTACAACTGCTTGACGCTGTTGTTGCTGTTGTTGCGATGATGCTGGGTATTGCGCATAGTTGAGACCGGTGAGTACGGTTAGGAAGAAGAGTGATCTGAAAAAATAAATTCAATTATAATCTTTGTTTTCCATTCGAAATTTTTCTGTCAAAAATTTGCATGACATGTTCCAAAAGTATTCAAAATTCAAGAACAACACGACGAACACTTGAAAAAGCACACTCACACACATTTGTACATGTTTCTTGAGCGCGCGAAAGCAAGTCAAGTGCTTTTTTTTGCGTAAATCTTCATAATCGTGTCATGTTATGCTCCTCGACTGGTCAAAGTGTGTTGTTATCTTTTTGTCTTGTTTTCAAATCAGTGGAATTGAAATTTCGAAAAAAAAGGAAAACGCGCATGGGCTCTTTAGAATAGTGTATTTTAAAAATAGAATATAGTTCGGCAAAAAGGGAGGGGGGGGGGGGGGGGGGTGCTCTTGAAGTGTTTAGAAAAAAAAACATAATAAAACTAAGGAAATATAAATTTGGAAAACGTTATTAGAATTACTGACATATGATAAAGTGGAATCTCTAAAATTCTAAAAAATATATATCTAAAAAAATTCAGACTATGGATGCAATTCCTTTAAAGGCAGCTGATCACTTAACACGATCCAAATTCAAGGTAAAAAAAATCAAAATTCGAATGGGAGCCCAGGTGGTCGCAAGAACAATACCAATATGTGAGCCACATTCAAACAATTGTGTTTCGCGCCACTTCCGACCGCGTTGCACGGACACCGACCGCGTCGCACGGACACGCGCGTTTAATTTTTCAACTTTGTACCGCTATGATGCATGTATTTATCGGTGTGATTTCGCATAAATTGTATTGTACTAATGAGAGAACGCTCTAATTTTTGAAGCTAAGATCAGGTAGGGTCAAAGTAACTGAACAACTGTCTTTAACTTGGTTATTGTATTTTCAGTATTGCGCGGGTTTTAGACACTGGAATTTTTTTAAATGTATATTCCTCTTATTTTGCAATACTATTTTTTTGCTCTGCGTTCCTACTAAAAAAAGGTTCTCAAACATCCAAGTACGCATAGAACAAGTTATCTACAAAAGAACGCTGTCAGCTCGGATCAAGCGCTTCAGATGAGAATGAGCTCTTTGAGCACGACCAGGGAGAAGGAGCTCATTGCGCACAGCCACGAAACTATAAGCCTGGTTTCTATTTTACACAAGTCATAGATTCTAAAAATTGTCAAAATTTCGACATTGACGAGCTTTATAATTCACCTTATTAATGGATAAAACGTCAAGTCAAATTTTGGAAAATTTTCAGAATTTTGGACGACGCTATAACTTTCTGCTTTGAGCACACATTAGCACCTGATTAAAACCGGAAATTCACCGATTCCTTGCCTTCTGGCCAAAATCTTTCTATTGAATTAGGCATCATCTAAACCGCTTGACTAGAGCTTTCAATTTTTTATAAATTCTCGTGTATACTCCTTATCGGGAGATACCGATAATATATTAAAAAAATTGTTCTACTAAAAAAATAAAAATAAAAAATTTATTTTTTTTTAGTTAGAAAGTGAAATTTCAAATGGAGTTTCTAAATTATCTTTAAAAAAGTATGTTTTTTTATCAAAAAGGAATTTATAAAGGCGTTTAGAGTTTTTTTTTTCAAATAAATACCTTTTGATTGATTAGAACCCATTAAATTAATTATTTTATAATTTGGAAAGCTAGAGCATAACTCAATGGTGCCAAATATTTTACACTAACCTGTACATATTGAATCCTCCAGATATTCTTCTAATTATTGGCTGATTCCCTCTAAACGGTGACTGATTGGTGGCAACTAAAACTCGTGAATAAATGAGTGTGAACTCTTCGATACAAGAAGGAAAAAACAAAAGTTTTGTGAGAAGAATAAGAAGCTAAGAGAATAAAACAAAAATAGTCGAAAAGAGGCGGGTCAACTGACCCGCTTTAGTTCAAAAATGTGTTGTTGTGCCCTCCAACGCCCCAAGACATTAGGAAGAAAAAATGAAGAAGAACAGTATTGGTCAAATGTGCAAGATAAGGTGAAAGCACTTGAGAGATTTGGCCATCTCCTAACCGCTTTTGTAGGAATCGCCGCCCGGACGGCCGCCGGCGCTCAACCCGTTGTTCCGGCAGACGCGGAGACGCAGAGAGAAAAGAGCTCGTCGTGAGCTATGGGAGGGGTAGCTCGGGCGTCGGGAGGTACAGTTCAACGGAATTGAACTGTTTTGGGAAGGAGAAAAAAAACCTCGGCGCGTAACATCTTAGTTTATGTGGAACGTTTGCGTTTCGGTTTTTCGAGAATTTGAACGCAGGAAAAAATGACTGCTTTTACAATAGTTTTCCATTGGAGTGCAAAAGGGGGGATTGGTTATTTTGAAGTTAAACGGTTTATAAAAGGGAACAAAGAAAAATAATTTAGTATGATTATTTTGAAAATATCAGTTAATTTTCAGTTTCTATAGGTCAGCGACAAATGAAAATTCCGAAAAATATTTTGTTTTTTTTCACTGTGAACTGAAAAAGCTTGTGATTTGCGGCACTTTCTCAAATTTCTTCAGAATGGATATCAACAACTTCGATTTATAGCTACAGTACATAGTTGCTAAAATAAGAACTGGGCATGCGATCTATTAAAGGTTCAATCAAAATTCAAAAAAAAAGGTTCTCTCGGCCATGTTTTGCAACGAAAACCCCCTGGATCGGGCAAACGATACCACGCTTGGTTGGAACCAAAAATGCTTAAAATATTCAATTTAATTTAAAATTACATCTGATAATGTCACGAAGGCATAGTGAAAATTGAAGTATGACAAATTGAAGTATAATTTCTAATTTTTGATACCTTTTAAAGACAGTGGGCCAGTTAATTTAACCCTACCAGATTTCAATTTAAAAAATTAGAGCGTTCTCTTATTAGTATAATGCAATTCATGCGAAATCATACCGATAAATACAAGCTTCATAGCAGCGGTCCAAAGTTCAAAATTTGAATGCGCCCGTGTCCGTGCAACGCTGTCGGAATTGGCGCGAAACACGATTATTTCAATGAGGTTACATACTGGTATTGTTCTTTGGACCACATGGGCTCCCATTCAAATTTTGATTTTTTGCCTTGAATTTGGATTTTGTTAGCTGACCAGCTGCCTTTAACGCCCAGGGAGAAATTTATGAATAAATATTTATGCAATTATGACTTATTTTGAAAGTGATATTGTAGTCTGAGGACCATTTTTAGATTTTCAATTTTTTCAATTTTTTTGAAATTCCAATTTTTCCAGTTTTGAACGAAGTTCAACTTGTATATTTTAATCTTTATTTGCCTCAGTCGTTTAAAAAATTCGGTTTTGCAAGGTCAAAAAATTTGAAAAAGAGGGTATAAAGTTTTAAAAAATAGCCCTAAAAACTTTCAATTTATTGCGTTTCCCGCCAAATTTTGGAAACGTCGTCTTTAAGCGAAGTTTTTGTGCATCTTATTTTTAGAGATTTTATGTATTGTTGAACTTTTTTTTGAATTTCTTGTTGGAGTGTTCGTTCCCCCCCCCCCCCCCCCAGGAGATTTTCAAAATCCGTTTTTAAAATTATGGCTCTTTGAAAAAAGCATACTGTAATAATGTCGCAAATCAAGCATACTTGAAACACATGTTTATTTTCGTCCGACGTTCTTAAAATATTTCGTTGTTTTGCTACTTGAAACGAGCTTCTCCTTTCTTCTTCGCACTCAATCTTCCCCCCACTTTCAAATACCCTATTTTTATCTCAAAAAATGACCCATTTCGTAAATTTCAACCATCGCACACACTTTGACCTCACATTTTTTGTCTCGTCCGCGCGGCGGCCTGCGGTGATGACAGAAGAATACCTCCCCCCCTCCTCTCCCCTTCCTTTTCGGCGCGAGTCTATTCCAAGAGCAAATAGAGCTGGCGAAAAAAACACAGATTGCAAGTGTTTTGTCGAAATTATCTGTCCGTTTCGAAAGGAGAAGCGACGACAGTTTTTGTTATTATTCGACATATTGGAACACCTATCTAATTGTTTTCGAAGACAAAGGGGAACAATAATTCGAAATTGAACCCGTCATATAAGCTGTCGAAACAGTTCATATCTGAATCTTATCCATAAACTGATATAATAAGCGGGAGCTTTCAGAAATGTACTTATAAGGCTATATGCTTTTGTTTAATTAAAAATTCGTTAAATGCGAGAATTTTAAATACTGCAGTAGTAAATGGCATTATTGTATCTGATATACATATACAATACCTTCACAAAGAATTCTTTGATTCCTTAGACTAATTCTCACTTTTCTGGAGGACATTGAACATTAAAACAGGACTAGGCGACCGCTCATGGTGCCAAACCTACAATGACGCTCCTCAAGTATGAAATTCCTGAAGTATGCACCTAGGATTTATGGCCCAGTTACTCGCCGAATTTGAATCCATTGGATTTTTCCTTCTGGTCAGCTTGGAGAGCAGAATCGAGAGAAGCCGTGTGACATTGATTCAGATCTTGAAAACGGAATTGGTCCATGTCTGGGACACAATTACCACCGACTACCCCGCGGCCACCATCGCTCGTATTCCGAAGTGCTTGAAGGGTCGTAAAAAAGAAAGTGGAGGCGCTTTCGAGTATCTTTTGTAATATGTTGTTGTCAGACCTTTTTCCTTCTTAAATACAAAATTTCATCTCAATACATGTGTTCGTTCGAGTTTTATGATGCGTTGAGTGTGTTCCCATAATTAATTGTCACCCTGTATTTGAATTTACAAATTTATGGATCAGAACTAAAATATATGAAAGCTTCCAACGATAAAGCTCTTGATGAGCCTGCAAGAGTACGTGAACATGTAAACAAGGTCCGATTTTTCCTTCATCATTTAACTTTTTAAAAAACGCCCAATGGCTTGCAGTCACATGAAACTTTTTAAAGATAGGGTGTCAGTTAAAAATTTCGTTTTTAAAGATAGGGTGTCAGTTAAAAATTTCAGCTAAAATTATCAAGTTTTAAACTGCTGCTCGTTTAAATGTAAGAATGTGCGCACCAATGAAACCATCACGTGCACCAATGAAACCATCCGGGAATGTTCCTGATGCATTGTTTTTCCTGAGCTGTATTCATTTTATTTTATTTTTTAAAAAATTAATTTTTGCAAGAATAATAAATAGATTTATGTGCTCTGAGAACGATTATTGAAGAATTGTTTATCAGTTTATTCACAAAAGTTAATTAACAACGAAAGTCAACAAATATTCACGAATATCCTCCGTGGTTTCGAGGCATGCGACCTTTTTGATTGAAGTTTGCTTCTGGGTGATGAGATCGAATGCTTCATAACTGAAACTATCCAATTTTTTGCAGTATATTTTTTTAAATGACACATTTCATATTTTATCCCATCTTATTTTCAAAAATTAAACCTAAGCCCTATTTTTGTTCATTTTTAACAAAAGAAGAGTTCCGTTTTACCTTGTCCAAATTGAAATTTTGCTGAAATTTTTGTCGCAGCTGAATTTGGGCTTTATCTATGGGCTTTTTAATTTGGGCTTCTTGGATTTGAGAACTTTTCGGTTAATTTTTCAAAATGAGAACAAAATTGACAGGTTAAAAACCTCCGTTGCTACACTTGAATTTCAATAAATAAGAACATCTCCAGAAAATGTCTATTCAGGAACTTCTCCATATACTCACCCATTATTTCTCCTATCGCATTCCAAAGTAAGTGCTGCTGTAGTGCTGAACGATAGGATGGCAATGTTTTGAAGTTCTCCCGAAGCTTGTGGATTGTTCCCCGGTGCGTAACCAATAAGTGTTTGGACTAACGGACCGTCACAAACGACAATAGCTTTCGATTTTCCTTGATTCGTATAGTAGCTATAATTATCTTAAAGATAGCGAATCAATGAGTTTCTTACGCAATTCTTGGAGCAACCAATTGACTAGAAAACGCTGGAATAGTAGAGGAGAAAACTTGAAGTCTTGAGCAAGTTCCTTTAAAAAAATCAGACACCAATATAAATTTTTTTTTGAACTTACTGTCTTCATCACTCTCCGATGATGATGATGATGAGCCATGGTGGGGATTACGTCTTCCATGATGTTGGATTCCATGATTGTTGTTGTATGAAAACACGTTGTTCGAGCCACCATATGAAGCAGAAATTGTGGCAACGAGTACCGAAGCAAGAACCAAATTCAAAATCATGATGAATTGCACATGAAAATGAAATTGCCTCCGACGTTTTATATGCCAAATGCTGACGAATTTCAGAAAATGTTTTGGTTGTGAATGAATGAATTTTATTGAAGGAAGTTGCAAATATGTTTTTGGAAACATTCTCCGACGAGATTATGTTTTGAGACCTGCTTGAATGAGTCACTCACTTTTGGACGAAAATGAACGAAACTTTGAACTTTTCCCGTTTTATCAAACGAAAATTTGGAAGTGAAACATGATCTGAAAGAAATCAGTTTGTAATGAATACTGTAGATTGAAATCTTTATCAATCGTGTGAGAGCTTGAACTTCTAGTTAAAGTTATTTCTTTAAATTTTCAGGAAACTGGATCTTCGTGGCACAGTTCCTAATTTGTCCCATTTTTAACCTCGAGCAGAATTATCGGAATTCATAGGAACAGTGCAAATAACGAACCTGAATATCTGGCTTGTCCCCGGCCGGATCATTTTAAGGGGGGCTTTACGGAGATAATAAATGTACCTTAAATGAAAATAGACTTCATTCTCATTCCAAATCAGTTTTTAAAATTTTCTAAAACCACCTAGAAGCCGAGAAAACGCGCCTCAAAAGAGTGGCCTAGAAAAAGTGTCCTCCTGGCCGAACTTTTTCCTATAAGTTTTTTTCGTGTTTCGTTAATAAATAGTTATGCAGAATGCTTATATTAGTCCTTTTTAATATATATTTTTTCATTTTAATTCATATTTTTTCAATTTTTTTGGATTTTTCATTCCTGCGGACTAGTTTTCACATGTGTACACTTTTTCTAGGCCATTGTTTTGAGGCGAGTTTTCTCGGCTTCTAGGTGGTTTTAGAAAATTTCAAAACCAGGTCAGGAATGAGAATGAAGTATATTTTCATCCCAGACGTATTCATTAGCTCCTAGGTTTGGTACATTGATTTCACTGGTAAAAATTATGAGATGAATCAAAATGTAATTTTTTCCAGAAATATAGCCGCCTTATTCCTTAAAATGTTTTCTCTATTTAATTCAAATACAACACTCTTGCCAAAGTTTTGTTTTTTTTATTCCAATGTTGTGTTTCCCAACGATGAGCTGTTATTTCAAGCATCAACATTTTTTTCCATTTCAATGTTCGCTTGAAATTTCATTTTTTTTTCTTCAAACATCAACAAACCCACCCTTTCTCCCCAATATAAAACCCGAACAATTTCAACATTATCACTCATCGTTTTGTCTCCGAAATGATTTTAGCATTCGCAGTGTTAGTTGCTCTTTCGGCTGGAGCATCTGCTCAATATGCTCCGCCTGCTGCTTCAGATACTGGTAATGGAGGTGGTAACAACCCAGTAAGTAAGATGCCGTTTTTCTTGTGAATTATTTATTTTAGGCGGTTTTCAATCCCGTTTACATTGGTGTCTACAGGGATAATTCTCGTGAACATGAACGCAGGAGAGGTAACTCAAAGCTCACACGTTTTCAATAAAACTATGGAATTTTCAGAATGTGCGAGAATCCGCACTTATCTTCCAACATACCCTAGCTTTACATCAGAAGCTTTTTATCCACCAATTATCAGGTTAATAAATTCGAATCTCAATGAAACTAATTGATTTTCAGATACGTCCGATCCGGAAGAAAAGTCTCAGCTTTGATTATTTGCGACGCAAATCCAAAAACCCTCAACATCTTGGTTTCGCGAATCAACTCTTCTGATGAGTTTAGTAGTGCGAATACCCTCGCATACGGAACCACTGCTGGAGCAATTGTTAATTGTGATAGACATGAGGAGAGGTATAATTATCATGCCCGCCAGCGAAACTCAAGTAATACGAATGATTTAAGATACTTTGGAAATGCTCTCAGAACTGAAAACCCTCCAACTTTCACTGAGAACGTGAGAATCACCCAAGTGGCATGTCTTCGCGGTGACAGGACCCCACTCGGACAGACGATTCAATCAAGTGTCGATCAATTGGTTGCCATTTCACATGCTGTAATTAATTCATTTGAACAAACTAGAAAGGTGAGAGCAAAAATTTTCACTTCTAACTTTGAAAGTACATAATAGCGTACATTAAGCTATATATGAAATTCAATTCAAATTCAATTAACGACATTCAAATAAAATACGTTTGGCGCCGATTTCGACCGCATCGAGGTCTAGAAATGGCGCGAAACACTTTTATTTGAATAAATACCGTATAGTAGGAAAACCGGACATTTTAATCCCAACTTGGTGAAATGTTTGTAGAAACGGATTGCTGGTATATAAGAATGAGTCAATTCTTTGACAATACGCGAAATTTTAGCATTTTTCGGCCACCTATCTTGTAAAACAGTTCTTAATAAACTCGCGGATTTATTGTATATGTAAATTCAGAGAATATCACTTTTGAAACTTTCCCTGAAATGTTATATACATTTTAGAAGCGAGATGTGAGCGAGGATACAACAGGCATCACTGAAACATCTACTGACGCTTCATCCGATGCATCATCTACTACTCCAGGAACCACTGTTGAACTTACTACTGGATCGGAAGACGCCACCACAGCTACAGTTCAGTCGACTGGAGCTTCCGAAACAACTACTGAAGTAACTACAACCGCAAAAGATGCTTCAACTACTGTGGCTCCGACTACAGAGGCTCCAACCACAGTTGCTCTAACTACAGCGTCTGCCACTGTAACCAGCTCTATCGTATCTGCAGAATCAACCACCACACAAGCATCTACCGCAGCTTCATCCTCCGCTGCTGAAACCGCAACAACTCCATCTGGAACCCCAACCCAATCTCCAACTTCCCAAGTCACCGCCGAAACCTCAACTCTCCCAACCAACCAAAACAACATCGAAAACATTCTCTCAAACATCATCAACGGCCAAAACTCGACAGCAACCAACCAGGCCGTTCGTCAACAGCCATCGCTTCTCGGAGCGGCTGTGTTGGCTGAATTCAGAAATCTTCTTGCCGATCTTCTATAAAAAATTCTAACTACACTCTTTTTAACATAAATGTTTATTATACATGGAGAAAAGCACATGGAAATCAAAATGAGGAACATATAAAAATATGGCAACCCGAAAATTTTAACACCGAATACATTATCATAACAGTTGGAAATTTCAGAGCATTAGACCCGTTTTTAAATATATCTCAATTATAGGAAGTAAATTGTAATTTTTAGAAATATTATATCTTTCAAATTATGCAAACTAAAATTTTTTAAAAGTAAACATGCTTTACAAAATATATGGAAAAAATGGGATTTTCTTAGAATCCTGACTATTATTTAAGTTCTTAATGATGTTAAGGATATCAACCGCTTCCAGAGACTTAAATTAGTGAATCTAGTTCTAATATATTAATTTTGTCCGAGTTAGATTATCTAAAAGCCATATAATAACGCTATAACCCGTTATGTACGTTTGAAGTCGTGTTATGATGTGTCAATCCGCTTAAAATCTTCGAATCTAACAAGTCTTGAAGTACACTTCCGAATCTAGGGGCTTTCAGAAGTGGTGACGTGTTCAGCATACAAAGCTGCCGGTCTCTCAAATCTCCCCACCCTCCATTCTCTTTCGATGGTTTTAATGACCTCCTTGATATCTGAAAATAATGTTTATTTGATAATATTACTCTATTAAACGTCGCTTACATCTGTTACTGATAGTGTGTTAGGAAATAATAAGTCTTGATGAGCTTCAAACAAAGCTTTGGTTGATACAACAGCATGTCCAGCTTCACATCTGAATTTTCAAATATTGCATGAATCCCCAGTTTTAAAAATATAATTTTACCTATGAGTATGCACTCCACAATCACCAATATGAAAAACCCTCGGACTCTTCGTAAATATCACTTTAAACCTCTGTGGAAGACATTTCGCCGACACCTGCATCAACGACCAATCCCAATTATAATCGTCCCATTCGCAGAACATTTTCGAGCAATTCTTGATTTTCGACCACGTGTCTTTTTGCAGCGCCATTCCCATGTTATGTTTGCTGCTGTACCATGGGTGAACGCCGAGTTTTGCGATTTCTGATCCATATTTGGAATTGGATTTGAGGTAGAAACCGAGTGAGATGATTTCGCATAATGGGCAAAAACTGAAATTGGTTAATTGGCCTATATTTCTGAATTGATTACAAATAACTAGAACAATGAAGTTAAATTCTTATATAACCTTTTTTAGAGATTATAAAATTTTTGAACGTCATTTTTCGAGTCACCTTCAATTCAAAAAACTGAAAAAATAGCGTTAAAAATTCTCAAATAACTCAGAAATTAAAGTTTTTAAAAATCGATTTCAAGGTGACTTCACCTGTTAACCATGCCCTTTTATTTGCATTTATGGCGTTCATATCAGTTTTTAATTTGAGTTTTGGTAAACATAATAATGGGTTTCGAATCGATTCAAAGGGCCGGAATATAACTTGGCCGAAAATGCCGGCTAGTTTGATTCTGGGTGCCTTTCCCCTAGTTTTTGCCTATATCACATTATTGCTCCACTAAATACAGCAAATGTTTAATCCAACAACACCGTGTAAATCATTTCGAAAAATCTCACCTCTGTTTATTATACGTGATAATATCAAGTACATGAAGTGCATCCGGTGCCAACATATGATCTTCTTCGAGTATTAAAACCCATGGGTCATTCATCTGAAATTTCTCCACAATCCCATCAAACACATAATTCATTTTCCACCACCAGTGATGCTTAATCTGTGTTAATTTCGCCACTCGATAATTTCCATATTTGTCCGGATGTGATTTGTTAGTACAGTTTATTTTCGACGCTCTGAAATTAAACTTTTCACTTTTTTCTCTCTCTTAAAAATGAACATACTCCTCTTTTTTCATTTTCTCAGGACAATCATTCTCCCCCTGTCCTGGGAATACATTAGGAAATAGTTGCATGTTATAAGGATAGAATATTTGATAAACCTGACAGAAATTTCATTAAAAACTTAAATTAAAATATAAATTACCCTTGCAAATGTGATTTCTTCGATCATTTTATTGATAACCGCCACATTTATATCATGGGAAAACACTAAAAGAGTTTTTTCGATTCCTTTTGTATTTTTCATCGATTCGATCAGATTCCTTAGATAGTCCGGTCTATTATGAACCTAAAAAATCAAATTAAAGTTCGTAAATTTTATTTGAAAGGGTACCTGAATAACCAAAACTGTTTTCACATCATCCAATGAGCCGAATTTATCAATATTTTTGACCTCAAACATTTCGTTCATAAAATTCACGGAGTCTACGATATTCGAGCCAGTTATCGTGGAGTTTTGCGAATTAACTGAAATTTTTGAAATAAGGCAAGCTTTGTAAAAAGAAAACTTTACATTTAAACGGCCAAATATTCAAATTTTCCTTTTCCTCTTCGTGTGAAGTGTTGTTTGTATCAATCGTCAATTTTACAATGTCCTTTTCCAATTCTTGTAAATCAGTTTTGGACCTGAAAATTGTTTGAAATAATGGACAAAAAAGGTGTTTTGTTTTAAGAGATCAAAACTTCAAAAAAAAAATCACTAACCATCCATCATCGACCACGCTGCTAGGTTTCCCATCCTCAAAAGTGCTTTGTTGAGCACTTGGCGCTTTTAAAAACAAGACAACAAATCCAAACTACAAACGGTTCGATTTTCAAATTATATATATATTTTTTTAAATCCTACCAAACAACAAAAAAGCACGGCATTCGTTATCCGATGCATTTTCCGATGCATTAACATTTTTCTTCGTGTTGCCAAGTTTAAGAACCAAACCGCTGCCACAAAATGGAAGCAGACAAATTTGAGGGGTCCTGAAAATTGAAAATGAAGAAGTGATAATTAGAAAATTAATTAAAAATCGATAAATTTAACATTAGAAAAGTGTAAAAATGCGTGTTGTCCACGAGAAGTACAAAGCGAGGGGGACTAGAAAGTTGGTAGTGGGGTAAGCTCGTCCGCGAAGAATGGAGCACAGGATAAGGAGAGAATAAGGGAAAAGTTGTAAGTTTTGGAGTGTTTTCCTGCTTCTTCCGTGTTATTGAATTTATAAATATTTGTTGAAAAGCTTTGCGAACGAATGGAAGAAAGGGGGTTCTGTTCAATAGGAAAGTTGATTTAAAAACTAGTAGAAATCAAGTTTTAGAGGGGGTAAGCTTGGAGAAACTGTGTTCAAAACCAAATTATAGAAAATATAATTAGGCTTAAAAAAATGACACGTCTCCATTTCTATTTCAAACTTTTGTTTACATAAAATTCCGTTATAAACAAAAAAATCCTCCTCGCAGTCATTTAAACAAAAAATTACTAAATACTTCTCAAAAAAAAAAGAACGATGAAAAATATAGAAAACGTCGCAAAAAGTGAAAACTAATTGAAAATGCGACGACAGCGACAGAGTGGTATTTTTTTTGCGTGTCTATTTCCTTCAAAAACTTCCTTTTTTTCTACTTGTTGAAAATGATATTAAGAGGCGAGAAAAACACAACACACAATGAAATATGTCGTTATTGAGACGAACTGGTATCCTTTAGGATATTGGAAAAACAAGTAACCAGTGGGATATGGCTGCCAGCTGCCCGTTTCATCGACCTCATCCTCCTACTTTTGCTTCCTCGATTTGAAAAAAAGGGGGGGGGAGGCGAAGAGTGAGATAAAAATAAGTAAGAAAGTATATTGAGAATTGACACTATTTCACTTGTTTTTCGGAATTTTTTATGAGAGCGGAACACACATGAAGGGTCAGATTTACGACGGATAGTTAATTGAGGAAACTAGCCTTATTCGGCGAGGTTGAATTGTTTTTTTTCGTATGTGCGGAATTTTTCAAAGGAAATTTTCAAGATTATTCTTTAAAATATTTTTTAGAATAGGTCTACAAAAAAGTTGTTCTGTTACCAATTTTTGATCAAAACAAACTAAATTATGGTTTTCAAATCCTATTGGCCATAATAAAAAAAATAAACACTTTAATAAAAAATTGTTATCGTTGTTAGAAATTTTGCCGAAATAATAAATGTTTTTTTTTGAAAACACCAATAAAATGTTATTTTTTGCAAGATGTAATTAATTTGGCCTGTATAGGTTTATTGTTACGATAAAATGTACGGAAAAACAATAATAATGTTTTAGTCTTGTTAGTTTAGAATGAAAACGGGAAAAATCAGATTTCAAAAAAAAAACAAAAATTCGTATTTTTCAATTTGGCGCGTTGCGGTGTTGTGCAAACACTTTTACGCAAAAACGCACAATTTTGTCACACCGTATCTCGGTTTTTATTTTTCTTTCTATAGAATAAATTCTACTTAAACAAAAAATAAAAATGATTTTCAAAAATAATTAATTATAATTATTACCTCTAGCTACATTTCTCAACCGATGGAACAAGTGACAAATACCATTGAAACAACTTTAACAAGGTTTATTTAACCTACTCGTTTTTAATATTTGTCCAAGTTTTCGAAGCATTTTCTTTTGCATATTTCACTGTTGAGTATATAGCAAAAAAATAATAAAAGTGTGTCGCAAAACGGGACTGCAGTGGATGTAAATGTTCAAATAGGCTCAATTTACATCATAGAGTTTTTATGAAACGACTAGAGCGGACTACACGTTGTTTTTCTTTCAATTTTCGAAACTAATATGCGCAAGCTTGCAAGAAAAAAAAAACGAAATAAATAAAATAATGGCGGACGTCAGATTTTTCATTCTCTCTATATATGGATTTGTTTTTTTTTCACATGGAGACGAAATTCGAGTGAGATAGATGGATTAAGAACGAACGGATGACTGGATACATGCAATAGCGAGTGAGAAAGTTTTTTTTAATAGAAAAATAAAAATTTGCAGCTGGAAAGTATATCGCTTGTGAAATTCGAGCCCAAGAAATTCAATATTATAAACTTTTTATATTTAAAATAGTTTATAACTCTGTAAATTCTGGGTCACGAAATAATCTCAATAAATATCTAATAAACTGACAAAAAATATAACAAATTTGTTTGAATAACTTACAATTTTGACAAAATTTCAGTACGATTTTGTTTCCTGACTTTCTCAAATTTTAAAGGAGGGCTTTACGCAGATTATAAATGAAGTTAAGACGTAAAAAAAATCATACTCATGTTATAAATGGGTTTAAAAAATTTTTTTAATTCGTAGAAGAAAAAAAAAGAAAAACGAGCCACCTAAAAAAAAAGGGGGACCGCGGACGGACTTGTGTTTCTAGTCTGCGACAGCTTGGTTTCCTAGGCTATCTATTAAATTTGTGCGGTTTTATTTATTTTTTAAATTTATTTTTGTTTTTTTGCATTTAAAATGAAAAACAGTGCAAAAAGTGATGCAAAATTTTGCAATTATTAAGTTTCTACACAAATACAACACTAGTTTTTCCCATTCTGAAAAAAATAGCAGAAAAAGACAAAAAGAACGGCTATGAAAACTGAAATAAAAAAAAACATTCATCAGCTTGTTTTTCATGCAAAATTATAACCTTGTTTCATTTTAAATGCAAAAAAAAACAAAAAAAAATTTAAAAAATGAATAAATTTAATAGGTGGCCTAGGAAACCAAACGTTCGCGGACTAGAAACACAAGTTCTTCCGCGCCCCCCTTTTTTTTTAGGTGGCTCGTTTTTTCTGTTTTTTTTTCTTCTACGAATTAAAAAACATTTTTTTAACCCATTTATAACATGAGTATTATTTTTTTTGCATTTTAAAAGCCCTCCTTTAAACAAAAATTTAAAAATGAGGAACTTTTAAAATTTTCCTATTTGCGTCACCAACGAAAAATGAAAAGAAACATTTTTTCTCGTTTTTCTCCGACATGAATAGGCTCATTATTCCTAACTTTCTGTGTTTCTTTTTTTGGAACTAAACAAAGAACAAGTCACAAAACAAAATTTTCAAAGTCTGTCTGCACACCTTCAGAACAAAAAAATAACTAAAAATTCACACAAAGCCAGTGTGAATTTAAAAAATCGTTCGTATATTTATGCCCTCTGTGCATATTCAGAAAGTTATACATATATTACATTTCTGACTAATTTATTCAAACATGGAAATAGAAATAGTAACATAACCAAAAAGAAGCAATGAAGTAATTCAACGTCCTTCAAAAGCTTATTTTGACATAAATTGTACACATGCCTATGTGAATTCATGAATTTTATAGCAGTCGCAAAACGTTTTTTAATGTTCTTCAAAAAAAATAATGATGGGAGAATGAATTGTTCTGATGAACTCGTCGCTTGGAGTTGCTTGAAAAAAAAGTCGAATAGCTTTTGCATTTTTAACTATTCGACTTCTTATGACTGACGAATAGCCTCTCGAAGATGAATTCGAGGAAGATATTATTTCTAAAAAATTCAACGATATTTACCTGAATCAATCATTTATTCAAATTGTTGATTCAGAATGAAAAAATAGTTCAAAATATTCAATACAATAATGAGATTAATTTACATGAATTTGCGATGCGGATGGTTGAGGATTCTCGGTTGTCGATGCCGACTCATCTGGAATAGCCTCTGGAATAGCCTCCGGAACATCCTCTTGAACATTGGCATTGGAAAAGCGGGACAGAACATTGGAATATACAGACATAAGTTTCTCGGCGTATGGAATTTTGAAGGAATCAACGCTTGGCCATGTTGGTGGGAATGTTGAGATCTTGTCAACAACGGATTTCGGAAACAAACTGAAGAATTGATCGAAGAAAGCTTGGAATGAGTGTATTGCTACTGCAGCGGTAAGGAAGATGAAGATGAAGCAGCCAGCGATACATCTGAAATTCGATTTTTCTTTCAAAAAGGTTTAAAAAATAATTCTCACCTCGACACAAGCTGCAAAATTCCATCCAACAATGGTTCATCATCCGTTGTACTATCCGCTTCCTGCTTGACCACAATTTCCGCAACTTGAACTTCAACCATTTCTTCTTGAGTCTCATCCAACGACACGTTTTGATCTTCTTCAGTTTTCTTCTCTGGTTCAGCCTCTGGCAAATCATTCAATTTTTCCTCACTTGCTGGGACTGAAGCCGCAATTGATGAAAGATTTGGGTTTTCGGTGCTGGAAAAATACAATTTAGGAAAATAAAAGGTAATACAATTCTTACACATTAGATTCAGATCCCGTATCAGCCTCAACCACTTTTTCGCCGTTTTGATTTTCTGCATTTGAAAGTTCAGCAGCGTTTCCAGATTGTTCCAATGATGTTATAGTTGTTTGAAGCAATTGTAGGTTTGTGTCTAGCAAATTGAGACCATCTTTGGTTGTTTCGTCGTAATCAGCTTTTGTTTTCAACATTTCAGCATCTTCAGTTGTCAAATCGATTTGTTTCGATACGCCTTCTAAAAAAAAATAATAAGCTATTCAAACTTCTGGGAAAAAATTGTCTTACTGTTATCTTCCGGCAATAAAATGTCCGATCTTGGCACTCTTGTCACAGGAACATTCTCCTTGTCAACCTCGTCGGCAGAAGAAGAAGACTCGTCTCGTTTTCTATTCGCTTCGTCCGATCTAACTGTATTCGGTGATGGAGGCGAGACTGAGCCACCGAGCTGCTGAAATTGTGCTTTTTAGGATTATTTTCAAGGAAAATGATATTTACCTTCGATTTAGACCTATTGTTTCTTCCCATGATTAGTTGAAATATCTCTTGAACAAACACCAATACTGACAAAATTGCTAGAAGTTTGGAAAATTCTGAAAAATTTTAGCTAAACAACTTTTTTTCGAGACAAAATTTGAGTTTTAGCGCGTAGGTCAAAATTTAAAAAAAATCAAGACAGTTTATCTTTCAGAACAAATATAGGTTTCAAAAATCATTTTGGTTTTAGTTTTAACTATCTAATTTTCTGAAAACAACATTTCTTGGGAATATTCAATTAAAAATAAAAATTTAAAGAACTCCGTGAGAAGTCCGTATTCCTACGAAACTTCGGCCATTCTTTGAGGCGGGGGTTTGAATTTAGATTATTTTTAAAAAAATTTATTTTAAGAATTTTTCCCTAATTTTAATGCCTGTCAAATAACAGTTATCGGAACTAATTTTTTGATATTTTTGAGTCAGAAATTATCATTCCTTGATTTTTCAAAAAGGTTCAAAAATTAAATTTTCTATCTGCAAGTTCTAAATTTCCAGGGATTAGTATTTTATTTTATTGTGATGTTTACTACTCGGGTGTTGAACCGGGATTCCCACCGGGATGCCAACCGGGGTCCCCGTCGGAGTTCCCGTGGGGATCCCGGTTCAATCCCGGTGGGGATCCCTGTTCGTATCCCGGTGGGGATCCCGGCTAGGATTTGTTTCCTCGAGGCTAGTTGAAAAATGGTCGGGGGGAAAAAAAACTCTCCGTCACGGGATAGCATAGCTAGTGTGAGTGGTGTTAAGCAATGGCAGCGAGAAACACATCCCGGAACCGAACCTGTGACGACTTGACCTGCTGCTTGCTTGAGCTTGATGAGGAGACGTTGAACCACTTGACTATACCTGAACATGTGAGGAAAGGGGGAAAGTGCGCTTATATGTGAGCTTGCGCCAGAGTTCCTTAAGAGTAGATATAGGAGAACATGGATAAATAAATAAAAGTAAGAAAAATAAATACAAAGTCGACCGTTTCGCCCCTAAGCTAAGACGGTCTACCAAGGGGTTGGGGCTCTTCAGTTAGATCCCCTTGGATATCAAAAATTTAACTAATGTTAAAATGAAACTAAACAAAATTTGAAAAATTAAAAAATTTTAACTTACTTCATTTTTAATCCAATATTTTTGTAAACAGGCCAGTAAATCAAGCAATAAGGTGTAGTAATATTTTGAATTAGCCAAAATCCCGCTCGTTTACTCAAATACACGCGTCCTAATGTGTTTGCGTACCCTTTATATATATTGCGTACAATACACACCTTCAATTTAGTACCGTATACCAATAAAAATTATTCGAAAGTAGAACTTAGTATTAAAATCAAATAAATACACACATATGAAATGTTTGTCTATAGAATATTGTCGATGTATGTTATAATGTAGATGTACAAGCAATTTATTTAAAGATTATCAGTTTGTTGTCCACTGATTTACAATTTTTTATAATTCTTTTATTAATTTCTTTTTCTTTAAACCCATTTTCAATAAATTTGTTTTTAAGTTCTTTGATCCTTCTTATAATATTATCATATTGATTGCTACTATTAATAATCCTAGAAATTTCGTTTTTCAAAGTGTTATAGCTCATGCTTTTAGGTATATCACTATCTTCCATGGGATATCTAACTATAGTGAATTTATAGTCATCCGTTTTGTTGTATATGTCAAATTTAATTTCATTAGTAATATCTATAACCAAGTCAAGGAAGTTAGTATTATGCTCATTATTTCTAGTTTCATTAAGCTCTAATTTATCGTCATATATTGCTTTATTGATCCCATCTATATCAATCTTATCATCATATATTTGTAATAAATCATCCATATATCTAAAACCTTTAAATCTTTTCTTATTAAAATTTTCTTTATTATTTTTAATATATTGAAATTCCATCCAGCAAAGAGTAAGATCAGCTACTCGGGTACTCAGGCGGGATCCCGCACGTAGTTTGTGAGAGGAATTTTCCTCCGGCGTAATCCCGCACGTAATAATAGTGATGCGGGATCCCGCACGTAATCCCCGTGCGGGATTACGCCTGGTGAAATTCCACTGATTTCTCTAAGTTCTAATCACGTGCGGGATTACGCCAAACTCTCTAATGAAAAAGGTAGCAGTGGGCGCCGCCCGTACGATGTCGGGGACATAAAATAATGGGCCAATTTTTAAAACCCTTGCTTCAAAAAGACACCAGAATTTAAAGATTGAGATAATGGGGGAAAGAGAGAATAGAGACATCTTAGAACTGTATGCATATATAATTCTTGTCATATTTTTGAAGTCGTATTTGGCTATGTCCCTTCAACGGGTAATCTTACTGTAAATTGGACACGCACTTATTTTTAACGTAATCCCGCACGTAGTCTTGGCGTAATCCCGCACGTTGTCTTGGCGTAATCCCGCACGTAGTCTTCACGTAATCCCGCACGGAATTCCGTGCGGGAGTACGTTTTCAACTACGTGCGGGATCCCGCCTGAGTACCCGAGTATAATAGGTGATGCATTACCTCCTTGTGGTATTCCAATCTTTTGTATATATAGTTCATTTTTAAAATTTATATAGGATTCCTTAATAACGCTTTGTAGTATATTAACAATATCTTCCTTATTATAAGAATTGTTTTCCTTTATATCTATATACTTTCCATATCCGCTATTATGGTTAATTTTAACATAATTTTTGTTAGCATTTTTAAAACAGTATTCAATCATATTGGAGATATTTTTAATAACAGTATCTTGATTAAGATTAGTGAATAATGATGTGAAGTCCCCACAGTATAATTTTTTAATTTGATTTTTATTTGATTTCATACTTTTCAAAAATTCAATAACAGATTTGTTATTATCAATAGAAAATATATGTTTAATTCCCGTCCTAACTTCTATTACGTTACATATGTTGAAGAAGTGTCTTTTAAAGAAAGTTAATAGGTTTTTAAGCAAAATAGCTAGATCTTTCATAGTACTGAAGAATGCTCCGGCTATATATCTAAATTTAATTGGATTTTTATGTAACTTAGGTATCCCATATAATATTGGTATACATTGATTTTCTTGTTGTTTATATTTATCTTTATCTTTTTTAGTTTTGTGTATATATTTCATAGTGATTTCTTTATGTTTATCCATCACTTTAATAACATCTTCTGTACTTTTTTCATATGTTGTATTTCCATCAATTTCTTTTTTAACTTCCTGTAAATAATATTTTTTACAGATAAAGGAATAATTAGCTGCTGCTTTGTCTGTCGGAGTTATAACAAAATATTTCTTAATGTTTTTAATTTTAGTTATGATTTTATTATATTTATCATTTTCTCTATAATATATGTTCCATTTATTTTCCATCTTAGTAATAATTTCTTCGAAGTTTCTATTATATTCCTTAACATTATTCAAGTCATATCTATAATATTTATCCATTTTAATCAGTGTTTTATCAAACCAATTTTTAAGTTTATTTCTAATATCTTTAAATTCTAGTATCTGTGGTATTCTAAATTTAGTTCCCTTTTTAAATAAGTTAATCATATCGTTATCTTCCAGAAATGCACTGTCTCCAGTAATGATATGTTTAATTTTATGGTCTTTATATTTTCTAAACTTTTCAGTGTCACATATATGGATAATCATAATTATTGTTTTAGGAATCGGAAATGGCTCAAATTTTGAGAAATGATAGATTAAAACATGCTTAATCAAGACAATTAAGAATTGTTCGATTTTCTTCCGTTGTTTTTTGTTATGCATTACTTTCTTATAGTGTTCGAAAAATGAGTAATGAAACCGGTATTCACGAAAGAAAGTTTCGATCTAGGATTTCCGGTCTCAAATAAAAAGGTACTTAAAACGACGATCTTAATACAGTAGCGGTCAAAAAGTAACATTGATTTTTCTGTCAAAACTCCGCGCATAGTTGGAATATAATGATGAAATTTGGTTATGTTATGCAGTACATGACTGGAATCTAAATTCTTGAGAGCCAATGTCTCAGAAAGTCGAACATACCGTGGCACACTTGAACCAACGTGAAGCTAAGATCTTGATATTTTGCATGGAGGGTGCCGAGGTCTCTCTTAGAAAAAAATATAGTTTTTATTTGGCCACTTCCCCTTTGACCTAGAGAAAAAATCCCAGGTGGTCCGAAAATCGAAATTTTTAGTTTTAAAGATAAGGTTAAAAGCTCTTCGGGAATGGATTAACCGCACATTTTCGAGTATTCTTCATTTTGACACCTAATTTCCTGCTGGTCGATATCATGCCTAAAATTTGATTTTTCTGAAAAGTGGTCCAATTTTTCCAGTTTTTCCCATTTTTCGATATGATGAAGCACTTGGGCCCGACCGTAAATATGGAAATTGTTAATCCGTATAATGTTTTTCATCAAATACCATGTTGATTTAGCGGAATCTCCGTAACCTTTTTGGGGTTTCAGGGCAAAATAGATGAGATTTTAACGAAATTCCAAAGGTTCCCCCCCATCGAAATTTTTTGAAAAATTTTTAAATTTTTTAACTCCCCATATTATCAGAGGGACTCTTACTAATAAATATTTAGTGTTTCCCAAAATATGATCCATCTTGTGAACCTATGGGCCGCGTGGCAACAGCTCAAAAAACCTTCAGTTTCTATCGCGCTTTCCAATACAGGCAACAGTTTACTGGGTATGGGACTGAAGGGTTTTTGAGCTGTTGCCACGCGGCCCATAGGTTCACAAGATGGATCATATTTTGGGAAACACTAAATATTTATTAGTAAGAGTCCCTCTGATAATATGGGGAGATTCTAAAATTTTAAAATTTTTTCAAAAATTTTCCATGGGGGGGGGGCCCTTTCGAATTTTGCTAAAATCTCACCTATTTTGCCCTGAAACCCCAAAAAAATTACAGAGATTTTGCTAAACCAACATGTAATTTGTTGACAAACATCATAAGGATTAAATATTTCCATATTTCCATTGGGCCAAGTACTTCATCATATCGAAAAAGGGGAAAAACAGGAAAATTTGGACCACTTTTTCAGAAAAATCAAATTTTAGGCATGATATCGACCAGCAGGAAATTAGGTGCCAACATGAAAAATACTCAAAAATGTGCGGGTAATCCATTCCCGAATAGATTTTGACTTTATCTTTAAAACTAAAAATTTCGATTTTCGGACCGCCTGGGATTTTTTCTATAATCTAAAAATGTTTTTCTTTCAAATGCAGGTTAGCTTATATTAATTCAAGCTCTTGCCGTTATCATATTCAGCGTTGAATGTGTCGGATTTACTTCAAAATTTTGTTACTATTGGACTATTCTGATCTCTGTTGGTGATTATTAATATTATACCCAATATTAACTACATTTTTTCCAAAGAAAATATGACATAAAGAGATATAGAAGATTTTTAGGTTTTTTATAGATTAAATGTAATTTTTCTACTTAAATGTGGCTATACCAATGAAAAAATTGATAACTACAAGAATCAGATAAACAATCAAATTGAAAAAAATGAGAATACATTGGAATTCTGTTTTGATAAATTTATGAAAAAATCGCCAAACAATTTTTAGTCGATTTTCACCAAAAAACTTTTGGAAAATGTTAATTATGAAGAACTAAGAGGTATACTTCACTTTTTAAGCACAGAAACTATTTTTGTCAGTTTAGATTCATGCTTAAACATCCCCTGTGGTAACAAAATAAAATTTGACGTATTTTTCCTATTTTCAGCACAATAAGATTTTCATTTTTAGAGTTTATTTTTGATTCTAGAACCCGTGAAAAACTGAAATGTAAAAAATGTCTAAACAAGCTCTCTTATATTCAATAAGTTTCTTTATTACAATTATTTTCTCTTGCCGACATCACAAATTCCCTTTATAAAAAAATCGGTGTGTTTAGCCGGGATCCCCACCGGGATACCCGGTGGGGATCCCGGTTGAGTTTTATCCCGGTGGGGATCCCGGTTTGGAAAATTGCCTCTCTCAAATCCCGGTGGGGATCCCGGTTCAACACCCGAGTAACATTAACTAACTAATGTTGACTAACGTTCTTCTCGTATTCAATCAACCTAAACAATCCTAGTTGAGAAGTTGTTGTTGTTGTTGACGTAAGCAAATTTACCAGCGTATGTGAGACCTGCCACAATGTAGCCGTCACATCACAGGAACACGGGTGCACATCGTACACGTGATAAATTGCATTCAATCGATACACCATTGGGTTGTTGTGCGCCCTTTTATTATGTCGCAAGTTTCTTAAATTGTAACTTTTTTAAAACTCTTTTGACGTCTTGATTTTTTTCAGAACGTGAACTTTATCAAAAAATACAAAAAAAATCATGATTCAAAAGTATGAAGAGCTTTTTTTATGGTCCAAAATGAACGAAGATTATGTAAGCTTTGATTTTGAAATAAATATTTTCGAGACAATTTTTCAGGAATTTGAAATCGAAAAAGAGAACCGAATCATTCAAAGATGCTCGCAATCGATAATCAGAAAAGAACCGTACGATGCGATGTTAATGCAACGTCAAATTAAGGTACGACAAATTTTAATGTTTCACAGTTTAACAATTTTCAGATATCCTTGAGCAAAATATCAACAATGAGAATGTATCAAAAAATGAATAAATCTGGATTTGCAGTAATGTCTAAAAATGCAATTTTAACGATTAGGGAGATGATAGAAAATAGGAAGAAACTGTACACAGGAGTCGACAAGTTTATAAAAGCTTTATTGAAAGATGATAAGAATGACAACTCCGAATCATTGAAGAACGCGAACCAAACTTTGCTTGAACTGGATGAGCAACTTGAACTTCTGGTAAAATATCTCAATGAACAGGAAGGGTGGGTTGTGTTTGGTTTTCAAATATTTCATAGTTTAAAAAAACTACCATTTTGTCTTTCTGAAAAAATTTTCACGAGCAAAATTTTAAAATTCAAATGTTGCAAGTGCGCCCTAATGCAAATCTATCTAGTTTGGCCAGTTCCTCACGGGGTTTTTTTTACTACCGCTAGCACTGAAAAAATGGACCCTCATCGATAGAGCGCGCTTACAGATTGCGGCCTAACTATTGTGCAAAAATTCTTCCATATTTTCTTCTACCATTTATTTTTGAACTGGGACTAACATTTTGAGCATTTTCCTGTACTTTTACAAATGTTTATGTTTTTTCACCACTGTAACCTTTTTTTTATGATGTGTGGGCATGTTCTAAAAAAAGAACTAGTGCGATCTAATAGGTATGTAAAAAGTCTTAGAGGTTTGAAATTTTAACACTAAATTTGCTAATTTTTGAGAGTTTTTGAAGTTTTTAAAAATTACGACGGAAGTTTTGAAATTTTTGAAACTGTAAAGTTGAAGGTTAGATATTTACACGCTTTTTGAAAGTAATTTCGGAAATTTCGGTGTTCCGATAAGTCTTCCTTAGAGAAAATAATAGTTAGCATTTAGCATTTTTTTGAGTTGCATCTCAATTTTTCCAATAATCCTATTCGTTTTCAGTAAATTTGCGTTTTTCACACATTCTCATACTCCATATTATCTCAGAAAAGAAAAAGCAAAATGCATATTTCAATTTATTTATTCAGGGGGGATCGATCCAGCGGCTTTCTTACCGCGAACACACAACGAGACCACTAGACTATTGCGTTTTCTTCAGAGAGAGTGTGTGTGCGCTCAAAGTGCGCTCTATCTCACTCGTGTCCACTCTCCGTAGTGGACCTATGCAGAAACTAAAATTGTTGCAAAAAATTGCAAACAAATGCAAAAAATTCAATGCAGAAACATGCAAGAAATGTCAAGAAATGTCAATAAATTGCAATTTTTTGCAGCCGATTTACGGGAAAAATACGGTAATCGTTGCGAGACCATCAAAGGTTCTTACTCTTTGTTGCGAGACCCTCACAAATTTCACAGGTGTGCGTCCAAAAATACGGTCGAGAGCCATTTTCATTGATGGTCTCGCAACGATTACCGTATTTTTCCCGTAAATCGGCTGCAAAAAATTGCAATTTCTTGACATTTCTTGCAATTTTTTGCAAGTTTCTGCATTGAATTTTTTGCATTTGTTTGCAATTTTTTGCAACAATTTTAGTTTCTGCATAGGTCCATAGTAAAAAAAACCCCGTGTTCCTCATATTGTTTGGCTGTAAAAATTATTGTTTTCAAAAAATATAATGTTTAAAATATATTTTAATACATAATAAATATTCAGGACATTCTAGAAATTCCAAAAGAACATTTTTCTCGAATTGATTTTCTGTTTTTAATTTTTTTCTGAAAATTAAATATTTAACAGAATTTTTAAAAATACATTTTACCTGGACTATTCAAAAAACTTATCTACACTCTTTTTCAATTTAAATTCTTTGTTTTTAATGAAAAAAATATTTTTTGAAAATAAAATATAGCGTTTCCTGCCATTTTTGTGTAGAAATTTTGTAAAATTTAAAAATTCTATTTTTTCTCTACTTCCAACCATGCAATTTTTGTTGGGATATTTTGCGATTTATGTGGAATGTTGAACAAAAATGAATTTTTTCTAATTTAGGCTGGAAAAAGCGACATTTTTTTGAATAAAATTCAAAATAAATTATCTGAAAATATTCCAGGAGAAATTTTAATCAAACCGATAAATTTTACAGGATCCAATGTTCCCCGTCCATCAGCTCATCCACGAATCAACATACTACTCGAAACAGTTTGATTGCAGTGTCTGGAAGCTTGAACGTAAGATATTCATCAAAATCTCAAATCTAGAAAAAAACTAATTTTTTCAGATCCGCATCACTGGTCTGTCTTCAATTAGACAAAACCCGTTGCCAAGACCAGGCAATTATGCAGCAGAAAGACTACTTCTATCGGTTAATGCGAAGAAAAAATTTATTTTCAAAAAAGTTGTGAAAAAGCGGAAGAAATATGAACCGTCAAATGATTATATTGTGGTGATACGTGTTGGTGGAACAGCAGTTCATACAATTGTTTGGAATGAGAAGAAGACGATGTATTGGAGTGACGAGGAAGTGATTAATCTGCATAATCATCGAAGTTTAGATGTCGAGGTTTATCATGCTGACAATCGATCACTTTGCGCTCTTGGAACAGTCCCACTTGAGACGTTTTTGGAAAACAATGGTAGCGAATATTCTAGTTCGACTCATCGTCATGTTCCATTGATACCAGATGGTGTATTATTCTGCCAGACATCCTATTCAAACCCCGAACAGATATTGGAAAAGCGGCTGGACGAAAAACAAGAGGATTGTTGGAAACATATATCTTCCCGGAAATCTGGCACGATTGTTTCGAAACGAACACAATATCGATATAAGAAAAGAGCAGCGATCACTCCGAGCATTTTTGTCAAGCCACCAACTATTGATTCGATTGATGGTGGTGGTGGTCGACAGAGTTTTCAGAAATACAAGCTTTGTGAGGAATTGCTGGGAGTTGGAGCATTTGGAACAGTTAAATTGGCTCAACGATTCAGTGATTTGAAGTTATTTGCAGTCAAAATTTTGGAAAAAGACCCGAAAAGTGAATTTTTTGAAACATCTGAACTCGAAATTCTGAAGGTTTTTTCTAAAATTTCCTTTTGAAATAGAATTATAAATTATTTTTTCAGCGCTTTCACAATCAATTCATCTGTGAATTAATCGATAGTTATGAGCATGTAGGAAGATTGCACATGATTATGGAATTCTGTGAAGGTGGAGACTTGCACACTCATTTGTCACGGACAATTTATGGGTTCAATATTGAGCAAGTTCGGTATTTTGCCGCTTGTATTATACTAGCTGTTGAATATATTCATGGGAATTTGTATGTGCATAGGTACGAGGCTAATATATTTTCAAAATATTCATTTTTCCCCCCAGAGACTTGAAGACTGAGAATATAATGCTCACAAGGAGTGGTAATCTGAAATTGATTGATTTTGGTCTTTGTCGAAAGCTGAAAGAGCGCGGCGAGAAGATGTTCAACATTGTTGGAACAACGACACACTTGGCAGCTGAAATTCATCGGCGAGAACCGTACGGAATTGAAATGGACTGGTGGGCGGTTGGTGTTTCGTTGTACCAGTTGAGGGTTCGTTTTTCTAACAATTAAAAATTAAAATTGATAAATTTAGACGAGAAATGAGCCGTTTTATGGGAGTCGCGAGGAAGAAATGGTTAGGAATTCAAGAGTGAATCAAATTCCAGTGTTTCATGATTTGTTGAAGAAGGTGTGTACATACATATTTATAACTTCCTTGAATTTATCCTATTTTGATACTCTTTAGCTATTGAACAAGGATCCAGAACAGCGTATCGGTTACAGAAACACAAATGAAGTGAAAAGTCATGGATTCTTCCCGAAACATTATTTTGAAAATGTGTATTCTGGAAGTATTACACCACCATATAAGCCGTTGCTTGTGAGCTCTTTTCCAACTGACAAGCGAAAAAAGTGTTCATTTCAGAAACCGGGCCTTGATTTGGAATATTTTGAGGGTCAATGTAATATGTCGTATTCGCCATCGTCGTCCTCTTCCAACTCTTCAGGGGTGTACTCGGATCATCAGAAGGCCGAAGTATCGCGTAGATCTAATCGATCATGTAAGCAAAACTGGTCTGGATCTTCGGTTTAATGGATGAAGTTGGGTGAAGTCCGGAATTTTATTAGTACTAGTTGTCTTGTGAATAAATTATTTATTTATTTTTATTATTATTACTTGAATGGTTGGGGGAATTCATAAGAAAGGTGACCTGAAAATTGGCACTTGAAGAAATTGGTCGTTCAGGTGCTCATTATGCTTTAAATTGAAGATTTAAGGCTTCAGAAGAATTTAAATGGGGACTTTATGGCTAATGAATTAAACTGCGATGAAAATATACTTCATACTCATTTCAAATTTTTTTTTCAGAATTTTCTAAAACCACCTAGAAGCCGAGAAAATGAGCTTCAAATCAATGGCCTAGAAAACGTTTCTACCGGCGAAAACTAGTCCGCGTGAATTAGTACCCGATGAAACCAGAAAAATGCGAAAACATAATTTAAAATGGACTATTTTAAGCATTCTCAATAAATATTCATAAAATTCTAAATCATAGGAAAAGTTCGGCCAGGAGGAAACCTTTTCTAGGCCATTATTTTAAAGGTAGTTTTCTCGGCTTCTACATGGTTTTAGAAATTTCTAAAAACAGATTTGGAATGAGAATGAAGTATATTTTCATATAAAGTACATTCATATGTTCTGTAAATATCTAAAAGTTAAGAACTTTGTTCCAAATTGTATTTAAACGATCAATTCCATCGTTTTCTTCAATTTTTTCATTATTTTTTAGAAAATAACGTTTTTTTAAATTTAAATAATAATAAAAATCTCTAAAAAAATGTTCCGCGGAGCCGTAAAGCTCATATTCTGCATCTGTGAAAAACCCGCCACACAACTGTGAAATAAAATAGTGAAAAATCATTATCTACATATTTTTCCGTTTTTTTCATTCGTGTTTCAGAAAGAAGAAGAAAAAGAAAAAAAACGTTCGTATTTACAACATTTTACACCGACATCAACCTGACGGAAGGAGCAATAGAAGTGCCGGGAGAGATATATAAAGGAGTGATTGTTGGAAGAACACATCTCAGAGAAGAAAAGAGATCTCGGGAATGAATGGCGAAAAAATAAACGGCAAAAAGTATTGTGCGCGGCACGAGGAGGAGAAGGGATAGCGGATTTCGAGAGCAATCGAGCAAGAGAAGTTCTTGTTTCTAATGGACTGTGGAAGAGAGCCAAGAGATATTGACAAGATCAGCTTCTTCTGTTTCTTCTTCTTTTTATTCTTTCTCTGCTACTTATTTTTGCTGATATACAACACACACACACACACACATATACAAACAGAAGTGTTTCAGGGAAACATGGTATTTGTATTTTTCGCATTTTTTTGTTTCAAAAAACTTTTTTTATTAACTAAACATTTTTTCGATTTCTCCTCAAACCTTTTTGATTTTTTTTCCAATTTTTTAATGAATGGTGAAAAAATTTGCAAAAAAGTCGAAATGCGAAAATATGGGTGGCACCCGGAATCGAACTTAGCTGCCACTTTGATGGAAACATTTACGTTTTTGAGGCCAAAGTTAGATTCATGGTAGCCGTTTCTAGTTTTTTGCAATTTTTCACTATCGATTAGGTATACAAAATTGAATTTCAGAGCGATTTAGCAGCTGTTATGAAATGCGTAGTCCTCCTTTAATGAGATTTCAATGTTCATCCGTAGATATAAGCCGAACATTTCCTAGGAGTCTTTTTGAATTTTATATTCATAAATATTTATAGAAAATTCCTAAAATGTGTCTTTTTAAAAAAATGTTTTCTGGATCCTTCATGTAATAATGGCCGCGGACTAACTTTTTTCGGCCATTGTTTTGAAGTTGTTTTTCTCGGCTTCTATGTGATTTTAGAACGTTTTAAAATGAGAATTGAGCACGACTTCATTTTTTATAATCTAAATTGAGTTTTAACCAAAATAAATTTTAAAGGAGAGCTTTACGGTGATAATGAATGCGTCTGGGATGAAAATAGACTTCATTCTCATTCCAGATCTGTTTTAAAAATTTTCTAAAATCACCTAGAAGACGAGAAAACGCGCCTCAAAACAATGACCTAGAAAAAAGGGCGACGGGCGAAAACTAGTCCGCAGGCATGAAAAATCCAAAAAAACATAAAAAGGACTAATATAAGCATTATGCATAACTATTTATTAACGAAACACGAAAAAAAGCTCAGACGAAAAAGTTCGGCCATGTGGAAACTTTTTCTAGGCCATTGTTTTGAATCACCGTTTTCCCAGCTTCTAGGTGGTTTTAGAAAATTTTAAAAACAGATTTGAAATGAGAATAAAGTCTATTTTCACTTAAGGTACATTTATTATCTCAGTAAAGCCCTCCTTTAAGCTTGAAAATAATTTTTTTTCAAAGTATTCGAAATCCGTTCCTTTTGACTTATTTCGTCGATTGGACCACATTTACTTTTCAAATTATTCGACAACATTGGAATTTACGCACCTGAAAACGGATCTGAAAAAATTAGTTTTTTTCTAGAGTTGAGTTTTTTTTTTGTTGAATTTAGAATTTATTGATTTATGAGGAACTTTTCAAAAAATTTAATTAGCGACGAAACTTTCTTAAATTTCGATTTCGATTCGATTTCGATTGGGTATTCTACATCTTTAAAAAAAATGGTAAAGTCGTTATGTTTGTCAATTTCAACTGCTACCAACTTTTTTGCGCTGGAGCAACCGATGCTCAAAATGTTACGATCAATCACCAAAACTCAAAAATTCTCATTCCTCCTGTTTCAAAACAACTCTTTTTTTTTCATCTTCCCCTCATCCGCTGCACCATTCCAAAATGCAACTCTTTTCAATGTTTGCCTATTTTTCAAGTGATTTCATACAGCCATCTTCAATAATTTCCCATTGTTCTTGTCGTCTGCGTTCATTTCCTTTGTTTATCTTATATTATCATAAATACATCCGAAACGAATATTTTGAATAATATTTTGTTTCAGCGTATGTAACTTCTCTCTTTGTTGCTGAAAAAAAGGAAAACAAAACAATAGACAACACACAGTAATTCTTTCATCGAAATGCCATTTAAGCAACCGCTTGGCGAGCGGGAGGCTGGAAATCGGGTGCCACCGACTTTTATAAGGGTTGGTTGGAAAATTTAACGAATTATTCATTGATTTAAATATTTGCTTTTTCAGCCTCTCGCTGATAAACGAGCCGTTGTTGGTGAGACGATTATTCTTGAATGTCAATTGGAAGGACATCCGGATCCATTGATAAAATGGTTGAAAGATGGGCACAATGTCTCTTTGTGTCCAGATTATCGGGTACATTTCTTGAATAAAGATTTAAACTAGCTTTTAATTTTACTTTCAGATTGAGGAAGAAGGCCTGAAACATCGTCTGATCATCCCACAGGTTCAAGCAGCGGACAGTGGAAGATTCACAGCACAGGCAGCGAATGCGGCAGGCATCAAACAATCGACATGTATTATTATTGTAGCTCCAGCTCCGACACCAGTTCCAGGGGCTAAAATTGCGATAGCGTGAGTTTTGAAACAGTTTTCTCGAATCTTTGAGGTTTTTTGATTTTTATGTACAGCTTGTCAATATGTGGCAATTGACTTGACAAGAATCCTCTTTTTTAACAATTCGAATATATGAAACCCAATATTTTGATTTGCGAAACGTCAATATAGCCGATTTTTTTAAAGGAGGGCTTCACGGAGATAATGAATGTACCTGATATTAAAATATAACTCTTACTCAATCAGAATCTGTTTTTAAAATTTTCTAAGACCACCTAGATGCCGAGAAACCATGCTTCAAAACAATGGCCCCTCTCCTGGCTGAAACTTTTTCCTATGAGCTTTCGCGTGTTATATTGATAAATATTTATAGTAAATTCTTTAATTAATTTAATTAAACTCATTTTTTTGGATTCTTCACGTTATAATACCGGCGCACTAGTTTTCGTAAACTTTTTTCTAGGCCATTATTTTGAAGCGAGTTTCTCTACTTCTACACGGTTTTCGAAATTTTTAAAATCAGATTTGGAATGAGTATTAATTTTATTTTCATCCTTCTTTAAAAACAAATAAGTGGTACAATATCTTTAAGGCAGGGCTGAGAGGGAACATACAAAGAGTTTTGAAAATCAGAAATTAAACAAAATAACCAGTTTAGAACTAAAAAACAAATCCATGAGCCATAGTGTTTTAATGGATAGGACGTTACCTGAAGCGTTTTGATTGATTATTTGATTAAATTATTATCGATTTATTAGGTATTGATTGATTATTTGATAAGGTATTTCTTGATTAAAAACAACATTTTTAAACTAGTCGAATATAAATAATATGTTATTTTCAGTAAATTTTCCTGATGGCTTTTTCTGAATTATAAATCCAATTTCTGTGTTCCCAATGTAATTCCTCTTTGCAGATCCCCAGCACCACCACAAACTCCCGTCGGCCCATCTGCTCCAATATTTCTCAAAGAACTTCGTCACCAGCCACTCAAACCAGGTGGCAGTGTGACATTTGAAGGGCGAGTCGCCGGCGTTCCTCAACCAACAATCGAATGGTTGAAGAATGGGAAAGAGCTGCAGAATTATAGGTTTTTTGAAGGGTTTCATGAAATCTGCAAAAAATAACGACTTACTTTTTAGAGCGAAAATCGAACATGATCAAAAGTCTGGGATTGTGTCGATGACCATTCCGCAGATGTTTAATGATGACGCCGGAGAGTATACAATCAAAGCGACGAATGTTCATGGAGAAGCTGTTAGCATTGCGCAGGTTTTTCAGAAATTATGAAGATTTTATGAGATAACCTTTTAAAGCTCCTTCCTCGCGAGCAATACGACCGCTGGTTTGCTAATGAACAAACCCGTTTGACAAAAGATCGAAAGCAAGGAATGCTTTCACAAGCTTTACGTCCAAGTAGCGTGGCTCAGAAACAGATGCAAAAACAGGGATATGATACGGATCCAGGAAGCGTTGAGGTAAATCGTAACATCAAATTAAGTCTGAAAATTTTAACATCAAATAGAAAAGTCATGAAATTTAAACAAAAACTTTACTTATTTGAGCACTATAAAATACTGTTCTCAGCGCGCTAAACAGGCCCATATTTGTTTTTAGCAGCGCGCTAAGCAGGCCCATATTTATTTTTAGCAGCGCGCTAAGCAGGCCCATATTTATTTTTAGCAGCGCGCTAAGCAGGCCCATATTTGTTTTTAGCAGCGCGCTAAGCAGGCCCATATTTATTTTTAGCAGCGCGCTAAGCAGGCCCATATTTGTTTTTAGCAGCGCGCTGAGCAGGCCCATATTTATTTTTAGCAGCGCGCTAAGCAGGCCCATATTTTTGTTAGCAGCGCGCTACGCAAAGACAATTAAGTGATGAAATAAAAAAAACAGTTTTGATTTGTTTTAGTGATTCTTCAATTTTTCGGCACAAACTTACAGATTTTCAGTTCGGGATTTCAAGTCTCCGAAAATAAATTTGTTTTGAAATAAAGCAAAAAAAATCATACAATGTGCTAACAACTTAAACTGAAAGCAGGATCAAATTAACCGACACACTGTTTTTAACATGTTATTTTAAAATTGTATACATAAACTTTAAAATTAAGTGGTGCCTTATCTTTAAACTGAATATCACGCACTTGAAATAAAATTTTCTCGATATTCTAATTTCCTATAAAATTTTTCAGCAATGGGGAATCTCTGAGTCTGAAACAGAACCAGAACTTTCGGCACTCGATGCAAGAGGGACATTAGGCACGAAACCAATTATACGATCACCACTTCGAGGTTTGAGGTTGACAGAAGGAACCGACGCAATCTTGCAGGCGAATATTGTTGGAAATCCGAAGCCAAGGGTTATTTTGAGCTAAAAAGATTATTGACAAGTTTTCTATAAATTTTTAGATTCAATGGCAATATAATGGAAAACCACTTCAAGTCTCGGGTCCACGAATGCAAATGACTTATAAAGGCTCGTTAGCGGTTTTGAAAATTTCGATGATTACACCGGAAGAAGGTGGAGAATACACTATTTTGTCGGAGAATCGTTTTGGAAAGGTAAATCAATAAAAATCAAATCCCTTCCCCATATTAAATTTTTAAAACCAATTCCCAAACCCTTCCAATAACGGGGAGTCGAAAAAAAAGTAACTCTCTCTCCTGCGGGGGTAGATAAAGATAAACAGGAGGCTGAATGATGATCGGTGAGAAAAAGGGAGACAAGGGAACGAGAATCGCGACAAAAAATGGTCTTCAACCACCTTGATTCTCTTCGATTTGTGTGCACATTTCTCGAATCTCGTACTTCAATTTTGAAACTTCCCAACCAACACCAGTGGTGGGAAAAAGAGGGGAAAGCAACAGAAGAGCTTGGATGCAAAAAAAATAAAAGAAATATAGGTATAGGTGAAAGGAGGAGCCAATGGCATGGATGAAAAAAATATGTTTTTTCTCTAAGATTTTCTACCAAATAATAGGCATAGAAATCATTTTTATATTTTCACACCAGATCTTTTGATTCGAGATTTATATTTTGTTGAGGAACTTTCAGCTGGTTTCTAGATTTTAAATTTTATTTTATTTACCTATACAACAATGCCAAAAAAACATCATTAAAAAACTACCTAGAATCGAACTTTGATGCAAAATTAGTAATTTGAACTGTCAAGTTTTTTCAGACCTCGGAGTGTTTTTCAGAATTTTTAGTTGTTGCAAGTTTATATATTATATCGTTTAGATATTTTCGTTTATTAATATGCATAAAGTCTGGTAAATTCAGAAAAACATTTTGAGTGTTCCCGCAGAAATCAAATTAATTTATGGTTGAGAAGTTGCAATGAATGAGTTTTTTAGCAGCGCGCCATATTTTTTTAGCAGCGCGCTAAGCAGACCCATATTTGCATTTAGCAGCGCGCTAAGCAGGCCCACATTTGCATTTAGCAGCGCGCTAAGCAGGCCCACATTTGCATTTAGCAGCGCGCTAAGCAGGCCCATGCTTGAATTTAGCAGCGCGCTAAGCAGGCCCATATTTGAAGTTAGCAGCGCGCTAAGCAGGCCCATGCTTGAATTTAGCAGCGCGCTAAGCAGTCCTATGCTTGAATTTAGCAGCGCGCTAAGCAGGCCCATATTTGCATTTAGCAGCGCGCTAAGCAGGCCCACATTTATTTTTAGCAGCGCGCTAAGCAGGCCCATGCTTGAATTTAGCAGCGCGCTAAGCAGGCCCATATTTGCATTCAGCTGTTAAAGACTCTCTTTAAAGACAGCTGTTCAGTTAATTTGACCCTACCTGTTCTTAGTTTCAAAAATTAGAGCGTTCTCTAATTAGTACAATGCAATTTATGCGAAATCACACCGATAAATACACGCGTCATAGCAGCGGTCCAAAGTTGAAAAAATCAAAATTTGAATGCGCGCGTGTCCGTGCGGCGCGGTCGGTGTCCGTGCAACGCGGTCGGAATTGGCGCGAAACACAATTATTTGAATGCGGCTACATATTGGTATTGTTCTTTGTACCACATGGGCTCCCATTCGAATTTTGATTTTTTGCCTTGAATTTGGATAGTGTTAACTGACAAGCTGCCTTTAAGAGTTATAAAATATCGGAGCCAAACCCGCGATTTACTCGAACATTATTGCCAGTTCCGAACAAAATCAATAAATCTGAAACATTTCGAAAAGCTATCTGTTATCTCCTAACCGTTCGCAAAACTTCCTCATCATATCTGTTTGATCCAATCCATTGTTTGCGTTGCACTTTTTCGTATTTCACTTGCCCCCATTAGCAAGAGAAAAAAAATGAGGATGCGAAAAAAAAGGGTTCGCACTGAAGCACTTCTCACAAATATTTTATACATTTTTCATTTTTCAAATAGAACTACTTTTCAAGAAATCGAAACGTTCTTTTCAGGTCGAAAGCTCGGCGCGCATTGAGGTTTATCCGTTGAACGTGCCAGAGACAAGAGATAATCATCGGATTCGAGAGCAACAAGAGGTAAGAGGGTTTTAATTCGCTTTTTTTTGTTAAATTAAATGCTTTTTTATTGGGAAGTGTAGTGTTGATTCGTCAATTTGTGATGTTATTTTTTATTCGATACACCATATGTTCCAAAAGGTGGATCATCAAGAATTGAGTTGAGCAGAGGGGAGTGTGCTCAGCAGACTGATAGATTTTGGAAAGAAAAAAGAGAAGATAATGACAATGACCAGTTGTTGTTCGAAAATCAGCTACGAATTGTTTTCGAGAGAGATGTAATCTTAAGAAATAAACAGAAATGTTGCAAGTTTTGCAGAGTATTGGCACTTTCGGCATCATGAAATTTTCCAAAACTAGATTTTTTGTTGCAAAAATTTGTGTATTTCTCTTGATTTTCGAAATTCATGATTTTCAAGCATTTAGCATTTTCATTTGGTTTTTTTTGCTCTTTATTCATCGAAAGTCATAAAATGAAATTTTTTTTTAAATTAAGTTTTTTTAAAGCAAATTTCATAATTTCTTCTAGAAAATTTCCTATGAGTATGTTTTTCAAAAAAAAATTTTAAAACAATGTACTTTATAATTTCTACTTCTAATTAAACATTTCTTAATTCATAATTCCTAATGACACAATGTTTGAGATTTTGAAAACAAATTTTTCAAAAAAACTGAAAAAAGTGGTATTTTACCCTTTTTTTCTTTCATTTATTGATTTATTTTTTATTTTTCAAAATTGATCCGATAACATTTTAGCCAAAATTTACCCGAATTTTAAATCTCCCAAGTTCCCAGAAATTGACAATTTTTGGCACTTTCGAGGCACATAACTTGTTCCTTGAAACATCTAAATTATGGTAAGAATTTACGAATCGAGTTTTATTGATTTTTCTCAAATTTTTTAGCTCTTTAGGGTGTAGGTGTTTATGTACAGAGAATGACTGTAAATGTGGGATGTACAGCGTGAAAAAAAATCTAACTTAAAGTGACTCAACGTCATATCATAGGTACTTTCGAAATTTATCAAAATTGAGTCTAAGCCGAGAAAAACGTGCTCTAAAAAATGGACTAGAAAAGCTTGCGTTCATGCGAAATCTAGTCCGCGAGTGTTATTCTCTTGAAAAACCATACAAAGTTGGAAAATAGTGCTAATTTAGCCTAATACTTTAGCACTATACGTTTAAGCACAATACGTGAATTGCGACTGATGATCACTGAACAGGTTCAACAAAATTCGGCAAAACGCAAGTATTTCTAGGCCATCCTCCATAAATCGTATTTTCACAGCTCCTAAAATTTTAATGAATATTGAATCGTTCAAAAAGTTTTTTTTTTAACATAGAAATTTCTAACATTGAACACATGGCCGCAAATTCTTGAAAAATCTCATTGCTTCAAAAAAAAAAGATCTTCTGTAGGTGTTTCAATTGAGATGCTAAAATTGATCCAATGAAAGTTTTTTTTAAATTTCGTAACGGCACTGTTTCAACAAGAGACCACTTCAAAAATCTTGATTTCTGATCCATTATAACTTCTTATTTTTTGTTTCCCCCCAAAACTGATATTTCATAACATTCATCACAATTCGCAGCAGATCAAGGTGCTAAATGCATCCTGTCAGAAGTGATTAATTCTCATCTTCTCCTCCATCTTCATTTTTTTCCATTTCCACGCTGCAATTGTTTTGCTCACCTAGTTCCCCACATGAACGAACACTCCCACGCCATGACGAACCGAAAAACTGGGCGAACGAAAAATAAAAGCAGGAAAAAAAATAAATAGTTGACATTACACTCGATTGTTTCCTCCCAATGAAACCCAAAGCTAGATGCTTCCTCATTTCTTTTATTTGAGAGTTGTCTGGAAACGTTTTGAAAACAAATATATATATTTATTTTTTCCAGCGCGAACGCCTTAATTTCGAGGCGGCACGTGAACGACAAGAGGCCGAGCATCGGCGAATTCGTGAGGAGCAGGAACGTCTTCGTATCCTTTTCGAACGCGAAAAATCGGAACGCGAACGGCTCGAGCAGGAGAGGCGGCGATTTGAGGAAGAGCAGAAGCGATTGCAGCAGCAGCAGGTGAGTCAAATAAAGCTAAAATTGTGAATTGAATTTGAATTTGAAAAAAAAACCATAGTATTCCGGTCAAGACAAATCTTGTCGTTCACTTGGAGATTTGCCTTGACCGGAATATTTTTAGGAAATCCAATTGATCTTATGACTTATACAAAATCGATAATGTTTGTAAGAGAACCCCAGACGGGTTAGATTCAGGCCTAATTTGAAAAAAAACTCACATTTTTCAAATTTTTTTAGAATAACTGGATTGAAACCACAAAATAATATTTAAAATACTGTTTTACAAAACATATCCAAGTTTCAGCCCAATCGGACCATTATGAACAAAGTTCTGATCAAAAAACCAAACGTACCCTCACTTTTTACCGCTACTGTGCGATTCTATAAATTTTTTAAAGGGTCCAAAATTTATAAAAATACTCAAATTTTCTAAAAAACAAGGCATCAGTTATTCTCTACTTTAATTAGTAATTGTATTTTTAATTAAAATACGCTATTGGGTTTTGTTGGCAGTAAATAGCACCCTGTCTTTAAGGGATGCAACAGCTTCTCAATAAGAATATTTAAACCCTTTAAACAATCAATAATCTTAAAATGAGAATATTTTTCAGCAGCAAGAGCTTTTCGAACGCGAGAAGAGAGAAAAAGCCCGTCTTGAAGAGGAGCATCGTCAGTTGATTGAACGCGAGAAGCAAATAAGGCAACAGCAGCAAACTCAGCCTTATCAGCTTCAATATTCTCAACAACAGCAGCAGCAGCAACAGCAACAACACTCTTCTTATCCAGCTTGGAAGGATCTTGAGCTTGTTCATCGACCTCAATACGTTTCTGAACATTATCCAGAACCACATTACGCACAAATAAGATCAAGTCATCATCAACAACAACAACAACAACGCGAAGTTCCAGCAGCAGTTACCCATCAGGAACTTTACGAACAACATCGCAGACAGCAGCAGTTTGATAGAGTAAGCTTGAAAAATTGTTTTCAAAAATAAAAGAAACGAACTCAAAAAAAATGACCCCATAGTATCGAATTTCGAAAAGCGAAGGGATGATTCTTCATTTTTGCAGGAGCAGCAACTCTATCAGCAGCAGGAGCAAAACTTTCAACAATATCAGCAGCAGCAACAGAGACAACAACAACAACAAGGAGGTTTCCATCATTTTAATCAATATCAGCAGCATATTCAAGAGTATCAACAAAGCCAAAACAGAACAATGCCGGTATTTAGACAACAGCCACAACTTCAGCAGCAGCAGCAGCAACAAGTAAGTTTTTCGAAAAATGTCCTGAAATAATCAAATCGTTTCAGAACGGTGGCGTGAAACAAAGCAACGGGTCAGCACAAAACGGTTCAGTGAAAAACGGTTCAGTAGGCGGAGCAGCAGCAACAGCTTCGGGACACGGACATCAACACGGAGCCGCTTTGGTGAACGCACGTCCGCCACAATTCCTCGTGCATCCGCAGTCGGTGGCGGCGAAAGCGCTGGAAACGGTGACTTTTAGCGCCAAGTGTGCCGGAACGCCAACACCGCAGCTCAGTTGGCAGAAGGCTGATGGGACGGTGATACAGAGTGGCGGAAAGTTTAGGATTGAGAACGGGAATGATGGAAGTTCGAGGTTGATTATTGAGAAGGTTGACGCACATGATGCGGATATGTACATGTTGGTGGCGAAGAATGCCGGAGGATCATTCCAGTCCAGATTCTCGCTCAATGTGTTACGTAAGTTTTTTCTGGGAGGAATCATTTGAGATCATTGCTTGAAACCTACAGATTTGAGACTACCTTCCAATCTTTAATGAATTCATTTACTATCAATAATAAGTTCGACCTGATATAAATCAGTGGCATTATGTCTTTAAGAGCATGGAACTTTAAATTGATGAATTTTCTGGATTTTCTCACGTTTCCAAAGGATTTTCTCAAGTGTCAATTTTATATAAATAATTTTTGAAAATTAAATTTTTATAGACTAAAAAAATTAAGAAAATCGCGAAAAAAAAACTAGCGGATCGAATCGAACTGGCAAACTTTTTTTGAAAATTTTTAGATCAACCCATTCAGCGTATTTCTAGCGTTTTGTTTAATACATTTTCATTTTCAGAAGCGAAATCACCGGAAGCGCCAGAATTCACAGGAAAATTCCAATCAACCACACTTTACGACGGAGACTCTGTGAAACTTTATTGCAAAGCCGCTGGAGAAGGAGTCTCTTTCAAATGGTTCAAAGATAATGAACAAATTGCAAGCGGCGGAAATTATAAGTAAGATTTGTTATAATTTTTATTTTTTGAAAAAAAATATATTCAGCATCGACACGAAGGGAACTGAGACGACCCTTTCGATTAATAACGCAACTCTGAACGAAGGAGGATGGTATCGATGTGATGCGTCGAACAAACATGGTACCACAACATTGAAGGGAAGAGTTGTCGTTCAGTCTCGACAGAAGTTCACCGGGCCGGCACATCGAGAGATGATCACTTTGAGAAAAGTTGACAAAGTTGAGCGGTCAAGAACGCCGGTTAATCAGTTGCAAGACTTGTCGGCATCGAAATCAGAGCCGAGATTTGAGGGAACTCTGCAAGGGCAGCAATTGATTGAGGGACAATCAGCAAGATTAGAAGTGAAGTATTCACCGGTTGATGATCCGAACTTGAGAATTGCTTGGTTGTTGAATGGAAAAGCAATCCTTGCATCTTCGAGAATCGTAACATTGACAGATTTTGGAATCGCAGCATTGGAAATCAATCCAGTTACTGTTTTCGACCAAGGAGAATACACAATTGTTGCAGTGAATCCATTAGGTGAAGCTCATTTGTCAACAAGTATTGCGGTCATTGGTCATGGTTCATTCATCCAACAACAACAATCATCCGGAGGAAACAACTTCGGAACTTCATACCAAGCTAAAGGTCAACAAGCGCCGGCAGGAGTTCAGCTCGATCTTCCGAACTTCCATTCGGATTTGAGAAGTCAGGAGATTTTCGAAGGACAATCGATTCATTTGGAAGTCAAGCTTACACCGATTAATGATCCGAATTTGAGGGTTGTTTGGTATTTGAATGGAAAGGAAATTGCAAACAGTGAGAAATATCGACAAACACTTTCCCATGGATTTGCCACGCTGGATATTCCACAAACCACAAAAGATGACAGTGGTTATTATTCTTGCCGTGCTATTAATTCACTTGGTGAAGCTGAGAATCAAGCTACCGTTATTGTTCATCGTAATTTACAGATCGATGGAAAAATAAATAAAAATTTGAGAAATTTTCAGCAAAAGTCGAACTCCAGCAATTCGAGCAAAACCGTCAATTGGATGTTGACGACTACAGAGAGATACAATTTGCTCATTCATCAGTTGACATGACGCCGAAATTCTTGACACAATTGAACAATTTCCATTGTGAACAAGAACTCGGACGATCAATCTTTGAAGCCAGAATTCAGCCAATTAATGATCCGTCACTCAGAGTGTCATGGTTGAAAGATGGACAGCCACTTCCAAACGCCAACCGTATTCAAATTTTCCAAAACTTTGGCGTAGTATCCCTTTCTCTTCATCCAACATATCCAGAAGATAATGGAGTATACACTTGTGTTCTTTTCAACGCTCACGGCCAGGCTCAATCATCCGCCGAACTGACGACTGTCTGGATTGATACCCTTCAATTGGATTCAAAGCATACTGATAGTCTTCCGATTATTGGTTATTTGGACAGCCATCAAATTCACATCGGACCACAGTCTGTTGAAAGACCTGAAGAGTTTAATTCTTTGGAAGCGCCGAAGTTTGCCAGAGAGCTTGCCGAAAAAATTGAAGTTATGGAGAATGATCCAGTGCACTTTGAAGCAAGGATTCAACCGGCTAGTGATGTTAAAATGACTGTTGAATGGTTTTACGAAGTTATTAAAATTAATTTATATCCCATTTTCTATTCCAGGTACCACAACGGAAAACCACTTCCAGCCGCACATCGCTTCCGCCCGATGTTTGACTTTGGGTACGTCGCTTTGGATCTTCTTTATGCTTACCCTGAAGACTCTGGAATCTATACATTGGTCGCTAGGAATGAGCTCGGTGAAGCTCAAAGCAGTGTCGAACTTTCCGTCGGTAATGAGAAGGTGCTCTATCTTGAACCACATCATCCGGAAGGATTGGAAAGAATCAAGGTGAGAAATTTATTGTGCATTTTTATTGAAATTACATTAAAACAAAGATAACTAGACACAAACATTATAATTGCAACCTGTTGGGCAGCATTTCTTTCCTTTGCAGTCTTGATCGACTTGACACCAGCTGATAGGAGTAAACACCTGATGTTTCAAACGTTTTTTATTATTTTTAATGATACTTATATTACCATGCATTTGTAACCAAGTTGAGCGGTAGTTGGGCAGGTTCCTGGCATCGGACGGCAGCATCTAAGTGACTGATAGTCTAAGCAAACTAATCCAGATTCGCATTTATCAGACTTTACGCAAGATGCTGATAGGAACTTTTGTTGACAGATGGGCAAACCGACTATAATATAGCTACATTAATTAGGCAATTAAGTAATTTAATTACTTTCAAAACTTTCCGGCCGCTTGTCAACCTCAAAGTCGTCATTTAAAGGGCCTTGGCACTCTTCACGAAACACTCCCAAGATTTTCCAATACTCACAAATTGGAATTGTTTTGGCTTAAATTGAAAATTATAGCAGCAAGTAAAGCAATTCTTACGTTTTTCGGTAATTTCGTAGTATCTCGCATCATCGGTGAATGGAAGATTGAGCCTAGGAATTCGGTAAGGAATTGCCTCAACAAAACCGCCGAAATTTATCAAAATGAGTAGAGCGCGGTAAGCGGTAAGCATTTGGAATAACTGAATAGCGCAAATGAGTATTTGTCACCCAGCCCTACTTGAAAGAGTGTAAATATACAAATAAGGTGCAGCTACCAATAATAATATTTGGAATTAATGTAAATAATGAAAGAAGATGATATCTTTTGCAGGAGCTCGAACAAGACCGCCGTCAGGGAATCGCAGAGGTTGAAGATAGATCTTGCGACGCGGCACCGAAGTTCTTGAACGATGTGGATGATCTGACGCTGAATGAGCATGAGAATATTCATATTGATTTAAGAGTTACACCGGTTAATGACCCGACCATGACGATTGAATGGTTTGTCAATGGACGGCCGATTTTGACGGGAAGTCGTGTGAAAACTTTGCATGAATTTGGATTCATTGGACTTGATATCAAAGGAGCGATTAGTGAGGATACTGGAACGTATTCGGTCAAAGCTTCAAATTTACTTGGGGAAGCGATTAGACAATGTGTGGTTACTGTAGTTCGTAAGTTTTTTATTTTGACTTTGAAAATTATGTTTTATCAAAATTTGTACTTTGGATCTTTGGACTCGTTTAAATATGAACTAATCAATAATACTAAGCGAACTAAGCATAAAAAAGTGAACGATAATATCTAATAAAAACGTCTTGAGGAAAACTGATGCCTTCAGAAAAAATTAATGACCCCTTGCCTTTAAGATTACGAGAAAAAAATATTTTTTAAATTATTCCAACTAATAAAAAAAATGTTTCAAAGCTTTTTTGCTATTAGTTTTTTATTAGGGAACGTTTTCTGAATTTTATTTCAGTTTTTTAAAACTACAACAGACCCAGAAACGTCTTTTTTCAGCTGCTGGTCAAATCTTCTCTGAAACCCAACACCAAGAATCGTTGGGCAAGATCACTTATCTGGAAAATCTCAACAAATATGGACGAGTTGAACAAGAGGAAAGAGGTCCAGAATCCGGGCCAGTATTCGTTGTCCCATTACAATCAGATCTCGGTGATGTCGAAGAAGGTGAACCAATTCATTTGGAATGCCAAGTGAACCCGATCAATGACAACTCTTTGAAAATCGTCTGGCTTCGGAATGGACAGCCAATCCCGCACGGTCATCGATTCAGAACATTCTATGATTTTGGTTTCGTTTCACTAGACATTCTTGGATTCTACTCCCAAGATTCTGGAACATATACCTGTCGTGCTGAAAATTCACTAGGATCTGCTGAAACTCAAACTTCCATTCAATGTGCCCGTAAGTTTTTTTTGTGCTCTTTTCCCTTTTGTTTACATCATGAACATTCATTTGAAACGTTAATACAATGTTTCAATGTTACCTTCGCGCGGGAGGAGCAGCGAGATGCTCTTTTTGTTGAACTTTTAGCTTATTTTTGTTGCCCACCCCGCTGCCGTAACTTGATCATTTAGCGCATACTCAACCAGCCACACCGTCTTTCGAAATATATTTATTTTTTAATTATTCTTAGTTAGCTATGAGTAATTACACATTTGGCACTAGCTATGGTCCAAAACCCATCAAGAATACGAGTGGCAGTAGTTTGGCGGCGTTAAGCGGTGTGCTGAAAACAAGGAGCAATAAAAAAGATAATAATTCGATGGGCTTGATCAATTTGTCACATTCAGCGAAAGACTCGATCTTGGGAGCGGTTCAACACCCGAAAAGTTATGCGAGAATTCAAGAGATTGAGGCACCAAAACCACCGCCACAAGAGGTGCCCGACTTGCCACAACAAGTACCAGTGTTTGTCAAATCGTTGGGACCGGCTATTCAATGTATGGAAGGTGACAATGTTTATCTTGAAGCTCAGGTTACACCAACTGATGACAACACTTTGACAGTAAGTTGTTGTTCTTCTAAAACTTTAATGTCCCAACTTTTTTAGTACGAATGGCTTGTCAATGGACGACCACTCATGAAGGCACATCGTTTTGTGCTCTCCCAAGATTTTGGCTACATTGCTCTCAACATCTTGTATTGTTATCCAGAAGACAATGGTACTTATACATTGGTGGTGAGAAACGCAGCTGGTGAAGCTCAATCATCAGTTGATATCAATTGTGGAATTGCTGGAACGAATGTGAGTGATGTTTTTATTAGTTTACAAATAATATTATGTTTTATTTAGCTCACTGACTCATTCCACCCGAACTCTCTTCACCGCATCGCTGAGCTTGAAGCACCAATTGAAAGAGCCGAGCCAGCACCAGAAAAGGAGAAGGAAGTTCCACAAATTGTTCTACAACTTCCAGCAAAGATTGACTCGGTTCATGAGTCGCAGACTCTTCATCTTGAAGCGCAAGTTACTCCAATTGATGACAACACGTTGAGAGTTAGTTTTAAGACACTTATTCATCCATAATTTTCCACAATTTCAGTACGAATGGTTGTTTAATGGCAACCCACTCAAAGCATCAAGCAGATACAGAATCCTCAATGATTTTGGATTTGTTTCATTGGATATTGACTACATCATTGCTGAGGATTCTGGAACATATACATTGGCTGTTTACAACGCATCCGGACGAGCTGAAACATCTTGCGAATTCCAAGTTGAACGATTGAAATCGATTCTTTCGGATACCGCGCATCCAGAATCTCTTAGAAGAATCAGAGAGATGGAAGAACTTCAGCCAGCAAAACCATCTGATGACGATGCACCATTGCAACCACCAGTGTTCACTCAACCGCTAACCGGACCGACTGAACCATTGAAGGAGGGACAATCAGTTCATATGGACTGTGTTGTTCAGCCTATCAATGATCCAACTTTAAAGGTAGAAGATTTCTAATAGGAGTTAATAATTCAAAGTTGTTTTATTTTCAGATCGAATGGCTTCACAATGGAAGACCTCTCATGTTCGGTTCAAGAATCAGAACTATTCATGACTTTGGTTACGTTGGTCTTGAATTCCTCCACGTTCATCCAGAGGATACTGGAACATACACTTGCAAAGCTACCAATATTGTTGGTGACGCAATCACCGAACTCAATTTGGAATGCCGGCCAAGAAAGAACATCTACCTTGACACCCATCACGAATCATCTTGGCAGAAGATTCAAGAAATCGAGAACAGAGTTGATGAACGAGAGCCGACACCAGAGATGACTTTCCCGCCACCGACATTCACTGAAGTTCTCGCCGATAAGACCGATGCCATCGAGGGTCAGTCGACAAGATTGGAATGTAGATTGATTCCAGTTAATGATCCAACAATGAGAGTTACATGGCAAAGAAATGGACAACCAATCCCAGAAGCTTCAAGATTCATGCCCGCCAGAAACTTTGATTACGTTAATTTGGATATTTTGGCACTTTATGGAGAAGACTCTGGAGTTTACACCTGTAAGGCAGTTTCAGCATTCGGAGAAGCTGCAACTTCATGTACTGTCAAATGTGCACCAACACAAGCATTGTTCCTTGATACCATGCATGAAAAATCTTGGAATAGAGTACAAGAAATTGAGAACAGGGAAACATTGGAAAGAATTTACGATGAACCGGAGAAGATTGCACCTCGATTCGTTGTTCCGTTGAATCCATCACTTGGTGAACTTCACGAAGGAGTTCCAATTCATTTGGAATGTCAAGTAGAGCCAACAAATGATAACGAATTGACTGTACAATGGTATCATAACGGACAACCTTTGAGCAATGGACATCGGTTCAGAACAACCCACGAGTTCGGATATGTCGCGCTTGATATTCTCTACGCTTTTGCTCAAGATACTGGCGAATGGTCATGTGTTGCACGCAATGGTCTTGGCGAAGCTCAAACCATCGCTTCGTTCAGTGTTCTTCCAAGAGGTTCGATCTACACTGATACCCAACATCCGGAAAGTTGGCAGAAGATTCAAGAGCTCGAAGCTCCAGCTCAAGCAGCACCTGAACAACCGGACGTTGAGCATGATGCTCCACAATTTATTGAGCCTTTGGAAAGCTTGGAGAGAATTGAATTCCAACCAGCACACTTCCAGACAAAGGTCACCCCACAAACTGATTCAAACCTTCGGATTCAATGGTTTAGAGATGGACAACCTTTGCAAAATAGTAATCGTTTCAAGCTCACTTCTGACTTTGGGTATATTTCTTTGGATATTGCTCATACTGTTCCAGAAGATTCCGGAGTTTATTCAGTTAGAGCCAGTAACCAAAAGGTAATTAATTATTTACTTTCACTGTTTAATAATCAAATCTATTTTTAAGGGTGAAGCTGAAGTTCAAGCACAATTGACAGTTCGCGGAAATGCAGCCATCATCGGTGACACTCAACACGAGCAATCGTGGCAGAAGATTCAATTGCTTGAAGCTCCAAGAGCTCCAGGAGAAGAAGCGCCGGATGTGCAGCATGGACCACCAAAATTCATCACTCAATTGCAAAGTATTGAAGGAGTTGTTGAAGGACAACCATCTCATTTCGAGGCTCAGTTTGTTCCATTCTCGGATCCTAAGACATCTGTACAATGGTTCCTGAACGGAAATCCACTTTCCGCATCATCGAGAAGAATTCTTCGCAATGATTTTGGACTCGTTTCGTTGGATTTGCAATACACACTTGGAGAGGATGCTGGAGAATACAGTGTAGTTGTGAAGAACTCCGAAGGAGAGGATAGAACGTCTGCCAATCTTTCATGCACTACTCGAGCTGCAATCCTTGGTGACACTCAACACGCCCAATCATGGCAACGAATTCAAGAAATTGAAGCGCCGAGAGGACCAGCTGCCGAGCCGGAAGGGCCGGTTTATGATAAGCCGACATTTATTCAACCACTTCAATCTGTTGGAGATCTTCCAGAAGGATCCGTCGCGTTGCTTGAGGCAAGAATCATTCCAGTCAACGATCCGAACTTGAAGGTACAATGGTTCTACAATGATCAGCCGTTGATGGAGTCTAACTGGATTTCAACAAGCAATGATTTCGGATGTGTGAGCCTTCGAATCGCTCCAGTTTATGCGAGGCATTCAGGAGTTTATTCTTGCAAAGCCTGGAATGAACATGGATCTGCTGTCACGTCTGCAAATGTCGGGGTTCAAGGATCAGAAGGTTTATTGCTTGATACCGCTCATCCAGCATCTTTGCAGAAGATTCAAGAATTGGAAGCAATCGACAAATATGCTCGACTCGAAGCACCAGAAAGAGAATACGAAAAACCACAATGGGTTCAAGGATTTGAGAACTTTGAAAATGTTGGAGAAGGTCAATCGGTTACACTTCATGGATTGGTCGAACCGTCTGGTGACCCGCATCTCAAGATCGAATGGTTGTTGAATGGAACACCATTGATGAATGCCAACCGTTTCCGTCAAGAATATGAATTCGGAAATGTGATCCTCACAATTGTTCATGTTCTTCCACACGATTCTGGCGTCTACACATGCAGAGCCTACAACCGACATGGAGAAGCATCAACGTCTGCTACCGTCACCACTGCAGGATATGAAAACATCATCTACAATTCACAGCATCCAGTGTCATGGCAGAGAATTCAAGAGCTTGAAGCACCAAAGATTGTTGAGGAAGTTGAAGAGGTCATCCAGAAAGAGAAACCAAACTTCTTGACACAATTGGAATCTGCAGAAGATGTTCCAGAAGGTGTTCCACTCCACTTGGAAGCTACATTCCAACCAGCAAGAGACTCGGATCTCAAGGTGGTTTGGCAGAAGAATGGACAACCATTGGGAGCATCACAATTGGTTCAAACTAGACACGAATTGGGATGGGCAACACTTGACATCTCATCAGTGAACGAAGATCATAATGGTGTTTATACTCTCACAATTTCCAACTCTGAAGGTGAAGCAGTTTCAACAGCTTCAATTCGTGTCGCAGGAACAGGACCAATTCTTGGAAGTACTCGTCATGAAGAGTCTTGGAAGAGAATCCAAATTTTGGAAGCACCAAGAGAAGCTGAACCAGAAGCGCCAGCACCAGTCTATGACCATCCAGCGATTACAACTCAAATTGAAGACAAAGAGTGCAGTGAAGGAGATCATGTGAGATTTGAGGCACTTGTTGTACCAGTGAACGACCCAAGACTTCAAGTGCAATGGATCAGAAATGGAGTGCCACTTGCACATGGTTCAAAATACGCCATTCAACAAGATTTCGGAATTTGTCATTTGGATATTGCTTACGCCTACCCAGAAGATCAAGGAGTTTACCAGCTTCGTATTTGGAATCCAGATGGTGAAGCAGTTTCGTCAGCTACACTGAAATGTCAAGGAAAGGATGCAATTCTTGGAGATGTTCAACATCAAGAAAGTTGGAAACGAATTCAAGAGATTGAAGCACCAAAGCCGAAATTGGAGGAGACTGAACCAGAACCAAAGGGACCACCAAGATTCCTTCAACAATTGGCTTCTCCTGGTGACTTGGTTGAGACGCAACCAGCTCACTTTGAAGCGACAATTGAACCAGTTGATGATCCAACTTTGACGATTAATTGGTATCTCAATGGACAGCCTGTTTCAGCGTCATCAAGAGTGAAAATGATCAATGATTTTGGATGGGTTATTATGGATATTGCCCAAACTGAACCAAGAGATTCTGGCGAGTGGAAATGTGTTGCAAGAAATGCTGCAGGAGAAGCTGAATCAACGACTGTTTTGAGTGTTCAAGGAAGAGAAGTAATTCTTCAAGATTCGTTACAACCACAATCCTTGGATCGTATCCGTCAAATCGAAGCAGGAAAACCAGCACCAGCCGAAATTCCAGATCAACAATTTGAAGCACCGGTTATTGTGACACAACTCCAAACTCAAGGAGCATTAGAAGAGGGTGGAAGTGCTCATCTTCAAACTCAATTCACACCAATTGGTGATCCATCCATCAAGGTTGAGTGGTTGAAAAATGGTCAACCTATTTTCCACTCAAATCGATACAAGATGGTCTACGATTTCGGCTTCGCTGTCTTGGATATTCTTCATTTGTTGAAGCACGACGCTGGAGAATACACATTCAGAGTTTCGAATGCCGCTGGAGAGGCTACAACTTCTACAACATTCGATGTTGACGAGAGTAGCGGATTGATTCTCCACCCACAGAATCAGCAAAAAGCTGAAGCTGTTGAGATTTTGGAGGATAAACTTCGTAGACGACCAGAAGAAATTGAACAAGAACTCAAGGAGGCTACTCCAGTATTCATTGAGCCACTTTCTGCACCAGTTGAGACTGAAGAAGGAGACCGTGCACATTTCACTGCGAGATATGAGCCAATCAATGATAATAAGTTGCAAATTCAATGGTATCATGATGGAAGACCTTTGAAGACTGGAAGTCGAATCAAGACGATCAATAGTTTCGGATTTGTTGTCTTGGAGATCAGTCCGGTTTATCCAGAAGATAATGGAGAATACACTTGCCGCGCTGTGAACAGAATTGGTGAAGCGGTTACTTCAACAAAACTTTCTTGTTCGAAGAAGGAAGGTATCATCAGTAGCACTCAATTGCCGGAGAGAATGGCGAACGCTGGAGTCAGAATCGCTGAGATTGAAGCACCAAGACCAGTGCTAGAAAGCGAGCCGGATGTGGAACACGGAGCACCAAAGTTCACTTCCGGATTGGCAGGACCACCAGAACTTCAAGAAGGACAACAAGCACATTTGGAATGTCAAGTTACACCTGTATCTGATCCGACCTTGAAGATTGAATGGTTCCACAATGGACAACCGGTGAAACATTCTAACAGAATGAAGGTTATTCATGACTTTGGATTTGTTGTACTTCAACTCTCGCCAGCTGAACCTCAAGATTCTGGAACATGGACATGTAAAGCGAGTAATAAAAATGGATCGGATGAAGTGTCAACAGAGATCAAGGTTGTAGGAGGTGGTGGTGTGTCTTACGAATGGCAGAGTCCTGCACAACGTAAGGAAAGAATTAACGAATTGGAGGAATGGATTCATCGACCGAAGGAGGAGTTGAACTTACCACCTGTAGATTATCCAGAACCGACATTCACACAAGAATTGACAGATCTTGGACAACTCAACGAAGCCGACGCCACCGCTTTCGTTTGCGTTTTGGAACCAATTGGAGATCCAACACTAAGAGTTCAATGGGAACACAATGGACATCCAATTCCGTACTCTAACAGAATTTCATGCACAAATGAATTCGGTGTCGCCACACTTTTAATAAAACATTTGATCGCAGCTGATGCTGGAGAGTATAAATGTGTCGCAACCAACGCGAAGGGAACTGCCACCAGTGTCGGACAAGTCGCCGTCGAGTCAACAACCCAAATCGACGCGCCACAAATTGTTCAGAATCTGGTGGAAACTGTTGACAACACATTGGAAGGCGACTCGATTCATTTGGAATGCCGTGTCACACCAATCAACGACCCAAGACTGAAGATTCAATGGTTGAGAAATGGTGAACCATTGCCAGAGGCGTCGAGATTCAAACCACTTTTCGAATTCGGATTTGTTAGCTTGGACATTTTGTACGCTTATCCTGAAGACAATGGAGACTATGAATTGATTGCATCGAATGATAAGGGTGAAGCCAGAAGTCTGACAAGAATTACCGTTCTTCCACGACCATCTTTGGACTACACTTCTCAAACGCATGGAAATCAGCAAGATTCATTGGAGTCCCATTTCAAACAACATTCGCAATCCAAGTTGCAACTCACTTCTAATGATATTTATAATGAAGCTGACAAGAGGTGAGACATTTTTAAAATTATATTTTTTTATCAAAAATTTAAATTTTTCAGAGCTCCAGAGTTCAGAACAAAACTTCAAAACATCGGAGTTCTTGAAGGAGAGTTCTGTAGATTTGAGACCCAAGTTGCGCCAATCAACGATCCATACCTTAAAGTCGAATGGTTCAAAGACAAGAAACCAGTTCTTTTGGGACATCGTTTCCGTTCAACACTTGATTTTGGATTCGTCTGCCTTGATCTTCTCTACGCACTTCCAGATGATACTGGAGAGTACCATTGTGTTGCAACGAATAAGCATGGTCAAGCTATGATCAGCGCGAAATTGGCGTGTCAAGGAGCATCACATGTGATCACCGACAGTCAAATGCCGCAAGGATTGAGAGTTGGAAATGTGAAGAAGGATAATAAGAACATGTATTGGTCCGAGCAAGGAGGAGCTGAGCAACCGAAGCAGAAGCAACCACCGCAATTCACAATTCCAGCCCGAAACTTGCAAGTCACTGAGAACGAGCCTGCTAGATTTGAATGCGCGGTTATTGGTTATCCAAGACCAAAAGTCACATGGTTCATCAATGGAAATCAAGCACTTCATGGTCATCGCTACAAGCTTAACTTCGATGGATTGCATTATTTAACGATCAGTAATTCAAGGATCTCAGACGCTGGCGAAGTTGTCGCTATCGCTAGAAATTCTGAAGGAGAAACCATCTCAACGGCTACATTGGACATCTTCCAGAAGGATGACTTCAGACAAGCAAAGCTGAAACCAACAACTTTCAAGACATCAGAAGAGATGAGAGAACGTGAGATCAGGTGGCAGAAGGATACGTTAGGATCACTCGGCGAGGCATTCGAAAGTGCGCCAAAACCAGACGCCCAGAAGCTTATGCACGTCGAAAGGGCTAGAAGTCCGATCGAACCACTTGAGACTGAAGAGCTTATTCAGAAGTTCACCAGGCCACGTGATGACACATTCTACGATAAGCTTGCTTATGTTGAGGTGCAAAAACCACAATTCAAGGGCATGGAATTAGAGCCCGTGAGCTTGAAGGCAGGAAGAGTCGAAAAATACCAGCCACCAGTTGATGAGATGGAAAGGGTGAATCTGAGAAACGTTCCTGATAAGGAGCAGAAGGAGGTCGGATGGGAGAGGCCAGGATGGGCACAAGAAGGATCCAATAGATTACAAGGTGCCGCTGAGAACAAATTCAAGAAGTTGGCGACACCACCACCAGAGATTGAGGTGCCGGCGAGAGATCAAGTGAAGCTAAAAACGGCGAAACCGACGAGAGGAAAAGATGTCGAAGCTGGCGAGAGGGTGAAACTTCAAACCGACAAAGCGAAGATCAAGGAGATTCAACAAAAACCAGAACAGCCGAAAGAAGAACCATTGGTACACAAAGAACAAGTCCAATTGAAGGTAAGTTCGGTTTTTGATAAGGATTATGTTTAGAAATCCACCACCATCACCAATTTTCCCGACTTTCCTCGCACAATTCTCAACCCCCTTTTCAGACACAACAATTACCGAAAACCGGAGTGAAAGGTGAACATTTCGTTGTGGATCGTGAAAAGGATCTCAAGGAAACTCCAGCTGTTGTAAAACCAGTAGTTGAGGAAACAAGGATCAGTAACAAGGTAGGGAAAAGATATGGAAAACATTTGATATTTAAAAAATCTAACATTTGCAGAGCACTTTAATCGGTTTTTACCTTCTAATACTAACAAAGGGTTGGAGTTTATAATCGATGTTGAAATTGAAGCATGGGTTTTTACAGACTGATTCATTTGCATCCAATCATAGTATTACTTACCAGGCCTATCGTGAGCATAAAGAATCAACTTCTTCTACGAATGACGTTTGTTTTTGTTTGTTTGATTGTGAATTGATTTTTGAATGCAAATATTCAGATGTATTTATCCGTCGACGCATCGGAATCATTTTCAAGTGTACAACGAGTTGAATACAGCCCAAGAAGTCCGAGAAGAGAACGAGTTGTTGGATTCCATATTATTAGGGTAACTAGTGAGATGTGAAGTTTTGAATGATGCACGTTTTAAAGGAACACTTCTCAGACAAGCTTTTATTCTATTGTTTGTAATAAAATGAAATGATTGATTTAGCCACAACCTACTAAACTTGGACAATCGAAACAAGCGCCGCCAACAATTTCTCAACAGCTGAAACCGCTTCAAGGTGAACTCGGAAAAGCGGCGAAGTTTGTGATAGAATTTGCTGGTGCTGCGCCAGTGAAGGTTACATGGTTCAAGGATGGTAAAGAGATCAAGAGTACGTTCAGGTCACAGGTATATCAATTCTCGTATTCTTTAAATTTTCTACCATTGATTTATTTAGATTACAACCACACCAACCGGATCTTCTCTTCATATTGGAAGATTAGAAAACTCACACGGTGGAGAATACTCAGTCCGACTTGAAAACGTCGCAGGAACTGTTGAATCATTAGCAAATCTTACCGTTGCTCCACCAGTGAGTAATGGAAAGTCACCGGACTTCAAAACACGTCTCAACGATCTTCGAATTCAACAAAACGGACCAGCCGAGTTTAGTTGTCAAATTTTGGCCGAACCAAGTCCAGCAGTTCAATGGTTCAAAGACGGACATCCACTTCCAAATGATGATCGAATTTCTGCGATTGAGGAAGCTGGAACTTTCAAGCTGACGTTCGCCAACATCCTTTCAACCGACTCTGGAGTTTATGAAATCGTTGCAAAGAACGCTGCTGGTGAAGCTCGTTGCAAGGCTCGATTAAACGTCAATCTTCAAAAAACCGGAAAGGGTGCTGAAGAGGGACCAAGATACGAGGCTCCACGATTCACTTCCCAGATCCAACCGATTGTGGTTGATGAAGGAAAAGGAACACAATTCTCGGCAAAGTATAGCGGATTCCCAGAACCAACGATCAGATGGTATAGGAACAACGAACCCATCAAACACGCTGACGGATACCAAGTTTCGCAATCGAAGGGTGAAGCTGTTCTTAAGGTATCTGCTGCCAGAAACGAAGATGTTGCAGAGTATAAGGTTGAAGCTAGCAATCCAGCTGGTAAAGCCTCATCAGTTGCCAATCTTGTGCTAACACGTGAGAAACCATTAATTTTATTGATCTCAATAAATTTCCATTTTTCAGCAAGATCGGGAAGAATCGCCAAGTCTACAATTTCAAGAGGAGGATCGTCATCTGTTCAGGTATTTTAACTAACTCTACAAAAATCCCCCCACCAAACCGCTTCGCTTTTCTCACGCCTAAATGCTTCCCTTTCAGTCATCCGATAAAGCCGCCGCCGACGCACCACACTTTATCGCAAAACTTTCGGATATCTCTGCCCGACAGGGACATACCGTGAAGTTCAGCGCAGAGGTGGACGGAAATCCGGAACCTAGTGTTCAATGGCAATTCAAGGGAAAACCTATTAATGCCAGTAATAATGTAAAGGTTCGTTTAGAGGTTCTGAAAGTTGTTTGAAATTTAAAATGTTTGCTTCAGATCTCAAAAGATGGAAAGCGAGCAATTCTGGAATTGGCTCGCGTGACACCGGAAAGCAATGGAGAATATCAAATTGTCATCAGGAATGACAAAGGAGCTGCCACGTCACAAGCTCGTCTAACGCTTAGTCAGTAGTTCTTTTTTTTGGAAAAAAAAGAACAAACTGATTGATACCTCGCCAAAAAAATCAATAATTTAAAAAATACAGCACTGCATGCTTTTTCGGCAAAAAACTTCTCCCAGTCAATATATTTCTAAAAACCCCCCATGAACCTTTTTTGAAACAAAAAAATGTTATGCGTCTAAAACTTCCACAATTCCACTAACCGTCACCCCCCAGTACACAAAATACACTTCTTCAGGTCGATAAGGAATCAACTCAACTTCACTCAACTTAAAAATATATGTGCCACCACTTCAAATTATTCTTCAATGAATGAACACTTCAAAACGTGTAGTATTTTATTGATTTTTCTTTTTTTTTTTAATTCTGTTTAACTTTTTTTTCTCTGAAATTTCCTGCCAATGTTATTATTTTTATTTTTTGTCATGTACCCCTTCCCATCATCAAGTTTTTCGCATTTTGGTTTGCTGCCCAAATTGCAAAAACACATCAATGTTCTGATTTTCTTGTATTTGCTGCTACTTGAATTTCAAGATCTTTGAAGCGTCTGGAGGGGGATTTAAAGGATTTTTAAATAATGAGATTTTTGTATATAAGCATTTTGTTTCCATGATTTTTTTTTGAGAATTTTTTGTCTGAATGGTTTCTAGTCTGCGTTTTTTATTCTTCTTTCTGTTTGATATCTCTAGTGAAAGGTTTTAAAATAAATATTTACTTATTTTCTGAAATTTAAAGTCAAATAAATGAAAAATACAAATTTTATTTGCTAGAAGAATCAGTAAAGGAGGGATTTACAGAGCTAATGAATGCATCTGGGATGAGAATAGACTTCATTCTCATTCCAAATCTGTTTTCAACATTTTCTAAAACCATCTAGAAGCCGAGAAAATGAGCTTCAAGACAGTGGCCTAGAAAAGTGTCCACCGGCGAAAACTAGTCCGCAGAAAAATCCAAAAAATGAAAAAAGGACTAATATAAGACTTCTGTATAACTATTTATTAACGAAACACGAAAAAAGCTCATAGGAAAAAGTTCGGCTAGGTAGCACCTTTTTCTAGGCCATTGTTTTGAAGCTAATTTTCTCGGCTTCTAGGTGGTTTTAGAACATTTTAAAAACAGATTTGGAATGAGAATGAAGTCTATTTTCATTTAAGGTACATTTATAATCCCCGTAAAACCATCCTTTAAAGACAACGGTTCGTTCAAAACCCCCCAATTTTTTTTCTGTTTTTATTCCAATTTTTCATGTGTTCAAGTATTTCTTCCTCGAAAATACGGACTGGAATTTCAATTTCAGCCGTTTCATCGCTTTCGTCCAATAAATTTCCCGATGATAATTTAAAATTAAAAATTTGAAAAAACCGCGAATATAAATTTCGCTCTGACTTTCAAATACAATTTTTTTTTTCAAATGTTTCAAATTTTTGAACATTTCTGAAGCAATTTCTATTAAAACGTATTTTTCCAGAAACCATATCAACCTTTTTTATTATACTTTTTTTTTTCAAACCTTAAATTTAAAAAAACCACAGTGCGCCAATTTTTTTCCAATTTTTTAAATTTTTGGAGATTCCAGAAACAATTTCTAATTAAACATATTTTTTCAGAACCCATATCAATCTTTTTTATTATAACATTTTTTCAGACATTTTTTTCAAACTATAAATTAAAAAAAACAACATTTATGTTTTACAAATGGGACCAATATTTTCACATTTTAAAATTTCTGAAAATTCTTTAATTTAAGAAGAAGTATATATTTTTTCAGACCCTATATTTTCTTTATCTTTATCTTTATTCATGACACAAATTGAAATATACAGAAAAGAAGCAAAAAAAAAAAATGATGAATAAGATTGATGAAGTTACCCGCAAGAGTAACAGGGACTAATAGTTATAAAGTTATACAGCATGACGGTTAATCTTAGAAATGACTAATAGGTGGACAAAATCTTGATATGATAAAAATGAATTGATATTGTTAGTAAGTGAGTTCCACAGTGGAACATAGCAATCAAAAAATGTATTGCAGTGAGTGCCAATAAGCTTTAACATCATTGGTTTACGCTTGTTAGTGGAAAAAACGACAAATTTATTAAGATCCGGAAATGAAACCATTCCGGTAAGACATTGGTATAGAAATTTTAAACCCGTACGGGATCTTCGAAGTAAGAGAGAGTTTAGTGATAAAGTACAAAGTCTATCGGCATAAGATGAATATGAGATGTTACAACGTTGACAAATTTTCCTTGAAAAATGCCTGAGCGGGGTTTCAAGAGCTGTTGAGAGGGAAGAACTAAGGAAAGGGTCAAAAATTTCAGAGCAATATTCTAGTAAAGGCAATACGTATGATTTGAAAAGAAATACATAAAAACTGAAGTTAGTTGATTTGAAACAAAAAAGCAATTGTTTAGTTTTTAATGCAGCTAGAGAAGATATTTTACGGATATGTGGATCAAATGAGAGATTAGAGTCAACTAAAACTCCAAGGTCTCGTACAACAAAGGATTGAGTAATGGGAACATTGTTGATAACATAAGTAAAAATATTGGAAGAAGATTTTCCTATTCGGATAAAGTTCGTTTTAAGTGGGGCAATAGGAAGACGATTGGCAACGGACCATATATGAACAATTTTTATTTTTTTTAATAATTTCAGAATTTTTTTTCAAACCAAAATCTTTTATTCAATATTTGTATACTTTTGAGCAAAAATTTTAGGAGTTTCCATCTAGAAAATGCGTCTAAATTATTTCTTCTTTAAATCTCATACAATTTATAATAAACTAGACATAAAATTCGAATCTCCAATGTTCTTATACCAAAAGAAAACCAGTTTTACAAAAAAATGTACACTTTGAAATTTTACAACAATAAATGATACCATTTTTTACATAAAAAGTTTCTGTTTTCTCATCAATTTCAGTTCCGACCTGATTACCGCCGGTGTTTTGCCTTTCGTTTCTGGCACCAGTTTCCAAGTGAAAATAATGAAGACTAGAAGGAAAAATGTGAAAATTAGGAAGACGTATTGATTGATAAGGTTCTGAAAAATTGGAATTTGGTGAATATTCATAAGAATAATGGAATTTACATTAATCGGTAAAAATGTCAACCCTACAACCCAATTAGCGATCCAATTCATGCTTGCAGAGATAGCGGCGGCTTTTCCGCGTGTCGCTGAATCGAATAATTCCGATGTGAAAAACCAGGGGATCGGGCCTGGACCGAATGCAAACATCACTACGAACATGAGCACAAATAAGATGTTCACATAACTGGCCCAATGATAGCCAGCACTTGACAGTGTTAATGTTATGCAGATGAGAATAGTTGAGATGCACATTCCAGAAAGCCCGAAGATTTGCAATGGTTTTCGGCCCAGTTTTGGATGATCGATTAGGAAAAGACATGAAACTGTGACGAATAATTTAATGCATCCTGAAATGGGGGAAGCTCCTAGGATTTCAAATTTTCCCTACCAAATCCAAGTGTCGCATACAATGGATCATTTCCGGATAGGCCGTTTCTTTTAAAAATCAGGGTGGAATAAAAGGTTACAGCACTAATTCCAGAAAACTGTTGACTAAACATCATCAAAATTGAAACACACATAGGCCAGCGGTTTTCACCTTGGAATAGGGACAAGTAGCCTATCGAACTGGCGGACTTGTTCTCTTCGGATTCTTTAATCATTTGTTCAAGCTCTTTCTCGATCTGGAATTTTTAAATTTTTCGACACAACAGAAAAGAAAACTAACTTTATCATGTCCTCTCAGCGATATTAAGGCTTGTCTTGCTGCCTCATCGTCATTTAATTTTGAAATCATGTACCTTTAAAATTACATTATTTTAATCTCTAAAAAAAAAGAAAATAGAAAATTCACTTTGGAGATTCTGGACAAAATCTAATAGCGACTAGTTGAATAAGCGATGGAACGGCAACGAAAGCAAAAATCAGTGGCCATCTATCAGTGGACCCGAAAATGAAAGGTAGGCCAAACGCTTGAGACAACACAATGGCTACAGAGATATTCAATTGATGAAATGAGCCGCATTTTCCGCGGAGATTTGGTGGCGCAAGTTCCGTTAGATACATGGGTACAAGGCCGGAAGTTACACCAGTGAAAATTAATTTTTTTTGTTTTAATGGGAATTATACTTTCTACCACAATTTAATCCAACTAACAAGCGACCAAACACTATCATTGGATAAAAATTAACATATTTTGCTGAAGTTAGACAACTTGCCGCGAAAATCGCCAGAAAATTGTTATAGATTAAAGTTAAACGTCGACCGATCTGAAAGAAGTTTTGAATGAGTTGTTTTATTTGAAAGATATACCCGATCAGCTAGAAAACCCGAAAAAAGGCTGCCCAACATTCCACCGACTGAAAAGCTCGAGACAGCAACGGACCTGGAAAATCGAGAATAGGATATTTTCTTCGGGATTATGTGTTAGAATTCAAAGATTAATCCCCGAACAACAGTATCACTGGGTACAAAGAGTGTACTGTTTTGATGAACCGTAAAAAACCAGATGACGTTTGCGTTCAAGAATTTTTTTTTCGCAGCTTATCAACTATGACGTATTTTAAAAGAATTGGAAAAGATTTAACTATGTCGGGGTCAGATCACATTTTTTGCCTAATTTTAGGAAAATGCTGGAAACTTCTACAGATCATAACAATTGACTGAAATGAAGGGAAGAAATATTGTATTTTGAAACTTCCACAACTAATTTGCGAAATAGTAGCATTCATAGAAAATCAGTAATAACGAAAAATCTATGCTGAAATATTTTTCAAACTAAAAAAAAAGTTAACTGAATGTAATCCGATAGATCAAAGAACGTTCTTAGAATCTAAAAAAAATATCTGAAATTACATTTTCGGTAGCTCCCGAATAATTTTCATTTAAAGTAGGGCTATACGGAGATTATAAATGTACCTTAAATGAAAATATACTTCATTCTCGTTCCAAATGTGTTTTTTAAATTTTCTAAAACCACCTAGAAGCCGAGAAAACGCGCCTCAAAACAATGGCCTAGAAAAAGGTGCTACCTGTCCGAACTTTTTTCTATGAGCTTTTTTCGTACTTCGTTAATAAATAGTTATACAGAATTCTGTTATTAGTCCTTTTTTTTTATTCATTTTTTGGATTTTTCTGCGGACTAGCTTTTCGCCGGTGGCCCCTTTTTCTAGGCCATTGATCTGAAGCGCGCTTTCTCGGCTTCTAGGTGGTTTTAGAAAATTTTAAAAACAGATTTGGAATGAGAATGAAGTCTATTTTCATCCCAGATGCATTCATTATCTCCGTAAAGACCTCCTTCAATATTTCGATTTTCTAAAAATTCATTTTCATTGAACCGCTGAACGCTCATTGAATCGCTGAGCCAAGAACGCTTTTTTCACAATTTCATATAAAAATTTTGATATTTCTAAAAAACCTATATAAGCTCACCACACAAAATCCGCGTCATTGCTCGTCAAAACCGACCCGAACAACTGAAAATGTGACTCTTTGATCCATTCAATAATCATCGGACCCGGTGCATTAATACACCCAATTTGAAAACCATCCTGAAACGATGCCAACCCGACTGTTGAGATACAAAATAACAGAAACGGCGTCAAGTTTTCAGGAACAATTACATGATGATTTTCAGCAACTTTCGGCCTATAATTTTTGAAATCTGGAAGTCTTACAAAGGAAAAAAACAACAAACCCGACAGCGGATTTGGTCATAGATTGACTTAGGATGTAATTTAACTATAATAATTTGATAGACGGTGATATTTCTCACACACACAAAAACCAGATTGTTGCTGTCGTATCTAGTAGAAAAGACCTGAAGTTTTGAAAATTTTACAGAAAAAGAAAATAATATGAAATAATAATTTTAAAAAGGAAATTGTCTATATCAATAAAAATGCGTCTATGTCATTTATAAATCAAATGACGAATTGATGTTATGATGCGAAAAGAGAGGAGGGAGGTGATCCGAATGATTTTCGTTCGACAGGACCATTTCAACGACGTCGTCGAAATTTTTGAAACAATTGATGGAAGAAACATTTCGTTTTTTTTTCAAATATTTTTTCTTTGAAGTCAAGATGTCCGGACGCTGATTTGATAAGGAACTAATTTATGATCTAAAAAATGATACAGGTTTAAAGATGGGGTAATATCTCCCGGAACGTTTTTTTTTCAAATTTTAAAGATAAGGGGTGTGTCAATTGCCTATTCAAAAAAAAATCTAAAACTGGGATAATAAACTAAACGATCTAGTGTTGCAAAGAATCCAATGAAAAAAAAAACGTCGGTGATATCAATCATAGAACTTTTGCAGAATTTTGGAACAAAACACAAATTTCTAGAAAACTTAGTTTTTTGAATTTTCGCTTTTTTTATTGTAAAGTTAAAATTTTTGGATCATCCATTTTCTAGTGAAAGACCGCAGCGCAACCGCTCGCAGGTAAAAATAGCATGAGTTTGTGATAGACTTAGATTTTCTGGGTAGGTCAAAACCAACTTGCGTGATCAAGAATATTTGAGTTGACAATACTGAAAAAAATGTTGGGTGATATTTTCTATGCAAAAATTTTCAAACCGGTTTCTCATAGAGAGATGAAATTTCATTGTCACATGTTGGGGAATCCCATGCCACGGCATGAATCGAACTTCCAAAAATCACGTATATGAACTGTCATCTGATCATTTGATGTCTTGAACCTTATATAAATTAATTAGTCTTAAACTTTAAAAATGTCAGCATTTAATGGGAAATTTTTGAATTTAAAATTAAAAATCAGAGATTTTCATCATAAGTGTCCTATTGTCATACTAACAAAAATGGACAACAATTTTTTTTACCATTCGAACGGAATTTGATATTGTCAACTCAAATATTCTTGATCATTCAAGCTGGTTTTGATCTACCCAGAAAATCTAAATCTCTCACGAAGTCGGGCTATTTTTACCCGCGTGCGGCTGCGCTGCGGTCTTTTAGTAGAAAATGGATGATCCAAAATTTTTAAGTTGGTAATAGTTATCGAACATAGTGTTGAATTAAAATAACAAAAACCCCGCAACATAAACCAATTCGCAACACCTTTGTGAAAACTTTTTGTTTCCAATTTTGATAGATGATGGTTTCGAATAGGTAGTTTTATAATCTTTTGGTCTTTTTTTTATCACAACCACAGGGACATTAAACTATGTTTGTTTTTTGTTGATACATTAACACGAGGTTAATTTTGGGTTTTGGGGGTTCTTTAGAATACTTTTTGATCTGTTATTGTTAAGATAAAAATTACTGGCCGCTTGTTTTGCGGAGTCTCGTTTGGAATTTCCTCGGAACGCGCTCAAATTCAAATTTCTCAGTTGGTCTTGAGCGTTGCGAGTAAATTCCCAACGACACTCCGCTAAACGAGCTTCCAGAAATGTTTATCTTGACAATATTGAAATTTTTAAAGCACGCTCTTCACTATTAACTGTTTACAATATCTTATTTGAGCTAATTTGAACAACGACCAGAGACATACAAAAATAATCCCCCAAATTTTAAAAACGGAGAACCTTAAATAGATTAACGCAATTGGCGCGATCTGTTTCCTAACCCACCTTATTAATCCATTATAAAAAAATGGCTCTTGAACCATTGTCTCTCCCGTTTTCTTGGCATAGATGCGAAAATTATGATCCCCCCCCCCTTTTTTCCATATTCCCAACAACACAGAAGCCCCCTCCCAATAAAATGTTTATTTTGAAAGTTCTGGGAGGGGGCCTTCTGAAAAAACAACAATAAATAAATAAAGAACCGAAAAAAAAACTATTATTACAACCATACTATTCTGTTCTTGTAGTTGCTGACTGTAGGTGATTACCGAATCTGAAAAAATTAATAGAATTAAAAAATTAATAACATTGAACGTTTTTTAAACTAATAATAGGAACTTTCGAAAATTTACAAGTTTGGGATCAAAATGAAAAATTGGCGATAGCCTTCGGCCGCCTATTACCAAAATTTAGCTGTGAAAATGCGATTTTTCCTAAAACTGTTGCCGGAAAAATCCAAAAATTTTCCAAAATTCATTTTTTTCTTAAAATAAATGCTAACCTTGATCAAATTGGATTCCTGTTGCTTCCGCCGGTTGTTGACTTGGTGGCGCTGACCTGAAATCATTAAAAATTAATAAAATTCAATGTTTTTTAATTAAAATTGGAATTTTGGGAAATTTACAGGTTTTGGATCAAAATGAAAAATTGGCGATAGCCTTCGGCCGCCTATTACCAAAATTTAGCTGTGAAAATGTGATTTTTCCTAAAACTGTTTCCAGAAAAATCCAAAAATTTTCCAAAATTCAATTTTTTCTTAAAATAAATGCTAACCTTGATCCAATCCTTTTCCAGCTGTTTCCGCCGCTTGTTGGTTTGGTGGCGCTGACCTGAAAGTATTAAAAATTAATAAAATTCAATGTTTTTTAAATTAAAATTGGAATTTTGGGAAATTTACAGGTTTTGGATCAAAATGAAAAATTGGCGATAGCCTTCGGCCGCCTATTACCAAAATTTAGCTGTGAAAATGTGATTTTTCCTAAAACTGTTTCCAGAAAAATCCAAAAATTTTCCAAAATTCAATTTTTTCTTAAAATAAATGCTAACCTTGATCCAATCCTTTTCCAGCTGTTTCCGCCGCTTGTTGGTTTGGTGGCGCTGACCTGAAAGTATTAAAAATTAATAAAATTCAATGTTTTTTAAATTAAAATTGGAATTTTGGGAAATTTACAGGTTTTGGATCAAAATGAAAAATTGGCGATAGCCTTCGGCCGCCTATTACCAAAATTTAGCTGTGAAAATGTGATTTTTCCTAAAACTGTTTCCAGAAAAATCCAAAAATTTTCCAAAATTCAATTTTTTCTTAAAATAAATGCTAACCTTGATCCAATCCTTTTCCAGCTGTTTCCGCCGCTTGTTGGTTTGGTGGCGCTGGGCTGAAAGTATTAAAAATTAATAAAATTCAATGTTTTTAAATTAAAATTAGAATTTCTCGAAATTTACAGGTTTTTATCAAAATGAAAAATTGGCGATAGCCTTCGGCCGCCTATTACCAAAATTTGGCTGTGAAAATGGGATTTTTCCTAAAACTGTTGTCGAAAAAATCCAAAAATGTTTATTTTTTTTTGAAATAAATACTAACCTCAATCCAATCCTTTTCCAATTGTTTCCGCCGGTTGTTGACTTGGTGGCGCTGACCTGAAAGCATTAAAAATAATAAAATTGAGCTTTTTTTTAATTAAAATTGGAATTTTGAAAAATTACAGGTTTTGGATCAAAATGAAAAATTGGCGATAGCCTTCGGCCGCCTATTACCAAAATTTAGCTGTGAAAATGGGATTTATCTTAAAAATGTTGTCGAAAATACCCAAAAATTTTCCAAAATTCAGTTTTTTCTTAATATAAATACTAACCTTGATCAAATTGGATTTCTGTTGCTTCTGCCGCTTGCTGATTTGGTGACGCTGGGCTGAAAGTATTAAAAATTAATAAAATTCAACTTTTTTAATTATTAAATTTGAATTTGCTTGAATTACTTACCTTTTAACGTGTTATGCGTACTAGATGTAACATATGCGTCCGCGAACCAACGTAATCCGTACCCTGAATGTCGTCGATTGATGTTGATTTCGATTGGGAAGAGTGTGAACTAGAAAATGAAAGGATCGAATAATTCCTTTTGAAAAAGTTTATTATGTCCTCCTTTCAAAAGGCAAACATAAAATTATGGCCTACTTTATCTTGTTTAACGTTGATCCTGGTGAACTGGTGAACCTCGCCTGTAGATGAATCAAAATTCACAAAATTAAATGCAATTTTGTAGGCATGAAGTATTCGATGGCGGACGTTGTCATTTTGCCCCGATGCCATGACGAGTCTGCAAAAACGTACTGATTTTACATCCGGCTGTGTAATTCCATTAAGAAACAAAATATCTCAACGAATGAGCAAAACAGTATTGGAGACCACTTTTCATTATAACACTTCCCACTGACCTGGTAGAAAAACTGGTACTCGCCAATAATGTTCTGTTGCATGATGTTGTTGTTGTTGTTGTTGTTGCTGTCGTTGTTGACCTTGTTGAATTCAGCTATAATTCGAAAATTAAATTATAGTTTCATGATTATTAGAAGAATTTGCAATTATGAGCCGGTTCCAGAACTTGTACAGTGCATGTCGTCGGCATCGGTTGGTGTTCTCGTTGTGCCATCCCTGATACTTGCGATTGATTCCACTAATAATCCAGTTGTCGAATCCTGAAAATATAAATTAAGTGGTTTTTGGAACCTCATTTTTGTTAAACTTACCGCGAGACTGATATCGCGGAAAATAAATGACGATTCGTTGTGGACGGAATCGCGAAAGGTCTCTCGAAAAACCTAAAACTTTTAAATGTCTATTTAATAATTATTATCCTATTAAACACTGCAAAAACTTATTCATGAATGCTGGGAAACTAATTTTTTCAAGTTGACATTTTTCAGCATTCACGAAACAGTTCTCACCTGGTTTTGTTCTAGAATACTAACCTTTCTGTGACAACTGAATGCGACTTCCCGCAACGTGTAGAATGCAATTGCGGGTAGAACCCTGTCAGCGTGGAACATCTGCGAAGGAAAACGGCCTTATCACTTCTGAAACCTGAAACAAATAAATAAATCTTGGTGTTTTTTCTTTGAAACAAACCTCAGAAGCTAAGCATCTAATTCGAACGGCACTCACAATAGGCAACGTGAACCGTTATTTTTTGCGCACCATTGATAGACGAATGGTTGCCAGAGATGTTTGAAAGCGGCTGGTCAATTTAATCAAAAGTTTTCAAGCAATATTTAATTTTTAAACCTATAGTCACTAGAACTTAATGAAATAAAATAAATTGAAGTTATTAATTGATTGAAAGTTATTGATTGATTTTTCTAAAAACGCAGTAAAGCCTTTGAAATGTGTTCGTAGGAACATGAACGCAGGGCGTCCATTACGAAAACATTCCGGGGGAACCACCAGTCATTGCCAGCACACCCCAGAAGAAGGTACAATCACGACTTCTGAGGGCCGACTTCATTGGTGTTCCGTGTCCACCACTGGAGAAAAATACCTATTATACTTTAAAAAATTTTCCTGTTTCTCCAGCCGTGTTCTATGTCAATCCGAGCACTACTCGTACGCCGAGGGGCCCTCTGTGCCACATAAACCGCGTGCTTCAAAAGCCCGTCGTCCCAAAAGGATAAACCCTACACTCCCCCGAAAGGAAGTGTACGCCACCTAGCTCGCGTGGTAACGACTAGGAGGTGCGTTCCAAGCACCTCCTAAAGCGCCTCCGCAGGCAGTACAGACGATATACCCGACCACGCTCGTACCAGGTTACTCGGAAAGACTGGTTAATATAAAAAAAATATATTTAAAAAGAACAATTTCGCAGCGCGGGCGGATCAAAAAAATGAGATTTCAATAAAATGTATAAATGTTTAAATTCCGGACCAGCACGCATTTCTAAACCATTCTCTTTTTCGAGAACTGCAAGAAATAATAATTATTTATCAAATGTACCACAAAATTACGAGAGAAGAAAACGTGGAATAAAACGTGACAGAAAGAAAAATAAAATTTATTTTCTCAAGAAATTGAAGAACTAAACGGTTGATGGAATCAAATGTGAATTGGGTGAAGAAAATCACATAAACCTATGCCATGGATCTTGTTTTATGGTTGCCTTTATTATCAATTTGTTAATAATGAAAATAGCATTTCTTACATAGAGAATGGTCTGGATCCTATGAAATTTCTACAGAATTCAAAATTCAGCTAATTAAGAGGCTCAAAAATGAAATTTTCAAAACAAAATTTCTGCCAAAACAGCGCAAACTTAAACAAAATGATAAATCAGTCTTTTAAAGGCAGCTTGTCAGTTAACACGATCCAAAATCTAGGCAAAAATTCAAAATTCGAATGGGTGCCCAGGTGATCCAAAGAACAATGCCAATATGTAGCCAAATTCAAATAATTGTGTTTCGCGCCAATTCCGACCGCGTTGCACGGACACCGACCGCGTCGCACGGACACGCTCGAATTCAAATTTTGATTTTTCCAACTTTGAACCGTTACTATGATGCGTGTATTTATCGGTGTGATTTCGCATAAATTGCATTGTACTAATTAGAGTAAGCTCTAATTTTTGAAACTAAGATCAGGTTGAGTTAAATTAACTGAACAGCTGTCTTTAAGTTCAAATTTGAGACAAACCGCTAAATTTTGAGGTATATAAAAAATCCAAAAAACTCTTTCGAAATTTGTAAATGCCGAATTAGGTACAAAAGTAAGATAGAACAAAGCATTGAGGAAAGCGAGAAAAAATATATATATATATATACGACTTCTCTATAGAAATTAAAGGACTGAAAGAATGAAAAACAAATAACATCGAATGCTTTATAGACTTGTAAAGATTGATTTTGTTTTTCTAGGCATTTCGAATTCAAATTACGCATATACAGGGTGGATACTATTTATTCATACTTCGATGAAAGAAGATTTATAGGGCAGTTTTCTTTAGTAATTATGAAGTATATCACTATAGACTTCAGTGTAGGGCACCTAATGTTCAAAAGTTGATTCACTTTTTCAGCGTGCGAGTTATCCGATTATGTTTGCTCATAACTTTTCATGAGTTGTCTATAAAGAACCGCGCGATATGAAAAGATTAATTCAAACAATTTTCTATAAAAGCTGGTTGACGATTTTATCAAACGCGCTGAAAATAGCTCACATTGATGACCGGAAGTTCTAGCATTGCGAAGTTTGTAAGCAATTTCTCGAAATCCACTTATTGTTCGGGTTTACGCAAAAACTTTTAAAAAATCAATATTATGAATCTTTAAAAACTCTTTAAAAATCAATATGACGCTGTTTTCGAAAAGTAAAACCACCCGTAAATAGAAAAAGGAAAAGGCTAGGTCAAATTTGAAAACGTGTGAAAAGAAGTGAAGTAATATTTTCGAAATTTGTCAAATTGAATACCGTTATATATTGTACAGATCAGGAAAAAGAACGACGATCAACAAAGGAGCCACTCAAGAATGGGCAATTTTTAAATTCAAAAAATGCCATAAAAAACTTTTTTCTTAGGAATTTTAAATACAGAAAGAAAACACAGATCTTGTGGTGAAAAAAAAATCAATATGAAGTCACCATGTATGCCACAATGAAGTGATGCTACCCGCGAGTAGGTGTATGACAAGGCTAGGTCAAATATGCAAAAGGGTGACAAGTTGAGAATTTATGGCTTGCACATGCGGACTCGATGATAATGGTGAGATTATAAAAAAGTGGAGAATCAGAGAAAAAAGAGCTGTTTTTGGAAGAAGGTCCTATTCGGGAAACAAAATACCTGGGATAAACAAGATGAACACAAAAGAAGTTTAGAATAACTGCTCACAAAGATGTGTACGAGAAACCAATAATTATCATATCGAGGAATTCGATTTAAAAAATACTCGCTTAAAATTTGGAAGATTTTTTCAAACTAAAAGTAAGATAAAACGTATTATGGGGGTATTAATGACACGTCGACAAAGAAAAAAAAAGGCAAAATGCAACAAATTCTATTTCAAAATTAATTTTTAAAGATTTGAATATAATTTTGCGCCTTTTTCGGCAAAAAAAACAGAGTGAATGAAAAAAACAAGTAAACAAAATTGAACGTAGAAGAAAAATAAGCAACAAGCAAGATCAAATGAAAATAGATCAAAAAATTTATCGATGAAAATTGTAGGTCTGAATTAAATTAAAATTTTATTTTTTTTCAATTAATATTCAAATAAAAGTTATAATTTTAAAAAACGATATTGTATTCAATAAAATGTTTTTTTCTTATTTTCAACAACATTCAGGTTTTCAAAAAAGGTCACTAAAAGTATGGATAATTACAGAATTCATGGGTAAAACAATTTGTAATTTTGTATTAATTTAGTACAAATATAAATGTTCACAATTTATTGAGAAGTTCGTTATTCCAACAATGTGAATCGGGAAAAAATCTGAAAATGAATTAAATTTAAAAATTCGAACAAAAATAACTTTTTAAGAGACATAATTTCTAGTTCCTTTTTTTGACAATTTGGATCAAATCAAAAAGCGATTGTAAAAATAAAATGAGCTAATTTTAATCTCGAACTCTATTTTATAAAAATATGGAATGTGGCTGAACGTGAACAACAAAATAAATCAAAAGATTCTTGATCATTTCCTATTTTTATTGTTTTTGTCAACAAAAAAGTGTCTCCGGTGGTTTTCATTTTAAAATCAGGAAGTGTTGGGTAAGCAAAGTCTCTCAAAATGATCGGAATACGTTTAGAAGCACCGAAAGGTTTCGAAAAATAAGCTTCACACGACCAATACGTTAAAAAAGTCAAGCAAAATATGGAAAATATCGAAAATGAGAGCGGGTTCAAATTGTGCGCAAGATGTATTATAATAAGAAGAGACATAGATGTTGACTGTCCAAGAATGACCAACTAAGCTCCGCCCTCTTCACCAGCTCTGGCACTGTTTCCGCTCATTCATTTAACTAGACACTATGTCCGCTACTAAGCCAACCAACGCTCTCATCTCTGCCGATTTTTCGCCACTTTCAAGCGAAACTTCGGCCAAAACTACTGTGAATAATTCTTCAATTGGAGACATCACCATCTCTGGAAATCCAATGATTCCAACGGCCCCCAAGATCCGTGCCGAGAAGAAGACGAAGCCCACTGAGATCCATCGTGAAGTTCGATTCTCCAAGGTTGTCGAAGCAACGGAAATTCAAACCAGAAAGGAATTGCGTAGACGTGACGCTGGTTCATCCGTCACCGCGGAAATCCGTTCAGGACGCAAGCTCAAGATTAGATTGGCGATGCCCTCGAAAAGAGCCCACCCTTACGGACCACCAATCGATCGCGGAACTCCGGGAGTATCTCAACAAGACATTGCAAATGCGGACAAATTGTATGCCAACTTGTCAGTTAGTTCGGATGACCACACCATCCGTTCTACGGATGGGGAAGCTACATCGCCAAAGGTAAATTATTATATATTATGTATTCTTATGCTCCCTTGTCGCATCTTTTTTGAAATTATTTCGATTTAAAAAATCAATAATGTGTTTCGTAACATTATTCTGAAACATACAAATCGGAAATTCCTGAGAAATTTTTCAAAACAAACAACAATTTAAAAAATTATACTTTATTCGATGAATCAAAGTTTGAAAATATGAATTGCAAAAAAACTCACAATTATCAATCCAAATTTCGTTTCGCCGCCTTCATTGTCCCATTGTTGCTGTTTTGATCATTTCCAATACCTACAAACCATTTCTTATTTGAAAATTCAAAACAAATCGATAAGCCCACCTTAATGAAATTTGTAGGTGTTGTTGATCCATTGAAGTTGACCCATTGTTGGTAGCATCTGAAAAATTTTAAAATTTAACGAATTCATGAAATATTTTAAAACATTTGAGATAAGAGAGTATAAGATTTTAAAAAAGAGAAAATCAAGATTTTAAATTCAATGATTTTCAGATGAATTCTGCTGGACCATTATCCATCCTGAAGCCATCTGAGCTCAACAGCCGCATCAGACGAAGGAAATGCACCAAAGATAGACCAGAAGTTGAAACACCGGCCGTGAAGTTTGTCACCACCAGGAAGCGTCTCGGACGCAAGGTTAGTTTGACGAATTATTCAAATATCTTCTCACTTCACTTTTCTAGATTTCTCTTATTTCCCCTTTCATTTTAGATGATTTTTCCAAAAGCCAACTAATTAAATTTAATATTTCGCACAAAATGAATGTCCTAGTTTCAGTAACACCCTGTCTTTAAGGATAATAAAAATTAACCTTAAAATTTTTGAAATAAAGAAGCTAAATAGTTTTAAGTTGAAGAATAATTCGCTAATAAAATAGATTTGATACATTTCTACGAATTTATAGACATTCGAGCTGATTTTCGGCGCGTCCTGGGCGTGAAATTTTATCGAAATTTAATTCGAAATTGGTGTCCGAAACTATTATTATTATTTTAATGCGAAGTTTTTGTGTTAACATTTATAGAATACAAAAACTGCTGAAATTTTAGTTTATGAAATTAATAATTGAAGAGGAAAAAGAAGTTTAAAACGTTGAATTGGAAAAAACCCCCTATTTATTAAATTTAGTTTTTCTTTGAAAATTAGCCAATATTTACATTCGACTTCAAAATTGCTTGACATAGAAAAAACATTGGACTGAAGATGAAACGGAAGCTATGAAATACTCAAATTAAATTTTAAAAAATCATTATTTTTTTAGAATGAAGCTGCTCTGGTAGTCAGTGACACTCCACTCAAGAAACGGAAAGTATGTAATGGTGTCGGAGGCGGTATGAACGACGAAAATACTTCGGATACGATTTTGGGAAAGAAGAATCGAATGGATTTGTCGACGAAGAGTACAATTGATCCAGATCATGGAACGCCAATGGACGAGGAACCGGTCCGAATCGAGGACCCTGCGATGGTGGTTGTACCGGTTAACCCGGATGAACCCGCAGCTCTTTTTATGGATGATGCCCCCCATTCAGTCTCTCTCGGAATTATTTATTCCAGAGAATCGGGTACTGCGATGGGTGGGAATGAAGATACAGCTCCTGCAATTGATGAGATGATTAGTACGCAATCGCGGAAAACCACTGAAGTAGAGCATGGAGGGATGAAACGGCAATTGCGCCAAAAAATAATGATGTCTGCAAATGAAACAATTTTGATTGCTGATGAAACAGAAGAAGTAATCACACTTGACGACACTTTGGAAGCACCTGCATTGGACGATGTTGTGGTCGCGAATTTTTCGACGTCTTCCGAAGGTCCTGCAGCAGATGTTGTTTATGGTCCAACATTCAAACACTCCATCGACATCAACCAGCAAAATTGGAGTTCGGACCACCAAATGATTGTGCAAGGTCTAATCGACGCCGCTGATTTTGCATGCCTTCGAAAAGGTGCTCGTGATGAGCGATTGACGGACAACTGCGTCTATTTCGGATTGCTCCAAGTTGTAAGTTTTAAAAGATAATAATTCTGAAAAAAAATATTGTTTTTAAGGCTTCCATGGCAAACAGCAATGGTCAAAATGTTTCCGTATTTGCGCCGCAATTGTACACCCAGTGGAGAAGGAATCAGCAACAACCGAACGGCAACAATGGATTCACCAGGGACCAGATTTTGGAGTTTGCATATGTGAAGGAGAATCAGACTGGAAGGAAGCTCGAGGATTTCCTGATGCCGCTTCATCGAGATAATGGCAAGCATACCGCATCTTCCGACGCACATTGGTCGCTTGCCTTCTACGACTCCAAGAAATGTTGCATCGTCATCTACGATAGTCTAAAGTCAACGAAGAAAGCAACCAAGGAAAAGACAATCGAGGATATGAAGGAAATGATGGAAAAACTGCTATCCCCAGAAGCTTACAGGAGGCTGAAAGTGAGATACTGCTACTCAAATCACGTTGAGTATCAGAAGGTAATTCAAATTTATATTTACAATGAAAAACATTTTATTTTTAGGGTGGAATTGCGTGCGGAATCCACACCATCGTTAATGCCCGAAGACTAATGGAAGGAAGAAGAAGTCTTGTCAATAGAATTGGGGAGAAGATCAACCAGCGAAATGAGAGGGACTACCTACATGCAGTCCTGACATCGGTGAAGCATGATTTAGGTTTGTTAGATTTCTAAAAAGCTTATATGAAATGTGGTTTCTTTTAGATGAAGCAGTCTTCCACTTCGCCCAGAATCCAATCGACACGCCACCACAAGTTCCAGGACCAATGCAAGCACTCAACCAAAGATCTAGAAGAGATCACACCGATACGATTAGAAGGATCAGAAGATGCATTGAATACTACAGAAGAAGAAGATAAATTAGTGGGTTTATATTTATAATTTAATTAGAAATTAATATAGGAGGTGCAGCTTATCTATTTCAGCAGAAAAAACCGAAAGGAATTCTTTAAAAAGAGTTCAATATTTTTTAAAATTAAATATTCCTGGAATTTGTTTTTTCTTGAGAATTCCTTCTGTTTTTCGTCGAAATAAATAAGTTGAAAAAGTTACAATATAAAGAAAGTTTAGAATAGCTTATATTTAGAATAAGAAACAAGAATTAAACTAAAAATATCTTTTAGAAATGAAAAAAAATCGTCGCAGAAAAAAACGATGAGAATTAAAAAATTTAAATGTTCGTCAGGTTAAGTGATTGCACACTTGTGGTTTTGCGTACTTTGTAAACCGTACCATTCAAAAAAAAAAGATAACGGTAAATAAAAAATAATTAGGAAATAGTAAAATTACTGTTATTAGCTAATGAGGATGGGATTAAAGAAAAAAAATAGATTTTACTACAATTACAAAATTCTTAGCACACAATTTTTTCAGGCTCGGTGGCAGCAACAACTGTGCTAATAATCTTCAAATAAAAATAATTTAAAAAAATAAAAAAAAAACAAAAAAAAAACAAATAAAAAACAAAAAAAAACAAAAAATTTAAAAAAAAATTAAAAGAAAAAAAAAGAAAAAAAACATTTTTATTGTATTTATCCTTTTGCTTTGAATTTATTTCTAGTCAGTTAAATTGTATTAATTTTTTATTTTCATTTTCCTTTTTGTTTTTTATTCTCATTTATTTCGTTTTAAATGCTTATTTTCCTTTTTATTTATATTTCTCATTCACCTTTTCCTTTTCCCTTTTAATTATTATTTTTCTTTTTCTTTTTAATGTTTTTTTTCTCATCACCCCCCCCCCTTTTTTTATTTCTTTTTTTACACATTTTTATCCACATTTCTGTTAATTTATTATACATCTTCTCACATTCTTCACAAAACCATGGTACGAACAAAGAACGCGCTGGAAATCATGACAATATCATGCTGCAAACAAATGTCGAATTGCTTGGAATGATGATGATGGAGCCACCACTGGAAGTACGAAAACAACTGATTGGCGTTCAGGTTAATATTGTGAGCATGTTTGAAGAAACCTCCACCGACGAAATCAACACCCGATTCAAATGGAAAACAGAAGAAGCGTAGAGACGGAGGAATGCGATATTGGAGGTATCATGTCTATGATGGCTCCTTCGGAATACACAGACATTTGCAACGATGTAGAAGCAGCTTTGATACAATCATGTCATGAATTTTAAAGGTATAAAAGGTTTAATTTTAAAGCAAAACAATATTTATAATTTTTAGATCCATGTGCGTCAATTGATTAAAAATTCGAATATTTCAACGATGAATGCTATGGTCATATGTGATTTTAGAATGCACCACCATAGTCAACGCCACCATATAATTGTGTGAAACACGAAAGAAGGTCGACGGAGATGATTTGGACATCGAACTCAATCAACCAACATTATTTGCCAAAAAGATGGAGAAAACACATGGAATATTACTATTGAAGTTTCCAATTTATTCAAGTTAAACTTAATCCGCATGCCATAGTTTATAAATAGTCAAGGTATAGAAAATTTTATTTTAAACCGAAAGACGATATATTTTAATTTATAGGTGGAACCGTGACAAGTTATCAATGTTCCAACGATATTTCGAATGGGTTTTGACACAATATGATATGCTGAAACATGAACCAAGTTATTCAAATTCAACGTTTTCCGTTTCTAAAGCCTTGAAAGGTATAGTATTTCAATTTCAACACGCAAAAATCAATATTTATAATTTTTAGATGCTACATATTCAAATGGTTCCAAAAACTCAATGCACTTTCATTTATTGCAAAACGACTGCAGAAATCAAGTCACCATCACTTCGAAATTTCGTCAATATTAGTTATCCAATGGTTTTTTGCTTTGTAAAGGCAATATTTCAACAATATGTTTATCGAATCTAGTCATTCTTTGCCAAGCTGTTCAGCTGAAACATCAAGGTATGAAACTTCGACAATTAATACAAATAAAATCGATATTCCAGATTTTCTGAAATGCTAAAGGATGCCAGTCAGAAGGAAACGAAAATATCACATTGGAGCAATTCAATGAAAGAGAATATTGAATATTGATAAAAAAAAAGAAAAAAAAAAGTAAAAATAAAAAAAGAAAAAAGAAAAAAAGAAAAAATAATAAAAATTAAAAAATTAAAAATTAAAAAAAAATTAAATTTAAACAAAAAAAGTCTCAACGTGCCAAAACTAATGAATGCGAACAATGTGCCAAAATATTAACTTCATTTCAATCGGACCAATTATTATGCGACTTATAATAAAGGTAAATAATTTTAATTTTTTCTAAACAAAAGCAAATTATCTATTTTTCAGAATCATTTATCAAAAGGACAACTTCATGAATACTATCAACTTGTACAATGCTCTTCAAATCAGTGTGCCAAAATATTCGCTTTAAAGACAGGGTGCCAGTTATTTTTACCCCATATGGATTTTATTGTGAAAAATTCATCTTTCTACCGACATTCTAGTATATTCCATGCGAAATCCCGACGAAAAAAAACAATTTTGTAGTTCCGTCCGGAAGATGAAAAAAATTATTTTTGAATTCCCGCCGTACGCTCACGTACGCTTTTTGGCGGGAAGCACAACAATTTGAATTTTTTTCATTTTTTTCAAAACTGTTATTTTTTAATTTTTTTAGTGGAAAATGTTTCTTTTCAGTAGAATAACATAAGTAAAGTATGTTGCGACCAGATTCAAACAATTTTGAGGCTAATTTTATTCAAATACCCGAAAAATAAGAAAAATTCAAAAAAACTCAAAAAACTCAAAAACAAACAAAAACTGTTAAAAAACGATAATGGCATTTTTAGAAATCTAAAATGATATGTCAAACTGATCAATTTTTCGGGAAACTGATTTTTTTGGGTCGCTGATGAATTGTGTCCATGAAATCTGTAAATGTTTAATTTGTTTCAAAAAAAATTAACTAGAATACCTGTGAAATAATAATTTATTTGCGAAACGTACGTATATTTAATCTGGTTTCAAAATTATAGCGAAATTTTCATTTTTGGATGAAAATTAGGAAAATCAACGCTTTTCCCGCATTTTATGAGGGATCCTGGTTAGTTCCTGTAAGAAAAATTAATTTGACACTTATTAAAAATAATTAATGACTTTCAGCAAAAAAAAAACGCTAAAAATCGGACAAAAACAAAAGAAATTTGAAAAAAACACACAAAAAATTCAAAAATTCAAATTACCGCGCACACACATGACTGCTGTTCATTGGAGCGCACATGAAAATTCAAAACACGCGGTAATTTAAAATCTTATCGCCGCAGCGGCGAAATTTTTAACTGGCACCCTGTCTTTAATTCATGTGCTATGGAATTTCAATTGGAGCTCTGCAGCTTATAATAAAGGTAATTTTAATGTTTTCTTTAAAAAAACATCAAATTGCCTTTTTTCAGAATCATTTATCAAAAGGACAACTTCATGAATACTATCAACTTGTACAATGCTCATCAAATCAATGTGCCAAATATTTACTTAAATTCATGTGCTATGGTATTTCAACTGGATCAATTAATCTGCGGCTTATAATAAAGGTAACTAATTTATTTTTTTCAAAAAAACATCAAATTGTCTTTTTTCAGAATCATATCGAAAGGACAACTTCAATAATACTACCAACTTGTGCAATGCTCTTCAATTCAATGTACCAACATATTTGTTTCAATTCATGTGCTATGCTATTTCAACTGGACCAATTAATCTGCGGCTTATAATAAAGGTAACTAATTTAATTTTTTCTAAAAAGAAACATTAAATTGTCTATTTTTCAGGATTATATATCAAAAGGACAACTTCATCAATAATATCAACTTGTGCAATGCTCTTCAAATCAATGTACCAACATATTTGTTTCAATTCATGTGCTATGCTATTTCAACTGGACCAATTAATCTGCGGCTTATAATAAAGGTAACTAATTTAATTTTTTCTAAAAAGAAACATTAAATTGTCTATTTTTCAGGATTATATATCAAAAGGACAACTTCATCAATAATATCAACTTGTGCAATGCTCTTCAAATCAATGTACCAACATATTTGTTTCAATTCATGTGCTATGCTATTTCAACTGGACCAATTAATCTGCGGCTTATAATAAAGGTAACTAATTAAATTTTTTCTAAAAAGAAACATTAAATTGTCTATTTTTCAGGATTATATATCAAAAGGACAACTTCATCAATAATATCAACTTGTGCAATGCTCTTCAAATCAATGTACCAACATATTTGTTTCAATTCATGTGCTATGCTATTTCAACTGGACCAATTAATCTGCGGCTTATAATAAAGGTAACTAATTTAATTTTTTCTAAAAAGAAACATTAAATTGTCTATTTTTCAGGATTATATATCAAAAGGACAACTTCATCAATAATATCAACTTGTGCAATGCTCTTCAAATCAATGTACCAACATATTTGTTTCAATTCATGTGCTATGCTATTTCAATTGGAGCTCTGCAGCTTATAATAAAGGTAACTAATTTAATTTTTTCTAAAAAGAAACATTAAATTGTCTATTTTTCAGGATTATATATCAAAAGGACAACTTCATCAATAATATCAACTTGTGCAATGCTCTTCAAATCAATGTACCAACATATTTGTTTCAATTCATGTGCTATGCTATTTCAATTGGAGCTCTGCAGCTTATAATAAAGGTAACTAATTTAATTTTTTCTAAAAAGAAACATTAAATTGTCTATTTTTCATGATTATATATCAAAAGGACAACTTCATCAATAATATCAACTTGTACAATGCTCTTCAAATCAATGTTCCAAAATATTCGCTTTAATTCATGTGCTACGGAATTTCAATTGGAGCTCTGCAGCTTATAATAAAGGTAATTTTAATGTTTTCTTTAAAAAAACATCAAATTGCCTTTTTTCAGAATCATTTATCAAAAGGACAACTTCATGAATACTATCAACTTGTACAATGCTCATCAAATCAATGTGCCAAATATTTACTTAAATTCATGTGCTATGGTATTTCAACTGGATCAATTGGAGCTCTGCGGCTTATAATAAAGGTAAATCATTTTATTTTTTTCAAAAAAACATCAAATGATATATTTTTCAGAATCATATCGAAAGGACAACTTCATGAATACTATCAACTTGTGCAATGCTAATCAACTTAATGTGCCAAAATATTAACTTCATTTCAATTGGATAAATTATCTTGCGGCTTATAATAAAGGTAAATCATTTTAATTTAAAAAAATTACAGTGGCTATTTTTCAGAATCATATTTCAAAATGACAACTTCATAAATAATAAAAACTTGTACAATGCTCATCAAATCAATGTGCCAACATATTTGTTTCAATTCATGTGCTATGCTATTTCAACTGGACCAATTATTCTGCGCCTTATAATAAAGGTAATTAATTTAATTTTTTCTAAAAAAAAACATTAAATTGTCTATTTTTCAGGATTATATATCAAAAGGACAACTTCATCAATAATATCAACTTGTACAATGCTCTTCAAATCAATGTGCCAACATATTCACTTCAATTCAATCGGACCAATTATTATGCGACTTATAATGAAGGTAAATCATTTTATTTTTTTCAAAAAAACATCAAATAGTCTATTTTTCAGAATCACATCAAAAGGACAACTTGAATAACCAAAAGGAAAACTTGAATAATCAACTTGTGCACTGGTAATCGACTCAATGTGCCAAACAATTAAATCCAAAACTTATCCTATGGGATTTGGATTTCAAGTGAACCTGATATTCTGTGGCTTATAGTAATCTCATTATCTCAAATGATTAAATTACAGGCATCATGAACTAGGGAAGATCAACCAAGATGTTCTTCCCAAGACGAAATTGCCCTGATATGATGGTGATATTTTGAAGTTTATGGAATTCAAACAAAGTTTTGATTGATTGGACGATTGGCCATTCCAAATGACTTGAAGTTCGTTTATCTGAAAATGTGCCTCCGAAAAGTTGATCTGAGCTCAAGGAATGAGATTGTGGTAAGGATTTTGAAAAAAGCAATGGATTTTTCAATGACTGGTGTTGGAAACTGGTTAATATCCAGTTGTTTTATAGAAATTTGAAAAATTGAATTGTGTAGAATACAAAATCGGGTTATTTTTCGACAACTCTTTTATGAAATTTAAAAAATCGTAATTTCTTTAAAAATTGAGAAAAAAACGAAGAATTGTGTTATTTTAGCCAAAATTCAATTTTTTTGCGATGATTACCACTTTTCTAGAATTGTTGGCCTTATGTTTTATATTTTCAAGGTGAAAAACTGAATTTTTGAAATATTATGGACCTATGCAGAAACTAAAAATTCTGCAAAAATTGCAAACAAATGCAAAAAATTCAATGCAGAAACTTGCAAAAAATTGCAAGAAATGTCAAGAAATTGCAATTTTTGCAGCCGATTTACGGGAAAAATACGGTAATCGTTGCGAGAACATCAATGAAAACGGCTCTTGACCGTATTTTTGGACGCACACCTGTGAAATTTGTGAGGGTCTCGCAGCGAAGAGTAAGAACCTTTCAATTTTAGTTTCTGCATAGGTCCATTAGCAAAAAATTATTTGACGTAAAGATTAAAATGAAATTTGGGTCGTTCTGGTACGAAATAGGAACAATCGAGTTTTTTAAAGCCAAAATTTGTTTGAAAATTTAAATACTTTAGAAAATTTTTTTATCTTTCTTAATAATTGATGAAAATTAAAAAAAAAACAATTATTTTCGATGAAACTCACGCATAAGCATGCTCAGCTGAAATTTAATATTTTCAGACATTGTTTTTTTCCATATCAGTAAAGTGGGCCTTTTTTTATATATTTTAGTTTCATAACAAACGGCTCATGCGGACGAATATCGTCACTTTCTGTAAAATATCTGCGAACATTGATAATTATGACAGTCTTATTTTATTCCTTTTCACGAATGTCGCGTTGAAGATTAATTGTTCCAGGTATTTTTTCAACATTCTTTGCAGCAAGGTGCTCCAGAATCCCCAGAGACGTTCATAACAGGAGACCGGGTATTTTATCATAAAAATTGCGAAACAATTCAACTGAAAAACAAAGAATTTGAAAGTAGTAATACAATTTGAAAACTTAAAAATAGCCCCTGCTCGAATTTGAAAAGCTTCTTCGAAATAGTTGCTATCACATCTCATTTCTGGTTTCTCGGCATAAATGACGTTTATGTTATGAATTTAAATAATTTTTTAAAAATGAACAATAGCTTGTCGTTCGTTCTTTTCAATTATTGTATGAAATTTGCCACAAGACTGCAGAAAAGGCAACAATTCCCCATAAAAGCGGATAAAAACGGGATTTGGAATTAAGCGTGAGTTAAGCGAGCCGCGTTGAAAAATATGGCAATTCAATTATTAATTACTTTGTTCAGAATCTTCAGGCACCGCAAAATTTCAACAAATGGTCGTTGATTGCGACTAAAAATTGAAAGAATTCACGAAAGATGAAATGATCAAGATGAACACTGAACCTGTTGTAGACCTATTGTTTAGATTATGCAACTGAATGTGAAAATAATTCTTTGTCTTTACTTTGTAATATGTTGTTTGTCTGGTATTATTTTTATTTCAGGAAAAAATCATAAAAATCCAATAACTTCAAGGGAAAGGGTAAGAACATCAAATGGGTGCACATTTCAGATGTCCAGTGAGGTTTCAGAGTGAGCCGATGCAAAATAAAGCATTATTGGACTTCAACTTGAAAAAAATATGTTGCTTACTCTATTTAAATACAAATTTTCAATTTTCTAAAATAGAAAATTGTGATTTTATGTTAATTTGAAAGAAAATAACTTGCTCAACTTTGCTCTTTGAACAATTCAAAAAACCATAAACAAAATTTTGTTTGTTCCTTTTGATCTCTATTTGCCAGGTGGCACCATTATAACTATGGGAGTTGTTACTTAGTTTTTGAAGAAATTTGTGATCTATGGTAAGATTTTTCAAAATAGTTGTTTTGTCATTAATTTGTTTACATCCCCTTCATTAGCACTAAAAAAATTGTCTACCAGTTTTTATAAATGACAGTTTTCTGAAGTGAAAACTACTTTTCAAAAATTTTAACATCATTTTTTAAATTGTTCCCTTTTGAATTGAAAATCGAGAGAATTAAGTCACATAAACACAATGTGACTACACACCTTTCTAATTTGATAAAATGTGTTGATGTAGAATTTGTACCCTTTTGTAGTGATTTTGTTCACTGGTATATTTTGTGGTCAAAAGAACACTGCTCTTCAAACTTTTTTTTTCCATCTCTTATCATATCAGTCTCATATATTTATAGTCAATTGATTGGTACAGGTTGCCTCGAACAAACAGTTTTTAATCATTTCGCCTCGTGTGTTGTGGTTTTTATAGCGTACTTCTTATTTGATTTTTGTTTCCAGAAAATGCGATCATTTTTTCTCATATTTCTTCTATTCATCGCTGTGCTCGCCGGACCGATCGTCGAGACAAAGTACGGAAGAATTGAAGGAATAACTCATGGGAATTCAGAAGTATTTCTAGCCATTCCGTTTGCTAAACCACCAGTTGGAGCGCTTCGATTCGAGCGGCCTGAAGAGCCGGAACCTTGGGAGGACGTCTATCAAGCCACTCAGTTTAGGAACGATTGTACTCCGCATTACAGATTGGTTGCTACTTTTTCATCGTGGTCTGGTGAAGATTGTTTGACTCTGAATATTGTGAAGCCGAAGAAGGCGGTAGGGTTTTAGGTCATGTTCCAATTCAACTCTTTCGCTTCAGGAAAAACTTCCAGTTCTTGTTTGGGTCCATGGCGGTGGTTATGCTTTTGGTTCAGCCAGTCAACATGATTTCAAAGTGTTTGCTGAAAAATACAACGAAAGGGGAGTTATCGTCGCTAGCATTCAATACCGACTTGGATTCATGGGTACTCTTTACGAGATGCAAAATCTTGACATTTCCTACTTTCAGGATTTTTCACCGACGGAACTGAAAATGCAAAGGGAAACATGGGGCTTTTCGATCAAGCCCTAGCCTTAAAGTTCATCAAGGAGAATATTGAGAGATTTGGTGGTGATAGTGATAGAATTACGATTTGGGGCTACAGTGCTGGAGCGGCTAGTGTTTCTCAATTAACTCTTAGTCCTTATTCAAGAGGTTTGAACATTTTTAGAAGCTTTTGGCACTCTGCCACAGATTTTTAGGATACAAAAATCTAATTGGTTTTGATCTTTATCACTTGCTCAATTAAATTTTTTGCAGTTCTAAAAATATTAATTCGAATACGTGCAACTGAAGTTTCGCGATTTAATTTTACAGGGAGTTAGAATCGGGAAGTATTCTTTGGGCTCCTATTTGAAAGGAGGGCTTTACGGAGATAATTAAGATGAAAATAGACTTCATACTCACTCCAAATATGTTCTTAAAATTTTCTAAAACCACCTAGAAGCCGAGAAAACGCGCCTAGAAACAATGGCCTAGAAAGTGTCCACCTGCGAAAACTAGTCCGCAGTAATGAGAAATCCAAAAAAACATAAATTAAAATGAAAAACCCTAAAAAGGGAATAATATAAGAATTCTTCATAACTATTTATTAACAAAACACGAAAAAAGCTCATAGGAAACAGTTTGGCCACTTTTTCTAGGCCATTGTTTTGGGGTGCGTTTTCTCGGCTTCTAGGCGGTTTTAGAAAATTTTAAAAACAGATTTGGAATGAGAATGAAGTCTATTTTCATTTAAGCTACATTTATCATCTCCGTAAAGCCCTCCTTTAAACTTCTAAACTCAATTTTTGGCGCTCTATTCGGCTCATTTCAATTGACATATTGTCTTTAAGTTTTTATGATGCATCTTTCATAACAACATTATTTTTCTCCGTTAATTTGAGTTTAAATGATTTGACACACAATGACATGAAGCTTGGAAGAATATGACAACTCATTTCAGATCTCTACAATAATGCAATCATCATGTCAGCCAGTTCACTTTCCGGTTGGGCAACTGGCTCAACCGTACCCCATCACTCTCGAATTCTCGCCGAAGAAGTTGGCTGCGATTTCAACAACAATCCAAAAGAATGCCTAAAAAACAAAACGGTTGATGAACTCTTCGATGTCGTTGACAAACTCGGCCCAACCACTGGAAACATTGACATCATGAAATGGTCGCCAGTTATCGATGGTGACTTCTTCCCGAAACATCCAGAAGAACTAATCAAGGAAGCGCCAAAGAAGCCAACCATTATTGGAATGAGCGACAAGGAAGGAGCATATTTCAGTAAGTGTGCATTTTTTTAAAAATGGGTGTGAACCTAACATTTTTGCAGCGATTGGAAATCAAGGAAGAGTTCTCGCAGATTTTTGCCTCTCGCCAGAAGAAGTTAAAAAAGTTGACGATGCTTATGTAAGAAATATAATTGATAAGAAACTGCTGTATGATGATAGATATGGTAATGATAGAGAAAAGGTTTCGAAAAGAATTGGAAACTTTTATTTGAATCGCGGAAGACCGGAAACCGATGTAGAGCATTTCATATTGGACCGCTACTCGGATGTAAGTCTTAAAAATGTTTAAATGATCCTTATTCCGAAAATTCAGTTGTTCTCTGATATTGTATTCAATGTTCCAATTGTCCGAGAGATCCAAAGAAGGGTTGAACAAAACACTCCAGTCTACACTTATTTGTTCGAGCATTATCATGATGATGTGTGGAAGGATCATATCCCAGAAGTGGCCAGAGGTAGGCTAGATACCATCTATACAAGATCCTTGGAACACCTTTTCAGGATCCCCACACGCTAACGAATACCATTATCTCTTCGAATTACCAGTGATGAGGAAAAAGCTGAAATTTGAGGAAGGAACTGAAGAACATGCGGTTCAGGAAGATCTGATCAATCTGGTGACAAGCTTCGCAAAAACTGGTAGACCAAATGTGAGGGATATCGATTGGCGACCGGTTAGCGATCCAGATGATATCAACTATTTATCAATGGATGGAGGGGATGTTTCCATAAGACATGGACTTTTTGAAGGTACTTTGAGAAATGTTGTATTTTCCTATGATCCCTTTCTTCCAGCACCAACAAGATTCTGGAACGAATTGAAAAACAACGAAGGATTCGATCTCATCGATCCAACAAGCCCATCAACCAGAAATGTTAAGGAGGAACTTTGATGACTTTTTTTTCTTCAATAATTGCACATAATACATTAAATAAACTCATGTTCTCGTCAAGTATTACATCCTGAAGAAATGTGTTATTTGTGTACATTATGCCGATGAATTCCACCTTGTCACTGTTGTACAAACATTTAGCAAAAATGTGCATCACACTCGCGTTTTCCTGGATTATTTCGTTTGTTCGGTAAACAATTCATCGAATGCCGATGTTGGTCGGCAAATTAGATATTGACCGGAAGTGGACAGTTTTGCTTGTGACAAATTATGAGCGGAAAAATGCTTTTCGTTTTAATGACGTACCAAAGTTGTCTTGTGTATTGTTGAAGAAATAATTTTAAAAACTAGATATGATTTCATTTTCTGAAACATCATTGTTTCTAAGAAATTAGTAAGAATAACAAAAAAGGAGCGCACGATTATGAAAATGACAGAGTTTCAGTTAATAAGACTGAATTAAAATCAAAAGGACAACAAAATTCTAAAGCTGACACGGCACAAACAAACAGACGCAAACAAAGAGGACAGTGCTCTTTTTTTGATTCCGAAAACAAGATGAACTTTTTAAAAAAAAAAACACCGTCTTCCATGTGGAATATGGCGAAGAAAACTTGGTCAATAACCTGCTTAATATCCAAGAAAAAGCATAGCAGTTGGCATGTAATTCTGATTTACAAATATGAATTCAAACGTTGTACTTTGACTAAAAATGGGCTCAATATGAAATTATCGAATTTAAACCCTTTTTGAGCCGAGTAATGGAACTAATTTTGAAAAATAAAAAAAAAGTAAAATATTGGCTTTATTTTTCCAGTGTTGTTCCCTTTTTTCAAAATCTCACAAGTATAGTCCCATTGTCGACTTCTAAATTCAAGCTTAAACAACCTCACTTCAAATTTTGACGTATTTTGTATATTTTCGTCACATTGGAACACCCACCCCCTCATTTTTTGACGCTATTTTAGAATCTAGTACAGCATTTCATTCTCTTTCAGAAAATGAAATAAAACAGTTCGAGTTGGTACGATTTTCAACCCAAATGTTTTGAAAAACTAAAATCCATTTTCTTTTGTTAGTTTTTTTCCAGCTTTGTGTTTTGATGTTGTATTTCAACTACAAAGTTGTAGAGTTCGTTGAGAGCTATCCAAAAATATAAAAACTACATTACAGTTCTCATTTTGAGCTGAGTTTCGATCTGCCAAAGTTTTCAGCAAAAAGCGGGTGGACCCGCTTAACGCGTGGACATATATTGTGCTTATAATTTGCTAATTTCCGATTTCTCTTAACATTCTATTGTTATCAAAGAGTTGGTTAATTTGAAGCGTCATAATTCGGTGTAAGCTTTTCAGTTAGACACGAAGTTCTATGTTCTGAATTTGGACAGATTCCTCCGGTGTTGAAAAGCATTTAATGATTTTTTGGGATAATATATTGTAAATTGTAAGGGTAATTACGGCTTGTAAACGGCTCGCGTGCCGCGGTAAAACGGCACGCGTGCTTCGACGTGCCGTTGAATGGCACATGTGCCGTTTTGGAACGCAGCCGTTTACGAGACGATTTAGCGGCACCCGTGCCGTTTCGGAACCTTTCTGGTAATCGGCTTGCGTGTCGAATTGTGAGGTATGCGCGCCGATTACAAGCCCCCACGGCACTCGTGCCGTTTGATGCCGACAATTCCTTGATTGTGAGTTGTTTGTGGTCCTCTACAAAAAATTCCAGTGCACGGTTCCTTGGATTTTCAGGAAATCAGACTGAAACAATTTTTTTTCTAAAATACAAGAGTTAGATAAATCTGTATCGTCACTACTGTAGAGTCATATCGCGACGAGACCTACAATAAAAACTGTGCAGTTATCAATTCCAAGAACTGTTCATTCACCCGTTCTACTCGAAATCCGGGGAAAAATAGAAACATCTAAGTCAATAGAACACCTCCGTTTCTTGTGTAATGAAGATCAATCACTCTTGAAAATCTCCATTCCATGTTCTTCTTATCGGCTATTATCAAAAAAAACACCCAAAAAGCCCGATAAAATAGCCTCACACAAATATTTGTCAAAACCAGCCTACCACACCTGAAAGATAGCGCCTAAATCCTCGCTCTCAACTCCGTCTTCCGGTGGGTTATGAATTTCATCCGAACGTCATGATCCAACCCCTCTCTAGCTCTCTCGAATACATCTTGACCCTGTAGACGACGCACCCCCCTCCCACTCTCCATTCCCTCAATCTCTTCTTAGTTTATAAAAGAGCATTTTGGGGAAAAGGGTGGCGCTACGGTCCGGAAAGAAATACAACAAAAGCACCCAGCCTCCCCCTTCGTTTTTTGTCTCTTCTCTAGCACCCCCCGCTCTTTAGAACGGGATCACTTGCTTTTGTTCATTTGTGCCCCGGAGGAGTTTGCTTGCTGCCTCTTGATAGCTGATATATTTGAAATCCATGATTCGCACGATTTTTTTCGCCTCGCTGGTTAGTTTTTTATTTCATTTGAGACATTGTACTTGACCCTACTGGTTCAAGGCATAAAAACTCTACTCATCTATTTATAATTCAGGCGCTCAGCGGCGTATTCGGTGCAATTGACATCTGCGAATACTACAAGATCATTGGGAAACTTCACGAGCATCCAGAATGTGCGAAACAATTTCCAACTCCACCACCAGTTACAGAAGCCCCAAGGATTGGATTTTGTTCAAGGTAAATTTTCAGGAAATTCTTATTCTTTAAAAAAAAGTGATGTTTTCTAGCTCGGCAGCTTTGATTCAATGTACAGCCGATGCTCAAACTTGTCCACTTTCTGGGCAGGTATGCATCCAATCAGATGGTAATAAATGCTGTCAAATTGTTACTGCAGGTTTGTTTTGAATTTTTTTTTCAATTTGGAATTTCATTTTTATCTTTAAAAACATTAAAAAAAGGAATTTTGAATTTTTATCGTATCTTAAAAACGTATCATATCATCCAAGTAACGAACTCGAGTGAAACTGATAACAAAACGCATTTTTCAACATCAAGAAACATAGTTTTTTCTGCAAAATCGCAAAATTTTGCATGAATTTCTAATCATATAATTTTTAATTATCTATTTTCCAAACCTAAGTTGCCATCTGTATTTAAAAATATCCTAGGCTATTCATTACATTGTGTGTTGAACCTTATTTATTTTTTTAATCCGAAATAAAATCTAGCCTGAGCATTGTTTGCTCCGAGGTTTATTTGCAAAAAAGAAAAAAGAGGTGTAAAAGTGTCATAAGGAATCGTTTTTGGCACTTTTCGCATGTTATGCAAACAAGATTGTTTTTCGTTTTCGGATAGAAATAAATAATTTTCGCGTTTCTTTCAGGAATCCCTGCATCTGAAATCAACTCAAAGTCTGGATCATGCCCAAGACCTTTGGGTATTTCAGTATTTCAGGACACCACAGTCGGTTGCTGGATGGATTCTAATTGTCCAGGAATTCAGAAGTGTTGTGTCGAGCCGAACCCGGTGACGAACTCGGCCACAAGAATCTGTAGGGATCCGGTGGGAGTTTCAAGTGAGAAGCAGTTTTTTCTGGGTTTTCTGAAAGAATGGAATAATTTCAGGTACCAGTATTTGCTCATTGCCATTGGCTGTTGGTTCATGCACTGCTCCTGCTGTCCGCTTCTATTATGACGCTTCATCGGGTCGTTGCAATCAATTCATGTTCAGTGGTTGCGGAGGAAACGCTAACAACTTCCAATCCTTGGCCTCTTGCCAGGCGACCTGTGGACAGAGCGGCGTTACTGGAACACCGGCGTGCCCTGCTGACGCGAATTCTGGATTGAATTGTTTATTCGCCCACGCTGATGCTTGTAACAGTGATAAGGATTGTCTTGGAAGAGAAAACACTGTAAATTTTCCTATCCTATTTGACTTTTCGGTGAAAAAATAACAAATTTTCAGGCTCAACCATCATGCTGCATGACCAGCTGTGGATATAAGATCTGCTATCAATATTAAATTTGCTCGAACTAAAAACTTCACTAAAACTGCCATGTGTTGCCTTTAAATTGAAAAAAAAAAGAAATTGATTCTCTGAAAAGCTGATAAAAATCGATCAGCTTTTTCCAGAATTATACTACTTTTTTAACGCTGTCTGTATATTTATTCCTTTATTCCTCGACCCGACATTTCTATGTTTTTCACTTATTTATATAGTAAATTATTTTTATTTTCTAAATGAGATTTTTTAAACATAAAGATTTATTATTTTTTTATATTTTCTTCCTTATTTAAAAAACCGCCAGCCAATAACACACGTCAACGAGGTAAGCGCGCTCTAGCGCACACAAATTTGAATAGTCGTTTTGGCGGCAGACGCGAATTTTTATTTATTTTTATTGTTTCCTCCATTTTTCGTTGAATTTTCCAAGCTTTAGACGAATTTTTGGCAAACAAGTAAGTATCGAAATTCATCAATCACATGTTTGCCGAGTTATTTCGCTCAAAAAACTGAAAAATATCAGCGGTCACATCTAGAAAAAAAGAGAAAGTCCTTCTGTTCTATTTTTTTCTCTCTGTTAACATGTGTTGCCGAGCTCCTTCAAATTCTCAATGATATTTATAAATAACAAACAGAGAAAAAGGTTGGAATTTCTGTTTTTGTTCAACTCAACCTCTAGGTTTCGTATAAATAGTGGTTTCTTTTTGATGTTATGTAGTTTTTGAAATTTTAAAGAGCAAAGAATAAAAAATTAAATTTTCTAGATACATTTTTATACTTTCTTTTGAGTTTTCCTGATAAGAAGAAGAAAGAAAAAGAAAACATTAAAAAATCGTCTTTGTTGCTTTTATCATTGGGTGCATAACTTTCGTTTTTCTCTTTCACAAAGAAGAAGAAAAAAAAAATAATTCCAATGCTTTTCCCGATACATTTTCATCAAGTGCAAAACCCTGAACACCTCCATATTATGACAAAAAAAAACAAAAACTCTCTCTGTAATTATTCGTGTCCACAGGAATCTTGAGAGGAATCAAATATGCAATTATACATGTTTTTTTCTCAATTTTCCGCCCACACCGCGACGATCGTTTTTCCTCCTAGAGAAAGTGTTGTTTTTTTTGCGTTCATCTTGCTGAATTTTCTTGGAACAAAACTGAGGGACGAAAGTTTATGTCGGTCTCTGACTCATATTTCATAACAAATCAGAGGGTTCGGTGTCGAAATTATGATGCTAATATTTATATTATTTGTTGTGGGGAAATTTAAATTCAATAATATAAAATTTACATAAAATAATTAATTTTGTTCTCTTATTTAAATTGATAGATTAGGGAATTAGTATTTCATTTCATAACGTTCACATATGTTTTTGTCGTTGTGTACTTTTGCCCAGTGACTAATTCTGAATCATCACTTCTTAAGTTAAGTTTTATATCGTTTCTGGACAAGTGTTGATCTTTTCCCCTGCGTTTTTCATCATTTTCTTCATATATTTGTTCAAAAAACAACACTCTCTTCATTATAACTCTCCAGAGTAAATCATTTGTTTAAAACCGCAGTATTAATGTAATTCCGTTCCGAAATTAGTTTAAAGGCAGCAAAAAAAAAACTCGAAAACAAATCATAACCGCTCAAAAATCAGTTTTTTAGTCTCAAGGGATAGGAATGAAGTGTCACTTCATGAAATTTTCATATTTTTCGAAGGCGGGCTAATGCTGTTAGTTATTTTTAGCGGTTATGTTTTTTTAAAAATACACTTTGAGTCCTTCACGGTGGGATAAAGTGAACCGAAATTGTCATCACGAACAACGTGTTTGTGTGCGTACACAGTTACGACAAATTGCACACATGCAAAATTAGGCATTTTTTACAAATGGCATTTTAACGCCTACAGCGAATGAAAATATGAAGTTTTTGCGTTAAATACATAAAGCACGGCTTAATCTAATTTTTTTCACTCCGAATTAAAAAATTGCGTCCCTGAATAGCTGAATATAACCCGTTTTGTGTAACCGTGCCGCACGATTGCAAAATGCCACGCCCTTAAAAACGCCCCTTTTTCTATGTTCAATTTTTAATTGTCGTAGTGAATTTTCTTAGTTATAGTCGGTTCACTTTAGCCCACCGTGTCCTTGAGATGTTCTTGAGACCAAAATTCGATTCGGAGTTCTGGATTTTATGCAGTTTATAGAGTGAGAGTAAAATTCAAGTCGAAAAAATAAGAACAATCTGATATTTTTTAAAAATTGGAAAAAAATCGAATATTGTCATTTCCGATGAAAGTTAGTCCGGAAATTTGGGTTTCTAGGACATGGCCTAGAACAAAAATTTCCGAAAATTAATTTTTTTTTAGAAAATATATATATATAATCGATTTTTTGTTTTTTTTTCTTATTTTTTTGGATTCGGGTTTTTTCAACGTCTTCTTAGTCATCTCAAAAACCATATCTGAGCTCACCAGAGTCCCCCCCCCCTCCCTTTAACCACAATTTCTTATTGATCATTTTAAAAGATCTCCGTCATTGTTTCTCCCATCGCTTCTCCTACTACATTTTTCGATAAGTGTATGTTCGATTCAATCTGCAATCGTCACCGGAAACGGAACAAATAACGAGGTTCGCTTCGAGTGTAACGCGATGAAAACAACTACAAAATTCGAGGATTTCTCTGTTGTTTTTTGTTTCCGAAACAATCGAAACTGTGTGATTTTACACGATTGTCGTCGTCTTCATCTTCTCACACCACTTCTTCTTCATTTATTCGCTTTTTATTGTTGTTCCTCCCAATTATACGCTCATTCAACATTTAATCGTCATAAATATATTTCGGGCTGGAATATAGAGCGATTTGCATGTTACATTGGTTGCTTCTCCCTAGGTGGTGTTTTGTTTTTTCCTAATTTTCTCAAATATATTGACAATATGGTGGAGGGTGAATCTTTTTCTTTATTTTTACGAGTTTTTTGGCGATTGAGAAAATCTGGGTTTAATTGGCTCATCAAAAGTCTCTCTTTGCGGTTATATAGTTTAACATTTTTTCGATGAAAAAGCTATTCGAAGAGAAATCGATATGGCGCGGCGGCAGATGTAGCAAACATGATGTTCGTTGGAACGTTATTGTTTCTCACGAGGCCTTTTTTGTTTTCATTTGATTTGACACAATGATGTTGTACTTTTCGACGGCTTAGAAGAAATGAATGCGGTGATTTTCTGGTTTTATTCTAGGAACTTTTGACGGAGCTAATGATATACACGAATCTATGTAGAAACTGTCGATTAGTTGCAAAAATTATTTTTTATAATTTTGTCGATTGGATTTTTTTTTGAACATTCTGTATGGATATGGATTTATTAAAAAACGTTCATCGAGTCACGTTCAATTTAAAAAAAAAGTTCACCTAGACTTAAAAGTTAAGTTTGATACTAACAGATAAACGGTCAATTGAAATTCGTATATTTTTCCCTCGATTGCCTTGATGAATGAAAAATAAGGTATTGTTCAATACTTTGTTCAAGGTTGTTCGTTTGTTCACTCAGAAATGTTGTCTAGTCAAAAATAGTCGGCTCTATTTTTAAGAATATAATGAAAATAGTCTACTTACTTCTAACTGAAGCAGGATACCAGTTATATCGCATAGAATTTGAAGATTGAAAAGAATTTACGTTCTCTATCTGCTAAGGTCACGTTTTAATCATAGCTTTTGAAAAAATGTGGATTTTAATTTGGTTTTAATTTATTTTTTGCTTTAAATATTGACAAAGTGATCAAATGTTGCAAAAATTCCGAGAAGTCATCTTGCCGTATAAATAATTGGCGAAAAAAAGTTGACTAAACATGGAATTCCATAAAAAACCGATTTTTTTTGAAAAACTAACTATTTTCGTGAGTTGTACGAGGCAAGAAGTGAAAGTCAAGTTTTCCACTACAAGATTCTTTTTTCAGAATTTGTTAGGTCTGTAAGTTCTACAATTTGAGCTCCAAACTGCTTCTGAAAATTTATCAACAATTTAAATTTGATTATGACTACTTTTTATGTCTTTTCCAACTCAAAAATCATTCAATTGCAGCACGGAGTTCATGTTTCTAGTTGTAAACAATATATTTATATGTCTCTTCCCCTTATCACCATTCTCAGCCTTCTTCTTTGTTTTGAAATGGCAAATTTTTTGTGTAGCGCTTAAAACATTGAAAATGAAAAGTAATATATGAATAAATTACAGGTTATTTCCCCCTCGGTACTGATATTTGAGTATATGGCTTGTAATTTATAGTGTTATATTTCGTATAAATGGTAGGGTTTTAAGAATTTCGGATAAAATGAAAAAATAAGGTTTTTTCAGATTGATTCAATGGAATTAAACGATTTTCGTGTTGTAACCACCGCTTCGGTTTATAAAAAAGGTGGAGCGGTGGCGAGTGTGAGTGGAGTGTCGGCGGTTGGCGGAAGGAATCGTTTCACGCTCGGAGAAATGGTATGTGTTTTTTTTTTGAAAAAGGAAAAGCGGAAAATGTCCGGAAAATTGTTTGGAGCACACAATTTTTAATGCAAAAATAATGAATTTTACCCGTTATTCTATCTAAAAATCCGAAAAAAGCTCTAAAATTTCAGAAAAATCACGAGAAAATTAATGAAAAGCTCATTTTCGGGTTTTTAATTGTTATTTATCTATTAACATCAAAAAGGGGTTTAAATTGCTCATCTCTATTGTTTTTTGAATTTTCGGTGAATTTCCGATATTTACGTATATGCGAGAAAAATAAGAAAGATGAAAATATTTTTAGAAAGTGTAAATTTTCAAATTTCTGAGAAAAAACAACATTTTTTCACTAATTTATAGTTTTTTTGAATCACAAAATTTAATAAGAATCTCCTCAATTCCCAATATGACAAATACTTGCTTTTTAAAATATATTCTTTCAGCCTGCCGCTCAAAATATCGATCTCGACGTGAACATTGGTGCGGGTGTAACTCGAATTCGCCTCAAAGAGGTTCCAACATTCATTGTTCATGCTTTCAACAAGATCTCACGATGCGGCCTAGAAGTCGACGGAATATTCCGAAAAGAAGGAAATTCGGCGCGTTTGAATCGTCCCGAAGTTCTGGACATTTATCGAGGAATTTGTGATATTCCGGGTGAATATACGGTTATTGATGTTTGTTCGATGGTGAAACGATTTTTGCGTGATTTAAAGGTGGGGAGAGGGAATTGTGTGATATTTAGTAAAAATTAAACAATTTTCAGCCTCCACTACTCAATTCGGAAGAATTTCGTGACAAACTGATGAAAAAAGCTTGCCAAGCTAGAATTTCGAATAATTTTACGGTGATTTTTAAATGAACACATTTTTTGGGAAAAATATGGGGATTTTCAGCTTTCAAGAGAAGAAATGACTGAATTATTCTATAGAGAAGATCAGAAGGCATTATTGTCAGAAGTGCACTTCTCGACACTTGCCTACATTATGCGCCAATTAGTGCGCATTTCAGTGCACTCTGATAAACATAAAATGTCTATTGATAATTTGGCGGTGGTTTTGATTAGTGGTGTTTTTGGTGATAGAGTTCACGACCAGAAAAAGGGGTCACACGCTAGAAGATGCTCACAGGTAATGAAATTTAATTAAAATTCAACGAAAGCTGTCTTTTTTTGTTATAGGATGATATTCTCGCGAGAAAGAAACAAGATATGGATGTACATACTGCAGCGGTGAAACTGCTTATTAAAAATGTAACTGATTTTATTTGAAAAGGAAACGTTTTTTTGTTGTTTAGGCCGATTTAATTGGAATTAAAAAGAATGCGTATATTGCTAGCAGATCGGGGAATAGAAGCAGTAGTGCGATGCCAAGGTGACTTTTTTTGCTTTTGAAGATCTTGAAATTTCTAAAAAGGCAACGAATTTCGAAATTTCTTTTTTTAAAAATATTCTATACCATTTTCAAACAATTAAAATAAAATGGCCCCAAATATTCAACAACTTATTGTTCAATAAAATAATAGAATAAAAACAAGTCCACCTAGTTATAAAATGAACATTTTCAAAAACACCACATTGTGAAAAATGTCTTGTTCTGGAAAAAAAACGAAATTTTAGTTTCAAACACTAAATTTGACTAGTTCATATCGCATATTAGTTTGTTTTTCAGATGTTCTAGTATTGTTCATGATGCAACATCATCGGATGGTGACATGACATCGACGACAGCGTCTAGTTGTACAAACGAACCGAATACAAATCATAGACGCCAATCGGAAGCGGTCCATAAAATTGTGACGGCGAGAAAAAAGAGCGAGTCGAATACGAAGAAAAAGGTTTTGTTTTTTCTAAGATTTATCAAAAAATTGTGTTTTTTGCAGAGATCCTCTTCATTTTTGCCAAGTTTTCGAGATATTCGACACAAGTTGTCGAATATAAAACGAGTGAAAAGTCCGAGTCCAGAGAGGGTGAGGAATTCAAATATAAAGAAAATCTAAATAAAATGAGAGAGATTTTCAGATGGTCACCGGAGGACATGAGATAAAAAGTGAAGATGTTAGCAGCTCGAAAGCGGAAAGTTTCGAACAATGTAGTTCAAATGGCGGGCAGAGGCAGAAAAAAGTGGCGAGAAATGAGGTAAATTTGGAAAAATGTATTATTTTTTTAAAATAAGCTCAATTTATTGATTTTTCATGATTTTGTTTTGAAAATAACTGAAAATTTGAGATTTTTTGATGCTATGGTTTCCAAATTCGGATTTTAAATTCGTTGAACATTCTGAGCTTCACGAACTTCAAAATTTCAGTCAACAAGTTACTCGACCAACTCGACATCATCTGGACGTCAATCAAGAAGTCAACAATCCAGACGTGGAAATACAAATGCGATGGGAAGAAGAAGCCGTGAAACTACTGAGAAGCCGCCAACACTGGTCGCATTATTCGATACGGCTCACTCATCCGAAACGAATCAGAATCAGGAACATAAAGTTACTGCCAAATCACAAGGTCCTTTGAGAAGATTGTCGCAAAGTGAGCAAAACACGGAATTGATCCGAATTGCAAGAAGAATGTCCAATGATGAGAAGATGGATGTTATCGGTGGGTTTTACTAAATATTTTAAATTGCGGAATTATTTTGTTATTCAGAATTTCTAATGTCGTGTCAACCGAAAGAGGAAAATCGGAAAAATGTTCCAGCATTGTCACGAAATGATAGTTTTGCTAATGACTCGACAAACCAACGGGAAAACAGACGAGTGGATCGTGATCGACGACATACGGCGCCAGTTAACAATGGATTGAGACGACACAGACCGAATACGGTTGGCGGTGGACTACCGAGACGTCGGGCGACACTATTGAATCGTGCGTCTTCCGATGAGAAGGAGAATCAGAATACAGAGACGGATGACGATGATGACGAGCTTAATCGGACATTGATAGAGGCTCGGGCGACGAGAGCTCATGTGGAGGAAATGGCATTGAGAGCAAGATTGAGAAGAGCTGAGAAGAAACAAAGGAAACATGTTAGTACGGAAAGTATGAAGGTTCTGAATGGTTCGATTATTGCTTCGTCTTCGTCGGGAAGTATTGCAGAACCGGTACAGGATGTTAATGAGAATAAGGTGTCGACTAGTACATTGGTAGAAGTGAAAGATGAAGAATCAACAGTGGTATCTCCAATTGTTTTGAGAAAAGATTTGGAAGCGAAAAAGAAGGAGTTTTGTGATATTGCAACATCACCGATGCTTTTTGAAAATGCGCCTATTGTGAGTGTTTTTGGAGAATTTTAAAAATTGTGTTGAAAAAACCTACTTTCAGAAGTCCGATCACGAAAACGGACACGTTTGGGTTGGCACGAAACAAGTAGTGAATTGTATCAATTCACCGACAATTGCAAGAAGATCGCGGCTTTCATACGCACAGGCAAATGAGTCGCCAATTGATATGCCACCGAGAAGAGAATCGAGCCCGTTGACAATGTCACCAGTGATGCGACATGTTACTGTCACCAATAATTCACCACCGGCACAAGTGATAACAGCCAAATTGGGCAATTCAATGACGTTGCCGAGAACAAGCAATTCGCCAAGATTCATGGCTTTAACGCCACCACCAATACCGCCACATTCACCACCGATTCTAACACCTCAACCATCGGCGTCACTGATCAATTCGGATATCTCACCGAAGGTTCCAATGCGTGCCACATCGTCAACATCGAACATCATGAAACAAGCTATTGATAAAAATGAAAATTCTCCAACATCAGCAATGTTCAAAATGCCCACTCTTCCGGTCTTTAAAAAGCCAAATCAGCCGCTGTCTCCATTAGCGCGCCAACCGCATTCAATGGTGTCATTGGCGACAACAGGTCGTGTGAATCTTCGAGAAACGAAAAGTATTGATTCTGGTGAACCGTTGATCGGTGGAAGTGGTCTTCGGATGCCAATGGGAGCACCAATGTCGGCGTCTTATACTTCAGATGGAAAGGGGCTGTCGCCAAGAAGCACGGAATATTTTGGATTCGGAAAATATAATGGGTTGTTGAGATCAGCTGATTGTGATTTGGTTAGTTTTAATAATATTTTATTTTTCTCCAAGACTACCTTAATTCTGAAGTTCTTGAAAATGTCGCAACATTTGTAGAACCTTCCTAGTCGCCGTCAGCCAATTGATGCACGTCCATCTGTGGCAATCATCCGAACGAATAACTGTGGACTTGTACGCTCGAGAGTGAATCAATTTCAGGAAATTGAGCAGTTGTCAAGAAATGAAACAGCAATGAGTGGAAGGGTACCGAATTCTCTTCACAAAGGAAAATAAATAAATTTGGAAAATTTTCAGATGTCAGCCATGTCTCAATTATCGCTGCGAAGCTGTGACACGCAACAGTCAAATGATCGTTTGTCGGATGTTTCGGAACGAATGTCCAGCGGTGCGGATACGACGACAAGAAGCGCCGTATCCTCTTCAGCGTCACAATCTTCAGAGAATGCAATCACTCCGACTTATTCTCGACCTTCACATGATCATCGCTCGACATAAAAAAAAGATAAACATTATTTATTTCGACTCTCATTATTTATTCATCCATTTTTCAAGCTTTCGTTCTCGTTTTGGCAAATATTTATTTATTTATTTTTACTTTCAACCAACCCTCTCGTTTTGATTTCCTCTTGATTACTTGTATTTCTTGACTCGTGTTTTCTTCTGCGGAAGTTAAACAAAATTAACATTCCAAATGTGTTCTTGTGTTCGTACCACTTTTCTCATCCAATCGTATTTATTAATTTTTCATGTTTCTTTTCCTGACGAAAAAAAAACCAATCAATTTTATTCATTGTGTTTTTTTTTCTTGTGAAAATGAAATGAGTCTTGAAAAACAGCGCTGAAAAAAAGTTTAATTTTATTATTAGCTCAATTTTTTTTCCGGTCGATTTGTTTTAGTTGGTAGGGTCGTTTTTCATGTGTTTATTGGTTTGACATGACATAATTCATGGAATCAATTAGGAGAGAGAGAGAGAGAGTTTGAGAGAATTTTTTTTCTGAAAAAAATTGAGCATTGATACTTTTGCATACATCCTTCCCTTTTTAATTAGTTTGCTTCCGATATATAGGAGAGTTGAGAGGAGACATCTGCTGTGTGAATTGCATTTTTGTTCGTTTCATTTTGTTTTCCAGCGAATTGTTTCTTTTAAGCTTTTGAGAGTATAAGAATTGGAATTTCAGATTGTACGAATTGTTGGAACGTTTGGGTGATGTTTTCGTAAGTTTTTATTTTAAAAATTAAAAAAAAAGGATAATTAATTTGGTTCATTTCCTGTTAATAATTAAAAAATTGAATATATTTTTGAATTAATTTAGATTTTTTATCAATTCAAAATTTATGAATTTGGACAATATATCCTCATTTTTTTTTGTATTTTTGATTCCAGTTGTGAATCTTGCGAAAAGTTTAATTTGCGGGATTACCCGAAATATATCGTTGTTAATTTAAAATGTATTTCTTGTTGTCTATAATTAAAAATGTAATCTATTTTTTAAATTATTATTGATTTTTTACCAATTCAAAAATTTTGGACAATACATAATACTCAAATTTGTTTTTAGCAAAGTCCAGTTGTGCATCTTTTAATTTAAAGGAGGGCTTTACAGAGCTTGTGAATGCGTCTGGGATGAAAATAGACATCATTCTCACTCCAAAACGGGTTTTTAAATTTTCTGAAACCACCTAGAAGCCGAGAAAATGAGCTTCAAAACAATGGCCTAGAAAAAGGGGTCACCGGCGAAAACTAGACCGCAGACATGAAAAATCCAAAAAAAAAAACATAAGTTAAAATGAAAAAAAAACATTAAAAAATGACTAATATAAGTATAACTGTGTATTAACGAAACACGAAAAAAGCCCATAAGAAAAAGTTCGGCCAGGTGGAAACTTTTTCTAGGCCATTGTTTTGAAGCTTATTTTCTCGGCTTCTAGGTGGTTTTAGAAAGTTTTAAAAACAGATTTGGAATGAGAATGAAGTCTATTTTCATCTCAGTCGCATTCATTAGCTCCGTAAAGTCCTCCTTCAATTCTGACTTTTTTTACCAATTCAAAAATTTGTGCATTTGGACAATATATTATCCTAAATTCTTTTTCGCAAAGTCCAGTTTTACATCTTTGAATTTAATAGTGAGAAGGGGGTTTTTACGAAGAAAATTCACTTCGGATGAAAGATAATTTTATTGTCTATCGAACGGTACTATGCAATATATTTTTAGTAGATTTAAAGGAGGGCTTTACGCAGATTATAAATAAAGTTAAAACGTTTAAAAAAATCATACTCATGTTATAAATGGGTTTAAAACTTTTTTTTAATTCGTAGAAGAAAAAAAAATAAAAAAAACAAGTCACCTAAAAAAAAGGGGGGACCGCGGAAGAACTTGTGTTTCTAGTACGCGAACGTTTGGTTTCCTAGGCCACCTATTAAATTTCTTCATTTTTTTTTGTTTTTTTTTGCATTTAAATTGAAACAAGGGTATAATTTTGCATGAAAAACAAGCTGATGAATGTTTTTTTTTTTTAATTTCAGTTTTCATAGCCGTACTTTTTGTTTTTTTCTGCTATTTTTTTCAGAATGGGAAAAACTAGGAAGTGTTGTATTTGTTTAGAAACTAAATAATTGCAAAATTTTACTATTTGCTCTGTTTTTCATTTTGAATGCAAAAAAACAACAAAATTTTCAAAAATGAATAAAAACCACAAATTTAATAGGTGGCCTAGGAAACCAAACGTTCGCGGACTAGAAACATAAGTTCTTCCGCGGTCCCCCTTTTTTTTAGGTGGCTCGTTTTTCTGTTTTTTTTTCTTCCACGAATTAAAAATTTTTTTAAAACCCATTTATAACATGAGAATGATTTTTTTTGCGTTTTAACTTCACTTATAATCTGCGTAAAGCCCTCCTTTAAGTACACCAAAAAACACTTGGAAAAAAGCCACATGGACTAAAAAACCAAGGCTAATTTGCTTCTGGCTTAAAAAATTATATTTTTCTGGGTCTCGGTTTTTTTTTGGTGTAACTCGGTCATTTTTGCTCTAAAAAGTTTTTGGTTGTACCATTTGATAAAGAATCAAATTTTATTTCATCTTAGATCCACTTATTCCGTCCAGGAACCCCCATCCCGCTTTGATTTTTCCAATATCCGGAACTCAGGAAACCTCCACATGTTCAATTTTTGATCCTTTCTAATAGAGAACACCTTATTGACTCTGGTGTGCGTCATAAACCCCGTTTTCTTAAAAAAAACCATGTTTTCTGAAATTCCAATCAAAATTTGAATGCGTTTAATACATCCATTCAGACGATGTAGACACACCACGTCAAAATCATGTCAGCGTTGGTTTTTTTTGTCTGAAGGGCAATTTTCTCAGAGTCCACCAATTTTCAGAAGAAGATTTATTATGATTTATGGAACGCCCACAAAATTTGGAATTTTCCTTTTCTTTTTTGTTGGATCATTTGATTTATGTTGTTTCGAAGAGGAGCTGAAGGACTATTTTTGGTTAAAAGTGAAGATGTTTTATTTAAAATTTTTTTATTTTTACATCAAATAACACTTGAAAATTTTCAGAGATAAAAGTCCCCTTCCTAACGACAACAAGATCACTTGACATACATAATGTGTGTCACCAAAATGAGAATTTTTATTTTTTTTGCTCTCATTCATTTTCTGCATCTTTTCTTTGTTTACCGCTTGAATGCATTGTGATGATTGTGAGAGCACGACGAAAAAAAAAACATAGAAAAGTGGCATTATTCTGAAAACAAGTAGTAGAAGAAGAAGTAGTCTTCGTTGTCGTGTGAGCAAAAAAAACCATAAATTTTGTCTAGGCTTCTAAAACAAAAACACTTATTTCGGTTTTTTTTCTAGGTGTTTCGAGTTTGAGATAAATTATTGCTCGGGTGAGCATCGTTAAATTCCTATATTCAGTTTTTCTTCAAAAAAGGTCTAATTTTCAGTAGATTTCATAAAATCTGTATGAAAAAATAGGAAAATTTCTTATATTAGTCCTTTTTTAATGTTTTTTCATCTTAATTTATGATTTTCACTTTTTTGGATTTTTTATGCCTGCGGACTAGTTTTCGCCATTGGCCACTTTTTCTAGGTCATTGTTTTAAGGCTCGTTTTCTCGACTTCTAGGTGGTTTTAGAAAATTTTAAAAACAGATTTGGAATGAGAATGAAGTATATTTTCATCCCAGACGCATTCATTAGCTCCATAAATCCCTCCTTTAAAAATACGTGGCATCTCATATAGAGATCGATTTACATAATTTGAAAATTTAAGGCCGCTGGCCTTTCAGAATCATTACAGTCATTTTACAAATTGGGCATCCAACGCATTATTAGAAAATTTGTAGCAAGATGGAATAGTAGCTAAATTTGAATTGAAACACGTCTCCCACTGTCAAATACTCTCTATCGAAAAGAGTGCACTAAATAAAATAACTTGAACATTATTGGCTAAACATTCAGGGATCATAAATTTTACAGTGTTTTGTGAATCTCTGTATTTTGAGACTGATCGACCAGTTTGTTAAAATATTTTTGGAATTTGTTTCGGGATCTCTGAAGCTCGTACACACTTGATGTTAATTTGTAAGGAAGACCGGACTTAAAATCATCTTAAAGACAAAGTGCCACTTAATATGAGCTATAAACGTTTTATTTAAAAAAAACTGGAAATTTGAATCGTTTGTTGGGATACGTCAAGCTAGTGCGCAACGGAAATATTTGAATGTTGGGATGAATTTCCCATCTCTTAGCGCTGTTCCTTCAATCTCAAAGTCGACCTAAAATTGTTATGATATTAAGGGCTTTCTTAACTATTCGTGATCAAATAAAGTGAGTTGATGAGTGTTTTCTTGTGCATTGTAAGTAATTGCAAATTGACGAACTTTCGGCACTAAAGGCCATCCTTTAGTGCCGAAACATTGGAATAAATAATTTTTATCAATTTGGGCTAATTTACCAAGGGTCTACGAAGACGAGTTCGTCAATTTGCCCAATATTCGTGATATCTTATGAAATCTACTCTTTTTCACCATACCCACCCACTGTTACAACAACAAATTTAAAAAATTGCTCAAGTTTGAAAATAAGTGCAAAAAATGAAAGCAATTTTGGGGTGGGGGGGGGACTAACTTTGGGAAGTTAGTCCCTAGAACATCATTACTTTTGTGGTGATCCAAATTTCATTTGTTTTCTATTTCTTCTTTCTTTTTTTCAGTCATTGGTTCTCAGCGGAGACTTTGTAAAGCCGATGAACTAACTTTTGAGAAGTTATGCCTTCCGAAATTGCCTTCTGAAGTTTGTCCACTTTTTTGTATCTTAAACATTTTTTAAAAATACTTTTTTTGTTTTATGGCTCGGTTGGAATGCTCAAAAAGCGTAGAATTTTTAGGAAATCAGAAAAAGTTAAGAAAACCTTTAAACTAAATGACGTCAAACTAAGTTCCCAGGTTCAGAACCAGCGTGAACTTCTTAGGCTTCTTCATGTTTATTTATCTTCGTAAACATCTCAAACTCCAAAAACTAAAAGCTCATATATTTCCCCCCTGAAAACCGACATCTTTCCCCTCCCTATTCCGTGTCAATTTTCAATTTTTCACACGCTCTTCTTGCCCTTTCCATCGTTATTATTATTATTATATGTATGCATCTACATCTGCATATTTGTAAAAAATTATATGAAGTTCTCTTTCTTCCCTTTTCTTCTTTTGAAAAGCAGCAGAAAAAAATTTGTTCTGAAAAAGAATGAAAATTCTTTGCCAGAACACGAAATGGGTGGGGATTTTCAATGGGACGCGATGGAGGGGTCAACTCTTCAATATTCTTTTTTTTTTGAATAGTCACGAAATGAGGCGACGTCTCTTCGTTTTTTTTCTTTCTTTTTGTGCTGGTTTCAAATGTGAACCGCTCGGAGGGGGGGGGGTTTGAATTTTTTATGTATTTAAAAAAAAGAGTTTATTTCGAACAACAAAGCTGTGTTATTGGGAATAAAGCTACAAAAAGAACCGCTTGCATATTGCATTTTAAGGGCTGCGCTTTTTTTTTCTCGTTTTTTTAATATGTATTGTTATGTTGATCGAAATTGTCTAGCTTTTTTTTGAAATTGGATTTATCTCATCAAAAAATCGATTTCTCAGGGAATCAAGGGACACAATTGTTAGTCAAAAGTTCAAGAGTTTATCCCAGCTATTAATGACAACATATCAGATTAATAAAGTAAAAAAATTGCAGCTGAAAATCAGAGAGGAAAGAACAAGTTTCTCAATTTTCTAATTGGAGGAAAACAAATTATAAAAAGAGTGTAGTTCAGAGGATTAGAGATCGTTGGGTTCAAAAACTGCAACGAAGATTCTAACACATTTCAAATTAATACTTTTTTATGCGCAAAAAATTGTGCGACGCCGTCGGAATTGGCGCGAAACACGATTATTTGAATGTGGCTACATATTGGTATTTGTTTTCCGACAACCTTTTAAATTTTTATTTGTCGTAATGAATTTGGATTCTGGTAACTGACAAGCTGCCTTTAAGTGACACTACAGTAATCTTAAAGGCAGCTTGTCAGTTAACACGATCCAAATTCAAGGCAAAAAATCAAAATTCGATAGGGAGCCCAGGTGGTCCAAAGAACAATACCAATATGTAGCCAAATTCAAATAATTGTGTTTCGCGCCAATGCCGACCGCGTTGCACGGACACCGACCGCGTCGCACGGACACGCGGCAATTCAAAATTTTATTTTTGCAACTTTGGGCGGCTGCTATGACGCGTGTATTTATCGGTGTGATTTCGCATAAATTGCATTCTACTAATTAAAGTACGCTCTAATTTTTGAAACTAAGATCAGGTAGGGTCAAATTAACTGAACAGCTGTCTTTAAAGACAGTGGATCAATTAATTTGAACCTACCGGATTTCAATTTCAAAAATTAGAGTTTTCTCTCATTAGAACAATGCAATTTATGCGAAATTACACCGATAAATACACGCGTCACAGCGGCGGTCCGAAGTTGAAAAAATCAAAATTTGAATGCACGCCGGTCCGTGCAACGCGGTCGGAATTGGTCGCGAAACACAATTATTTGAATGTGGCTACATATTGGTATTGTTATTTGGAGCACCTGGGCTCCGATTAGAATTCCGAGTTTTTGCCTTGAATTTGGATCGTGTTAACTAGCTGGAGCTGCCTTTAACGTCACTGAAAAATTTCGGAAAAAGCTCCAAAATCGCTGTATTCTGCTTTAAAGGCAGCTGGCCCGTTAACACGATCCAAATTCAAGGTAAAGGGCAATTCTGACCGCGTTGTACAATCCACGACCGCGTCGCACGATCCGGCACGTATTCCAATTTAGATTTTTTCAACTTTGTACTATGAAAGCATTTATTTAACTATATGATTTAGCATAAATTGCGACCTGTGGAGTGAGTCTCATCAGTTACAACTCCTTTTTCTTAAAATATAACTGGCCCACTGTCTTTTATCGATTAATATGTTCTCAATCAGTTTTCAGCGTAGTAAAAATTTTTTTTTAGAATTTTTGAAAAAAAACGAAAACGTTCTCAATTTTCTGTTGTGAAACTTCTGTTCTGAATAATAATCAACTTTTCTGCTTCTTGTAGTTCGAAATTTGTTTTTCTATTGTTTTTCAACACCTTCGATGAAAAAAACTTGTCCGGAAATTTCCGCCCATCTCTGGTGCATACCCAATCATAGCAATAGCCAAAAAATATTCGATTAAATTTCTGACTGAGGATTTGATTAAAATTTCTATTCCAAATAAAATCGCAAAGCTTTTTGTCCACCCCAACTCCAGAGAACTCTTCACTAAGCTCGATGAAATCATTGCATTCAAAAAAAAATGTTTTGTTTCAAGAAACCATCCAAAAAAAAGATAATAGCTCAAACAAATCCTTCAAACATGTACTCATCTACTCATCATGCTCTGCCGCATTCCATTCAAAATGCACTTCTTCTTCTTCTTCTTTTTTCTCCATCTGAAAAAAAGAGCTTCTTGTTGTCTTCTATCTCATTTCTCTACGTCTCTCACCAGCCATTCACATATCGATTCGTCTTTGAGCTTTTCCTAGTATCCCCCTTTTTTGGGTATTTTTAGTTGTTGTTGTTGTTTTTGTTGTGTATGTGTGTGTTTTTTCCCCCATTCGTTTAGACTCCCTTCTCCCTTCTGAAGGCAATTATTCATGCTATAGATGGTTTATGTGTTCTGAAAGTTCTTCGCATTATTCTGATGCTTAGAGCGCATTTCATTCTTGAAACTTGAAACCAGAAGCAAATTTTCTCCGGCGGCATTTCACAAATCCTCTATCCATCGGAATTTCCCTTGAATTGCTTCTTCGTTTCACCACATTCTCATTACGCAAACAACAAGAAAGGGAGGAGGGGAATTTTTTTCCTTTTTTTTATGCATTTTCTGGGGGTCCACAGACGGGGAATACTACTACTACTTTCAATACTGCTACTTCTTTATATCCTTAATCTAATCAAAAAATTGTTGGTGCATCTTTTCATTTGAATGTTTTTTTTCCTTCCTTTTTCTCACTTTTTTTTGTCTAGATTCGAAAGAATTATTATTATTCTTTTTTTCAATCAAGTGGAATAGATTTTTTGAAAAATTAGAAATTCTTTTCATTGTCACAAATTTTCCGATGTCTGTCTGGAGGGAAGATCGTCCAGTGAAGATCTTGTCAGATTTCTTTAAAGGTCAAAATTTTATTAGAAATGTTTGGAAATCGTGCTAAATTTTGGTTTAGAAGATTTTTTTTTTGGAGTTAAAATGCAAAAGCACTTTAAGAAACATTATAATATGGAGCTTATGAAAATTACAACTATGTTTAAAGACAGTGTGCCACTTATTTTGATCCACCTGGATTTCCGTTTCAAAAATTAGAGATTTTCATGCGATCGAAAATGCGACCTCATACGTACGACAATCCAAATTTGAAAAAAAAATCAAAATTCCACTGCTCTCCTGTCTGTGCAACGCGGTCATAATTGGCGCGAACCACAATTATTTGCACGTGGATACATAATGGGATTGTTTTTTCGATTTGAAATTTGATTTTACGTCAACTGACACGATGTCTTTAACTATGAAAATTATTTTAATTTTTTCAAAATAAGAAAAAATATATTTTTTGGGAGTAATTATCTTAGGCTTAACAACATTTACAAAGCTTGGATCTTTTCCTTTCAATTAGATATTTAAAGATGGACTTACGGAGCTAACGAATACATCTGGAATGAAAATAGACTTCATTCTCATTTCAAATCTGTTTTTAACATTTTCTAAAACCATCTAGAAGCCGAGAAAACGTGGACTCAAAACAATGGCCTAGAAAAAGTGGAAAAACGCTCATATGAAAAAGTTCGGTAAACTTTTTCTAGACCATTGTTTTGAGGCGCGTTTTCTAGGCTTCTAGGTGGTTTTAGAAAATTTTAAAAACAGATTTGGAATGAGAATGAAGTCTATTTTCACATCAGACGCATTCATTATCTCCGTAAAGCCCTCCTTTAAAGACAAAGGGTCAGATGTAATTCTGGAATATTATTTTGCAAAAAATAAGGTATTTAGCTCAAACAATTAGCTCAAATTAAACCAAAAAACTGAAATTGACAATTAACTGAATTTGAAAAACATTATTTCTAAGTAAACATGACAAAAATTTGATACTTCTCAAATAATAAGATAATCGCATCTTCATCAAGTTTTGGTGCATCTTTTAGTCAACATTTTTGACGTTGTCATCTCAAGTTTGTCGCATTTAGTGGCAGTGATGTTTATAAGCTTAGTTTTTGCAACCATTTATTTCAGAAAATTTTTTAATTTTTTTCAAAACTATGCTTATTTCGGTCAACGTTCAATATACGTACCGTCGTTTTAAAAAAAACACCTTTAATTATTCTTTTAACCCCAAAATGCACAATTCTCTAATTTTCACCTGCTACGAAATTGTTCCAGATAATAAAATGTTCTTAAAGAAAAAATAATTTAGAAAAATGAGTCAAGGTTGAAAAAAAATAAGCTCCTCCCACATATGTATATTCCTATTCAAATATGTATCTAGATGGACGCATATTTTTGCATGCTCTGTGCATTTCTGCTAAATTCTAAAAGAGACACAAACACTACTTATTTTGCATCATTAAAGTTCTTTTTTGGTTTCAAAAAATATATTTTTTTGTTGCAAATTATATTAAATTAAATTTAGAAACTTTTTGCAGTATGTCAGTGACAAAGAAGAAGGATGAAGAGAAGGAGAAAAAATTTCTGGGACGATTACAATACAAGCTTGATTATGATTTTGATAAGAATTCGGTAGGTTTTTTATTTAAAAAAAAAGAGTAATAAGAAAATCTTCCCCCTTTTTTTCTGCAGCTCTCTGTAGTCATTGTGCAGGCCGAAGAGCTACCAGCAATGGATTTGGGTGGAACTTCCGATCCATACGTGAAGCTGTTTTTGTTGCCGGAGAAGAAGAAGAAATTTCAGACGAAGGTGCAGAGGAAATCGCTGAATCCTGTGTTTAATGAGACGTTCACTTTTAAGGTGAGGAGCGATTTTCAGAGTGTTGAACATGCAATAAAAAAAATAATCTATTGCAAACGTTTTTTCTCACATACATAAATAGAAAATAATTGGGAGCAGTAAATAAAGTAAGCAAGAAAATATATATTTTAAAAACTTTTATGAAATTGTCTAAAAAAGGTGTATTAGGATGTTTTTGACGAGAGCTAGTTCATTTAAAAGAGAATATTTTGCTGAAAAGTTTAAAGCTAAAAAATATTTATTTTTTCTGTATATATTATTAAATTATTAATATTTAGCAAGGTCCAATATGACTTCCTTGATAGTTTTATAAAACCAATTAGGTTTAAGCCAGCTTTTCAAAGTTCGAAATTTTAGCCAGTTTTTTTCCAATTTTGAGCTCGTTCAAGCGATCCTTTAGTGAAAAAAATGGCTTCACCAGGTAAACATGGCCGTTCGAATAAATTAGTTTTCATTAAAGGCAGTGGGCCAGTTAATTTAACCCTACCATTCCGACCGCGCCGAATCGTGCGACGCGGTCTGAATTGGCGCGAAACACATTTACTTGAATATGGCTGCATGTTGGTATTGTTCTTTGGATCACCTAGGCTCCCCTTAGAATTTTGCTTTTCTGCCTTGGATTTGGATAATGATCTGACAAGCTGCCTTTAAGAACATCCTCAAAGTGTTTAAAAACGAATTCTGACATCCTTAATGCGCCAAAAATCTGATATTATTTATAAACCTGAATTACATCACTTTTCAACAATCTGAATGATCATGATCTAAAGGGATGTTTAAGAAAAACAAAATTTCCCTATGGATATTTGATTACTTGAACTTGTTACAATTAGATGAGCCGCTATTAGATTTGTTCAAAAACGTTCACAGAATTATTAGAGAAGTTGTCACCTTCAAACTTTGAGGCTCGAAAAATGCTGATTTTTTAAATATTTGAATCATATCCATGCGAATTGCATTCAACGTTTTTAAAAGTTTTCATGCATCAATTAAATAAGTGGTTTTTAAATGTACAGTTCTCTATTAAAGGTCGGATTTACGGAGCTAATGAATGTGTCTGGGATGAAAATAGACTTCATACTCATTCCAAATCTGTTTTTAAAATTTTTCTAGAACCATTCTAGAAGCCGAGAAAACACGCCTCAAAACAATAGCCTAGAAAAAGTGTACACCGGCGAAAACTAGTCCACAGAAAAATCCAAAAAAATAAATGAAAAAAAAAATAAAAAAGGACTAATATAATAATTCTGCATAACTATTTATTGACGAAGCACGAAAAAGGCTCATAGAAAAAAATTCGGTCAGGTGGAAACTTTTTCTAGGTCATAGTTTTGAAGCGCCTTTTCTCGGCTTCTTGGTGGTTTTAGAAAATTTTAAAAACAGATTTGGAATACGAATGAAGTCTACTTTCATTTAAGATACATTTATTATCTCCGTAAAGCCTTCCTTTAAAATAAAATGAGCGAATTTGAACTATCAGATTAGAAATAAGAATCATAAATCTAAAAAAAAACCCTCAACGATCGGAGAAATGTTCCCTGAAAAAAGTCACAGTCCCACAATCCTCCGTTTCTGAGTTGTAACATAAAACCATTATTTTTCCAGATTCCATTCAACGAAATTGGTGGTCAAACCCTAGTTCTAAACGTCTTTGATTTCGATCGATTTGGAAAACACGACCAAATCGGACAAATCTCCATACCACTGGGAAAAATCGATCTAGCTTCAACAATCGAGAGAACAGATTTAATTGAGAGTCCACCTGTAAATTGCTATCCAATTTGATCTCAATAATCAAGAAATTGCAGGAAAACCGTCTAGGTGAAGTGTGTCTTGCCTTACGTTATGTGCCAAACAAAAACAAATTGTCGGTTGTTGTAATGGAATGCAAAAATCTGAAGAAAATGGACGTGCTTGGTTTGTCAGATCCTTATGTGAAAATTTATTTGATGATGGGCACAAAACGATTGGAGAAAAAGAAGACGACGATTAAGATGAAAACCTTGAATCCTTATTATAATGAGTCTTTCAGTTTTGATGTCACTCCTGAGAAAATGCAGGTAGAATATTTAATTTGGGTTTTTGGAATCTACTTTAAGATTACCATAATTATTATAATATATTCTTGAAAAAATAGACCTTTATTTTGCAGAGAGTCCATTTGCATATTACTGTTTCGGATTATGATCGAGTTGGTTCGAATGAAAGGATTGGTCAGGTAAGATATTTAAAATCATGGGATAATAGAAATTTTCGAATTATTTTTCCCTTCGTATAACTAATATTCTGAGCCCTGAGCCTCAGCCAATGCTTCCTTAAATCAGTGAACACTTCATAAATCCTCGTTTTAAAAATTGGTGCCTCAAAGGAAAATGATTCTCAAAAAATGCCTACATGATTTTGACGTGTCTGCAAAGATAGATTTATGAATCTTATTTTTGATTGAAATAACGAATACATTGCCTCTTGAAAGGCCTGCTTCGCTTCTCGTCATCAAGAGTTATTTTTAAGTTTAAAGGGGGTGTACGTAAATTGTAAATATTCTTCAATTGGCTCGAAATTTAATTTTATATATTGTCAAGTTAAAAATTTTGGATCATCCATTTTCTACTAAATGACCGTAGCGCAACCGTTCGCATTTAAAAATAGCACGACTGTGTGAGAGACTTAGATTTTCTGGGTAGGTCAAAACCAACTTGCATGATCTATATTTGAGTTGACAATAGTTTAAAAAAAATGCAAAAAATTGGGCACCCGGAATCGAACTTTGGTCTCAAAAACCAGCACAGAAGGTCGATTCCGTTCCGGGTACCCATTTTTTTGCACTTCTAGTTTTTTGCAACTTTTTTCACTTCGATAAATCAAATTCGATTTTGAATCAATTGAACGAAATTTACAAAATGAGTACAGTTCTCCGTTAAGAATTTAAAAATGGTCGCCTGATATTCCAATCAAAGTAAACATCCAAAAGTTTGAACCGAGTTATGAATATTCAACATTTTCTTCTCATTTTTGATATTTTATCGCAGGTTTTTGTGAAAGGAAACCAGTATTTTCAAATTTTCAAACTTTGATAAACATCTATCAGAAAAGGAAGAAAATTTTGGGTTGTCCTGTGCATGCACCCAAAATTCTTTGCATTGGGGCGCATTTGCAGAATTTGTTTTATGTTCATCGGATTTCTCATTTGATTTTACATATTCTCTCCAAATTTCATGAAAAAATATTAATTTTTGATAAAGTTATGTTAAAAACACTAACGGGGGGCTTATTTTTGACCGCTACTGTACTAGAAGCCCAACATCAACGAAAAACAACTTATAGGTGATCATTGGAACTTGCGCATCAGGAGCTGGATTGAAACAATGGAATGATATGTTAGCAACACCGAGACGATCAGTGGCACAATGGCATACCCTTCTTCCATTCAATGATGATTAGATTAACTCCAAATTTCGTCAATTTTATTTTAGAATTATAACTTTTCCTACAAAAAGGGTTTTCAAACATTCCTTCCTTCCTTTCGCTAGCTCTCAATTCTCCCCCTAACTCTTCTATTCTTTTTGTTTATAATTTCATATATCAACAACGCATCCATTCTCCGACAATATCAGATTTCGATACAAAGTTATGTCTGCTCTGCTGTGTTTTTAGCTTTTCGATCAATATTTGATTTTGCTTCTTTTTTTTCTTCTTATTTTCAATTTCAAGAATGTACCCGAATATATTCTTCGAATATGACTCAGTAATTGTGTTCTGTTTGTGATGATCCTTTTTGTAATTGTTAATTTCCAGAATATTTCAAATGAATAAAATATCTATGACAATTCACAATTTGATAGTGATTTTTTGTTTTTTGTTGGGAGTTTTGGAAGCGAAACGTTTCGTGTTTGCGGAGGATAATCACGCAAGTGATTATGGCAATTGGTTGCATTCTTCTGTACCATGTCTTGGTAAGAATTTTGATGAGATTTTTGAAATATGTTATGTTTCTGAGTTCGGCGGGAAAATCAAAAATAATCAATATTGGGTAATGCAACTGCAAAAATTATCAGAATCTGATTTTAATTTTCTTGGGGTTATGGGCCGTCAAAGTACCCGACATTGATATTTTTTCGATACTTTAACTCGACTCAAACACAGAAGTATTCTCTAGCGGTAATCAAATTTTGAAATAATTAATTTGGTTGCAAAGTTTGAGCATATTTAACAGGAATTTTTCGAAAGCGCAAACAGAGAGACCTAGAGAATCTTGACCCACGCTTATCAAATTTAATATAATTTTTTACAACTTTGCGAATCTGGCGAATCTGCTAAAAATGTTCTAAAAATAATTTCCATAGATTTTTGTAGTTCATTATCGCATTTGAGCCAAGTTACGGCTCTTCCAAAAAAATCGAAATTCTGGAAATAATGACTGTAAGAAACTTGACTCAAGGTTTCGCTGGAGTTTCCGGTCTGTGTAATTCTAATACAAATCACAATCACATGAACAGTTGTTATACATGTAAAACCACCATTTCCAGGAGACCGCATTCGATTTGATGACAGTCAACCAGTCTCTGTTTTTATGGACCACACGTTCGAGGTATTTTTAAAGACAGCTGCTCAGTTAATTTGTCCCTACCTGAGCTTAGTTTCAAAAATTAGAGCTTTCTCTCATTAGTACAATGCAATTTATGCGAAATCACACCGATAAATGCGTCAGAGCAGCGGTCCAAAGTTGAAAAAGTCAAAATTTGAATGCGCGCCTGATCGTGCGACGCGGTCGATGTGAAGCGGTCCTAACCAGGCTTGTGCGGAACCGACCTCTCGGAACTTTCGGAACCAAATTTTTATTCCGATTTTTTTTTCGGAAAAAAATGGTTCCGACTTTTTTTCCGATTTTATTTTTCGGAAAAAAACGGTTCCGACATTTTTTCCGACATTTTTTTTCGGAAAAACCGGACATTTCGGAACCAGAGTGTATAACCTCCATTTTCAAGATTTTTTCGCAGTTTCGAACAAAAACGTTCATTAATAAGTTCCGCTCTGCTTTTTTTCAAATGAACTCCCCATTTCCCATTTTCTGAAAAAAACAATGAATTCGCAAAATTTTCGTGCAAAAATTAGGAAATTAAATGAAAATGGTAAGAATTCTAAGAAACCCTGAAAAAACGGGTGAAAACAACCAAAAAAAAAACAAAATATGTTTATGGACCTATTCAGTTTGAAAAAAAAAATTCAAATAACACATTCAATACAGAAATGGCAGAGAAATTCCGAGAAAGTAATTGCAATTTCTCAGTAGTTCTCTGCCATTTTCGCATTGAATTTCTAGGTTTTTTTTCGAACTGAAAGGTGAAAAAAACAAGAAAATTAATTTGGTATTGTTTTCCGCGCGGGGCCATACGCTGCTTTCGAAGATACACCTTTTAAAATTACAGTAAGAATACATTTTCACAAATTGAGGTTTTTCCGCCGAATTTCGGAAAAAGTTCCGACGGAAAAATAGTTCCGAAAAACTTTTCGGAAAAAGGTTCCGACAGAAAAAAGTTCCGAAAAAAAAATCGGAAAAATTTCCGACAGCTAAAAAGTTCCGAAAATCGAATCGGAATTTCGGAATATTCCGATTCCGATTCCGCACAAGCCTGGTCCTAACGAAACACAATTGCTTGAATGTGGCTACATATTGGTATTGTTCTTTGGACCACCTGGGCTCCCATTCGAATTTTGATTTTTTGGCTTTAATTTGGATCGTATTAACTGAGAAGCCAGGCTTGGTCGGAATCGGAAAACGGAAATTCCGATTTTCCGATTTTTTCCGATTTTTTCCCGAAATTTTCAGAGAAAAAATAGGAAACAATCGATAATCCTATGTTTTCAATTTTAAAATGTATGTTTTCAAGAGAAATTACACTGTATTACTAATTTATCTTTTTATTAAAAAAAGTTATCAATGAATATGCATTATTGTCAAGATAAAAATTCCTGGCCGCTCGTTTTGTGGAGTGCCGTTGGAAATTTCCTCGCAGCGCGATGAGAAATTTGAATTTGAGCGCGTTGCGGTCGCGTTGCGAGGAAATTTCCAACGGCAGCAAAACGAGCGGCCAGGAATTTTTATCTTGACAATAGAAACAAAAAGTGTCATGATATTAGCGAATTTTCCGAATTTTTCCAAATTTTCCGATATTTTCCGAAAAAAAATTTCATTTCCGATTTTTCCGACCACGCCTGGTGTTAACGGAAAAGCTGGTTTTAAATTCGAAAATCCTCAAAAAACAATGTTTTCAGGTCGAATCGATAACTCTCCCGCAGAATGGTTTGATCATATTTCCGGATTATGGTGTACAATTGGGTGGGATTGCAAAATGGCAATGCCCGAAAAAAGTGAACGGTGGAGAAGGTTTTCATCTACTCTTTCTTTTTTTTGAAAATAAAACTAAACTTTTTCCAGACGTGTTTTTCTCACCGAACCAAAGTTACCCATCATTTTATGATCCAGCAAGCTGGGAAGTCGATGATAAAGACAGTTTTCTGCATATGAATTTAGTGCCAGCGGAAATTGTGAGTTTTTTCGAAATTGTTCGGGATGACCCACAATTGGATTCATGTTTCAGGATGAAGTCGTATTTACTTCCATCTCTGCGATCCAAGTTTACATCGATAGACCGGTTACTGTGAATAGCTTCATATATTATGACAGAGAAGTGAGTTTTTAAAAAAATTCTTTAATAGAAAAAAATGTACAAATAATGATTTGACAAAATATACTCGTTTGGTGGAAAAATGCGACAAAAACGAAGAAAAAAAAAGCGAAACTCGTAAAAATGACAAGAAATTGTGTTGAACATTTGAAAACTCGGTGTTTGTTGTATGCACAGAAGACGTGAGGATCATTGTCGGAAAATTGGCCAGGGTGGAGGAGAGAACAAATATATATATGAGGAACTCGTTTCTTTGATTTGATTCTTATTTTTATGGCATTTGACCCAGCGTGTCACCAATCGCCCACATGCCCATTTTCATTTCTCGGATAATGAAGGAGATGAGAATGTTCCATGATTCGACGGCCGCTTCGCGTTCCTAGAAATTGGAAATTGAGGGCATTTATTTGATTAGGAGCAGACGTAGATTTTAGAGCATATTTTAGGTTTTACTACTCATTTGGCTACACCAAATCTATAGATAAATTGTGAAAATTTTATTGTCAAGTTAAAAATTTTGGATCATCCATTTTCTACTGAAAGACCGCAACGCAACCGCTCGCAGGTAAAAATATCATGACTATGTGACAAACTTAGATTTTTAGATAGATCAAGACCAAATTTCGTGATATAAAAATTTTACGTTAACAGTATAGCGTTCCGCACGCACGTGACGCGGTTGTCTCCCACTGGAAAATTGGCGGGAAAATGCATTTTCAAATTTTCTAGTGTGTTTAGTGTCGGCAGCCACGTCGATTGCGTGCGGAGCGTCTGTGAGGTTGAGTAGCCCTCAGAACACAATGATAAAGAAAATTTGAGTCGACAATACAGTCGGATAATGTGAGATAAAAAATTATAAGTCACTAATAAGTCAAAAATTCATAAAAACGTAAAGATTAATAAACTTGTAGACTAAAAATTTATACTTAACAAACGTTCGAAACCGTCTTCAGTTCGAAGTTTTGTCATCCCAAATTTTTCAAAAGTTAACAAAGTAGCATCGTACTCAGAGGAAGGAGTACACCGGAACGTTCCCATTTTGACAGTGGCTCCCATTTTGTCAGTCCCGTACAGTCCCCTACATTTATAGTTTTTCTCTAATGGACCTATGCAGAAACTAAAATTGCTGCAAAAAATTGCAAACAAATGCAAAAAATTCAATGCAGAAACTTGCAAAAAATTGCAAGAAATGTCAAGAAATTGCAATTTTTTGCAGCCGATTTACGGTAAAAATACGGTAATCGTTGCGAGACCATCAATGAAAACGGCTCTTGACCGTATTTTTGGACGCACACCTGTGAAATTTGTGAGGGTCTCGCAGCGAAGAGTAAGAACCTTTGATGGTCTCGCAACGATTACCGTATTTTTACCGTAAATCGGCTGCAAAAAATTGCAATTTCTTGACATTTCTTGCAATTTTTTGCAAGTTTCTGCATTGAATTTTTTGCATTTGTTTGCAATTTTTTGCAGCAATTTTAGTTTCTGCATAGGTCCATAAGATGGAACATTATCGGTAATCGAATGGAAAAAACCTTACTGATCTAGTTACTGAATTTTTAATTTAAGCAATAACTATGATCCTTGATACTAAATATTTATTTATTTTGCACCCAACAAGAAAAATGCATAACAGCATTCGAAAAATAGATTGAGCTTCAAAATTTTACTAACGAGGTTAGTAATGCTCCAGTTTACAGCAAAACTGTAAATATCTGGGAATGTCTGGAACTTATCCACGGACAAAATGGATATGTTCCGGTACATTGCTTTCTCTGAGTAAGCAGCGTTTTAGAATTTAAAAATATCCTACCTGAGGCGACGAGAACTGACATTCTGATATAATTGTCTGTATAGTGTTCTTGAACTCCTTCCAAACCGAAGATGAGAATATGATTCCTTTGTCATAGTGTACCGCTCCGACCCGTCGAATACGAAGAACGATGTACTAGAAAAAAATTAATTAAGGAGCTGTATTTCATTTAAAATTTTTAATACAAACGAAAAACTTGAGACTACTTTAGAAAAATCGGGATCTCCCGAAAATATGTATTTAACGAGAAGGAATTCCACTTACACTCTCGGGTTGTGATGTCTTCATAAGTTCAAGTAATTCGGAAATAAATGATGTAATTCGATTTCCAATCTCTTGAAGCTTTGTATTATCAATACTCCTCTTGCAAGACCCATTCAATAGTGAAACCTTCTCCGGTTCATCATTTTTCATATTACTGTAGATTGTGGGATGTTTTCGGATCATGTTCCACGCTACCCGAACACCCAACTCTCCGTTTGTCATCTCGATTGCTTTTTCCCAAGATGAACAAAGAATTGAGAGTCTATCGCCAAGTAGTTGTCTAAAATCAATTCTATTAAAGTTGTTATAATCATAATTGATCTACCCTGCATCACAAATTGTTTTCTTTCGTTTGACTGTCTGACGTTCAGCGAACTTATTGTTCAACCAAACCGTCGCTTTCAGATATATCAGACAATTTGTAGCCGAGTTGACCATCACAAGAAAGTTGCTAATATCAATGAGATAGTAGTTATATATTCCTATGGTTACTTCAAGAATGTCTAACTGAAAATTTGCATGATTAAATAAATTCGGAAATTTTAAAACTAACCGCAAAAGTCAGACTCCGAAAGCATAAGAATTTCGCAACCAACATTATTGAAATCATAGTTTGCATGTTTTCCCGCGATGCGTATCTTTCGAGCACATTATCAGCGATTTGAAATAACTGCCGTCTTGAACGATTCGAGCCGCGGAGAATGAAAACGGTGAGAAGTGTCATACAAAGAATGAAAATGTTTGGACCTATTGAGACGAGCACCATTCGCGACAAAAGCCGATACATTCTATAGATTTTGTTGGTTCGGAGAGGTGCGGGCGCTAGCTGTAGATAATTATTGATTTGTTAGAAAAGATTTTTTAGAACAACTCACCGTCAAAATTGTTTTGTTAAAACGATGACTGAAACAAGGTGCCGTTTGTATTTCAAAAAACGATGGGAAATTCATCAGGATCGCTGCAAGCGATAATAACAACGGCATTCGAAATAATCGGCGATAATGTGAGCAATAGATGAAAGATATTCGTCGTTCACTTCGAAATGATTGCATAATTACAGCTGAACGTGATGTTCGGAACGGATCACGAGTAGCCATAAATCTTTGAAGAGTTATTGCCACAACACACCAGATCTGTAATTTAAGAGATTTGTTGTTTTGTTTTTGAAAGAGAGGAGATATTTAAAAATAATACCGATGCCGTGTTGGCGACCTGTGAGAAGCCATGAAACCACGGTGTTAAAATATTCAAAGTGTCACTATTCATATCAAACGGTAATGGCAGTCGTTTGATGCCGTAGTACATGAAAGCGCACCAAAGAAGGATGGTATCCCAAAATGCTAGAGCAAGCATTGAAACTGCTAAAACCACACCACGATTCTGCAAAAAATGTATTTTTTTCAACTAATCGGTGGAATTTCGTAATTTGAAGATAATAACTCATTTCCGGGAGCTTCCGGATATTGATAACAAATTTTTAAACACAAGTTGTAGTTTATTTCGAGGAAGTTTATCTCGATGAGCTTTCTAGATTCGGAAGCTTCTAAATATTGATTAATGTTTAAGCATAAGTTCATCCCGAGACTATAACTTTCCAATTTCCCCCCAGATCCTCCCCCCACCTTATCCAAATTCGTAACATGTACACTTTTGACTCCATGCAAATTGCCAATTGTGCCGAGTACAACGCACGCCGATGTCATGTAGCCATTGACAATTGACGAAAACTGACTGGAAGAAAAAAGAATGTGCGGGACATTTAATAAGATGAAAGTTTATTTTTCTGCACCCCCCACCCAAGCCGCCCAAATTCGATAAACGTTTTGTGCGTAGACATTTTTTTTATTGAAAAGGGGGGGGGGCAAAGGTCACGAAAATTTGATTTTTTGTGTTTTGTATTAGGGTTTCCAATTATGAATGCTTTTTGAGTTTGTAAGAACATAACTTTACTCTACTTTTCTGAGACCTTTTTATTGGTCTTTACCGTAATCGAAGGACTATGAATCAATAAATTCAAGACAAATTTTTTGATTCATAGTTTCGTACGAATAGGTGACGATCAAACGTAAACCATTCCAGCTCATCCAATTTTTGAAAAATAAGACATTTGTAAAAGAGAGTGACAAAAATCACTTAGAAAAAAAAGCACAATTTTTAGGAGTTTCAAAGATTTTTTACAATAGAATTCAACCAAAAAGCGTTTTTGCTAAAATGTCAGGAATCTCCTAAGGACTTTACTGAGCTAATGATTTAAACTGGAATGAAAATTAAAGAAGGACTTCACAGAGGTATTTAATGCAACTGCGATGAAAATAGACTTCATTCTCATTCCAAATCTGTTTTCAAAATTTTCTAAAACCACGTGGAAGCCAAGAAAACGCGCTTCGAAACAATGGCCTAGAAAAAGTTTCGAAAATTAGTCCGCGGGCATTATTACCCGAGGAATCCGAAAAAATGAACAAAAAATAATTTAGGACTTCCTAATTTGAACTTTATTAAATATTATTCATTATAAAGAGCTCATAGAAAAAAGTTCGGCCAGGTGAACACTTTTTCTAGGCCATTGTTTTGAAGCTCATTTTCTCGGCTTCTAGGTGGTTTTAGAAAATTTTTAAAACACATTTGGGATGAGAATGAAGTCTATTTTCATTTAAGGTACATTTATTGGCTCTGAAACGTCTTACTTCAGTTTTCGTCAATGGATTTTTTGCTAGTGAATGCAGTTTTTCTTGAAAAGTATATGAATTCCTTTTCAATCGTGATATGAATAAATCATAAAAATTCAGTACTTCTGAAGTTACAACAATAAATATGCAATCATGTTTGGAAACCCCAAAAAGCGGGATGTCCCGAAAAACCATTTAAAAAAATCATCACTCACTTATACGCCACATTATGATTGCCTACATAACAATCCATTATCGTTCGACTATTAATCGGCTCGGTGAAATTCATCTCGTAAACTCCTCGATAAGGAATACCATTAAAATTTGAACATATTCCTAACTCTGATTCGATTCACTGAAATACATATATATATAGAAAAACATCCTATCATGTCTATATTTTTTGAGACATATGCAAAATAAGTGGAACAAAAAAAAAGGATGAGGAAAAAACAACATTGGTCGCAAAAATTTCAAGAAAAAAAATATACAGAGGCGTATAAAAATGGGAAAAATAAAACAATTGTTTATGAGAGAGATGAGGCAAAAAATAGGAATAAAAAAACAACAAGATTCATATTTTTATAGGAGTTTGGATGGGTGGGAAATTTTTTTTGGATTTATTCAAGGGTTGAAACATTAATGAAAACGTCAGAATTCGAAGAGCAAAACACAACACATTTCCTAAAAGGTCATAATTTTCCTGAATTTATAAAAAAGGTTCAATTTTATGGAAATTATCCTTGAAAATTAGTTGGTCATTTATTCGGGGCTATCCACTTGTTTAGAAAAAAGGATGTTTAGGAGGAAATTGGGTTGAAATTGTAATTTTATTTTCGGATACCAGTCCGGATGCTCTTCGTTTTTTTTCTCTCTATTCTGACGATGTATGTAAAGGAAATTGAACGGAAAAAGTAAGAGAATTTATATTTCGAGATGATTAACAATAAGACCAAAGATCTTTTAAATAGAATCAAAAATTCAACAAATTGCAATTTTACATAATTTTTTTTGCTTTGCTTCCTGTTCAAATTAAATTCCAACTTCCGCGATCTTTCGATTTTTGACCTTGTTGGATTTAGAAAGTCTTGTTTGCTCTCGTAACTTTTGAAAAATGAACACCCACAATAAAAAAAAGAAAAAAAGATTTATGAACACTTCAAAAATACTTGAACTTAAAAAAAAATTTCGGATTCTTTGCTTTAAAACTTATTTTTTGTATTTTTTAAAAATATTAAGAGACGATGTCCTTAGTCGCGTTGAATCATCGTGCCCTAGGCGGAATAATTGTGCTATCAACTTGAAACTTCGTACGTGAGTGCGGTAGGGGTCAAAGATTATTTCCGTACCGCAAAATCTGTGAAGTGTCCGGCGTTCGGGGGGAGCTCCCCGTTTTGTCTTACAACTTTGACGGGGTATAACTTTGCTCATTTTTCGAAATTCGAGCAGATATGTATATTATTAGAAAGTTATCATTATGTTCTACAACTTTATTGTTAACAACAAAGCGTAAGATGTTTTTTTTGAATATGAAAATGTTGAAGATAGAAAATTGGATTTAGTTTTTCATAATTTTCAAATGAAAAACCCCCCAATCCGGTATGAAAATTTTACGAATTCCTATAGAAAATGATTTTTCCTATCGAATGATATATAGAAGATTAAAAACTGAGGGGACCATTGTTTCAAAAAATAGGCAAATATGTCAAAAAATGACACTTTTTGGCCAATAATGCACATTCAAATGAGCTGTAAATACCTTAAAATTGAGCTTTTTGTTTCAAATTTGAACTTAAATGGTTGTTTTTATTATTTTCTTCCATTTCGAGCCATTTTTGTCAAAAAATCGAAAAAAAATTTTTTTGAAAATTTTCGATAACATTTCGAAAAATTGTGTAAAAATTTTTTTTGCGTTTTTACCAATTTTATATCGTAGGGCACGTACTGACGTGTTAAATTTAACACGACTCAGACATTGTCTCTTAAGCGTGCGCGCTTGACATCCGCTTTATCATAGGAATCTTCAAAATTTAAGTATTCTTTAATATAATTAAATATTATAGTTATAAATAGAGAATAATGATCAAAAGATGAGGGTTTCATATTGACGCAAGATGTGATAGTTGTTGTGATTCTTATTGGACCCATTTTTTTGTTTGCGAAATTTGAGCCAATTCTGATTTATATAGGATAACCTGCACCTACCTCCCTTGCAAGTTAAAAGACACGTGCATGTAACGTCATAAAATCATAATTTCTAAGAAATATCTTTAAAAATAACTCGAAGATCTAAATCACGAAAGTCATCATCATGAATACCTAATTTTGAATAGTTTTCCAAAAAACGAAGCAAATAGAAATAAACGTAAGACAGAACAACAAAAGAAAACCTAACATGTTGGAAAAAAGCAAGTGCAAAAGGCGAATAATTGGATGGACTCGACGCTTGGATGTATGTTGGAACGAAGAATAATCTTCTTGAATTATTCAGACCGCGAAAGGTGCATCTAAAGTAAAATGTTGAACTTCATTTTTCATTTTTATTCTTTATGAGGGGTATGCATTTTTGAAAAAATGGTTAATCAGGAATAAACGAATTTATCAGAGGTATACACAAAAATACACATCATTTTTTTACAATCAATCTCAAGAAAATGCGTTTCGAATTTCGTCGTAATTCTCGGATTTCATGACACTTATATGGGGTCAAAACACAGCATATATTTTTTTTTACTGGTTCTACGATTGGGAGCTAGGCGGAAGCTCCCGCAATTTCATGGGACCTTTTATAAAATCAGGCATTTTTAGAAGTTACAAATAAATACAATTTTTTATCAAAACAATGAATTTCTTAAGAACCAACATTTTAATATTCTAAAATGGGCGGGGGTTCCAACTGGGCTATGGAAAACCAAAGTTCGAAATACTCGCAGAATTGTAGAATTTCGAGGTTTTTGGCATGCCTAAAATGGCTCCAAATTGAGCACAAAGATAAATAATAGAGCAAACGCTAATTCGTTAAGGGAAATCACAAATATCAATGCTCATAACGTAGCGTGACTCAACGCTTTGCAGAAACGAAGAATCATTTCAAAGTGCAATTTTGAGTCAATTCTAAGTTGATTTGCAAAATTTAAACAATTTTTCACAATTTGCTTCGACAGGGGATCCCGTGAATTTTTCTAAAAATGCAAAAAATTTTACAAATCGATTAGAAGGTTTCGAATATTTTAAGTACTTGTAAATTTTTAACGTATGTCTAGAAGAATGAGTCGAGATTTTGTTCAAAAAACTCAAATATTCTTGATAATGACGTTTTGAAGGCTGCTGAGATTTCACAGCCGCTCCGCACGCACGCGACACGGTGGCCGACACTCACCACACTGGAAAATTTGCGAGAAATTGAATTTTAAAATTGAGTGTCGGCCACCGCGTCACGTGCGTGCGGAGCGTCTGTGAAGTTGAGCATCCCTAAAAACGCAATGATCGAGAATATTTGAGTTGACAATGTGAAAATTAAAAAAAATGAAATGTTTGAGCATAACTCGACCCCAAATTCTAATTGTGGTAGGCTAAGCCCCTCCCTTTTAAATTTACTGTAATTTAAAACTTGTTGATTCTTAAAAAATCCTAAGTAGGTACATTTTTAGAAAAAAAGTTTACCTCCTACACAAAATAAAAGTGCACAAATAATTAGGTAAAACATAAAGATATCGAATTCAGAACTATAGTGTTGTGAGTAATACTTCTCAATTAGCTACCGTAATTAGAACGATTATACTTTTTTTTGAGAAATATGAATGTTGTTCATAACCGCCTAGGCAAACAACAAACATTTTTTTGTGGAGGTCTTTCATATTAATATAAAGCTCTTTGAAATTGTTAAATTAATTAAGCTAATTAGCGCCAATTAGTTCATTTTCCGACATGGAAAAAGAGAAGAATCATTGGGGGAAATGAGACCATAATGAAAAGCCATATTTCTATGACAGCGACGAAAATTCGCAATCGTGTCCATAGAAGTTCTTAAGAAACAAAAAATATTTATTTTTTCATGTATATAAAAATAGGAAAAAAATGAATGAGAAACGGGGACAAGAAATTAATGAGCACAAAGTTTTCGTCAAGAATGAAAAAAAAATTTCAAATTGTTTCTTGGAATAGGAAACTTCCGGCAAAAGCCTGAAGCTTGTGGTTTTGGAAAAAAACGGCTCCTAACTATAAGATTGACATATGTTTCGAAACCTAAAAAATAACAAACGCGGGTGTTTGAACCTTTCACTCAAATATATTCTACTTCTTTCAAAAACAATAGTGACAAGTTATTTATCTAATACTATTAAATATGTAACTTGATGCATTTTTGGCCAAAGATTCAGTAGCATCAAAGTTTTGATAGTTTTTATCACAATTTTTAAAAAATATGTTCTCTGTACAGTTATCAATTTTTATTTGATGCCGAAAAAAATAAGCATATGACTTCTGATCACTTCAATCAAAAAATATATCAGGAAGAGACACTTTCCGCCATTCTCGGAAGTTCGATTTCATTGAAATTTGAAAAGATCTTTGAGAAAAGGTGTAAGGGCTTAAAATAAAGCTTCATTTGAAATTTAAAAAGTTTTTTTTTTGAAAAACAGATAATCTACATATTTTAAATGGAAATCATCAGTGTTTAGAGTTCAAAAAAAATGGTGTGGGCAAAATTTGAGAACAATTATATTTAAAGGAGGGCTTTACAGAGACAATAAATGCGTCTGGGATGAAAATAGACTTCATTGTCATTCCAAATCTGTTTTTGAAGTTTTCTAAAACAGCCCAGAAGCCGAGAAAATGAGCTTCAAAACAATGGCCTAGGAAATGTGGCCACCGGCGAAAACTAGTCCGCAGGGATTAAAAATCCAAAAAAATGAAAAAAACATAAATTAAAATTTTTAAAAAATTAAAAAAGGACTAATATAGACATTCTGCATGATTATTTATTAATAAAACACGAAAAAAGCTCATAGGAAAAAGTTCGGCCAACTTTTTCTAGGCCATTGTTTCGAAGCTCATTTTCTCGGCTTCTAGGTGGTTTAAAAAAATTTTAAAAACTGATTTGGAATGAGAATGAAGTCTATTTTCATTTAAGGTTTTTTATTACCTTCTTAAAGCCCTCCTTTAATGATCGGAATTTAAGAAAAAATTTTGAGATCACGAGTTCCAGAAGAAAAAAATCTGTGTTGTGAACACCGATAACTTCTTTACACTTTGACGTTTTTCTTTGTTTTTCAATCTATCATGACCTGAAAACTTGGCTGATAAATAATAATAGTATTTAACCTAGAATAATAATAGCTTCAACGAATACTATTTGTTTTTCTAGATATCTTTCTCTTTTTCTTGAAAACGACTACATCATTCAATGTTCATTTATTTACCAACAACTGAAAAAAAATTATAGATTGAGTAAAATTAAGTGGGAATATTTCAGCTTGACTGAAAATAGACAAGCTTCTCTGAAAGGTTGGAAATTTGTTCTCACGATTGTATTCATTGTGAATAATTGATTTCAGAAAACAAATTACAGTATCCCAGAACACGTGTGAAAAAAGAGTCGAGACAGATAAATAGTTGAACATGATAACAAGGAACATAAAATAATTGTTATAACTTTCTGTGATCGGTTTTCTAAAGTTTGATGAAGTTAAAACAAGTGGGACACCATCTTTAAAGACAGGAAATCAGTTATTTTAACCCCATATGCATTTTATTGTAAAATTCCTTCTTATTGGACAAAATACAACGTATAGAATAAAAAAATCCCGAACGTTCAATTTAAGGCAGCCGACCAAACTCGAAAAATTAAAAATTTGAACCCTAAAATTAGAAAATTGTTAACTAATACACTATCTTTAACCATAGTTGGGAAATTTTAATTTATATTTATAAATTTCTAAGATTATTTGAAAATTGAAAAATAGGAACAAAATATTCAAAATCGAAAGAAAGAGAATATTGAAATTAAAATAAAGTTGATAATTTTCAAAAACCCGACGAATGAGCCATCGGGAGCTCCCCCCCCCCCCCTGCAGAATTAACTATTCAACGAGTTGTGTTTTCTTTTTTTGCAATGTCATTAAAATGTATCCTTTTCTGATTTATGTCAATTGAACATCACTTCGTATGCGTTAGCTTCTTGGAATAAGAAGAAGAAGAAGGCACAAAACAATTAAAAGGCTGTAGTTGACAAGTTAAAATTAGAAAGCCTCAGAAATGTGAAAAGTGTCAATAGTGGTTTCAGAGAAATGTTTTAAACTTCGTTTTTTTCCCCCTCCTCATTCACATATTCTACGATCTAAGAGTGACGAAGAAAAAGTAATGAATCTGAACACATATCCACTAATAATAATAATAATAATAATAAGATTTTTTTCGTATAATAATTTTTTGGTAAAGAAAACGCGTCCAAAATTTAATTAGCTCAGGGAAGGGGAGGGGAGGAGAAACAGGAAAAACACAAACGAAACGCGCCGTGAGAAAACGAGGCCGCAGACATGTCGATGGTTCTAATGGTATGAAAAACGATAAATGGAAATTGAGAGAAAGCCGCCAAGAGCCAACCATTTGGATTTTTTCCGCATTTCGGGATCGGGGGGAGAGCTCTGTGCTCTTTTGTGTAGACAAGGGGGGATATTTACCTTGTAAATGTACTAAAGTGTCGTTGTCTGTTGATCCGACCCTTCGGAGACAAATTTTCGTCTTTTCGAAATATCTATTAGGCGCGTGATTCTTACAAAAAAAGACCTTTGTGACAAATACAATTTATTATTAGTTTTGAATGTGTGTAGTGACTAAGCTGGACGAGATATGATCTATTGGAACCATTAATTTACAACTCTTGAAACTTCACAAAAGTAGCAAAAAAAAACAAAAAAAAACATTGCCTGGGTTCGAACCCTCGACCTTATTCTTAATAGTCAAACACACTGGCGCTGCACCACCAAGTTGGTTGGAAACAGCTGCTGAATTACCAAATATATGTGAGAGGGGAAAGTAAATTTGGGTAAAAACTTTGAGGGATCATAAAAGGATCCTAGGAGTCCGTCGGCGAAAAATGAAAACGGTACATTGTAGACAAGAATATGATCTTTCCAATGAGCTATCTCCCATTCAAAATAATTATCCTTAGCTCGTATACTTTCCATGTTAATATAAGTTCTGCTTCTCTTTAAAGAACTACTTAAAAAAGTGAATCTTAGAAGTTTACTCCTTTATAATCAGCGTGTTCCATAATGTAGTCTATCATTGAGTAAATTATAATTAGTAACCCAGCAGCAAAAAATGCAAATATTTCTTAGGGAACAACTTTTGGAAATAAGGCGGAGCCTTTGCATCAGTCTTAATCTTAGTATACTTTTAGGATTCAATAACTGGAAACTATAGTAATAATAATAAAAACACTACTAAAAATAATAATAGAATGAACAGCGGATAAATAAGGATTTTTTGGAAAGGATTGTTATTATTTCTAAAGGGGAATTGAAACCAAACAACTGAACTTTGATAAGGAATAAATGATTCTTAAATGCTCTTTGGAAATAAGAAATAAGAACAATATAAGATGAGAAAAAATTTGTGCAAAGAAAAAGAATGAGAAATATTTGGTTTAATGATTGTTTGATGAGTTTTTTATGATCCTTCGGACATTAAAGATTTTTTAAATGATCTTTAGTTTTTTAAATACACGAATGTAACGTTAAATGCACTTAAATTTGAGAATTGCTTTGTTTATAAACTTAGATGAAAAGTAATTCATTAAAAAGAGCAAAGAGCTCTGAAAATTTATCAAAACTTGAAATTTTAAGAGCAACGGCTTGAAGGAGGGCTTTACGGAGATAATGAATACATCTGGGATGAAAATAGACTTCAGACTCATTTCAAATCTGTTTTAAAAATTTTCTAAAACCACCTAGAAGCTGAGAAAACGTGCCTTAAAACAATGGCCTAGAAAATGGAGCCACCGACGAAAACTAGTCCGCGGACATGAAAAATTAAAAAAAAAAGGAAAAAAAAACATAAAAAAGGACTAATATAAGAATTCTGTATAACTATTTATTAACGAAACAGGAAAAAAGCTCATATGGAAAAATTCGGCCAGGTGGGAACTTTTTCTAGGCCATTGTTTTGAAGCACATTTTCTCGGCTTCTAGGTGGTTTTAGAAAATTTTAAAAACAGATTTGGAATGAGAATGAAGTCTATTTTCATTTAAGCAACATTTATTATCTCCGTAAAGCCCTCCTTTAAGTTAATTTCACAGCTTCTGATATCTCTCGAGATTTTGAAACGGTAGACTTGTTTTATTCGAATATGAAATGCTCAAATTTCCTAAATATTCTTAAGAGCTTCCAAAAATGAATCAGAATTTCTATTTTTAGTAGCGAAAATTACGTAGATTTTATTTTCAAAAAATAGCCATAATCTAGTGACTAAGAATTTCGGGAAAATTAATTCAAAAGCTAATGTTAGAGCATCAAAGAAAAAGTTTGAAGCGATTACCAAAAAAAAAACGCGTTTGTTTGGGATTGTGCAAAAGAGAATAATGTGACATTTGTTTGCAACATAATGATAGCTCACATCTAATTCGAATCCCGGTCTCCATATCATTAAATTCGTGGTCTTTGTTTTATTTTGGTTTGTTTCGAAAAAACCAAACAACATATTTCAACAAATTTCGAACGACCAGAAAAATGGAGCCAGCCAAATTATTTCTTTTATCGCCCACTTGGTCGTTTGCAACAAAGCAAAAAAAAAACCGCGAATAAAATTGAAGTGACCAATTTTGCAGAATACAGACTTTGTCTCCTTCGAAAGGCGATTTCAAAAGTAATCCACTAGAATGTCTGGAGAGTGTGACGGCGCCCGCATAACATGTTAAAGAAAAACGTGAGGTGGGGCGGGGTGACTAAAATTGGCCCTCCGGCAATCAGAAATCTTTGTGTTTTTCGAGGTTCGGGCGGGTGATCTAGTGGAATTGGATTAAAAATTAGGGGAAAGAGGGGGGAGAAGTTTGTTCAAAGAACAAGAGTTAGTTGTATGTTTCGATTTAATTAAAAAGTTAATGGTTAGGAACGAAAATTTCGAGAATTCTGTGGAAAGTGATATAAAAAAATATGATCAGACATAACTCTGCATTCCTATTCTGTCCGGGATTCGTCTTGGAAAAGTCGCGGACAACTACACTCTAACGTAGCCCCGAATTTCATAAGCTCAATGGAGAATGAAAGCTAGTGCATCACTGACATATTTACTAAAAAACTTTACGTATTTTTTTAAACACTGCTGTATATATTTATTGTTGACGGCTTTGGATTATCAAAGATTGAAATTATTAAAATAGAATATGAATTTCAGCATCAATGATGATAGGTATTGCTGTTTAAAATTCCGACCAGGACACATCAGTAATGCTATAGCTTAAGGAAAACGCTGTCAGGTTATTGCTAAACTGTACTTTTTGAGACAGTTCGCAAATGAGTATGAACCGGTGCATATTTTAGCTATTCTCAATTCAAATATTCTGGATCATCGCGTTTTGAGGTCCTCACAGACGTTCCGGAAGCACGCGACGCGGTGGCCAACACCGACCACGCTGGAAAATTGGCGGGAACATTAATTTTCAAATTTTCCAGTGCGACCGCGTCACGAGCGTGCGGAGCGTCTGTGTGAGGTATCGGTATTGTAAAAATTAGACCTTTTTATCAATAGTCAAATGGAATTTGTGCGAAATATTATCGATAATTAAGCGATTTACAGAAGTTGTCCAAAGTTTGAAAAAATACAATTTGACAAGCGCGCAACGCAACAGGTTCAATTTTCCTTAATTTATTTTAAAAATTGTTATCCTCAACTCAAATTTTCTTGATCATTGCGATTTGGAGGTTGCTCAACCGCACCGCACGCACGCGACGCAGTGGCCACCCACTAAACACACTGGAAGATTTAAAAATTGATTTTTTTCCAGTGTGTTGAGTGTCAGCAGCCGCGTCGCGTGCGTGCGGAGCGTCTGTGTGAGGTTGAGCATTCCTCAAAACGCGTTGATCAAGAATATTTGAGTTGACAGTAAAAGTCTTCAAAAATTGCAAATGATAATAATTCGGATCCTCCCGCAAACCGAAAATGGTCAGGAACTTGTAAGAATACAGCAAATATTTAAAAATATCCCAAAACTTAAGAATTCGAATTTTATCTCGAAAAATCGATAAATAAATTTGTTTTCGAAACGTACAATTTTGCATTAATTATAAGTTTAAAATACTATTCCAAATAGTTTGCTTTTTGATGTCAAGAGAAATTATATTCTTTTCTTTTCACATCAAAAATTATTTTTTTATAATATCAGAGTTTTGTGATTTTTATACTTGATTGAAAAAAACTGGTTTACTATTTTTTTTGAAATAAAAATTGATATTATTAAAAATTTAAAATAAGTTTAATTATTATTTATAGATCGAGACTTTACGTATTTTAATTTGGACATCGAAATGATTTGTAAATCCTAAAACTCAAGGGCACAATTCAAAGAACCATTTTTCAAACTTTCACCGTTTCTTCGTTTGAAAATTCGAATTTCAAATGCAAATCTACAAAATTCAGTTTCCCATCAATTGGACGGAAAAAAAACGAAACATTTTCTTAGAAACCCTTTAAAATAGAAAACTTGTTTGAACTTGATAAAAAAAAATTGGGAGCAAGAAAGGAAATGAAGAAAAACGGAGTGGAAAACTAGTTTACATTGACAAATTCTGGTCCAAATTCAGTTTGCACTTCATTCTTTTTTCGTATCCGTTTTGTGGACCAAAAACCCGTGGTTTCTACGGGACAAATGACATGTAAATTTGGTATTTTGATTATTTTCGAGTAAGGTTTATAAGAGATGAGTTGAAATTTGGTTTCAATGGGGGTCAGACAACTTGAGGGGGTCGGTTTTTGATATTTGGGAAATTTTGTTTTTAATAAATAGTTAATTAGATGTCTATAGTTGGTTGAATTGGCTAACAATGAAAAACGAACATAGTATTTTGAAAAATCTAACAATAAATGACAAAAAACAATTGTCAACACAACTGAAAAGTAGCAGTTGTTGGATCAGAAGGTAAAACAGATCGGATAACATAGAGGGGAAAAGCTTATCAAAATCTTCTTCTTCTTTTGCAAAATTCACCCCCACAGATAATTGATGTGATGGGTTTGATGAATCCATGTTCATGATCTAATGGTGATCACCGATCAAAAAGTGTTGGGGTCTTTTGAAATATTGGAGTAGGATTTTTTGAGCAGTTTTTTTTAGAATTTGAATGACGAAAACCATGAAAAAGTGGTATAAAATATCAAACAATGATTTTAAAAACCATAAAAATGAAATTCATAAATGACCACAGTCCGAACTGACGATGTTTTTCTGGTTATGGGAGGTTTTTTGCAAAAAAAATGATGAAATCCGGAAGTTGATATTCGATTAGCCAATGGATAACATTTAAATAAAATTGAAATATTTCTAAAAATAATAGATCACCTCATAAATATGTAGTTTTCTCTGGAAAAATATGTATCCGGTTATCACTCGAGAGAATGATCACGAGATCATGGATTTCAATTTAAATTATTTAAAAACCAGCCGTTTGCCGCCGCTACGCGGCGGTAAACGGCTGGTGAGCTCGCTTCGCGAGCTCTGCGTTTTAAAATTTTCGTTAGTATAAAGGAACATTGAATCTTAACACTTCTCTCTCTCTCCTAAGCTGCCTTATAATGTCTCATGGGCCCTGGACCTTATTGACCCCTTGGAACACATTTTTCTAGAAATTTCTGGAATTTTCTGGAAACTTCTATAATTTTCTAGAACATTCTAGAATTTTTAAAATGAGAGAAATAGTGTGTAAAATGAAGAGACACAGAGAAAAACGCTAACGCTAATTAGGTTACGGTAACTACCGTAATACTACCGTAATCCGCACCAAATTTTCACAGTAACCTTACATTATTCCAAAGATGTTACCATGAAAGTTTGGTCTCGATCCGACCATTCTGAAAAAAATGTGAAAAAAATTGGTGTACGGTAGCTACAGTAATCCTACAGTAACCCGAGATCCAAACAGTATTTTTGTGAAGCGCTCCGAGAGGCATGACGATACCCCAAGTATGGGACAGATCGGTCGAGGGATCAAAAAGTTATTCATGAGAAATGCATTCTAGAATGAGAAAACACGCACGGCCTTAGCGCTTTATTATATAGTATGATATTTGAAATCAAATTTTATTCTGAAAATTATTTTCACCAATTTAAGTATAAACGGTAATTCTTAAACCACATTGTCAGTTTAAAAAAAACTTGAATTGTTCTGCTGCCCCTGCCGAAAATGCGGTTTGTGCGCTCTGTTGCACTGCGTATCAGCTCACAATGCGTATTGACTGCGTGTCGACTCACAGCAATGCGCGGGAATATTGCAAACTCAAATATTCTTGATTTTTGAGATTTGGAGGCTGCCGACACTCAACATACTGGAAAATCCACGGGAAAATCAATTTTTAAATTTTCCAGTGCGTTGAATGGGTGGCCACTGCGTCGCGTGCGTGCGAAGCGGGGGGGGGGGGGGGGGGCTGTGCGGTTGAGCAGCCTCCAAATCGCAATGATCAAGAAAATTTGAGTTGACAATAACAATTTTTTCAATAAATTAATGAAAATTTAACTTGTTGCGTTGCGCGCCATTTTTTGTGTTCCATGACATACGGCGGGAAATTCAAATTTTATTTTTTCAAACTTTGGACAACTGCTGTAAATCGCTTAATTATCGATAATATTTCGCACAAATTGCATTTCCTAATTTTTACAATAATTTTTACAATACCGATAGGGTTAAAACCAGACGTATAAGGCCCCTCCGCGGCGGAAACGAAAAATCAGAGTAATAGTGTGTAAAATGAAGAGACGCAGAGAAAAAACGCGCTAACTTTAGGTTTACTACAGTAATCCGTTCCAATATTTCACAGTGACTTTACAATACTCCAAAGATGTTACCATGAAAGTCTGGTCTCGATGCGACCATTCTGAAAAAATGTGAAAAAATACTGGAGTACTGTATCTACAGTAATCCTACAGTAACCCGAGATTCAAACATTATTTTTGTGAAGCGCTCCCAGATGCTTGACAATATGAATTAGCGTTGTTCTGCGATTAACTGATAATCTTCGTTTTCATTTACTTGAAAGTACAACAAACAATAGGATATTTGGGTTTCTATCACAATGTTCTTAAAGGCAGGGTCTTTGTTGTTAAAATTCACCTAAAATCTAACTACAACGAACTTATGATTTCAAAGAAAAATTAATCTGTAAAAGAAAATCTTCAAATATTTGTTTCACGAACGAACACTGTAAACCTAGTTCAAAAATTAAGAAAAAAAAACACAGACCAATGAAATTAGAGAATGAAGAAGAACTAAAAACAGAGTTCATGTTTCATTTTGCTCCCCCTCATCCCCCATAAGATATCTGATGATGATTGCGTAACGAACCAGACATTTTTGGCGAGGAAAAGGAAGAAATAGTTCTCTCTCCCTCCGACCCCAATTTGCACTTAACTGAAGCGTTTTTGAAATAGAAGCTCGGCTCATCTTTCAACGATTCGAAGATAGAAAAAAAAACAGAGTATTTAAGGAAGAAAAAGAGTAATAATAAATTAACTGAAATTAAGCAGACCATGAATGAATTTAAAAGCGTGACACAGAATCCTCAATTCAGTTTCCAAAATGATTCCATCATCCTCCCAGCGCGTTCTCTTTATTTTGTGGGTGTTTGATTTGTTTTCTTTTGGTGGTCGTATGAAGGGAATGGTGCTGATTAAATTCCTTCCGTTTTTTTTTTCGAAAAAGAAAAGAAAAACCTCAAAAAGTTAATTGAAAAAAGAAAGAATCACCGAATATATATGAAAAAGCTAATGTTTGGATGGGCGGGCTCGTGAGGTTTTTTATTTGGAGCTTTGTAGAAGAATTTATTTTTGGAAGTCATGTGAATGGATGACATCGCGGGGAAAGAAAAATGTTCAATGAGGAACTTTTCAAAAGATTGTAACATTGATTTAAATGAGAAAAACTAATAGAACTAGGAATTTTTCTAGATAATGAAGATTTTTTGTTTTTGATTTCGATTAGATTCGATTCTAGGTTAAAAAAATAGCATTTTTTAATCATTATTACAACAAGAAATTTAAAAAAAATGGTAAAAGTTTCAAAAAAGTGCAAAAAATGCAAGAAAAATGGACGGCTATTTTTGGGGGGACTAACTTTGGGAAGTTAGTCCCTCAAACGTAAAAACTTCTGTGGTGATCAAAATTTAATTTTTTTTCTATTTCTTGTTTCTTATGTTCTTTTTCAGCCAGCGGTTCTCAGCGGAAACTTTGTAAAAGCCCTAGGAACTAACTTTTGGGAAGTTAGTCCCTCATCCATTTTTTCTGACTTTGTCGATGTTTTTGTATCTTCAATTATTTTTTGCTATTAACGTTGGTATTCTCAAAAAAAAATTGTTCATAGTAGAAAAAAAATCGGAAAATAAGAGCTACTTGGAAAAAGTTTCCATCGCGGAAGAGTTTTGGATTCTAGTCCGCGATAGTTTGGGTTCCTAGGCCGCCTATTAAATTTTTGTATTTTATTCGTTTTTTTGCATTTAAAATAAAAAACAAATAAGTACAAAAAAAATTAAAATTTCGTATTAATTGAAAAAAAAACCGTAACAATGCAGAAATGTCATAGGTGGCCTAGGAACCCAAACTATCGCGGACTAGAAACCAAAACTCTTCCGCCGCCTAAAATTGTTGCCAGGTAGCTCGTTTTCTTCCGTTTTTTCATCCTTGACTTAAAAAAAACATATTTTTAAACAAAGAATAGAAAAAAAATAGAAAATTTGGATCAACACAGAAGTTTTTACGTTCGAGGGACTAACTTTACAAAGATAGTCCCCCTGTCGAATTTTTTCGATTTTTTTGTTGTAATTAAAGCTAAAGAAAGGGGTGGGGGTTTTCAGAAAAATATTGTTTAAAATATTGCTCATGTTATTTTAAATCGACTGGGAATTCTCGCAATATGATTTTACCTCAAAATTGCATACTTAAATATCATGTTAGAGTTAAGATTTTCAATGGTGATTTTCGAACTTTAGAAATATGTAAGAACTTCAGAGGTAGTTAAAATCAAATTATTATTTTTCTCCGAAATTCGGTGACCGGACAACTAAAAATTCTGAAAAAAGCATAGTTTGGGTTTTATAAATCAAATGAGCTATTAATCAATTTACATCATATCGCAATAAATTCGAAGAAAAACACTTCACTCAAAAAAGTTTAAAACAATTATTAAACATTCAAAAAAAATTCTGCTGGGGGAGAAAAAAAATAAAACATTCTGGATCTCTCTCATCGAAACGGGGGGTATCAAATGTCAAACATCTCCTCCTTTCCCCAATTAGTAACTCAATATTGTCCAACACTCAATTTTCCCCCTTCTCCTTTTAAACAACTTGTTCTTGCTCATTTTTTATTAATAAATGCATAACAATGTTGCGAGACGAGCCGAAAATTGGCACCCTTTCTAGGTTTATTTATTAGATATTTATTCCGTCTGAAAATGAGAGGGTTCTAGCCAATGATTATTGAGGGTTAGGGTTTTTCTTTTTTTTTCTCCTTTCTGAATGGATGTGTGCTCTTTAAAAAAAGAAAACATGAAGATGGAAGGGTTGAGATATGGTTATTAGGCTTATAATAGAGTGTTTTAGGTTGAAAAATAATGTGTTCGCGATTTTGAAGAAACAACAAGGCTTTTGAAGAAAAAAATATGATTTTCTTAGGGATCTGAAATCTGAAGCGGAAAAAACTAATTCATACCGAATTTTTTTTTAACATTCTGGGAGCTCTCTAAATATTTCAGACGGTTCTTAAAACCGTGAACATCAATAAAAGTCTTGCAAGTGGCTTGATCTTCCTTGATCTTTTCTGAATAATCCTAGACATCGTTACTTTTGATGTTAGTTATAAAACCACACTTTGGGGTTTTTAAAACAAAAAGGTTTTTGATAGGTTCCGTGCAGTATTACACAAAACCTAACAATGTAAAAGGTTGCAAGCTATACATTTATCTCTAGACTTACAATGGAACTGCTGATATACAGTACCGGCCATAATATTATGCCGCAAGGGTTTTTGGACCACAACTTTGCTCAATGTTAATCAATTTGCCTGAAATTTTTACGGTATATGGTAAAAACAATGACGAACAATTGCGGACTAAAATTGCTTCATCAGCAAAATTTTTTTGGTACTGTAGCTCAATCCATTGAACTGAGTTCTGAGAGTAAAAACTGCTACCGAAAATAGGGATTAATCGATGAGCCAAGTTTGAGCAAATATGATTGAAGTGTGTATATCTAGTACTGTTTCAGAAAAAAAACATTTAAAAAAAATTTCGATCATATTTACTCAAACTTCGCACATTGACTAGTGATCCCAATTAAAAAAAAAATCCATTTTTATCGAGTTGGGGCCAAGTATAGCTCTTCAAAGTTCGGATTTTCTGATGTTGTGCTCATCATACGCTTGCCAAAAGCCAACTTAGCAGATTTGAAATAACGGTTCCTTAGTCTTAGCGCTATCAATTGAGTCAGGCTTCATGGAGCGCGTTTTATAGGACGAAAACTTCCTTTAACTTTAAAAAACGTTTAAAAAACTCAAATTCAGGGCTTAAAGAAGGCCTGAGGGGACGAAATAAATCGTTTAAAAATTATGAAAGTATGATTGTTAATAAATAAATGAAAAACAAATTCAAAAAATCTCAAAAATGGCGAAAAAAATTCCAAAAAAAAGCCATAAAACTGTAGATGGCCGAAGAAACTCTTTTTGGTTTTCTAGGACGTTTGTCTTTTCTCGGTCGTCTGATTTTTTTGAACATCTATTTTTTAAAGACTCTTTTATGCATAATTTTCTCTGAAAAACAACTGAAAAGAAAAGAAAAACAAAAAAAAACAGATGGCCGAGAAAACCAAATCGGCCATTAGTGCCATTTACGCTTTTATGGTTTATTGTTGGATTTTTTTCGCCGTTTTCGAGTTTAAAAAAAACATTTTTCATTTACTTATAAATAGTCTTTCATCATTTTTCAACCATTTATTTCGGCCCCTCATGCCTCCTTTAACGATAGGATGACACTACATTTTGAAGCTTCTGATAGATTGACGTTAAGTGACAGCAAAAAACGTAAACCTGAACTTTGAAAGTTCTAAAAATGCTCTTTTTTTAAACACGCATTTTAAATTCTCGTATGAAAAAATTTCAAGACTCTGTAAAGCCACTCTAATAAAAATAAATTTTGCTCTCAAGAACTGTTGGGTTGCGCTTTTATTTCTAGAAGTTACCGTCGACTTTGCCGATCTTCTGAGAAATACAAAAACTAAAAATATAAATAGTTACCCAATCAAAAAATATAATCAAACATGGCGGAACTTTTTAGGAAACAACAGGAAACTTCAAAAATTTAATTGACAATAATCCAATTATAACTCAATTGTTCTTTGCCGAAATAGAACCTAGCGTATTTTTAGGAGGAGTTTTTAGAATGCAGAATCCACGACCTTTTTTGCCAATAAGCCCAAATGTTCTTCGGTGCGTGTTTGAAATATATGTGTGTTTTTTTGTCAAAAACATACATAAATGTATCTTTTTTTTTTTAAAAAACTTTTCTATTCAAAAGGAGAAAGAGGAGATGGATGCCTTCTAAATTTTTGAGTAAACGACCGCAAAAATATGTTTACGCTTTTGGAAGGTTTTCAGATTTTCTATTTTTTTTTCACCAAAATATTTTTGTACTAAGTCATGCGATCGTACTGATGTGAAGATGAGACCTTTTGCGTCAAAAGCAGGGAAAAGGTGAACTTGGGGGGAATGCTTTAAAAATATTGGGAGAGTAAGAGAAATTCAAACAAAATCTTGGCTAAATATTTTTTTGGTTAAAAAAGATGTTCAATTAAAATTTAATGGCACTCTGTCTTTAAAATAGATATTCACCCCCCTCCACCCTAATTAAGAATTCTGACCTTCAAGAGCTATTTTTGTTCAAATTTCATTTTGTCTTGCCCCTGAAGAAATAGCAACAAAGAAGATCCGAACTACAAAAAGATAAATCATGTTTGCACTGTATTTGAGTTCAAAGTGGTCAACAATTGATTGCAAATCATTTGCGTTTTTTTTGTGTAAACAAATTTCGAGGAAAAGAAAACTCCAGGGTTTACTGGAAGTGGTTTGGTGTTGTTTTTAGGAAAATTATGTTTTTTGCAGAGATGTTTTTTGCATAAATGTGTTTTTTTTTTGGAGAGATGAGATAAAAAACATTCATAGGATAAATGTGGAACATTGAAAATATACAGTAGCGGTAAAAAGTGAGGGTACTTTTGGTTTTTTGATCAGAACTTTATTCAAAATGGTCCGATTGGGCTGAAACTTGGATATGTTATGCAGTAAAAAGTTTCCTATTTTTGAAACCAAAAACGTGCAAGTGCGCTCTAAGGAACAAAAAAATTCTCGAATATTCTCGAACTTTCGAGTTTAAATTTTTTCTTACTTTTTAATTTTTTTCAAATATTTTTTTTCTATTTTTTAAAGTTAATTTTTTTTGTTGTTTTATCATTTTCGAAGTCGATTGTGATATTTTGCAGCTATGTCACTCAATTTTAGTCGTCGCTACTTGTCGGAATCCGAGCTCAAAGCTGTAGTATCCGGGTATATGATGAATGTGCCACAAAAGGCTCTCGCTGAGCAGTTTGGATTGAGTTTGAGCGGCATCAAAAAAATCGTAAGACGCTACAAGGATGGTGGAGAAAATGCACTAGCAAAAAAACGATCAGGAAGAAAGAAAGTGACGAATCACGTCGAAGATCGTCGCATTGTCGCTATGAGTCGAGATGATCCGAGGAAGTCTGCAGTTGATATCCGTCTGGAACTGATCCAAGCCGGGTCTCCGCCAATTTCCGTAGAGACTGTTAGATCAAGGCTGCGTGATGCTGGACTTTTTGCTCGGAGACCAGTCAAGAAACCATTTATTTCAGCCAAGAATCGAAGAATGCGCTTGAAGTTTGCTCGGGAGCACATTGACTGGACGGTTGATCAGTGGAAGCAGGTGATTTGGAGTGATGAGAGCAAATTCATGCTATTCGGAAGTGACGGTATATCATATGTGAGACGTCCTGTTGGATCTAGATACAATATTAAGTATCAAACACCGACTGTGAAACATGGCGGAGGGAATGTCATGGTGTGGGGTGCCTTCTCTGGGAAAGGCGTTGGCCCCATCATCCGAGTTGAAGGTACTATGGATCGATTCATGTACCTAGGGATACTAGAGAACACCATGCTTCCTTACGCACGTGCGAAACATGGTCGTCGGTATGTTTTCCAACAGGACAATGATTCGAAACACTCCAGTCACCTTGTTCGAGATTGGTTCCGAAGGAAACGAGTGCCTGTATTGGACTGGCCAAGTCGAAGTCCGGACTTAAATCCGATTGAGCATTTATGGGAACATTGTGAGCGTCAGTTAAAGAACAAAAAAGCCAGAAATGTCCAAGAGAAGTTCGAGCAAATCAAGGATGTTTGGGAAAATATTCCATTTTCGGTACTCAACAAGTTGATCGAGTCGATGCCACGTAGATGCCGAGCAGTTCTGGATGCAAAAGGATTTTCCACAAAATACTAGATAATTTCTTTATTATAAAGTTTGTTTCTTAGAGTTTTGGGTATTTTACATGTTTTAAAGGTCGTTTTTAGTTTTGATAGATTTTCATTTTTTCAATAAAATTTGAAAAAAACTCACATTTTTCAAAATTTTCTAGAATAACTGGATTGAAACCACAAAATAATATTTAAAATACTGTTTTACACAACATATCCAAGTTTCAGCCCAATCGGACCAGCTTGGGTAAATTTATGATCAAAAAACCAAAAGTACCCTCACTTTTTACCGCTACTGTATAATATTTTTGGAAGTTATTAAAATAGACTCGCTTTCTTTTTTATTTTTTCAAATTAATTTTTTTCGATATTTGGCTATGAAAAAACATTTTTCGATGGACAAAACCCAAATAATTATGTTGCAAGTGCGCTCCATGGAAAATCGATTACGAAATTTTTTTTTTTATTTTTGAAAATTCAAAAAAATTGTTTTAAAGCGTCTGGAATTCAGAATAAAAGGCAACAAATAGAAAAAAGTTAGTTTAAAATTTTTGTTTAATTTTTGAAGTTTTAGAATCGCTTAGAATACAAAAACACCATTTTCCCCAAAATTACAAAAATTAAAAGAAAACGATTTTTTGTCAAAGTTCATTTTAATTGTTTCCATTTTTTTCAAAGTTATTTTTTCCGAAAAAACTATTTTTATAATTTTTTAATTTCTCTGGATAAACAAATCATTAAAGACACACTGTCCGTTATTGCCAACACACATATTCTTGATCATGCAAGTTGATTTTGACCTACCCAGAAAAGCTAAGTCTCTCACAAAGCCACGATGTTTATACCTGCGACCGGGTGCGCTGCGGTCTTTCAGTAGAAAATGGATGATCCAAAATGTTTAACTTCACAATAAAAAACTTGAATTGTTCTGCTTAACCGGTTGGATACGCGGTTTGTGCGCTCTATTGCACTGCGTATCGACTCACGGAAATTCGCGGGAAAATCAATTTTTGAAATAAATCGAGATTTTTACGATTGAATATTGAAATGGTTAAAAAGTTGACAGGGTGTCTCAATGTGAGCGAACAATTTTTTTTTGAAATTTCCTTTTCTAGTACACGAAAAACACATTTCAAGAGTAAGGCGGTGAAATGGCCTAACAATTGCAAAATCCCACATTCGCGTGCTCTCTCGCGCGTTGTCGATCAGTTCGGGTATTTCATGCCTATCAGGTTTTAAAGGAGGGCTTTACTGAGATAATAAATGTGCCTTAAATGAAAATAGACTTCATTCTCATTCCAAATCTGTTTTTAAAATTTTCTAAAACCACCTAGAAGTCGAGAAAACGAGTTTCAAAACAATGATCTAGAAAAAGTTTCAACCTGGCCGAAAATTTTTTTTTGTTTGAATGGGTGAAATTTTCATAATTAGCAACACTATAATGTTTAAAAAGAACTGAGAGTGTGTCTTTAATTTAAATTTGAAAATACAGTAATCTTTTGAAAACCAAAATAGGGTACATAAACGTGATTTATGGTAAAATATAAGAAAGACACGAAAACAAACGTATGATTAATTTTTCCCCCATCTTAAAAACCACCATTTTATTTCCAGAAAATGACAACTGAAAATTTCAACCGATTGCTCAAAACCATCGAAGGTCAAATGACATTCAAATTCCCGCCACAATGGACGCATGAGAGTGACGCGGGCGGTCTACAGCGTCAACTTGCTGATAACCCAATAATTGTTAAGAACGAGGAAATTGTCAAAAACTTCGAAGGAACAGTGAGCTCGAATTCGAAAAACGAAGTAGGTACTCTTTCAGAAAAAAAGAAGTGAAAAGCAAAACACTTGAAATAAAATGTTCCAAAAAACACTTTGCTTTCAGTAGCACATTAGAAAGATGCAATCGAAAAAGCGAAATTTGTTCTAATAGAGGGAAACTCTTGTTCAATTTGTGTATGTATGTTTGTTTATCCACTTCATCTTGATCTCCTTCATCAGTCGCGGGGGAAAAAAGAAGTTGGAAAGTTCAAAAAAAGTCATACGGGAAAAATGTGAAAGAAAATGGTTGAAATCGATCTATGTACCTTTTTTGAGCGTGTTGTTTTAGAGGTTAGCTTTTCAAAGTGTATATGTATCTTTGTTTGAGTGGGTTATTACGTTTTTTATGTCGGGATTTTGTTTAGTGAATCAAACTATACTTTCTTTCGGTGGTGGCGATGGACGTAATCAAAAGCTGATCGAAAAACGTATATCGAAGGTTTTTGTTTACTTCTTGGGATATCTGACGCTTCATCATAATGTTCACAACACAAACCTTTGATAAAAATTATTTACTTGATTGTGACCCTCCTACTCACTTTCTTGTAAACACAGAGACTTAAAATAATCGGTTGATCTAAGTTTTAAAACTATGTTTTATAATTTTAATTAAAAATAGGGACTCATGAACAGAAACCATTGATTTTTCGATGCATTGAACTGCTATCTTGGTTCAGCTCGCTAGAACGACAACTAAAAATACTTTAAACCAAAATTTTAAGTAAATTTAAGGAGGGCTTCAATGGTGTATTTCATGCAACTGTGATGAAAATAGACTTCATACTCATTCCAAATCTGTTTTTAGAATTTTCTAAAACCACCTAGAAGCCGAGAAAACGAGCTTCAAAACAATGGCCTAGAAAAAGTTAGCACCGACGAAAACTAGTCCCCGTGTAATATTACGTGAAGAATAACTTAAAAATTAAAGAAAGAAATTAAAACGAACGAAATGAAGCGTTTTCCAAAAAAGCGTTTATGAAAAAAAAATTTTCGCGACTTCTACGTGGGTTTAGAAAATTCTAATAACATATTTTGAATGAGTATGATATCTATTTTACCTTAATCATCTTCGTAATGTCATCTTTTAAATTATTAATGAAAATTTCTATCACAATATAATTTTTCAAGTGGAGCCCCGGGAGCTCCCCCATCTGTGTCCAAGTTAATTATAGTCTTGTTAACGTATAGGTGAAGTCACAATCTTTTGTAGATGTTAGATGTTGATCTTGATTTGTTCATTTATGTCAAAATAATTGAAAAAACTTGTATGATGAGATTTTTACAAAATAATGGTTGGGTCTCTAATTTTCACAGATTTGGATTTCTCGGCCTCGGATTTTTATTTACAATTGATATGAATTATTTTCAGAAGTCCTATTTATTTAAAATTTAACATAAAATTCACATTTCTACGACTATGGAATGAATTTTACGCTTTTGGGTTACTAGGCCACAACCATGGGTTGCAAATTTCTTTGGAACGATGTAATTTTCCATTTCATGGTCGAAATTCTTATTTTTTCATAAAAGTTCATGTCGAAGCTTTTGTCTGAATTCTAAAGCCCATTTAGCGTATGATTCTCATTGAAGCTGCGTCAATTTCCAGACACTACATCAAATCTGCAACTATGTAAAATGCGCGCAACCTTCTATCCCAAAATGCATTGCACAGTTCACACCATTTGGGCATTGTTGCCCAGTTTGTGGTGAGTATCACCCATATTTAAAAAAAAATTTCAACATGATTGTTCCAGGCGCAAAAATCGAAATTGCTGCTCATCATCTGGATTATGAGACTGCAAAGCTCAGGACTTTGGCAGTTTTAAGTAAACTTGATATGATTAAAGGCAATCTGTTTTCAATAGAGCGAACTTCTAATGATGATTTGACACCGACTTATCAGGTTTTTGAAGAATAAAACGTGATAAGTCAAAAAATGAATTTAATTAATTAAGATAACAATTGCAACAAAAGATGAAGCAGAGTTTCGCGAAGATGATTATGTAAAAGCAACTCACGAGGTGATGCAAGATTTGGTGAAGTCGATGATTGGACAAAATGGTAAATCAATATTGAAAATGGAGAGATTTTGGTCGAAGACAGATCGAAATATAAAATTCGTTTCAAAAGTGATTGGTTATGCAATTTATCTTACAATTTTGGTTGCAATCGTGGCTGGATTTGTATCAAAGAACTATAGTCCAAGGATACCAAGGTTATTCAAAAAAACATGTCGAAGATGTCTTTAATTAATTTCCAGCCCAATCAGTTTCTCACCAGTTGTTGCATGGCATCGACTGAACAATGAAGATGCCGGAAAACAGGATTCTGAAATTGTAATGGAGATGAATGAGCCCGTCGCATCGGAAAACGAAAACGAAGCTGTTGAAGAGCCATCATCTAAACATGGAGATATTCACACCACTGTCACAGAAGTCAATGATTCCGAAGAAGACATTCCTTTGATTCAATTCTAAGAAAAATATCAATTTAATTAAGTAATTTATTATTTTTAAAATTATACACATATAATATTTGAACGCAAAAAATTCAAGCAATTTTCCAAATTCAACTTCTAAAACCAAATTGTTGGAACTTATTCAAGATTGCAGAGAAAATGTACATAAACCAGTTTCAGATCACAGTGATATATTTGTAATTATAATAATCAGTTTGTAAGATACTTAAATGCTTTCAATACACAATTAAACAGCCTATAAATTATTTCTTAGCTTTTGGAATGTCTCTAAATTGGTCAGGAACTTCGGGAAGAATACTGTGCCATTGTCCGACGGGCTTCTGCTTCTGACCCGCTTGCGATACAGCCATCAGACAATTTTCCCACTGGGTTTTTCCTTCGACTGTTGGACTGTCTTTCCCAAGAATGCAGCAGCCAAGAAGGTCGTCTTTTCCGATTCTAAAAATATTTATTTGATCGAAATATTTTGGGTACAAAAAGAGATACCTATCCCAGTCCATAACCTGCACCAGCATATTAGTCTCAGCAATTTGAGCAAACGGAATGTCAAACTCCAAAGTTTCATGATAAACTGGATTCAGATTCGCACGTTTTGTTGAACTTTTCTTCATTTTGATACGTTTTCCACGGAATACTTGCTCAATTTTTACATATGGATCTAGAAAATTTTTGAAGATTTTTTTAAAAATCAAAAAATGTACATTCTACCTGAAGCTCCAGTAATATCCATTGGCCTTAAGTTATAAGCTTTTGCGACAGTGATGGACAGCTTTTGCTCGGAATTGGAGTAAGATAAGTAGAGTAATAAGTCACCATAATCATTTTTCTCTTGACTGGCCACAATGTGCATCGTGTACTCGGTCCATGAGTAAAGATCGGATTTGTCGAAAAGATCCCGCATTATTACGTTTCCTATGAGACCGTGACGAGTGAATCGGTCAAAGTCGTAGACAGTGAACTGGAAAAACAACTTAAATAAGGGAATTAAAGGAGAAGGAGAACTAATGAATGCAATTACGATAAAAATAGTCTTCATACTCATTCCAAATCTGCTTTTAAAATTTTCTAAAACCATCTAGAAGCCGAGAAAACGCGCCTCAAAACAATGGCCTAGAAATAGATTCCACCGACGAAAACTAGTCTGCGGGCTTTATTACAAGAAGAATCCAGAATAAACGTAAAAAAAATAAATTAAAATGAACACATTTAAGCATTTTTCCTTGATATTCATCAAACAAAAGCAAAATAGCTCATATGAAAAAGTTCGGCCAACTTTTTCTAGGTCATTGTTTTGAAGTTCGTTTTCTCGGCTTCTGAGAGGTTGTAGAACATTTTAAACGCAGTGTTGGATTGAGTACGAATTCTATTTTAATTTGAGGTACATTTGGAGTCCTGATTTAAATCAATAGTTCACCAGAATTTAAAAAAATACACTTCCAAGCGCTGAGCTCCTTCAATTTAGGTTTTAGAAATCTAAATTTTTTTATTGTCCGTTTTTTAAAAATAAAAATTTCAGTTTTTTTAAATTAGATTTTTCGTGTTGAAAAGTTCTCTTTGACATTTTCACAACACAATTATTTTGCCCTAATTTGAATTCACATGATGTTCTCACGATAATAAATGAAAACGTTCTTTGGAATGATAATTGTATTAAAAGTGTATCCCCAAAAAAGTTAGTTGGAAAAAGTTAGTTTTGAGTAATTAATCGTTTGTTTTAATAGTAATTTGACACCAATTAAATATACATTTTTGGCTTTTTTTTTTATTATGATGTGATGTTGAGCACAGAGCACACATTCTATGTATAAAAAGCATTGTACTCACCTGCAGCATTCTTTTCGGAAGATTACTAAAAGGCACATCAAAAGAGAACATTTCATTGAACTCCGGATTGACTGTTTTCTTACAAATCCTTGTTTTACAATGATTCCGTCGTTCGGGCAGGAGATACATCTTTACATATGGGTCAACGGTGTGTGTTTTGTCGTCAACGGGTAGATGATTTGCTCGCAGGACATGAAGCATCAAAACCCGATGGATGAAATCATATCTCAATGCGAACGTCAGTGTACCGCGAATACAATCGTTATCTGATTTGTCATAGAATCCTAGTTCGTAGTGCATAACGGATCGCTCGTCGATATCTTCGATCTGGAAATATTGTGCATTTTCATCTTGTTCTAAAAATCCGGAACATACCTCATCACACGCCTCATTATTCAAATTTCCATCTAAACTGAACAAGAACATCGAATTCCGAACTGATGCGGCAGATCGCGGATCCTCGTTCAAGATGTCACAACTATCAGATCTGGAAAAAATAGGAGCATTAACGATAGAATTGTGCGTCATCAGGAAAGAAAAAAATACATTTTCCCCCTCCCTCTCCGTTTATCTGCTCCAAGAGCAAAATGAGCTGTTTTTCTGAAACACTAATTAGCTTCTTTCTCTTCTTATTTTTCAGCGCTATTTTCTGCTGTTTTTAATCCGTACATTATGCGATGTATTGTATGGATTAACGAGAGTGAAGCTGTTGACAATAATAGATTCAAAAAATTTATTTATATCACGAAACAATTCAATCAGAGTACGGATTAAGGAAGATGTCTTGAGGAAGACATCATAAAAATAAGTGGGACAATGCCTTTAAGGAAGGAGCTTATCGAACCAATGTAGTTAAGATGAATATAGATCTCGTACTCAATAAAAATCTGTCTTTAAAATGTTCTAAATTCATGAAAAAGCCGAGAAAAAATGCCTGATAACAATGGCCTAGAAAAAGAAGGCCCGCGGACTAGTTTTCGCAGGTGGAAATTTTTCTATGCCATTGTTTTGAAGCTCTTTTTAAAAATTCAAAAATACAACTATTGCACATTTTTTCGGATAAGATTTAAAGTCCAAATTCTATTTTTTTCCAAAATCTCAAAATAAAAGTGAAATGAACAACAAATATTTTCCGCTTTCTGATTTTTATTCTATATATCCTCTGCCTATATATGTAGCTGGAAAACTAATCCAATTCTTTTGTTGTCACTACTTTATCTTTGTTTGGCGAATATTTTTTTTTCTCTCTGAGAGCGCCAAATATTTTTTGAGAATCATAAATAGAAACTCACACCAGGGGAAGAGAATTGGTTACATGGAGCATCATTGTTTAGCGGGGGGTTTTTTGTAGGAAAGAAAAAATAAAGTCACCTAAAATAATGGGATTTTTCGTGCTATTTTACGAAGAAGAATAAGAAAAATTTGCTAACGAATAAAAAGGAAAAACGAAATAAAAGCTGGATTTTTCCATGGTTACAGAAGAGATTCATGAGAATGTCCGAAAATAATTTTTTCGAATATAAATGTGGGAATTTATGAGGGTTGAAATTACAAGATTTGGGTGTTCTTTGTTTTGGAAAATTCGGGAATTTTAAAGGAGGGCTTTGTGGAGCTAATATTTGTGCTTTAAATGAAAATAGACTTCATTCTCATTCCAAATCTGTTTTTAAAATTTTCTAAAACCACCTAGAAGCCGAGAAAATGAGCTTCAAAACAATGGCCTAGAAAAAGTTGGCCGAACTTGTTCCTATCAGCTTTTTTTCGTGTTTCGTTAATAAATAGTTAGGCAGAATGCTTATATTAGTCCTTTTTTTTTATATTTTTTCATCTTTTTTTTGGTTTTTCATGCCTGCGGACTAGTTTTCGCCGGTGGACACTTTTTCTAGGCCATTGTTTTGAAGCTCGTTTTCTCGGCTTCTAGGTGGTTTTAGAAAATTTTAAAAACAGTTTTGGAATGAGTCTGAAGTCTATTTTCATCCCAGATGTATTCATTATCTCCGTGAATACCTCCTTTAAATGCTATTCTACGAATTTGTGGATTTCTCGAAGATAATGTAATTTTTTTGGAATTTTGTTCGTTTTCTAAATTTTTCAGTTAAAAATATCGGTAGGGAAGTTGAAAAGGGTTTCTAATAATAATAATAATATAAACTCTAAATTGTTCCAGAAATTTCGAAAAATGAGGAAAAACTTGAAGCATTTCCTAGGCCGTAAATTCTAGGCCATATTGAAAACGCTTGAAAAATGAAAGTTGGGCGGTTTCTAAGATGTTTTTTCACCCTAACGAATCAAATTTAAGTTCTAAATCACACATGTTCATAAAAAATAGAGCTTTATTTCAAAAGGGCTTGGAATCCATAGCCTAGAAATCCACGTCCACTTCTCAAAGTTCTGGTTTTCGCTAGGGGCCAAAATATGTGATACACCACCTTTAAATAAGCATAAGTTCAGAGTTCATTATGAAAAATAAGAGAATGCGAGAACCCAATTGAGAACCCAGGAATTGAGAAAAGCGATAAAAATATTTTTTTCGAGGTTTTCTGCTCGTGGTTTTTAAAAATATATTTTAGAATACAATAAACTCCAGTAGCTCAAGTTATGCGAGGTTCATAAAACACATAGGAAATCAAAAACGAGTATTTTTAAATTTTTTTCATTGTTCCTAGAAAAAGCATTAAATTTCAGCTGTTTTTAGGGTAAATAATATCACAATCGTTTAATGACGATCATTCACCAAAAAATAATGCCTACACAAATAATTATACATCAGAATAGAATATGAGAATAGTTCAAAATTCACTCTGTCATATTCCAAAATTTATAAATAAGAAAGAAGAAGAAAAAACGCTGTGTGAAACTTTGCCAGACAATAATTATTATTATTCCGAGTAGAGGTATGATTAAAATTTGTCTGAAGCTTTGATTCGTAGAAAAAAAAATAAATATTCGATTTACATTGTTCTAAGAAGAAAGATCTCAAGACCAACTAGAATTTTTTTGCAGGTCAAACAAAAGGGTTCATCATGCGTTTTCAGGTGTTCTTTGCGGAGAATTTGAAAAAAAACAACAAAAAATTGAAGAAGAAAGAAAAGAGGGGGTGAAAACAACAGGTGTTCGAGATTCTTTTGCTTCGGATGTTCTCTTTTTCAATCCATCTTTGACGGTTTTTGTCGGGAAATATTAAATATTTCGAAACCCAGGAGAACATCTGGACTTGAAGGTAAACAATGGGGATATTTGAATCGGAAATGATTGAGAAGTTTGAGACTTTTTGACCAAACTTTAACGAGGATCAAAAAACAAGGGGACCAGATCCTAAACACTAGTTTTGAAGGAAGTTAGTATAAATTCCTGTGGACTTTTACCAGTGTATAAATACAACAAAAATGGAGTTATGGAATCGAACTTTGGTGTCAAAATTACAAAAATTTTTCTAAAAAGTATCACCGTCGTAGATTCGGATTTCGGCGGGCTCAAATCTGTATATTATATTTAGAATTGAGCAAATCCAAAATTTTAGAAAAACATTTACAATAAAAGAGGAAAAAATCCAAGAATGTAACCCGCACAAGATGAATGATACGTTATTTCTTTTTTTCGACACTGCACCGAAAAACCGAGCAAAACGAAAAATGAAATATGATATACACCTTTTTGACCACGCCTCGATTTTCTCGGGTTCCGACAATCCGTCATTTTGCGGCGAGTTTTTCTTTCTTTCTTCGTGAAACGAAAATATGATGATGCTCATTTTTGTGATTTCCGTTTCTTTTTTTTTCGAGCTATTTGAAAATTTATGAAAAATTATTATCGGAGGGTGGCTTGTTTTTTTGCTTAAAGAAAGGGGGCTATCCTAAATTTAGAACTTTTAAAGGAGGGCTAATGAATGCATCTGGCATGAAAATAGACTTCATACTCATTCCAAATCTGTTTTTAAAATTTTCTAAAACCACCTAGAAGCCGAGAAAATGAGCTTCAAAACAATGGCCTAGAAAAAGTGGCCACCGGCGAAAACTAGTCCGCAGGCATGAAAAATCCACAAAAAATGAAAAAAACATAAAAAAGGACTAATATAAGTATTCTGCATAACAATTTATTAACAAAACACGGAAAAGGCTAATAGGAAAAAGTTCGGCCAGGTGACCCATTTTTCTAGGCCATTGTTTTGAAACTCATTTTCTCGGCTTCTACGTGGTTTTAGAAAATTTTAAAAACAGATTTGGAATGAGAATGAAGTCTATTTTCATTTAAGGCATTATCTCCTTAAAGCCCTCCTTTAAAATCAGCAAAAAATTGTGTCCCAATAACTCAGAATTTGCAAAAATGTTGTACATTTATGAAAATTGGGTTTAATATAAATGTGTATCTTAAAAAGTTTGCAAAATTTGAACAAATTCCTATTCATTGGAGACTCTCCCTTGCTTGTTCCTGATATGTCAAACTAAGGTGGGACACTATCTTTAAGCTCGGTGTGTACGCGAGGCTCATACCGCTCAAAATACACAGAAAACTCGAAAAAGCTTTTTTCTACTTTCACTAAAAAGCTACAGAATTTTGAAAAAAACTCAAGTTTTCTGAAATCCTGACTGTAAGAGTTCAGTAATATAATTATTCTAGTTCAAAAATTATTTTCCATTTTTTAAAGTACCCCCCTCCCTTCCCCCAACTCTCTGAAAAAAAATCTTAAAAACTGGTGTTGTTTTTACAAGATGAATATTCATGAGAAGAAAAAACGGAGTAAAGAATGAAGACACCAACATCAAAACGTCTAGTTTCTAGGTTTTTGGTCGAATTTCTTGTGGTTTATGCTTTCATTCATAATCTACGATTTGGTTTTGAAGAAGATGAATAATAGAATACAAGAAAGGTTAATCCGTGTAGAATGTGCGTAATAATGGAAAAGTGCGGGAGCTCCCGAAATTATGAAAGATTAAAAAATGTATACAAATTGAGGACGTGTACAATTTTACTGATTCATATAAACAAGAGAATAAACTAATTATTATTGTGCTGTGAAGAATTTGTCATTAAAGAAACATTAAAAACCCGTAATTTTCAGATTTTTAAAAGTCGTCGATGCTCCGTAAGGGGACTCTTTACTGAATTTTGGATTCAATTCCATTTTCATCTTTCTCACATTGTTTGAAAACCTATAGAACCAAAAAAATTTATCGAAATTTCCTTTTCCAGTCCACGTACACGAAAAAAGCACGGCGAATGGCCTATATGCTCGGCCGCGCGCAAGAGAGCATGCGAAAGTGAGAGAGTTTGCAATTGTTAGGCCATTCGCCGCCTTATTTTGGAAATGGGTGTGTTTGAGAACTAGAAAAGGAAATTTCGCAAAAATATTTTTCTAGTATAGGTTTTCAAATATCAAGAAGAAGATGAAAATGGAATAGTAACCCAAAAACAGTAAAGAATCCCTATAAACTTTGATTCTCCCATGATTTTTATTAAAAAACACCAAAATCCCACTTACGTTGACGCAACCGCCGGACTCGTACACTCGGAACTTCGTGTCGACGTTTCATAATTGCTACGATCCATCCAAGGTGGTGAGCATCCGTTTCGACTGAGCACTCTGGCACGATAAGTGCCGTTCATTTCTGCAAGACAAATGTGAAATGCTAGAAGAAGAAGAAGAAAAAAACACTTTTCAAGGAAGTTTTGAAGCCTTTTTAAAGACGAGGAAAAAAACACTTTTGAAATGGAATAAGCAGTCAGGCCATCACTTTGATGGAAACTGACAAAAACGGGAAGTTTTGCTGGTTTTTTTAAAAAGACAAAAAAAATGAGTTATACTTTTGGACTTAACTTGAAATATATTCTAGATTCTTAAAGACAGTGTGCCAGTAAAAATAAAAAATATAAAATACTTCAAACTCAGCGATTCAAGTATTAAAAAACGAGGTGGAACACTAACTTTAAGAAAATAAAACCAAAATGACTTCATAATAACCGATCTCTTTACTTTAGATCTCAAAGTTTAAGCATTTCTTAATCTGTTTACTTTTAAGAGTAGTTTTTCCACATATAATCCCATGTTTATTTCATTTGCTTACATACGCAATAATTAGAAATCGCTCAAATTTTGCAAAGTTTAAAATTTACCCGACATTTTTCAATTTTTTATCAGTTTTTATCAAAATTTAACTATATATTCCAAAAAATTTTTTAACCAACATTTCAGTTTCTATTTGCCGTATATATTTTAAAATTTAGCCATGACTCATGTTAAAGAAAACCCTGTACTTTTCCGGATTAAGAAATTTATAATCGATTAAGTTTGACCTATTTAAGTTTAAAGATTACAATATTCTCGTGACCTTGGGTACTCATTTTCCATAAACCAAGCCAAAAAAACATGTTGGTGGTTTTAAGTATGAAAAATCACGAAAAAGCTTTAAAAAACCCCCGAGCCGGTTTTCGTACTCATTCACACAATTGAGCTGCTAATGAGCTCGCTTGTAGAAATGTCGCCGCTTCGAAAAAACGACTAATACACTAAAAAAGGAGGAATTTTTGCTTTTTTCAATATATAAAAAAAATTGAGAAAATATATATGGAGCAAGAAAAAAAAACTTGACGACTCTTAATGATATGTTGAGCAAGAAAGAAAAGGAATGTATATAATGATGATGAAGAAGGAGTAAAAGTCGTTTTACACTTTTCTTTTCTTTTTTTTCAGATTTGACGGGCGATAAGCACACATTTTTTGGGAGATTACTCGATGGATTTACAAATTTAAAATTTGCAAAGAATTCAATTTTAATTCCTGTCTTTTTTGTTCGGAAATGTTTTCTGTTCTATAAACTAGGCTTTCATTTTCATTGACAACATCAAAGTATAAGTACCCCCTTTAAAACGCGGGAGGACCCCCCTTTAAAACGCGGGAGGACCCCTTAATGATAGCTGATTTCAAATGCTAAACTTATTTTTAAATTAATTATTGAACTTTAACTAAGTTTTCTGAAAAAGCTTCTTCATTTTTTGTTTAATGAAAAAAAAGAAAGAAAAAAACTGCTCATCCATCTAATATTTGCTTTCTAAATATCACAAGATACAGCATGAAAAACGTTCATTAACGCTACATCAAATGATTTTTTTGTTCGTGCTCAATTAACTAAAAGACAAATAAAGCTCGAAATTTCGTAAATGGCACACATTTTTTTCCAATCTGGTGGTCTGAGTCGTTTCTGAAGTTTTATTTCTAAATGTACGCTGACGCTTAGAACTTTGAAAATTCACCTGAAACTTTGAAATTTTAACAGATATTTCATGCATTTTTGCAAAATTATTAAGAAAAGGTTGACATTTAAACAAAACACTTGATTTTTGATATTCCTGAACTTGTCAAGTCAAGGTCTGAAGATCAACAAAAAATTTGGGGGGATTTTGCTTCAGAATGGGTCTACTGGGACGCAGAAAAAGAGTTTAGGAAGCTAGAAAACGTTCTAATTTGATGATAAATTATCGTATGAAATAAACAGAAAAAGTTTAAAATGTTAAAATCAAATATAGATCCTAATTATCGAAAGATTGTTTAAAATTTTAAAAAAATAGAGGGGGGGGGGGGGGGGGCTCTGGAGAGCTCAGAATAGGCTTGGAAAGAATAAGAAGACGATTATCTACATGTTTATAGAAAACACAAATTTTAAGTCGAAAAAATGAGATAAAACTAAAAAAAATGAATGAATTTTTGAGTTTTTTCTTATTTTTCAAACTTCTAAAAAATTAAAAATTTCCATCAAATCGAAACAATATTTGTAAATGTCAATTATCGATTAAAGGCAGCGTTCCAAATCCAAAGCGAAAATAGAAATTAAAACGAGGACCCATGAGGTCGAGAAAACAATACCACTATGTAGAGAATAATTGTGTTTCGCGCCAATTCCGACCGCGTCGCATTGACACGCGCGCATTCAAATTGTGTTTTTTTCAACTTTGGACCGCTGCTATGCCGCGTGTATTTATCTGTGTGATTTCGCATAAATTTTTCATAAATTTCGCATTTGTGTGTTTTTCAAACTTTTTTACAGTTACTGGAACTCCATGCAAAGATCTTTCACGTGAGATAGGTCACAAAACGAGCACAATAAAATCATGGGCTTCGAATTCTAAAAAAGTTCATCTCCGAAAAAGTTGGTGGAATAATAGTATCGTAGTTTCACCTGACACGTGATTATACTGCTGTGTTTTGATGATAAGATTATTTTTCTGCGTAGTTCTTTAATCAAGACTTGGTCTTGTGAGATAATCTCTGACATTTCAATAAATTAACCTTTATGTATATATATTTTTTTCATAAACGAATTTTTTCACGCTGAATGAGGTGGTTCACTAAAAAAAAATTCGAGAGATGCACGTGTCGCATTTATTCTAAGGGGGCTCCAGAGAACTCATAAATCGGTTTCAAATGAATTTTAAACAATTTTAAGAAAAATAAATAATTAAGAAAAACCTATTAAAAATCGAATATGGACAATGGCCGAAGAAATGCAATCTGGGTTTCTACTCAGTGAAAAAACCGCGGGTCATTCGCGTGCCCGCCTTGAAAAATTAGGGGGCCCCCGGGGAGCCCGCGGCGCGTCCCCTAATTTTTTAGCGCGAGCTCCCGAATAACACGCCGAATTTTAAGCGCGCACGCAATATCACGCGGTTTCGGCGCATTAGCTCGCTTAAAACGCTGATTCTTGCTGTTGCTTCTTTGGTTATTGTTTCAATATTCTCACTTATTTATTTAAAACAAACTACAAACAATAAATTTTAGAAGAAAAAAACGCGAAAATAGACAAATTACATTAAAACGATCAAAACAAAAATGAAAAAAACAATTGAACCATTTAGATAAACTAGAAAAAAATATAAACAGTTTCTTAAAATATTACAGAAAAAGAACATTGAAATACATAAATTATACATTTTCTGGGTTGATCGAAGCTTGTTTTGTCGATTTTCATCACTTTTGTTGCTTTCCGATTGAAGGTTGGGCGCTAAAAATGGGAAGTTAAATTACTTGTTTTTTAATTTTAAATTTTAAAGTCGTTTCACCAAAAACGATCGCTTAATCAATGACCGATTCCCTATCGTCTCAAGTTAAAAATACAAATCGATATTTCGTAGTACTCTCTGATTTGTAACCAAAAGGCTTTAAAAAGTTATTTTAAAATCCTTACACTTGTGGGACTCCGTATTTCACCGTCGGCGCTTGTCACTGCTGTCGATAATCTGATCTCCGACCTTAATACGGGTTTTTTCTGTCTTATCATGAGAAAACAAAAACTTACATTTGTCTTTTCAAAATTTAATTGAAAATATTTTCTGACGGGCATCGCCGATCCAAAGTTTGGCTCCTCGAAAGCCAACATTTCTGCTCGGATCTCCTCAACGTTCTTAAAAAGAATACAAACATATTTTTTCAACAAAAAAAAATGCAAAAGTCACCTAGTGTAATCCTAATTCCATAACAATTGTGCTTCTAGAAGTTCCCGCTTCTTATTAGCTTTATCGGCTGTTCCAATTCTGCGCCGTATTTTCCAAGACCCAAAACATGCGCATTGTTCATCATCCATCTTATAATCTGAAAGAAATACCAATTTTTTCACACTATTCCCCTATTTTTGACGTTTATGAACGGTTAATGCTTTGCTTCAAAAACACTTAAAAAGTAATAATAAATTTTTTCTCAACGTTACATGAAAAAATTGGACCAAAAAATGTGAAAAAACAGTAAAATTAGGTTAGAAAATAAAAAAAATAAAAAATTTCGCAAATTCGAAAAAAAAGAGCCGTGTTTGCACATTCAACGCAAAGTCACACAACGGCGGGCCCGCATATTCACGCGACTTCCCCCCTTTATGCGCCTTAGCCCGCGCACACAGCGCGAGTTAAGGCGAATCGCTGTACTCAGGAAAAGCGATGCACCGGTGCAGTCCAATTTTGTTCGGGACTGCACCAAAATTTGTCCGGGACTGCACCGCACCTTCATTTTTCCGGGGCAGTCCCGGACGAAAATGGTTCAAAATTCTCAGGAAAAGCGATGCACCGGTTCGGTGCCATTTTGTTCGGGACTGCACTAAAATTTGACCGGGACTGTACCGCACCTTCATTTTTCCGGGACAGTCCCGGACGAAAATGGTTCAACATTCTCAGGAAAAGCGATGCGCTGGTGCAGTCCCATTTTCAGACGCTTTCCGAAAATTCCGGACAAAAAAGAAGTGCAAGAACAAAAAACTTCAAAAAACAAAACCGAAAATTTCTTGGATTCGAGTCAGCGTGTTTATCAAAAATTCATTCAACTTAAAAATTGGGAAAACTTTTTGCGAAAGCAGTAAAATTATATCTCAAATGAGCTATGCCTCATTTAAAAAAGCCGAAAACGATTAAGGCGCTACCCTTTCTGATTTTCTCTTCAAAAATCTTAATGAAAGTAGCGGAAATGTTGTACTTTGATTGAGAATAGAACCAGTATGGATTTCTGAAATTTTCGTCCCAAAAATATTGAAAATGGGAAAAGTTATAGCCCATAACTTTTGATCACGAATTTGATGAAATTTCGCATACAGGTCATTTGAAGCACAAACCATTGATAATGGATTGTCAAAGTTTTAATATTGTTCTTCTATAGATCAAAAACTGCGGCACAAAAACCACTCGAGATTATCAAAATTGACTCACAAAAACGATCCAAGCACCTTTCAATACATGTGACCAAGCAATATATTTGTTCATCAGTTTAGTAATGATGAAAGTTATGTTATTTGTGAAAGTTATGTTATCAGTTTTGAAGATTTACACAATGACCGAAGCAAGATACAATAATTCACCTTGCAAAAAATGAAAATTAGAGTTTGCTAAGAAAAAAAAACTACTGTATTTTAACAATCATCTTTCAATCTATAAGTTCACAAAACGTGCGCCCTATTTGGTTTCTAGAACAATAGTTATGCTTATCCAAGTACTCGTATATGTATTCCTATGGAATTCTGGCGCTAGCGCACATATAAGTGCACCACCCCCCTTTTCCCGCATGGTCAGGTTTAGTCAAGCGGTTCAACGTCTCGTATGTCAAGCAAGCAGGAGTTCAAGTCGTCGCGGGTTCGATTCCAGGAGGCCTCTCGCAGCCATTGCAACCCACACGACGCAGGCGGCGAGACATTTATTTGCACCGAACCGTCCAAATTTTGTCCGGGACTGCACAGTTTTATCCGGGTTTTGCCCCGGGACGCGTCCCGGGACAAATTTCGGTGCAGTCCCGAACAAAATGGGAATGTTCCGGTGCATTGCTTTCCCTGAGTAGTTTTGCGCGAGCTCGCATTAACACGCTTAAACTTAAGCGTGCGCGCTTGAAGCCCGCCGATGGAGGGGGGCACGCCATTAGCCGCCGTTTTTTCACTGAGTAGGCCATCTTTGAGTTTTCCATAATCAGGATTTTCCTGATAAAAATTTCATTATTCTTTTTTTTGGCTTCTAGGCCATTTTTTGGTAGTTTTCCTTGTATGGCCTAGAAACCCAAATTGCATTTCTTCGGCCATTCGATTTAAAAATTGATTTTTTCACGTTTTCCTATTTTTCCGACTTAAATAATGGTTTTTGCTATCAATTGGTATATGCTATTCACGTGAAACCTATTTCTGAGCTCTCCGGAGCCCCCTTCAAGTCAAAATTCACACAAAATTGATTTTAACCGAAAACTTCTAAATTAGAACCCAACTTACTGCTTATCGATAGTGTTGAAGTGCTCTGCGGTACGCTGACCTTGATCTCTGGCACAGATGTTGGCACCTCTGGAAAAAATATACGTTTAAAAATTGGTTTTCCGAAATTTAGAACAAAGATTTGCTCATTTTTTCGGTTTACTTTTTGCTCTTTAGCCTGAACTTTGATAGAATCCCCCACCCCTTTTTTTTAATCAAGAAGCAAAAATATAAAGCAAACAAAACCTGGCTTGCTAACTCTTCTCCAATATCGTGACATTTATTCGTATTTTCAGAAGTTTAGATTTTTCGAACAGAGCGAGAAAAAAGCGAAGAAGAAGAAGAAGACAAAGAATATGGAATGCTTTCGTTCGAAATTTTTGAAATGTTAAGAAATGGAGCACAATTAGACATTATTCAGAAAGAAAACAAAATGTATCCTAAAAGTTGAATCGGCCAATTAGGGGAGAATAAGGGGAACATCAAAAAATGGGTTTCATTTTTCAGCAAAACAAATTGTGGAATAAAAAAATACAAAGAGAATTGTGTGCAATTCTTTAGCTTAAATAAGACTGAAAATGTTTTCGGGAAAATAAGGAAATCAAATTTATTGAAATCTATTTTTCGTTGCTATAATAATAATAATAATACAATTTTATATCTATATATTACAAATATGCCATTTAAAAAATGCAATTTTTTATAGACTTACATTTTTTATAGACACAAATATCAAGCTGTTCATTCATTTGTTTTTGAATTAATAAATTTCTATTTTTGAATTAATAAAGAACTAATTGTGTTGTTTACTCGAAGTTTATTGTTCGTTATTTTAATAAGTGCTTTCTTTAAAAATTTTAATTAAAACGTATTTTTGGAGAAAAGTGAAAATTTGCATTGAAATTTTTATGCAAAGGGAAAACTCGCAATCTGAGGACAAATTTAATTTTTTTTGAACTGGGGAACAATTGACAGAGTGAATTAATTCTTCCTCCCGCTTAAAGACAGGGTGCCAGTTAAAAATTTCGCCGCTGCGGCGTCAAAATTTTAAATTACCGCGTTTTATGAATTTGTATGTGCGCTCCACTGAACAACAGTCAGGTGTGTGCGCGGAAGTTTGAATTTTTGAATTTTTGTGTGTTTTTTTTTTATTTCTTTCGTTTTTGTCCGATTTTCAACGTTTTTCTTTGCTTAAAGACGTTAATTATTTTCAATAAGTGTCAAATTAATTTTTTTACAGGAACTAAACGGGATCATTCGTAAAATATGGGAAAATCGTTGATTTTCGTAATTTTCATCAAAAAATGAAAATATCACACCAGAATTTTGAAATGCAGATAGAATAGGTGTACGTTTCGCAGAATAGGTGTACGTTTCGCAGCTTTTCGCAGGTATTTGAGTTATTATTTTTATTAAACGAGTTATTATTAAACAAATGAAAAATTTACAGATTTCATCAACAAAATTCATCACCGGCCCCAAAAAAATCAATTTTCTGAAAAATGGATGAAGAAAGCATATGTGCATTGTTTCACTTACTTGCGCTTCGATTCCGGGTGAACGTTTTTTTTCGCATTTCTAGTTTTTTGTATTTTTTGACTACTGTTTTGGCATATTAAATTAAATTTTAAATCGTACAGCCCTCATTTAATTAAAGGGAGTTCCCGGTGATTATTTCACTTGAAGCCCAAACTTTAAAAATTTGAAGAATATTTTATTTTATGGGCAATTGATTACTGCTTTCGAATTTTTTTGGAAACCTGTAATTCGCTCAAATTTTGAAAAAATGTCAAAAATTGAGCCCATTGGAAATTTGCGAAAATTCGGAGCATTTCCTATATTCGGAGCAATTCCAAGCAAAGTTTGGAGCAGTGTTCAAAAAATTGTTTTGAGCGAAAAAATGTTGGAAATGGAAAATTTTCAATGAAACAAGAAGTTTTGATAGCGTTGCTCAATAGGACAAATTTTAAACTGTTTCGGAAATTTTAAAGTCCATTCGGAATGCTCCCCTTTTGGTAGTTTTTGAATTTTTTTGCTTACGGGTGCACCCGCCAAACTTTTTTCAGGGTCAGTAAAATTATTGTTTTCTGAGTCAGTAAAAGATTTCCAAAAGTTAAAGACAGATGTTCAGTTAATTTGACCCTACCTGGTCTTAGTCTCGAAAATTAGAGCGTTTTCTCATTAGTACAATGCAATTTATGCGAAATCACACCGATAAATGCGGTCAGTGTCCATGCAACGCGGTCGGAATTGGCGCGAAACACAATTATTTGAATGTGGCTTCATATTGGTATTGTTCTTTGGACCACCTGGGCTCCTATTCGAATTTTGATTTTTTGGCTCGAATTTGGATCGTGTTAACTGACAAACTGTCTTTAATTTGCACAAATTTAGTTGTAGGAAAACTATTTCATTTTTCAATAAAAATAAATATTTCTATGAAAACTTCAAGACGTCTAAAAAAAAGTTATAGAAATAAAGTTGAGATCTAAAACTAATGAAAAGTAGACATCGTGAAACAATGCACATATGCTTTCTTCATTCCTTTCAATTTTTTGTTATGAGAATATAATAATAATAATAATAATCCATAAAATAACATGATGTCGAATGTTTTCTTCATCTCCTCCTTCCTCTTTTTTTTCATCTACAAATGTGCACAAGGTGCACATAAAATGCAAATAATCTAACTAATAAGCGTGCACTTCGTTTCCCTCCTTGTCTCATGCTCGAATTATAGCATTCGATTTTTTTTTTCTTTTTTTTTTCACTTCTAAGAAATAAAAAAAAAACACGCAAGAAACGGTGGGTAGAATTAGCGTTGTTGTGTGTACATTTTCAGGATTATATCAGAGGCGATATTATAATTTTTTTCTTCTTCGCTTCTGCGTAAAAAAGATATGTGAGGGCAAGAGAAATGGATAAATACAATGTTTGGCTCAAAAAAACCGAAATTCGGGAGCTTCCGAGAAAAAAAAATTGCCTTCAAAAATTATGCATTTTTTTTTAAACGGAACAAAATATTCATGCTGAAAACAAGGAGACAATCTCGGGTTATTGTTATTGACATTTTTCTCATTATAAATGCAACAGCAAAAAAAAAAGAAATAGTTTTTGGAAAGACATATTGTTATTTGTAAAGTTGTAAAAACAAGAAATTCCACGACTCTTTAAATCTGTTGGCGACTATTAATTTTTAATGATTTTTTTTTACTCGAGCTAATAGAGATAAGAAAAAAATGGGTAAAATAAACTGGAAACTGGAGAATACACCGTTTTGAACTCCAAGCGAGTCAAATAAACATAAAATCAGGTAGGATCTCTATTCAGAACCGAGAATCGATTAAATTTTGTATTGTCAACTCAATTATTCTTGATCATTGCGTTCGGAAGGCTGCTCAACCTCACAGCCGCTCCGCACGCACGCGAAGCGGCGACCTCCCACTCAACACTGAAATATTGGCGGGAAAATTAATTATTCAAATTTTCCAGTGTGCTGAGTGTCGCCAGCCACGTCGCGTTCGTGCGGAGCGGCTGTGAGGTTGAGCAGCCTTCCGAACGCAATGATCAAGAATAATTGAGTTGACAATATCATACTAGTTCAAAATAGGGTCAATATGAACATTTTCCGAAATGTGGACTTAAAAAACACATTTTGTAGACAAATTCACTTCTGACGCAATTTTGGTGCATACTGAAAATCAGTTGAAAATTTCAAAACATTGAATATTAACTGAAAACTGCTCAGGGAGAGCAATGCACCGGAACATTCACATTTTGTCCGTGGACAAGTCCCGGACATTTACAGTTTTGCTCAAACATGTCCGATTTTCAAAAACTTTACTGCTAATGAAAGCGGGAGCATTACTGACCTCCTTAGGAGAATTTTGAAGTTCTAGCTGAAATCTTTGATATGCATTTCATTTTCATTATTTTATTTTTCGATCAAATAAAGCCGCCAACAAAAAAATGTGTAACATTACTCGAAAATTAGATGGAGCTTCAAAATTTCAGTAAGGAGCTCAGTAACGCTCTAGCTGTCATTTCCAGTGAATTTTTGAAAATCGGACATGTTAGAGGTAGAACTGTAAATGTCCGGGACGATCCGGGACTTGTCCATGGACAAAATAGGAATGTTCCGGTACATTGCTTTCCCTGAGTGTTTCGATATCATATCAACAAAATTTCCAGTAGATCAGAGTTGAACGTGACAATTTATGAGTCATCGAAGTGTACTTAAACCTAGTTACCTACAGGTACTTAAAATCACTTATTTCGTGGATTTAGGAAGCTCAGAATTGAACAAAAACCCCTCGAAAATGCTAAAAATTTAAGATCTTCAAATAATGATTCGTGAAAAATTAGGAATCCACCCTTGTAGTGTGGAAAAATCCAAGAATTTACTTGATTCTTCAATACCCGATTCGTACTTATTTAAAAAAATGTTCAAGTTAAACATTTTGTATCAGCCATTTTCTACTGAAAGACCGCAGCGCAACCACTCGCAGGTGAAACTAGCATCACTTTGTTAGAGACTTAGATTTTCTGGATAGATCAAAACTAACTTGCGTGATACAAACATTTTATGTTGACAATACATAATTCTGATGCTCAATTTCGCGTTAGGGTACGAAAATTTGGATCTTGCTTTGAAAATTGTCCGTTCTTCGTTGGCTTTTATTAAAGACAGGGTGTCAGTTATTCCCCAGCCGTGCACTTACGTACACTCCGGCGGAAAACACAAACCTTTGAATTTTTCGTTTTTTTCGAATTTTCCACGAAAAATTGTTTTTTGTGCGAAAAAACAAAAAACAATAATGTATTATAATGTATCTTTTTTACAGTTTAACAAAATAGGGAAAGACACATTTTTTTCCTGATGCACATTCTTTCATTCTAAAGATCGGCAGCTTAAAATGTCATTATTTTTGCTGAAAATTTGAGCGAAATGTTTAACTGACACCTTGTCTTTAAGCATAAAATAGTTTTACATCAATTTTCAAAAGAAACATTTATTTTAGAGAATTTCCTGTCCTAACACGATCAAACGGAAATTTCTTAAAAACCACAAATTCACCTGAATATTTGATGGAATGCGCAAAATGTCGAAAACATATCCTGGCTCCGAGATAAATAGCACATGATGCCAAAATGATAGCAACAATCGTCGAGATCGCCACCAACACCCACCACCAACATTCATCCATTCAATTCTCCTTGTTGGAACAACTGATCTTCTGTAAAATTGAAAATATTTTTAGATTCCAGTTAAATAAACAAAATAAGATTGAGAAATATTTGTTTATGTTATTTTAAACTGAAAGGAGAAAAAAATCTATAAACATTTATAATTATTTTTGTTTTAATAGTAAAGAGAACTAGTAAACTTCAATGATGAAAATAAATAAAAAAAGAATTTTCTCATTAGTTCTAGAGTTGCTACATTAAAAGGAAGTTCTTAACTACAAGAGCTCATCCGTAAGTAATCCGTAATGCATGCGGAATGCACCGGAAACGCATCGGTTTGGCTTTTTTCTTCTTCTTATTGAGAGAGGACTAGCTTTTGACATTAACTAGCAAGTATGATAAAAATATTTTTTTTTAAAAAGGAAGGGAAACAATGTATTACTGCAACAAATAATTTTAAAAAAAATCAACGCAGAAACTGGTTAAAAAATAATTATTATCAAATTTTTTTGCTATTAATATGATATGGTTTCATTTAATATTTTTTTGGAAGTTTTTGCACAAGTCCATTTAAACATTAAAGATAATGTATCCAGGGATTTATATTAAAGGAGGTCTTTACAGAGACAATGAATGTACTTGTATTAAAAATATAACATTTTTCCAATTCCAATTATGTTTTTAAAATTTTCTAAAACCACCTAGAAGCTGAGAAAACGAGCATCAAAACAATGACCTAGAAAAAGTTGGCCGAACTTTTTCATATGATTGTTTTGAATCTTGTTTTGTCGACTTCTACCGGGTTTTAGAACATTTTAAAGGAGGGCTTTACGGAGAGAATGAATGCATCTGGGATGAAAATAGACTTCATTCTCATTCCAAATATGTTTTTAAAATTTTCTAAAACCACCTAGAAGTCGAGAAAACTCGCCTCAAAACAATGGCCTAAAAAAAAGGGGCCACCGGCGAAAACTAGTCCGCAGGCATGAAAAATCCAAGAAAAATGAAAAAAAAAACACAAATTTAGATGAAAAAAACATTTTAAAAACTAATATAAGCATTCTGCATAACTATTTATTAATGAAACACTGAAAAAAGCTCATAGGAAAAAGTTCGGCCAGGTGTACACTTTTTCTAGGCCATTGTTTGGAGGTGTGTTTTAAATCTTTATCTTTATTCAGCAATTTACAAAAATATAACAAAAAAAAAAGTAAAGAAATATACAAAAAACGGGGGAAAATTAAAATGCAATGAATAAGACTTAATGGATGCTACCCGCAAGAGTAGCAAAGACAGCTAGGGAGAGTGACGGTTAATTTTAGAAGTGACTAGAAGAAGGTTAAACTCTTGAAAGGATAAAAATGAATTGATATTGTTAGTAAGTTTGTTCCATAAAGGAACATAACAGTCGAAAAATGAGTTGACTAGTTTTCGCAGGTAGCCCCTTTTTCTAGGTCATTGTTTTGAAGCTCGTTTTCTCGGCTTCTAGGTGGTTTTAGAAAATTTTAAAAACAGATTTGGAATGAGAATGAAGCCTATTTTCATTTAAGGTACATTTATTATCACCGTAAAGTTCTCCTTTCAAAACTGATTTGGAATGAATATAAGGTTTATTTTCATCCCAGTTTCATTTATAAGCAGTGTGATGTCCTTCTTTAACAGTGATTTCATTATTTCATTATTTCTATATGGTATTGATATAAAGTCTTCTAAAAGCGTAAATTATGAGCAATCCGTGGAAAAAACGTTTGTGTTCTGCACTGGTTTTCCATGTGTTATACAATTTTCTGCGGTTGCACCCAGATGGTTCGGATGTAATGATTCCTATGAAAAAATTATTGAAAATACGGAGCGTCGAATTAACTGAGTTTAAAGAAAAGGTACCCATAATTTGGGAAATTCATTTTTAAAGAAAAGGTGCGAGAAATTTCATGAAAAACAAGATCCTGTAAGATGCTCGAATTTCAACTTGTTCCGAATTTTGAACAATCATTCGTGGTTTTGAATTTAGGTTGACGTAGAAAGGGTAATTTCTCAAATCCTGTACCATTTAGCAGCCTATGAAAAAAAATTCTTTGAACGAAAAAAAGCAGAATTAGAATAAGTAGGAAAGCTAAACGAAGACGAAGTTCTAGCTGCCTCCCGGAAAACGCTTCCATAAATCACATCAAATGAGAAGAAGGAACGGAAATGCGATGGTGACGAGAACCGATGAAGAAATCCAGCAAAAACACATGAAATAAAAAAAATGCGATGCAGCTTTTTTTCAAAAATTCATTTCAGCATATAAAACTTGGCGCTTTATTTGGCCTGGGATAGTGAGGGAAAAAAACACTTGTGAAAGGATTCAAATTGCCCGCAAAAAATATCTGTTGTTTTCCTTGTTCGCTATTATTTTTTCTCTCTTTCGAGAGAAGATTTTTTTGTCGTGAATAAATGATAAAGCTAATTGCGGTAATTTTGAGATTCGTGGAAATCGAGGAAAGTAGGAGAGGGTTTTTTGCAAAGTCACGGAACTTCGTTTTTCTTGTGCAGAAGGAACGCCCACAGTGAATATCCGCTAGATCTGTTTTTTTTGCAAAATCCGCGATTTTTCAGAAAGTCCACGTAATTTGAATTGAACAAAATCTAGATGAACACGAAATGATTCGAAATTCTGAAGCTCTCAGGTTTTTGATCTTTTTATAGAATGTTTCATGAATGATATTAATCTCATCAATTTCAAACCATGATGAATGCATCCGAATAAATTAATTCGAGAATTTACAATATTGGAGGAGGGCATTACAGATAATATAAATAATGTTAATAAAAACTACATACTGATGTTATAAATGGGTTTCAAATTTTTTTTTAAAGTTCATAGAAGGAAAAAACGGAAAAAATTTCACAGGGGGGAAGAGTTTTGGTTTCTAGTCCGCGATAGTTTGGGTTCCTAGGCCGCCGATTAACATTTGTGAATTTTTATTTCTTTTTTGCATTTACGATGAAAAACCGATAAAAACACCTTACAATTTACATTTTAAATGCAAAAAAAACAACAACAATGAATAAAAACAAGCAAATTTAATAGGTGACCTAGGAACCCAAACTATCGCGGACTAGAAACCAAAACTCTTCCGCGGTGGAAACGTTTTTCCAAAGAACAAAAAAAACATTAATATAAGCATTATGCATAACTATTTATTAACGAAACACGAAAAAAAGCTAATAGCAAAAAGTTCGGCCAGGTGGACACTTTTTCTAGGCCATTGTTTTGATGCTCATTTTCTCGGCTTCTAGGTTGTTTTAGAAAATTTTAAAAACAGATTTAAAATCACAATGAAGTCTATTTAGTAAAGTGGTGTCCCTTGTATAAACTAGGTTCACAGAGATGCGAGTGGATGAAAACCAGCTTTAAACAACAAAAATAAACGCGAATTATTTTCAAGAAGATTTATTAATTGAAAAACAAGAATTTAATACGAAAGAAAGGTTAATTATATTGCAAAGAACAAATAAAAACACTAGCCGCAGCTAGAAACAATAAAAACGAGCCCTAACTGGCTAAAAACGAGCTTGCTTGCTTTCCCACAACAAAACTAATGTGACGCCCGAGAAGGTGGCCTAGAAACACATTTTTGGGAAGCTAGTCCCTCTGGGTTGGGTTTCTAGTCCTCGGCCATTTATCTCAACATCCCCCTCCTTTAGAAGAACAGGCTCCGGACTGTTGGGATACATCACAAAATAACACGGGTAGAAGGGATATGGGGTCGAACATTTATCACATCGAACCGACTGTTCTTTGACGACTTTCAACTGGTTCTTGTCCCATTTTCCACTTTGTCCATTCATCTCAACTCTCTTGGCCTTCATATTCTGAGGTTTCACTCCAATCTCAACATCTTTCTCCTGATGCTTCTCATTCACACTTGTTTCCACTTCCGAACATCTCCCAAATTGATCTTGTGACTTGGCAATCGAAAAAATTTGACGATTTGGCTTGGCACTTGCATCCAATTGATTGACCGTTGACGGAACCTGAATAACAAAAGGTTTTGTGACATTTGTCACGTTCTTCGACCATCTGTGCCTCGGTTTGCTCTTGCATCTCATCTTGTCATTCTCACGACCTCCGATTTTCTGCTCACTTCCCCGATCACCAGCTTTTCCAAAATTCCTGTCCTTCACTGAACCTCCCGACACAATGCCTTTACTATACATCACATCTTCATTCAATGGACATCTCTTCTCCAACTTCACACGATTCTTCCAAAATGGCAGCTTTCCTTCACTTCCAGCTCCACCAAAATTCTTCAATCTTACTGCATTCACAACAGCTTTCTTCTTGTCTTCATCGACATCTTTCCAGCCAATATGGATACCAAAATTTTCAAACGAATTCGTACCCAATACAGCATATTCTTCGTTACTTTCACACACTTGGAACGAAACACTCTTCTTCTTGTGCCTGATTTCAATCGGAACGTCAACTTTGTGAACAATATTCATCTTTGTATTTGACGCATCAATTACTTCCAAATCTTTATCCGATGGACTTTCCACAAACTTATCATCCGTCAAGTTTCCTTTCTTGACTCTGCTCCATGTTTTGGTTGACAACAAGCTAACTTCTGAACCACTATCGATAATAATTGTGACTTCCTTTCCAAGAATTTTTGCTTGTTCGAGTACTAGGCTTCCAGCTACAGCATGATTTCCCTGTCGCAGTGCTTTCTCATCACAAATTACTCCGTGTGCGTATGCAACTTTATTGTTTTCCTGACATCTTGCAGCATAATGCCCAGGTTTTCCACATTTGAAACAATTTTTTCCAAATTTGCTTTCAACTGGCACATTTCCATTCAATACATCATTTGATCCTACTGGAACTGCATTAGAACCAGAGACCGGTGATGATTTCATTCCTCCAGGATGGCTAAAACCGTTAACATCCCATTTTCTTCCACCAGGATGACTAGAACCGTTAACATCCAAATTTCTTCCACCAGGATGACTAGAACCGTTAACATCCCATTTTCTTCCACCAGGATGACTCAATCTGTTAACATCCCATTGTCTACTCCTTTCAAAATTATCAGAATATCCCATTTGATTTTCATTCATCAAATTTTCCTCTTCAAACTCCAACGCTATCCTCTTCAACGTCTCATATTGATTTTTCACATCAACTTCCACTCGTTTCATATTCAAAATGCAATGCAACGTCTGATCTCTTTGAGCTGCTCTCAACAATTTCGTAACTTTCAATGGTGCGATTTTCTCATCATCCATATCAAAAGCTTCTTTTGACAACTTTTCAATCAACAAACAATAATCTCTGATCGATTGGTGCTCCAGAATATGCAGTTGATCAAGTTTTCGCATCGACGAGAACGAAATACTGCTTCTCGACTTCTTCAACCTCTCTTGAAATTCCATCATTGTTTCATCAAATGAATCTTTCTTCGGAATGGTTCTAAACACTTGGAGTGCTTTTCCAACCAAAAATCTTTCCTCCAAAATTGTCATCAGTTCTTCATCCTTCTCCATTAGTTTCCCATACTTAGATTTGAACGTAGTCAGAAAACTTCCAAAGTTTCTGTCATCATCTCCAGTATATGCTTTTGGATCCGGCAACGCATTAGCTCTGAACGTTGTTTCCATAAAGCTCATCTGCTTTCTAACCAAATACAATTCATCAGATAACTTGCTCCTGTCCGATACTCCAGTTTCTTGAACAATATCTTCATTCTTCTTAACATTCTCATTAATGTTTCCGAAATTTTCCGAATTTTGAACAAAATTTCCTTCTTCCACAAAATGTTTACGAGCCCAATTTTCAGCTTTTATCACACTTTCCGCGGCTTCTGGAACTCGAATTGGTTCAACTTTCGAGAGTATCGTGCTCCTAGGCTTCGGTATTGGTGTTCCTGGTACATTTGTCAAACTGATCAATTTTTGACGTACATGACCCATCAATTTTTCCGATTTAGAAGAATCATTTATCAATCCTTTCAACCTCTCACAATTCTCCTTCCATTGTTCCATTTCCTTCTGGACATCCTCCAGTTTCAATCTAATATCATGCTTATCCTTATCCATTTCAACCAACTGCAACGAAATCTTTTCATTTTCCAATTCAAGAATTTCCTTAGCATTTGAATCATTCGTCAACTTCATCAAAATATCTGCCAATTGATCTCCATTGCGAATATTCACACTATTCAGCATCTCAATGATTTCTCTCTCATTTTCCTTCAATTCACAAAAATTTTTGGCAACATTTTCTTTTTCAGCCGAAGAAATTCCATTTCTTGCCAAATTCAGGTTTTGTTCCATCAATTTCAGCTTATCATTCAACTCTTGTACTTCCATAACCTTCTGTTGAATATCATACATCAATTTTGCATTTGCATCCGAAGCCTCTCTGTTAACAGCTTTCTCATTTTCCACTTCTTCCAAAAAGCTCAAAATTTTCCTTTCATTTTGCTTTTTCTCTTCCAAAAGTTTCAAATTTTCCGCTGACTTTGCTTCCATACAAACCGCAAGCTTTTCAGTACTTTCAATCTCCATAGCTTTCAAAAATATCCAAAGTTTTCTACACTCTTCCAGGTATTCAACATTTGCGATCACTTTTTCAGCTTCATCTTCCTGATCCTCTTTCAGGTTTTCCAATTTTTCCATCAACACATCAAAACCTTCTTTCATTCCTTCGAAAATAGTTTCTCTTTGCGTTTTTGATATCCTTGTTTGAGTTTCAACAAACTTTTCAGCTTTCACAACTTTTCTCCAAAAAGTTTTCAATAATTTTTCCACAACCAAAAATTTGCAAACTTCAAACTTCTTTCCAAACAATGTCAATATATCACCCGCAACCTCTTGCAACTTTTCTGTTGACTGACAGACGCTTTGCTTCTTGGCGATCTCCTCTTTTGACCATTTTGCATCATCCATCGATTTTACCTCATCGAAGACTCTTTGCAACAACTGATCCATGTTCTCCAAACAATTTTCCAATTCTTTACGTTTCAAATAATTTTTCAACTGCTCACCAACATTTGACATTCCCGAACCAGATGCAACTGCTAATCCATCTCTCGGCACGACCATGTTCCTTGACGAAGACGAGGACGCTGACATCTTTCCAATTTTTCAAATTTATTCTATATCTCTATTTCCAGATATATAAATATCTCAGTATTTATACTCTTTCCACAGAAGAACAAAAGTGAAACGATCCGACGATTCAAATTTTAACGAATTTCTCGGTCTCAGTGTTTGTAAATGGCTACAAACAACAGAACTTGAAAAAAACGAAAAAAACGGCGACGAAGATTTCAAATAATTTGCCCAGACGGTCTGTTTAATGTCAACCTCTAGGTGAAGACCAAACAAAATCCGAACGTACAAAAATTCGAAATTAAACGGCAAAAAAATGCGAAAAAATTCAAGAAAAATCAATAAACTCTCAAAAACACGAAAATTTTGCTATTTCAGCGGTTTTCCAACTCTGAACGGCTTCGGCCCCCAAGTAAAGTGGTGTCCCTTGTATAAACTAGGTTCACAGAGATGCGAGTGGATGAAAACCAGCTTTAAACAACAAAAATAAACGCGAATTATTTTCAAGAAGATTTATTAATTGAAAAACAAGAATTTAATACGAAAGAAAGGTTAATTATATTGCAAAGAACAAATAAAAACACTAGCCGCAGCTAGAAACAATAAAAACGAGCCCTAACTGGCTAAAAACGAGCTTGCTTGCTTTCCCACAACAAAACTAATGTGACGCCCGAGAAGGTGGCCTAGAAACACATTTTTGGGAAGCTAGTCCCTCTGGGTTGGGTTTCTAGTCCTCGGCCATTTATCTCAACAATTTTCATTTAAAGAACATTTATCATCTCCGTAAAGCCTTCCTTTAAGAACCAAGTAAAAAAATTAAGAATTAATGCTAATAAATCTGCTGCTATAGTGTTTGAGCATCATTTTTTGAGCTCAATGTTTGCCAAATTTGAGCTTTGATCAATTTATCAAACTCCAAATTAATATAATTTAAGGAATTCAGGAATTTAGCGAAATTTAATTTAGCGAAATTTTTAGTTAGCGAAATTTATAAAAACGATTTTGAAAACGTTTTATATAAATTTTTTTCTGAAATAAAAGGTGTTTTCTAAATTTTTTACAAAATTTCATTTTTTTGAGATCAAAAATTATCCGAATTGAGGAAAAGACAGGCTTCAACAATCAAATGAACAGATATCTTGAATTATGAAATAAAAAAAAAACATTCGTTTGCTAAAATAGGTGACACACTCTCTTTAAAGATGCATATTTCACAACAGAGATAAATACTATTTATAACGACATATTGTTTATTTCCTCGTAAAAATTTCTCAATTTTATATCTCCGTAAAATATTCTGAAAAAATATTTTCAGAATCTGAACTTCTGTGTGTTCAGTTGGACACCAGATTCCTATAGGAAACAAAAAAAGGCCAGAGTAAGCATTTTCTTCTTGAAAATTATTCCTTTTTTCCCGTTTCTTTTCAAATAAAAATAATTGAATCCAATTGAAAAAGAGTCGGTTTTCTTCAGACTATCTAAAATTGAATCTTTTTTGAAAAAAAAGGCTGCATGAAATTTCTTTTTAAAAAATAAATCGAAACCGAAGGTAGTTTGCAATAAGGGCAACCAGAAAAAATGAAAGAAAAATATAATTGGATTTTTTTTTTCAAAAAAAAAGAAAGAGAAAAATGTGAAAAATGGGACTGCAAATATATTTTTTTCAAATGAATTTCAAGTTAGAAATATTTTTTCTGGAGATTGTGTTTTGTTCAAAAAATGATCTCCCTTGGGTGATCTCCCACAAATTGAAAAAAAAAAGTTTGGAAAGAAAATTCGATCAAAAATGGCAACATTTTTGCGACAATTTGCCAAGATTGTGCGACAATCATTGTCGATTTGAATTCCCCCAAAACTTGTAATAAAACTCCCTCCCTCCCCTCCAAAAAAAATGAACGCATGAGAAAATCATTAAAAATTGTTATTGTTTTTTTTCAGGCGAAAAAATGAGCTTTTCAAGGATCAACAAACAATAAAACTAAATTTTAAACCAAAATGATTTTTGTTCTAGGCTTCAGAATTTGCAAAGAGTTTGCAAAAATTGAGAAAAACGTCTAGAAACTTGTGCAGCTGAAAAAAGAGTTTTTTGAAAGGTCATCAATAGATGAATTGTTGTTAAAGAGATTAAATCTATAAAATGTTACAAAAAAATATCTTAAAAGATAAATGGAAAATGTTTATGTAAATTTGGAATTTAGAAAATTATCAAGTGAATATTAAAGGTTTTCACAATACTCCTGATTTCCTATCAAATCGACGCTTTTTGAGAATACCAACCCAACCTTACAACAAAAAATAAAACAAAAAAATATATTTTGAGGACACCAACTTCATAACAAACAATTTTTAAAAAATGTATAAAATACAAAAAGTGCAAAAGCATCAACAAAATGAAGAAACAATGGGCTGAGGGACTAACTTCCCAAAAGTTAGTTCCTTGGCTTTACAAAGTTTCTGCTGAGAACTGGTAGCTGAAAAAATCCATAAGAAACAATAAATATAAAGAAATGCAATTTGGATAACCACATAAGTTTTTAAGTTCGAGGGACTAACTTCCCAAAGTTAGTCCCCGAACAAAAAGTTAAGAATTAGAGAAAACGCCAAAAGGAGCAAGAAAACCCACGTTAAAGGAAGGCAACGAGGACGAAATAAATTGTTGAAATTGATGAAAGTGTGAACGTTTATAAATAAATTTTAAAAAAAACTCGAAAATGGTGAAAACATTAAAAAAAACAATAAAATCGTAGATGTCTATACTGGCCGAAGAAACGATTTTTGGTTTTCTAGGCCGTCTGATTTAAAACTATTTTTTCTTGTTTTTCTTTTATTTTCAGTCTTTTTTCAGATAAAAATATTTCATCATTTTGTTCAATTGAATATTGTCAACTTAAAAATTTTGGATCATCCATTTTCTACTGAAAGACCACAGCGGAACCGCTCGCAGGTAAAAATAGCATGTCTGTGTGAGAGACTTCGATTTTCTGGGTAGGTCAAAACCAACTTGCATGATCAAGAATATTTGAGTTGACAATACATGATATATCTTATATAAAATTATGCATAATAGGGTGTAGAAAAATATACATTTTCATTTAAAAAAATCAGTCGGCCGAGAAAAGACCTAGAAAACCAAAAAGCATTTCTTCGGCCAGTAGAGACATCTAAGATTTCATCGTTTTTTCGCCATTTTCAAGATTTTTTAAAGATGTTTTCTTCATTTGTTGATAAAAAATCATATTTATCCCATCTTTGGACCATTTATTTCGTCTCCCCAGGTCCCCTTTAAAGAGAGCTGTCCAGTTAATTTGACCCTATCTGATCTTAGTTTCAAAAATTAGAACGTTTTCTCATTAGTACAATGCAATTTATGCGATATCAGAACGATAAATACACGCTTCATAGCAGTGGTCCAAAGTTGAAAAAATAAAAATTTGAATGCGCGCCAGTCCGTGCAACGCGGTAGGAATTGGCGCGAAACACGATTATTTGAACGTGGCTACATATTGATATTGTTCTTTCGGTCACCTGGGCCTTCATTCGAATTTTCAATTGTTGCCTTGAATATGGATCGTGTTAACTGATAAGCTGCCTTTAACTTGAGCTAATTTAAGAGGTTTCAAATTTACGAAAGATACGTATATTTTTAATTGGAATATTTGTGCAAAGATGTTCGGCACAGAACTTTTAAAAAAGAACTTCAAAATTTTGCCTTGAGCACCAAACATTAGATGTAAACAATAGATTAAAAAAAAACAGCCTAAGCAAACATTTTCAACTGTGTTCCAACAATAAAATTCTTAAAATTATGGTTTTTAAAAAGTTAATTTATAGTTTTCTGAAACCAGATAGCACCCTTCAGCCTGGCTTTGATCTCTGATGTTTGTTTGTTTTCTTTTTTTGGGAACATTTTGACGGATTCGAGCCGCCTTTTATCTTTCAGAAGAGCTCCAAAAAAGCCAAATAAATCATGACTTTACTCTCTGAAAAAAACTATAAATAATGTACAAAGCTCAAAGGTATTTTTCAAAACCTCGTTAGTTTTTGAACCCCCTCCCCCACCTCTTTAGCTCACACAAGTGTTTTTCTAGTTCCTCGTGTTCATCCTATTATGAATTGAACGCGAAGAAAAAAAAAAGAAAATTCTTGTCTGATTTTTTAATGCATTCTAGTTGGCCCGAAAACGAACAAAATTTACATCAAACTCTCATCACAACTACTTCCGTTTTTGGGGGGATAATCAAGAATAGGAAGACGAACTTTTGAAGAAGAAGGAGACGGGAAGAAAATGATTTTATAAAGAAGATAGATAGATAGATGTCTCAAAAAAATGAAAATGAAATAAAATATATTTTCTCAAGGGAGATGTCATGAAAATGAACTTCGAGGAGGAGGAGGACGGGGAATGTCCTGCAAAAAAAATGTTGCATCTTTGAAAACTTGTAGGAGACATTTTGAAAATCATTTTTTTTTCTCTCTCGTATATAAAAGTAGCGATTAAAAGCTCTCACTTAAAGGAGGAGCTAATGAATGCAATTGGGATAAAAATAGACTTCATTCTCATTCCAAATCTGTTTTTAAAATTTTCTAAAACCACCTGGAAGCCGAGAAAACGAGCTTCAAAACAATGACCTAGAAAAAGGGGCTACCTGCGAAAACTAGTCCGCGGGTATGAAAAATCCAAAAAACATGGAAAATATAAATTTAAATTTAAAAATCATAAAAAAGGACTAATATAAGTATTTAATAACGAAACACAAAAAAGTTCGGCCAGGTGGCAACTTTTTCTAGGCCATTGTTTTGAAGCTCATTTTCTCGGCTTCTAGGTGGTTTTAGAAAATTTTAAAAACAGATTTGGAATGAGAATGGTGTCTATTTTCATTTAAGGTACATTTATTAACTCCGTAATGTTCTCCTTTAATTGCGACCCCCTCTTCTTTATATAATTAAAGTGTTTCTTTACTCATTTTGAGTTTTATAATGAATTTCATCTTTTCCGCCGTACAAGAAAGACTACGAAAGCCGAAAAAACGCCGGAAATCGCACTTTTTTGAAAAAGTGCAAACACACCCCCAATTCACCCTGGAGGTGGCGGCCAGGGTTGCCGTTTTTTTTCGATTTTTTTTCGGTTTTCGTGATTTTCGGGTGTTTTACGCCGAAAAAGTTTTTTTTATTTCGGGTTGCGCGAAGCGCGTAAATTTTTATTTTATTTTTTTCGGTTTTCTATCCTCAATTTTTTTCGGTGTTTCCGTCTTACGGAAAACAAATTTTTAAATTTGAATATACCATTTTTTAACATAAATTTCCAACTGTTTTACTAATTTTTAACTGAATGAAGGTAGAAAACCTTTAAATCGTTTTTTTTTCTGATGAAATATGATTCATTAATCACTTGGAACGCCGAAAAAATTTTTTTTCGGTATTTTTCCAATAAAACGAAAAAAAAATTATTTTTTTTCGTCGTTTTTTCCTGGCTGACGAAAAAATTTATTTTTTTTCGGCATTTTTTACTGGCCGACGAAAAAATTTATTTTTTTTCGGCCAAAAACTTTTTCGGCGGCACCCCTGGTGGCGGCCGTGGAAGAACTTTCGCTGATGTACTTCTCGAGGAGTACGACCAATTGTTTTAAGTATCTGGCTTTCAGATTAGGTGAAAATTGGTTTCCACCATTGCCTTTAAACAAACAAAAAAACAGTCCAACAAGAAATTCCGAGAAAAAACTGCACTGACAAGATGTCAAAATGGTGACAAAAAAATGTGAACGGATTGGGCCCCTTTAAGACAGGAAAGAAGGGGGGAGGGATGAGCTTCGGATATACATATACATATATATGAATGGTTGTCTTTTTTTTCTGCTTCTTGGAAGAAAAAGAGAAGAAGAGTATGGGGCACAAAAAAATAAATGAGCAGAAGAAGATTCGTTTGAAAAAAAAAAGGTTTTTTTCCCGCTATTCTTTTTCTTGCCTCTTGTCCATGGTTCGCCCGGTGTAAGGGGCTGGAAAATGAGATGAATATTGAGTGGAGGTTTGAGAAAAACAGGCCGCTTTTTTTTTTGGATAAGTGTTTCGTTTTCTCACTAGGTTTAATTTCGAGTTTTTTTTGGTGTGGGGGGGGGGGGAAGTGGAACTTGAAAAAAAATTTGAGACAATATTTGTTTAGGTTCCAGAAGGGTTCATGTCTCAAGAATTAAGTGATGTTTTATGAAAAGAAATAAAAGGGTGTTGGCGGGGAGTCGTAACTTGATGAAGCCTGTTATGTTTTGAACGTAAACATATAGCGATAACTAGAAATCTCTCCAGAAAACGTCTCGATGTGAAAAATGAGCAAGGGAAGTCTGAGAAATCTGGAAAGCGGTTCGAAAAAGAGTTACTGTAACTTTTAGCGGTAAATATGCAAGTGACTGTGCTTCAAAGTCTGAAACAGTGTCAAAAGCTTAACTTTCAAGAGCTATGACTTCGCTCAAACTCGAAATCAATAGATGTGCATCTTAGAAGCTAAAATTTACAATTTCTTAACCTCCGAATCGAGCCCTAACTTAAGGGCTAGATCTCAAAATAAAAATGCTTGGCCCAAACTCAAAATCCGAAGCGTTTGCCGAAATACGAGAGGAGAAGATTAATATATTTAGCTTGACCGATTTCCCAAATGAAAACTAATGTGACGCCCGAACAGGTGGCCTAGAAACACAAGTTGCGGAGACTAGTCCCTCTGGTTTCTAGTCCTCGGTCATATACATCTCAACAGTTTCCCAATTATAGTCAACTCAATTATTCTTGATCATTGCGTTCGGAGGGCTGCTCAACCTCACAGCCGCTCCGCACGCACGCGACGCGGCTGCCGACACTCACACACACTGGAAAATTTGAAAAATTTATTTTCCCACCGATTTCAGTGTGTGTTAGTGTCTTTTACGAATATTCGATTCGATTAAACCGATTTTGAATTAATTTAGAAGTGTCGAAATATTTCGAAAATTCGGGGTTTGGGTATCATTCGTTATTGATACTGTTTCATTCTATTTCAAGCACAAAGCTTAGTTTCGTGTCATGAAATTAAAAAAAAATGCCTGTTGGCGTGGCCGACAACGGTTTTTTTTTAATTTCAGTAATCTCACGTTTGTGAACTAAAATGCAAAAAATGTTAAATTTCATTTAATTGAGAAGTGTTCACGATGAAATTGAAATGAAAGACCACCACTTTACTCAGAAAAATATTCATAAATTCGATTTTGACCCTACCTGATGTCTTTTTTTCAAAAGAATTAATTTTCTTTCATTAGTACAATGCAATGTAAGCTATCAAAAAATGAGCGATCCAAAGTTGAAATATCAAAATTTGAATGCACGCATGTCTGTGCGACGCGGTCAGAAATTGGCGCGAAACACAATTATTTGAATGTGTTCTCCTTGAATTTGGATAGTGTTAACTTACACACTGTCTTTAAAATTCAATGGGCGTTTTCATTTCAAATCACATCGAAAAAATCAGTTTTTCATAGAAAATTGTTTCCCCGCCCTGGTTTCAATCTCTAAAAATTAATGTCAGCGGAACAAACGTCACGAACTAATAAAAATTTAATTGATAAGAACAACTTGAGAAAAATGTTCAAGACGAACATAATTCCAAGAAAAGCTTTAAATTTTCAGCGAGAAAGTGATTTTTAAAAATCATTTGAAAAAGGTCTGATTTTGGAAAGGACCAAGCCGATTTCGGATAAATTTTTGCAATTTTTTAGCCAAGAATTTCAAGAGAGAAAAAAAATAATAACAAGAAGAAGTTCCCCTAGAAACGTTGAAAAAATACAAACAGCAACATTGTTCAATGAACAAATTTTCCTATGAGAATATTTTAACTACAATTTTGAAAAATGATTCTGATGCGAATATGAGAGTAAAGAACAATCTAGATTTATGTCTTACTTCCAAAAAACATTATTTTTTGAATAAAATTAGCATTTTTAGGGAGTCTTAGAAAACAAAACAATTGATGGGCACTGGTTTTTGAGGCTTGAACTATGAAGATATTAACATAAGCTCACAAATAAGCTTAACAATTTAAGGTACACTAGTTTTTCAGGTGAACAATTCTTTAAGCTTCATATTATGTAAAAACCATTATGGTGAGTATAAAAAGAAGCTAAAACAGTGGAAAAATCGAGCAAAAAAAACGATTGACATATGTGTGTGTACACAGCACTTCAAACCAACCCCCATTGGTGAAATGTTTAATATATTTGTTTTTTTTCGCTGTTGGGAGGATTTATGGAATATTTATTGGGGTAGAAATTTTGAAAAAAAAGATTGGGGTACCACGAAATTATGATGAATTTTTAAACGAGACGCATTTTAAAGATAATGTCCTACTTATTAAAAAAAACTGATTTTTGTTAATAAGAAGTCAAGATTTGGAGAAGCTGAAAGTTGTCAAGTTTCAGCCTGAAACTTGACTCAATAAAAAGAAAATAAAAAAATTTAAGGAAACGTTAAAAAAAACAAAAATCAGCAAAAATAACACCAAGCAACGTGGCCTAGAAAATCAAGTGCGGGGACTAACTTTTGTTCGGACGCAAAAAAGGTTCAAAATAAAACGTTTTCAAAAAAAAACCTTTAAAAGTGGTCAGTTTAGAATTCTTATATATATATTGGTCGAAGAAACCTATGACTTATTCATTCACCTACATTAAAAATATCACGTTACGAATTTCGAAAATTTCGAATTCAGAGATTTTTAAAAAAATTTGGCAACTTTACTTGAAAAATCACTGCAAAAAAAAATATTTTTTAAAAAAGTTGAGAAAATAATCATAATCTGATTGTAATGATAAGAGAGAAGTAACTTTTCTTTATTTTCGATAGACGAGCAAAAAAAAAAGAGAAGGTAAGAAATATGAAACCTAACTTCTTTTTTTTTCCAATTTCTAAATGCAAATAAGACCTTCAAAACTTTGTCCTTCTTTACCTCATTTTTTATTCTTTTCTTCGGTTTTTTTCTCCTCCGTTCTTTCTTGCTTCTCAGCAACAAGACAAACATGAGTTTGGGAAGGAAATTTATAGTTTTTTTTGGAATACAATTTTGGTTTTAGAATTTTGACTACTGGGACAAAAAAAATGCTCAAATTGCCTATATTTTTCAAAATATGGCATTTGAACACGATTTTTATGTTCTATCGTTAAGATATGTTTATATGCACCGGAAGCTGCAACAAAATGTTTATTAGAAAGTTTTTTGTGAAAAAAATCTTTTAAAATTATTAGGCTCAAAATAAGAATAATTCGATAGAATACAGCTCGAAGATGAGTTTTCAAAAGCTCCCAGAATCATATTTTCCATAGCCAGAATAATTTTTTTTAAGTTATAAAAAGGGTCAGAATTTCTTCAAATATCAATTCCAAAAAATTCTTAAATTAAATTAAGGTTATAAATGTTGCTAATTTGGCCTGAAATTCAATTTTCTATACCTAGTGAACATATTTGCAAAAAAGTAGAAAATAGGGGCACTCGAATTGAACTTGGCTGCCACCTAAGTTCGATTCCGGGCTCAAAAATTCTTGCAAAACTGGAGCAATTATGGTGTTTATGATATAAAGTTGGTAAAAACGCCAAAAATTTTTTTTATTTTTAGAAAAATTCACCAAAAAAAATTAATCGAAAATTTTCAAAAAAACATTTTTTTTTCGAATTTTCTGACAAAAATGGCGCGAAATGGAAGAAAAAGATAAAAACGATAAGTTAAGTTTAAATTTGGGACAAAAAGCTCAATTTTGAGGTATTTACAGCTCATTTGAATGGGCATTTTTGGCCAAAAAGTGGTATTTTTCGCATGTCATGAAAAACTCAATCTAATTTTGGATATTGAACATTTTCAGACTCAAAATAATTTTTTTGCGGTTTGTTGTCAACAATATAGTTGTAGAACTTAATAAGAGCTTTTTAATAATATACATATCTTCTCGTAATTTGGAGAATGAGCAAAGTTATAGCCGGTCAAAGATTTTAGTTAAAACGGGGAGCTCCCGGGACCCTTCATAGCCGTGTACGAAATCCGAATTCGATTTTAAAGGTTTCTGAAAATAAGTAGGAGTTGGGAAATGAGAAAAACGAAAAAAGTTTACGTCTATAAGAAATTAGTCCGCGAGTATTAATTCCATAGCACGCTACATTTAAGAACTCCTAGCAGAAGAAAATTCGAATTTAATTTTCAAAGATTGAAATCAAGAAAACAGAAGAAAACAAAAGTACAAATCATCAAACAATAAAGAACGATTAATCGAAGCTGAGGTCATGGGCTTTCAGGTGTCTCGTTAAAAGTGAATGTGTTTATGTGAATGTGTATTTCTCTTGTTGAAAATGAAACGGCAACAACGTGTCTAAGAAAAATGTGCAAAAAGTTGGGAGGAGGGAAGATGAAGAAGAGGGGCTATCATTAGCCCCATTTTATTTATACACGTTTCATTGGGCTTTCGGAAATTAATGTTATGTATTTTAATTGATGACGTGTTTGGGTTGAGGGGAAAGGTGAAAGGATATAGGTTTTTTTTTTGAAAAAAATAGACACATTTGGTTTATATTTTTAGTGGTGAGATTTAAAATTCATTGAAATTTTCAAATTCTGCGGAGATTTAGAAAATGGAAAAGTTTCAAAGGGAATGAAAATCTAAATTTCTGTTACAGTCATATTTTTAAATCTCAAACATTGACTAACTTATTTTTATTCCGATTTTTTTCGCTTTTCAGCTGTCCATATTTTAAAAAAATACCAGGAAAAATCACCAAGTCCAACGTTTGCAAAAAGTGATCTTAATTAAAATGTATTCTGTAAAAAAAAAGCAAAATGCATATTTTCATAAGCAAACATACATTAATCTTGCTCAACGAGTTATTTGTTGGTCTTTGTTGCATTAGTACTTAATTTTTAAGTTTATGCTAATTAGCATAATTAACGAAGATAGAAAGGGCAATTAGTAGGAATTTGGTATGAAAAAGTTTAGAAATTTGAAGAATAACTGAAAAAAGGGGGTTAAAATTTATTTTGACTAAAACTTAATAAATTGTCCATAAAATGGGATGAAACGTTCAATTGTTATCCAATCGAAAAAAATTGTTACACCCTCCTATGAACATATGTATACCCTTCAAAATTGTTTAAATTTCTGAGTGCTTGTTTAAAGGGAGGTGTGTGTCAAATGTCTCGGTGGTCTCGTGTGGAACACCGTAAGAAAGAATGTGCTATTCGGGAGGTTTGCCATTGACCATCTCCATTCCATGCCATCGCAATACCTAAAGCACATCCCTGTTTCCTGTTTACGAACGAGAAATTTTAGTTATCAGGACCAAGGAAATTATCATTCTATTTTATCAGGTTATATAAAACAAATTTCAGTATTGCCATGCGCAGAAAAATCAATGCTTGAAATAACAGTACACAGAATTTTAAAATTTTATTAGATGTATGTATCGTTTAAAAGATATTCATCTATCAATGCCTTAAGCGGTGGCCGACATTGGGATGGTGATTGTTCCAGCTGGTTGAACGGCTCCAAACGCCGCTTGTGGATCAGTGGCATCGGCTGGAGCGTTGGCGAATTGAATGACAAGTTTGTCCTCCTTTGGTGGTCCGGCGGTTCTGGTGACAACGACTTCCTTGTTTCCTGATGGGTCGACGAATCCGAAGACTGGGGTGATACGGTACTCGTTGTTGTTTGAAGACTTGATCTGCAAATAACATCAATAAGGAAAGAAGTCCAATGGAAAGCACTTTACCTTGAAGACAAGTTTATCAGCTCCTCCGTTAACAAGCTTATGAGTTGAACTTCCTCCGGCGGCTGGAACGGTGCATGCTGGTGGATCGGCGGTCAAAGACATTTTTCAGTTGGGTTGTTTTGTTCAGAAAGAGCAACTTTCTTAATATTTTAGTTCTAACCTTTCTCCTCTTTTATACCCCATTTCCAAGTTGGAATTTAATTATCAAGATTAATCGTTTTACGTCCACATATTTAACGTTAAACGTTGTTGTTTGGAGAGACAACGCGTTGAACGCATTAGAGATTGTTTAAATTTGACTTAACTTATTAAACTTATTTTTTTTAAACTAAATTAAGCAGCGAATCTCCAGAAGCATGTTTTATAATTTCTTTTTTTTTAATCTGTATAAATGCTTATTCGTACCGCCGAAATACGCTTTTCCAAACTACCGCTGATTTTCTATCAAATCATTTTTGGGCATAACAACACAACCTTACGACAAAACTTTTTAGAATGCTTGAGCTTCAAAAAAGTGCAAAACCATCGTTAATATTCAGAAAAAAACGGAGAGCAGTTTTCAAGGGACTAACTTCCAAAAATGTTATTTATCGGATTCACTAAGTTGGGAACCGCTGACTGAAAAACGATAATAAACTAAACATTGAAAAAAAAATTGGATCACCACAGATGTTTTTAATTCCAAGGGACTACCTTCCCATTAGGTGGTCCATCGGGAGTAAAAAGTTAGTTCCTCGAAAATTACTCTCAATTTTGCTTGCACTTTTTTCAAACTTCAATGTTGTAAGAGTGGAGTCAAAAAGAGTCGAATTAATGAGAAATCCGAGATATTTAAGAAAAATTTAAAGAATTATGAACCTATTTTTAATTTAGATTTCATTTTCATCTTCTTCGCTATATTTGAAATCTCTGGAAGACATTTTTTTTCGAAATTCATTAGTGAGGGACTCGAATACGACTTAAAATGTATCCGAAATGGCTTGAATTTAAATTGAGTTCAAAAAATTTTATAAAAAATTTTAAAATAATTTTTGTTTAAAAAAATTAACGTTTTCCCCTACATTGACGAGATAAAAACTATCCAACGTGGAAAATGTGGGTATAAATACAGAGGGAAAAACCGTTCGCAATCATTGTGAAGGAAAACTTTCCCTACAAAGCAACCCAACTGAAAAATGTCTTTGACAGCCGATCCAGCAGCATGCACCGTTCCAGCCGCCGGAGGAAGTTCAACTCATAAGCTTGTCAACGGTGGAGCTGATAAACTTGTCTTCAAGGTAAAGAGCTTTACAGGGACTCCTTTCCGTATCTCTGATATTGATTTCAGATCAAGTCTTCAAACAACAACGAGTACCGTATCACTCCAGTCTTCGGATTCATCGATCCATCAGGAAACAAGGAAATCGTGATCACAAGAACCGCCGGAGCACCAAAGGAAGACAAACTTGTCGTTCACTACGCCAACGCTCCAGCTGACGCCACTGATCCACAAGCGGCGTTTGGAGCCGTTCAACCAGCTGGAACAATCACTATTGCTATGTCGGCCACCGCTTAAGGTGTTGCTCAATAAATATCCGTAAAACGATACATACTTCCAATAAAATTTTAAAATATAATTTATTATGTTCCGTGTTTTATTATTATCATCCGCTTTTAACCCGGTACTCACGTTATTGTCTGTGCTGCACGATTTTCAGATCAATATAATCTCCGTGATTTTTCATACGGTTGGAATCAGACAAGCTTCTGAATTATATCAATTTGTCCAGGTTTTGTTCCAGCTTTGTTCCAGACCAGCTTTGTTCTAGCTTTGTTCCAGAACTGAGCACATTTTATCGACCTGGATAAAAAATATAAAGTGAAAATTCTTGAAAAGTGTCATTTATCCATGATAGAGAATTAAACTTGTGATACGAATATGAATGAACAAACGACAATTAAATTGATTTTAAAAAAAGTTCAGAAATATTTATGGTTATATCAAAAACATCCGAAGCAGATGGAGTTCAAAAACTAATTAGTTTGAGGTCTGGTGTCCAGCCATTTCTTAAGATTCTCATTCGAATGCACCTTCTTCAGATGTTCTAGAATTTCGGGAAAATTGTTCAAAGCTTCCGGTTCCTTTTCCAGTACATCCGCAACATGTTGAGCAATCAGCAAGTCGACCCATGTTAAAGAGTTTCCAACAAAATATCCACTTCCAGAACTGCTCAAATAGTTTCTGAAGAAGTTGAAATTCTTCGCAACCGCTGGGATGAAGACCTCTTCTCGAAGTTTTGATAAGTCATCGGTTTCTCCTGTTCTTAGTAGAATGGCATATGGACGAATATCTCGGCAGTAGTCTTTGAACTGGTCTACCAAAGCGTTTATCTGGAAAATGAACAGGAATTTGTTAAACTTATTTAAAAAGGTCCTAAAACATAATTAAATACATTTTACTAAAATTTTGAGCTCATTTTGATTGAATTTATGTATCTAATTATAAGGAATCCAATTCACCTGTGCCTCCTCCCATGCGTTTTGCCCATTCAGCCTAAATTCCCTTGCCAGGTATCTGGAAATTGCCAGCGATTGTGGCAATTGTTTCCCATCGACTTCTAAAACTGGCAATTGTCCAAATGGGGTCGCTGAAGATTTTAAATTTATCTTAAATTACAAAAAAAAACCATTTTTCTCACAGTCTTTCAAAGCAGGCCAATCTTCTTTCGAAATTCGCACGTCTTCAAATTCTTTTCCGGCTACTGCGAAAATTTGCCGAGCGTTTTCGCCATTTCCTCGGGAATTAAAATAGATGAGTTTGTAGCTGACCATCTGAAAAAAAACACAAAAAATTCAGTAGATTTTAGAAAAACAACGAGACTGGAAAACATTCTTGCTCTTTTTTCTAATTTGACTCAAAAATTATGAAAAATAAGTAGTGCAGCGGATTTTTACGAAATAAATTAAAGTATTGTATGCGGTTTTCCACTCTCGCTTAATTTATGCTTAATTTACGCTTAATTTACCCTTAATATAGATTTTGCGTAAATTAAGCGTAAATTAGGCGTAAATTAAAGGAGGGCTTTACTGAGATTATGAATGCGACTGGGAAGAAAATAGGCTTCAGACTCATTCTAAATATGTATTTAAAATGTTCTAAAACCACCTAGAAGCCGAGAAAACACGCCTCAAAACCATGGCCTAGAAAAAAGGGCCACCTGGCCGAACTTTTTCCTATGAGCTTTTTTCGTGTTTCGTTAATAAATAGTTATGCAGAATACTTATAGTAGTCCTTTTTAATGTTTTTTCATCTTAATTTATGTTTTGTTTTTCATTTTTTTGGACTTTTCATGCCTGCGGACTAGTTTTCGCCGGTGGCCCTTTTTTCTAGGCCATTATTTTGAGGCGTGTTTTTTCGGCTTCTAGGTGGTTTTAGAAAATTTTAAATACAGATTTGGAATGAGTCTGAAGCCTATTTTCACCCCAGGCGCATTCATAATCTCCGTAAAACCCTCCTTTAAGCTTAAATTAAGCGGGAATTAAGCGGGAATTAGGCGTGAATTACGCGGGAATTAAGTTTGCATGAAGTGTGAATTACGCGCAAGTTAGGCGTAAATGAAGCGAGGATTACGTGTAGATTTAGCGTAAATTACGCGTAAGTTAGACGTAAATTTAGCGGGAATGACGCGTAAATTAGGCGTAAATTAAGCGTCAGTTAAGCGCGGATTAAGCGTAAATTTAGCGGAAATGAAGCGGGAATTACGCGTTAATTAAGAGGGAATTGTGCGTAAATTAAGCGTGAATTGAGCGGGAACTTTATACACCATTTTTAAGAAACCAAGAGCGGTATATACACTACTAAAATAAGCATAGTTATTTCAAAGAAAAAATGTATAAACGTTCGCTAAATAGTAAAAGAAAATCACAATAAAACCAAATCTATTTATACTGCCCTTCTAAAATTGATGTTTGTTTGTGACCATCGACGCAGAATAGACCAGAAACGAGATATGTGTATACTCAATAGACTTTCTCTATCAGCTAGAGAAAATTTTGTGATAGGTTGCGAAATTTCGTGTTCAAATTATGCGTTAAACTTTTGGAATTGATGTTTTGAAAAAACACTGGAAATACAAATAAATAAACTCTTTATTAGGGGTTTTCAAGGAAAACAAATAAATTACTATTTGAATATACAACAATTAGTTCCAATGAACTGTTTGTGATGGGTTGAGCAATTATTGGCGTCGTGGGAAGCTGAAAATTGAAATTATAATTTTTTTAACGACCCATAAATACTGTGAACTATTAATGAAAACTTGAAGCTTGTAAGAAAGGTTTCAAAATGAGTCTTTTTAATAGCAATTAGTTTTGAAAGGATTCAGGATTCAGAACGTACAGTATCTGCAATTATGGAAAGTTGTGTTCATGAATGACCTTTTTTTCGTGAATTTTTGTACCAGGTATTTCTTAGTAGGGCTAATTTTTAAGATTTCAAACAAATTTGCTAACCCAACTCCTGCTCTAGAAAGATAAGTTGAAGTTATGTCCCCATGATCGGATTTCGGATCAAAACCGGAAAAAATGCCGAATTGATCAGATCCCGATCGAAACACTGGTACTCATCTTCATATTTCAGAAAGATCTTCCAGAAGCTAGGAGCCTTCGAATAATGTGGTTAACACTCTTATCCCAAGTATATTTTCAAAACTCACCCTGGTGGTGGTGGTGGAAGAAGTCTCTTATGTTCCGGTGAAAGTCCATCCAAAACCTTTTTGATTCCCTCTTGTCTCTGCGTAAAACTGATCGACTTATCACGATGCAATTGCTTCAACTGTTGTTGCACTTCTGCTGGAAGTTGTGAGAATCCAGGTGGTGGTGGAATTCTATCATGAACCTCTTCTGGCAAGTTCACCATAATCGAGTCGATCTTCTGATGTTTTTCCAATTCCGACAATGATGGATTTCGGTGAATAGCTTCGAGTTCAGCGAGTGTTGCTGGTGGAAGAACGGCAGCGATTGGTGGAGGTACTGGCTGAAAAACCGACGATGAGATCAATTAATATGAAGAAAAAAAACAACTCACCCCGAATCCTTGTGGTGGACCGCCTGGGAATTGTGGGCGAGCCATTACAACCGCAGCAACTAATGAAATACTAACAAGCTTCAACATTTTAGAACTTATTGTGAATTATTTTGATCGGATGGCTTCACAGCTTTATATCTACTTCGTTTTGTTTATTTATCCTCCCCTCACCTTTTTTTGACTCAATGATGGACACTTCACATATGGTCAAAAGCTCCGCCCCATTTCTTTAATCTCATCTCATCTCCGAAGTCCCGATCCGATTGTTCAATAGATCAATACACGTACTTCCGTCTGACGTCTGAGGACCGTATGGCGAGATCGACACACAAACACATTAAGAAACTTCTAAAGAACAACAACCATTTTTTTCCTGATGTTTTCCTTTCTTACTTTTTTGCAGCAGGTTAATATTTACTCAATTCGAAATGACCAACAGCCGGGCTCAATTGTCACATCGATTGTATTAATTGAAAAGAGCAAAGCGTTGTGAATCAAATACACAACACAAAAAAAGAAGTTTTGAAGAGCACGCACGACCACCATTTATGAACTCAATTGGTGCTTATTTGGAGGTTAATATTATTAAAAATAACCATCATGTTTTCAATTCGACTAGTCTAGACTCAACAAAAAAAATTAAAATGATTTATTTACCATAAATAAGTGAGATCATGTAAACAAATTTTTGAGAAGGGAAAAAAACCAAACCTCTGAAAAAAATCTAGAAATCGGATTTCATACTTAAATATTAGAATGAAATTCTGTGAGGAAAGACAAAATATCAAAAAAGAAAAGAATACGAGGAATACTGTTTAAAGTCACATTGAGCAAACAGGAAAAATGTGACGAATAAAAACATAGTAATTCATTCTGAAAACTGTACCCGAAATTCAGTGAGCATTATCACATAATGGGGGGTTGTTTGTTTTTGAATCCGAGAAGATACATATAAAACTAACAAAAAATGAGATATGACTAGGAAAAAAGATGGGGAGTGTTTTGTATAATAATAAATTTTTCAGATTCTTGTGCGGGTTGGCGGTCGCGATGAGTCGTCTTCATCGATCTGAATGGCTGGAAGATTTGGAGGTGAGACGCGTTGAGGAGGAGGTGGGGGTTGATTGGAAGGGGCGTCGACGTTTCCTTCCCAATCGCCGGATTCAAGTTCGCGGAGGGGTGGAATAGCTCTGGAATGAGAATGATTAAAGACGGTGTACTCTTTTATTTCAATCTATTCAATTAATTAAAAAAAACGAATAAAGGGTTTTCTTAACTATACCTGATTTCTTATCAAATTGATTCTTTTTTATCATACCAACCCACTATTATAACAAATAATTTTTAAAAAATTGAGCAAGTTACAAAAATGGTGCAAAAAAATGCAAGCAAAATGGACGGCAATTTTCGGGGTTACTAACTTTGGGAAGTTTTTGGGAAGTTAGTCCCTCAGAAATTGCTGTTCATTGTTTCTGAATTTTGTCTATCTTTTTGCACTTTTTTGAATTTTTTGTTTTCTTTGTTGGTATGCTAAAAATATGTTGATAGGAAATCAGGAGTTGTTAAGAAAACTTCTAAATATGACACATTTTTCCAGGAGCGGTTATATAATTTGAAGACAAAAACACATTTTTAAACCGTTTGGATTCAAAATCAATATCTGAACCCTTAAGAAACAGCTTTTTCGCGGGTAAACGGTTCAAATTACAAAGAAAAAGCTCTATCGCAAATAAATATTTTTTCGAAAAATGCAGTTTAATGAATTTTGTCTCCAAAAATTAGGTAAACATCAGCTTAGTTTTAAATAAATTAAAATTAAATAAAATTAATTAAAATTAAAATTAGTTTTATAATTTTTGTTTCTAAATTAGAATTTATTCATTTTTTTGTCAAGGCCATTTTTTCATGGAAGAAGCATGTTCCATAATTGACCATGTGCTATGGAATATGGTTTAAAAAATCAATTACATAAATTATGGAAAAATATTCACATTTCTTAAAATTTCCCGCCCTTTTTTTCGGGCCATGGATCGCCGTGGTCCAAAATTTGGACCATCGTGTTCCATGGTCGAATCTTAAATTTGGTCGAATCCTTATGTTCTCATAAGAAGCTATATATTTTTTAATATTTTCCGAATTCTAAATATTTTCGATATTCCATTTAGAATAAGGGTGGAAAACGACATTTAATGCTAAAATTACTGACAGTGTGTCTTTAAAATAAAATGTGAATACCAGTTCCACCTGTTTTGAGTAATTAAAATTAAAGAGTTTTAGAAATTTTAATCTCAACCATACTCAAAATTTTACCCGGCTCAAATTGCAATTCCTAAAAAACATTCAAAATCAAATCGTTAATATAGTTTGGATTTATAAACATTGAGCTTTTCAAACAATATCAAAAAATGTCAGCTGTGTTTTGCTCGAACTTTTCCAGAATTCAAAAAAAGCATCAAAGGCTGCCAATCAGGAAAAAAGTCACTTACCGCTGCCACTGTGGAGGATGCTGCTCGCTCCATGAAACACTTCTCGAAACCGCTGGCGCCTCAAGCGTCAATCGATTCTGTGAGTCATTCAACGCCGAAAACGATCCGACTGGAAATGTGGACGGCGTCGTCGCACCACCAGCTCCATTCATAAGAATTCTTTCCATATTAGAAAGCCGCTGATTGACTTCTTCTAACACCGTGAGACGCTCTTCAATCATTTCAAACTTCGTCTTCATTTCTGTTTTCACATTTGACAGTGAACTCCACTCCCGATCTTTTTTGTCCATCACCCAACTAGTTCTCGAGAACGAGTCTTCATCTACTGTCTGTCGTTTTAACAGTGGCGGTCGTTTCTGTTTTGTTCTAGGCGATCTGACAAATGAGCTTCCCGCCGTCTCATCAACCATTGAATGAAGAGATGAAATTCTGGAGATCTCCGACGTCTTCTTAAGTCCTTTCTCAATATCGGCAAACATCGGACTTGGGAATATACGAGGACCGTGTCTTTCTCTCATCCTGAACAGCAGTTTCCTGACCGGATGATCGGCAGGCAGTGTTAGTTTTTCATTTTTCCTCTTTGCATCCAGCTCTTTTTCCCGTTTCACATCAGCAACCTGAATAAAAGTCAAATGTTGAACAGCTTCACAAAATTATTAATTAATACCTTCCTAAACTTCATCCTATGTGTTAAATTGTATGTCAATGTCATATTCCTAGCAAATGAATTGGCGAATGCTTTGTAAAAATCTAAGACGTCCATCAATTTATCTTTCTTAATCATATGCAAATCAGAATATGTTAACGCTCGAACATTCGCCGCCGATTGGCCCGTAGAACCATTGATTTTCCAAAATTCGTCTCCAAATACATCACCTTTTCCTAGAATTTCAAGGATAAATCTTGTTTCGAAAAACGGTGAAATCAATAACTAACGAACCTAGAATTGCGACCACTTCTTCATCTTGTATCACTTCCAGAGAACCTGAAACAACAAACCAAAGAGCGTCGACCGATTCACCGGTATGGTAGAGTAGATCACCAGGAGCTGCATGGTTTAGCTGAAAGATTTGAAAGGTGTTCAAAGACAGTGTTTAACTTAAAGGAGGGCTTTAGGGATATAATAAGGGTACCTTAAATGAAAATAGACTTCATTCACATTCCAAATCTGTTTTTAAAATTTTATGAAACCGAGTAGAAGCCGAGAAAACAAGCCTCTAAACAATGGCCTAGAAAAAGTGTCCACCTGGCCTAACTTTTTCCTATGAGCTTTTTTCGTGTTTCGTTAATAAATCGTTATGAAGAATGTTTATATTAGTCCTTTTTTATGTTATTTTATGTTTTTAAAATTTTTTTTTGATTTTTCATGCTTGCGGACTCGTTTTCGCAGGACGACACTTTTTCTAGGCCATTGTTTTGAGGCGCGATTTCTCGACTTCCAGGTGGTTTTAGAACATTTCAAAAATATATTTGGAATGAGAATGAAGTCTATTTTCATCACAGAAGCATTCAATAGCTTCATAAAGCCCTCCTTTAATTATAAACCTCTAGAAACATTGCCAACGATCTTAAGCATCCATCAGAAGCCAGTCGAAAACAACTGTGTTCATTGAAAACTTTCCTATTCAAATGTACACAAATATCCGCCTTCATATCTTTCGGACAGTATCCCAGAACTTTTGTAGTGTCGATACCCTTTGTCATCGCCCACGTCGACACTACATAATCCATTACACGTTCCGCAAGTTCTTTCGGAATCTCTTGAAGTTTGATGAACTCTCGAACATTGCTGATCATTTCATGGTATCTTTAAATAGCACTTTTAAATATAACTTGGATTTTTTTGAAAATTACCTGACGGTACTTGATGTCATCTGTTGAATAATTGTAGTCATATGACCGAAAATTGCAGCATAGAGAAGTGCAGAAATAATCATCATACATACTCCAAAGATTTTTTCGTTATCTGTATTACTGGCGATGTTTCCAAACCCTACTGTTGACATACAACTCATTGTGAAATACAACGCTGAAAATTCGTGAATAAATTGTTTTCCAGACTTTTTAAAAAGGCCTTACATGAAATATAAGCAGACGTTCTCGAAGGCCCGCCCACTAATGACGTTTTATTCGACATTGTTAAGTTATAAGGCTGCCTCAGATCATTTGACAATTTCCACAGCCACCCATCGGGAAATGGAAATGTGACATTATCCAACTTCATCCGAACTTCTGAATCACCAATCCAAAACCAAACACACGCTAACCAGTGGGCAACAATCACATAGGCACATAATAATAATAAAAGTGTCGCCGCCCCGTATTCAAGATAATTGTCTAATTTTCGAGCGACTCTTCCCAGACGCAAGAGTCGCACGACTTTGAGCGCGGAGAATAGACTACCAATTCGCTGGAAAATGTGTTCAGATATTCAGATTAAAAAAAAAAAACTTTCAACATACCTCATCATCCCTTTTAAACATATAAAATATATCATAAGGTAGGCATGATAATAGGTCGATTAAAAACCATGATTTGAAATAATTTTGCCTAATAACTGATGGCTCTATCACGACCTGGAGATGCATAATTTAATGCTTGTGGAAAATTGGAGCAAAAAATTGTTACCTCGCCACCGGGACCGACAAAAGTTGTATGGAAATTTAGAAGAATATCGGCAAAAAATATCACGTCCACAATCGAGTCCATCAGGGCGACCGAATCGATACCACCACCCGCGGATTCCCGAGAGTATCGTATCAGGTAGAAAGGGCGAAGGCTGCAAGACAATTTTCGCAATTTTGATTTTATTGAAAAGTTTTCAATGTTTTAATTTTGGCAACCCAAAACTTGGATGTCAGGTTAGTGAAAACTAATAAACGATTTTTAAACTTAATCTCAGGTGAAATGGAAAATTGAGCCCTAAAACCTGGATCGGGATTTGCTCGGAACTTGCAGAATAGCTGATAACAAATCAGATAAAATATTACTGAAATTCATTCATTACTATTACGTTTGGTTCTTGATCTTAGGATTGTGTCTGATTATGAAGATGTTCAATTTTGGTTTCCATAATAGAGGAGATCGGTAAAACCTTTTTTTTGAAATCCAATAAAATTTAACGTACGTAAATTGTAAACGTTGTTCAATAAGTTCAAAATCTAATTTTATATGCCTAAATGAAAAAAAAATAGCAAGAAACTAGAAATTCAAAAAAAAACATCCCGAATCGAACTTTGGTCTCAAAAGCCACCAACTTGTACTCATTTCTCAGAAGTTCGATTCCGGATGCCCATTTTTTTGCATTTCTAGTATTACCAAGATGAAAATTCCTCGTTTTGCGTAGCATCGTAGGGAATTTCCTCGCAACCGCTACGCGTTGGAAGGGGCTGAGGATGTTGTACTTCTGTTGTACTAGCTCCAAAGCGTAGCGGTCGCGTTGCGAGGAAGTTACTACGAAAAACGAGCGGCCAGAAATTTTCATCTTGACAATATTTGCTATTTTTTCACTATTGCTTCGGTATTTATAATTGAATTTTAAATCGATTGAATAACATTTTCAAAATGAGTACAGTCCTCATTTAAAGCAACTTTCAAAAAAATGTGATTAAAGTGATAAAAACTGAAAAGAAATTATTAATCCACACTTTAAAACATAAAATGTATGTTTTATTAATTTCCTAGGACCTATAAATCTATGTAAAACGGACCGGACCATAGAGACTAAGAGTTTTCCACCGAGCAAGATTCTGGTGACATCATTAGGGATTTCTAAACTTCCGACCATCGTTCTCCATCCGAATCCGATCGGATTGGAATATCATGAAAATGTTTCGTATCCGCCAAACAACAAAAAAAGTCCGAGGAAAGAATTTTACACAAAATGTGTTGATATTCATTGACCCGATCAAATCCGACCCGGATAGGAATACTGCATCGCACACTGATGCGCCAAACTTTTGAAACATTTACAGTTTCAAAGTTCTAAAAAATTTGGACCTCCTAGACTCATAACTTGCTGAATTCATAATACCCTTTCTCCCCAAAACCCCGCACTCACCTATTCTTGAATGCGATATTAAACGGCACCATAAATGCCGTATAAAACGTCAGCGCCAAAATCGACCAATCCCAAATGGTTTTAAACGACGAGTAGTGTAAAATAATGTGCGGTGAGGTTTTCGGCGTCTCCTGTCGATATTGTGGCAACATGTCGCCGCCGAGATTCATCACCTGAAAAATTTTGGTGGTTTGAAAGAGGTCTTAAAAATTGATTCCAATCTATTTTTATCTAGTTCTGGCTACATAGTATAATAGGAATGAGAGCTATGAATATAATTCGGTATACTTTTTTTGCTATGCTATGCTAAGTACTAAGCTTGATTATATTCTTCTTCACTTTATTTTTTCTAAATTTTTAAAAAATTAATTGTGAAGCATTTTTAAAATGAATTACGTGCAATGTTAGTGCTCGGTGACTAGTGCTATAATCGACGTTTAGAAACTTATTCATGCTTTTAATTAAAATTTGCAGAAGCTTTTTTTCCAAATAATTAAAATCAGAACTACGCAGAAAACAGACTATGGAATCACATTTTTGACATCTAATAATCTACGAAAAATAGAATAAAAGAAACAACCAAAAAGAGATAGAAAGTTGTGAAAAGTTTTTGCGGGTGATATCCGAACGATCATGCAGTTTAGTAATGAAAATGAAATGGGGAAAAAAAGGAGGTGTTAGCAATAAGAATAATAAAAGAAATTGTTCTCAACTACATCAAAAATGCAACAACTCACAAAGCGATGCTCGTTCCAACTTCCATTGCACTAAAAATCAATAAATAAAAATTCGGCGAAATCAGCAATTTTTTGAAAGCATGGGGGGAAAACAAGGCAAGAAGAATATGGTTAGAACAAAACAGTGTTAGGGGGGAGAGGTAATGCTTTCTAAACGTCTGGTATTGTTGAGAATTTGGAAGGGATCTTTTTATCTCGGTTCAGATGAGTTCGAGATCATTAGAAAAAGCTCGGCCAGCAGGCTAAGTAACATTATCCCATTAATATTGATTTTTAACCAAGTTTATCGTGAAATTTCAAAATTTTAGACTTTCTGACGCAATATCCCATATACAAAACTAAAATTAAGAGTTTCTTAAGCTCCAGGTCGAGCTCATTCTCATCTTCTAGGTCTCAAAGAAAATGTTTTATCCGTTAGATGCTTTAAGAAATCTATTCGAAAACATACATTTTTGAATCCTGTTGAATGCTATATATACTAAAAAATGTTTTATCCATAAGGGAAAGCTTATTGAATGCAAATTTTGTATCATTTCTTTCTGAAAAATATTGCAAAGCGGACCGTTTTTCGGGTACAAAATATATGTATATCTGCTGTATGTTCAAAAAGATGAAAAATTAAAGAAGGGCTTTACGGAGATAATAAATATACCTTAAATGAAAATAGACTTCATTCTCATTCCAAATCTGTTTTTTAAATTTTCTAAAACCACCTAGAAGTCGAGAAAATGAGCTTCAAAGCAATGGCCTAGAAAAAGTTTCCACTTGGCCGAACTTTTTCCTATGAGCTTTTTTTGTGTTTCATTGGCAAATAGTTATGCAGAATGCTTATTTTAGTCCTTTTTTATGTTTTTTCAATTTTTTAAAATTTTCATGCATGCGGACTAGTTTTCGCCGGTGGAAACTTTTTCTAGGCCATTGTTTTGAAGCTCATTTTCTCGGCTTCTAGGCGGTTTTAGAACATTTTAAAAACAGATTTGGAATGAGAATGAAGTCTATTTTCATCCCAGATGCATTCATTATCTCTGTAAACACTTCCTTTAAGTTTTTAAATGTTGATAATATGCATACCTAGTTAAAGGTTTTTTAAAACTACTTGATAAATCATATTTTTGAACAATACTGACCCACTATTAAAGCAAAAAAAAATTGTGCAAGTTACAAAAAAATGCAAAAAATATAAGCAAAACGGATGGCAAGTTTCGGGGGGACTAACTGTTTTGGAAGTTAGTCCCTCGAACGTAAAAGCTTCCTTGATGATCCAAATTGTATTTTTTTGCCTAATTTTTGTTTCTGCTGCCTTTTGTCAGCCAGTGGTTCTCAGCGGAAAATGTAGAAAGCCGAGGAACTAATTTTTGGGAAGTTAGTTCCTCGGAAATCGTCAACCATTGTTTCTGAATTTTCTCGGTATGTTTTTGCACTTTTTTTGTAACTTAAGCGATTTTTAACAAAAATTTGTTGTGTTAGGGTTGGGTTCGTATGCTCAAAAAGTGTCGATTTGATAGGTAATCAGGAATAGTTAAGAAAACCTTTAACGTTGGAATTTTAACGTAGAAATGTCCACTAAGAGCAGATATTGTAAAAAAAATTCAAATTTCAGAATGACATGCGATTTGATACCAAAAAATCAAAGTTACAATTTTTAAAGAGAATATCTCACCTAATCTTAAAATCTCTGTTTTTAATCGCATCAATGCAAAAACCGTCATTGATAACTTTCCCAATAATTTTAATTCTAAAAATAAATTATTACCTCTACCAAACGATCGAGATGAACCTGTCGATACATTGTAAACAAAATTCAGTTATAAATGTATTTACATTGCAAATGAATAACTAGCGAAGAAAGAAGAGCTACATACTGAATATCTCTAAGATTTTTTAATATTTTTCTTCAAACAGATTTCGGGAAAGATGTGTTCCGGATGTTGTCTGCTTCTTTAACTTTTTAGCATGACGAAAGTACGAAAGGAAATATATTAGCAAAGTTTTAGTTTTTTTTTCTTCTTCATTTTTAAAATTGAGTGTGTTAGTAGTGATAAGTTTTTTTGTTATGCACCTTTGAACTCCCTATGCACTCTAATAATTCAATTAAAGGTGGATGCATCACAACATTTATAATAAGGGGGAACACATCAGGCCAACATTTTTTTGGTCCAACATATTTTGATTCTGATAACGTGGATGAAACATAATTTTCGATGAGGGGGTTTGATAAATAAAACTAAACTAAACTAGATGAGCAAATGAAAAATAGATGGGGTGTTTTGTGGTTGATTTTTCTCTTTTAGCTCTCATTACAATAAGATGCTTTTTTTCAAATTTTAATTGAGAATCAAAAGAGAAAAAAGTGGGCCACCTAAACAGAAAGAAGCATAAATATTCAACCTTGATAACCTGATTGAAGTTGCTTGAATTATTGGCGGCCGACTTGTGAAAATCTTTCGTCTCAATTTGATTGAATTGTTGTTTGGATTTTGCGATTCGAGCAATTTGGAGGATACGCGATAGACCTGGAAAACAAAGGAATAGTTAAATATTTTTTAGTTAAAGACAGTGTGTCACTGATCATACTGATCATAATTTGATAAATTCGCCTTACTTCGGTAATAATTCGCCTTACTTAGGAATCTTAAAATTTCAGATAAAATTAACTGACATGCTGCCTTTAAAGACAGAGTATTACTTAATTCCAACTTTAAAGTGTAAAATCAAAATTGGAATGGAAACCCAGAACTAGAAAAAACATTATCAATAATTAACCATTTTCAAATTATTCTGTTTCGGGCCAATTTCGACCACGACCGAGAAAAAGCTCAAATTTTTGAAATTGAAGTCAGGTAGGGTCACTGACACTCTGTCTTTAACGTGAAACCCAGCCAAATTAATTATACTTTTATTTACCTTTGTTATTTTCATCATCCAATGGTTGCTTTAATGGTGTGATATCTTTGAACTGACAAAGATACAAAACCACATTATCCTTGTCGTTTTTGATCGGTGCCAGATGAACAAGTAACCAAATTGGAGTTTCTGGAAACGATTTTTTTTAAACTCTTAAACTAGGTACATGAAATTAAACTAGGTACGTGAAATCTTAGGCTTCTGATGAAGAGATCAAAAAAATCTCTCAATGAATAATTCCATAAATTTTCAAGCAAGTTCCCTAGTTTTTTTTTTGCAATAAAAAAGCGGGTTTAATTGGCTCAAAAACGATTCGCATTAGCTCATTTAAAATTTAAAAAATATATTTAAATAATAATGTATATTCTGCATCTAGAAGTATATACACGGGGCAAAAAATATGAATTCAACATGGATTTTCCTTGGAAACCGAACTGGCCCGAAAATTTTGGATTTATGCATTTTGTCAAAAAAAGAAAGAAGCAGATTTGCATAAAAGTAAAACTGGTCCAAAGTTCAAGTCCAAAAAATCACAAAAATTTCAGAATAAAAGCTTACTATTCTTTTTGCAAAGTCCAATTTCGGCCTGTTCGGTTCTTGCATTATCCAGAGCTTCTTGCATTTTTTGAAGTGAGCCGAATTCGCCATGTTCACCGTGCATGAAGGCAAGACTGAAAATTGAAGATTTTTTTAGAAAATAATACAAGGAAGCTCACGAGCATGGTTTCTGCATGATTTCTGCTCGTGTATAGCCGACAAGTTTGGAGAATCCATCGTTACAGTAGACGATTGGGTAATCGACTACTTGTGCATTGGCGAGGATGAAGGAGGTGTCTGGAATGAATTTTAGATAAATGGAAAATATTATTGATTAGAACTTTTGTTCTGAAAACTGAAAAACGATTCTTGTAATCACACAATTTTTCCGCATATTATATTTGTATTTTGAATCGTCCAATTTACATCCATTTTCACAAGGAAACTCAAATTTGGATTTCGCTCAAGTTTTGCACACTAGTTCAAAATTGGATCATCGGATTTTTGTCCACCGAATAATGGCTCGTCAAAGTTGAGATTTTTCGTAAAAAACGGTACTAGCAAAAATTCCACGTTGAGCAATTCATTTATTAGGGTGGAAGCTTATTGCTTCCGATGTAAAGAGAGTTTGACCCACTCAAGGGCACAGTTCAAAATACAGAAATCCAACGAATTTCTTTATTAGTTCATGAGAAAAATTCAAATAAAATTATTGATTAGGTATGATTGAAGTTTTGTGATACTTTTGAAAATAAAGGTTATCAAATCTCGAAGCACCGGGTGCTTCCGAAAATAGAGTTTCTCAGAACACTGTTAGCTTGAAGTGTTTGTTTACTGATTTTCAATTTTTGTTTTAATCTATTCAGAAGCACCAATTATTAATGAATTTAACCAAAAAAACATTTTTCGGACGCCAGCTGGTCCAAAACAGCTCCCGAAAAAGTGCCGAAAACAGGCGGTGGCAGTGCAAAGCGGGTAGTGCCACCACCTGTTTTTTGGGGTTTTCGAAAACCGTTTTTGGTGAAATGAAGCATTTAAACTGATTTTTTTTGCTGATTCCGTTAATTATAGGTGATTCTGAGTCAATTAATACCAAAATTGAAAATGAGTAAATAGACACTTTAAATTGTGTTTCTTTCACTTCCAAACTTTTTTTTTGAACTTCACGCAAAGATTATTCTTAAACTCGGAATAAATTCGAGAAATGATACTAAAATTTTTGAGTAAAAAAGCAAATTTTTATTGTCTTCGAAAAGAAATGACTCAGACAAAGGGGGGTCCATTCGGAAGCAAATAAATGGTACATTCGGGGGGTGGATTCCGAATGGACTCTAGATTTTCAAAAGCCCCTCCTGAACGCCTGATTAAATTTCGTCAGCAATATTTTGAACCCGAGTCCCCCCTTATTATAAAAATATTGGTGATAATTTCGTGTGTCAAATCTCGAAGCACCGGGGATGCATTCCAGGGAGTGGATTCCGAATGGACTCGTGCTTTTTAAAAGCCCTGAACGCTTGATTAAATTTTGACAGCAATATTTTGAATCCATTCGGAATACATACCGACTTCCCCCCTCCCCTCTTATTCCTTCCAAATGGTTCACCCTTTTCCCTAGAACTTTTTAGAGACTTTTAGAACTCGAAAATTATAAAAATTTTCAGAAAGTCAATGGACAATATGTTTTTTTATTTAAATCTTCTTGTTTTTTTTTTTCAAAAACTTTCATAACTCACCAGCATTATTACACCTCCGAATCACATTCTCCAGAAACGTGTTCTGCGGTGCAACGAGCCCTCGCTTCCCAACCGGCATTCCTCTTCCTTATTGCGTGTCTTCTGAGAAATTTATCCTCGACGTTCGGGCTCTTCCTCGATGCCGATTCACCACACAGAAACAAAATAATAATAATAATAATAAAATAAAAGTTTCACTAATATTAGTTGCTGCTTCTTCGCCCTCCCCCACTCGAATCTATGGCATTTCTTCAGCGTGAGTGCGGGGGATTTTTCTGTAAGAAAACGGTTGTTCAAGGTGTCCTCTGATGCTTAGGTTTTTGAAAGGGGAAAGAAATAAGAAAAACGAATGCGGGACAAAGTTTCCATGTTGATGAGGGTGGATAGGAGGATCGCGTGATAGATACATGTGTGCTATCTTTTCTGACTTCTTCTTTTTTTTTTGAAATTTCAATGAATGATAGTATTTGCCTGAAATTTGGACCATTGCTATTGGCAACACACATATGTATATATACATATATATTTCTTTGAGGGTGAGAATGCTCAAATATTCAAAAGTGTTTCTAGATGACAGACGATGACCGATTGCCCCTAACAACCGGAAGAGTAGTCCAATTATTCTTTGTGCTTTTCGTTAGAGGGAATTATAAAAGGGGCTTCTTGGGGAGGGTTGTAATGCCTTAATGAGGTAAGACGAGATGATTCTTTAGTCTTTCGGAACTTCCAGATTCTCAAATATTCTTGATCATAGCGTTTTAAGGGCTGCTCAAAGTCACACGCGCTCCGCACGCACGCGACGCGGCGGCCGACACTCACCACATTGGAAAATTGGCGGAAAAATTAATTTTCAAATTTTCAAGTGTGTTTCGTGTCGGCCAACGCGTAGCGTGCGTGCGGAGCGTCTGCGATGTCAAGTAGCCATCAAGCCGCAATGATAGAGAATATTTGAGTTGACAATACGAACACGGGTTAAGCTCATTGCACATGACTCGGCCCGGAGGTTAAGAAACTGTAAATGTTTGCATAAAGTAATCAAAGCTCTATCAAAATTGAATTTTTTAAGCGATTTATCTTTCCTCAAACCCGAATAACAATCTAGGCTAAAATTAAGTGGTACACTACCTTTAAAGTTAGTTTTAAGCTTTTTTTCAAAACATCAAAAAAATAGTCATTTTTCTAGCAATATTTTTCTTACATTTTAAAGCAGCGTTTTTAAAATATTCTTTAGATAATTACTTCCTGAGCAGAATTTAAAATGATTCCTCAAAAATGAAACCAAACATGCATATGACAAAAAAAACATAGCAAGAAGATATTTTCCATTTTCAGACCCCCCTAAAAAAAAACTCTATGACCTTCTAAGTATTATGTTGTATTTCTCGTTGCGTTTTTTTAAAACGTTCCATTTCCATTTGGGTGGAAAAGTCTATGCCCATAAAACATGACGTACTTTCACACTAAAAACCTCACACATATATATATGGAAAAAGAAAACAATTCACTCTTTTTAAAAAAATGGGGACTGCAATATGGAAAAAAATCTATATATATATAATATAATGGTGAGGAAAATGGAGCCAACTTTTTTTTGGGCTCTTCTCTGTAAAAAGGGTTTACTCAAAAAAAAACACTAAATAATTCAGGTTCTCTGGAAAAAAATTTTTTTTAGTTGTTTTGAGGAGCAGAAAAATACATGTGAAAAATAAAAATGACAAACAAGTGAATGTGAATATTATGCGGGATCCTGTATTGTTGGATGGAAACTGGAAGAGATACGCGGTTTAAAAAGATGAATAGATTCTTAAAGACAAAGTGGCAGTTAATAACCCGATTTTAATTTCAAAAATTAGAGTTTTTTCGCTTGTATAATGAAAAGTTATGCGGAAGCAAATCGATAAATATACGTCTCATAGTATCTACAGTTTGAATTCGCGATGAAATTGGCCCGAAACACGATTATTTGAATATAGCTAAATATTGGTATTTTTTCCGGCCTTCTGCGCTTCCATTCGAATTTTGATTTTTCACTTTAAATTTGGAATTAAGTGACACGCTGCCTTTAAAGGCTGCATATCAGTTAATTTGATCTGAAATTCAGATTCCTACGGCGAATTTATCAAATTATTATCAGTAGCAAATAATCAAACCCCCTCTCCTTATAAATTCGCTTAACTTTGATATAGTAGATCAAAATAGGCTCAATTCAGAAAATTTTATTGAACATTGGGGGGGGGGGGGGGGTTGATCGGAGTTATGTGAGATTTGAATGGACACATCTAGGCGCTAACTTAACGGATCTTCCTCATTCAAAATTTTAACAATATCGATTTTGCAAATAAATACATTCTCACGAAGTTACTTTGCCGATTTATGAACCCCGAAACTTGCAATTTTTGAGAAGATCCCAACTTTGAGGGACCGTAACTCGGGACAACACCTCCTCCCTTCCACATCTTTTTCGAACTAGACTTTTCTTCGACCGGAGAGCTCATTATGAATATTTTGTAGCCTAGAACAAAATGGAATATCATCAAATTTTGCATAGTTCTATGCCTGATGGATCTCCAGTTTTAAAAAAGTGGCACACTGTCTTTAAAGGCAGCTTGTCAGTTAATACGATCCAAATCTAAGACGAAAAATAAAAATCAGAATGGGGTCCCAGGAAGTCGAGAAAACAATACGACTATGTAGCCATGTCCAAATAATTGTGTTTCGCGCCAATTCCGACAGCGTTGCACGATCCGGAGCGCTTTCAAATTTTGATTTTTGCAACTTTGGACCGCTCTTATGCGGTATTTATCGATATTTTTTCGTATAAGCTGAATTACACTAGTAGAGAAACCTCTAATTTTTGAAATTAAGATCAGGTAATGTAAAATTAACTTACACACTGTCTTTAAAGTGCAAGAGCGTTCCGATGATTAGATGAGATCTGTCCAAACCCGGCTCAAACAAGCCGCCATCTAATTTTTTGTTTTTTTTTTAATTCTTAATTTAATTACTCAAAAAAAAATCAAGAAAAAAACTAAACAAGGCAAAGCTTCGTTTTTTTTAAAGAAACTCGAAAAAGAGAACGAGAATTGTGTGGTTGGGGTGTAAAAGCGAAGAAGAACATCAAAAATTTATGACCCGAGTTTGGTGAGGGGATGAAATTCTGCTACTGCTGAAAACGACACGAGTAAGAAAAAAAAAGTTTTATGTATATATATATAAGTTTTATGCGCAGGAAAATGAATCCCAGAATACAATATGGGAATCTGCAAAATTTGCTCATTGATCATAGAAAGCCAATTTTTCGAACAAAAAATAAAGAAGCTTTTGATGACGAAAAGTGCGCGGTTTTTAAAGTATAAAACAACAAGTGAAAACTCTGAAAATTGCACTTTAGAAAGACAAAAAAAACGCTTACTTAAATCTATGAATAACTAAATTTCGAGAACTCGAATGAAATTTTCATTATGGGAAAAAAGGCGAAAAAGAAAAAGGCAACAACAACAGAGGACCATTAGCATAAAAGTTTGAAAAATAATCGGAAGGGCTGCGATTTGGTCGTTCGTTTATTATTTATTTTCTCTCTCTCTGTTCTGAACAAAATTTAATGGCGGAGACAAATAAATAAATAGGCTGACGACGAAGAAAATGAGTGGATAAAGATGGATTTGTGTCGGGAGGGGAAACAACAACGACGACTACAAATGAAAAGAAGTGGGGGCAAGACAAAAAAAAAACACACATTGCTGGGAAGTGGACAAAAAAAGGAACAGAAACAGGCGGTTTATTCAGGAGGAGCAGTGGAACAGAAACGAGAAAATGACAAAAAAAATTAACTATGGGGGGAATATGATAACAAAGCGATATTGGTTTCTGATGGTTGGAAACACTTTGAAACAGTCATAACAAAAGGTACTGTATTCTGATGTTAATTCGAATACGATCGATGACTTATAACAGTGATCGAGTTCTAGGGGGAGCTCCCGAAAATGTTTAATTTAATTTATCGTTATTAGTCAGAGTCACAAAAAATTTATACTATTTATAGGCATTGTTAACATCAGAAAAACACAAAATTGCAAGCGCGCTCTGTTGAACAGATCTTTGGACGTTTGCCAACAGCTCATGTTTAAAGACACTGTAACACTTATTTTCACACTTAACTGATCTACCTTATTTTGTTAACTGATCAAAATCAATTGATATTTTTTAAACGTTTGGGCGCGAAATGCAGTTTTTGAATTTTTTTTCTCAAATTCGGGCCATTAACTCGATTTTTAGATTCAAAATACGAATCCGATTTTGTGTCCAACGTTCCGTACTTTCGATTTTTTGAAAGAGTATTCCCGAATAGGGAATTATCAAAGGGAGTAAACAAAGAATGATATTGTGATTATTTTCTAAAAAACATCGTAATAAATTAAAAGTACGAGTTAATGGCCCGAATTTAAAGGCAGCTGGTCAGTTAAGACGATCCAAATACAAAGTAAAAAATCAAAATTCCAATAGGAGCCCAGGTGGTCGAAAGAATAATACCAATATGTTACCACATTCAAATAATTTTGTTTCGCGCCAAATCTGACCGCGTTGCACGATCCACGACCGCGTCGCACGATCCGACGCACAGTCAAATTTTGATTTTTTCAACTTTGGACGGATGCTATGACGCGTGTATTTATTGGTGTAATTTCGCATAAATTGAATTCTACTAATTAGCGAAAGCTCTATTTTTTGAAATTGAAACCTGACACGGTCAAATTAACTGATACACTGGCTTTAAGACAAAAATTATAAAGTCCAAAAATTCAAATAACTGTATTTCGTGCCAAATCCTAAAATACATCAACAGATCCCAAAAAGTGTGAAAATAAGCGTTACAGTGTCTTTAAACGTGGCATGCTGGCAAGCGTCCAAGGAGTCGTTAAACATAGCATGCTTGCGATTTTCTGATATTTGCAATACTTAGAAAACAAGTTATGTTTTCATAAATGGTAGATTAACAGGAAAAAAATACGAATATAAAGGATATTTTGGCAAAAAAGTCAACGAACATGTTGTTCTGAAGTTCGTGAATTAGTCAAATCGATGATTTCTAAGTTCTGAAGTAAATTTATTTTATGTTCACCTTCAAATTATAATTTTGAAACTAAAAAAATTTTGAAACGAATCAAATATTGACCTGCTCATGAAAATATATGTATATGCATTGGATTAATGAGAGCTGGCGATTATCTGATTCTTTTGCTTTCAATTCACGAGTTTATGACTTTTTTTTTAAATATCAGCAAATAAGATTGTCTTCTTTAAAACATAATAAAACAGTATTCTTTAGAAAACATTTATGAAATTTGGATTATTAGTTGGAAAAAATATCCTTAAAAAATCGATCAAAAGAATAGATCCACAGTTTGTCATGACGTTGGTTCGAACAATGGTGTAACTAGATTACAAATCGTCGCCACTTCTGCCCCAAACATAAAACATCTGGTGTTGATGAAAATATAAAATCTCAAAAGACAGTGAACGAAGGCAAAAAGAAGGAGAAGATGAAAAAAAATGTGAAAAGCTTTTTCGATCTAGACGATGCAAAATATGTGTGTGTGTGCCTGTGTGTATCTACGGCTCACACACACAACTCTCTTCTCTTTTTTATGACTTTTTGATGATTTTGAGCAAAAAATAAAATAAGAAATTGAAATGAGTTGAAAAAATCTACCCTATATTGTACTTGAACACTCGAGACTGCTTCCCTTTTCTCTCCAAATTGTTTTCACTCTCTCTCTCTCTCCCTCCGAAGAAGACAAAACAAGGATTTCAAAGAGAGTTCAAAAACAAGTTGCTCACTGAGCCACAAACTGCAGCTGGTGTGGTGTAGGTATCTCAATCAAATACGCACCTGGTTCCAATTTAAAGAAAGTGGTGTTGGCGCTGGAGAATGGGAATAGAGTTTCGTGTCCTTTTTCGGTTCGGTCATAAGGCAAATTACATTCGAGAAATATATTTCTAATTTTTCCCATTCTAGAATAGGAATGTTTGTCAGCGAAAACAATTGGAACATATTTCCAATTCGAAATATTCGATAGAGCTAAGATTTGAGGGGGGAAAAGCATTAGGGGGCCTTACGTCACAGGAAGGTTTTATGGCTAGACTCATAAAATTTTTGAGATGGTCAATCAAGAGTTTGATCTCTCAGGAATATTATTTCTAGAAAATTCGAGAAGAAACTAAATTGACAAATTGCTTTAGATTGTCTTATTCTTAGATTTGGAAGTATGCGGGGAGATAATAAAGAGAGGAGGTCACCCCCAAAAATTGAGTACATAAAAATAGAATGCACAAAAAAATTAGAAAAGGTTCCCGAAATGAGCATTTTCAAAGAAGCTAATAACACATCTCTAGATTGAACTTCTAGCGATATATTCATTTTTTATGTATTTATTACTACTATTATTTTAATGTTCTTGTTGTTTTGTATTACTCACAATTCTGATCACTTCAAGTACAACAATCAGCAAACAAAAATTTGATGAAAAATGGATTTGGGGGCGTTACGAATTCGAAAAAGTTTTTGGAGTTTAGTCATGAAATTATACTCCAGAACAATTATTTGATTTTAAAGACAGCTGTTCATTTAATTTTACCCTACCTGGTCTTAGTTTCAAAAATTAGAGCTTTCGCTAATTAGTACAATGCAATTTATGCGAAATCACACCGATAAATACACGCTTCATAGTAGCGATCCAAAGTTGCAAAAAACGAAATTTGAATGCGCGCGTGTCCGTGCGACGCGGTCGGTGTCCATGCAACGCGGTCGGAATTGGCGCGAAACACAATTATTTGAATGTGGCTACATATTGGTGTTGTTCTTTGGACCACCTGGGCTTCCATTCGAATTTTCGAATTTTTATTTTTTGGCTCGAATTTGGATCGTGTTAACTGACAAACTGCCTTTAAGTATGTAATTATTATGGAAGAGATCTTGTGATGATACCGTCCCGAACAAAGCTCAAATTTTGCATATACTTTTGGTCCCAACATGAAATCCTTATATTTTTTATCCATCATTAAAAGAGGACTGTACGCAGGTTATAAATGTTGCGAAAACGATCGGAAATTCAATTTTATCTATTGTCAACTCAAATATTCTTGATCATGCAAATTGGTTTTGACCTACCCAGAAAATCTAAGTCTCTCACACAGTTGTGCTATTTTTAAATGTGAGAGGTTGCGCTGCGGTCTGTTAGTAGAAAATGGATGATCCTTTTAATTTTTAAGTTGACAATACCTAAACGATAATGAAAAAATTGCAAAAAAGAAGAAAAGTTCACCCGGAATCGAACTTTGATCCCAAAAACTTAAAAATGTCCACCAAAATGGCATATAAAATTGAATTTCGGTCCGATATTGATTTTTTCGATGTTGGCGAGCTATTATGCTCCAACGTTCGGTATTTTCTTTTTTAGAAGGGGCATAATTTGGACGTTAGTAAATTGGACAAAATTATTTAAAAATCATTTGAAATGTGAGTTCCTGAAATTCCGAGTCAAAGTTCATAACTTTACTAAAACTGATCAGAAAATGAGGTACTTTAAAGACCATTGGAAACTTCCATACATTTTTTTAATTACTGGAAAGTACTCATATCTCTAACTTTAAAGGGTCATCTGAAACCCTCCAATGATGGTTAAAAGTTTGAGGATTTCGTATTTTTTGAAGATTTCAAGAAGGAAACATATTTCACATTGGATCCAATAACTTATTATTCACAAAATTTGAATTTTGTGCTAACAACAACAGTTGAAGTGAGTTCTAGAAAATTTCAAAACTGTTTTATTACGGACAAAATTGATCAATACACAACTCATAGCAGCGGTCCAAAGTATCAAAAATCGAAATTTGAATGCGCGCCGGATCGTGCAACGCGGCCATGGATCGTGCAACGCGGTCGGAATTGGCGCGAAACACAATTGTTTGAATGTGCTAACATATTGGTATTGTTCTTTAGACCACCTGGGCTCCCATTCGAATTTTGATCTTTTGCCTTGAATTTGTATTGTGTTAACTGACAAGCTGCCTTTAAAGACAGCGTGCACTTTTTTAAACTTTTGATCAATCTGATACAGAACTAGATAAAATTTGATGATATTCCATTTTGTTCTAGGCTACAAAATATTCATAATGAGCTCTCCGGTCGAAGACAAGTCTAGTTCAAAAAATCCGTGGAAGGGAGGGGGGTGTCGTCCCGAGTTACGGTGCCTCAAAGTTGGGATCTTCTCAAAAATTGCAAGTTTGGAGGTTTATAAATTGGTCAAAGCATTTTGTTGTGGTCATTCTAATCTCGGAATCTCAGTGGTATTGTTTAAATCTCAGTGATATTGTTTACCATCTGGTTCCTATCCGAATTTTTATTTTTCGCCTTGAATTTGGATCGTCTTAACTGACAAGCTGCTTTTAAAAATATAAAGCACATTAACTTTAAATCCTGAGTTATATCCTACGTTTTTTCCACGAATTCGATTCGCATTATGTCAACTGGAACGCTGTCTTTAAGCTGTTATTTAGCGAGCAAAGGCTACAAACATTGTAGTCGCACCTTGAAATAAAAAATACTTTTTGCTCCCAACGAATGAAATTAATGTGAATTATAGAGTTTTTCAAACCACCTGTTTGCTCATTATTAATTCATTAGTTCATTAAAAAATCAAAAAAGTTCAAAAACCAATGAGATTCTCTTTGAGACGCTTCAAAATTTATGTATGAGTTTAAAAAACGAGAAAAAACGCGGAAACTAAAATGTTGAAAAAGAAAAAAAACGAAACAAAAGAAAAAAAGAGGGAAAATGAGTTAGAAAATTACTCAAAAGCAAAATACCCCCCTCCCTTCCACGAAACTAATTAGTTCGATCCTGGAAGACGACTAGCAGGAAACCCCCCTTTTCAATTTTTTTCCACTAAAAATTAGTGCAATTTTCCCCACCGAAGAAACAAAAAACAACAACCAAAAATAAAAATTCGAAATTCCTGTGGTGTTGTTCACTGCAAAGAGAGAGAAAAAAACAAAACAAAAAATCTGGAGAAGTCAACTAATTCCTAGTTTCGTTGGGAAGGGGTGGAATTTTCGTTTTTTCTTTGTCTTTCTTTAATTCTCCATTCACTTTGGTTCTCTTTCTCTAGATCTCTACTTCTATTTTGTTATTTTTTTTAACGGAACACGAAACGAAAAGACACCAAAAAAGCGAAAAATTAGTTTCAGATTGGGGGGGGGGGGGGGTGATACTAGTTAGTCGACGTCGTGTTTCTCGGAACATCATCATCATCTGTGCATCATCATCATCATCTCCGTGTTTTGTTCTAGCGGGAGGGAGGGGGGTTTAACAACGTATAAAACGTGATTCTTTCAAGGAAAAATGTTTGAAATTGAGAAACAAGGAAGTTTTACGACTTTGAAATATTTAATTTTGTACAGGAACATTTTAGGTACGATGTGCATATTTGAATTTTTCGTTAAAGACTCGGGGTCACTTGTTTTACTGACATATTTTTTAAATTAGCTAGAATTCCATAATCTGAAATTTCTAAAATTTTTCATAGAAATAGTAGATGTACAGCAAACTTTAAAAATTAAATTACAATGAATTAGTTGCGTTGAAAAAACCCTCCGAACTGAAAAAGTGTTAGAAAAATATTTTTAAAAACATGGAAATTGAAAAAATTAATTTTTGGAAGTAAGAGGATGTTGTTAATATTATGTAAGTATAATAAATCGATCGGAGCCAATCAATTATCATTTTCAAGCGTTAAAGGCAGCTGGTCAGTTAACACCAACCAAGCATTGTACTAATGAGATAAAGCTCTAATTTTTGAAACTAAGATCAGGTGGGGTCAAATCCCTGACTCACTGTCTTTAAATGGACTTGATCTTTAAATTGCAACACTTTTAAAGGATACCAAATCTGCACGCTTGAGTGCTTATATTGCACAGCGTGGGAGGCTCAAATTTACTTGTTCCGGTGGTAGAAAATGGGATACCTAAATGCACAATGGGTGCTCGCCGTAGCTAGACAATCGAGTGTTTTTGGCTGTCTCAAATGCACAATTAGGTTTTTTTAATCGCACTATTAGGTATCTGCATCGGTTGGAACAAACAACTATTTTAAAAATTAAAAATCTGCAAAATTTCTAATAAAACTGATATCTTCGAAATACATTTCGGTAACCAAAAGCATGTAATATTCACATGAATACATATTGTCCGTTTAAATCTACATTAAGAAGCTGATCCTAAGATTATATAAGGATGGATAACACATGAATAGGGGGAATAGAATTAACTAAACGTGTCTGGAAACGTCTGGAATTTTGCAAATATCTTTAAAGACAGCGTCCCACTAGTTTCAGACACCCTATCTTTAATGAAGTACGACTGCAATTTGTTAAAAATGTTATCACTATGATAGTAAGCTAGGGAAAAGTAAGGGAAGTAGAAGAAGACGTCAAAAATAAATAATATAAGATGAAAATTTGGTGAACATACGCCAAGGATTAGGTGTATAAACATGTGGCAACGAGAAACGAGGGGACAGAGTTAGTGAATTCCTATTTTCTCCATCTACATATTTTTTTCACTCTTTTATGATTTAGTATGTGAGCACACACACACACAAAATTGGTTGGTTGTTTGATGAGAGGGTAGAAAAAAATAAGAAGCAGCAGTAGTAGTTGCAGAAGCACAACAATTTTGTGTGTCTGCCATGGACAGTGCGACGAAACGAAGAAAACGAGAAGAAATTATGGTGTAAAATCTGGAGGTGAACGAAAAATGAACAAAGTTGCTCTCTCTCTCTCTCTCCCTTTGGTAGTGGTCACCTGGCAACGATGCATTTGTAAGATGGTTGGAGACTAGAGAGAGGGGGGAGCGAGTTCGATGAGATGAAATATAGCTTAGATAGTAGTACACATTTTCAAGAAGGAAGAATATTTTGGAAAGTGAAGCTTTCAAAACCCCCGTAGAGTGTAGATTTAAAAAAATACAAAAAAAATCAGATTTTTCAAAATTATAGTAGTCTTGTGCTCATTTATCTGAAAATCACTAAAAAAAATTAAATTATCAAATAAAAACATAAAAATGGCAATGATTAGTGTCGTTAGAATCGCCGTAGCGTGTAGATTCTATTAGCGCCAAAAAATTTCAGATTTTCCAGAATTAAAGTATTTTTGTGCTCATTTGTCTGAAAATCACTAAAAAAAAATTAATTTCAGAGTAAAAACAGAAACAGAGGGAATGATTAGTGTCGTTAGAATCCCCGTAACGTGTAGATTTCAGATTTCTCAAAATGATAGTCTTGTGCTCATTTGTTGAACAATTTTATTGAATCTTTTGGGTCTATCTTTGTGGAATCCTATCAGGAATCAGCCCAAGTGAACCCAGGGAGGGCCCAAGTGAACCCGAAAAGTCCGAGATATCCCAAAAAAGCCGATTTAAACCCAAAAAATGAAAATATTAAAAAAATGTTCGGCCCAGTCTATCTTTACGGGTCTAAATCGGAATTTATGGACCTCAACGGGTCATTTGGACTGATTTTTAGGGAAAATTTCCAAAAAGACAGAAACACATACAATTTTTTCCATAAAAAGGGAACACAATTTGGATCTTGAATGTGAAAAATTCAGAAAATTCCAATTTTTCGGAATTTCTCTACCGTTTCTGCATTTTGGAATTTTTTGAATTTTTTTTTTCAAAATGAATAGATATATATTGACAAAAGATGAGGAACGTATATCTTTTGTCATAAGTTCTAGACAGTAGCACGGTGTGACAAAGTAAACCGATAATATAATAAAATCAGTCCAAGTTGTTATTAAGATTATTTTAGTTTAAAAAAATCCAAATTTACGATAAAATAATGATTTTAAAAAATAAATGCGCATTTCCTAGCTTATCGTCAGCACGAACAACGCTTTGTGTGCGGTTCACCGTTACGACAAACTGCACACACGCGAAAATTCAATTTTTTTTCGATTGACGCATACAACGCATGAAAAAATGAAGTATTGCCGTTAAATACATTAAGTATAGCCTAATCTAATTTTTTTTATTCCGAAGTACAAAATTACGTCGCTGAACACCTAAAAATAACGCGTTTTGTGAAACTGTGCCGCACAATTGCAAAAATGCCCAGCCCCAAAAACGCCCACTTTTCTGCGTTTCAATTGTCGTACTGAATTTTCTTAGTTATAATCGGTTAACTTTAGAACACTGTGAGTAGAGGTTTATTGAAAACATCGTTAAAAAATGGCTACCGATATACTCTAAAAAAGATGACAATTCGATTTTCTGAAAATAAGTTCTGAAGAGCTTAAATTGTGTGACATTAAAAAAGTACAAGTTAGAAAGGATTATAACTTCGTTAATATATATTTTGAGGATTTAGAGAGAGAGTATTCAAAATAATTAGCTATTGAAATATTTTGCTTGCAAAATAGTATTCAGAAATATTGTGTTGACAATACATATTCAATTTTTTGCACAACATGTGATATTGGAGTATAAATGGGCATTCATGAAGTGTCAGTTTAAAAAATATTGACAATTCACAGAAAATAAGTAGCACACTGTCTTTAAATTGGTTTTTTTTCGAACTACAATCTTGATTTTAATAACAACTGTTTATTGTTTTATCAATGGATCGAAAAAAGAGCTCTTGAATATTTTAAATTAGTTTTTACTTCAAAAAAAATCAAAAAATCATGGAAATAAAGCTCAAATGTGTCTCGAAATTTGAAAAACAATAGTGAAGTCCCTGGATTTACCAAGGATTCCCTTTTTTATGTTGAAAGTTTTGAAACCGATATGAAATGAGTCACTATAATATTACTTACACGTGCCTCAATCCATTAAAAACAAATCTGGATTATGTTACAGAGTTATGTTTTCAGCTTCTTCATGTCTGGGGAAAATATTCAAAACAACAATTGTGAAAAAAAATTTTTTTCTCGAGTGAAATTGAACAGAACTTGGAAGAATCCTACCATTAAGAGCCCTACAATAATAATCTTTAAAAAAAGAACTCATGATGGTACTCTAAAACTTTTTTCTAAAAATATGTACAAATTAGCCAAAGGCATAAAAGAAGCTGTGAGAACCTCATTAAGCTTCGATGCTATTTGTTATGAACTTCCATCGAACAAATGGGCTTTTGATGAGGTTACTAATGAACGGAACTTCTTTTTTTTTTGAGTAGTATGCACATATGATCTTTGGCACTTTATTTGAAATTTTTTTGGTAAATTTAAATCCAAAAAACCTAGGTTACGTCATGAAAAAAATCCCTTTGAATTGCAAGGGATTTGTATAGAAAGATGCAGCACACCTGAAAGTGCCCCCGGTAAATAGCACAATGGATAAATGAGAGAAGGTAGTACTAATAGCCGTGTTGAAAATCGTCGTCAGGTAAACAAATATGCTTACATATTTTTATTATTATTATTATTACTCCAGAACGAATCCCGGAATTCTTTTTTCGATTTTTTGGAGAGAGGAGGAGACATTATTTATAGCGTATTTTTTGAAGAGAACATGGGGGGAAATATTCGACTGGAATGTTATCGGATTTCAGTAAATTTGCATAGAAATTTTGAGATTTTTATGATCAAGGTCTTTTTTTTAATCGTGTTCAGAAAAGCTCATCAAAATGAGTATGTAAAATTACAATTTTGGGAAAAAAATTGAAATAGTAAAACTTGATTGTCATAGAGTTTTCAGGTTTCTGGATTATGGTTTCAAGTATTTTTAGATCGTTTTTTTAAATCGAAAAAAAAGAAAAATGTGAACAATTATCGAGAAAATGAGGAAAAAGCTGAAAAATATTTTTTTCGAAAAAATCAAAATCAGACGGCCTAGAAAACCAATTTTTCTTCGGGCATTTACGGTGAGGCCAATGTTTTCGCTTTTTGGAATTTCAATAGTTTTTCTTTTTTTTCTTCGCATATTTATAAAGTTCCTCATATTATTATCGTTTTAAGACCATTTATTTCATCACCTCGGCCACTCGTTAAGTCGAAAAAATAAGGAAAACCCGGAAAAAAATTGAAAATTTGAAAAAATCGAATATTGGCCGAAGAAATGCAATCTGGGTTTCTAGGTCATTTAAGGAAAAATACCGAAAGATGTCTAAGAAACAAAATGTTTCTTTTTTTCGATATGTCCACATTCGACTTTTCAACAAAGAAATTTTTGTCAAAAAAAATAGTTAGTAAGAAAAACGCAAATATGACCTAGAACCACAAATTGGCATTTTTTCAGCTAATGCCTATTTTAAAAAAAATGTATGTTTATTTTCATAGGTTTTTCTTATTTTTTCCGACCTAAAACATTATTTTTGCTATCAATTGGTAGATCAGCACATTCTTATTCATCTGAAAACCCTTTTCTGAGCTCTCCGGAGACCCCTCCCCTTTAAAGTGAAGAGTTAATTTGGTAAATTTCATGTCAGTTAAAATTATCAAAATTTAAACTGTATGTGTATTTATTTTAAAGGGAGGTTTTATGGAGATAATGAATGTTTCTGGGATGAAAATAGACTTCATTCTCATTCCAAATCTGTTTTTGAAATTTTCTAAAACCACCTAGAAGCCGAGAAAATGAGCTTCAAAACAATGGCCTAGAAAAAGTGGCCACCGGCGAAAACTAGTCCGCAGACGCGAAAAATCCAACAAAACAAGAAGACACATAAATTAAGATGAAAACACATTAAAAAGGACTAATATAAGCATTCTGCATAACTATTTATTAACAAAATACGAAAAAAAGCTCATAGGAAAAAGTTCGGCCATGTGGACACTTTTTCTAGGCCATTGTTTTGAAGCTCGTTTTCTCGGCTTCTAGGTGGATTTAGAAAATTTAAAAAACAGATTTAGAATGAGAATGAAGTCTATTTTCATTTAAGGTACATTTATTATCTCCGTAAAGCCATCGTTTAATTTTTTAAATCCATTAAAAATCACCAGTAATTTCTAGATTAACCAAAATAAAATAGAGTTTTCTGCATCATTTCAAAATGAACATTTTTTTCATTAATTAATGCTTATTTTCACACAATCCAGCTCACAAGATTACAATTCGAGAAAAAGAAAACTTAAAATTGTTGTTGCCCTTTTTCATGTCACATGTTCCAATTCCCTTAACTTACTAATCAACGATTTCCGAAAAGAAAACTCCATTCTAGAAACACATGTTAACTTTTTCGAAACACAAAAAAAAACACGACAGAAAACAAGTTGAGAAAAAGGGCTTAAAATGAAGATGAAACGCGATGGGAAAAGAAGGTAGTTGAAATGAAATTAGGAGCAGAAAAATGCGCCAAACAAAAGCGGCTAGGGGGACAAAAAGGCAGTGAAACAAAATGAAAGTGCGGGGCGCGATGATGGAAAGTTATGCTTTTTTTTTCAAGAAGTCCCTGTTTTCGGTTTTAAAGGAACACATTTTAATGATTTTTATTTAAATTAAATTAAAATGTAAATATTTTAAAAATTACGAATGTTGTTATCAGTGGCAGTATGGAGGTGAAAATTGAAGAACCTGTAGAAAAATGGTACGAATTTTGATGATTTCATTCGACGTTCTTACCCGTATTTCTATTTCTCCATTGATTTTGCGAATAAGAGGAATATTGTAATCGCTTTGCAATATATGATGAAGCATACTCTCTTGATCCAAACGGTGATGTGAAACAATCCTCACTGTTACATTTATTCGTCGCACAAAAACACCAATGCTCACTTATATCATATTGATCGAAATCATGTGGTAAATAGTCGCCAACATGTGAAGGTCGGGAATGTGCTCCAAGGCCGAGATGAAGATGTTGATCGTCGGTTAGAAAACTGGCGGAGCAACCTCTTCCGACACCTGAAAAACAAGAAAATTTTAATTTTTGGCTGACAATTTTCTAGATACCTAAAACTTTTGTGTAGCCGGTTTGTTTGTTAGTGCCATTCAAGTAGAAAACAAAGCATGTCGAGTGACAATTTTGATAGAGATCTGAAGTATAATCTCGAGTTGTGCAATCAGCATCACTCGTTGAGAGGTCATAGTTTCGCTTGAGGAAGAAATGTCGCCATTGCTGAAAATTTTTTTTCTTATTTTTAGTTATTTAATTAAACGTTTTTTTGAACATTTCTAATTAGAATTTTCTATATCTATTGTAAAATTAAAATTTTAACCCCGCTGCAAACCGGTTTTTTTCTCGCCTATTGTAAAAACCTTCAATTTTATTGGAGTACCACCAAAAATAGCAATATATTATCCCAGTAAAAAAAATTTCAATGAGCACTGGTGTAAAACAAATTTGGGAACTGATCCCGCGTTTCGACAGTTAAAATCCTTTACTTTCTATGAAATATGGATGAGGACATTTCAGTAAAATGGTTGTGACCTAGTATTCACTGATTTGGATTCTTAGGACATTGCTCTTTGGAGCAAAAATTTTGAGTAAAGGTTAAAAGATTTTAAAGCCATAAGATTTTTGAAAAAAATATTTGAGAAAAATATATTTTACAAAAAAAATTGAAAAAATTTTCAGAAAATTTAGCTTACAAATGTAATTGGGATGAAAATAGACTTCAGACTAATTCCAAATCAGTTTTTAAAATTTTCTAAAACCACCTAGAAGCCGAGAAAACGAGCTTCAAAACAATGGCCTAGTTTCCACCTGACCGAACTTTTTCATCTGAGCTTTTTGCGTGTTATATTGGTAAATAATTATGTAAAATGTTTGAATTAGTTCATTTTAACAGTTTTTTTTGCATTTCTGATGGATTCTTCATGTAATAATACCCGCGGACTAGCTTTCACCTGTGGACACCTTTTCTAGGCCATTGTTTTGAGGCCCGTTTTCTCGGCTTCTAGACGGTTTTAGAAAAATTTAAAAACAGATTTAGAATGAGAATGAAGTCTATTTTCATTTAAGATACATTTATTCGTTACGTTTAATAATATTTTTTTTTCACTAAATTTTTGTTTGCTATTTTTTCAGAAAATCGTTGTTTGCAAAAATTTAGTGCTTTTAAAATTAACCTATACTCGGAATTTTAGATTTTAGATTTTTTAAAAACTCGATACACTTAGAAATGAACTTCAAACAACAGGCCTTGATTACAAAACCAAAATTTTCTAAAAATTCAAAATTAAAACCCACCCAAACTATAAAATCATTCGCACATGAATAACATTTGATTGCTTCAATTTGCGGCAAGAAAACCACCAAAATCAACGAAATCAAGATGGTCACCAAAAATACATTGCCTCTCAATATCGGCGCAAACCGCATTGGGACATATTCAATCAGAAATTGAAGTATCTGTAAAATGAAAAGGTAAGCGATAAGAGAATCGAATTTATTTAAAAAAAGTAAAAAAGAATTGAGCACAGGTGACTTTTCGGCGCCGATTAATAGGATAAATCTGTTGGTTTTTTGGTGTAGTGTTAGTTTCAAGCCGATTGGTTTGAGTCAGCAACTTATAAATTGTATTATAAGATTATTCAATTTTTTTGTAAGGAGATCCAAAAATAAATCTATGTATGTACTACTGAAAAAATGGCGCGAATAGGGGGCTCAAGGGGATACTTAAAGGTACTTGAAAACATCCATCATTCAAATGGACTTAAAATGTAAATGGATGGGAGGTCAGAGTTTGAATTATACTTGCTACCAGGATGATGGTAAGTATATTTTTAGACATTTGGAGGTTGGAGGTTTTTTTTCAATTTTTGAAAATTGTTTGAAGGGGTCTGCGAATTCAGTAGAATCAGAGACAGTGTGCCTTTAAACGAGGGCTTTACCGATATAATAAATGTTCCTTAAATGAAAATAGACTTCATTCTCATTCCAAATCTGTTTTTAAATTTCCTAAAACCATTTTTTTGGATTTTTCATACCTGCGGACTAGTTTTCGCCGGTGGAGACTTTTTCTAGGCCATTGTTTTGAAGCTCATTTTCTCGACTTCTAGGTGGTTTTAGAAAATTTTAAAAACAGATTTGGAATGAGAATGAAGTCTATTTTCACCCCAGGCGCGATTATTAGCTCCGGAAACCCCTCCTTTAAAGACAGTGTGTCACTTGATATAAAAATTTTAGAAAAAATTTGGTTTTCTAGATTTTTTATGGCATTGTTCACAATTTTACAAAAAATTTCAAGAAAAAGTCAAAAATAAAGAAAATTGGTGTCATTTAAATTCTAAAATTGTTATCAACTAGGAGATATATTTAGCATTTTGATAAAGTGCTAGTCACGCAATTTTTCTAAGAATTTCCAAGACAGAAAAATAACAACTAAGAAGAGCGGGTGCAACCGAAAAAGTAAAGTAATCCTTTTAGGCAACAATTTAACATTAAAGAAGAGATCCTAAAATTAAAAGATTTAACCAAATTTCAGTGATCTCTGAAAAAAAACGAAAAAAATGGTTTTAAAAAACTAAGTGCTCGTTTTTATACATTTCAAATGATGAAGATGTCATCATTTTCATCCGTTTATTTTAAAACATTTTTAGTAAAGTTTAGTCGAGACAAAATGGAACAAAATAGAAAAACGAGGATGGGATTATCAAGGATCTGAGTTTTGGAAAATGGACAAAGATGGGGGAAGAAGGACAAGGGATTATAAAGGAAACATTTTCATTTCATTCAAATTCCAAATATTTGACATTTGCGTGCTTTTTGAAAAGATATTTATTTAGAACAAAGATCGAGATGTTTTGCTAAATTTAGAAGTAATAGACAATAGGATAGTTAATACTTTCTTGACGTTATCCGTTATTCTTTTGAACTTTTTCTTGAAATTTCAAAAGTGAAAATTTTTAGCAAAATAAGATACAAATACTAAGACATATTATGGGCTCACAGAATTAGTGTAAGCCCGATTTTCTGGATTTTTAGTACTTTAGACATAATCTGAAATTAAATTCGATCTCTTGAAAGCTTCAAAATATCATAAATATAAAGGCATTCTGACAAAAAATGGAGGTATTGAGTTTATATGTCAAAAACTTAAACTTTTCGGCATAGGGAGTATAATTCGAAGAGAAAATCTCTATTTTCATCAAAAATTCATTGAAATTGGTTGAGTACAAGTCGAGATAATTGCGCTTTTAAGCATGACTTCATATGGAAAATAAGTAAGTGTCATCGTTTTTCAAAAAGATATTTTAAATTTAACAAATTTAAAAATTTGTTAAATTTATAGACCTTTTCCAAAATAAAAATAACGGTGGAAAAGCTCTTTGAAACTAAGATCAAGTAGTTTCAAATTAGCTGGCACACTGTCTTTAACAGATCAAAAAAAGGTTTCAATAGCAAAGAATTAAAAAAAAACGTTTTTATAAACAAGTGGAATACTGTCTTTAACGCACCATGCCAATTTTGGTCGTGAAAGAAAACTCCAATATTTTATGTGACGTAAGCTTTCAAAACTAAGGTTTTTGAAGCAATTTAAGCATCAAAAAAATGGGGTACCAATCTCGAGAAAACAAGCCGAAAATAAAGTGTGAAACATTTGGCCAAGAGAGAAAAAAATAATAAATTTCCACATGCGTAAACTTTTGGTTTTGGTAACCATGGGAAGAAAATTCAGTAGAAATGAGAGTTTTTCTGTGTGCCCTCTGCAAAAAAAAAAATAAATATTTTTAAAAAAAGCTCGGAAAAAAGGGAATATGTATGGCTTCACCTATTTTCATTCGACTTGATGCAAGATAATGATGATGATGTGTGACCAGTCAAGAAGCGAAGGGAGAAATTGGTTGCTCCCTATGGTTTTTTTTTCTCTCTCTTGTTCATTTTGAAGAAGTCGAGAAAGCGGGAAAAAAACATAGAAAATGCATGGCGAGGAGAAGGGAAAAAAATTCGCGTTTTAGCATTTTTATATCACTGCGGTCACAACAAGTGAAATGTGTCGTTTTGGTAGGGAGGGCAGAAAGGGCAGTTACGAGTAAAGAAAAAAGTGCGAAGTTTGAATATTTGATGAGCTAAGCGGCAGAAAAATGATTTCATTTTTTTTTTTGAGGATTTTGGAGGTTTATTCGGGAAAAAATGTGAAAAACAAAAGCGGTAGCTCCCCGGGTGGTTCAAAATTGTTGAATTCGGGGGAGGATCTTATCTCGATTTTAAATTCAGTAATTAATTCAAAAAAAAATATTTGAAGACAGGAAAATTCTAGGAATACGCTTTCAATAATTTATCAGATTATTTTCTGAATTCATCGTTTCCTTCAAGGACTTGGATTTAGTGGAATGATGTCTTTAACGACTGGGGATGCACAGCATTAGGGATAATTAAATTTTTGTGTTAACAGCGAGACCTTTTTTTTGGTTATAGTATGGAAAACTAGAATTTTAAAACTTTACAAGGGAGATATTTACCAGCGCCAACATGCAAAAAAATGACGCAAAATGAAAAGTGGGCGGGCAAATGGCGCACACTTTTGTTAACCCCCCATATTGGAGGAAATTCAAATTTTTACCCAATTTTCTCAAATAATTCAATTAAAGGAGGGATTACGGTGCTAATGAATGAATCGGGGATGAAAATAGACTTCAGACTAATTCCAAATCTGTTTTTAAAATTTTCTACAACCATCTAGAAGCCGAGAAAATGAGCTTCAAAACAATGACCTAGAAAAAGGGGCCTCCGGCGAAAACTAGTCCGCAGGCATGAAAAATCCAAATAAAAATGAAAAAACAGAATTTAAAACGAAAAAACATTAAAAAAAGAACTTATATAAGCATTCTGCATAACTATTTATTAACGAAAAACGAAAAAAGCTCATAGGAAAAAGTTAGGCCAGGTGGACACTTTTTCTAGGCCATTGTTTTGAAGCTCATTTTCTCGGCGTCCAAGTGGTTTTAGAAAATGTTAAAAACTGATTTGGAATGAGAATGAAGTCTATTTTCATTTAAGATACATTTATTAACTCCGTAAAGTCTCCCTCCTTTAAAAAATATTTTTTGAAATTTGCTTCTGTTTCAAAAAATGAAACAGATTATTACATTCGCATTCGTTGGAAAAGTTATGAAGATGATTAATAGTACATTTGCTGTTAAAAATTAGGTTTATTTTTTCATCTTGAATTTATTATTTATACGCTTGTCGATACACTTTTTTTTATAGTTCGGTGCATTTGCGCGTAACTGTGTGCATTACAACAGTGTTTGTAGATTTTTTTTGAACAAATGTATGGTTTTACACCTCTTGACCGAAATTTGAACATAAAAAATTCAATATAGACTAAATGTGACTTTAAAGAACATTTCATTTGAACTATCAAACATCATTATGTTTATTCAGAAACCTTTCACTTATTTTTTTCTTATGGACTAAATAGAATCCGTGCAATTTAGAAAATTTATTTTTAATTCTTTTTTTTCGAAAGTATGTCAATTAGGAGGTATTATGGACTATTTTTCTGTAGACTGGATGACGAAATTTCCTTTTTTCGAAAATACTCTAGTCAGCAGCAGAAGAAACTTTTGCATCGATAATTTAGAAAAGCCAATCGTCCATGATATAAAAACTCTGGGTGCAAAAAAAGTGAAAAAAGTAGAAAATAAAAAAAGAAGGATAGAACAAGTAAAAGGGTAAAAGAATTTCGGGCATCGACTAAAAGGACGAAAAGTGGGAGATGCGGGGATGGTCATCTAGATGCGTTCCGGATGTCTGTGGAAGGAATTTGAGATTTTTCGGCACCCGGCTTCTTTTTCCTTTTCTTTTTTGTATATGGATTAAGAGTTTCTATTTTTCTTCATGTTATTTTATTTTGGTGATATCACTTTGATCCTTTAGGGAGTCAGTGCAAGTTTATTGAACTTGCACAATTCCCTGAATCATTGGCACACTACCTTTAAAATAAAATAAAAAAAAAAAGGTGTTTTAAACTCATTTTCAGATGAACTAAAATGCTATACATAGTTCCAATATTATTTTCCATCCACCAGACGTCATACAAAATCCAACGAGTAACCATAGAGAATCCAATGAAATGTAATGTGTGGTGCTGATTTATGTGAAGAAATGGGAACATTGAAAATTTTAATTTAAGGCCAAGATCATCATGACTATAAATAGAAATGAGAACATTTCCAACAGGAAGTGACGATACATGGATTAGTTGGAAATTATGTTTTGATCATTAATCCAGCAAGCTGGAAATGTCAATTATACAGAAAATGTTCTTCAAGGGCTTCAGGAAATAAAATTGGAATTTGTTTTCAAAATTTTCTTGGCAGAGTTCAAAAAAGAATCAATTTTATCGTTCTGGGTCAAATAAATTTCCGCAAATGAATAGAAAATAAGATAAAAACGTTTTTCTTGAAATTTCGGAGGAATTTTTTTTTGTGATTAACAGGTGACCTCCCACTCAACACACTGAAATATTGGCGGGAAAATGAATATTTCAAATTTTCCAGTGTGATGAGTGTCGCCAGCCGCATCGCGCGCGGCTGTGAGACATCCTTCCGAACGCAATGATCAAGAATAATTGAGTTGACAATACTTTTTACTTGAATTTCGTAAAAAAAAACATCTGACAAAAGAATTGATGAGAAAATGTTAACTAAATCATAGGAAAGGAGTTCGATACAGTGATTTCGTCAAAATTGGAAAATAAGGGTTAAAAACAGAAAACAAATAAATTCAGGTATTTTCAAAATAGTCCAAAAAGGATCCACTTCAAAGAATGTTTTCTTTTTTTTTCATTTGAAAGTTGGTTGTGACTTATTCTGCACTAATGGTTACTTAAAATCTTCCCTTATACGCTGATGATGCACCCACTTAAAGAAAAACATGAATGAATTTATAAAAGTTACTGGATGAAAATAGACTTCATTCTCATTCCAAATCTGTTTTTAAAATTTTGTAAAACCACCTAGAAGCCGAGAAAACGAGCTTCAAAACAATGGCCTAGAAAAAGTGTCCACATGGCCGAACTTTTTTCCGACGAGCCTGTTTCGTGTAATATTATTGAATATTTATTTTAAAAAATACTTAAATTAGTTCATCAACTTACGTTTTTGACTTTTTCTCGATTTTTCACGTAATAATGCCCCGCGGACTAGTTTTCGTAACATTTTCTAGGCCATTGATTGGAAGCTTGTTTTCTCTGCTTCTAGGTGGTTTTAGAACATTTTAAGAACAGATTTGGAATGGATATTTTCTATATTTTCATCCTAATTACATTTGTAAGCTAAATTTTCCGAAAAAAATTTTCTCAATTTTTTTTTTCAGAAAATTATTTTTTTCATAAATCTTACGGTTTTGGAATGAGCATGAAATATATTTTCATCCAAATTTCATTTCCTTAGCTCCCCTTCTTCAAATACATTGTTTAAAATTGTTTTTCGAAATTTTTAGTTATCCCTAATATTTTTCAAAAAGGCAAAACTTCATGGACCTATGCAGAAACTAAAATTGCTGCAAAAAATTGCAAACAAATGCAAAAAATTCAATGCAGAAACTTGCAAAAAATTGCAAGAAATGTCAAGAAATTGCAATTTTTTGCAGCCGATTTACGGTAAAAATACGGTAATCGTTGCGAGACCATCAAAGGTTCTTACTCTTCGCTGCGAGACCCTCACAAATTTCACAGGTGTGCGTCCAAAAATACGGTCAAGAGCCGTTTTCATTGATGGTCTCGCAACGATTACCGTATTTTTCCCGTAAATCGGCTGCAAAAAATTGCAATTTCTTGACATTTCTTGCAATTTTTTGCAAGTTTCTGCATTGAATTTTTTGCATTTTTTTGCAATTTTTTGCAGCAATTTTAGTTTCTGCATAGGTCCATCACTTCTGTATGTATACTTTTTTATCAAATTTCCGTCAAAATTTGATGATGTTTGGATAGCAAAATGTTTGCAGTTTTGGTGGCTTATAACGTTCGCCCAGAAAGAAAAAACAGATTCAAGATAGATAACCGATTTTATTCCGTGGGCGGTCTTCGTTAAAAAAAAGAGTCGCAGCTTTTTTTCATCGAAATCGAGTTTTCGAATGCTCCTAGGAATACATTCAAGTTATAATAATAAAATGAAAAATTTAGTATTTACATGAAGGCAGAAAAATTAACTGAAAACAAGACATTTATCAGAATTATAAAGAAGTTGCAAAGCAAAAATCGTCTTTTTTGCACCATACATCAACAGAAAAAAGAAGATGAAGCCCAAGAATAGTGGTTGAAAATTAACAATAAAATGTTGGAAGAGAGGAGGAGGCCCTAAATAAATGTTTCACTCTTTTAAAATTACATGCACTTTTATTTCGGAACATGTCTATAAAAGAAAGAGTAACAGAAGTCAGGCTTCTAATAGTAAGACATGAAAATTGAATTTCTGTGTTGAGAAACTAAAAAGGGGTGGCAAAACTGATGGAGGAGGGGGTGGAAAAAGTGTCTCTCGTCAAAAAGTGTATCATAAATCAGGTCGGACCGTGGATGGAAAAAGCCGTCCGGCGGCAAATACTGGATTATGAAAGGAGTATGCTGACATTTTTTTGTTTTGAGAGAGAGAGAGAGAGGAAAAATATATATTTGGAAAGGATGTGTTCGGTTTTTTCAACTTTTCTCGTTTTTTGGATCAAGTAGGATATTGTTAGAAAATAGGACTTTGGGAATAAACTTGGGAATTTCGAGGCTTATAAAAGAGAACTCTGCATAAAGGGATTACGAACCAATTTTCAATTTCGTTCTCATTTTCCTCTTCTTTGCCATATTTCAAAACCTATAAAGATGAAAATGTAATCGAAATTGAAAATTGGTCCGTAGTCCCTTTAAAGACACACTGTCAGTAATAAATTTTAATTTTTCTGCTTCCTGTCGAATATGTTGTTTATGCGCTCTATTGCACTACGTATCGACTGCGTATCGACTCACATCAATGCGCGGGAATAACAAATTTTGAAATAAATTGAGAAAAATTAAAATTATTGTGTTTCGCGCCATTTTTTGTGTGCCTTGGCATATTAAAATTTTATTTTTTCAAAAATTGGTGAATTTCACTTCGACTATTGAGAAAAAGATCTAATTTTTACAATGAAAATAGCTGACAGTGTGCCTTTAAGCTAGGGAAGTTAAAACTCCGAAATATTTAAGATCGTCAGGAATTTCCGATCATTTGGTACCGGCATGTCAAAGTTTTCAGTTTAGGACCTAAATGTTAGGGTAACCCTCTTCGTGGTTCAACTGGGACCTATTTTGATCTGGTCTGAAATTGGGTGGATTTTGAGTCCCTACATAATTTTTTAATAAATGAAATTTGGCCCATCAATAGCGCAAAATTTTCACCGAGTCCATCGTGAGTATCTAATATGCGAAATAGTCTGATATTCTTGTAAAATCAAAAATTTGCACCATAATAAGTGATTTTTTAAAGATTCGCAAGCTTTTTCACTATTACTAGAAAGTTGAGCAAATTGAGTAAATTCCAGTTTCAAAAATAAATTTTTTAATATTTTCGAAAACGAAAAATATACAAATATCGGTCAGAATAAAATGGAACTTTCAAGAGAGTGATGATACATCAAAAGTCAGCGGTCTAGAAAAAAATATGAGCAAATGCTCGCTTGAAAAAATAATTTTGATACACAAACATATCCCTCCCCTTCCCGCCTTGCCAATCTTCAATGGGTGGTCGAAATCCCCATGAGAGGTTATATGTGTGCATGTGTGTTTGGGATATATTTTCCATATAAATTCAATTGGATTAAGAAGAGCGGCGGGTGTTGATGATGAACACCAAGTTCGGTTTGTATTAGTTGTTAAAGTAAATGTGTGGTTTCGGGAGTTTTGGGGATGGATTCATCTTACAAGCGGGGATATTTAAATACCTCCAAATAAATGGGAGGGGGGGGGGGGGGGTTTAGAAAATGTTTTAAAAAACTCAAAAATTCCTTTTTATCGCCTACAGCACAATTAAAAAATGAAGTTTTTTACATGAAGTACGGCCTAATTTTTTAATAACAAAATCGCGATTCTGAATCGCTGAATATAACACTTTTGTGAAACCGTGTCCCAAAATTGCAAAAAAATGAAAAACGCCAACTTTTCTGCGTTCAGTTTAATGCACTTGAATTTCGTGGGTTATTGAAGTTAACATATTAGTTATATTTTTAATTACAGGGTGTTCAATAAATACTGCAGGAAGAATATCCTACTGTGGTACAACGAAAAATAAATTTTCTAACGAGAGATTCATTGATTTCAATTCCCTGATATTATTTATCATTAATTTCAAAGTCATGTGATTAGGGCGTTTTTTAGAGAAATGGTGAAGGAAAAACCAGACCCAATTTCATGTTCGCATGCTCGCAGCTCGCGAGTTTATGTTCGGTCATATTGGCATCTTCATATTTCTTAGTTCTTATCGAAAAACTAATTAGAAACTTTTTATTTATATTTTAAAAACCTTTTGGAGTTTATTAACGTGCAGTAATAACTTTTAGGGAACTTGGATCATCCTTCACTACCTGATTTTCGACATCGTATGAAAAACTATAAAATTTCCACTTTTTTGTTGGAAAAACAGTCAAAATATAAAATAATCTAGAATCGTTATATTTCATTTATCGTCTCCCTTAGCTACATTCTATACTGAAAAATTAGAGTTCTAGATTGAGATAAGCTCATTTTATGCAAAAAAGTTCGCTTTTTGCTGGATCCAAAATTGACAAAAGAAAAATTAGGTCCCCAAAACTTTGCCTGTGAAAAAATTGTTTCTCATTTTACAAACTTTTAGATTTAATATATATTTAAAGAGCGTATAAAACTTTCTTTCGACCAATTTTCAGAATCTTGTGAGAATTGGGCGGTCAGTAACGTTGAAAAATGTAAACTCAAACCAGCGAGCAAAGAGGGCTTGAACTCGGTTACAATACGTGATTCCGATTCAAACAGAAATGCAAGCAGTAGGAAAATTCTCAATAAATTGCATACAAATATATTTGTATTAAAATTATTCAGAGTTTCAAAGAGTTTCGTCTCGTAGTTTTAAAAATATCTGTATCGGAACTTCCTGCAGTATTTATTGAACACCCTGTATTACTTGAAGTCGTACTGAATCTTCTTAGTTATAATCGGCTCACTTTAGCACACCGTGGCCCAGTGATAGATAACATTTTGAGAGTTTCATATTTCCAAAAAATGTGCACCGAAGTTGAGCAAATTCCAATTAATCGGGGGTAAAAATACCAGGACTGAAAGCAATGAAAAATTTTAAGGATTTGTAAATTCTCATGTTTCTATAATCAAACAGAAATGCAAGCAGTAGGAAAATTCTCAATAAATTGCATACAAATATATTTGTATTAAAATTATTCAGAGTTTCAAAGAGTTTCGTCTCGTAGTTTTAAAAATATCTGTATCGGAACTTCCTGCAGTATTTATTGAACACCCTGTATTACTTGAAGTCGTACTGAATCTTCTTAGTTATAATCGGCTCACTTTAGCACACCGTGGCCCAGTGATAGATAACATTTTGAGAGTTTCATATTTCCAAAAAATGTGCACCGAAGTTGAGCAAATTCCAATTAATCGGGGGTAAAAATACCAGGACTGAAAGCAATGAAAAATTTTAAGGATTTGTAAATTCTCATGTTTCTATAATCAAGGTCCCAAGGGCCAAGGTGTAACCCCCCCCCCCCCCCCAAAATGTTTTTTGCATTCTTTCAAAAAAATCGTAAAGTTTCAAAAAGTATCAATAGAACAATTTTCCATCTCGACCCGGCTACATCACTTCAGCTATTTATACATAAATAATTCACAGGAAAACGACTGACATGTTCCGTTTCGGTTTCCAGCTGACGAGAGTGGATGGGAAAAACAACACAAGTCGTATTAAAATGCAAAAATATTTTTTCATTGAACTCGTATGTATTTTTTTTGTCTGTGTGAAATAGGAAATTATAATATAATTAATCATTTTAGTTGTTATTTGGTTCAGGGGGTTGGCAGAGAAATAGTAGCTTGGGGGGGGGGGGGGGGGGTCCATTGTTTTTGTTTTTTGAAGAAATGTTGTTTACAAGCAAGTAATTTGCTCTTCCTTTTCAAATTTTTTTCTAAAAACATGAAGGAATACAACGAAAATGAGGTGCCAAAAAAAATTCAGAAAAGTTTTTGTGAAAAGTAGAAAAAATAATGTTCAAAAATTTTGAGAAAAAATACAACGAATAACTTTATAAAAAGTTACGAAAAAATGATAGATCAAAGTTACGAAAAAAAGATAGACATAAAGGGATAGATAATTTTTAAACAGTTAGCAAAAGTCTCAATCTGACCTAAAATATAAAAAAAACAGTAGGACGCTCAAAAATCAATAGAGAAATTAACATAGACCAGAAACCCATGCGTAATAAAAAAAATGGGGGCGGGTACTCCCGCAGTGTTTAATAGAAAATATTTCAAGAATACAAATTGTATAAGTTGTGAAAAAATTGAAAAATGATCCTCTTTTCAAAAAAATGTGGAAATGTGGCACTTTGAGATTTCAGAATTGAAAAATAACAACTGGATTTCATTCATTTTTTGATTTTTTGATTTTTTTTAGAGAATTTAGTTAATTAGTTTTGATTAGTTTTGATAAATAAAAAAAGTTTGAAAATTCAAATTTACAATATTTAAAAAATGTTTATTAAAGTTTCGATTTTCTAAATTTTATATATTTTAAATTTTTATATATTTTAAATTTTTTAGCTTTAAAGCAGGGCTTTACGGATCTAATGAATGCATCTGGGATGAAAATAGACTTCATACGCATTCCAAATCTGTTTTTAAAATTTTCTAAAACCACCTAGAAGTCGAGAAAATGGTGCTTCAAAACAATGGCCTAGAAAAAGTGGCTACCGGCGAAAACTAGTCCGCAGGCATGAAAAATTCCAAAAAAATATATTTTTTAAAATAAATTAGGATGCTCAAAAATCAATAGAGAAATTAACAAGTCCTAGAAACCCACGCTTAATAAAAAAAATGGGGGCGGGTACTCCCGCAGTGTTTAATAGGAAATATTTCAAGATTACGAATTGCATAATTTGGGAAAAAATTGGAAAAAACATTTTGAAAATTAAAAAATTTTGAAAAAGTATCCTTTTTTTCAAAAAAATGTGGAAATGTAGCACTTTGAAATTTCAGAATTGAAAAATAACAACTGAATTTGTTCATGTTTTAATTTTTTTTAGAGAATTTAGTAAATTATCAAATATTTTTCAGAATAAATTAGTTTTGATAAATAAATAAAAAAGTTTAAAAATACAAATTTACAATATTTAAAATTTTTTATTAAAGTTTCGATTTTCTAGTTTTTTTCTATATATTTTAAATTAAAATTTCGATTTTTTAGCTTTAAAATAGGGCTTTACGGATCTAATGCGTCTGGGATGAAAATAGACTTCATGCTCATTCCAAATCTGTTTTTAAAATTTTCTAAAACCACCTAGAAGTCGAGAAAATGGTGCTTCAAAACAATGGCCTAGAAAAAGTGGCTACCGGCGAAAACTAGTCCGCAGGCATGAAAAATTCCAAAAAAAAATTAAAATACATAAATTAAAATGAATAAAAAACATAAAAAAGGAGTAATATAAGAATTCTTCATAACTATTTAGTGTCTTTAAGAATGATTTTTTCGAAGAGGGTCTCCTTCGCGGATTAAAACTCTTAATGGAGTTGAGTAATTTAGAAAATGCGTCCAAAATGCGTCCTGCGTCCTGATCTTCAAATTTTATGTTCCAATGCACTATCACACAATTGAAGAAAATATCCTCTTTTCAATTTCAACATAAAAATCCGAGACATCATAAAAACAATAAAAATGTACAACTAATAACCCACGAATCTTTCTCTCGGCTGCTTAAAAAAGAACAAGCGAAAATTGTTCCGAGTTCGAAGCTCAGAAAAATAAAAAAGAATAAAAAATGAGTAGGGGAACACCTGTTACTCCTCAGCTCATGAACCGCAGAGGACTGGGGGGAGTTGTATCTAGAAGAATGAGGGAGGTGAAATGACGAGAACGAACAAATTATTTGCTGTTGTGTCTGCTTGGGTTGGAAGAATGCAAAAAAAATGGAGAAGAAGAAGAAGTTTGCTGGCAGGCAATTGTTCTGTGACAATGAGAGTATCGAAACATATCACTCTCGGTCACTCGTCGCCAATGATTGGTGTACAACTGGGTGCAGGAACAGGTTCGTTGGTTGTTATTTGCAAAAAAAAAAACACACACAAAGAGTAAAACAGAATCTAATTTGTGATTGAATGAAAACGGCAGCTCTCGAAACGAAGGAAACAGCACCTGCCACTCAGTTTTTGATATAATATGGGGGTTCAGAATGTTTTGCAAAACATTGAATCGATCCTGAATTACAACCTGTGTTTTTAATTTTAGCGAACTATTTTTAAACAAAAAAACTGAACCGGAATGAATCTAGACCGAAAGAAAATTTAATTCTCTATCAAATGGTACCAAAATAACAATTTTGTGACAATAAATGGCTGAGAAACACTAAAAAAACCAATACCGCAAAACAGTGGTTTTTTGTATATGAAGAAAGTTAGTCCCCGCATTTGGATTTCTAGGCCATTTGTGTTTTAAACCAATAAAATCATTTTTAAAAAGATGAAAACTACTGGAAAAAACTAGAAATGTATTTCGTACCCGCGTGGTCAATGAATTCTAGTGTAGGACTATTTCTTCGCTGAAAATAGTCAATTTCAATTTTTTTAAAAAGTTTTTTGGTGTAACTGGCTCATTTTTAGGCAGAAAATTGTTTTCTTCGTACCATTTGATAGAGAATTTTTGCAACTTAAATCAGTAGAATTACTAAGTGCTCCGAAAAAATGGCCTAGAAAAAGTTGTCACCTGGCCTAACTTTATTCTTTGTTCCTTTTTACTCATCTTTTGATGAAATTCATAAATAATATACTCATCTAATTAATTTTAAGTTCTACACTTGAATTATTCTACATTTTTGAAGGAATAAACCACCGTGGACTAGTTTTCGCAAACTTTTTCTAGGCCATTGTTTTGAAGCTGATTTTCTTGGCTTCTAGGTGGTTTTCGAAAATTTTAAAAACAGATTTGGAATGGGTATGAAGTCTATTTTCATTTAAGGTATATTTATTAGTAATGTCCACCTTTAAATCAGTACATTTATTCGAAAAAAATTTGTGTATGTCTTATACCGACAAATTACACCATCGAATAAATTAAGAAGAAGTTAATTATAAAATTATAAACAAAAGAAAAATTAATTATGGCTGGAATTCAAAATACTATGACAATTCCCAAAATTTTCAGAAGAATTGCAAGAATATCTTATTCTTAAAAAAACCAATAAAAATCAACAAAAAACTGAAATTCAAAAAAATAAGCTCTCCCTCTCCCACCACCAAAAAAACCTATTTTCTCAAGCTTTTTCGTTTCGATGACAAAGTGTGGAAGTGTTGTAATCTGATCACTTACACATGTTTCTGTCTCAGCTCTCACTCTTGTCTTTCTGACAGAATGATGAGATTCTGTGTTCATTTCCACTGATGATCAAGTGATATTCCCTTCCGCCATCAATTAATTTCAATTGACAAGGCCTGGACAAAGAGTACATGTTTTCCGAAATTTTTGTTTCTTTTTGATTTTGGCGGGAAGACGAAAAAAGAAAGAAAAAGGGTTTCAGGCTCTGGATATACTCGGATTTGTGACAAAAAGTGGTTGGATTCTATTACATTTTTCGTATCTAAAAATTTCTTGAAATCCAAACCTATATTTCCGGCTGTTTTTGGAAGAAGGTTGAAATGGCTAGAAAGAAATCATAATTGTGGGGAGCACCCGCAATCTTTAGAAAGCTGACGTTGTTTTTTATGCTCATAATTAAATTATTACCCATTTCTAGAAATCTTTGGAGTAAATGGCCTAGGTTTCGCACCTGTTGGGAAGTTAGTCCTCGTTCGTATTTCTCTTCCATTTGACAACAATGGACCTTTTTCCTCAAAATAAAGCTTTTGGACTGATTTTTTTGTTGATTCCATTGGTCATTCTGAGTAGATTAAAACCAAAACTTGAAAATGAGTAAACAGAAACTTTAAGCTTAAGCTTTTCAAAGAAATGCGTTTTCAATACTAGTTTTTAGGGCTGACTATAAATACTTTTTTATAACTGAAAATGGATGGTATTATTAAAAGCAATGTAGTTTTTTTTTAATAAATTAAATATAACGTGTAACGACTTTTTTGTTATCATTTGATGAAATCTCTGATAAAATGAGTATAAAAAGGGTCCTAAATCCTCGTTAACTTCACATCGAACCAGTCATGGCTCAATCCGTCCCACCAGGAGATATCCAAACCCAACCAAATGCCAAAATCGTCTTCAACGCTCCATATGATGACAAGCACACCTATCACATCAAGGTGATCAACTCATCTGCTCGTCGTATTGGATACGGAATCAAGACCACCAACATGAAGAGACTTGGAGTCGAACCACCATGCGGAGTTCTTGACCCAAAGGAGGCTGTTCTTCTTGCCGTCTCATGCGATGCTTTCGCTTTCGGACAAGAGGTATTTTATAGCTTCCTTCTACAGTAATCTATTATTTCGTTCTAGGACACCAACAACGATCGTATCACCATTGAATGGACCAACACCCCAGATGGTGCCGCCAAACAATTCCGTCGTGAATGGTTCCAAGGAGATGGTATGGTCCGCAGAAAGAACCTCCCAATTGAATACAATCCATAAAGCACCATCTCTTGGAAATAAAATATTTTTGAAAAGTCTTGTTTTTTTTTGTATTTTTTAAATGCGGAAGTTTCCGATTTTACGGGGTTTGGAATTTATTAAATGACAGTGACAGAAAACGAAGCAGTTGAGATTATTCAATGGGAATCACATAGAATTAACATCTTGGACTGGCGATCCAAGATCGTTAAAATAAAGAGTATTGCGACTAAAAACTAAATTAACTACTTATAAATAACAATGTATCTCGGAAGAACGCGGTTCGGATCTCTGACAATGTATTCCGAATATTCCAGACTACGATAGTTGAAATTCGACTCTGCTCGTTTTATTGTCGGCAAAAGTGGTATGGCGACTCCATCGAATGTAAGACTTCCAGCTGGCACATTGTTTCCAATGTAGTGAAGAGTATTCTCTCCCTGAAAATTAGTAATTTGAAACTATTTTTTCTTGGATAGTTCTTTAAACTACCTTTTCAGCACTTGGCATTTTATTATTATGGTAGTTGAAAGTTGGCAGCTCCGTCATTGTTCGAACATTGCCTAACGCGGCCTGACAAACCAACATATATTTCACTCCATCCGCTGACGATTCACAATAATGTGAGCTTTTCTCAAAATTATCAGCCAAATAAATTCCCGAACCGAAAAGATTTCCATTCGGACATACTGCTGGCGGATCAATGAGGAATCCATTCCTCACAATACTCATCAAGTTCATCGCTTTCGTTCCGTGAAAGAGGAATTTTTGATTGCTATCATCCAGAAACTTTTCGAACTTTTGTACAGCTTCTTTTGGCGCAATTTCGACAATCATCTGTACTTTTGAATTACTCACATCACTGTTATGAATCCATTCCAAAATTCTTTGACTAACATCCGATGTCGGTAATTCAGCCCGAAATTCGCATTCCATCGCCGCTTGTAAATACTCAATTCGATCGATATCTTTTCTCCATACTGCACCGCATACAAACCGCGTGGCTGTCTCAATTTCTTCGTATCTGTTCAAATTTAAACGATGTTTTTCGATTTCAGCGACATTGTCCAGTCGCGAAAGATGGGAAAATTCAAATGCTCCAGATGGTATCAATGTATAATACTCGCTTGAAAGATCATTCGACTTCGTATACGCATTCAACAGTTCAGATTCAACAATTAGTGAGGCTGCCATTAGACTTTCAATCCTTTTCGCATTAACAGCCAGCTTATCCAGCACAACTCTGGCTTTCTCAATTCTGTCCTTCGTGAACCTTCCAAACGGTCGTGTAATGTGAGTTCCCCGATTGGTGAATTGATCCGCATAATCCTTCAACTTCTTCGGATCACTAATATCCTGTATCATTCTTCGAATCGGATCCTTTTCCTTCTCATTTCTTTCAACTGGCGGCAATTTCACCTCTGCCAAACTGGTCGGCAACATATCCTTCAAAACCAATCGATATTTTTTAGGTTGTTCAGCAAAACTATCCAACGGTGCCCACTCATTCCCAGTCTTCGATTTCCAGATAGATATGAATTCTTTCGTCGCTGAAAAAAAATACTATCAGATATTTCTAATTTTTAAAAGTAATATTTACCCAATTCAATTGAACTGAAAGGTGTTGTCTGAAATTCTCCGAATCCTTGGCCGATTCTTCCCCAATTTGTGAATAAGATATAAAGATCACAGTCTCGTCGCTTGATGATTTGCATCTTATAGAAGTTGTGAAAACCGTATCTACCATAATTCAGGTCTGTTTTATTCAACAACACGTCAAAGTATTGATTCGTTTCATCACAGTATACAACTTCTCCACTAGTCTCGTATCCAGAATTTGAATTCGGTTTCGGCGCAGTTTTCGCCTTAATTTCATCATGTTCTTTCGCCCATTCTTCTAAAAATTTGCGGCAATCTTCATCAACATCGCTCAATTGTTTCACATCAACTTGTGGCAGAGTTGCATTTGTACTGAAATTCAATAAATTAAAATTATTGAGATATGTATATGGCCGAGGACTAGAAAACCCAGAGGGACTAGTTCTCCACAACTTGTGTTTCTAGGCCACTTGTTCTGGTGTTTCGTTAGTCTTTTGAACTTATTTCAAATTTAAAACATACTCTTCAATTATTCTTGGCAACGCTGATCCCTTCACAATCTTCAACATCTCATTTTTCAATCGTCTGTTCATATTTATCGCCGCCAATTCAATAGGATTCGGCTCATTGCTATCCAAAAGCAATTTTTTGATCAATGTTTTGTTGGAAGCTGCTAAATCTTTGAGAAGTTCAACATTCTCCCATGATAACGGTTCAATAAGATAATGTAGCACCGTCGAGCCATTTGCGTCCTTTTGATTGAACAGCTGAAATTTGATAGTTTCATGCAAAACAATTTAAGCCTTTTCATACCGTTGGGTCAGTGATTTCCAACTTTCTGTCAACCTTCATTTTCTGAAAATACAACAATTCGTTAAATTTCAATTAAATCTTTGAGTGACAAACCTTTGTTGGTGGTTCTTCATCGGCTTCCTCGGCTTCCTCGACATCTGAGCCTTCAGACCTTTCTGAAGAGTTGCTAGAACTCTCCTCAGAATCCGATTCTTCATCAGCTTGCTTAGAAGTACTAGCTCCAAAAATGAGCCTTGCTTTCCCGGACCTCGGCTTCTTATTTCCATTAACAGTGGTTGGAAGCACGACAATATCTTTGCCATCGCCAACAATCGCCGTAATCACTTCTCGATTATTCGACATAAGTGCATACATCAGAACAGTTCGTCCATTTTCATCTGACGTTTTCAAGTCCGATCCAGCCGTTCTCAACACTTTCACCAGTTCCGCTTTTCCCGACAATGCCGCCCATGAAATCGGTGTCAATTTTCCAATCGCAAAATTCAAATTTCGGAATTGTTGCGGAATATCAAAATCATAGAGCTCATTCAAGCACCTCGCTTTCAATTTGACCAATTCATTCAAAAATCCAACCGCTTCTTGGCTCACAACAATTTCCGACATTCGGATAACCAACGATCTTATCGGATTTTCAGACGGTGTTGAATTTGCAAACGGTTTCCAATCATTCTGCAGTCTGTCTTTCAAAAATCCAAGGAATCTCCAATTCCCATTACGAAGCGCAGTTTGAATAATTTTCGTCGTATCATTCGCTTTCGAGTTCAATCCTCTTACCGAAATGATCCGATCTAAAACTGTTCTTTCAATCGTTTCTTCAGCCAAGCTCTCAAATATATGAGCAGCAAACGTATCCAAAAGATCATAATCCGATGTCAATAATCCTCCATCCAATATAGCTTCCAAATTTTTTAACAATTGATTCGCCAAATTCAACTGCTTCTTTCTCAACGCGGCATCCGCCAATTGTGCAATAGAATTGGTGCTCTGTCCCAAAACATCCAACAACACATAAACCATCGCTTCCCAGCTTCCACCTTTGCTTACAACTTGCGCCGGAATACTACTAATCACATCCTCGTTCTTTTTCAAACCTTTTCCGTGCCAATACCATTCCGTCTTTTCAGTATCGTCCTTGTCGGCATACGCTTTCTGATAAATTGTTTCAGTAACGTTCGCATTTGCCTGAATCAATGTCAAACTCGATGATTGTCTTCCTAATGACACCGCCAATGCCAATGGTGTATTTCCATCATTATTTTTGATCTCAACATCCAATTTCTTTCTAATCAATGTCATCATACAAATCGTCGAATTTCTCAAAGCGGCCAAATGCAAAACAGTGTTTCCATCAATGTCAGCAGTGTTCAGCTGTTTCAAATTCATGGAAGATGACAACAATGATACAACCGAAATCGGATCACTTTGAGATTCACCAATTGTCCTATTCTTGAAATGATGCTCATCTCCAAATGCATAATGAAGTGCCGTTCTATTGAACTCATCCACCAGTCCAACATCAGTCCTAGTAGACAGCCATGCAATTGGTTCAAGTACTGAGTTTGCAGATCCGTCACATGCCAATGTTGCCAAATGGAGTGGTGTACGCTTCACCTTATTTTCAATCCGCTTAACTCCTTTTTCCTCAATGAACTTGAACATTGAAACAGTTTTATGACTGTTTACACGAGCTGCATAGTGCCAGACATTATTCCCATCTGAAGATAAAAACTTTATTTTAGCAATTATGTTTAAAAATCAACCTGAATCCAATCTATTCCAAAACTCTGGCAATGCGTTCACCTTCTGGATATAATCTGACATCCCCTTCTCAATCAAATACATAATCAATGTTTTATTAACTTCCTTCTCTGAAATTTACCAATTTTCAAAACATTTCAAACATCCTAATTACTTACTCTCCCCAAAAACGATATCAGATTTCTTCACCGCAGTATGCACTCCCTCAATCAAATATACATCATTAGCCGTGTTGAGAATCAATTCAACCAATTCCGTTTTTTGGAACTTAACAGCTTGCAAAATTATCGTATCATCATCATTTGTCAAATTTAGAAATTCGTTCAATACGTTTTGTTCCTTACAAAGCTTTATCAAAACTTTGAAAAGCGCCAGATGATTGCTTTCATGTTTTCCATCTTCAATGTTGATATTCATCGCCAAAATTGGGAGTGATGCTACAAACATGTTGCAATGAAATTAATATATTTTGTTGTTCCTTACTTGGTGGCACATTTTCAGCAGTGAAGTTTGTCTTACTTGTCAACTGAACTGGATCCAATCTTATGATCCATTCAAACATTTCCGTTACAGTTTTAATGAATTCCTGGAAAACAAACGATTTTTTATAATTTATATATATATATATATTTTTCGGGGAAAACATAGGGATTATAATAAAGACAACTTTAGGGAAAGTTTACAAGAGGTATTCGCTTGAAAAATACTAGTTCAAAAGTAGTACCATAATTTCAAAAGAATCACAATTCGGTGATTGTGATTGTGGTTGATTGAAACGATTAGCAAACATTCTTTGACTTTTTGCTACGAATCCCTAAACAGGAATATTTCAAAAAAATTCAAAACCTATCAATAATTGTAATTTTTTAAAAGCTTACAGTATTTGCATCGTTTCGAATATTTTTATCATTTTTCAGCACTGAATAGGCCTTGATTGCCGCGACCAGTGGTGTGACTCCTTCCTTATTTGGTTGGTTTGCCCAGATTTTGAATGATTCCTTGAGAGACTGAAAATTTTTGTAGAGTTTAAAAAACGAAAAATTTTAAATTTAGAAAATGTCTGAAAACCCATCATTTAATTTTAAAGGTGCTTATTTATCGATTGTATTTAATTTTCAGAAAGACTCACGTGCTTTTTTTAAAGAAAAATGGAGTTAAAAAATGAATAGTAAAAGGAAACGTGACGTTTTTTATCATTTGATGAAATCTCTGATAAAATGCGTATAAAAAGGGACCGAAATCATTGATAACTTCACATCGAACCAGTCATGGCTCAATCCGTCCCACCAGGTGATATCCAAACCCAGCCAAATGCCAAAATCGTCTTCAACGCTCCATATGATGACAAGCACACCTATCACATCAAGGTGATCAACTCATCTGCTCGTCGTATTGGATACGGAATCAAGACCACCAACATGAAGAGACTTGGAGTCGAACCACCATGCGGAGTTCTTGACCCAAAGGAGGCTGTTCTTCTTGCCGTCTCATGCGATGCTTTCGCTTTTGGACAAGAGGTATTTTATATTTTTATCAATTCAACTACAGTAATCTATCTAGGACACCAACAACGACCGTATCACCATTGAATGGACCAACACCCCAGATGGTGCCGCCAAACAATTCCGTCGTGAATGGTTCCAAGGAGATGGTATGGTTCGCAGAAAGAATCTCCCAATTGAATACAATCCATAAATAAGCACCGTTTGATGTCTTGGAAATAAAATGTTTTTAAAAAAGTTTTGGTTTTTTTAATAACGCTCCAAATTAAAAAAAAAACACAAATTCCTACCCCATACAAATCTTTCAAAAGTGGCAAAACATCATAAGCTGGTTTTGTAAGCTTATCATTCTTCCAAAGAATTCGATCACTATAAACTCTCATCGGTAGACAAAGTATCTGATGCAGAACGTTGTCATTTTTCGACCAATTCTCGAACATCTTCTTTCGGTCTTGCACCTTCTCGAGCATTAATTTAAAAAGATACAAATTTCCGTTTCGAAGTGCAATATGAAGCGGAGATTCATCGTCATTATTGACTTTTTCAACACTCGCTCCAGCGGTTAACAACATCTCGAAACATTTTCGGTATTGTTTCACATCCATTCGAGTTTCGTCGATTTCTCGCGCTTCTCCGCTTCCTGAAATTTTTCCGACTTTTCACAGCAGCTTTATATTTGACTCACCCTTCAAAATGACTTGCATTGCAGAAAAGCAATGAAGTGCAGTCATTCCATCACTGTCTGCAATACTGCTATCAGCACCTCTGAATAAAAATCGATATTTTCTACCAAAAAATAAGCATAAATCCCAAACCTTTCTGTCAAATAACGAATTTGAGAGTCTAATTGTTGATGACAACTTTCATCAGCATATGACAATAAAGATGACAAAAGTGTCGCTCCAGTATTATCTTTTGCATTGATATTCACTTTATCCTTAAACTCTCCATCCAACAACCATGTCACAATTCCATAATGCCCCTTCAAATAAGCAATAGACATTGGTGACAATTTCCAATCGTTTTCAGAGCTTAAAACGTCTGCATCAACTGATGCTAACAATTTCAGACAGTCTAGGAAACCATAGGCAGCTGCGTAGTGAGCGCCTGTGTTTCCAGATGAATCGGCCTGAAATTTTATGCATTTTTTATATTTTATTTGAAAACAAAAATACTGCATTGATATTGGCGCCTTTAGCCAAAAGAATAGAAGCGATATGATCTTGTCCGTTGATAAGTGCGTGAATCAAGCTTGTTCTCTGAAATTTTCTATTGAAATTAAGAACTCCTTTTGAAAATCACCTTTTTCTTATCTTTTCCTTCAATTAGTGCCCCCTTTGCAATCAATTTATTCACAATTTCGACATTTCCAGTACTGCATGCAAGCTGAATATATCAAAAAATATGTTTTTTTTTTAAATCATGAGCAACAAACCATTAAAGGCGAGACTTTATTAGTTCCAGTCGACGTCGGATGATAAACCAAAATTGTTTCATTATCCAAAAGAGCTTCAACAGCTTCCACGCGATTCCAAATAATCGCCAATTGCAACGCTGTCAATCCGGTACGAGTTCTCGCATTCACCAAACTCCGATCCGCACGCATCTGCTCATTATCCGCTCCAATTTCCAAATCGATCATCTCTTTCAACAAAATCCGAATATTTTGAGCTCTTCCCGCCCGTGCGGCACAATGCAATGGCGTTTCCTGACGTTTCGTCACCGACGAAACGGATCCTCCGTTTTTCAGAAGATATTTCAGTGGTTCCGGGCCTTCACAAACCGCTGCATAATGAATTGTGTACCAATTGTCTTGATCGGGTAGGTTGAGTGTTGGATGAACGGCGCGAAGCTCTTCCAAAAACTTTGAGGTGTTTTTAATTGCGGCGGTGTGGATTGGAGTGATACTTCTGTTGTTGAATCCTTTCTTCACAACCGATACTGGCAGGATTTTTGTCGGCAGTTTTTCATCTCTGAAATTTGGTTTTTTTTTGCTAAAACTTTGAAAAAATCACGATAAACCCCAAAATTTGAATAATAAAAAAGGAAAACTATGATGTTTCATTTTTTTTCATTAGATCCCCACGGTTACAATTTATGTGCTAAAAAAAACTCTGTGACACATAGGTCGGATTCCGCGGATTTAGCCTAGTAACGAGTTTAACTTTTTTTTTTCACTTGACAAGGTGTACGGCCTTAACTTTTTTAATGAGTATCCAAAAATAGACGTTTGCCTTGACGCACTTTCGGATATTCGCTTTTTAAGTGTTTTTTCTGCGTTTTTGATGCTTTTTACGGTTTTTAGTCGCCTTAACTTTAAAAAAAATATTTTTTTGGAATGAGCTTAACTTTGAGATTTCGAAATGACCGAATCCCACCTATGCTGTGACAAGTTTTCGTGATCAGTTATTACGATTTTTTTAAAAACTGTTTCATATTTTTTTAGCTTCGAAATGCATATTAGCATCAAAATTCACATCTTCTGCCCACGAGCCCATTCCAATGAGCTAGGTATCGTCCCAAATAAGTGGTGAGGCCTCATACACTTGATGTCACACAACTTGTTACACCTCTTCTAAAGAAGTAATTTTTCACGTTTTTAAGAAATCTTTAACTAATTTGGTTAAAGTAAACGTGTGACGACCTTGTTTTATCATTTGATCAAATCTCTGATAAAATGAGTATAAAAAGGGACCAAAATCATTTATAACTTCACATCGAACCAGCCATGGCTCAATCCGTCCCACCAGGAGATATCCAAACCCAACCAAATGCCAAAATCGTCTTCAACGCTCCATATGACGACAAGCACACTTATCACATCAAGGTGATCAACTCATCTGCTCGTCGTATTGGATACGGAATCAAGACCACCAACATGAAGAGACTTGGAGTCGAACCACCATGCGGAGTTCTTGACCCAAAGGAGGCTGTTCTTCTTGCCGTCTCATGCGATGCTTTCGCTTTTGGACAAGAGGTAATTTATAATTTTATTAATTCAACTACAGTAATCTATCTAGGACACCAACAACGACCGTATCACCATTGAATGGACCAACACCCCAGATGGTGCCGCCAAACAATTCCGTCGTGAATGGTTCCAAGGAGATGGTATGGTCCGCAGAAAGAACCTCCCAATTGAATACAATCCATAAATAAAGCACCTTTTGATGTTTTGCAAATAAAATACTTTAAAAAACTGAAAGTTTTTTTGTTTTTTTTCTTCCGCAGGTTAGAAAAGTGGAATTTTCAAAAAAACTCCATACAATTTGTGTTTTGGAGAGAAAAACTGGAAGTGTTCGTCGGAGTGTTTTAAAGAAGATGTATCGTTGCAATTTTGTTTTAAAAAAAGCTTACTTTAGGGTAGCTCTATGTAAATCATTGAAATTCATTTTCGCTGGACCTTGTGCTAACACTGAAGCCAATTCACGATGACCCATTCTTACGGCACTCACCACTTGTTCCTGAAGGTTGTGTTCTTGGAATGCTGTAAAAAAACAAATATTTTGTCTGATAAGGCTACAAAAAACTCACGCGCATTTTGAATTTTGCTCAATTTAACAAGAGTTGTGTACGACGTGTTTTCCTTCACCAATTGCGACAAAACATCAGTCTCGTACTTTTTTACCTCGTAGTTAATAAGAGCGTTGTTTCCTTCGCGTCCACCGCGTCCCATTTCCACTTGTCTCGTGGCTCTACCGAGCATGTGGAAATTTTTTCGTCCTGTTGTTTTCTGAAAATTATTGGTAATCAAAGTTTCTTCAAATTTTTTTTACCAGTTCCAAAAAATTCGGTTCACAAATTGGTTTCTTTCCTTGTCTTGTATTTGCATCTTGGGCGTAAAGTTTGAAGAATTCTTCGGTTATCTTGAAATCACTTGACTTGCAGGCTTCAGAAATCGCTGTGAACTCATTTTGGTAGGAAAATGGAGAGCTTACAGCATCCGACAAAACCCTGCAACAGCTTTATATTGCTCATGTTATCGCGAAACTAAAACAACCTTTTCGATTTGAAAAACTCTTTCAATTCTCCCATATTTCGTCGTCTTATCGCCCGAATGAGCCATCGGAAATATGTTTTGGAGCTCACAAATTCCGGTGTTTTTTGACTTCCAAAAAATGAGGCTTCTTTCAGAATTTTGACATTATCTCTCGGCACCAGACGTTCATTTCCTTTTTTCGAACCCTTTTTCGCTTTCACAACATTTTTCGTCGTCTTCTTTTTGTTGGCAACTTTCGACACTTTTGCTATTTTTCGACCGTCTTTTTGTTGCTTTTTCTTTTGTATCGCATTTTTTCTAACAACAACTGTTGCTGACGGAGCTTGGTGGAGAACAGTTTGAACTCGGTGTCGGGTTGAATGTCTACGAACAGCTAAAAAAATATTTTTTTATTTTTCTAATTTTCAACTAAAATTTTCACCGGTTTTTTCCGCTCTTTTAATTTTTCCATCGGTCATTGGTCTTCTCGTTTGAACTGGTTTTTTATTTTTTTGTTGTCGACCCATTTTTATTAATCCCCGGGCTGTAATTTATTATTTTCTACGACGAAATTCGCGAAATAAAAAAATAATAAAAATTTTATCCACGAGAAGTACACGAGAGATTGGAAAACTAGGCCAGCTAGGAAAACTCGTCCAGAAATTTAGGCGGAAGTTTAGATATATCCAACAACTAAAAAATAATGAAAAACATCGGTTTTCGAATGTTTCAACTGATAAAACCAAAATATATTATGTCCTTTGAAACAGAGAACGCAAAGAGTATTAAAAAAAGACAAAAATAATGCAGAAAAAAGGATAGTGCGAAACAGCTAGAGGGAGAGATTTTTTTAAAAAGAGATGACGTTAGTGAGTCATAGTAAATAAAAAGGAACAAACAAATAGTAAGGGATACGAAGAAAATGAGCGATAAATAATCAAAACGTTGCGAATTCGTAGATTTCTAGGGAGTATTCAACAACAACGGCAAAAAGACCTCAAGGACAGACAACTAAGAAAAGTTCAAAAAATCAAAAATTCACAGCAGAAGTTTTCTCAACACTTGGTTGCTAGGCTACTCCCAAATTTGCCAATGTTGGACTGTCCTCACATTTCTTGGCAAACAATGTTTGTATAAACATCGAAAAAGGAAACTAAAATGCATAAAAATGACGATATTTTAACGTTTTTATATGCGAAATTTTTCTGATTTTTCAAACTTTTTTTTGTTGATAAAAATGAAAGTGACGCGATATTTGAGTTTTATTTCGGTGCAATGTACGATGATGATGATGATGATAATCATCGATGAAGCTTATCATGATGATGACAAATAACATTTTATCAATAAAAACGGTCAAATTTCAAAATTAACACATTCCCATATTGATGCACATTTGTGTTGGCGAGTTGTTTGATTGAGCGGTGAAATTCTGAAATTTATTATTATATATGCAGGTGATAAATACTTTGTTGCTTTGGATACCGAATAGAAAATGTTGAAGTTTGTGCCCAAGGAAGTGCGGCACGTTTTTCGGGTTTGTTGAACTGGGATTTGGTCACAGCTTTGCGATGCTTGTATGCCCATTTGACCCTGGAAATTGGGAAAGATATGCTTTATGGACCTATTCGGTTTGAAAAAAATTCAAAAAATGCAGAGAAATTGCAATTTCTCGGAATTTTTCGAACTGTAGTTTTCTTCAAGACCCAAACGATTAAATGTGCGTGTCCCTTTAAACAATTCCATGGAAACATTTTGTTTTTGTGTCTATCTTTGCGGAAAACGATCAGGCACGCTCATAAGTGAACCGAGGAGGTCCGAAAAGCCAGAAATGACATAAAAAAGAGCCGATTTAGAGCGAAAAAAATTTAAAAAAATTAGCAAAATGTTATTTTTTCGGCCCATACGGTCTTTTTGGACCTAAATCAGTTATACTGGGTCTCTACGGGTCATTGGGACTCGCTACTGATTTTTTTGGTAACATTTACACAACGATAGACAAAAAAACAAATATTTTCTAAAAAAATAGTTTAAAGGGACATACATTTAAATGTTTGGGTCTTGAAGAAAACTACAGTTCAAAAAATACCGAGAAATTGCAATTTCTCGGAATTTCTCGGCATTTTTTGTGCTCAACGAATTGAGAGGAAATACTTATACTCGAACAAATCAATTCTCAAATTTATAATTTCACAAATGTTGTTTATACTCTGAAACAATACAAATTACTGCTTAAAGGGGACTTTACGAAGATAAGAAATGTACCTTACATCATTCCAAATCTGTTTTTAAAATTTTCTAAAACCACCTAGAAACCGAGAAAACAAGGCTTTAAAACAACTAGAAAAAGTGTCCATCTCACTTTTTTCTTGACTCTTTTTGCGTATAATGATTAATATTCATAGAAAATGATTAAATTAGTCCGTTAGAAATTGTGTTTTTGTATTTTTCTGTGTTCCCCACGTAAAAATGCTCCCGGACTAGTTTTCTGGGATGGGACCTTTTCTAGGCCATTGTTTCGAAGCTCCTTTTCTCGGCTTAGATGCTTTTAGAAAATTTTAAAAACTGATTTGAAATGAGAATGAGGTATATTTTCTTCCCAGTCGCATTTGTTAGCTCTGTAAAGCCCTCCCTTTTATTTTTTTTGCATTTTCGGTGTTTTCAGTAATTTTTTTTCAAATTGTCATTACTTTTATGAAAATATCTCGATTTTAATTTAATAAAATGTTTTTCGAAGCTAAAAATCTGAAAATTCTGAATTTCAGCTTCAAAACTAGATATGATCGTCTAAATTTTATCGGACTTTCGAAAAGCATTTGAAATTTTGAAATTCGAAGAAAAATCAGGTTTTGAGAACTTCAATTATTTGCAGTGTATCTACACAATTTTAAAACATGTCCATGAAATGTGGAAGCTGGAAAAAATTAAATATGTATTATTGGATAAAATGAATTTCTGAAGATGCTTCAAAAAGAAACATTTCGAAAAAATATTGTAATTTTGAAAAATTTCGGTATTTTCGTTAAAAGCAGTTTTTGTGCAAAATATTTTTGTGCAATTGTAATATCATAAAATTTCCAAAATTCTAATATTGAAAGTACCAATTCACCATCTTAATTTTTGAATGGTTACATACTGGAACGTATAGAAACCGGGGGGCGATTTTAAATATTTATAATAAAAATATTCTTACAATTTTTGACACATTTATAAGTTAATTATTGTTTTTTTCTCATTCAATATTCATAATTTCAATTTAAACTCTCAAAATTTTTGATCAAAGCCAAACCCACATCCATATCATTGGTTTGCACAATTTTCTGATTGATCTGAGCAACTCCGGAAATGCAGAATGCACATGACAATGCGGATTGAGCGGCCAGTTCGGTAATCAAAATTGAGATAAAAATAGCGAGAATCAGAATGTTTCGGTTCATTTTGTTGTTGAAAAAGTTGGAAAAAAACAAATTCGTTTAATATTTCCTCGCAACTTCTTGTTTGAAAACGACTGATAAGAAGGAGGTTTAAACGAATCGATCGATAGTTACATTGTCGAATAATTGAACTGGAAACTTAATTTTTACAGAAAGATTTAAAAATTTTTATTTAGAAATTGGTCTTCAGAATCATTGATTGAAGTTCACTGAAGAAGAGCTCTGGTAAAAATGGAAATTAATACATTTTCTATCTAGAAAATATTTTTTTACTCACAAGTTTTTTAATATTTATTCTTTTAAAATTCTCCCCGAATGTTTTTGAAAAATTTTCCCACTTTCCCAAACAAAATAAATCAAAAATATACAAAAGTGTAAACGGCTGCTGCACACATTTTGCACTTTCCATTTTTTCTTTCAAATCATTCAACTATCAACATTCCCATTCGTTCGTCGTTGGCAAATTAATTTATTGCTGACTACCGGTTGATATTTTCTGTGACTGAAAATTTTGTGTTACGTTTTTTTAAGTGCACATTTTTGCTTATCAGATTATCTATACGTAGATTTCCGGTTGTTGGTCTTGCTCTCTTGGATTCTATAAATTAGTTGCATTAATCTTGGATTATTAAATTTCTCGAATAAACTTAAAGGGACTCTTTACTGAAAATAGTAAAAAATCCCTTTTTTTAAATGTTCCAGTTTTAGAATGAAAACGTATTAAATGGAGGGCTGTGCTTGTCCGGAAATGTCCGGAAAATTTTTTGTTTAGAAATATTTAATAGAAAATATCATAAAAAGAGATCAGACTGCAAAAAAATTCTTCAAGTCTGAAAGCTTTCAAAGTATTTTTGTTTTCTTCAACATTTCCGCGTTTGTTTTTATCGTTGAATGTTTGTTATTGTCAACTCAAATATTATTGAATGCTGCTAAACCGCGCTGAAGATCCGCACGCACGCGCGCACGCACGCGGCTGGCGGCACTCAATAAACTGGAAAATTCGCGTTCGGGTCTTGTTGTTCTACCGTACCTGGGTAGATTTTTAGGTTTTTTTTGAATTTTCGGAAATTATCCATTAAATCTCATGAAAAACATGCGTAGATCTACACAGGTACGGTGAGACCCGAACACGGAGAATGAGAGGTCTAAACGGCTACTTTGAACATTTTTCCTGCTTTTTCGAACTCTGGACGCAGTATCATAACTCTTAGAAATTATATTTTTTTTATTTCGGAACGAAGTAAGCGTCAGGGCACTTACAGTATTCTTTTTGATACCATCGATCATACTATGTACATTAAGAAGCAGAATACTCACATCAGATTTCAATGAGCTTTCTCTCACTTCTGTTGATTTTGAGTAAGCAGCTGTCCAAAATAAATAAAAAACATTTAAGTCAAAAAAACTCAAGCGAAATGCTTTTATTTGATCGTTATTATACATAAGTATTATGTTATTTTGAATTTAAGTTTGATATTCTCAACTTGTATGTACGCTGTCTTTAACGTTCAAAGCAAGAGGGTTGATATCACTGATAGTGAGTTCTTATTTTTTCTTATAGAATAAACTTTGCAATCCAATAAAACCGAATTAATTTTTTAAGACGGGTTGTTTTGAAGATAAAGAAAACCAAATACCACTTGTAATTTTAATAATTACCCCTTATTAAAGGCAGCTTGTCAGTTAATACGATCCAAATCCAAGGCAAAAAATCAAAATTCGAATGGGAGCCCAGGTGGTCCAAAGAACAATACCGATATGTAGCCACATTCAATAATTGTGTTTCGCGCAATTCCGACCGCGTTGCACGGACAACGACCGCGTCGCACGGACACGCGGGAATTCAAATTTTGATTTTTTCAACTTTGAACCGCTACTATGACACGTGTATTTATCGGTGTGATTTCGCATAAATTGCATTCTACTAATGACAGAACGCTCTAATTTCTGAAACTAAGAACAGGTAGGGTCAAATTAACTGAACATCTGTTTAAAAAAATAACTAAATGTTTCAAGAAAACTGTTGGAATTTTTTAGGAGTACATGTGTTTTTTTCCCTACTTGTTTCGTTGAACACTGCTACTTTTAAAATATTTTTCTCATTGCATGGAATTCCATCAATTTTTTAAAAGTTTTGCCTATTTCGTGCCTAAAATGAAGGCGAAGGCGAAACGCTTTAAAAATCTAAATAGGAATGTCTTAAAAATTAAGTAGGACACTATCTTTAAAATGCTAAACATTGTGAAAATACAAAACTTCGTATAAAGTCCTTCACAGTATTAATATCACTCAAAGTTCCCATTTATTCATCTATGTGTATAAAAATGATGACAAAACCGACTGCTCACACAATGTAAGGAGATTGGTCAATAAAATAAACTCGCAGAGCACAATTTGTCCTTTTCCCCCACTTCTTCTCTCTCATTTCCATTTATCTGACCTTTTTTTTCGAAATAACCTTTCTTTAAAACATCAATTTCATATTTCCAGTTTCAGTTCCAATCCATCAATAAATTTAATCACTTCATTATCAGGAAAAAAAACTCCTTATTTGTGCAGGGGCTTTTCCTATAATCTCTTTGTAGATTGCAGGTAAGCTACAACGGTGCTTAAAAATTATTTCTTTCAAAAGTCATCACCTGCTTTTGTTTAAAGTTTTATCAATTGAAAAATAATTTATAAATCATCTCACTTTGAAATAAGAATCTGAAATTCCGATTTCTGAAATTTCCAAGTGACGTGAATCCAACCAAAACGTGGCTGGCGTCAATGACGCAATTCATTATTCAATTTCCAATTTGCTATTTTTTTCTCTTCTTCTATCTGTCTTTAAAATAGGAAAAAAAGTGTTCCAAAGCACCATTCTCCAACTTTTTTTTTCGAAAAAAAGCAACAGCCGTTTTCCAAAAATGAACACATATTTCCTTCTTGACATCATCGGTTCGGTTCGGTTCACTTTTCAATGAAATTGACTTCCTGTTAGCTTGAAGCTCTTTCTTTTTCTTATTATTTAGTTAGTTTTTTTCCAAAAAAAAAAAAAACCTTTTCGATGTTGATCAGTAGCACAACGAACCAACTGTTGTGTTCCCGCTCGACTCGTCAAAAAGAAAACAAATAGGAACAATATAACAACAAAGAGTCTTTTATAACTCTCATTTATTGTATCTTTTTGCAGATTCGTTGTAAATAAATATTCTTTAATTCTGAAAATGACTGAAAAACTACACCATCGTAAGTTAAATTATTGGGTTCGATTTCACTAACAAAAAATTTCAGCATTTTTGCATCATCGTTCTAGACGATTTCATATTATCATTATGTTGATGTACGCTTTTTTTTGTCTTTGTCAAATATCGGGAAATATTGGGATGTCAACTTCATGTATGTGTAATTCTACAGCGGTTGCAATATCAGCTAACAGGTTTGCTCGCATTTTTAAATATTAAAGTTTAAAAATATAATTTTAAAATAAGTGTCACATTGCCTTTAAATGAGGGCATTATCAATGTACCTTAAATGAAAATAGACTTCATTCTCATTCCAAATCTGTTTTTAAAATTTTCTAAAACCACCTAGAAGCCGAGAAAATGAGCTTCGAAACAATGGCCTAGAAAAAGTCGGCCACTTGGCCGAACTTTTTCCTCTAAGAGCTTTTTTCGTTTATAAATGCAGAATTCTGATATTAGTCATTTTTTATGTTTTTTTCATTTTAATTTTTGTTTTTTTTGGATTTTTCATAGCTGCGGACTAGTTTTCGCTGGTGGACACTTTTTCTAGGCCATTGTTTTGAAGCTCATTTTCTCGGCTTCTAGGTGGTTTTAGAAAATTTTAAAAACAGATTTGGAATGAGAATGAAGTCTATTTTCATCCCAGATGCATTTAACTCCGTAAAGTCCTTCTTTAATTACATTTTTTGCAGATATGAAGTGCCAAAATCACCAATGTTATTTAATAGTTCACTAGAATTGGATGATACAAGTTGTACAAAGTTACAAGGGAAAGTTTTTGTAGATTATGGGGTGAGTGAATTTTTTTCTAAAATAATTTTGAGAGATAATAATTTACTGGCGAAATTCTTTGAAACAAATATTAAATCTTTTTTTTAAATTTTTCTAGTCCATTGTTTTGGATGAAATTCCAGTCAAATCTCACCTCAAATATTCTTGATCATTGCGTTTTGTGGGCTGCTCAATCTCACAGACGCTCCGCACGCACGCACGCGGCTGTCGACATTCAACATACTGGAAAATTCGCGGAAAAATGAAATTTTCAAATTTGCCAGTGTGTTGGGTGTCGGCAGCCGCGTGCGTGCGTGCGGAGCGTCTGTGAGGTTGAGCAGCCCTCAAAACGCAATCATCAAGAATATTTGAGTTGACAATATTTATTTGAATAAAAATATCAAGAAAATAATAAAACATGCTGAAAATGTTGATTTTTAACCGAAACGCAAGATTTTAACCGAAAAGTTGAAAAAAAAATATTAAGCCCAAAATATTCCATTTCAGGGTACATTCGTCTGGAGCACCAGCATGCAAAGCTGGGTTGTTTCAGGAATGTTCGTCGGCGGATTCCTTCTCTCCTATCCATCCGGATACGCGGTTGACCATTACAGTACTCGTCATCTGATATCCATTGCAATTGGCATGCTCACCTTCGCCTCTCTTATTCTACCAACACTTGCCTGGAATTTTGGAGCATATGGTGCGATTGCAGCTCGCGTTATTATGGGTTTCGGTGAAGCGCTACTCATCCCCTCACTCAATTCAATGGTTACTAAATGGATACCACTTCATGAAAAAAGTTTAGCCGCTGCCATTTTTACATCTGGAAATCAGGTCTCTGGTCAGTGATTCGTTTTTTGTTTGTCAATATATGAGGAACAACTGTCTTTTTGTTTATTTTCGAAAGTTTAAAAATTGCAGGTATGTTTGGCAACCCTCTAGTCGCTGAACTTTGTGCATATCCCGGCTGGCCAGCCATCTTCTACACAGGTGCTGGATTTGGAGCAGTTTGGTTGATTTTATGGCATTTGACGGTTCGAAACTCACCTTCAAATACGAGATGGATTCAAGAGGAAGAGGTGGATTATATTGTGAATCACATCCCGCGACGAGATGATTTAAAAAGTATTAAAATAAAGACTCCATGGAGGGAAATGTTGAGCTCATCGGTATTTTGGTGCTTAATCTATAACAGTGTGATTGGGAATTTAATGATCGCTTTGATTTTTGTATATATTCCTGTTTATTTCAAAGACGTTCTGATGCTTGACGTCAAATCGGTAACAATTTCTTTCACGACAACACAAATGAAACATTTTCAGAACGGATTTTTCAGTGCCGCGCCTCATTTATGCAATTTTGTTGCTAAAATTTTCTGGGGAGGACTGATGGACAGACTGCGTCAAAGAAAAATTCTTTCACCGACCGCTACCGTCAAACTTTCTCAAACTGTTTCCATGTTAGGGATTGGTATATCTTGCTACATTTTACGATTTATGGACTGTTCGACGCCAATTCCCGCTCTACTCTTATTATGTGGTGTTACCGCCTTTTTCGGTCTTTCAATTTCCGGCTTCTATACTTCACTTCTATCAGTTGCTCCATCCCATATTGGTACATTAACAAGTCTTGGAACAGTTATAGGTAATACCCTTAAATAATAATATCAATATTTGCATTGTCTCAGGTTTCATCGGTCGGATGGGAGCACCATATACTATCAGCATTTTTAAAACCATTGGAACCGCAGACGAATGGGCAAACATTTTACTAGTTTACGTGTTTGCCAGCATTTCCGCCGCCGTGGTCTTCTTTTTTTTTGGTTCTGGTGATGTTCAAGAATGGGATTATTCTAAAAAACATCCGTCTACACAAACAATGAAATCGTTGGTTGAATCAGAGGAGAAAAATTAAATTAATTATTGTTTAATAAGTAATTTATTTTGTAGAAACATTTCAGTTGTCACTTCAAAACCGGGTTGTTGCATTTATTTCGCTTTATTTAATTTTGTAAATGTTTTTTTTTGATTGAAGCTCACTGTCAAAAAATAAAAGATTTTTACATCTTTATTTGGATTGGAGAGATGGAGCGAATCCCATTCTTTGTTGGCCGATATCGTGGATGTTACAGTATTGTCTGATGAATGGATCTCCAAGAATCCATGCTGGACCGAAACCATAGTTACTAAAAGCGAAGGCGGCAAATATGCAGTTGTTTCCTTGCCCTATCTGAAAGGAAATAAAAATTGGACTCAAAAACACATTTAGAAAAACGTACGTCAATGATGTAGTTTACTGGGTCGATGGAATAAACGTTGTTTCCGATGGTGATGTCCAAGGTTCCCTTGGCAGTGTTGCATGGGAGATAGTAGGAATCATCGTCCTTGTGATACTGAAATAGAACCAATTGTAATTATTGATTGTTCGAGTTCAAAAAAATAAAATTACAGTTGCTCCAAGAGCTTGAGCCAATCCATCGACATAAGGTTTTGGCCCTCCGATGAAAGAAGTACCAGTGTCAGAGATAACTTGGTAGTTCTTTGTGATCGAATAGTTCCCGACCTTGAATCCACTGGCAACGAATTGATAATAAGTAGCCGAGGAAAGTGGTTGATAGGCGATGACTGGTCCACAGTTGGTGGTGTCAAGTGCGCCGTAGGTGAAGACTCCACCACCGACATTGTTAGCTGATCCTTTGTGCTCCAACCAGACGGTGAAGATTGGTTGATCGAGAATTCCTTGGTTGATGGCGTTGATTAGTGGTGGGACAACATAGTCAACGGCCAATGAGGTGAATGCAAGTCCCAGAATTCCTTCAGCAGCGTCCTGAAAGTGTATCTAAGTTAAAAAACTAGGGCCCTGCCAAAAACACATTTCTACGTGCCATGTCAGTCCGAATTAGAAAAGAGATACTTACAGTTTTGAAATCAGATGAAATATGGGTCGCAATTCCAAACGTAGTTTTTGGGACTGGCAGTTGAGCTTCCTCGTGAGCTCCGAAAGAAACTGTATCTTGTCCAAGAAAACCTTTAGCACTTCCAGATCCGTATTGAATACTCCATGGTCTTCCATTGGCAATGAAAGTTGAAGAGCTTGTTGAATCAAAAGTACGTTTTCCAACGCATGTACTACTAAAATAAAAATATTTCAGATTTTTTAAATTAATTTTTCGAATCTCTTACTCGCAAGTTTGTCCCGGAACCCACAGATTTGCAGACCCGGTATCAAGTACAACAATGAAAGATTGGTATGGAGTTCCGATGGTAATATTTCCCAAATATTCGAAATCACCGAAATCGTTGACATTTTGTGGAACAATTGCATAAACTGCTGGGTTCGCGTCACGAATCTCATTCATGTGTTGAACATAAGCTCCCCATTCACCTCTCTTCAGCATTTGAATTTTTCTCGATTCACGGTAAATAAGCTTGTGTTGATGAACAGCAGCGGTGCAGAGCCCTAAAAGAGCCAAAAGGATAAAGGTTCTCATATCTGAAGGTAATGACTATTATATACCAAATATATCGGAAAAAGTAAAAAATTTGGAAAAAAAGTATGAAAATCCGTCCACTTTTATCAGGTAAGAAGCATCTTATCAAATGAAAAATGATATTTTCATGAACCGTCAAATCATAGTTTTGTTCTGTATCATAGTATATTCGTACTTTAAATCGAAAGATGTTCAAAAAAAAGCATAAAGCTTCGAATTGTTGGCCAAAACAGAGGAAAACAATTACTCATTGTTAATGAAAAATGTATCCTGTAGAAACAATTCGTCGCATCGACACCGGGTTGTTGTATTTAATTCGGTTTATTAAATTTTTGTAAATGTTTTTATTAATTGAGACTAAAAATAACCGCCAATATTAACAGAATTAATTGGATTGGAGAGATGGAGCGAATCCCATTCTTTGTTGACCAATATCGTGGATGTTACAGTATTGTCTGATGAATGGATCTCCAAGAATCCATGCTGGGCCGAAACCATAGTTACTGAAAGCAAAGGCGGCGAAGATGCAGGTGTCTCCTTGATTGATCTGAAAGGAAATAAAAAGTTATTGCTAAAATATTGTAAAAAATGAGAACGTACGTCAATGATGTAGTTTACTGGGTCGACGGAATAAACGTTGTTTCCGATGGTGATGTCCAAGGTTCCCTTGGCAGTGTTGCATGGGAGATAGTAAGAATCATCGTCCTTGTGATACTGAAATAGTATTAATTTAAATATTAACAGTTTGAAAAATTATTACAATTGCTCCAAGAGCGTTAGCCATTCCATCAACAATAGCTTTTGGTCCTCCGAAGTAAGAAGTACCGGTATCAGAGACAGCTTGATAGTTCTTTGTGATCGAATAAGTTCCGAGCTTGAACGCTTTGGCAACAAATTGATAATAAGTGGCTGATGATAGTGGTTGATAGGCGATGACTGGTCCACAGTTGGTGGTGTCAAGTGCGCCGTAGGTGAAGACTCCACCACCGACATTGTTCGCTGATCCTTTATGCTCCAACCAGACGGTGAAGATTGGTTGATCGAGGAGTCCTTGGTTGATGGCGTTGATGAGTGGTGGGACAACATAGTCAACAGCCAATGAGGTGAATGCAAGTCCGAGAATACCTTCAGCAACATCCTGAATGTTTACGTTAGAAAACTATGCGACTTGGCTCAGCGAAAAACACGTTTTTACATTCCAGTCCATTCGAATGTGATGAATACTTACAGTCTTGAAATCAGAAGAAATATGTGTGGCAATTCCAAAAGTGCTGTTTGGAACTGGCAGTTGTGGTTCATCACTGGCTCCGAAAGCAACTGTATCTTGTCCAAGATATCCTTTAGCACTTCCAGCTCCATATTGAATAGTCCATGCTTTTCCATTGGCAACGAAAGTTGAAGAGTTTGTTGAGATAAAGGTACGTTTTCCAACGCATGAATTACTTAAACAATAATTTTCAATTTTATTTCAGATTTTATACGAATCTCTTACTCGCAAGTTGGTCCCGGAATCCAAAGGTTTGCTGATCCGGTATCAAGTACAACAATGAAAGACTGGCTTGGAGTTCCGATGGTAATATTTCCCAAATATTCGAAATCACCGAAATCGTTGACATTCTGTGCAACAGTTGCATAAACTGCTGGGTTCGCGTCACGAATCTCATTCATGTGTTGAACATAAGCTCCCCATTCACCTCTCTTAAGCATTTGAATTTTTCTCGATTCACGGTAAATGAGCTTGTGTTGATGAACAGCAGCAGAGCAGAGCCCCACGAGGGCCAAAAGGATAAAGGCTCTCATACCTTTAAAAAGTTATAAAATTTAAAAACTGGAAAATTAATGAAAAGTTTGCCACTTTTATCAGGAACGGAAAGCGTTATCAGGAGATAACTTAAGGGTGTGGTGAAAATTACTTAAGGGTGTGGTGAAACTTCAAATCATATTTTTTTTGTTCTGCATCATGTTTGTGCTTTCAATCAAAGAATCAAACTGGCTTTTGAGATCAAAACTATAATATGGAATACATAATAAATAATAGGCTTATGATAAGATGTTGTTCTAGACATCAGCATCAAAAACTGTTCTAAAAACTCATTATTTCTAGCTCCTTTTTTTGAGATTAAAGGCAAGGTCTCACTTAATTATTTAGTATATGTATGTCTAATTTCATAAAATTCGGCCATGGGAATTCAATTGCATTAAAAATTCTGACCTACAGTAGCGGTCAAAAAGAAATCCACCGTCAGTATTTCTGTCATATCTCCGCGCATAGTTGGAATTTTTGGTGAAATTTGGATGTGATATGCAGTACACGAATTGAATTTAAATTCTGAAGTACCACACAAATTTTGCATACCAGAGCACATTTTTGATATTTTTTGTGGTTTTTGCGATTTTTCGGTTATTCAGGCAGTGATTGTTAGGAATGTTTTTGTTGAAGTTATGAAACAGTTTTCATATAAAACTATCTTTTTCATATTATCATTATGTTGATGTACGCTTTCTTTTGTCTTTGTCAAATATCGGGAAATATTGGGATGTCAACTTCATGTATGTGTAATTCTACGGCGGTTGCAATATCAGCTAACAGGTTTGCTCCCTATTTTTAACTATTAAAGTTTAAAATTATAATTTTAAAATAAGTGTCACATTGCCTTAATGAGGGCATTATCAATGTACCTTAAATGAAAATCGACGTCATTCTCATTCCAAATCTGTTTTCAACATTTTCTAAAACCACCTAGAAGCCGAGAAATTGAGCTTCAAAACAATGACCTAGAAAACGTTTCCACCTGGCCGAACTTTTTTCTATGAGCTTTTTTCGTGTTTCGTTAATAAATAGTTATGCAGAATACTCATAGTAGTCCTTTTTATGTTTATTTTTTCATTTTTCATCCCTGCGGACTAGTTTTCGCTGGTGGAAACTTTTTCTAGGCCATTGTTTTGAGGCACGTTTTCTCGGCTTCTAGGTGGTTTTAGAAAAATTTAAAAACAGATTTGGAATGTGTACGAGTCTATTTTCATCCCAGACGCATTCGTTAGCCCGGAAAGTCCTCATTTAATTACATTCTTGCAGATATGAAGTGCCAAAATCACCAATGTTATTTAATAGTTCACTAGAATTGGATGATACAAGTTGTACAAAGTTACAAGGGAAGGTTTTTGTAGATTATGGGGTGAGTCGATTTTTTAGAGATAATAATTTAATGGATGATTTTTTTCGCAAAAACAAATAAGAAACATTTCAATATAATTCTTTGAAACAAATTAGAACTCTTTTTTTTTAAATTATTTTTCTAGTCCATTACTTTGGATCATACCTCCGTGATTTCTCACGAACGATTCCAATTTTTGATCACAACAGAGGAAAAAAATTACACAGATAGGAGATAGGATTAGAGCCATAAATTTTAATATCATCGGCAAAGCCAGTAATACCAACTTCACCTTTTATTCAATCGAAAATATCATTAATGAAGATTAGGAAAAGGAGAGTGCCACTGACTGTTCCTTGCGGAACTCCTGAGTGAATAGGTAGTTTAATAGGGGGACACATAATTATCGATTTTAACAGAAAAAGTTCGATTATGAAGAAAATTGGTGTACCAAGCAATAATACAATTATCAAGGCCAACGGAGTGAAGTTTGGAGATTGAAATATCGTGCGGGACTGAGTCAAAGGCTTTAGAAAAGTGTATCCTGTAGAAACAATTCGTGTATCCTGTAGAAACAATTCGTCGCATCGACACCGGGTTGTTGTATTTATTTCGCTTTATTAAATTTTTGTAAACGTTTTTATTAATTGAGACTAAAAATATCCGCCAATATTAACAGAATTAATTGGATTGGAGAGATGGAGCGAATCCCAGTCTTTGTTGACCAATATCGTGGATGTTACAGTATTGTCTGATGAATGGATCTCCAAGAATCCATGCTGGACCGAAACCATAATTGTTGAAAGCAAAGGCGGCGAAGATGCAAGTGCTTCCTTGATCGATCTGAAAGGAAATAAAAAGTTATTGCCAAAATATTGTACAGAATGAAAACTTACGTCAATGATGTAGTTTATTGGGTCGATGGAATAAACGTTGTTTCCGATGGTGATGTCCAAGGTTCCCTTGGCAGTGTTGCATGGGAGATAGTAGGAATCATCGTCATGGTGGTACTGAAATAACATTAATTTAAATATTAACAGTCTGAAAACTTATTACAGTTGCTCCAAGAGCGTGAGCCAATCCATCGACAACAGCCTTTGGTCCTCCGAGGAAAGAAGTACCGGTATCAGAGATAACTTGATAATTCTTTGTGATCGAATAAGTTCCGAGCTTGAATCCTTTGGCAACAAATTGATAATAAGTGGCTGATGAAAGTGGTTGATAGGCGATGACTGGTCCACAGTTGGTAGTGTCAAGTCCTCCGTAGGTGAAGACTCCACCACCGACATTGTTAGCGGATCCTTTGTGCTCCAACCAGACGGTGAAGATTGGTTGATCGAGGAGTCCTTGGTTGATAGCGTTGATGAGTGGTGGGACAACATGGTCAACAGCCAATGAGGTGAAAGCAAGTCCGAGAATTCCTTCAGCAGCATCCTGAATGTTTACGTAAGAAAACTATGCGACTTTAGTGAGAAAACTATGCGACTTGGCCCAGCGAAAAACACATTTTTACATGCCAGTCCATCCGAATTTGATGAATACTTACGGTCTTGAAATCAGAAGAAATATGAGTGGCAATTCCAAAAGTGGTTTTTGGAACTGGCAGTTGTGGTGCATCACTGGCTCCGAAAGCAACGGTATCTTGTCCAAGATATCCTTTAGCACTTCCAGATCCATATTGAATAGTCCATGCTCTTCCATTGGCAACGAAGGTTGAAGAGTTTGTTGAGATAAAGGTACGTTTTCCAACGCATGAATGACTTAAAAAATAATTGACAATTTTATTTCAGATTTTATACGAATCTCTTACTCGCAAGTTGGTCCTGGAATCCAAAGGTTTGCTGATCCGGTATCAAGTACAACAATGAACGACTGGCTTGGAGTTCCGATGGTAATATTTCCCAAATATTCGAAATCACCGAAATCGTTGACATTCTGTGGAACATTTGCATAAACTGCTGGGTTCGCATCACGAATCTCATTCATGTGTTGAACATAAGCTCCCCATTCACCTCTCTTCATCATTTGCACTTTTTGCGATTCACGGTAAATGAGCTTGTGTTGATGAACAGCAGCGGAGCAGAGCCCCACGAGGGCCAAAAGGATAAAGGCTCTCATACCTTAAAAAAGTTAGAAATTTGCCAAAGATTTTTTGTGTCAAGAAAAAAGTACAAAAACTGGAAAAATTAATGAAAAGTATGCCACTTTTATCAGGAAAGGGAAGCCTTATCAGCAGGGAATTTACGTAAGGGTGTGATGAAACTTCAAATCATCTTTCTTTTTTGTTCTGCATCATGGACTGTTTGTACTTTCAATCAAAAATCAAGCTGACTTTTGCGATCAAAACTATAATATTTTTAGAAACGAAATATATGAGGAAATGGTTACTCGTGACTTCATCGAACTTTGAATTATGATAAAGAAATTTTCAGTGAAAAATGGAATACGTAATAAATAATAGGCTTATGATAAGATGTTGTTCTAGACATCAGCATCAAAAACTGTCCTAAAAACTCATTATTTCTAGCACCTTTTTTTGAGCTTAAAGGCAGGGTCTCACCTAATTTTTAAGTATATGTTAAATTTCATAAAATCTCGTAGCCGGAATTCAATTTCGTTAAAAGTTCTGACATATATAAAATGAAAATGTCGTCTCGAAAGCTTCTAAAATCATGTTTTCAGTAAAATGTAATCAAAAATTGAAAAGACGAAAAAACTGAAGACGCAAAATTATGATTTTATTTTAAAATTCTAGACAAATACGAAAAATCTACAAAATTTCAAAGGTTGCAGCCGATTTTTTGGGATCATCAGTTCTTGTCACAAATTTGTTTTCTGAAAATCTGGAAAATACAAGTCAAATAACCTATGGACTAATTTTTTTGTTTTTAAATTAACCAAATTTTGCTCCAGTCTATGTTTATTAAAATGTTTTAGAAAGTTCACTGGTTAAATCTGAAAATAAAAATAAAAATGTTTTCTCGCGAAACTGTTTATGAGAGATAACTGATAACTGATTGTAAATGCCGAATATTTTCCACTGATTCCCATTATTGAGTACAAAATATTTGATTATTTCAGAAATTTCGCATATAAAAACTCGCTAACAAAGCACAATTAGAACAAACAAAACTATAATTTTATATTTTTGATATCCGGTTCAAATTGGCTGATAAAATATACCATATTCCTGTAATTACCTTTAATAAACTCATAAAAACACCCAATTGCCCAGAAGCCGGATTTCAGGCCATCATATCAGTACAATTTAGTGATAAGACAATTTTTCTGATCAGAATAGTCGAAAAAGGCGGTTCGACACTAGTTTTTGATTATCAGTAGTAACGTCATTGAATAAACGAGGTTTTTGACCAAAATTAAAAATGCTAGCGTGTGCATATAAAAGTAATGAATTATCAGTAGGACTTCAAAATCATTTTTTCGCCGTCTTCCCAAATTATTTTTCAAATTAACATCAATAAAAAAACCTGGATTTTAGGATGAAAACCATTATCCTTTTGGCCCTTGTCGGGCTCATCTCGGCCGCAGTCCATCAATCCAAAATCACATGGAAACAATCCAAGAGAATGGAGATGATCCGCAAGGGTGAATATGCGGCTTATTTGGAGTATCAAAGAAATTTGAGATTGACCTCTCCATCTGAGTTCGCCAATCTTCCACAAAACGTCAACGATTTTGGAGACTTCGAATACTTGGGAAATATTACCATCGGAACTCCAGATCAATCTTTCATTGTTGTTCTTGATACTGGATCATCGAACCTTTGGGTTCCGGGACCATCTTGCAAGTGAGTGAATCTATGAGTTGAGCTATTTTTTCCTAAGAATCATTGTTTAGGACCAACTGCAATGGAAAGAGCAAATACGATTCCACCAAGTCCAGCACCTTTGTTAAGAACGGACAATCATGGACCATTCAATACGGATCTGGAGATGCTGCCGGTATTCTCGCTCAAGACACAGTTAGAGTAAGTACCACCTAGAAAAATAAACACCAAACTACTTTAACATATCACATTTATTATAGTTCGGAGCTGTTGGAGAAGCTCAACTCGCCGTCCCAACCACAACCTTCGGAGTTGCTTCCAAGATCTCAGCTGACTTCAAGAATGACGCCACTGACGGAATCCTCGGACTTGCCTTCACCTCATTGGCCGTCGATGGAGTTGTCCCACCACTCATCAACGCTATCAACCAAGGACTCCTCGATCAACCACTCTTCACCGTTTGGTTGGAGCACAGAGGATCATTGAACAATGTCGGAGGTGGAGTTTTCACCTACGGAGCTGTTGACACCACCAACTGTGGACCACTCGTCGCCTACCAACCACTCTCATCCGCCACTTACTACCAATTCAAGGCTGCCGGATTCAAGCTCGGAACCTACTCCAACACCAAATCCGTTGATGTTATCTCCGACACTGGTACCTCATTCCTCGGAGGACCACAAACTGTTGTTGATGGATTGGCTAAAGCCGCCGGAGCTACTGTAAGTGTTTGGTGACTTTTATTCATTTCAAAAATGCTGTTTTTTTCAGTATGACTACTTCAACGAGGTCTACTTCATCGACTGCGCCGCCACCCCAGGAACCTTGGACATCACCATCGGAACCAACACCTACTCCATCCAACCAATCAACTACATCGTTGACGCCGGAAACGGACAATGCTTGTTCGCTGCCTTCCCATTCGATTTCGGAGGTTTCGGACCATCATGGATTCTTGGAGATCCGTTCATCAGACAATACTGCAACATTTACGATATTGGAAACAAGAGAATTGGATTCGCTCCATCACTTCAAAAATAGAAAATGGGTTTATGTACCAATATGTATGATTTTTGTTAAGTATTGATTGAAAATGAATGTGTATCTATTTAAAACTTTTTACCCGACTTTTACCCGATTGTTATCAATACATTACATCAGTTTCATGGCAAAATGATAAGACCAAAAAATGATGATGCAAATTATAAAACAAATTTCTGAAAAAAAGAATTCGAAATGAAACCATTTCTGATATGTTTGATATTCATATTCTCATTCACTTCCGGTACTATCCATCAACATAATGTCATCTGGAAAGAATCTAAAAAAATGCAAATGATTCGCAGTGGCGAATATCCAGCATACCTGAAATACCGCCAAAAGTTGAGAGCTACAATCCCAGCATCAGAACTGGCAAGCATTCAGCAAAATGTGAACGATTATGCCGATTTTGAATACTTGGGGAATATTACCATCGGTTCACCGGATCAATCGTTCATTGTTGTGTTGGACACCGGTTCGGCGAATCTGTGGGTTCCGGGACTCAATTGCATGTAAAATTTGTTATTTTTTTGGGGTTCCCAAAAATACTGTTTTCAGAACAAATTGTGACAATAAACATAAATTTAATCAAACATCTTCGAGCAGTTTTGTGGCAAATGGAAAGCAGTGGGGAATCCAATATGGTTCTGGACAAGCATCTGGAGTTTTGGGTCAGGATACAGTGAAGTTGGGAGGAAGTGGCGAGAGTCAATTGGCGATTCCAAAGTCGACTTTTGGAATTGCTGACAAAATATCGAAGGATTTTGTGCAGGTTGTTTAATTTTTAAAAAAATGCTTTTGATTAATAATATTTCAATAAGATCGTAAAATAAAAACTTTGACAGTAAGCTAGAAAACATCATCATGGAATGCTAGGTCATTATTTTAATTTAGTAAGAAGTTTTTTTTTTTTTAAATTCAAAAAATTCACTTTAGACCGAAAAATCGTGTCCAGTAATCTTACACAAAAATTGAATTTAGTTGAAATTAGAATTAATTGAAAAGTGAAATTCGTTGAAAATTGAAATTAGTGTTAAAGGATGACTTTACGGAGCAAGTGAATGCGATTGGGATGAAAATAGACTTCATACTCATTCCAAATCTGTTTTTAAAATTTTCAAAAACCACCTGGAAGCCGAGAAAACGAGCCTCAAAACAATGGCCTAGAAAAAGCGGCCACCGACGAAAACTAGTCCGCAGGCATGAAAAATCAAAAAAAATTTTTAAACATTAAAATGAAAAAAAACATAAATAAGGAGTAATATAAGCAACTATTTATTAACGAAACACGAAAAAAGCTTATAGGAATAAGTTCGGCCAACTTTTTCTAGGCCATTGTTTTGAAGCTCATTTTCTCGGCTTCTAGATGGTTTTAGAAAATTTTAAAAACAGTTTTGGAATGAGAATGAAGTCTATTTTCATTCACGATACATTTATTAGCTCCGTAATGCTCATCTTTAAAATAACGAATTTTTTAAAATATATAAAATTGAGCTTTAAGCAGATTTTTTAACATCAGAAAGAACGATTGTTACCCAGTATTATTTTTAAATAAATCTTGAGTATTACCTCAGTAATCCCAAAATTTTTAGGACGCCACTGATGGCATCTTCGGTCTTGCGTTCACAACCCTGGCTGTTGATGGAGTAACCCCGCCTCTGATCAACGCCATCAACCAGAATCTTCTCGATCAACCGCTCTTCAGCGTCTTTTTAGAGCACAGAGGTTCAATGATCGATGTCGGTGGGGGAGTCTTCACCTACGGAGGACTTGACACTACCAACTGTGGACCTGTCATCGGCTGGCAACCACTTTCCTCAGCAACCTATTTTCAGTTCAAGGTAACCTTGTAAATACTTCTCCTAATTGTTTTCTTTTTTTTTCTTTCAGGCTACTCGCTTTCGTCTCGGAAAATATTTGAACGCTAAAATTGTTGATGTTATTTCTGACACTGGAACATCTTTCCTTGGTGGCCCATCGGTTGTTATCAATGAAATTGCAAAAGATGCAGGAGCTACGGTAACCTATTAATTATTATATTTTTTAAATATATTTTATTATTATTTAGTACGACATTTTCAATGAAATTTATGTCATCGATTGCGACGCACAGCCCGGATATTTCGGCCTAACAATCGGTGGAAACGACTACAAAATTGAGCCATATAACTACATCGTTGACGCTGGAAATGGCATGTGTATGCTTGCAATTTTCCCTTTCAGTTTTGGTGGTTTTGGACCATCTTGGATCCTTGGTGACCCTTTTATAAGACAATATTGCAATATTTATGACCTTGGGAATATGAGAATGGGTTTTGCTCCATCTTTGCAAAATGTAACGTCCTCCTTTAGGCCTTCTGATAATGGTGTGGAAACGACCTGCGCGTTATTATCTTTCAATATTTTGTCTCTTCTTTTTTTCTTTTTTTAATAAATTGTGGTCAATAAATTTTTCGTAATCAGTTTTTTGTTGTTTCTTTTCATTTCTAAAGTCAAAAACCACATTCGTAAATGAAGTGAGGTAATAATCAACTTTTCGAAATAATAATTCTCAGCTTATAGATTCCAAAATTTATCAATTATCATCATTTTATTTATCAGCCAAATTGCGAGCCAAAAATTGCCAGGGAATGAAAGATACCAAGAAATAAGCAAAGTGTTAAAAACGCTGAATTTGACTAAAATTCACTACGCGAGAAATAATATCATTAGGCCAATTCTTGTGAAGAATACGTTTGATTTGGCGGGAAAGATGAATACTTTGAAAATGCTTCAGGTTTTTGGAAAAACTTATTATTTGGCTTTAATTTAAATTTTTAGGATTATTTGAATGCGAATGAAAAAAAGATGTTAGATGCATTGAACAAGGGAAGACAAAAACAAAAACGTTGATGAGATAAATTTGTTTCATTTTTCTTATTTATTGTTTCAAAAAAAAATGAAAAGTCTAATATTTCTTATCCTAATGGTTTCCTTTTCCCACTGTCAGCCAGAACCCCATGATGAGCAAAAAGTTCTAGAAATTAATGCACTTATGAAAAAGTTTAACATCGCTAAACCGGATTTTCAAAACCCGTTGGAGGTAAAAAAAGGGTAAATTCAAAAAAAAAAGATAATAAAAATGGTTTCAGATCGTGCAGCCAGTTGTTGAAGGTATTGAAATTCACCCCGAATCGCGAGCCAAAACCAAAGAGGAAATTATGGAGATGCTGCAGGTTTGAAAAAATTATGGTTCAGTGAAGGTCAATTTTTTTTCAGAATTTTCTTAAAATGGAAGAAGACCGGCTTTTAGGAAAGGCAAAATAATAATTTTATTCTTTATTTTTTGAGCATTTGAATAAAGCAATTTTTGATTTTAAAAAACTCTAATTTCCTATATTAAGGAGAGGGTGCCAGATAAAAATTTCGCCACTGCGGCGACAAGATTTTAAAATACCGCGCTTTATAGATTTTCATGTGCGCTCCACTGAACAGTAGTCAGGTGTGTGGGCGGAAATTTGAATTTTTGAATTTTTTGTGTGTTTTTTAAAATTGTCTTTCGTTTTTGTGCAATTCTCAGCGTTTTTTTAAGCTTAACGTCGTGAATTATTTTTAATAAGTGTCAGTTTAATTATTCTTACAGGAACGAACAGGATCCTTTATAAAATAAGGGGAAAACTTTGATTTTCCTAATTTTCATCCAAAAATAAGTAGTACTTTTTGCAATTAAATTATTATTTCGCAATTTTCAGAAAAATGGATTGGTTTGGCATATAATGTTAAATTTCTAAAAGTGTCATTATCGTTTTTTAACAATTTTTGTTTGTTTTTTTAAGTTTTTTGGTTTTTTCTCAATTTTTCTTATTTTTAGGGTGTATAAAAAAAATTTTCATCAAAATTTGATCCAGCAATGGTTTTTGTAAAAGCGTTCAAATTTTTGTAAAATGGGGTATACGATAATTCGCGTTAAATCAATTTTAAATAAAACTTGAACATCCAAAAAAAATGTATTTGTTCAAATTCAGACGAAAAAATTGCTTGAAAGATGTCTTTTCTGACTGTGCACTGTTTGCGTTAAAACCCCGCCTCCAAAAAGGCTGCCGCAAGAAACTCCGCAACCATGGTGTACGTTCACTTTTACACACCGTGGAGTAGTTTGGAAACAATTTTTTAATCGATCTAAAATCCAATTTTATATTCCTAAAGAATAGTTTTCAAAAAATTTGCAAAAAACTAGAAAAGAATGACACCCGGAATCAAACGCGGGAGCCATTTTCGTAGAAATTTTTTGTGCGTTTTTGAGGTCGCTTACGTTTTTAAGATCGATTCCAGGTGCTCTTTATTTTTGAATTTCTAGTTTTTTGCAAATTTTTTCAGGTATATAAAATTGAATTTCAGATCGATTACCTTCGTATAGTCCTCCTTTAATGTTCTCGTATTTTATTCGAATTTCCCCCGAAAAATTCGTAGATGGAATTTTTAAAAGCTCATTCCTGAATCAATTATATAATGTTTTCGGAATAAGCTCGACAATTTTTGAGTTACTTATTATCTGGAAAACCTAAATTTTTAAATAGCGAAGAATGTAAATATTAAAAAAAAGAAGATATATTTGTTTTTCAAATAAATGCCAACTTCACAATTAACGTGAACAGAAAGGGTCATTGGATCGACGGAAAAAATGAATCAGTATCAGGTTCAATCAACCTACCGAATAGGAATACTATCGACAAGAAATGGGGTAGGAGTTCAGATTCGAAAACCATAATTTTAAGACATGTTGCAGACACCTCTCATTGATCGCTTTTGCTGTGTCAGTGGTGATGATTTCAGCGTTGCCGTACGCCAACAGAAAGGATGCACTTGTTAAACAACTCGATGAGTACGATTTGAGTGCGCAACGTTATAAAATCGCAGTTAATGTATGTGTTTCGCAGAATTGACAATTTTTTTAAAAATATCATTCATATTATAGGTGGCAAAACCAATTGGAGTGGACAACGACCATGATATTCAAGGCAAAGCTTTGACGAATGAGCAATTGCAAGCTTTCTTGGTGGATAATGAGCAATCATTCCTCGATGGTTTGAACAAATTGCCTGCATCCCGTCATCGTCGTGATAATGGACAAGTTGTTGACATCGGCGAAGTTAAGAAGCAAATCAAGCAATTTTTGGATGAATATGAAGTGGAGCTTCAATAGATGAAGTGTTTTGTTTTTTTGAAAAATAAATATTGAGGAATTGAATTGTTTTTCACAAAGCATATACACATATATTTTGTTATTTTTCCTTTTTTGAAAATATGTCTTATAAGTATACTAATAATAACTTCAAAATGCAAATCAAAACTTTCTTACTTTGCCATTTTCATTTTGTTTTCAGACGATTTTCCAGATGAAAATAAGATTTGGGATTCAGATCAAGAATTCAGCTCAAATTCAGGTGTTTCGTTTACTTAACTAATTATATATTTCATGGAATTCACCTGTCATGTGTGTTCATTATACTTATACATTATACGGTAGACAACCTTGGAAAATTTATTTTGGAAAATGGAAAATTTCTTAATTTTAAAGGAGGACTACACGCAGGTTATAAATGCTGGTTAATCGGTATAAAATTCAATTTACCGAAACGGTTATCAAATAATTAAAAGTAGAAATGCGAAAAGAAAGGCACCCGGAATCAAACTTGGCTGCCACTTTGGCGGACACGTTTACGTTTTTGAGACCAAAGTTCGATTCCAGGTGCCCTTTCCTACTTTTTTTTGCAAATTTTGTGACTGTCGTTTGGGTATATAAATTTGAATTTTAGATTGATTAAGCAGCTTTTAAACCTGCGTATAGTCCTCCTTTAAATGGAAAACTCAATCCAAATAGGGTTTCGAAAAAAAAGAACCTCACGCTCCGCACGCACGCGACGCGGTGGCCAACACTCAACACACTGGAAAAAGTTTGAAAATTCAGTTTCTAACGAATTTTCCAGTGTGGTGAGTGTCGACCACCGCGTCGCGTGCGCCTGTGAGGTTGAGCAGCAGCCAAAAGGCGATGATCAAGAATATTTGAGTTGATAATATCCAATGAAGTTTGTTAGAGATATTAGATGAAAGCATTTAATCGAAAGGGTTTCGCTCAACCTTTTTCATTTTCGTGTTGAGACCTATTTAAGAAAAAAATCTGGGCAATTTTGATAACTTCCGCTACTATGAATTAAGTGTGTTTTTCACTATTTTTGCGTTTTCATTTAATTTTCATCTCATTCGCCGCATTTTAAACTCCTTTGAAGATTAAAAATAACGGATTTTGGATGTTGAGGTACCAGTTTCTTTTCCATGGAGATTTAAAGGCAGCTTGTCAGTTAAAACGATCCAAATTCAAGGCAAATTATTAAAATTCAAATGAGAGATCAGGTGGCCCAAAGAAAAATACAAATATGTAGCCACATTCAAATAATTGTGTTTCGCGCCAATTCCGACCGCGTTGCACGATCCACGACCGCGCCGCACGATCCGGCGCGCTTTCAAATTTTGATTTTTCAAACTTTTGACCGCTGCTGTGACGCGTGTATTTATCGGTGTGATTTCGCATAAATTGCATTGTACTAATGAGAGAAAGCTCTAATTTTTGAAACTAAGATCAGGTAGGGTCAAATTAACTGAACATCTGTCTTTAACGCAACATCAAGTTTATGTAGTTACAGACAACATTTTTTTACCACCGAACTGTTGAGAATTTGTTCAAAAATGGATTTCTCGAGTTTCTAGCCGCGACACGTTTTTTGCCGTGTCACGTGAGCCGAAATACAAATGGATTTAATTTTTTCTCAAAATGGCTAAAATTTATTGACCTATCCAGAAACTAAAAACGAAAAAACAAAAAATAGCAAGAAATTCAACGTGAATGTCGCGGACTGCGAATAGTTTTGCAAAATATAATTTTTTGCGTTTAATTCTAATTTTTTTCACGTTTCTGCATTGAATTTTGCTTCATTTTTAGTTTCTGGATAGGTCGATTAAAGGATTATAACTGCGCTAAAGATGCACAAATTTGGTCCAATTTTCGCACACTATCAATTGAAACCAATTTAAAAACTTGTCATTTTCACAGTATTATTCAGTCTCAGGCCTTACAGAAACTATTTTTTGATTAAATAAATCAAATTTCTAAGTTAAAAATTCTAGAAAAGAATAAAAAGTTATCTTAAGAATTAAAATGCAACGTAAATTGTAAAGGGCAAGAAAGGAATAAAAATAGGATAATGGATCAAAAAAGTGATGCAAGGAAGAAAAGAGGCGCCAATAGGGACCAATGAAATACCCATTAATGCCCACTTACCCATTCATTTTTTAAACCCTAATTTTCTCATAATTCGAAGATTGAACCCTTCAAAAATGAACATTTGATGATTTCATAATCTTCATATTTCCCATAGAAAAATGTTGGGGGCATAATTCTATTTCGCTGAAGGCTAAAAGCCTCATTTATGCATGGGTACATTTTCTTTGGCCAGTGTGAAAATTAATTTAGTGGTTCATTATCTTGAAAGCATCCTTCAACAAATCATTATTTTCATAATGTTGTTTTTTATGGAACAAACACGTCATTCTGTTTATATTTCGAGTTGCAAATTGCAACCTAAAAAAAGACATTCGACAGATGAGGATTCCTCTTTTTTTCTTCTTTTCAATTTCGAAATTTTACAACCATCTAATTAATATTTCGTGTGAAAAACAAGATCAAATTTCGTATGTTATTTTTTCAAGGAAAAAAAAACAAAATAGAAAATGTATAATTATCCATTCAGAATTAAGAGCCACTGTACTTTTTTTAAAAAAACAACAAGAAGTATAAAATAAAGATTCAGTACTCATGTTTTTCATTTATCTTAAAAGTCAACTATAACTAGCATGTACTCGATAAGCCATTACTTAATTTCGGAAAATTTTGCAATACTACCGTATACCTGAATTACGCCAACGAATGTGAATTACTCAGTGAAAAAAAGCGGGTCATTCGCGTGCGGGATGTACCTTTTTCAGGATGAACCCTTTTTTTTTTTGAAAAATTAGGGTGCCCGGGCAGCCCGCGGCGCGTCCCCTAATTTTTTAGCGTGAGCACGAGAATAGCACACCGATTTTTAAGCGCGTGCGCAATATCACGTCGTTTCCGCGCATTTTAATATAGCTCGCTTAAAAATTGATTCTTGGTGGTGTTGATTCTTGGTGTTCGACTCGCATTAACACGCTTAAATTTAAGCGTGTGCGCTTAAAGCCCGCCGTTGGATGCGAGCACGCCGTTAGCCGCTATTTTTTCACTAAGGCCACCACATTTGAGCAGGATCTTGTTTTTCTTGAACTCAGGGAATTTCCCGCTGATCCGCGCATACAAAATTAGCGGATCCGCCACTTTCTATGCGCGGAGGGGGGGGGGGTCTCCCGATTCGACGTTCCTAAATGAAGTACAGAGTTCAGCAATTTTGAAATATAGTACATTACTAATCCTTATGACGGAGCTACGCTCTACAGTATAGTGTTTCGTTCTATTAAAATTTATTGAAAACTTCACAATCTAAATTTTCAAAATTTAATTTTGCAAAACAACTTCCCAAAATCTGATAACATAAGCCCCTCCTCGTTCCAAGAAAATATCATGGATGTTTATCCACCGTACCCTATTTGCCATGAGGAGTGTCAACTCGAAACAGGTGAAAATCTAATTGAAAAATGATTTCATTTGCCCTTAAAGTGCTATTTAAACCGAAATATCTGTTCCATTTCAAACATTTCATTTCTCTCCTTCGATCTTTGAAATTACACCTTTTCAAAACTTTATTAATTTTGTGAAAAATCCAGGTTAAGGAGCATTAACCACCTTTTAAATTAAGCGTGAATTAAGCTTTTGAGCTTAACATTTTGAAATTTATAACTTCTAGGCTCCATAATTATAAAATTTTTGTTTTTTTTGTTAACGCCTGCTCAAAGATTAAGCCCCAAAAACATTTTCACTATTCATGTAACCAATCATTGCTGTTTCCCAGTTTTTTTTCAAATTGGATTATCGTTCTAATGCATTCAAATGTCTGGTGTTTTTTCATATACCAAATAAACTCCGAATTTTCAGATTTTCTATTCATAATGTTCCGATTAATTGTCATTTTGCTTCTCATTGCCGTTATCTTCTCTGAAGCTCAATATCGCATTATGGGTGAGTTTTTGTATGCCATTAAAAAATCGATAATAATGCATTTTCAGCAAATTATGGTCCAGCATGGCGTCAAAAATTGTGGCGACAAACCAGAATTCCATATAATGACGCAGCTTCGAGATTTGATAATTTAAATCTGAATAAATGCTGATATTTTTGAAACTATAATTTTCCATGAAAATAAATGAATTAAACCATATTATATGTACCTTAATTTGTCTTAAAGAAAGTATTCAGTCACAGTTCAGTCACCGGTCACACCATCGAGAAAAAACAAATAATCAAAAAATCCATTAGCTTGTTGTTCGAAAATCATCTAGAAAAACCGGATGGATGAAGAAGGACGCTTTCAAGTGCATTATTATAAAAGGGTATGAGGAATGTTTGGGTTTTCTTGAATAAAGATTTTTTTTTAAATCGAGAATGTATAAACCGCTGCTATTTTTAATGTTTTGCTCATATTCTTGGGCTCGTGGAAGGTATGAGTATATTGAAGAAGCTGATTTACCCGCCTTCTATTCGTGAGTTTTATTTTATTTAAGTTTGTTAAAAATTAAATCGGTTACCAAATTTAGTTCTTCAGAAAAAGTCATTTTTCTCAAAATTCAAATCACAAAATAGTACTTACTTTGATAATAACTGCCTAGAGTTAACTCGAAGTTAAAGGTAGGGTGCCAGTTAATAATGCAACAGCTATATCTATTTCCCAAAATATTGTAGAATCTGTGCATTTTCTTCTCGAAATCAAAAAACAATTATTATATACTATTTCCAAAATTATAATTATCACTAAAAAAACAGAAAAATAATTAATTTCTGAAAAATCAACATTTGTCGACCGTATTGCACGATCCACGACCTCGCACGATCCGGCTCCAATTCAAAATTTTATTTTTCCAACTTTGGTCGGCTGCTGTAAATCGGTTTTTTTTTCAACGAAATTTTTTAATATTCGTATCAGATTGCTGAAAGAAAGTAGTATTTTTAGGTATATCTTGAATATGGGGTAAAATTGGCTGAACAGCTGTCTTTAATGTGGTGCTGAACAACATCCTTTGAACTTGTTTGTATTTTGGGAACTTTTTCAGATTTGAAACTGAAATATGCTTTTGAATTAGTTCCAAAAAAATTTTAAAATTTCTTTAAAATTTGTTCTAAAATTAATTATAGCTTTGGTATCCTTTGAATCTGTTGTACATGCTATTTTTGGTCTAGATTTTAATGTCAAGCCCTACTTTTTTGTTCTATGCTTCTTTTTTCAAAGGTTCCAATTTATTTTTATATGTAAACTATAATTTTAACAGCAAAAACATAAACACATTTTTCAGCATGAGATCCGCACAAATGGCTCAAAAAGCTCAACTCCCATCAGCTCAACTCATCCAGGACTATAATCCATACGTTCAGTATCAATTCTACCAACCACCTCCAGCAGTACCTGAAGTACCTATCCTTCCAACAAGCCCTTGAAAAATGCACTAATTTTCAGTTCCAGACCACCGGCCTAGCTTACAGCCCGTTCGCAGTCTACAGCCCGGTTTATCGACATCCAGGGCAGCCAGCATTCGGTGCTCCAAGAGTTGCACCGGTGCAATATTCACCGCTCGCTTATTTTCAAAGTGGATCACATAATGGAGCAATGATGCCTCAGCCGAATTCATCAGCGATTCGTAAAAAAACGGCAAAAACTTGAAATTCATAACGAATTTATTATTGTATGTACATAAAGATGTTTTTTAAATTTTATTGTTTAACATTCCGCTCTGTTATGATAAACAATATCATCGTTAAAAGCTCCACCATCTGTTAATTGTTTCGCAGAAAGGGCGCATAATTCTCGAGAACTGAAAAATTAAAAATTGTTCGAAGATTTTAAAAAGGGTATATATTGAAACTTACACATCAAATGCAACCGATTGACATTTTTTCAATTGGGGCAAACATTTCGCACAAATTCGGCACATGTCTGTACATTGCTCCAAGTTATACGCTTTCACAACACGGAGGGCTTCCATTTTACCAGCTGGTCGGACTTCGCTGGAAATTTGATTTGGATTAGTTTTCAGAAAATAAAAAAATACCTGAAACATGACTTAATCCTTGTGTCCCGAAGTCTTCTTCCATAATCACTTTTTGGTATATTTATCACGTTGTAACTATCGATAATTTTCGGATTCACAGGCTTTGGAGTCGTTGTCGATGTAGTAGTGGTGGCTTTTGTAGTTGTGGTGATCACATCCTCTCGATTCATGCTGCTCACCGAATCCGACGGCCCATCGTATCCAGAAACTTCTAATTGCACATTCTTATCACTACTATTAAGAATAGTTGCAAGTGTTGTAGTTTTCGTTTCTAATGTTTTCGCGGGTCTTTGCAAAACGTCAATCTCTCCTAATGTTTCAGGCTTCTTTTCGAATTTTGAAGATCCCTTTAAAACGTCCACCGTTTTTTGCTAAAACAAAAATCAAATTTTTAAAAAATATTATAAACTGACAAACTCACATCAAGACATTTATTCTCGAAATATACAGATTTATCATCATCGATAAACAGATCGGGAATATCGGACTTTGCTTGTGATGCGAGAATACACTCTTTCTCCTTTTCATAATACATCGCACTTTTACAAGTGATGTCATATTTTGTCTGAGCTGATGCACAATGTGATTGACAGTCAGAAACAGACGTTACGTCTCGCACTAATTGATCGACAATTCCAATCAATACTTTTCCTGGAGTCGTTGCGAAACAATTTTCATCGGTTGTTGGTGCGTCTCGGCGAATTGGGATGTTCTGTCCCTCTGAAAAAAATATATTATGTAGATTTGGATTCTTAAAGACAGGGTGTCAGCTAATTTGACCCAAAATTTGAATGAGCGCCGGATCGTGCGAAGCGGTATAATTTGATTGTGGCTACATATTGGTATTGTTTTCTCGGCCTTCCGGACCCCATTCGAATTTTGATTTTTTTTGCCTTGAATTTGGATCATGTTAAATCGCACGCTGTCTTTAAAGAGGTCTCACTATTGAATAATTACAGTCCTAATCAAAATCAACAATATATATAACATCTACGGGAACCTAGACTATCTCTAAATTAAAAATCCAATTTATCTTCCCCCATATCGATTTAAAAATTATGTTTTCGTCCAACCCTCCCTTTCCTATGTGTCATCTCTTCTCACATATCTTAGCACAAATTCACAGGAACACTATTTATTTATTTTTCTTTTTTTAATTCAATTCTGTTCTGCATACTTATTATTTCCATTAACATTCGTTTTTTAGTTAATTAGATTTATGTCCCTGAAAACCTTAGGTAAAAAGATTACGAAAAAAGTAAGACATTGTTTTGAAGCGCATTTTCTGAAGCGCGTTTCAACTGTGCAAATTATGTACCAACACCTAAATTTTCAGTTAAAAATTGACATACCGTAGCATAATCTGTGATAAAAATCAGACATTGGATTTTTCACAATTTTCACATCATTCTTCGATTTTCCATTTAATTGGCACACCTTGGTAGTTGGTGTGTAGGTGATTGATCTAAAATCATAAGAAAAATCAACGTAATTCTAAATCCCAAAATAAGTTTTTTTGAAATTAAACTCACTTGCAAGAATCTCTTGGCATTTCTAAACAAGCGCTGAAACATTTCTCTTCGGTTAGGCCACGAATTGACAACAATGATCGAGCGAAAAGCGAGCGTTTTGCTGATTTTTCAAAGCACAGTCGAGATGTTGAAACAATAAGTGGTAGGCAAATTAGCAGAACGAAACTATGATACCTCATCTGTAAGGAAAACCACGTAATAAAATAAAGTTTCGCATTTTTCCACTATATTATACAGTAATGTAAACAAAAACTAGAACAATTGTCCTTGGTTGGCCTACGCCACTCATTCTGAGGTTGAAACCACAGCGAGATCTTTTCCTTTTATGCTGAAATTTTCTCATTGTGTCCGATCGAAGGAGGCGTCATTTTTTCGTTGTCACTTTCAAGTTGTTGTTTCTCGAACAGAAAAAAACAATTCGAGAAACCTTTTCACGAATTTTTTCAAGTGGCTTGGTTGAATCATGTAAAAGGCTGACCTTGCTTAAAGTGTCTTTTGTCGATTCTTTGTCTCGTACCAAGTAGATTTTGCAGACACGTGGGGATACTTTTATGAGAAGGGTCAATAAGTTTCAGAGCTCTAGAAACACAAGTTAAGGTTTTGAAGGAGGACATCACTGAGCCAAGAAATGTACCTTAAGTAAAAATAGAAATTCTACTCATTCCTAATCTGTTTTTGAATTTTTTTAAAACCACGTAGAAGCCGTGAAGGCTAGCCTCGAGATAATGGCCTAGAAACGGCTTCCAGTGGCGAAAACTAGCCCGCGGGCATTATTATATGAAGAATGCACAAAAATGCACAAAAAAGAAGCTAAAATGGACTAATTTAAGCATTTTCCATAAATATTTATGAATATAACATTCAAGTCGGCCATGTGGAGACTTTTTCGGCCAGGTGGAAACATTTTCTAGGCCATTGTTTTGAAGTTTGTTTTCTCGGCTGCTACATGGTACCAGAAAATTTTAAAAACAGATTTGGAAAAGATTTTTTTTTTGTTTTCATTCCAATCACATTTGTAAGATTCTCCTGTAAAATTGGAGCTCCGAAACGTGTTTTTAATGAAGATCAGAAAAAATTATGTGGCCTAGAAATCCATATTCTGGGACTCTGTTCTATTTTCGTTTTTTGATGGCAAATAATTTTTTCCTACTACCATTAGATTAAAGTTAGAATAAAATTTTCTTTCGTTTGATATACATTTTCATTGTCCGCTGAAGCTGAAAAAGTTTTAAAAAATAGATGTGATAAACTCGAAATCAAATTTAGAGATCGAAATTATGTTTTTCAGCTCCATTGGGTTACTTTTTGTACGTAGAGGAGCATTTCTTTATTTTTGAGCATTAGCTGACGCTAGGTTTTTTTTTAAAATTGTGTCTATGACGCAATTCGAATCCAATCCAGTGTAAATAATTCCCACCTTTCCAGATTCCCTTTCACGAAGTCCAGCTAATCTCGAAAAACGAAACTATTGTTATATTATGCACTACATAACTAATAAATCATGTGCATTTTTTCCTCATTGTTGTCGTTTTGACATCAACTAAACACACCCTTTGGAGGAGCGGGCCATAAAAATTTGAGCTTTTTCCCTCTACGGTGCTATTTTTTTCAGTTGGGAATACATTGAGTCGTCGTTATGCTGAAAACAAAACAAAGCATCTTGTGTTTTCCTCTGCTGACGTTTACAGAGTTGGTGACCGAATGCACTGGTCTGGTCATGGAGTTTTCCCTTCTTTTTTCGAATTTTTGATGGAGTTTCTACGTGAACAATGGAGTTATTTGTAAAAATTTTTGCACCTTGGTGTATTAAAGAGCTCAATGTGAAACGACGCGGAATTTTTTATCGCCCATCCTTTTTAACTGGTCCTGAGTTATGATCCGACTCCAAAGCGTACAAATTGGTTTTTGGTAATTTTGGAGCTCATTAACTTTTCACATACGCTAAGAATTTCCTTGTCGAGTTAAATTGTCCACAAAAATGTTAAATTTGATTTCTTAAAATTTTCAAAAATTTGAAAACTTGTTTTTTTCTAAAATCAAAAAAATCTTTTAAAATTTACTTAAAGACAGACTACCACTTCATTCAGCATTAACCATTTCATTGCAATAAAAGTATATTCTTCATTTACTCAAATACTTTTTTCAGTATTTTTCTATTTTCCCAATTTCACGCTTAGTTATTGTCAAGATAATAATTTCTGGCCGCTCGTTTTGCGGAGTGTCGTTGGGAATTTACTCGCAGCGCGACCGCAACGCGTTCAAATTCAAATTTCTCAGTTGGACTTGCGCGTTGCGGTCGCGCTGCGAGTAAATTCCCAACGACACTCCGCAAAATGAGCGGCCAGAAATTATTATCTTGACAATACTGAATTTTAGAATTCATTAGAAATATCCCTGTAATTCACGTTCTGTTCGTTCATTCCTATTCCAAACGCGCACCACTGTTTTCACAAGTTTGTACGGCCTTTACGTCCGTACATATTGAAAATATTATTTTTGAGTATTATAAATTAATTTTTTTTATCTATTGCACCAAATAAATGTGATTACCTTAACACGCCAAAAAATCGAGGTTTGTCAGTAGAGCGCGTTTGCAATCTGTTTGTTTCTAAAGTCACATTAATTGTTTTTCACTGTACTCAAACTACATTCGCACCCGGAAGCTCGAAGATCTTTAATTTCTCATTATCAGAAACAAACGTCAGCAATGCAAACAAACACCCTTAATTTCCTCTTAGAAATGCGAAATAAGAAAAAGACATTCAGAATCAAAAGGCATTATATTATACTAATAATGATTCATCTTTGCCCTTTTCACACAATTTCCAATATGAAAATGTTTCTCCCCCACCCCCCAATGTATTTGTTCAAAATGTTTTTCAATACAATTTTCGCGTCACCTAACGATTTTGTCGGCTACTTTCACCCCGTAAACCACAACAATCTCTCTCTCTCTCTCTTTATGTTCATTATTCGTAACATTTTGTTATTCAAATTTTTGTTGCTTTGAAAATTGTTTTTTTTGGATATTCTTTTCATTGAATATTGATCTGAATCGCTGTCTTTAAATCCAAGTTTTAATTATTGTAGTACGGGAAAAGTTCAGTGAGCATAAATGAAAGTTTTTGGCACATTGCCAAGTTGTTCAAAAACCCGTAAGTAATTCAATTTTTTTTGGTCAGCAAAAAAAATTCTTTTTTTTTTATATGTTTGGGCATTGATGCGGTTTTAGAAAGGGCATCTTAAGCATTTGGAAAAGGAGAGAAAAGGTTCTAGTTCAACTTTTTCTTGTTTCTGCTGTGTATTCGCGTGTTTTCCCATAACACTGATAGAAAATGTTGAAGGAGGGCTTTACGGAGATAATAAATGTACCTTAAATGAAATAGACTTCATTCTCATTCCAAATCTGTTTTTAAAATTGTCTAAAACCGCGTAGAAGCCGAGAAAACGCGCCTCAAAACAATGACCTAGAAAAAAGGGCCACCGGCGAAAACTAGTCCGCAGACATGAAAAATCGAAAGAAAAATATTAATTTTAATTTTAAAAACATTAAAAAGGGCTAATATAAGCAATAACTATTCACAAATTAAACACGAAAAAAGCTCATAAGAAAAATTCGGTCATGTGGACACTTTTTCTAGGCCATTGTTTTGAAGCTCATTTTCTCGGCTTCTAGGTGGTTTTAGAAAATTTTAAAAACAGATTTGGAATGCGTATGATGTCTATTTTCATTAAAGGTGAAAATATTATCACCATAAAATCCTCCTTTAATAAATTTTATTGTTACAAAATTTAAGGTGTTGATCGTTTAGCTTCCCATCCCATACTATCAACTTGTTTCCGAATAAGAGCTTTTCGAATATCAGAATTGAGAATAAAAGTCGTTGCCGCATTGATAACAGGAGTCCAGGCGAATAAAAAAGGCATGGTATCTGTGACAACTCCGCGTGTAACTCCAAAAATCGGACCAATTATTGAATAGTAAAACGGGATTTGAACTAGCACTATTGTGCAGAAAAACTGAAAGTAACTATTTTTTTAATATAATTTTATTAACCAAAACAAACCTGCGAAAATAAAAGCTGTTTCATTTTCTTCTGAAGTTTTATTAGATTTGCGCTAGCATTTTTTGATTCCGTCATTTTGTTGTTGACTTTTATTGAGCAGAATATCATGACGAATAGAGAAATGGCTAAAATAAAGAAATAAGTAAATACACAAATAATTGCAGCAATTGTTACATAAGTATCGACAACGCTCTCATCTTGTTTCTAAAAATTGAGCACTTATTCTTGAACTTATTATTATTTTTGTTACCGAATACGAAATCAATAGAAAAGGTGTGTAATGTTGAGCAAAACGAACGGTAATAAAAGATAAATTTTGGTAATCGGTTTCGGACGGCGATGAACAATAATAGCAAAGTCCACAGCTTAATGATAGTAGAATAATGTTTGAAATTGCAGCAATTCCTAGATTTTTTGGTTTAAGATCACCTCTGGAAATCAGTAAAATAACACAGGATTTTTTTAAATAACGCTCAAACCTGCAAACTTGGCAATATCTGAAGTATTGAGTAATTGGTGGTAATAATATCAGTTCTGTTAGCAACGTGACTGATATAATGAGAAGTGCGTGGTTCAATGAGAATTTTACAAAATAACCATTTGTACAAATCATCACTGCTGTGAAGGTGCCGAGTCCAAGTGCAGTTACTATCTTAATGAAAATTTTATTTTTGAGAAAGTCGTAGAATAATGACTCATGAGTGTTAAAGACAGTGGGTCAGTTAATTTGACCCTACGAGATTTCATTTTCAAAAATTAGAGCTTTCTCTCATTAGTACAATGCAATTTATTCGAAAAAATATCGATAAATATACGCCGCTTAGCAGCCGTCCAAAGTTGGAAAAAATCAAAATTTGAATACGCGCCGGATCGTGCGACGCGGTCAGAATTGGCGCGAAAATCAATTATTTGAATGAGGTTACATATAGATATTGTTATTTGGGCCATCTGAAACATTCGAATTTTGATTTTTTGCCTTGAATTTGGATCGTGTTAACTGACCAGTTTTCTTAAAGACATGATATCATTAATAACAGTTTGTCTTTAAATAAAGATTTTATTTGAGTTTCCGTTATTCAAAAGAGGCAAAATTTGTAAAAGTTTCATAACTATCCAAAAGCAATCGAAATACATAAATAAAAATTCATTTTTATTGATATTAACTGAAATATACTTACCGGACATGTCAGTACAAACGAAATGCTGAAAAGTATCGAGACAACTGTTGAAAACGTCAGTGTTTTTCTATATGCTCGTCGAGAATTTCCTAGTCTTGATGTGACAGTAATCAGAAGCAATCCATTAAGAATAACTGACAAAACTCCGGTAACCATGACATTGTAAAACGCCAAAGTTCCAATCATAGTGGATGTTTCTACTGGTGGTCCAACACTATTGTCTGTAGTACTCATTTCTGCAAATAAAAAGTATTTCTAAAAGAGCGACATTGAAAGTCAATGGCTGGAAATAATTTCCAGGTTAAATAGAAGGTATTTTGGCATCAGAACGTAACTAAGTAACTAACAATCTTGTGATTACTTCAATTCAATAAAAATAACCGAATTTAAGGTAACCTGAAAAATAATGATTCTTAACGGATAATCGAAGCAGAGACCAAACTTCCACCTGGGAATAGGTAGACTAAAAAAAGATGAAAAACTGCTTATTCAATAGCAAAGTTCAACCACAAGAATAAAACGCTTTGCAGACTTTTTTCAAGCACAAGATCTAAATAGAATTACCATCAGACATTTGCGTAGGTTTTTATTCTTTTTTTTCAATTTCATCGACACTTTGGGGACTTAACACGTGTCGTAATATATTAAAATCATATGGTAAAATATGTTGGGTTATTACCGCAATCACGGGGGGAATTGGGGGCGAATTTAGTGCTGATGTTATTTTTTTAAAAATAATTTTTGCAACTGAGTTTTCGTCTCGCTAATTCATTAGCACTTTTTTAGTAAACAGACTACATTTTTCTCATGTACAGACAAGTCCAGCTTTTTCTAGATGCGAATCACTGCGAATTCAAAGCAGAAAAGTTTTTACGCACGTTCAGATTACAACGAGAAAATAGTGATAATGTTTTTGTTAAAAATGAGAATTATTGTCAAAAACTAGATCAAAACACTGCTTAAGTGGATTTGAACAGAACTGTCTTTAAAGACAGCGTCTCCGTTAACGCGATCCAAATTCGAGACGAAAAATCAAAAACGGGAGCCTAGGAAATTAAAAAAAACAATACATATATGTTCCTACATTCAAGTAATAGTGTTTCGCGTCAATTCCGACTGCGTTGCATGAACTCTAATATTTTAAACTGAGATCTGATTGGGTCACATTAACTGATACATTGTCTTTAATCGTAAAGAATAACATCATTGGACATTATTAGTATCAAAACGAACGAACCCGGTGTGAATCATGGGCAATTTTCGTTTTCATACATTTTCCGTACTGTGCAAAAATTCTAATACATATTTAAATTTAATAAATACTTGATATTAGGTAAAAATTATTGAAATGCTCTAGTAAAAAGGTAGGAGTATTCATTTCACAACTCGATTGTTGATTGATCATCCTAGTTCGAAAGATGAACTCATATGTCAGTGAATGAAATTAGTTGGAGTGACCTTATCGCGAAGAAGATGAAAATGAAATCAAAATTTAAAATTGGTTCTTAATCCTTTTAATGCATTAACAACAGAGACCAATAATCGAAAAAATTAAAATTTGAGGGAGCCATTTAGCTGGCACCAGAAATGGCGCTAAACACAATTATTTGAATTTCTCTAGTGTTCGAAATTAGTCTCTCTTTATTTTTATTGTCAGCTTCAATATTCTTGATCATTGCGTTTTGAGGTCTGCTCAACGTCATAGACGCTCCGCACGCACGCACGCGGCTGCCGACACTCAACAGACTGGAAAGTGTGAAATGTGACATTTTCCAGCGAATTATCCAGTGTATTGAGCTTTTTGTTGGCGGTCTTAATTGATCGAAAAATAAAATAATGAAAAATAAATTCATATTTCATTATCAAATATTCGAGCCTTAAAATTTTAGCTAGAACCGTGGACAAGTCCCGGACAAAATGGGAATGTTCCGGGACGCGTCCCGGGGCAAAACCCGGATAAAACGGTGCAGTCCCGAACAAAATTGGACTGCGCCTGTGCATCGCTTTTCCTGAGAGAATGTCGGCAGAAGCGTGCGTGCGTCTGGAGCGTCGGTGAGGTTGAGCAGCCCTCAAAACGCAATGATCAAGAATATTTGAGTTGACAATATAAGTTATTTGGGATTCTTATTGAAATTTGGATCATATATTCACTGGCGGCGTCTCTTTAAAGCGGATTGGGGAAGTTTTACATATTTATAATCCACAAATTACCTAAAAACACAACTTTTTTAAACTTTGGTGGTCCATAACTCGGCTCAGAAGCGAATTTGGCTCTGTACGATTAAAACGGTCCGAATAATATGATGGCCACAAAATAATGCAATATGTGTTATTTTTATCAATCGATTTCCTAAATCTCCCCAATTTGAATTGCTCTTTTTTCGCACCATCCATGGCAGATTCCGTGCATACAGAGATTTTCTCTAAACCCTCCCATAATCCTATGTATCTCTTCAAAAAAAAAAACGACGCGAAACAATAACTCGCGTCTTTTCTACTAGCGTATGTATTTCTTGTCCAAAATGTATTTTGTAATATGTTTCTAGAAATGTATTTTCTTTTCTCTTCGTTTGTTCATATTTGCAATTGTGTTTTTTTTCTTATGTTTTTTTTATAATCCCGCTCCTCCTCCTAAACAAATATTGTTTTGTTCATCGGCTGAAACTCTAAAACAACAAACACCTACACATAAAATAATACATCATAGGTATAAATCTATTATTATTATTAATATTTACTCTTTTTGTTTTGTCATCACATCAAAAACAATTTCCGACAAGTTTTAATAACCTTTCAACAATATCAACGTTATGACAAACCCTCTACGATCATTTGTCTTTCTTCTTCAATTTTTTTTCGGCGTTCCCAGTTTGAAGAAAAAGAAAAAAAAACATTTCTTCCTGACATTTCCACCATAAAACAACACACACGGGGCAGGTTTCCGTCTGATATTACTGATTTTTGTTCGAACTGAACTGCGAAATTCAATACTTTTTGATATAAACTTGCACTTGAAATGAATTGGTATAAATTCATTGTTATTTTTGGTTTTAAGGTGTGGTTTTGTTTTGTTTTTGCATAAAATTGGAGAGTTCTGTAGGTTTTTGATGTTTGTGTATTTACTGGGCAGTAAAAAGGTTCAGAGTCAGAACATCAGACCTTCAGTAAATCTCTAAAAACAAGAGAGGTCTACGAGGTAAATCCGCCTTTTAGATTTTGCACAATCAATGCACAAAATTTTAGAAAATTCCATTGATATTTTTCAAAATCTAAAAAAATGGGGTTCGGGAGATAGCTTCGCAAAAATCGATCTTCAGACCGGAGTCGAACCAGCATCTGTAGCACAATGGTAGTGCATCAGACATTTAATCTGTCAGATGCTGGTTCGACTCCGGTCTGGTGAAGATCGATTTTTGCGAAGCTATCTCACGAACCCCATTTGAATATTTTAAAGCCATGTGCCAATCGGAGAATTAAAAGGAACTCCTTATCTAAATTCTAAATTTTTCAAAATGCACATTTTTCAAGGAAAGTCAGAAACAATGACGTTAAGGAGCGGAATTGAAAATAGTGTCAGGAATGAATCATCGATAGAAAATAGGATATTGAGAATGACAAATTTTTATTAATAACCACCCGGTTTGAGCTTAGTTATGAGCAGTCAAAGTGTCTATTTTAATCGATTTTGATGAATTTCTGAACTTTGGGGACCCATAACTGACGATCAGGAGCAAAATGGCAAGAAATAAAAATAATTTCTAGGGCTTCTAATTCAGCTCTTTCGAATGAGATATGTATCAGTTCCAATTATTATCCGTTATCTCATGGACCTCCCTTTTAAAAAATAACAGTTTTATATGTGTAGACTATTACGTACCAAGAAATATCGAAACATGTTCCTCGATAATTTGACTTCCAATGAAATTTCGGTCGGCAATTGAATTCCGCTTTTCTTGCCCTAACAATTTGGGATGCCTCATTTTTCCTAATAAGGGTAACTTTGTCAATTGTTCATTAATGAGTGCTGGACGAACCGACGGGCGGGACCATCCGCAATTTAATAAAGAGTCATTAGAAGGGATCTCGAATTTTCTGAAATGAAATTTTTAAAGCGCGTCTTTTTCCTTTGGTGCCTAAAGACCCGATTTAAAAGTTTCAGCTTCCTTTGCACCCTAATCCACCAAATAATCAAATAACCTTTAAAAACCAAGCATCTCTCTCTCTCTTCTCAGAAAAAAATGCACACACATATTTTCCAATTTTCTCCGCTATTCTATTTTTACTTCCATCATCCAATTTCCACGGCGTTTCTCTGGTGTCTCTAACTCTTACTATACTTCTTTCATGTTTTTTTCATGTTTTTTTTTGGTCAGAGCTTCGATAGTTGTTTCTTTTTTTTTCTCTTGCGCATTTTTTAAATTTTGTTATCTTTTCATGGATATGAAATGTTTTTTGTGTTTTTTAACAATTAGGTGGGTGAACAGACACGTGGGGGAGAGAAGAGAAGAGCAGCTGTTTTGAGCTCATGAGTCAAGGAATTTTCGAAATTTTGAACAAAAAAAATTGAAATATGATTGTTATAATTTTTTTATGAAAGTTATTCGATTTTCTTTTTTTAGGCTTTTTTTTAGGCCTACTGACCAGAATTTTTGTTGTTATAAATGGTCGTATTTTTCGAATCACAATCAGAACACGTCGTGATTAGAAAAATCTACGCCATATTTCAGCTACAGGGTTCTTAAAGGCAGGGTCTCAGTTAAAACTTTCGCTAAAATTTTCAGCAAAAATTATAAAATTTTTAATTGCCGATCTTGTGAATGAAAAGAATGTGAGCTCCAATAAATCACAATTTTTTCGTAAAAATTCGAAAAAAAGACAAAATATTTGTATTTTCCACCAGAGTGGGAATAACTGACACTCTGTCTTTAAGCCGTAGAGATCAATTTTTTCACATTTCGTTTAAAAAAATCTCGAAAAAACAAATTTTTGAAATTAAAATTTTATGAATTCGAACAGAATCTAATTTATAATGTAATGTATTCAAAAATTTTGTAAACTTCATTAATAAATCGTCAGTTGAAAACATACTTTCATCGGGAGCTCCCGGAATTAGAGGAGGACTGTTCGAAAACTGTAAATTGAACGTTGTTCAATCGGAGGTTCAAAATTTAATTTGATATTCAAAAATAGTGAAAAATATTGCAAAAAACTAGAAAAATGGGCACTTTGTTCTCAAAAACCACCAACTTGCGGTCACTTGCGCCCAGAAGTTCGATTCCGGGTGCCCATTTTTTTTCGCATTTCTAGTTTTTTGCTATTTTTTTCATAATTGTCTAGGTATATGGAATTAAATTTTAAATCGATTGAACAAATTTTAAAAAAGAGCAAGATCCTTCTTTAAAAACAAAGAATTCCCAAGAAAAACGTCTTTTTGAACCCCAAAAAAATTCCAAAGAAAAAAGTTTTAGCAAAAAATATTTAAAAGATAAATTAGAAGTATTCCATCTTCAGCACCTTCAAACAAACTCATAAATCATCGCTCTAAACACTGAGACCAACCCGAGTGCAACGCGATTCTTCATCATCAAAAACCTCCATGCTCACTTATTTCGTTTTTCTTTATTTTATTTTTTTTGCGCTTGTGAAGGAAATCTCTTATTCCTCTTCATAAGCAACGACACTCCACCCTCCCCCTTCAGAAAAAAAAAATCCCCCCACCCTACCAGAACAGAAGCCGGAGAGTGTGAATGAGAAAAACTGGAGGAAACAAGTCAGAAAAAGCGTATGATTTTTTCGGGGGGTTTCTCTGGCACATAGACTAACATATACACACGCAAACGATCATCATCATAAATCTTTTCATTCGTTTTTTTTTTGCTCTGGAGAGGGTCAGTCTGCTGACCATTCCGAGTTATATTTTGGACCTTTTTTAATACTTTCTGACCTCAAATTTTTACGAAAATATTTTTTTGTAATTTTTTAAATTCATATCGTTATTTGGCCTCTATAGAATTTTGATGAATCACTGAAAATTTAAAAAAAAAAGAGCAACACTAGATTTTTTTCACAAGGTCGATCTATTAAGGGAGGTATTTAAAGGAGGGCTTTACGCAGATAATAAATGTTCCTTAAATGAAAATAGACTTCATTCTCATTCCATATCTGTTTTTAAAATTTTTTAAAACCACCTAGAAGCTGAGAAAACACGCTTAAAAACAATGGCCTAGAAAAAGTGGTCACCTGGCCGAACTTTTTCCTGTTTTGTTTATAAATATTTAAGCAGAATGCTTATATTAGTCCTTTTTTTGGATTTTTCATGCCTGCGGACTAGTTTTCGCCGGTGGCCTCTTTTTCTAGGCCATTGTTTTGAGGCGAGTTTTCTCGGCTTCTAGGTGGTTTTAAAAAATTTTAAAAACCGTTTTGGAATGAGTATGAAGTCTATTTTTATCCCAAATGCATTCATTAACTCCGTAAAGCCCTCCTTCAACCATCCCTCCAGATTTCTCACACTAGTTCAGATCATGAGTAATATGAATCCCTCACATTTTTTTCTCAAAAAGTTCTTTTATCCAGATGTTGTCTGCAAAATGATCCCCTAACTCGGTTCTAGTCACCCAAGTGGGGCTAGGAATGTGAATGGGATCCTATTGAGCCCCAAGTATTTTCTAAATTTTCAGAAAACTCCAATTTTGCGGTATTCTTGCCCTAGGCTGTTTTAAAGCGTCAAAATTTTATTCCAACACTGGGCTCATTTTGACGCGAACGGCGAGCTCCCGGAATCAAATTACGTGTTATTTTACACAACAAAACTTACACCAGAATTTGTAAATGTGTTTTTAAAAGCAAAAACTTTGAAAGAAAAGGCGGTAGCCTAGGAACGTTTTTCAAACTTAGTTTTCCAGTGCAAATGATTTTTTAAAAGTCGTTGTTATTTTTTAAAGAGTTTCTGAATTTTTTAGAATATTTCTGAATTTTATCTAAATTTATTTCTTAAAATCCAGATTCTAAAAATTATAACAAATGAAAAATCAAGTTTACCCGTTTGCCTCCCAAAAAATACCAAATGTTCTATTCACCATAGTAACCAAGCCATGAATAGATACGTTATCAGAGTTACAAATCCAGTGAAATCACTTTATTATTTGGTATTTTTGCTCATTCGAAAATGCTCACGAATGTTTCGGGTAAGAAAAAAAAAGACAAAACAAAGAAAATCGGTTTTGAATGCATGAAAATCCTGTTTTTTTAAACATTTGATTGCTTTTCTTCCTCTCCTTTTCCATCTATCGAATTTCATTTTTCAAAAAAATATTTGTCTGTAAAAGTACTTTTTTTATTTTTCAGATAGTTATGGTTCAGTGTGGGACAATGGGAACGTTATTCTCGAATTTCAGGAAAAATTATGATATTTATAGTGTGAGTTGTTTATTTTTTTTTCAATTAAAATTTTGAACATGTTTTTTTGGAAGTGTGAAATTCAATACCACCTCATTTTTTGCAGGACGACTCCCTCTCTGACTCAATTGTCATTCGAAATCCAACGCGACGGAAATTTTTGCTCACACTTGCCGCTATAATTTCGGTCACAATTTTGGTGGTCTTAACAGTTGTTGTTTTATCCATTTTACCGGCGTCGAGACCAAGAGCCACTTATGATCGAAGCAATGACAAAGATTTGCTGAAATTGATTGAGGTTTCTGAAGCGGCTTCAAAATTGCCGAAAAGTGGAAAGCTGTTTTGTTGGGTTCAGACTTCGACGATTTATCATGATACTAGGGTTCGTTTGATTTTTTTAATGTTTTAAGCAAGACATGTCCAAATCGGAGTTTTCTGAAAGTTTGGTATGGATTCTATCATGTTTCTACTGAGTTGTTTGATGTTCAATTTTATTCAAAAATATATCAATTTTGAAAGTTTTAAAACTTGCGGAAATAATCATTAAATCCGCTTAAAGGAGGGCATTACAGAGAATATAAATAACCTTAAATCGCCGAAAAAATGGCATTCTTATGTCATAAATGGGTTTCAAAAATTGTTTTTTAATTCACGGAAGAAACGAGCGATCTGCAAAAAAGTTTCCACCGGGGAAGAGTTTTGGTTACTAGTCCGCGATAGTTTGGGCTCCTAGGCCACCTATTGAATTTGTGCATATTGTTCATTTTTTTTGCTCACACGCGGCCGACCGATCAAACCAGCCATATTGCCGCCTTACCCTGTAAATGTTGTTTTTTCCGTATCCTACACAAGGAAATTTCAAAATTGTTTTTTGCTTTTTCTAGATTTTCAAATATTTTGAAGAAGATGGAAATGGAATTGAAACTCAAAATCAGTAAAGAGTCCCTTTAAATGCAAAAAAAAGACAAAAAAATGAATAAAATTCACAAATTTAATAGGTGGCCTAGGAACCCAAATTATCGCGGACTAGGTACCAAAACTCTTCCGCGGTCGAAACCTTTTACTCGTTTTTTCCGTTTTTTCTTCCGTGAATTAAAAATAATTTTTTAAATCCATTTATAACATAAGTATGCCATTTTTCGGCGATTTAACGTCCTTTATGTTCTCTGTAATGCCATCCTTTAAATTTCAAAACTCAAACAAGACCCAGTAGCAAAAACCCTCTTCAATGTTAACTTATCAGTTATGAGTAATTTTTTTCGCAACTTTTATCAGTATTTTTTTAAAAATATGACGTGTGAACAAAGTTCTATTTCATCAAGGTTCATAAATTTCGTTATGTGAAATTTTTATGTGTCATCGTTCAGCTGAAACGAAACAGCACAAAAATATGTCATAAGTTGTTATTTTTTTTAAAGCAATTTATGAACTCTCAAAGTTCACATTGAACAAATTCTAAAAATTTCTAAGAAAAATTCTGTCGGGTCTTAATACTTTCCTTGTTACCGGGGCTCAATTACAAATCTACTCACTTTTTTCCAGAGCATCGCTATCAACGAAACTTGGATTCATCGTTGTGACAACGGACAGCTATTCACATCTGAGAAATTCAGTGACAGTCGGGTACCGTACTCTACAGTTTTCGCTGGAATTCCTGACAACTATTATAACTTATTCTTCAAAAGTCGATATGCTTTTCATTATATTTATGAGCATGTCTCTTCGGAATTTGAGTGGTACTTGAAAGCGGATGATGATACTTATGTTATTGTTGAAAATCTGAAGAGTTTTCTATCCGATTTTAATCCTGATGAACCACATTATTTTGGATATGTTTTGAAGCCATATTTGGTTGGGTTTTCATTCATTTTAACCAAAGCAACAACTTTTCGAGTTTTCAGAAGAACGGCTACAATGCTGGTGGTGCGGGGTATGTGCTCTCGCGAGCAGCATTGAAAATCTTTGCCCAACAGTTGTATCATAATGAGACGGCGTGTCCCGATGATATTTATGAAGATGTTGGAATTGCCAGATGTCTTGAAAGTGTTGGTATAACGCCGGAAGATACGCGAAACGAAAATGGGCAAAATCGATTCAACACTTTTGCACCGATGGACACGTATTACCAAAAAAGTGCAAGCCCTGAATGGGTTAAGTACCTCGAAAAATCGGTAACCTCACAGCATCTTTAAAATTAGTTATTATAATTTTTTATCTAATTCTCCAGAAATATAACGCGTTTGCAAATGATTTGATCTCTTTCCACCATCTTTCACCAGACGAAATTCGACTATTCGACATTCTTCTCTACAGAACATCTGTCAAATCATGATAATTGTTACTCTTGATTTTAGGCGGAATTAAAAAAACAAACTTTTCAGCATTTTCACTGCGTTTTCTGTGATTTTTTTTTTGAAAAAAGCTTTCTAGTTATCTCTAGATGTTTTTCTTTCTATTTGACTAATTTATTTCCATTACGTGTATTTTAAGCGGTTAGAAGATTTTGAAAAATTCCAAATTTTGATTTTAATTCGTCAATAAACGTTGATTTTTTCCATTCAAGGCGAAACTAATTCTAAACACGATATTTTGAACTCCCGCTAGATCGGCGAAACAGATCCCGCCCACTTAATGTAAACAATGGGAGTTGGCGTGGCCAGTGAAGTGTCGGGGGCAGTGAAAGTAGTGGTTTGGAGGAGACGTTTTCACTGCGGGGAGTGATGATTTTCTGTTTGTAGGAATCTCTATGAAAACTGTGATATAAAAATGCAGTAATTTCTCTGACCCTGTTTAATTAAAAAGTTGACAAATAAGTAATAACGGTGATAAATGTAATTATAATTTTTTCCGGCGATGCACCTGATTGATCTATTGAAAACCCGAGAACGACATTAGTTGAATTTGCAGTTAACCCAACGCTCAAATATTTGCCACTAGCGCTAACTCGAGAGAAACTTGTTGAATTTTTTCGGAACCTGAAATTTTGACAATATTCATATTTTTTGTTTTGTTTTCAAAGTTACGATCTATCGATGTTCCATTGATTTAGAGAGTTTCCAATTTTGACTGAAAGTACGTCTGTTTGAGCGCCAAACGTTTTAGTTTTAAACTCCACTGCAATTTTGTGGGTTGTCGAGTCATTAGCTAGATTATCTGAAAATCAGAATATTTTAAAGAATTTAGATAAATATTGAATACTTACGAAAAACATGATTATATGAATTACTAGCCAATGGATCCCAATTACTTGGAGAATAAATGAGACCATGTCTACCTTTGTAAATATTTAGCCAGTTTGCTGTAAAAGAGGTGTTTTATTTGAAACTATTGGATTTTTTAAAAAAAACCTGAAGAAGTCGAATCAATGGTGATGTTGAGATTAGTTTTTGAATAAAATAACGTGAACATTCGAGATGGAATCAGTTGAGGGAGGCTATTTTGGGTGAACGTTGTGGTGCTAAGATTTAATTATGAGTTACTGATTAGAGATAATAAAACATACTTGTATGTCAAAATTGGCGCAATGCGAGCAGTTGGCGACAATGGGCGAACGTTGAACAATCCATCCTAAATTTCAAGAAAGCTTTTCAAGAGAGATGTTTTTTTTAAATCAATTTTAAAGGAGGGCTTTGCGGAGATAATGAATACATCTGGGATGAAAATAGACTTCATTCTCATTCCAAAACTGTTCTTAAAATTTTCTAAAACCACCTAGAAGCCGAGAAAACGCGCCTCAAAACTGGCCTAGAAAAAGTGTCCACCTGACCGAACTTTTTCCTATGAGATTTTTTCGTGTTTCATTAATAAATAGTCATTCAGAATGCGTATATTGGTCCTTTTTTATGTTTTTTCATTTTTTTTTCGATTTTTCATGCCTGTGGACTAGTTTACTTTTTCTAGGCCATTGTTTTGAGGCACGTTTTCTCGGCTTCTAAGTGGTATTAGAAAATTTTAAAAACAGATTCAAAACGTGTCTGAAGTCTATTTTAATCCCAGACTTATTCATTATCTCCGTAAAGCCCTCCTTTAAGAGCATGCAATGTCGATCCATTAACAATTTTAAGGGTTTTTGATCCTTGGAGCTGCCTCCATTATAAATAAAAAAATATATAAATATTACCGTATCCGAATTATTGAAACTCAGGGAAGAAATATATAAATTTTTGCAATTGTCACAAATAACAGTTAATAAAGCACCATATGAAGATGCATCTGCCAGAGACTTTTGGAAATTGACCCCACTTCCAACTACGACAGCATCGTATGAATGAACTGAATCGATTGCTAAATAAACATACTTTTAACGTTAAAAATTCGTTCTGATTACCCGATCGATCATTTGTCATCAAATATGACAAACTTTTAGTTCCATAAAAGTTCACAATTGAGAATGAGTTACCAGATGAGAACCTCAGCAGCATCCCAATATCTGACAGTTTTCCAATAAGTCGAGAATTGGAAATATCGGGGCCATCGAAAAGAAAGAAATGACTGATGGTGTAATCAGCTTGACTATTTCTTTGAACATATTGAAACGCGGCACGATCATTGGCGTTCGTTGTTGTAAATGTGTAGAATGTTCCATTCTCTAGGGTCAATTTCAAGTATTCACCTATTTTTTGAGCACTTTTTTTGTAGTTTCCAACTGTAGAAATTATATAAATTTACTTTAAACTTCTGTATGAAATTATTCACCAAACACATAGCTATATTCAACAAAAATTCGACTATCATTCGTCTGTGTGGCAATGAAAAGTTCAGCACTAGATGATGCCGCCCATTGTTGGATGTTCTGAATTGGAGTGCCTAGTCTGGAATTATTTCTATTTTATTCCCCCGTCACCCCTTGATCCTTACCTAATTGGACCCCCATAATTCGCGGTGTAAACTATATCATCTTTCTGGTAATTGTAATCAGTATCGATTGAAAATCGAATAGCATAACCATTAGGAATTTGAAAACTGAATGTGCAATTGAAGTTAATCGGAATTTGGCTCAATTTTCGAGGGCTATTAAATGGAATTGTTCCAGTTAGTCCTTGACCCAAACCAATGTAAGCTTGTGGACAAACTAAAACAAGATATTAGTTCATTTTTCCAAAACGAAAAGAAATAATTTACCAAGATCCGCGAATGAAATTTGGAATGATGTCAGACACAGAAATAATATTGAAAATGTTTGCATATTGATAAAAAAGTTTAACAATTCGAAAAAGAATTGCTTCGTTTTTATACCCCCTCAAATACTGATAAGAAACATAATAAAGTGCTTTGTAAAGTCGCACAAAAGATCACAAACAGTGGTGAAATAGATGGAGCACTTGGTAACCTAACTGGGGCAAGATGACTTTTACCCTCGGCATGTTATAAATGTTTTATTCACAACAGGCTTTCGTCCCTTTTTTTCGAGAAATAGCTTTTAAATGAGGGCTTTACGGAGATAATAAATGTAGCTTAAATGAAAATAGACTTCATTCTCATTCCAAATCTGTTTTTGAAATTTTTTAAAACCACCTAGAAGCTGAGAAAACACGCTTCAAAACAATGGCCTAGAAAAAGTGGTCACCTGGCCGAACTTTTTCCTATGAGCTTTTTTCGTGTTTCTTTAATAAATACTTATGCAGAATACTCATAGTAGTCGTTTTTTAATGTTTTTTGAGTGTAATTAATTTTTTTTCATATTTTTTGGATTTCTCATGCCCGCGGACTAGTTTTCGCCGATGGCCCCTTTTTCTAGGTCATTGTTTTGAGGCGTGTTTTCTCGGCTTCTAGGTGGTTTTAGAAAATTTTAAAAGCATATTTGGATTGAGAATGAAGTCTATTTTCATCCCATCTGCATTCATTATCCGTAAAGCCCTCATTTAAAAGCTATTTCTCGAAAAAAAGGGACGAAACCCTGTTGTGAATAAAACATTTATAACGTGACGTGTTCCAAATATGTTTTAGTTTATCGGAATGATTCATTTTAATAAAAATAGATAAGAAAAAATTCTTATGTTGCACAAATTAAAGTTGTTTTATTATATTAAACTTGAGAACTCCGTGGTTACAAAGTTAATAAAACGAATAGTAAGTAATTTTTACTAGGAAAGGCATTTTAACATCAAATTGAAATTTGAATGAGATCTATTGTAAAGGTCTTGATTGGTATAGTAAGTGACCAAAATGTGACGATCCACTTTTACCGTTTTCCTGAGATATGCTGTCCGATGTAAAGTGTGCTTTTGAACGAGTCTGCAAAAAATGAGGCATTTTTCAAAACATCACATGAAAATTGTCAAAAGTTAAAATAGCAAACCACCATTTCAAAAAAATGAAAAAGATGGTTTTCACCTTTGCGCATTTGTAGACTTTTGATTTTATTCCTTATAAACACTTGTGATAGTCCCAGAAGTTGGAAGTTAGAAATTGCGTTGAATTTTTCCCAATTCAAAGTTTGAAGAGCCGTAACTTGATTCAAAATCGATAATAATGGCGTTGATTCCACGGTGGGATAAAGTGAACCGAAATTGTCATCACGAGCAACGCTTTGTGTGTGTACACCGTTCCTTTTCAATACACTTTTCTTATGTCCCGAGCGGCTTCAGCTCTATGAAGAAAGAAGAAAAGCAGGTGTCGAAAATGCTGATTTTTGCCTCCTGGATAGTCCATTTTTCGGAGCCTTGCAAATGATGAAAAATTAAATTATCCAAAAAAACCAAAAAATCAGTTTTGTAGAGCAGAACAAGCTCTATCGAATGAATATATGATCTTTCCTAAGCGCAAACACATCGCTGCGATATGCAAGACAATGTGATAACTTTACGAACTTTCTGTACAACCCAATGCAAACGGCATTTTAACGCCTACAACGCATGGAAAAATGAAGTTTTTGCGTTAAAGGCAGCTTGTCAGTTAACGTGATCCAAAATCTAGGCAAAAATTCAAAATTCGAATGGGAGCCCAGGTGGTCCAAAGAACAATACCAATATGTAGCCAAATTCAAATAATTGTATTTCGCGCCAATGCCGACCGCGTTGCACGGACACCGACCGCGTCGCACGGACACGCGGCAATTCAAAATTTTATTTTTTCAACTTTGAACCGCTACTGTGACGCGTGTATTTTGTGATTTCGCATATTGTATTGTACTAATGAGAGAATGCTCTAATTTTTGAAACTAAGAACAGATAGGGTAAAATTAACTGAACAGCTGTCTTTAAATACATAAAATATGGTCTAATCTAATTTTTGTCACTCTGAATTACAAAATTGCGTCCCTGAACAGCTGAATATAACGCGTTTTGTGAAACCGTGCCGCACAATTGCAAAAATGCCACGCCCGCTTTTCTGCGTTCGATTTTTAATTGTCGTACTGAATTTCCTTAGTTATAATCGGTTAACTTTAGCTCACCGTGTTGTCGTATTTGATAAAGCGAGCAGAGCATTATAAAAGATCTAGAAAAAATATATCCTAACCTACTTCAATAGTTTTCGCCCACATAATACGGCCAGGTACAGGAATATCCCCATTTTCGAATAGATTAGAAAAAGGTCATAGCTTTTTTTTGGGTAATGTATTAATATCGCAATTCCCTGGGGAATGGGTTTTTTTAATATATATCCCGTTAAAAGGATGTCTCCTATTTCCGCAAAGTCTTGAAAAAAAGTATTCGAAAACTTTTGGATATTCTCGAAAATTATTCCTTGAATGTTGTGTGAAGGTTCTCAATTTCCTTGAATATTTTGTAATCAACGTTAATTACCGTAATTATGAGTGATGTAAATTATATTTTAATTAGGTGTTTTAATTAATATATAAAGAATTTCAGAAGGAAAATAATTATCACGCTCTAATTTATAAAGTGAAATGTCGTCGGATCAAAATTGCACTTCTAGGACTTACCGCAGTTCTGATATGTTTTGGCATGTTTACATTAATTTTCCCTTCGACGATATCACAACAAACTTTTAATCAAATAAAAAAAGATAAGGAATTGCTGAAAATGATTGAAATTTCTGATGGCGCTTCAAAATTGCCAAAAAGTGGGAAGCTATTTTGTTGGGTTCAAACTTCGTCGAAATATCATGATTCGAGGGTAAATTTTAAAATTTAGAATATTGTGCAAAAATCCATCTCTAGGCTCTGGCTATCAACGAAACTTGGATTCATCGTTGTGATCATGGAGAGCTATTCACAAACCAGAAGATCAATGACAGTCGGATACCACACTCCACAATTTTTGCCGGAATCCCGGACGACTATAACAATCTATTTTTCAAGACTCGATTTGCTTTTCATTATATTTATGAGCAGTTTTCTCCGCATTTCGAATGGTATTTGAAAGCCGATGATGATACGTATGTAATTGTCGAGAACCTCAACACGTTTTTGTCGAATTATAATCCGGATGAACCTCATTATTTTGGTTATGTTTTAAAACCATATTTTGTAGGTGTTTTTTTAATGTGAACGCCGAATTTGAGACGATTTTTTTATAGAAAGATGGCTACAATTCTGGGGGAGGCGGATACGTTTTATCGCGAGAAGCATTAAAAATCTTTAATGAGCAATTATATCATAATAAAACGTCGTGTCCCGATGATATTTATGAAGATTTGGGTATTGCAAGATGCCTGTACAATGCGAAAATCATTCCCGGGGATACTCGAAATGAAAAGGGACAAAATCGATTCAATGGATATTCTCCGATGACAGTTTTTCATCAAAAAGGAGTGGGTGTAGGATGGGGAAAGTATCCGGAGAAAGCGGTAAGAATTTTCCAATTATTTTTCTTTTAAAGGGAGGGGGGGGCTGAGGGGACGAAATAAATCGTTTAAAAATGATGAAAGTATGATTGTGTATAAATAAATGAAAAAAAAACGAAAGGAAGACTCGAAAATGGCGAGAAAAGAAACCATAAAACCGACTTTCGCCCTAATGGCCGAAAAAACGCCTTTTGGTTTTCTAGGCCGTTTGTTTTTTTCTCGGCCGCGTGATTTTATTTTTTGAAAATTTATTTTTTAAAATACTCTTTTATGGATTTGTCTATGAAAAAAATTGAAAAGGAAAGAAAAAATAAATAAATTTTCAAAAAAAAAAGGCGGCCGAGAAAAAACAAATGGCCTAGAAAACCAAAACGCGTTTCTTCGGCCATTAGGGTGAGAACCGCGTTTTTGTTTTTTTTCGCCATTTTCAAGTTTTTATTTGGATTTTTTTTTTGATTTATTTATCAACAATCATACTTTCATAATTTTTAAACGATTTATTTCGTCCCCTCAGCCACCTCCCTTTAAAATTTTAAATATTAAGAGATATGATGGATTTGCCAACGACTTGATATCATTTCATCATCTTTCACCTGATGAAATCCGGCTTTTTGATATTTTACTCTACAGAACTACGGTTAAATCGTTATAATGAATATTGTTTTTTTTTTCTCTCTGTAAATATTGATATTTTCAAATATGTCAATTGATATTGTTGAATAAAACCCAGAAAAATGAATGAAACTCGTTTCTACAATGTAAACCAGAAGATGAAATGATAATAATTATTGTCTTAAATGTTCTAGAACAAGATTGAACTTTTATTTATAAGCAGACGAAAGTGCTGCCACCAGCGGATTGAGGTGTAAACCCGGTGCAACATGAAGTTCTTGGATACTTGCAGACGTTCAGATTACAGTTTTCTTTGGCATATGGGAGTCTGATGAAAATGGGGTTTTTATTTTTTTAAAATTAAAATATTATGAGGATTACCCGGTACATGTACAAGATGCACTACTGCACACTCTGAACCGTTGGTACGTTCCGCAAGATCCGCACGTATCGGTACAAGTTGACCACTCTCCCCAGGCACCCCATGTTGCGGTTGAACAATCGAGAACGGCAGCTGCTGTCGTTGTCTGCAAATGTTTATTATTTAACTCAACATAATTATTTAGGATCAATACCGTAGCTGTGATGACGGTACCACAACTGAGTGATGTAACAACTGTTCCCGTGGCGGTGATCCATTGTGAATTAGAATTGCAGGTTAGAATCAAATATGTCGAGCCAACAGCTGATGCTAATTGAGTTCCACTAGAATCAACAAGAGCGGCAACTTGTGTGGAGTCTGGAGAAGCACATGTGAATGAAGCGATGATGCCGGTTCCAGAGGATGTCGTATCCATTGTCATTAATCCACTGCTGTAGCTTGTACTGATTGATGTGACTAGTTGACGATTACAACTGCTTGCTGCACCGTTTGCACTAGCTGTTGTGGCGACTGGTGCAAGCGTGGTTAGAGCCGATCCCGACGTTGCAGAAGAAGTGATTTTGCAAGAAACTCCAGTGATTGTTACTCCATTGTATAACCAAGTTCCCGTTGAGGAACAAGTCAGAACAATGGTAACCTAGAAATGAATTTTTTTTTGTACAACAATCCATTTGTGTTCAGGATCAACTATATTCAAATTTACCTGTCCGTATTGCCCCGAAAGTGTATTCGATTGATCGTTGAAATAAATAGTGGCATTTTGTTGGGTGTTTGTCCCACTACACTGAATTGACACAATGTTGCATCCTGTTGTTGAATCAGTGTATTGGTCCAAAAACAGTTGACCATTTTGCTCATTCGACGCAAGTTGAGATGAAGTCAAAGCGATTGGATTCATATTTGCACATTGTGAACATTGGGCTGTAAAAATATTATAACTAGGTAGTATTAATTTTATTAAATACTACTCGTCACTGCTCCAATTTCTGAACATGTCATATTCGCGACGACTGTTCCCGCACTTGCTGAAGTTGACGAAGTTGGTGCGATTGTTTGAAGAATCCATTGAGAGTTTGAACATATTAAAGTCATGTTAACCATTCCTGATGACTGTCCAAGAACTACACCATTTCCATTTGTCAAAACGCCAGTACCACCGGAATCTGGGGCAGTGCAAGAAACAGTGGTTTGTAACCCTCCATTCACAACAGTTGTGTCAAGAATCAAATACGCACCACTTTGTCCAGTCAACATTGGTTGGATCAAACTAGATCTCGAACATGAATAATCCGCATTTCCTGGGACGACAATTGGATAAGGAGTTGTGGCAACACTTGAAATCGTCGTTGTGATTGTTCCGTCAGTAACCATACAAGAAGCGTATGTGATGTCTGAACCATACCAATCCCAAATTGCTCCTTTTGTGCATGTCACAGTTGTTGATACTAGTATAGGACTGCTCATAGTCATTCCTCCACCATTAAGAAGAATTGTAGCGTTTTCAGATGATCCTGTTCCGGCACATGTTAAATAAGCAACGCGACATTGGTTTGGTGCAGTGAAATGATCAAGAATGAACTGCCCGTTTCGCTCATTGTATGCGAGTTGAGATGAAGTGAGACCAATTGCCGGAAGGTTCGGGCATAGTTGGCAAGATGCTGAAAACAAACAATGAGGAAAAATATTTGAAGATTGATTCTCACCATCAACAGTAACTGGAACTAACGTAGTCGACGCTACAGCAGGAATCGCACAGCTTAAGGTAGTGATAACAGTTCCGATAGAAACTCCCGTACCAGTAGTGGAGGTCACAACCCACTGGCCATTTGAATTACAGGAAAGTGACAAATTTGTTGTTGGTGAATTCGAACTAATTACCACATTACCCGATGTAATAATCATTGCCTGCGATACGCCTTGAGGAGCATAGCAACTCATAGCAACAGTCAACGAAGTACTAGTTGTTTGGGTATTCATCGAAAGGTAACCAGCACTGTAACCACTTGGAACTGCGCCAACAACTTGTTTATTACAGTTGGTACTTGGATTGGAACCAGCCAGTGTTGTTGTAGCAACTGGTGCTGGTGTCGTGACAGTAACCGGTGTTCCGGTTCCAGCTGAATATTCAAATTTAAGTTAACACGTCTTTGAAAAACGATAGAACTCACTTGAATCAATACAAGATACTGTTGTAACGCTAATACCGTTTTGAATCCATTGTCCTGTTGTTGAGCAAACGATTGTCAATTGAATTTGTCCGCTGTTGGAGATAGAACTAGAACCACCATTGAAGGAAATAGTAGTGTTATCAGAAGCCTGAAAATACGTTTGAATTGTTTTTTTTTCTTCACTCTTATTAGAATACCGCAGCTCCGTAGCACAGAATTGTCACAGTCCTTGCATTAATCGTTGTATTGATTTCATGATCCAGAATCAATTGACCATTCACTTGACCAGTCGCCAATTCTGCAGTAGTCAAAGGTGCTGCAATCAAATTTGGACAACTCAATGCAAGATTAGAAGCTGTTGTTGTTGTAGCAATCGTTGCATTCTGTCTTCCACAAGATATAGCCGAAAACACGTTTCCTTGGGAGTTTTGCCACTCGCTCAGCGAATTACATGAGAATGTCATATTGATCGATCCAATGCCGCTAGAAATCACAGTTCCCGACATTATCCATGCAACTTGGTCGTCTCCATAGATTCCTTCACAAGATCCTTGAACAGTAATGCAGGTTCCAGAGTCGTCCATATCTAACAACGCTATTCCGTTCATATAAGGATAGAAGGATTCGAGTGAAACGATAGGGAAGCGACTACAAGACTGGCAAGCGGTTGCACCGGTTCCAGCTTGTCTTTTCTTCCTGCCAATCAATATTGTCGACGATGAGGATGCTGGTGTAACCAAGCAGGAAGCTGATGTCATTTGAGCATTGTTATACGACCACAGTCCATTTGCACCGCATGTAACATTGACTTCTTGATTTGATGATCCATTTTGGAATTGATTTGCTCCGATAATGAGATACGCCGATTCAGTAGGCTGAAACACTTTTTTTAAAAAATAAATAATTCAAAGCAATGCTAAAAATGGTCTGAAATACTTACCAACGTGGTAGAGCACGAAACTAGTGCTTGACGACAGTTACTGCTTCTATCAACGTAATGTGAAATCACCAGCAATCCGTTGTATGCATTATTCGTTGTAACAAATTGTGGCATTGGGTTAACGTTCGAACATGCTTGACAATATGATGGTCCCGATGTCGCGGATGAGATTCTCATGCAATAAACAGATGCAATTGTTCCTAAGTTCTGATACGTCCATTGACCTTGAGAGTTGCAAACAATATTATTCCAGTCGTATGTTCCAGTTCCGATTCCTACGACGCTAGCGGTGTTAACACCAATTTGAACGGTATCAGATGACTGAAAAATACATGTTCATTCATATTATGGTATGTTTTACTATTATGTTCTTTATGTTAAAAAACTTACCGTGAGTCCTTCACACTGAAGATCAACCAATTTACATCCATAAGAGTCAGTCGATGATACAATGGTCGTGAATCCATTGAGGTATGAGCTTGCCCAAGTGGATGATTGTGTGACCGATTGGATTGGTATTCTTGAACATTGTGAACAAAGACTCTGAGCTGGATTGGTGGTTGTAGCGATGGTGGTGGTTGCAACAGTGACGGGGTTTGCAGCAGATTGTTGAGAGATCAAACAACTGACAGTTGATACAATAGTTCCAGAGGTTGAAATCCATTGAGCTGACGAGTCACATGTGAGTAAATAGTTGATATCATTCGAACTGCTGGCAATTGGGGAACTTCCGAAATAAAGTGTTGCATTTTCACCGGCCTGAAAAATAGGATCATTTGGAAACTTACAATAATATTGTTCCCTTTTTTGCGTATTTTTATTCATTGATTCTAATATATAATAGTTTTATCAAACTCCTACCACATTCGGACCACAAGTGATTGAAACCATTCGACAATTTGTTGTTGTACTGACGTAATGATCCATGATTACCATTCCATCATAAGTTCCACTTATTTCACTGCTCATTGCCACTGCTGTCATTGTGGCACAATTTGCACACTGTCCATTTACTGGCAAAGTTGTGGTTGGTGCGGCCGTGGTACCAATGTTTTTGTGTCCACAAGCCAGCGATGTAACTTGTACACCAGTTGTGCTAAGCCATGTTGATGAAGAACTGCATGTTAAATTCAGATAAGTAGATCCGTAGCCTGAAGCAATTGGCAAACCACTCGATAGTAAAGCGACACCATTAGCAGTCTGTAATAAGAAATTAAATTTATCCAAAAATCCAGTTTACCGATGTTCCTTGGCATGTTATACTCAACGTAGTGCAAGAATTTGCATTAGAACTTTGAATAACTGTTGTGAACCCATTCAAATAAGGTGATGAACTTCCAACTGATACAATTGGTGCACTTCCGCACGAATAACAACCAGTGGAAATTGTTTTTGTTGTTGATGTAGTTGGTGGAACAGTGATACCACTTGATGCGGCTGAAAATGTTAAGATATTCACTTGATTACTCGAAAATGATTCTTACTAGAAATCAAGCAACTAACAGATGCTACAGCACTTGAACCATATTGCCAGTTGCTATTTGAGTTGCATGTAAGTGTGAAGTCATGCTCAGCTGCACCTGTGGCCACAACATTACTTCCAAAGTAAATTGTGGCGTTTTCAGTATTCTGAAAATTAAGATTCCTTCCTTTCAATGAAATCGAATTAAACGACTCACCAACGTCGGACCACACGCAACATCAACCATTCGACATCCGGTCGTTGAATTAGTATAATGGTTCAAAATAATCATTCCATCATAAGCTCCACTTGCTGGCATCAAAGCCTTAGCCATCAAGTTTGCACATTGACTGCATTGTGACGGTGCAGCAGTGGTCGGTGGAATTGTCGGCAACATGGCTGTTGATGCGGTCAGATTCCATCTTCCACATGCGACAATGTCGACGATTGTTCCAGCTGGTGTCATCCAGTTTGCGTTGGAATTACATGTTAGATTGAAGGATACAGCAGTGACACCACTGACAAGAGATGTTGTTGCTGCGATGAGAGTTACTCTTTCGTTTGCCTTAAAATTAAAAAAAATTTTTTTGAAAAGTGAATCTAAGGAACACATACATATAATCCAATACATGTTATCTGAACTTGTGAACATCCTGCAACTGTTGAAAATACCATTGTCGTCAAACCATTTTGAAGCGAATTGTCGATTGATGAAACAGGATCAGCAGTAAGTCGCGTGCATTGGTAGCAAAGTGCTGTAAAAACTTGACATATTCAGAAGAATACATAAATCACAAATTACGTATTTCAGGATCAGTAGTTGTTGTTTTGATTGTTTCCACTGTAGTAGGTGCAACGATCCCAGAAGGTGCTGAAAATGTGATGTTATAAATATATTCCATCTCATTTTTATTTATTTTACTTGAAACTAAACAGCTGACGCTTTGAATAATAGTCGCGCTTATTTTCCACGTTCCATCTGACGAGCAATTCAATGTGATTGCATGAACATTTGTTCCAGTTTGTATTACACCATAAGGATTCAAATAAAGTGTAGCGTTTTCGGTGCCGGTCGTTCCTTGACAAGTAACGTCGACTTTTTTGCATCCAGATGTTGTATCAACGTAATTGTAGAGAACAATCATTCCGTCATAAGCTCCAGTTGGAAGAAGAGCTTGAGCAGACTCCATGTTTGCGCAAACTCCGCACTGAGTCGGCGCAACGGTTGTAGTTAACGCAGCTGTTAAATTTATTCTTGTTTTAATATATCAGAAACTCTCAAACTTACTACTTTGATAGCCACAAGAAATGCTATCAATAATTTGTAGTCCAGAAGTGTACCACTGCGAAACTCCGTTACAAGTCAGACTCAATTCAGCTTGTCCTGTGCCAGTTATAAGGGGTGAATCCGCATAAATCAACGCAACGTTATCCGAGATTTGTGCTCCAGTACATGTCAATGTCAACGTCATACAATTACTATATCCAACAACCGCTTTAAGTTGACCATTTAGGTATGTTGAACCACTGAGCACCAAAACTGGAATCCGAGAACATCCATTACAGTTGGTTGCTGGCGCTGGAGTAGTTTTTGGAGCTGGAGTTGTGACTGGGATTACTGCTGACGCTGGAAAAAATCATATTGGTGTAAATATAGATTTTCTTAAATAACTTTTCGAAGTGCAACTAGCTGATGTGACCGCAGTTCCACTGTATAAATACTCTCCGTTTGTACAAGTCAAGGTGTAATCTTGTTCGCCGACGCCGCTTTTAACTGTTCCAACTGGATTGAATATCAAGTTTCCGATATCGGTGCTACTCTAAGAAAATATTTGACATATTAAATGGAAGGAACCAGAAAATAGATCGCATACCGTTATAGCTTGACACGATGCATCAACTTTCTGACAACCGGACGAGTCTCTATACTGCCAAAGAACTAGCATTCCATTGGATATTCCGCTTGTTGTAACAATCAGGGGATCCAAATCCACACAATTGTCACAGATTTCAGCTGGTTCGGAACTTGGAGCTATCGGTTCGGTGGTTGGTTCTTCTACTTCTCCAGTCGCGAGTGATGTTGGTCCTCCGACGATCGTAGTCGACTGATCTTCAGGTGCCACATTGTCCGGAGTTGTCGTGGGCTCAGTTTTTGGATTAATCGAGTGATCCGCAGTTGGTTGAGGTCCTGCATCAGTGGATGGTATGTCTTTGACGGTTGTCATGAGAGTTGTTGTAGTTTTTTTCGTTGTTGATGTCGTTGTTTCTGAGTGACGGTGAATTATTTTCATTATTTTGAATTCGAATACCTTCTGGCATAATGCAAGAAACATTATTTATGATTGTATTTGTTGAAACATCAACCCATTGGGATTTTGAATTACATGAAAATGTTCGGTTCACAGATGTTGATACGTTGTCAGTAACTTGGTTATTGTAAATCAATTCCACTTTTGTTCCACCCTAAAAATAGTTTAGAATTTTTTGGAGACTTCAATCGTATGTACATTTATTGGAACACATTGAACTGCAACCGAGAGACAAGTTGTCAAAGTGTGATCCAAATAGGTGACTCCTTCTGGATATTGAGTTTGACTAACAATCAGGTTTGAACAGTTCATGCAAGGATTCGATGGATCGACTGAAATTATATGTTTAGAAATAATTCAGTTTTTTTGCCACTTTCAGATAATTAATTATAAAATGACTCACTTCCAGGGAATGTTGTTGTTTTCACCGTCGTAGTTGTCGGTTTTTTCGTTGTTGTAGTCGTAGTTGTTGGTTTCTTCGTTGTCGTTGTCGTTGTCGTTGTCGTCGTAGTCGTCGTTGTTGTCGCTGAAAGTTAGGTCATTTTTCAAAAATATAATAAAGTTGCATATCCCACTTGGAGGTATTGAGATACATCCCAACGAAGTAACTGACGCAGCCAATGTGCTGTTAGAGTTCAAAAGCACCCATTTCTTGTTTTTACATTCCAAATTTGCGCTCAAAGGTGCGGAGAGGTAGCTGGTGTCACCTGAGAGGATGGTACTGACTGGAGTGGTATCGCCAATCTAAAAATTGGTTTAAAATGTATGGCTTTGGATAATTATTTGAACCTCGATTGGTCTGCAGAAAAATTGAATGTAATAACAACCGGAGACTGAATAACGATTCAAGACGGAAGATGCATCATCATAAGGGTTTCCATCGAACAGTTGAACGCCGATTTGAGGGCAGTCGTTGCATGTTGCTGCTGAAAAATGTCGAAGTTGTTTTTATTTATATTAAAAGCTAAAATAGATGTAGATGCTCACCGGTTGCGGTAGTAGTCGTGACAGTTGTGGTGGCTTTGGTAGTTGTGGTGGCTTTGGTAGTTGTGGTGGGCTTCACAGTTGTGGTGGTTTTCGTAGTTGTGGTGGTTTTCGTAGTCGTAGTTGGTTTCACAGTTGTGGTGGTATCAAGTGTTGTAGAAAGTTCCACGGTTGTAGAAGGCGCATCACTCGTAGTAGTCATTGGTGTTGTGCTTGAGACCGGAATCATGGTACATGTCTTAAACGCAATTGTAGTCGTTACAATTGGTGTTGTTCTACAAGCTGGTGATCTTGTGACTCCAGGAATTGGTGTCGGAGTCACTGATGGGAAAGTCATTGGATCTACATTACTACCACTATCCCCAACGCCCGCGGGGAACAGTGTTCCAAGTGTTCCTGGGACAACTGTTGTAACAGGTTCAATACAGTCGTCAGGATTAGAAGTCGAGTCTGAACTATCATCTGGTAATGCAGTGGTTGCTTCGCCAGGAGGATTGGATTGAAAAGTGAAATGATATGTTGTATCTGTTGATCCACCGCCTGAGCCGCTTTCGGTCGGGCTTCCAGCACTTGTGGCAGCGTCTGAAGAATCAGCTGAAGTGGTAGGATTTTCTGTAGCACTGCCACTGCTACCACCATCAGTGGGACTCCCAGATTCAGCTGCAGTCGTAGGATTTACTGTAGCGCTGTCACTGCTACCACCATCAGTAGGACTTGCAGGATCAGCTGCAGTGGTAGGATTTACTGCAGGACTGTCACTGCTACTACCATCAGTAGGACTTCCAGAATCAGCTGCAGTTGTAGGATTTATTGTAGCGCTGTCACTGCTATCACTATCAGTAGGACTTCCAGAATCAGATGTGGTAGGATTTTCTGCAGCTAAAGAAGTTTCTCCTCCGACTGTCGTACCAGAAAAAACTATCGTAGAATACGGTGAAGCCTTTGTTGTCTTAGTTGTAGCCCCGGGCAGCGTTATTGGCAAGATTGTCGGGATAGTTGGGATTGTCGGGATAGTTATCGGTGGTAATAGTGTCGGAATAGTTGGGATAGTCACCGTTGGTAATAGCGTCGGAATAGTTGGAATAGTGGGGATAGTCACCGTTGGTAATAGTGTCGGAATTGTTGGAATTGTCGGGATAGTCACTGGTGGAAATAGTGTCGGAATTGTTGGAATCGTCGGGACTGTCACCGTTGGTACTGTCGGTATCGTTGGAATCGTCGGGACTGTAACCGTTGGAACTGTCGGTATCGTTGGAATCGTCGGAACGGTCACCGTTGGTAATATTGTCGGGACGGTCACCGTTGGTACCGTCGGTATCGTTGGAATCGTCGGAACAGTCACTGTCGGAACTGTAACCGTCGGAACAGTCACTGTTGGAACTGTAACCGTCGGAACAGTCACAGTTGGTAACACTGTTGGAATAGTCGGTATTGTCGGGATTGTCACTGATGGTATTGTCGGAACAGTCGGTAATTGTATTGCCGCAGTAGTTGTCGTTGGAGTGGTTGTTGTTGTCGGAGTGGTTGTTGTCGTGGTTGGCGTTGTCGTTGTTGTTGTCGGAGTCGTAGTCGTCGTTGTTGGTGTTGTTGTTGTTGTTGTCGGAGTCGTTGTTGTCGTTGTCGGTGTTGTAGGTGTTGTTGTCGTCTCATCAACTGTTGTCGTCTCATCAACAACTGTTCTGAAAAATGATACGACTGTTAGATCGATAATAAAATTTCAAAACATTATTCAACTCACGTTCCAAAAACAATAGTAGAATAAGTGTCTGAAAATTAAGTTCATTATCAGGACTTTAACGAAAATAAAGAAAATATTACATTTAGTTGTTGTCACACCGCAAACAAGTGTCTGTGATTGATCACCACTGAAAAATATTGATTGAAATCGTGCAAAAGAGAAACAAATCAATTAAAATAACTCACGGACAAGTAAAACTTCCGAACAAACACCCAGTAGGTAATGTGGCACATGATCTAGTCCGCTTCTGCACAAGTGTCGGATCTGTTCCAGTGGAACCAGCAGGACAAGTGCCTGTCCACGAACCCCAATTACCCCAAGCGGCACCTGTGCATGACAACTGCTGATATGATGAAGGAATCGATATAAGAATTAGTAGAAATATCAGGATTGCTTGCGGCTTTTTCCGCTTCAGAGGAAATAGCGTTTCAAATATTGACATTGATCTGCAATAATTTTTGTTGGAAATTGTTTTATTCGTTAGAAGTTCACCTTAATCACTAGCAAACCATAAGTTATAAATGATAGGTTGGATAATAAATCACAAAAGAGAAAAAAGTAGATTGAGTTGAAGTCTTGTTGGTCAAGCTGAAAATATTTTTTTTCTGTAAGTTAGATGGAAAAATTGATGAGAGGGAATTAGAAGTGAAGGGTTTTTTTAAAAATTACATCCAAAATTCGGTTTTATGTAGAGAATTAAAAAAGGAAAACTGGAATCTGAAAACTTTAAAACGGATCTGATTCAGGGTGCTCTTTTCTACAATTTTTAAATAAGATAAACATTGCTTTTGAATTAGAATTTTTTTAAGGTCATTAAAAGGAACGCGAAAGATTCTGAATCAAAGCATATCTAATTAAAAAATGTTTAATTGACTGTGAATTGTCAAAAATGTTGATAAAACGATGTGATATTGTCAACTCAAATATTCTTGATCATGCTAGTCTGTTTTGACCTACCCAGAAAATCTAAGTCTCTCACACAGTCGTGCTATTTTTACTTGCGAACGGTTGCGTTGCGGTCTTACAGTAGAAAATGGATGATCCAAAATTTTTAACTTGACAATAGCGTTAAAAAATGCTCTTCAACACTCAAAAAATTAATTTCTTAAAGGAGGGCAATGAATGCATCTGGGATGAAATTAGACTTCTTTATCATTCCAAATCTGTTTTAAAATTTTTCTCAAACCATCTAGAAGCCGAGAAAAAGCGCCTCAAAACAATGGCCTAGAAAAAGTGACCACCTGGCCGAACTTTTTCCTATGACCTTTTTTCGTGTTTCGTTAATAAATAGTTATGCAAAATGCAAATATTAGTTTTTTTGGATTTTTCATTCCTGCGGACTAGTTTTCGCCGGTGGCCACTTTTTCTAGGCCATTGTTTTGAAGCTCATTTTATCGACTTCTAATTGGTTTTAGAAATTTTAACGAAAAGATTTGGAATGAGTATGAAGTCTATTTTCATCCCAGAAGCATTCATTAGCTCCGTAAAGCCCTCCTTTAAGCGTTTTTCTGGATTTGTTTTCTGGGTTTGTTAAGTTTGTTAAAAAAAAACGTCGGAATGTTCAGAAGTACGACTATAGTCTTTAAAAATTAACTCCAAGTTTTCGGCCATGATTTCAAATGAAAAATCGTGTTCTGAAACGACAAGCTTTATGGTTTTTTTTTAAATTTCACTTGGGAATATCTTGAAAATACGTATTGATGTATAATCTAAATAACATAAAGTACACTAAACCTTCGAAAACAGAAAATTATAAATAATCGATTTATGGAAGTTTGAAAATCCAAAACTCAAAAGTTCAACAACAATCTATAGAACAAAAAAGCTCTAAAACTCGAACAACATGCAGAAAACAGACACATTTATAAAACATGTATTTTTTCAATAAAAAAAACCATCGTGATGAAAAAACTAAATCCCCAATCAATAAGGATCCTTCATTAAAAAAAGTAACAAAAATTGACGAAATTTGGTCGGAGCGGTGTTCAATCAAAACTCAATCAAAATTTGGTAAATGTGAACGAGAAAAGTTGACAAAAAAAACGACTCAAACAACCTGACAATACATGTTTGATACGAAAAAAAATCGCTTTTTTGTGGGAGAGGATAACGGGATTAATCTGGCGACTTGATGGTGATCGTTACCTCAATTCTTCACCTGGTTTTTAGGGGGTTGATGGGTTGAACGATGGGGGAATTTTTTGCACCTATTAGAGTACATAGTTCACAGTTCGGGCATATCTCAGATTTTCAATAAAACATTTTTCTTGAAAAAAATGTTGCAATGTTCATCAAAATCGGTATTCATTTTTAAAGGCACTGTACCACTTGTTTTAATTTTTCATCAGATTTTGTAAAATAAAACATACTTATGTACTTAATTAATTTTTGGCCGATTTACACAAAAATTAAGAAGAAAAAACAATTTTACGAGCATAGCTTTCACGAACATCATTTTTAATGCGAGCGTGCGTGCGACGCGGTCGGTGTTCGTGCAACGCGGTCGGAAATGGCGCGAAACTTTTGATAATGTTTTTTTAAACCTTCTGGGCAATCATTAGAATTTCGTTTTTTCGTGTCAAATTTCCAAATTAGTGTTAACATTTTTGAAGCCCATACATTTTGAAGCCCATATTTATTGATCACAAGTTGAACAAGTCTGTAGATTTCCAAAATAATGTATTTTTCAAATTTTAAATAATATATTTGAGCATGGAATTATCTGTATTCTTGCAATTTCAACTCGACATATAAAGGCGTTATGTGATTCAAATCACATTTCTTCCTGTCAAAGCTGAAATTTTCGTATTCGGTTGGTTAAATTTACCGTTTACCGTTTTTTTTAAAATGAATTAGTGTTAGATTGTTTGAAAAACGGGTGTATTAGTTAAGTAATATTGTCAAGTTAAAAATTTTGGATCATCCATTTTCTACTAAACGACCGCAGCGCAACCGCTCGCTTTAAAAATAGCATGACTTTGTGAGAGGCTTAGATTTTCTGGGTAGGTCAAAACCAACTTGCATGATCAAGAACATTTGAGTTGACAATAACACTGAGTAATTCATTTAGTAATAACATCATCGAGATACTTTTTACCAGGTTATCAAGATTTCTTATTAACTTTCAGGCATTAACAGGAGATAATTCGCAAATCTGAAAATGAACATCAAAAACAAGATTTTCTTTCGCTATTTTTCCGCTGAAATTGACTCGACAAAACCTAAAAAAAAACAAAAGGTGTGTTTTTTTTTTAAATTTTTTATTATTGTTTCAAATCAGACCATCGTTCAAATCGTGTATTAATCCCCTCTCACTTCAGGTGACATCGATCGAATGGGGGGATTTTCATCGTAAATCGAGTTAATTGTTATTAATTCCCAATTACTTTTCCGAACCGCTTTCCCTGAATTGAGCAAGGAAAAAGAGATGGATGTTATAACTGAAATGTAAAATTTGAGAGTGAGTGGGATACCCGAATACGTATATGTAGTAAATGTGTTTATTTGAATCCACTTGCGAACAATTAAAGTCGAAAAAACGGGCCCAGAAACCAAAATAGTATTTCTTAGAAAATCGATTTTTCATAAGGAAATTTTATTAGGAAAATCCTGATTATGTGAAACGAAAAGATGGCCAAGAAACCCTTTCTTCGAACATATTAGGTTTTTAAATGTTTTTATTTTTATCGGTTTTTCTTATTTTTTCGACTTAAAACTGTGCTGTCATTTGTTAAATTATCCTATTCTTATTCATCAGAAGCCCATATCTGAGCTCTCCAGAGCCCCGCTTCAAGTTTTTTTCTCAAAGAAACCTAATATCACACATGTTTAACGAATCACGTACGCTTAATCCGAGCTTAAATATGCTGTAGTTTGTTAATGCGATTTTCCAGCCGCGCTCAACGCGAACAATGCTGCTTTCATCCAAATGCCACTTTGCTTCCTTGTTCATAAGAATAACCTAACACTTTATTCATTCAACATCATTTTTACAGATTATTTTAAGTAATTAAAACATAAATATAAATAAAAATATTTAAATACATTTAAAAAACTATTTATTTGGAAAAAATCGCGAAAAAATTAGGAAAATGAGCACATTTTGAAGAAATTACGCATGTGGCCTAGAAATCCAAATCTGCAAAAACTAGGCCAATATTTCGTGTGCACATATTCCATTCCGAAATGTTGAACAAGTCAAATTTTGAAACAGGTGAAAAAAAAGCAAGTGGTTTTAGATTTCCAATTCAAAAAGTTTTTAGTTGTTTTCTTTTATGTTTTTTTTGGTGATTCGATAAAGAATTTTATCTATAATTTTCGAATTTAGGTCCTTCAGATACTTCCCCTGTTATAGTATCTTTTCAAACATCGTAGCTTCGAAAAATAACGAAAATGCATTTTTTTGAAAATATAATTTTATAAATGCTCTTCCTAATCTTTATGAGATAAGATTTTAAATCTAGATACGTTTTTTTTGCCATTTTCTCATCAATGCCATTTTTTAAAAATCTAGCAAAATATATCTCTGGGAGCTCCCCCTATTTACGCTGTAATCCTTAGCTAACATTTTCGCCGCCCACGTTTTCTACTCTCTGAAAAAAGTGTGCAAATATATGGAAAGTAAAAACCTTGCTAATGATAATCGACGATTTCCTGAACAGGGTCAACATGATAGAATTCTAAATTGTATGTAACATCTCAAGAAGAACAGGTTATTTGTTATTCATCCCGCTGAAAAAAAGTGTGAAAATTGCATGCTTTACGATCCATGTCTGTTTGTCAATTTCATATTTCAAGGTTCTTTTTTTTTTTTTGAAAGAAAAAATCTAGGGAAAAATTCATTGTGTTTTGTTTTTCATTGTTCTCTTATTTCAGAGAAAAAAAACACAAAGATATGCTCAAATCTAGATGAGAAGAAGCCGAATAGCAGTATCTTCCCCGCTTTTTTTCCCAGAATTTATTTTATTTTTTTCTTCTTCATTGAGATAGGCTTAATAGAAGACGGATTATAAAATTTTCATTTTTGGTCTTTTTATAGTGATAAAATTGTCTCGAAATTTTCTAGTTTTTGCTTACAGGGTGGTCTTGTCGTTAAGGACTTGAAAAAAACACAATTTTTTTATATTTATCAGAAAACGGTAAAAAATTGCGAGTATCGTGTTCCAACAATTTCCAATCGATTTGCAAAATCTAAACAGTTTATCATTTTACCATAGACAAGGTTCTTCATATGACCAGAACTCAAGGGGAGTGAAGGAAACGGGTCCATTTAGTTATTCAAAAGGGTACGGTAGCTAGAACAGGCTTCAATGTCCAGAAGGAATTCTTTGTATCGGTGGCTTTCTGCTTCCTCATAACTTTCAAAGATTCATGATCATGTGCCATTGTTTGAACCACTTTGATGGAATTGAACCCTTCTTTGAAATATTGTCAACTCAAATATTATTTATCGCGTTTTGAGTTCTGCCCAACCGACGCCTCGCATGCACGCGACGCGGTGACCGATACCCAACACACTGGAAAATTTAAATATTCATTTTCCCGCCAATTTTTCAGTGTTCGCGTCGCATGCGTGTGTAGCGTCGTGCGTAGCGTCGCGTCGTGTGACGATCAAGAATATTTGAGTTGACAAAACCAGTTATGAAAGAATGGGACTTTTCAGATTTTGAGAATTGTTGATCTAAAGATATTTGTTAATATTTTTTCTAAGTTTCGATAGATTCTAAGGATTTTTTTAACATTTTATTAACCACCAAAGTTTTTAAAAGTTAGATATTTGGATAACCTGGGAAGACTGTGAAACATCAACCATGTTTTAGTTCTAGCTTCTTAAAATGTATGAGTTTTTTCGGAAGGCTGCTCAACCTCACAGCCGCCCCGCACGCACGCGACGCGGCTGCCGATACTCAACACACTGGAAAATTTGAAAAATTAATTTTTCCGCCAATATTTCAGAATTGAGTATGAGGTCACCGCGTCGCGTGCGTGCGGAGCGGCTGTGAGGTGGAGCAGCCTTCCGAACGCAATGATCAAGAATAATTGAGTTGACAATAATACTGTGAAATTAGTTTTTCCAGCGATTTATCAAGAAATTGTTCAATGAACCTAGAAACAAAAAGAGCTTCCGATATAGTGGTAAGCTTCTCAGGACCTCTTTCACGGGTGGTTACATTGGTTTTCTTTTAATTCAAAATACCTTTCAAAGCAGTATTAGTTCTTAAAATAACTAGATACCTATGAAATAGTTGTATCTTGTTTTTTTCACATTTCGATCTACCGATCTTTGAAACACTCATTAATCAAAAGTCATAACAATTTTTACATCTACTGCTGACGTAATACACACATGTTCTAGTCCCAAAGACAATCAATAAAACGTCACAAAAGAAGTTTTGCCAAGAAGCCCTTGTATAATATGTCAAGTATTTAAGTCCGTAATAAAATCGTAGAACACATTTTTTTTTCAGTTTATTCAACGAAAGTCTTGTTTCCCCATAGTACAGTGAAATGCAAGTGCACAAATTAATCTAATAGTATTTAAGTATATAATATCTACGTCGACGCCCCGTTTATTTTTAGATCATCTCGATTTTTTTCTTCTGCAAAAATATTTGGTCGGGGGGATTAATTTTTCAGAAAAAAAAATGAATTCAGTGATAATTAATATATTCATGTTGATCTTTTGCCGTTTTGCAAATATTCCCCTAATGTTTTTGATTTTGTTAGTCAATCGTGAAAAAATCTCTGAAAAATAAATATAATTAATGGTTTTTAGCTGATCATGGAGCCTCAAAGTTTAAAAATTACATCTGTTTATTTTTGGCGCTGAGCTGAACTGAAACATGGACATTTTGATTAACTTTTAAAATGTTCATCAAAATCGGTATTCATTTTTAAAGGCACTGTACCACTTGCTGTAATTTTTGCCAGATTTTGTAAAATAAAACATTTTAATGTCTTTTAATGATTTTTTTGGACGATTTATACAAAATTAAACGAAATAAAACACTTTTACAAGTGTAGGTTTCACGAATATGCGTAGAATCTTTCTTCTTTGACCCCTCGACCGATCTGCCCCATAATTGGGATATAGTCATACCTCTCGGAGCGCTTCACAAAAATACTGTTTGGATCTCGGGTTACTTTAGGATTACTGTAGATACTTTAATTATTGCACATTTTTCCCAAAATGGTCGGATCGATACCAGACTTTCATGGTAATATCTTTTAAGTATTGTAAGGTCGCTATGAAAATTTGATGCAGATTACTATAATATTACGATAGTTACCGTAATCTAAAGTTAGCGTTTTTCTCAGTGTCTCTTCATTTTACACACTATTTCTCTCATTACCGAATTGTCTTTTAAATCAGTGTGCCCGTCACATTGATCGTACTTGATTTCAAATCTTACTTAATTGCTGCAAATAACATAGTCATACGTCTAAAGGAAGACTTTACGCAATTTGAGTTGATTTGCCGGTAAAAAGTCTTTTGTTAAGATGAAAATGAATAATACGCTGCCTTTAAAGGAGGACTATACGCTGGTTATTATAAATGTTACTTAATCGAACTAAAATTTAATTTGTTATACCTAAATGATAGCGAGAAAATTTGCAAAAAAGTGGAAATTCGAAAATAAGGGCACCCGGAATCGAACTTGGCTGCCACTTTGGTGGAAACTTTTGGGTTTGAGACCAGAGTTCGATTCCGGGTGCCCCTTTCTACTTTTTTGCAAATTTTTTCACTATCGTTTTGCAATACAAAATTAAATTTCCGATCGATTTAGTAACATTTATAACATTTATAACATTCGTATAGTCCATTAAAATGGTTTATTAAATTATTTTTCATTTGTTTTTTTTTTGTCATTTCTTTTGACCAATATATTTAAGCTGAAGCAGAGTCCATAACCGGCTGGAACTAAGAACATAATAAATAAAAAATTAGCAAGAAAAATGACAACATCTCAATTGTCTTTTGATAATAATAATTTCCCGTCTACCCCCCTATCATTCTTTTCTGCAATTCATTTTCGCTCTAATCCGGCGCCGATTATACATAATTTTCTTCATCTTCTTTTTCTTGTTTTTTTTTTCTCACTGATGCTCAAAATGATATTATATTAAATGGAGGATACGTGTGTGGTTGTGAGAGCTTCACTATTAATCCACCGATTGAATCTTCTTCACCTCTTCAAATAATTTCGTGTTATGTTATCATTTTTTTTTTGAAAACGTTGCTAATTTCAAAAACTTGCGATTTTTAGTTTTTTTCTGAAATATTTGTTGAAGGGATGATTTGTTGATCCTTGAAAAACCATTTTAAAAATATTTCCATGAATCCTTTGTAAGGATCATAAGCTTAAAAATGGATAAAAAACCAATGAAATTCAAATTTTTCCACAATTTCACTTGCTTCACTTTTGGAAGTTGAACCATTTTATCAGAAAGATTTTGTTCCTGCCCTTTTAACAAGGGTGGTAAATACTAGTAATTCAAAAAACATACCTAGCTCCATATCAGTTAGAAGTTTCACTTTGATATGGTTCATAACTCGCTTCCAGTTCCTTAGTTTTAGGTGAAACGTCGAGGGATCAATAATGGATATATTCTTTATCGGATTTAAAAAAATTGAAGGAAGTTCCTCTAAGTTTTGTGCAAACTACGTTTGCTCTATTCTTGGTTAAAACCTGAAAATGTCAACTCTGTGACAAACCCTCCAATGATGGAAAAATAGTTTTTTGGGCTCTTCTCGAAATAATGTGCAAAACTTGATCAAATTCTAATTTCTCGGGGGAAAATTCTTCTCTTGTAAGACTGTTTTTAATTAAAAATATATAATTGATAGATTATTTAATATATTTGTGTCTCTACAGGGTGGCGATTAAGTATTGATCGCAACGTTTTTATGTAAATCTCCAAAACGAAACATTTTTATCAAAAACTAATTTTTTTCTGAAACAAAAAACTCGATAAAAACAAGTTACAAAAGATGTTCGAAGTTAGACCCTTCGACCCGAACACAGGCCTTCAGACGTGCAGCAACATAATGTGCGCCGCCGGTATTCATCATCGATTTCAGCCCACGCTTTTTGAAGTGCCGCCTTGAGAGGGTCCAAAGTTGGATGCGAAAAAACCTCTCCGATATCCCCATACAGAAAAGTCCTTTGGGTTTAGATCGGGTTTCAAAACTTTTCTAAAAAAAATGTTGGCTTGCTGCCAGCAGCGGCTCAAATTTGCGATCAATACTTAATCGCCACCTTGTATTTATGTTAATTTTATTAAATGTCGCACATTAACTGAGAGTATGGTATCCTCGAACTATTCCTCGTGTCTAAGATATTTTGGTAAAGATATGTGATATTTTCAAATCATATATTATTACTTACGTTTCGAATGCTGCTTAACCGTACTCACGCTCCGCAAGCACACACGCACGCGGCTGCCGACACTCAACAGTAGTGCAGTTGAGCAGCCCAGCCCTCAAAACGCAATGATATCCTCCTTTTTCCTTCTCACAACGTGTAAGTACAGTATAAAATTACAAATTGTCAGGACCAATCTTCAGACCAATCTTAGCATTTTAAAAACTTTATGTCTGATTGATTTTGGGAGAGTTATAAAGTTCCATGGGAACTGTCTACTTGGGCTCATGTCTTTGTTTCCGGGTTTAGCTCAATGTCCTTATTTGGAGGAGAAGGTCATCGCCCCGCTACTTTCAATAAATTGGCGAGTCTTAGTGCGTAGACAGTGTCTCTTTCGACGCCGGACTCAAAATTTATGGCATTTCATAACCAGCGAGTCAATGACGTTTTTCTATGCATCAAAGGTTATTGTCTCTTAATTTATAAAAATAAGTTATTTTATTCTTTGTGGGAGCTATTTACAACGAATTTGAAAATTTTTAAAAATTGTGAAGTTATGTTTATTAAAGTCAGTCGAATTTCGGGAGCTCCCCCAAGAGCTCCCCCCTTTCGGGAGCTCCCTCATTCCATAAAATAAATTAACATATTTTTTTGTTTTTTATTCGTTCCAGCCATCCAATTATTCATATGAAACCAATATTTCTTTGTTTTGTTTAATGTTGTTCATCATACATCGCCCCATAAATTTGATTGGCTTGTGAGAACATACAAAACAAAACAAAAGGCTAAAAAAATTACACAAGTAGATAAATATGATTATGTAAAAAATAAATTTGGTTTTCTTTCTATCTTTCAGCAGAACTCTGTCGAGTTTTGATCTCTTCAAAAATCTCGTATAACTTTCAAAATGAGTTTTTGAGTTCATTTCTGAGAAAAAATTTATATTTCCTCTCGCTGGATTTAAAACATGAAAACGGTTTATTTGATTCGCAAATCCTTCCTTTTCGGTTGTTCCCCCGAAAAAAAATGTTCCGAAGGGAGTGACTTAGTTGAATTGCATTTTTTCAACTTCTCTAGAAGATGTTATTTTTTGAAGCAAGATTAGATGAAGTGTTTTTTTTATTTTTAGATAAACTTTTTTGCGTTTTAAAAAAATATATGAGGGTTTAAAACCCAGGAGAGTTTTTAAAAATGATATTGAAGAATAATTTTACTTTTATAGGCTTAAAGATCAATTGCAATATTAATGCTTCAAATTTGCATATTAGTCATAAATTAACATAATGTCATCATCTTAAAACATTTTCAAATTACTTTCAATCAATTCTTAAAGGAGGGATATACCTAGGTTATAAATATTTGTTAATAGATCTGAAATGATAGTGAAAAAGTAGCAAAAAAGTTGAAAAGGGCACTTGCCTGCACTTTCGAGAAACCGTTTGAGATCAAAGTTCGATTCCGGGTGCTCTTATTTCCACATTTCTAGTTTTTTTACAATTTTTTTCGCTATCATTTATTGTCAAGTTAAAAATTTTGGATCATCCATTTTCTACTAAAAGACCGCAGCGCAAGGTAAAAATATCATGACTTTGTGAGAGACTTAGATTTTCTGGGTAGGTCAAAACCAACTTGCATGATCAAAAACATTTGAGTTGACAATAAATATGTATATAAAATAGAATTTCATATTGATTAAGCAACATTTGTAACCTGCGAATAGTCCTCCTTTAAAGGCAGTGTATTATTGATTTTTGATTTCTTCACGAAACACTTTTCAGCTGAAATTTGCCAATATGAAATTCACGAAATTGTTGTCTTCAAGCTGAGTTATGATTCACTGAATGTGGCAAATAGTATAATTTTCGATGTCTCACTTTCATTTTTCCGGAAATATTTACATTACGCCAAATCCACGCTTTTACCATGCTTAAAGACAGCTGTTCAGTTAATTTGACCCTATATGATCTTAGTTTCAAAAATTAGAGGGTTCTCTCATTAGCGCAATGCAATTTATGCGAAGTCACACCGATAAATACACGCGTCACAGCAGCGGTACAAAGTTGAAAAATTAAACATTTGAATGCGCGCCGGATCGTGCAACGCGGTCGGAATTGGCGCGAAACTCAATTATTTGAATGTGGCTACATATTGGTATTGTTCTTTGGGCCGCCTGGTCTCTCATTCGAATTTTGATAATTTGCTTTGAATTTGGATCGTTTTAACTGACAAGCTGCCTTTAAAAGATATTTTCCAATTTTTTATTCTCAATGATATTAGGCCTTTGTCATTGGAAAAATAAAACAATTTAAATTTTTTCAGATTTTTTCAAAAATATATATATATTTCCTAGATATGTCACCTTCAGCTCGTTTCATTTTTTTGTAATTACACTTTTCTAGAGATCTCTAAAAATGACGTATTCATTGAAAAACATATAACATGGGTCCTTTTATGAAAAAAACCATTTTCAACATAAAAAAAATAATTTCCAATACTATTTTCTCCAATTAATTCCAGACACGCGATGACATTCTCTCAAAAGTCCCACCTTCTGTCTGAGCCACCAGACCTTATAGTAACCATCGAAAAAGTGGTCTAATTGAACAGAATGGCATGCTTATTATCTCATTAGAGTCTATTTTTATAATAAATGTTTTTGTGGGGTTTTTGCGAAAGTTGCCATTTTTAGACATTTAATTTTTTTTCTCATTTTTGACCGGCAATTAACAATTGATGACTTTTGTTTTTAGCGTAAGTGTCACCTTGTCTTTAAGACATCGAGTTGCATCTAGTTTTATTTGTAGATTCTTGAAAACTGATTTTTTTTGAAAAAAAAAAGCTAGAAACAATTTCCATGTTTTTAAAACTACACAAGATTGCATTATTCATCATTCATGATTGTTAAAATTGTTTTCATCAAAAAATAATAGAAGTCGAATTACATATATCCTTATTCGGTCTGATTCAACATACATAATCGAAGGAAACAATTTATCATCACCCCAACCACCCACACATTCGATTATGTGCATCTGGAATGTGAATTTTTCTGTTCTCATTTTCTTTCCTTCGGTAAATATGTGCGCGGCGGTGTTTTCTGTTTTATGAATATATTTATAAAAAAGCATCTATTCGTTGTCAGCTCAGTTATTTTTTTCTTCTTATTTTTTGCTGCTACTTGCTCTGATGATCAATTAGTGACGAGGTTGACGGTCTTTCACCCATGTTAAGAAATATATATTATTTTAGCAATTTACCAACTGGCACGCTTTCTTTAATATCAGGCTTTTAAAAAATGTGTTTTCACCATGTCAAAATAGCATTTTGCTCAAACTTTGTACACCGACTACAAATGGGCGGGATTTGGGCCGGAGCTGTGAACCTCCAACGTAATCAAAAATTAGGGTTTTTGGGAAATTTCAAGGTTTACAACTCGGCTCAAACATCTAGGAATACGGCGAGACTCATATTCTGATCATTATCAATCGATGGCCGAACTTCGAGCAATATTCCAATTTCACCAGGACAACACGTTCCTTGTAAGAGCTAAATTAAACATTTTTAGACAAATGTTGTTTCCATCGTTGTATTGTCAAGATAAAAATATCTGGGTGCTCATTTTGCGGAGTGTCGTTGGGAATTTCCTCGCAACGCGACCGCAACGCGCAAGACCAACTGAGAAATTTGAAGTTGAACACGTTGCGAGGAAATTCACAACGATGGTACGCAAAACGAGCGGCCAGGAATTTTCTTCTTGACAATAACTGGCATTATCAATTCAAATATTCTTTATCATCGTGTTTTGTATAAGTAAAAGTATATAAGGAAGTACTGTTGAAATAAACCGGAGCATCGCGCGCTTTACCGTACTCACCATTTTTGACGTGTTCCAGTGTACGTATTGGAAATATTATCTTTGATCCATGAATTCAAATATTATTTTCTTATGTTCAGCGGAACACGTCAAAACAGGAGTGTGTTCGGTAGACCGCGCAGCGCTCTGGTTTATTTCTACAGCAATTGTTCGTTTTTCACGCGCCAATCACGCGCCGATAAATCACATCCATTATATCCTCACAACAAAGAGAATGTCTTTGAAAACACTGATTTGGTTTTCAAGGCTTTCCAGTCTCGGAATATTGATTATCAATGGCAGTGTGATTTTCTAAAAATCTGAAAAAAATCGTAAGGTTCCTAACACTAGTTCAAAATGTGGATAAAAAACTTACTTCAGGGAAGGCGAAACATAGGTAGGCTTTGTCCGTTAATAATCCTAGAACAGTATAAAGTTTGATCCCATAACAGTTTCTTTAGATACTCAAATTTTTGAAACTAAGATCAGATAGGGTCAATTTAACTGAGCAACTGTCGTTAAAGCTCAACCTATTTTTTCAAACATTCTTCTGTATACTTTTTGTTGACGTCTTCGGATAATCAAAACAGAAATAATGAAAAATAAATGCAAATTTCAGCATCAAAGATAAGAGGTATTAAAATTTCAGCAAAAGAAATTAGCATTTCTCCAGCTTTCATTTTGAGTTTATGAAGCTTGGTCATGTTTTAGCAAAAGCGTACTTTTTCTTGACTGTCCCGGACATTGTGGGAATACATCGACGTTTTTTTTTCCTAACACATTTTTGAATTTCTAGACCGATTTCATAGAATTGTTCGCTTTTTTCTCTTTTAAAAATAATCGAATCAAGATTTTTTCAAACTTCTAAAATCCATTTATCTCATGCATCCCCCGCTTGAAGTATAAATTCGAAAAAATATTATTATTAGGACTTCTTACGTCAATCTTCCTTCCTGCTCTATAATATCGTTTTGTATCTTTATTATTTTATAAAATCCAAAGAATCTAACAAATGTTATCAATTCCGTTACCGAGAATTATGCGTCTTCCTCGAAAAAAGTCCAAAAATCGTCAACTAAGAAACCCTACGATAAACACAACAATAAATCCTAAAAAAAATAAAAGCTTCCACCAAAAAAAGCGTTACATCCATATATGCACATTTCCTAATCTTCAATGGTGACGATGAAATCGTGTAAAGATGTTTACATTCATATTTCCCCAGTTAGTTAGTTTTTTTTTCATTTTTTGCTCGTCTCATTATCATTCAACTCTTGCGCAAATGAACACATCTTGACACGAAAAAAGGAGAAGAAGAAGACGAAGGAAAAGAAAAATTTTCCTGACTGAATTCTTTTTCGCCCTCCCCATCCTCGACGGATTAGTTTCCAAGTGTGGAAGCCTTCTGGTACTTCCTGCCCCCTGTGAGCGAAATCGGTTTATATCATAATGTTAGTGTGCTTACTCGGATATTGTTCGTTGCAAATTATTTATTGATTGGTTTTTGGCACAGAATTTGTTGAAATTTTTAAAAATTTATTGTAAAAAATGGCGCGAAAAGCAGAAATTTGAATTTTTCTATTTTTAATATTAGCTGATTTTTTTCATTTTATTTTCATTTTAAAAATTTATTTTTTGTATTCAAAACAAGGCGCGAACTCTTTAGAAAATATTGATTTACAATAGAGCGCACTTGTGTTTGAAATTTTCAAAATATTTTTCATAGCCGATAGTCTATCTTTAAGCTGCGGCTCAACTTATGTGCAAACCACAGCTGTTTCACATAAAAAACGTATGATAACTTTAATGGCGTTAGAGCATAGAACATCTTGTAAATTTTCATTTTCTCAGCTTATATCCATGTGCTTAAACCCTTTTTTAAGCTCAAAAATTTTAAGTTCAACGTTTTTTTCTTCAGCATTTATGAACAGCTCTTTAGAAGCATGCTCTCCTTCGGTTTTCAACGAAATTCAAACATCTGCTCGTTTATTTGGTGGTAAGTTTAATATATCATATTATTTGAAGAAAAAACAAATGGATAATCATCATTCTAGGCATGCCGATTGCTATATTCGGCTTTATCACAAATGTGATCAATGTGATTGTATTCGTTGATCCAGAAATGAGATGCTCACTTGTTAATCATTTTTTATTGGTACGTTTTATTTAAGCTGAAATTCATATTACCTAGAAAATGTATATTTTGCAGGTGCTCTCCATTTCCGATTTACTTCTACTCGTCTGCAATTTTTTCATGCTCATTTTTCCGGTCATTTCCTCGATGAGCAATAATTATATTCTTCATGATTATTATCCGCTTTTATTGTGGTGAGTTGCGTAAAGGGAATGGCGTTGTTAATAGAATATATATAATTATGTTTGAAAATCGAAACTTCTGGAAATGTTAGGTCTTCCAAATTAAAATAGAAATTATGCTCTTCTTTTTTGTCCTAGGATTTGCAACGAAAAAATCTAGTTTATTTTGCAAAAAGGAACGAAATTCAGAATATCATCGACTTTTTTTGTGAAAATTTGATTCCACTTTCTCTTAAATTTGATTTGAAAAGTGTGAAATTCTTTTTAAAGACAGGGTCTCGGAAACTGAATTATTATGAAATTTTGAATTTAAAAACAATTAATTTCAATTGAAAATCGTATAAAATTGTGAATTTTTCATATTCTTCAGCTTAAATTTTTAAAAAAGGATAGATCGTTTTTTTAATAATTATAAATCGCTTCAAACTTTTCAGATTTTCATGAAAGTTTCGATTTTTAAAATTTGACATATTTTTAATTTTTCTGCTTAATTTCAAATGGATTGGAATTATTTTGACCAAGTTATTAGGCTCCAAAAAACTACCTTCATGCTATTTTTTTTAGAAAAATCCAATTCAAAAAGGGGTACCTTCTCTTTTCAAAGAAATACTATAAACCTAATAAATTTCAAAACCATGAACCAATAATTATATTTCAGGTACTCCTACCCAATCGGTCTCAGCACTCAAACCTGTGGCGTCTACCTAACCGTACTCGTATCAGTACATCGTTATCTCGGAGTCTGCCACCCGTTCAGAGCAAAGCGTTGGGTTTCTGGAAAACCCGTGAAATGGGCGATAATCGGTACCTAACTTTAAAAAATAAATCAAAATTCTTCAATTTTATCCAGGCTCTATAATCTTCAGCATTGTAATCAATTTGCACACGTGGCTAGAACTTGACGTGGTCATTTGCTATTCAAATGAGTTTGAAACACCGCTTCGGAGTATTATATTAACACCTTTGAAGCAATATCCAACTTATAATATTATAACCAAATGCATTCTGTACACTTTGGTGATGTTTGTGGTGAGTTTGAGATAAATATATTGATTTTTTATACTTCATTTTCCAGATTCCATTCATAACGCTAATAATCGTCAACTGTCGAATTGTCGTCGCGTTGAAAGAATCCACACGTATGCGAAATGCTCATTCGATAAAGAAAAGTACACAATCGTAAGTTTTTTACCCTCATTTTTTTGACTAAATAAAGGGATTATTATAAAATTAATGAAATTAAAGGGGATCTCCCCCACTTTTTTCAAAATCACATTTTTATCCTTGAAGAAGTTTCAACTGGCGTTCAATTGACAAGTAAGCCATCATTGATAATGAATCTTTAGAGTTTTGACTGAATGTTATATAAGGCAGTATTTGTAAGAGTGGAACTGTGACACAAAGGGCCCTGCCTTAGGGCGAATATGAAAGATATCAGTTTCATATTTCATTCACATATACCAGATAGTTATCAAACCATTTTAGCTTGATATTTAGCCAAGTGCATATGTTTCTGTAGCGTGACAGAGCACAGAACTTAGAAAATTGAAATTTTAAAAAATGAAGATAGAATGTCAAATTTGGTTTTAAACGATTCTAAATAGAATTTCAATACTTTTTCCAGTTGACAATTTTGCTCTAACCCTAAACACTCAAAAGTTATACACGAAAATATGTGAAAAGTCGTCATTTTTTGGGAAAATCAAGAAAAAAAAGTCAATTTTTGGATGGAGGTACACGGGGTTTTTTCGCACTGTAAACTATAACTCATCTGCTTTTTAAAACAAAAAAGAGTTTTGAAATAAATCCCGGAATAAATGTAGGGAGTCTCTCCGAATACACAAATTTTTTTCCCAAAATTAAGTTTTTCCTGCGAATACGCTAGAAAAGTGCAGGTATTTTTAAAAATAATTTGTTTCCACAAGTTTGATTATATTTCTAGTATTTAATTAATGATTTTTATTAATATTTGCACGTGAGTTTCCAACAAAAAACACCGGTTTCACGTATAGTAGAGAGTGCAACATACGAAAAATGGGAAATTATAAAAAATGAAAACAAAAAGGCAAGATTAGTATCATTCGATAGCTATTTCAATTTTGAACATTTTTGTAATTGAACACCTTTTTCGACAATTGCTTATTTTCAAGTTACGTCCCAAAACGTGAAAACAACTCGTCGCCAATTTCGGAAATTCGAAAAAAAGTGTTTTTTTGGAATGAATATCCTAGGATTTTTTCACCATTTAAACTTCAGTAAATATTCAATTTAGAACAACAAAGATTTTTGAAATAAAACTGGGAGAAAAAGTAAGGTGACTATCCAAAGTCACAACTTGTAGTGAAAAGTTATGTGTTGCGTTCGTATACTCTAGAAACACGCCATTTCCAATGCATATACGTGTAATCCGCTTGTGGCTCAATTTTTAAAGGTTTAAATCTCAATTTAATTGGTTCTGTTTATATTACACTTAGAAGTTTTCGAAAATCCTGTGTTACGTTATTAAAAGCTGACAGCAAAGTACTAAAAAGCTCGTGCAAAAGGCAAACGTTTTTAAAAAGTATTTTTGCGTTAATAGTGTGTCTGGCAACTAAAAAAGAAACAGTTAATCAAACATGATATCAGTTTCTTGGCATAAAATCAGGATGGTTGTCAGGCCTACGTTTCAACCGACATGTAATATAAAGAGAACCAATTTAATTAAGATTTACACTTTTATGAATTGAGCCACAAGCGGATTACACGTATATGCATTGAAAATGACGTGTTTCTAGAGTATACGAACGCAACACATAACTTTTCACTACAAGTTGTGACTTTGGATAGTCACCTTACTTTTTCTCCCAGTTTTATTTCAAAAATCTTTGTTGTTCTAAATAGAATATTTACTGAAGTTTAAATGGTGAAAAAATCCTAGGATATTCATTCCAAAAAAAACACTTTTTTTTCGAATTTCCGAAATTGGCGACGAGTTGTTTTCACGTTTTGGGACGTAACTTGAAAATAAGCAATTGTCGAAAAAGGTGTTCAATTACAAAAATGTTCAAAATTGAAATAGCTATCGAATGATACTAATCTTGCCTTTTTGTTTTCATTTTTTATAATTTCCCATTTTTCGCATTTTGCACGCTCTACTACACGTGAAATCGGTGTTTTCTTTTGGAAACTCACGTGCAAATATTAATAAAAATTATTAATTAAATACTAGAAATATAATTAAACTTGTGGAAACAAATTAATTTTAAAAATACCTGCACTTTTCTAGCGAAAAACTTAATTTTTGAAAAAATTAGAGTATTCGGAGAGACTCCCTACATTTATTCCGGGATTTATTTCAAAACTCTTTTTTGTTTTAAAAAGCAGATGAATTGTAGTTTAAAGTATGAAAAAACCCCATGTACCTCCTTCCAAAAATTGGCTTTTTTTTCTTGATTTTCCCAAAAATTGACGATTTTTCACATATTTTGGTGTATAACTTTTGAGTGCTTAGGGTTAGAGAAAAATTCTCAACTGGAAAAAGTATTAAAATTCTATTTGGAATCGTTTGAAACCAAGTTTGACATTTTATCTTCATTTTTAAAAATTTCAATTTTCTAAGTTCTGTGCTCTGTCACGCAACAGTACCCCGGTTTTTCCACAAAATTTCTTATGTCATGGATTACTGGAATGTTATTCTTTACGAATATATAAAAATCTTTCCCTAAGGCACGCAAAGTTTCACTCTTAGAGAGACGACCTTATATTGCATGGCTTTTTTCTTGAATTGTTTGCAGTCTTAGCAGAATCTCTCGAAAACCCTTAAGTCTTGGTGTTTTTCAGAAGGATTATAAGCAACTTCCGGCTGTTGAAAAATGCAAAATATTCGGAGATATTCGGCAAGTTTGGGAAGTTGAATTTTAAGTAAGTTAATGTTTTTTTTTTAATTTGACAAGGGAATTATTAACCACTGACAAATTGGAATTATATTTGGAATTTGGAATCAAATTGAAATTTACCACATAATTGAAAAATTAAGTTAAATTTTTAAAAAGGGGTCAACTTTGTTATGATCATAATTTGCCTAAAGATTAATAAATTTCGTTGAAAATTTACAGGTATATTGAAACATATCTCATTTTTTATTTCTAAAAATTTGATCGCTAATTATTTAATTTTAGAAAAGATATGGTATGGTTAAAAAATTAAAAAAAAATTGTTTTTGGTAACCATTTCGAACCCTTTCAATGTGTCAAATTTGAACAACTGTTTATGAGTTAGCTTTTTCTTGCCAAGTTTGGTTTTCATATAAATTATTCTATCGATTTTTGATACTTTGGCAATATATAACTCGGATCAATCTCGTCGGTCGCGGCTAGGGATCCGAGGGATAAACCCTAGGTCCATTCTGAACTAATATCTTAAAAATTCTGACTCAGCATACCTCCCTTCTAACATTTATAATTTCCCTATTTTTTCAGTCCATTAAAAACCCCATCACTTTTAAAAACAAACGGAAATTCGCTTCGAGATCGATCTGTAACAATGATGCTCCTCGCAATTGTTGCCATATTCCTATGCTGTAATTGTCTAGCATTCTGTAATAATATTTATGAAATCGTGCGGGATGCAAGCGGACATGAAGAACAAAAATCGTCTGGAAATTCGACTGAACCCATCCAAAGCGAAGAAAACGATCCATCAGAATGGACAAGCTTCGACCTTTCCGTCGAAATCTCAAACCTACTGGTTAGCCTAAACTCCTCCAGTTCAATGTTTGTATACCTGATATTCTCATCCAAATATCGATCGATTATCAAACATTGGCTAGGATTAGAAAAGCGGAAGAGGGTTAGTTTCAGTTTTTTTTGCCACCCTGTGTGTATTTTTGTTTGCAAAATATGGCATTAATCAAAGGATTTTGAAAAGATTATTTATGCGATTTGAACCGCTTTGAAAGATGAAACTCCATAAAAGATTATATTTGATCTTTCGAATTTAATTTCCTGTTATACTGCGAACTAGATGCGTTTTTTTCTCAGATTTATTTGAGCTAAGCTTTAAATTTCGAGAATTTTTGTGCTTTTGGAAAGGGGGATCTCAAATCAAAAAATTTAGAAGGTGTTTTGAAATTAACACATGAGATTCTGAACTATTCAAATAAAATAACAGAAAATCAATAATTTCGGGATAACAAGAGTGGTCAGGGGGCTGAGTTTTGAAATTTACCGAAATTTCGCGAATTTTAGCCGGAATATGAGACTAGGAAATTTTCCCCGGACATTCTTTCCCACCCATCCATGATCGTAAAAAACATATGTTTTTACAATGGTGATTCTGAATCGGTAAAGTTAGTTATGAAAACCTGTGAGCACAATAATTTAAGTTTTAACTTATATTTGAATTTTACAATTTTTGTGAGATTTAAAGGAGGACTATAAGCATGTTACAAATCCTGCTTAAAGGCAGCTGGTCAGTTAACACGATCCAAATTCAAGGCAAAAAATCAAAATTCGAAAGAGAGCCCAGCTGGTCCAAAGAACAATAACAATATGTAGCCAAATTCAAATAATTGTGTTTCGCGCCAATTCCGACCGCGTTGCACGGACACTGAACGCGCGCATTCAAATTATGATTTTTTCAACTTTGGAACGCTGCTACGAGGTGTGTATTTGTCGGTGTGAGTTAGCATGAATTGCATTCTACTAATGAGAGAACGCTCTAATTTTTGAAATTAAGATCAGGTAGGGTAAAATTAACTGAACAGCTGTCTTTAATCAATCTGAAATGCAATTTTATATATCTAGTGGAAAAATTTGCAAAAAACTAGAAAAGGGCACCTAGAATCAAAATGTGGTCTTAAAAACGTAAAAGTTTCCACCAAAGTGGCATCCAAGTTCGATTCCGGATGCCGCCCTTATTTTAATATTTCTACTTTTTTGCAATTTTTCACTATCATTTAGGTACAGAAAATTGAATTTCAGATCGATATAGCAACATTTATATCCTGCCTATAGTCCTCCTTTAAAAAATAAAAATAGACATCTGCTTTATTTTTCATCTTGAACTTAAACCTGAACATTTTCAGATCAACGGCGTTGCGTTAACCACAGCGATGGTTGCTCAAAAAGCCCTTGAACTCTCAATCCTTCCCGACGAAGTGGAATCCCGTCGGACACGTAAAGAACGGGGGAAATTTGCGAAAAACAAACGGCTGAATAGATCCGCTCAACTTTTCTTAACAACTTCTGAAACTGATTTGAGCCGGGCTCATCATGTCATCCATCGATCGGACGATGAAATTGAGGAATTAAAAAGTGTCAAAAGTGAAGATGATCCTTGTTCTCTTTCCAATATTTCTAGAGGTATAATTTAACATTTTTGTTTACCTTATATAATTTTTTCCAGATGATACTAATCGTTCAAGCTCCAAGCGAAAATTATTGCGATTTGCTACATTAGCATAAAACTACAATAATAACCCCAGGGTAATTTTCTAGTGTTAATAGTGCAAAAAATATTGAATCGGGTATCTTTTATTTTGTCAATAAAGATGTTTATAATAGTTTGAACACATCAATTTCCAAGTGTTTAATATGTAGTTCGAAGTAACAAGAAAACAGTGATCAAAAATCCACTCACCATAAAATATCAGCCATTAAGTGCCATCAAATGGTGATAATAATTCATTAAACGAGGAGTTCCTATCTCTTTTTTTGTTGCTCTCTCCCCCTTGAAATCGTGCACACCTTTGACACTAGAGAAAGAAAATATCATTCATTGTATGAAATCGTGTTTTTTTGTTCTATCTGAAGAATCGTATTTTTGTTTCTTTGTAAATATTCCTTGAAAAGTCTAAAAGTGTCACATTTCATTTCCTTTTGTCCTTCGACGATGGGTGCCTTTTGTTTTGGTTTTTAAATTGAACCTTCTGGAGGTTTTTTTTGACGGAAATTGATTTCGAAGCTTCTCGTTTTCAATTTTTGAGACGTTAGGAGAAAATGTATACTTTGTTGCCAAAAATTATACCAATGGATGGTGGAAAATATTTGTGTGCTTTTTCGTTTCATTTTAAGTTGGATGTTTGATTTTTTTCGGCTACAATAGTAGATTCAGAGACTAGAGACAAAAATGTTAACTATTCTAAAATAATTTTGATTTTACTGATAATTATAACCTAGAAAACCAATTTAATCCAGGTATGTAATTCAAGGTTTTTGCAACAAGTTTTTGTTAGTTTGGAGCTCATTTCTTGTATCTGGATCCTTCTTTAGAAGCAGCTTGTCAGTTAACATGATCCACATTCAAAAAAAATCAAATTTTGAATGGGAGCCCAGAATATCTAAAAAAAAAACAATAATGCAAATATGTAGTCAAATTAAAATAATTGTGTTTAATGACAATTGCGACCGAGTTTCACGGACCACCACCACTTCCCAGGGACAGGAGCGCGTTCAAATTTTAATTTTTTTTTCAACGTTGGTCAGCCGTAATAAGGCGCTCATTTTTTGATGTAATTTCGCATAAATTGTATTTATGAGAGAAAGCTCTAATTTTTTAAATAAAAATCTGGCTGGGTCAAATTAACTGATACACTGTCTTTAAAGTCATCCATTTTGATAAAAATTTATTCAAATTCCCGAGTACTAAACGTGGTTCGGCGGTCGACTCACGAATTATGCAAAAAGTCATACTGTCGGTTTAAAAACGAAGATTTTGAAAACCAATGTTACAAATGTATTTTTGAATTTTTGGGGTATATTTAAATAAGAAATAAAAATTCAAAACTTTTTAGAAATCCTAAGAAAAGAGATTTAAAAATTAGAAAATGTGTTAAAATTGTAAAATCATCTAAAATATTGTAATGGCAGACTTATTTATTAAAAGAAGTTTGAAACAAACTGGACATTTTTGTTAAAGGATGGCTTTACGGTGCTAATGAATGCATCTGGAATGAAAATAGACTTCATGCTCATTCCAAATCTGTTCTTAAAATTTTCTAAAACCGCCTAGAAGCCGTGAAAACGCGCATCAAAACAATGGCCTAGAAAATGTGACCGCAGGCATGAAAAATCCAAAAAACATTAAAAAAAAGGACTAATATAAGCATTCTGCATAATTATTTATTAACGAAACACGAAAAAAGCTCGTAGGAAAAAGTTCGGCCAGGTGGGAAAAGTTAGGCCATTGTTTTGAGGCGTGTTTTCTCGACTTCTAGGTGGTCTTAGAGCATTTTAAAAACAAATTTGGAATGAGTCTGAAGTCTATTTTCACTTAAGGTACATTTATTATCTCCGTAAAGCCCTCCTTTAAAATCAGATTTTTGACAAATTGTCTCTTTTAAGTCTTTAATAATAGGACCAACATTTTTGTTTATTCCAAATTATAAGTTCATGAAATTTCGAATGTATAAATTGTTTTCAATGTTCTGACAAATTTAAATTATTCATCCATTAATTTCATAAAATCTCAGCCAATGTTATTCAATAAATTACCCTTTCGTACCATCAATCCTTATTTTGTGGAATTTTCTGTCATTTCCAGACCGACTTCTATATATTTTTCAAATGAAAACCAATTTGAAAACCATTCCAAAACTCATGAAATATCAACAATTTCTTCAAAAATTTTGAACGTCAATTTCAGCCTTTTTGCGACACAGACACTTTAGAAATTCAGGCGTAAATAAGCCCATATCAACAGCCCCCAACCCATTTCGAAAGAAAAATTAGTGCGTTGAACAAGGCAATGTATAACTAACTTTTTACAAGTACTCCTCATTTGAATAATTCAGCTCAAATGCACATTAAAATGTCAGATGCACACGTTGTGCACTTTCCCCCCCCCCAACCATTTTTCAATATAATTTCAATATCTTGTTTCTTTCCTTTTTTGTTTCCCTTCCTTGACCATTGGAAACATGTTATTATTAAAAAATAAAAGGGAGAAAAACTGAGAGTCAGAATATCCCAGCTCTTTTTCATGTTCGAGCAAGGGCTTCAATTAAGTATATACAAACTAAATTATAGATTGGTTCTTCTGTTTTTGTTTTTGTTTCTTCCAAAAACTGATTTTTGTTCCAAAATAATTTTAGAATTGATGTTGAGTGATTTTGTAGATTAGTTACGTCAAAAATGATTCCCTGAACTATAAAAGTTCAAAAAAACTTGACTTCAAGCCATAATTCATGAATAAAATATCGGATTTTTCATGATGGGCTTATCCTGCATCGAGTTCTTTAAAGAAAGGATATAACCAAATTTTAGGGATTAGGAATTTAAGTTTTTTTAGAGGGTCTCTTACAAGTTGAGCTGATCGATAAATTTCATATTTTAAAACAATTGTTGAAAAAATTGAAAATTGTCGTTCTGTTTCAAACAATAGCTGTAAATTTGTACATTTTCAGAAATTGGTAGACTTATGGAAAAGGGTTTTTATTTTAAAAACTTTTCAATAACTTGGAAAAAATACTTATTCGCTAAGAGTGCGCTTAACGTCCGCTTAGAGTGCGCTTAACTGATTTTAGGTTTCTATTCCATTTTCATCTTCTTCATGATATTTGAAAACCTATACAAGAAAAATATTTTTGCGAAATTTCCTTTTTCGTCTTGAATTTGAATAATGTTATGGACCTATTCAGTTTGAAAAAAAATTCAAAAAATAGCGAGAAATTCAATGCAGAAATGGCAGAGAAATGCCGAGAATTGCAATTTCTCGGTATTTTTTGAACTGTAGTTGTCTTTAAGACCCAAACGATTAAATGTGTGTCCCTTTAAACAATTTTATTTAAAAACATTTTTGGGGTTAGCTCTTCTGAAAACTATCAGGTATGAGCCCAAGTGAACTCATTAGCTCCGAAAAGCCCGAAATGGCCCAAAAACCCGTTTTAGGGCGAAAAAATGAAGAAAAAAGCAAATTGATATTTCTAACAATTGCAAACACTCTCACATTCGCAAGCTCTCTCGCGCGCGGCCGAGCGGTTAGGCCATTCGCCGCCTTACCCTGTAAATGTGCTTTTTCGTGTACTAGAAAAGGAAATTTCGATTAATTTTGTTGCTTTTATAGGTTTTTAAATATTGTGACGAAGATGAAAATAGAATTGAAACCCAAATTCAGTAAAGAGTCCCTTTCATTTAACACTATCAGCCGTAAGTGCTTAAAGGCAGCTTGTCAGTTAACACGATCCAAATTCGAGGCAAAAAATCAAAATTCGAATGGGATCGCAGGTGATCCAGAGAACAATACCGATATGTAGCCACATTCAAATAATTGTGTTTCGCGCCAATTCCGACCGCGTTGCACGGACAACGACCGCGTCGCACGGACACGCGGGAATTCAAATTTTGATTTTTTCAACTTTGAACCGCTACTATGACTCGTGTATTTATCGGTATGATTTCGCATAAATTGCATAGTACTAATTAGAGAACGCTCTAATTTTTGAAACTAAGACCTGGTAGGGTCAAATTAACTGAACAGCTGTCTTTAAAATGCAGTCAAGTCACGACTAGTTTTTAAAGATTTTGTATTTCCGCCAGTTTTCGAAAGTTTCTTTTTTTTCATTTTCTTTATCGAATTTTATGCGCTAAAAAGGAAACATCAAAATGAAGAGATCTCATGTCTTTAAGGAAAAAATTCAGAATTCGATAATTGAACTTTAAAGAATATGAATTGTGATTTTTTTTTTAATTTGCTACATATTTTTTTAGTTCTTTTAAGATATTTTTAAATAAAAACGACACAGTTCAATTTTCATTATTTTACCACTTGATTACAGTAAATATGATAACTGTAATCAAGTGGTACACTGCTTTTAAAGCGTTGAACTCTGCAGAGCCTAAAAATACCATTGAGCTCAGCAGAATCTCGTTTTCAGCTTATTGGAATTTTCTAAAAACAAGGAGGATTTTGCAAAACAAAGTCTTAGTTAAAAAACCCCATCTTTAAAAACACCCTATTTTATTTTCACGTTTTTGGGAGCTCCCGACAACTTTCAAAAAAAAACGTTCATAAACCGAGCAGCACTTCGAACCGGCAGGTAACCTTTGTTTCGTCGTTTTTTGAGTCATTATTTCCGTGTCCCTCTTCTGAATAATAAATTACAACTTTTCCGCTTTTTTCGAAACATTTTCCTGCGATTATCTAAGGTCCCCTAGTTGTGTTCTTGAATTGTTGTTTGTTTCTCGTTTTTTAAAGAGCTCACCTTTTTTTTTCGAAAATCAGTTTTACAAAAATTTTTCAATCAATAAATTGTCTTCATTGAGGAAGCCGAAGCCCCCCTTATATAACAATGACAAGTAATGACGAAACAAGCAAGTAAAAAATAGAAAAAGAAGCAAAAAAAGAAGATGAAATATTTCATATAAAATTCATTGATTCATTCATAGGTCTCTCCCCCCGACTACTGACTTCTCCTTTTTTTTCTTCATCATCTTCTCACTTCATCTAAATATGTCCAAAAACTTTTCAGAACTTTTTTCGTATTGTTTTTTTTTATTTGGGATGCTCCTTGAATACTGTAAATTTTTAAATTTGAAAATATTCAGAAATAATAATCTTAAAGGAGGCTTTACGGAGATAATAAACGTACCTCTTAAATGAAAATAGACTTCATTCTCATTCCAAATCTGTTTTTAAAATTTTCTAAAACCATCTAGAAGCCGAGAAAATGAACTTCAAAACAATGGCCTAGAAAAAGTTTCCACCTGGCCGAACTTTTTCCTATGAGCTTTTTTCGTGTTTCGCTAATAAATACTTATACTGACTCCTTATATTAGTCCTTTTTTAATCTTTTTTCGGATTTTTCATGCCTGCGGACTAGTTTTCGCCGATGGACACTTTTTCTAGGCCATTGTTTTGAAGTTCATTTTCTCGGCTTCTAGGTGGTTTTAGAAAATTTTAAAAACAGATTTGGCATGTGACTGAAGCCTATTTTCATCCCAGATGCATTCATTAGCTCCGTAAAGTCCTCCTTTAACTTCCGGGTCCGGTTTCAAGTCCAGCGACCTTTTCTTACAATGTTTTTACATCATAAATTCATCACTTCGTTTACTTTCTAAGGTCATTTTCCTCAATTAAATTTTCACCTGCTTTAAGTAATCTAATATTTACAAGTAATTTTCTCTCTCCAGATTCATATACTTCCTATTTTCAGACGCTCCAGAATCAGCCGTTAATCCTTCATCCCTCACCCGTGATGTGTTGTCGATGATCGTCGGCTCCTATTTTCGAATTTTTGTGATTTTTTCCTTACTTTGCGGTAATCAGTTTATCGATATTTTCATAGAGATATTCAATCGATTTTTTGTCAAAAATTCTAGAATCTCTACAATTGTGGTGTTTGGATGGTTCAGATTGTGAAGCTACAGATACTTGTGCATTGTGTGAAGGAGCCGCTTGTTTACGGGTTCAAAGGTGAGTAGAACTTTTTGGGCGTGAATTAGGCGAGGATGTTTTTTGACTGTTAGTTTTTCAAAGGAGAGAAAAAGTCACCATAGTCGAAAAAAACGTTTTCTTACAAAACACTTTTATATATTCATATTCGACCTTCCTCCCATTTTTTGCTTTAAAAAATTATCGTTTTCAAATAATTAAATTTTTGGTGCCTAATTAATTAACAAATAAACATTCAGAAATTTCTTGAAAGTTCCCTAAAAAACTGAAAAAGATTAAATATCTATAATATAGAACTACGGTTGACTTGCAGAATTGCTTTCACAAAGGAGGATTTTACGGACCCAATAAATGCAATTGGGATGAAAATAGACTTCATACTCATTCCAAAGCTGTTCTTAAAATTTTCTAAAAGCGCCTAGAAGTCCTTAAAAACAATGGCCTAGAAAAAGTTTCCACCTGACCGTTTTTTTAATGCCTCTTTTTGCGCGTTACAATGACTAATATTTACCACGAATTCTTAAATTAATCCGTTTTAAATTTTTTGTTTTCGAATTTTTCACGTAATAAAGACCGCGGACTAGTTTTCGCCGGTGGACACGTTTTCTAGGTCATTGGTTTAAAGCTTGTTTTCTCGGCTTCCACGTGGTTTTAAAAAATTTTGAAAACAGATTTGGAATGAGAATGAAGTCTATTTTCTTCCCATTATTATTCAGCTCCTTAAAATCCTTCTTTTACATTAAAAAAAACACTTTTATCTGAAAATAATAAATTTTCATTAAAATTTACCTCAGCCATTCAAAAAACTACTTAATCCATACGCTTCAACATTTTTCAGAAAGTTTTTTCAAAATTGTTTTCTTTAATGTAAAAAAAATAATGGAAATAATAACTACCCAACCACTGGCCAATAAACATAGCAATTTATTTTTTAATGCCAAAACCCAGCACGCAGAATCGAACTTGGCCTAAATTAATTCAAAAATTTGTCATTTTGAGACCAAACTTCGATTCCAGGTTCCTTTTCTAGATTTCTTCTTACGTAAGAAGCTTACATTTTCGTTATTGTTTCGGTAAATATATAAAATAAAAATATTTGTTCTATTTAAAGTTTATGCTGAATAGAGATATGATGATTTTAAAGGAGGGCTTTACGCAGATTATAAATGAAGTTAAAACGCAAAAAAAAAGACATACTCATGTTAGAAATGGGTTTAAAAATGTTTTTTTTTAATTCAGAGAAGAAAAAAACCAGAAAAAACGAGCCACCTGGAAAAAAAGGGACACCGCGGAAGAACTTGTGTTTCTAGTCCGCGAATGGTTGGTTTCCTAGGCCAACTATTAAATTTGGCGTGTTTATTAATTTTTTAAACTTTTTTTTTGCTTTTTTTGCGTTTAAAATGAAAAACAGAGCAAAAAGTAAAATTTTGCAATTATTTAGTTTCTAAACAAATACAACACTTCCTAGTTTTTCCCATTCTGAAAAAAATAGCAGAAAAAAACAAAAAGTACGGCTATGAAAACTGAAATTTAAAAGAAAACATTCATCAGCTTGTTTTTCATGCAAAATTATAACGTTGTTTCATTTTAAATGCAAAAAAAACAAAAATAAATTTAAAAAATAAATAAAAACGCACAAATTTAATAGTTGGCCTAGGAAACCAAACTTTCGCGGACTAGAAACACAAGTTCTTCCGCGGTGTCCTTTTTTTCCAGGTGGCTCGTTTTTTTCTGTTTTTTTCTTCTCTGAACTAAAAAAAACATTTTTAAACCCATTTCTAACATGAGTATGCTTTTTTTGCGTTTTAACTTCATTTTTAATCTGCGTAAAGCCCTCCTTTAAAAAAAAACGTTCTGCGAATTTTACACCTTTCTCCAGAAATCATCCTCAAAAAGGAGTTTCAATAGCTGTCACATGTCTTCCACACGACTCATTGATTCATACTTATTATCCAGAAGGTAATCATTTCACATAATTTTCAGTTTCCATCATATTTCTTCAGGTTGCCGAACCGAGCCTTCGTCCGGCGAAAAATTGTGCCTATGTTCCAATGGTGATTTCTGTAACTCTTCAGCTGTTTTTCATAATTATTTTGCAATTTTCATTATGTTTCTTACTGTATTTCGGTTTTTATTATGATCGTTTTTGATCAATAAAATTTTACCATTAGCGCTGTTGTTTTTTTTCAAAAAGATTCCTTCGGAATTATTCCGATATGAGATTCATTTAACAGATCAATTTTCAACAAAACAATTATAAATTAGTCCAGATATTTGCTCAACAATTCCTTTTTCTTTTGCTCAAGAAGCATTTCCTCGATATCGGCTTGAGTCGGAATCAAAACATGACGGATTGTCATCGGTCGGCCGTCGTCTCCAACTACGGTGGTTTCCTGAGTTTCGAGATCGTCCCCATCCTGAAAATACCCCTTTTTTTATTAAAGTTTCATATTTTCCTCACCTCGTCCATTTTATAAATATTTGTATAATCATTCGAGGAATCTTGCTTTTCACCTCCTTTTTCTCTGAATTCCTGAAAAAACACAAGGATTCATTAAAAATCACGTTTTTTTTAATTCAACCTTTTCGATTTTCTCAATTTTCTCATTCTCTACCAATTTTTCAAGAGGAATCAAACGACCGTCTTCATCATCCAAATAGCCAAAGTAATGCGCATCGATGTCTTTCAGCATTTCGGCACGATTCTTTCGAGCTGTTTCTCCTTCGTTGCTTTTTTCGAAAAGCTCTCGAACGCCAGGTAGATCTTTAGCCGCTCCGAAATATTTGTAACCTTTCGAACTGCCCACCTCCCTGCCCATTGCATCTAGATCTTTTGATGCAAATTTTCTGAAAATGTTAATTTGTTAAATGGATTTTTGTAGAAAATTTTTATTCACCGATAGTCTGTCCCGCCAAGTTCTCGAATCCGCTGTTCCCATGCTAATTTCAGCTTGATTAGCTTGTTGATGTCGTCATTCAGATCTCGCAGCTTGAATTCTCCCAATCCTGGATTTTGAATCGCGGCGATTTTTTTCGACGCATCGCGAATGATCTAAAGCTTTTTTTATTTATTTGGTCGAAAAAGGTATAGTCTAAATACCTCTCTTCTGAATCTTTCAGCATCGGTCAACTTTCTACAATCTTTCACATCGTGTGGACGTTTGGCCACTGGTCCCTGAAAAGAAACAAGAAATTTTAACGACAATGTTTTTAATAATCACCCTCTCTTCTTCTTCCTTCATTCTACGCCATCTGGCAAGCGCCGTCATTGCTTTTTCCGCATTTCTAGCCATTTTTCAATTTTTGAGTCTTCGCCGTTGCAAAAAACTGAAAAAATTGTTTTTTTTGGATATAGCTGCAGTAAAACAAAACAAATAATTTATACAATATAAAATACAACGTTTGTTCATTATTTCACTAAGAAATAATTCAAGACTTTAATAGAAAAACAATCTAAGAACGAATAATTATTTTTTCGAAAAATAAAACAAGTTCTCCACTCGAACTACAACAAAATGGAAGAGTTTTTGACATGCTGCGAATGTTCGTCCCCGGTTGTTGTACTTCTCGTGGAAAAGTTGCTTCTTTTTTTTTAAATGAACATTTAATTTTTACGTCTTTTACTGCCTAATATGATTTTTTTTTCAGTTTTTCAATAATAATGCTAATATCTAGGCGATTTTCGACCTATAGATGTGTGCTAGGAATTGAAACAAGGTAAAAATTATTAATTTTAAAAAGTATAATTCAAAAAATAAATTTTAAAAATATTTTAGCTGCGACGACACGGCAGTGGCCATCGTCAATAGTGATAGATTGGTGTTAGCTAGTGAAAGATTTACAAATAGAGATGTTCAAACGAAATTCGGTGGAATTGTGCCAAGTGTTTGCGCGGAACAGGTAAATATCTTATTTTTTAATTTATTCTCAATTGTTTTTTTAAAATTCAGCACAAGGAACATCTGCCAACGCTGATTGAAAAATGCCTAAAGTCTTCAAGTCTCGAACCTAAAGATTTGTCAGCCATTGCTGTTACAACCACACCGGGATTGGTAATCGCCTTGAAAGAGGGTATTTCGACAGCCATCTCATTAGCAAAGTAAGAGGATATTCAATTTTTTCCAACTAGAAGTAAAATAATTTGATTTCAGAGCTAACAATCTACCTCTCATTCCAATCCACCATATGCGTGCTCACTCACTTGCCATTTTCCTCAGCGAAAGACAAAAAATTAAATTTCCATTCGCAAATTTTCTGATCTCTGGAGGTCACGCATTAATAAGTCGGGCTAATACGGTAGAAGATTTTCAGCTTTTTGGTAAAAAAAGGGAAAATTGATGACAATAGAAAAATGAAAGAATTCAGGTAAAAGTGTATCCGGAAGCCCTGGAGAATGCATCGACAAAGTGGCAAGAGAAATTTCAGATTTTTTTGATAATGAGCTAAAGAATATGCATGCTGGTGCAGCTGTAGAGATAATGGCCGAAAGGTTTGTGTTTTCAAAATTCACCATTAAAACTCCAACGCAGTTTACAGATCATCTCCCGAAGGATATCTTCAATACACTTCTGTACTTCCAAGTACTTCTGGAGCTGATATGAACTTTTCACAACTCAAGTCTACATACCTAAACCTTGCTCGAAAACACAGAACCGCTGACAATTTCAATGTCGAGAACTTCTGCGCAAGCCTTCAACACTCAGTCACAAGACATATTTGCTCAAAGTTACATGCATTTTTAGAATTTTCGACTGAAGAGTTAGATGAGAATTGCTCTCAGTTGGTGATTGGTGGTGGAGTGGCTTCTAATCGATATATTTTCAATGGTAAATAATATGGATCTATTGTTCAAAATGTAATTTACAGGAATCAAAAAAGTGGCAAATGCATACAATTATGAGGTTTTGAAAATTCCACCGAACTATTGTACAGATAATGCGGAAATGATTGCAATGACCGGAATTTTGATGATGGAGGAAAGGTGAACGATTTTTTTGATGTATTTAATCACAAATCTAATAAATTCAGATCACCGTCTATTATTTCGAGTGCTCAAATCCCTGACAGTATCTATGCACATGCAAGGACCGAAATTGGTTTGTTCTGATGTAAAACGGGGGTTCATCATTTTCAAAAGTTATTTCAGGAATCGACGAAAGATGGAAACTTCCCTCAAAACCAGCCAAGAGGTTAGCAACCACTTCAATACATGGAGATTTACCATTGAAATTTCATAACGTGAATAAAAAGTTATAGAGTTATGAAATTTTAATCAAAGATTTTGAGGTATCTAGCCAGAGTTCATAATATGTGACAAAACTGCTATGTTTAAAGCAGAAAATTTGTTTTACCAAGAAAAACTAAATCTAATGGTTTCTTTAATAATTTCGAAAAAAAAATAGATTATTCATATTTGAACAGACATTGTACGATGACCAAAACGAGAAGATGTCTCCTTTTCATCGTCTTGTTGCATTGGTGATTTCAAACCGAATGGAAGGCTTTGTCGTCTCAAAAATATCTAAAAATCTTCATTTTTTGCAAAAAGTTTGACTCTTAAATTTCAACCTCTGGCTGATGAGCAGGCGGCGAGCAGATCGATTCAACTGGGGATTGTTCACGATCTTCAACTTCTGAAATTAAAATTCATAAATATTTTCATTCCTCAGAGTTTTAGTACCAGGCTCGAGCTCCTGAACAGCTGGAGCTGGCTGAAAATTGATCCTACTAAGAATCGAATGTCGTTTCACTGGCGCTGGCTTCAAATTTGTTTCGACTTGCGCCGCCACCTTTTCAGTTCTACTTGTCATCTGATCTGGAATCGCTTCTCTCAAGTAACGAATGAACGTGTGACGAGAAGCGGCATTCTTTTTTGAATTTAGCTGACATTTTCCAACAAAAATCCCTGCAGAACATAAGGATAATAATAGGAAGAAGACGATGAAGCTTCCGTTTAAGGCGAAAAAACCGATGAGCATTATTTGACTGGAAGAGAGCGCTTCCCTGCCGTATTTGTAGGAGGATAGTGGCGTTTTTGTCTGGAAATGGTGGGGTTAATGTTACTTGTAAAAATGTCATCTTTTTCCAAGAGTACGGAAAAAATTTGAATTTATGAAGGTATTTATTATTTTGCCATTTTTCAAACGGAATTTTATTATATTGTTTATCTAGAGAATAAAATGATTTTTTTCAAAAAAATAATTAGTTTGACGAAAAAAAAAGGGAACAAAGATTTTCTAGATGTCTCCTTTTACTTATTGTTAGATCCTTTCAATGTAACACGTAAACGATACAAATCAGTTTTTTTTTAAATTTTCTTACTCCGCGTAGAAGTAGAGAAAACACGTTTCAGAACAGTTTTAATCAGTCTTGATAACCGTTGAAAGGAGGACTTTACGGAGGTAATACATTTAACTTAAATGAAAATAGACTTCATTCTCATTCCAAATATGTCTTTAAAATTTTCTGAAACCACCTAAAAGCCGAGAAAACACGCCTCAAAACAATGGCCTAGAAAAAGTGTCCTCCTGGCCGAACTTTTTCCTAAGAGCTTTTTTTCGTGTTTCGTTAATAAATAGTTATTCCGAATGCCTATATTAGTCCTTTTTATGTTTTTTTTTTCATTTTTTTGGATTTTTCAGGACTAGTTTTCGTTTGTGACCACTTTTTCTAGGCCATTGTTTTGAGACGCGTTTTCTCGGCTTCTAGGTGGTTTTAGAAAATTTTAAAAACATATTTGGAATGAGAATGCGGTATATTTTCATCCCAGGCTCATTCATTAGCTCCGTAAAGTCTTAAAGTACACAAAATATCCCCCAAACAAACAATCACTGAAAATTTGCATTAAAAAACTGTGTCTAAAAGGAATACGCACTATTGTGCTTTCCTCCAATGATTTAGATATAAACAGTTATTTTTCAATCATTAGAAAATTTAAATTGCAATTCTCGGTATTTTTTAACTGTAATTTTCTTCAAGACCCATATGAAATATGTGTCCTCCCTGGTTTTTTTTTTTCGTATCTCTGCGGAAAACGATCAGGTATGAGCACGAGTGAGCCCAGGAGGCCCGAAAAGCCAGAAATAACCCAAAAAAGCCGAATTAGGGCGAAAAATGAAAAAATTAGCAAAATGCTTTTGTTTCGCCCCAGACAGCCTTTTCTGGGCCTAAATCAGATATTTTGGGCTTCTACGGGTCATTGGGACTTACTACCATTTTTCTGATAACATTTCCACAATCATAGACACAAAAACCAATGTTTTCCTTCAGATTGTTTAAAAGGACACATATTTAATCATTTGGGTCTTGAAGAAAGCTACAGTTCAAAAAATACCGAGAAATTGCATTTTTTCTGCCATTTTTTGAATTTTTTTTCAAACTAAATAGGTCCACAAGAGTTACTTGTTTTCTTTGCACTTTTGAGTTCAATAAAAATTCTCGTAAAACTTGTTACCACTCAAAAAATCCAACCTGCATTATTGTGCACCCCGATTCATCCTCGGCACATGTATCAAACCCGTCACACGCCAAATCAGAGTTAAAACAAATGTGTGAGCAGTCTGTAAAAATTCGCCTAGCGGTTTTTTCCTTGAATTTCAGTTACTGTAACAATTTTCAGTCTTCGGGCAAGGAAATGTGCTGGTATCGGAAGCGGGCGTCTGACAGTCGATTGGTTTAGAAAATGTCAAAATTGAGCGGAAGTTCAGATTCATCGGAATTTTGATGACGATCGGCGCTTTTAGAAGATGATATCCCTGAAATTTTAAAACTAGTTTTTTACGGTGTGTTATTCTTTTATCGGATTGAGACTGATGTTTTTTTTTTTAAAACAATTTAATTCATGACCTTTTCTGGTCAAAAGTGTTCAGGAACATATTTTCCCAGCGGGTGGGAATTTTGAGTTTAAACATGAACACTTTTTTTTTGTCTTCCAGTGGGAATTTTTAGGGGAAAAACAAACTTCCGCATTTCTGAATTTTCGATCTTTCATCCATGGTTTCTTGTAAAAAAAAGAAGCTGATATTATACTAATCTCATTGATATTTTTAAAACCCCCCCCCCCCCCCCGGTTTCGTTGCTAATTATTACCTCATTTGTTCTTTATTTGGCATTATAAATAAAGCCCCCCTTCCCTTTTTATGGTTTCTTATCATGCTTTATATAAATAATTCGGGCAGATTTTTTCCCCTAAAACCAAAGAAAACCTTCGGCCGATGATCGACAACGAATTGGAGCCCGGAAGAGCTCCCGTCAACAATAACAATGCCTTTTGTGTTTTTTGGCCTGCGATGGGAAAACATTAAGAAGTTTGTGATGCTTAGAAGGAGTTGATCTCCGGGATAAGTGGATACTTGGATTTCACAAATGTCGGTTGCTTCGCTTTTTGTGGTGGAGAGATAGTCATCCGATGTGATTGTGTAGATGTTTGACACTTCGACCCTGGAAAATTATATTGACTAGAAATATAGGTTATTAGTACTTTACAGATCAATTAGCTTTAAATTGTATGGCTTAATTAATTCCGCATTTTTTTGTTTTTGAAATTTTCAAAACAAATCGGCTGGTTCTCAAAATAAACGCTCCAAAACAAAGAATCAGAAATGTTTCGGGTTGGCAAAATTTGGCTTCGTTTTTCATTTTTAGAAACTTTTAAAATAATATTTTAGTATCAGTTATTTGTATATTATTCATCGTTATCGGCTCTCCGTAAATTCGTCTAATATTTTGAGAAAAAGCTTCAGTTTTGAAAATTCATGTGATGTCTTTAAAGACAGTATGCCAGTTCATTTTACACCCCTTGACAGTTAATATCACACCCCTTTAATTTCAAAAATTAGAGTTTTTTCTCATTAACACTTTGGAATTTATGCGAAATCACATTTTAAAATTTTGAGTCTCATTGAAGCGGTCCAAAGTGGCAAAAAACGATCCGATCCTGACTTTATCGGAAATCCAACTCGATACGGATCTGAACACTGCTTCGAACTATTTCTTTTTACTCACAACCTCCAGTGGTGGTTAGAGGATTTCATATTAAAAACCCTAAATGGAGAAGTCTGCAAAATTTGAGCAAAATCCAATTTAGTGGTGATAAATTCCCTCAAACTATAAATTGCCGATTCGAAAAAAAAACACACACACACAAATTACTGATTTCATAATTCGAGAAAGATCAAAACTCCGACAATTGCTAACACTATATAATTTATGCTGAATTTTCAGACTAGAAAATCGTATAATTATACACTTGAACCTATACTTCACTGCCATCTTACCATTTCCCAAAATGCTATTTTTTAACTGTTATTTAGGTGTTCTTAAGACAAGATGAACGCTTTTTGAGAAGTTGCGAACCTTAAAAAAGTAAGAGCATAGGTAGTGCATTTTTGGAACACATGGGTATACTTTTGAACTGTTGTTTTCTTCAAGACCCAAGCGATTAAAATTGTGTCACAATTTTAAGGAAAACATTGATTTTTGGGTCTGTCTTTGCGGAAATGTTACCAAAAAAATCATTAGTGAGTCCCAATGACCCGTAGAGGCCCAAAATATCTTATTTAGGCCCAGAAAAGGCTGTCTGGGGCGAAACAAAAGCATTTTGCTAATTTTTTCATTTTTCGCCCTAAATCGGCTTTTTTGGGTTATTTCGGGCTTTTCGGAGCTCCTGGGTACACTTGGCCTCATACCTGATCGTTTTCAGCAGAGATAGTCACAAAAACAACTTTTTTTCCATAAAATTGTTTAAAATTAAAAGAGATAATAAAAATATGTTTAATTTACAATAATTTGGAAAAATAATTTAGTAATAAATCAAGTTTTATTGAAATAAAATTTAATTTTCATGATTTAAGGCTTAACGAACACTTATAAGCTTAAAATTGAGGCGTACACTACAATTTTTAATTATCAACCGAATTTTGTAAACCTTATAAAGAAAATTATTTTATTTCATTGATGTTAATAAAACTAAATTAATGCAACATCCCAGAAAACACTCGCTTCATTGCAGCAACTAAAAAATTTCAAAATTGAATTCAAGTGCGTACGGGTCGATTTTTTGGACTAGAGTTTTACAGACTTTAAGCCTTAAACGTGGACCACATTTACTGGATCACTTAAAGCATATCAATAAATATACGCATCACAGCAGCTGTCAAAAGATGGAAAAATCAAAATTTTAATGCGCGCCGAATCGTGCAACGCGGTAGGAAATTGGCGCGAAACACAATTATTTGAATGTGGCTATATATATTGGTATTGTTTTCTCGACCTTCTGGGCCTCCATTCGAATTTTTATTTTTCGCCTTGAATTTAGATAATGTTAACTGGAACGATGTCTTTAAAGGCAGCTTGTCAGAAATCTCTAATTTTTGAAACAAAGAGCAGGAAGGGTCAAATTAACTGACCCACTGTCTTTAAGTTACTTGTTTCAAGCCTAAGCTTTTACTATCGATTCCAAGATTATTTCTCTTGGATTTCAGAGATGAGTAACATATTGTACAGACTTGTTTTTGTCTTTTTAAATCTATGCTATTCATCCTACACATATAAATGCTCTTCTTTAACAAATATTAACAAGAATAAAAAAAAGTAGGAGTTAAAAATATAATTCCTGCTCCCAATAATCCATGTGTATTTATTTCCAGCAAGTTAAATATTCAATTTTAAAGGATCATATATGGATCATCATTTTTAAAATCTTCTTCTTCTTAGACATTACACCCTCATAGTAAATTTGGATAAACTAATAAAATAGTATGAGTCACAAAAATGCTCACCATTTTGTTGGGCAATATGCGCGGACCAGAAAAATGAGCAAAAAGTGTGCAATACAGAATTTCAACATCGTTGTCGAGTTTAAGAAAAGGATTTCCAAGATTTTTTTTTACATTTTCCCGAAACCCATTTTCTTTCAAGAGTACTTGACACTTTTTAAACTTGAAGATTGAAAAAATGTCTAGGAGTTTTTGTGCCCTCATTTTTTCAACAAAAAAAATTTCCCCAATAGACATTTATCCCCAAAATTTGGTCTATTTGTATAGAATGATATTTTTAGCCTTTTCGTTTTTAAACACTAATCTTCTTTCATCTATTGTTGTTAATATGCAAAGATGTTAATCTTCAGAAAAGGCATGGGCTCTGATTTTATTCATTTCACCTGAAATGATGCACATCTTCACGTCACAATTGTGTTCTTTATAGTCTAGAAGAATCGATGATTGAAACTTGGAAATGTTTCTGCTGAAATTTTTTGTTTGCAAACATTTTGGAAGTTTAATTAATTCGGGAAATGTTTTTAATTGCCATTTGAGGTGTCTTTGCTGACGTAAAATTTCAAAACAGATGGAATTTATAATGCAACACTAAGTTTTTTTTTTTCGAAAATCGCTGTAATTTTTAGCAAAAAATCGGTAATTTTCGAAAAAAATGTAACTTGTACATCGAATTAAGGAAATTTCAAAATGTAAAGTGCTCAAAATATCTACAATTTTTTGCGAATCGAATGGTATCAAAGGCATCAAAATCCGGTGTGCCAATCTTGAGATATGATAGTCTGAAAAATTTCCAACAAGGTTTACGATGATATTCTGATATCAACTGATATTTTAAATTGCTCTTAAAATTTTTCTAATTAAGGAAATTTCAAAATTTAAAATGCTAAAAATGAGTTTGAAATTTTTTTTTTTTTGGAAAAGTACATCCACATTTTCCTGAAAGTTCGAAAGCTTTCGAGTTATTCATCTCAACCCCACCTAGAAATTACATGCTCAACTAATTGTAACTCAAAAGCAAGTTAGCTCATCCAAATCGAATCAAATGTGATATCCTTATTTTTCACAAACTTTTTATCATTTTGGGAATTGAGTTAATTTATCGAAATTAGGTTCTACATTCATTCTTCTCGAAATTTATAATTTCCCATGTTGATTACAAATTTGATTTTTAATAGAGCAATGGTGATTTTTGGTAATGTGTGAATTGCCCAGTATTTTTCAAATTAAGATTAGATTTTTGAACACTGAAAAAAAAGTGCGAATAATTGAAAGCCAAATTAATGCTTAAAGAGAGGAGGAAACACTTTTAGCAGTGGAGAAATATTCGCGTTCGTTTTACTTTTTTGCTCATGACCTAGAAATCCAAAACTAGGCCATTATACCAATTTCGTAGTAACACTTCTATTCCATACAATAACCTGTCACATTGCCAGGAAACCTTCAACAAAACAACTTGTTGTGTGATTGATAGTTATCGCTTGCAAGTTGTTTTAGGAAAGGTGTTCTGGAAATGTGCCACCTTTAAAGGAACTCTTTACTGAATTTGGGTTTCAGTTCCATTTTCATCTTCTTCACAGTATTTGAAAACCTATTGAAGCAAAAAAATTATCGAAATTTCCTTCTCTAGTACACGAAAAAAGCACATTTACAGTGTAAGGCGGCGAAATGGCCTAACCGCTCGGCCGAGAGAGCATGCGAATGTGAGAATGTTTGCAATTGTTAGGCCATTTGCCGCCTTATTCTTGAAATGGGAGTGTTTGAGTACTAGAAAAGGAAAAAATCGCAAAAATATTATTCTTGTATAGGTTTTCAAATATCAAGAAGAAGATGAAAATGGAATAGAAACCCAAAAACAGTAAAGAATTCCTTTAATTTTGATATTCAAAAAAAGGATGCATAGAAATGAGCATTTTATTGATTTATTTATTCACCGGAATTTCACCGGAATATGGTGAATAAATAAACGAAAGGCTAAAAAAAAGTAATGTACAAAAATTGAATAAACATGATAACTATAACCCGCAAGAATTATAGAATACCTTAAGAATACATTAGATGGAAAATAGAGAAAAATATATAATGTCAACTCAATTATTCTTGATCATTGCGTTCGGAAGGCTGCTCAACCTCACAGCCGCTCCGCACGTACGCGACGCGGTGGCCTCCCACTCAACACTGAAATATTGGCGGGAAAATTAATTTTTCAAACTTTCCAGTGTGTGTGAGTGTCGGCAGCCGCGTCGCGTGCGTGCGGAGTGGCTGTGAGGTTGAGCAGCCTTCCGAACGCAATGATAAAGAATAATTGAGTTGACAATAGAAAAAAATAGAAATTAAAAATCATAGAGTATAAATGACTAGAGAATTTATTGTAAGATAAGAATATACTGATGTTATAGGTTAGTTGGTTCCATTTTGGAACATAAACATCAAAAAAGTTGTTGAAGTGAGTTATTGTCAGGATAAAAATTTCTGGCCGGTCGTTTTGCGGAGTGTCGTTGGGAATTTCCTCGCAACGCGCTCATATTCAAATTTCTCGGTTGGTCTTGCGCGTTGCGGTCGCGTTGCGAGGAAATTCCCAACGACACTCTGCATAACGGCCAGAAATTTTTATCCTGAAAATAAAACCGTTTTTAGACCAACTCTAATTTTTAAATAATTCAAGTCATACTTTTTTTAGTCAAACATATTTAGCAATTATAAATATGTATTTTCAATTATATCTCTTATTATTTTTCTGCGCACCAATTTGTTTTAATTTCCTAATTAAAAGAAGTTGAAAACCGTTTTGTCTGAAAAGGGTTAATCAGTATAGCATTTTTTTTAAATAAGACTAGGCTCATTTGATCAAAAATTGTCCAAAAGCATAATTTTTTGAGCCCAATATCTGAAATTCGACAAAATTTTAACGTTCCTATTTATTTACTTTCAAAAGCCTATGTAGCGGTTTTTAAAAAGTGTTTCGTGTCCTGAGTAAACCCGAATGAGCTAAATTTCATAATAAAAAAAGCTCATCTCTCTCGTCAATTCGAAATTCTGACATTTTTTCAACCCCTCGAAAGTGAATTTAGTTCTTTTATCCACTCATCAACAAAAAACCGTATCGAACTTTTGTTCTCGAAACCATATTATGACGTGCGATTTTGGTGTTTTTTCGTCCTCTTTCAAGAGTAGTTATCCATTTTCCGTTGGTCTTCATCACTTTTTTCCAAAAATAGCAACGAATTGCTTATTTTTAGACATGTTTTCGTCTCTTACTATCCTTTTTGTATCATTTTCTCTTTCAGTCTCTTCTCGATGACCAATCACACGTCGAAGTTCGTTCATCAATCATGTGATACGGGGAGACATTTTTGGAACCTCAACGTATCCTAACCTTCGGCAGATTTCAACAAAACGTTTTCCAAACAATTTTTTTTGCCACACCCTCGTGAACACAGAATTCGAAATTATGAAACACTCCCAGTGACTCATATAGCTTTTTTTGAGTAAAATTCCAAAGTTTCAAAAAAAAACTCAAAGATCATGAAATATTTCTAAAAATCACTTATTTTACAGACTTATTTTAAGTCTTGGGAACTTTTTTCCCCTACAATTTATAATTTTTGATTTCCAAAAAATATTTTCTCTGCAAACCCTTTTTCCTTTTCAACGGATCATTGGTTTCCTGATACTGGAAAAATGATACAAAAATTTTTGCCAAATGTGCAAAACTGTTGATTCGAAAGTGCACGTATCAAAATTTTGTTAAAATAACCTTTTCTTATCAAAAAAAAAGAAAAAAAGGATGTTGACCACTACAATCTACACATACAGGAAATAAACATCAGAGTACGTTTTTTTTCTGTTCCGAGATATGTATTTTCAGCTTGGTGTCTTTTTTTTTGTGTTGCAAGGTGGAAATTCATAATTCGTCATTTAATGTAACTGACGTGTGGAGTACGACCAAATTGAATAAAGAACTCTGTTGCCAATGGAAAACAAACAAGTTCAGTACATTTTTAAGGTTTTTTTTTAAATATTCTACATTCTACATGCCAAACTCATTCGATTGATGAGAGATGAGTCACAGAAAAATTGATAATATAAGCCTTGATCCGAGTTCTTGTGGAATCAAACCAGTTCGAACTTTTTTTGTTATCAATTACTGATAATAATAAGTGCAATACGTGCAAATTTCAGCATCTTTTTAAATTTTTAAAAATTTTTTGCTCCTCTCTTGAGAGGTTTCTGCATCTAACTGCAACGAACACCAGTTATATCAGTGAGGGAACTTCAAGGACACATAACAAGGCACAAGGGGCTCTGATCTTTATGAAATTTCGGGAATTTAGCAGCACGAATAGTTTCAGCAAGAATACACAATTTGGAGAATTTCGGGCTCATTTTGAGTGTGCACCAACATTGGAAATGAACCTCAAAAATGCTTCAATAACTTGGCAAAGACCTCCTCACATCAGTGTCAATTCTCATCATTTTTGGGCTTCATATTGAGACCATAATAAATCAATTTATTGGGGCTTTGAATCCAATTTATTGATGCTAAAAAATATTTTTTAAATTTTACCAAAACTTGCTGAACCAATGAAACATTCCAAAAAAAGAAATAAATAATTGTAAGTGTGTGAAAATTCGCACGAATTTTCCCAAACAATAAAATATCTCACTAGGCTGAAATTATAAACACTAAAACAAGTAAGAACTACAATTGATTCTTGATTATTACACAATTTCATACACACAGTGTTAACATTTCAGTCGTCGTGTTTTTTTTTCAATGAAACTGTGATTTTTGGAATGTTTTTTGTCATGATTTTATCATTCATCTAACACCAATTGGCAACACAATTATCAGGAAAAAATGCAAAATTCGTAAGAAAGAGTGGTATGATAAAATTATGCAAATCATCAAATTTCCCTATATTTCTCATTAATTATGTGCAAAGATTATCAGCAGAATACACTACGACTGTCCAACACATGCCAAAATTCGTTGGTTTTTCCAGGACATTTTTCGGCTTACTTCAATATCATCAACAGAATACAAATTGATCAATGATTACTCTAAATGTTGTTTTCACTTTTGATTGCAGTGAAAGACCGATATGATTGCTTAGAAAGTTTCTTGCCCCGCACACCCGCCGTTCAACGACTACAACAATTTCTCACGATTCGCCAAATTGAATGAAGTTGAGGGAGGGAGGACGAACTCGTTGTTAAAAATTGGCGTCATTTTGTATAGATCATGTTTGAGCTGGACGTCATGTGTTTTCTTTTTTCCACCTTTTTCGTCAAATTGTAGATTTTAGAAGAATTATGCGCAACACAAAAAATTGTTGAATTTTAATATATCTTTGTGTCGTAGATTATACGACGTATAAGATCCTCTTATCCTTAGATCCTCATATCCGTCAAAAGGATTTGATATATCTTTAAATTATTTAACGGGGGGAAAATGATCTAGACAACGAATCACCTGTTTGGAACAAGGATCTGCTTTTGATTCATACCTGACTTATATTTTGTTTTTTATTTTTCTTTCGTAGAAACGCGTGGGGGCAGGTGTAAAAAACTATCTAGAAATTTTCACGTAGTAAATACTGGAATTCATATTTTAATTATTTGAAAATATTGTTTAAAGGGAAAAGTGCTGAAACTTTGTGCTCACAACAATAAATCGGTTTTTATCAGTATTTTAAGCAAGTTATGAGCCCTGAACGTTGGAAGCCCTGCGGCCTACAAGTGGACCCTTGCCTTTAACTATACAAGCTGGAGTTGGAAACAATTTTCAAAATGTTTTTTTCACAATCATATATATATATATAAAAAATTATTTATTTCTTGTTTTTATAAAACAAATCTTTAAAAATACCAGTAAGAATGGGCGTCTCAATGAAAAAAAAAACAATTAAAGTAATGGAGATCGAATTTCAACCGGTTTTTATGACTTATTTCAGCGAGATCAATACGATTCAACGTGGGGAGAGAGAGAGAAGGGGGAACCGTTCGATTTAAAGCTAGAAGGACACAAATAAATAAAAAGGGAGTACATGAAGAAAAAATAGATCAAAAATCTCCAAGTCGGGGATTTGTCAGCAAAACAATGACTAAATTACAGTCAGGATAATTGATGCAATGAAACGGCATTGGATAATAGTCTTGAAGGTAGACGAAAGAGTTCGCTTTTCATCAAATCGCTTACGGAATTGTTGCGACTGTTTGTGGATGGTGTGGAGCTTTTTCGGATGTTTGAAAGGTTCAGATGTTGAACTGGAAGAGCTGGGGATGTGAAGGCACGTTTCAATGGTGGGATGGCAGCTCGAATGCTCATTTTTTCGGATGTTTGCGAGTGGAAATTGAATTGTGATCTTGTTACTGAAAAAAAAGGAAATATTTAAAAAAATATATAAAATATTAATCGATTACCTGATGGACTCATCGGTGGAACTGACGTTTGTTGTTTCGCAAAGTTTGAAACATTGCTTAACTTCAATGGCGGAGGCCTTCTAGACATCGTCGTCTGATTAATAGGAAAATGATCAATAGGAACTTCGAATATCATTGTACTTCAGAAAGATTATTAAAAACAAAAAAGGCTCGATGCTTTCAATAGCAAAAAGTCTCAGCAGGAGAAATGGAAAACTTCTGCCTTATATATAAACGATAAACGACACGCCCATTTCTCTGAGACCCCGCCCACTTTTTTATATGTTGCCAAGATGGAGGTTAATCTCGCTGCAATTTTGAACTTGAAAAAAAGGGTGGGACTAAAATTGAAGGAGAAAATGTGAAGTTCATAATATGTTTTAAAAAAATACAGAAGTAGGATTCAAGATGGTTTCGATTTTTGAGAAATACCTCGGGAAAATATGAAATCACTAGAATTTCTAGCAAGGAAATCCAATTAATGTTAAAGGTTACGAATTATGTTAAAGGTTTTCCAGATGTTTTTGCAGGAAGTTTGCAATTTTTCGAATTTTCACGTCATTGAAATTACATAGTTTATGCAGACGGTTTGTTAAAGACAGTAGGCCACTAAAAATGGTGTTGTTTTTTTGAAATCAGCGATAGGAATGGAATTTGTCCAAAGATTTTAAAATGGGCATTTTAAGTACAATTTTAAATAACAATCGTAGAAATAAAAAATCGTAGATTTTCAGTAAAAAAGTGGTGGCTAGAGATATTATAAGTTATGGACTACAAAGTTCACCAAAATCGGTGTTTTCCGAAGTGTTCGAGGCGTGTAATTTGATTCGAACTTTTCAGTGAAGGATGAAATTTTGAGAATTCTGAAGTGAACATACTATGAATACTCATTTCTGGTTTGGGATTACCTTGTGCGTAATGGGGGAAGTTATTGAAAAAAAATCGAAATCTAAAATTCTGCACATGATCCGATGGTGTTTCAACAAATAATTGATTTTATTGATTTATTTATTCCCTGGAACATAAATTAAAGACTTGCAGAAAAAGTAATGCACACTGTACTTATGAGTTCAGTTGTAATGAACCTTCAAAATTATTTTTAAAGGGATTCATTACTGAATTTGGGTTGTTATTTCATTTTCATCTTCTTTTCGATATTTCAAAACTTGTAAAAGCAAATTTTTTTCGAAACTTCCTTTTCCAGTACACGAAAAAACACATTTACAAAGTAAGGCGGAGAAATGGCCTAACCGGTCAAGCGCGAGGGAGCACGCGAATGTGAGAGTGTTTGCAAATGTTCGGCCATTCGCCGCCTTACTTTGAAAATTTGTTTTTTTCGTGTACTAGAAAAGCGAATTTCGAATAAATTGTTTTGTTTGTATAGGTTTTCAATCATCGCGAAGAAGATGAAAATGGAATAGAAACCTAAAATCAGTAAACAGTCCCTTTAAAAGGTGACCAGAAGCCTAATTCCGAACTCTGTTGAAATAGTTTCCATTATTCCATAAAGAGCCCCATATGAATGTCATAAAGTCGTGTCATCGACTGGGGGTGTTTGAATCGCTATCACTTTTTATTATCACTGTTTGTGTCATTTTTTGCTATCGTGAGTACAAAATGAGTAGAAAATTGTTCATATTTTGGTCAACAGTCGATTTTAAGTCTGTATTTTATCCCTAAGACATTTATGATGTATGATTATATTTCAAAGCTTCATATTTCCTACCCTTAATTTTGATTTTTGTGCATTTTTTTGTTGTTTTTGTTCGCCACTCTAATCCGGAATAAATAATATTTTAATATTCAAACTCTTCCAAATCTTTACTCCCATTTCTAGGTATAATTTAAGCTCGATTTTCAGCGAACTTCTTCAAAATTGTTGAAAATCCATTCTGATCAGTTATTTTTCTTATTTAATAGAACCAAAATTCAAAAAAACACCAGTTTTTATAAAACTTCCAGCCAAAAACAAGAATTTCAAAGCTTCAAATTTTGTATTTTTGATTCACAATTCTTTGAAACCTCAAAAATTGTTTGAAAAATTATATGTCTACGGGAGAACCCGATCCTTCAAGTACATACAATTCCGCTTTTTTGATCTCATCCTGTTTTTCCATAAATTTTTTATCCTTAATGCAAAAGCATCCGGTTTTGGCTTGTTTATAATGATTACTGTCACGTTGATAGCCGTAAAAGGACAAGAATTTTTGGAAAAACATAACATGCTTAATCTTTAAATTTTTGCAGAAAAAAAATCCTTGAAAAGTTATTCGACGCGTCGAAAAGCGTCAAAACTACAAAAAAAAGCATCTTAAAGACATAATTCCCATTTTTTTTGAGCTCAGCCTTGATGATCCGATAATTTTTACTCAATAGTTATTTTTCAAGAATTTAAACAAAAAAAATTGTTGTGAGAATCAAGATATTTCTGGAATTTCAAGGGCAACAATCATCTATTTTCACATTCCCATGCAGTGAAATATATAAATTTATCCAATTTATTTTTGTATTCTCTAAAAATAAAACAATGTGTGTTTTTGTAAGTTCTGTTGGTGGGGGTGGAATCGAAAAAAAATAATTTTTTTCTTCGTTCATCAAAATTTGAGAGCATTGTTATAAGAGAGAGAGACACGTGTTTTAGAATGAATTTGTAAAGATGCTAACGAAAAAACGCGGATATTTCTTCTATCCACCCACATTTCAATAGGGTGGTTTAATTCAATTGAGTCATCTTACGCACTAGTTTTGTTGGCACAGAGAAAAAATTGGAGATTTTGCAAAATGTTGAAATATGTACCAGTTTGAAAAAAAAAACAAACGATGACTTCATTTGGGTTTTTGCGCAACATTTCTAAAGTTGGGAATTCCCGAAATAACATCTAAACGTATAGAACTCTGTTTTTTCTTTCTTTCAACATTTACGAAATCAGATAAAGCTATAAATAACTAACTGAAAAAACACATTTTCTTTGAAAATGTCGAGGTACTTTCGAACCAAAAACAAAGATGAAAGTGGAGCTGAAACTGATTTTTTTCCAGTTTTTCTGTAAATTTCGCAAAAAATTGTGCAATTTTTCATACAATGAGTTTTTTGAAAAATTGTTTTCAATATCGTCACCTTCTGATCAATTGCCACAAAATTCAAAAAACATCTTTCAATTTTGTTTGAAGCCCCTCTAAAATGTGCAACGAGAACTGCAAACTTCAAATGAACAAAAAACAATGGAATGACGGGGGGATTTTAAAGAAGTCTCACCTTAATTTTTGTCCAACATTTCATTTATCTATAGGACATAAAAGCTACAAAATGTATGTGATGGTATATGAACTTCTGTTATTCGGATTAGGTCAAAAATAGATGGGGAAAACATGATGTCCAAGTCAAATCCGGATCGCATTAGATGACTCGAAAGAAAACATAAATAATGTTTGAAAAATTTCCAAGAAATTTCAAGGGGCTGTTTTGATTCGAATTATTTTTTTAAAATGTACCTGAAACATCATTTTAATTATAATTCAAACCGGGAGTTATTTGGAATTTGCAATACGTAGTTGGAATTTGCAAATTATTTTATTTGGAATTTGGAATTAATGAATTAAACTGGTATTTGAAACGTATTCGTTAAGTTAGTTCTATTCGTCGAATAAATGAAACGTTGAGTTTTATCAACAGTATTTGATCTCATATTGTCAAACCTTTTCCATTCGGATAAAAATTGCGAAAAAGATTATCAAAAAATTTAAATATGGAGGAAAACAGGAAAATGAAATCGAAACTGATTGTCAAAGCAATTTTGCTGACACTGCACAACTTAGCGACTTAGATACTGACAAGAAATGTCACATCAAACACCCCGGGAACACCCGTTGTCAGTTTAATAGTTATAACTCAACTCTTGATCAACTAAATTATTTGAAAGGGGGATTCTTTTAAATGTTTTGATTATTTTTTATAAATTTGGTTTTGAGGCGCCATAGCTCGGGCAAAATACCCCCATTCTGTTATGAACTATTTTGAAAAATTCTAATTTTCCATGGGTAAACACCTACTTTTTTGTTTAAATAAGCTATTTTTCGATTTTCCCAGTATGAACGCTCGCGGACTAGATTTCGCATGAGCAAGCGCTTCTAGGTCATTTAGTTATGCCGAATTTTATGAGGATGTTCGTTTCAATTATCATTCTCCGATCTGTACGGTATCCTCCGTTAATTGTAACTAGCTCAAATCTTAGTTGAGTTATATGGAATCCTGGAAGTAATAGCCGAAACGGAAGAGATTTGCACTGAATTAGAAACCAGGTGCGACGAAAATATGAACTTATGAACTTAGAAAATTGACTTGAACTACCAGGTGAAAACTTTTAAAAGTTCTTCTTGAGTTTGTCTGAACCGTGATGCGAGGTTCATGTGCTTAAAGGTAACACGTCACGATTTTTTTGAAACCATAGATTGCACTGGATCAATGAAGAAAATATGAAATTTTTCAATGAACCGTGTATAATGTCCTTCAATTAATTTTTTTTGAAACATGTTTTCCAAACGAAAAACCAATTCGCAGTATGAAAATTTGAATTATTGTGCGGTATTAAGCAAAACTCAAAAGTTTGAATTATGCCATCGAAGTTCAGACTATTCTGGTCCATTGTTCTGACAGGAAATTTGGCGAACTACTTTGCAGCATTTTATATGGGGTATGACTCATTAGGAGAAGATAAGCCTGAACGATAAAAAAACTGTGAATCTTTATGTTTTATATTAGGGGATCAGACAAAGGGATTTTTTAACGGTCTTAAAGGCAGCATGCCAGTTAACACGATCCACATTCAAGCCCGAAAATCAAAGTTCGAATGGGAGCTTCAAATAATTGTGCTTCGCGCCAATTCCTACCGCTTTACACAACCCGGAGTGTATTCAAATTTCGATTTTTGCAAAATATTCATTTTTCGACGTGATTTCGCATAAATTCAATTCAGCGGTTCTGAGGCTTCTTGTTGGTTTACATTTTCGAATAATATGTTCGAGAACTTTTAAAGATAGACTACAGCACGCATTTTCACATTATCCATGTTTCTAATGCTCAAATTTCACACCCAATTTTTTCCCCCCAAATTTTGAATTCGAAGTACATTCCAGTCCTTTCAACTATATTTAAAAAGCCAACAGTTTTCTGGGGGGCCTTTGTGAGCATTGAACATTTTTTTCTTTAATGATAAAACATCAGTGAACCAGAAGGTTTGGTTCAAAAACTAAAAAATGTTATTGGTTTTTGCAAATGTTGGAAAGAAATCAAAACATATTATGCTTTTTATGTTGAAACCTTTAAAGAGCATTTATTCCGAAAATTGCAGAAAATATAGTTAGATCCTTTATCTCGTATTTATTCGAAGAAATTATGCTCTTTAGCTTTTCACCTCCATATTGAAAACATCTAATTTATTAACAAGTGCCAAAGATCAAGAATAAATTATCGCGTTGAAAATGTTTGTTTTTCATAGCCCCCGTTTTGAGTCATTTACTGATAGATACTATCGCATTAAAATCAGCAACTCAAACAACAATTTTCATCGCTTCTTGGAATCACATTTTCAACTATTTGAAAGTTCAGGAAAGTGCTTGTATCACACAATATTCCAGCCAAAAACTACAATTTTTGTATTTTTGTTTGGATAGAGAAAAGCTAGATGGAATATATTTTTTCCTATTTCATAAAGGGAACATTTTGAGACGGTTGATTTCAAAATTTATTTTTTCTCTATCACAGAACCAACAATATGTGGAGGAAACACTTTCCCATCCTCCTACACAATGAAATAACTAATCCGTTAATTAAGCTCCAAAAAATATATGTTATTGTTTTTTTTCTTGGCTTTTTTCCCTTTTAAAAAAACGAAAAAAAAAACGGCTTCTCAATGGGGGTTTCTTTAACTTTTGAGTGCACTGAAATTCATATTAATTCATGAATTTCTGCTCATTTCAAAGAATGAGCAAGTGCTCAGAATTGAAACTGTATTTCTAGAAATTTTTAAAAAATGAATGCTGATAAAATTCAAAATCCAAGAGCTTTTCAAATCTTGAAAGTTTAGGCGACGTCTTCCGAATTTTGATCTTTTGCGAAAGGCTTCAAAAAAAAATGCATCAAAATTTCTAACATTCCATTCATTGTTTATTGCACTTTGACCCATTAAAAAAAACATAATAGTTTAAAATTCGTGTTATTCGTCACGACGGGGCGGAAGAATACGACAAACTATGGGTCATAAAGGTTCACGAATGCTATCAATGACGTTTGGAGTCAAAATTGAATCAAAAGCAAAGGAAAAACGAAAAATGTTTTTTTGAGGGTGGGGGAAGGGAAACAAGCAACCGGAAGAAGGAGTAAGATTGCCAAAAATTAGTTTGATAATTTAATTTTTTTTTCTTTTTGGTTATAAACGGGGTTTTTTGATATTTGGAATGGCCGGGTAGTGACCACGTAGCAGTGATCTTGACCATATTTGGATTTACCTAGTTTTGAACGGAATAAGTCGGTGATAGACTCAAGGCTACGATCTGACATTAATCGATTAAAAATGAAGGTGATAAAGAAACCAGTTGGAATTTACGGGGGTTCAAAACAGTGGCCAAGACAAATCTTCGGGCTCGCTCTTATTTTGGAAATATTTTAATTTAAAAAATTTAAGGGTATTTATAAAAATGATTATTAATATGAGCAACAGTAGAAATTTTAGATAACTCGTTCCACAATTCATTCCATCCTCCGCGGAAGAGTTTTCAAGCGTGTTTTCGCGACTCTTATTGTTTTTTTAGATAAAAATTGCAAGGAGGACTTGATAGAGTTTATTAATGTTACTATGTGAAAATAGATAAAATGCCCATGCCGAATCTGTTTTCAAAATTTTCTAAAACCACGTAGAAGCCGAGAAAACGAGCTTCGAATAAATGACCTAGAAAAGTTTCCAGTGGTAAAAACTAGTCCGCGGGAGTTATTGCACGCTTAATCCAGAATAAATACAAAAAATGGGTTAAATTTAACTAATTTAAGCTTTTTCCATAGATAATCAGAAAATAATACGCTAAAATCTCATAGGAAAAATTCGGCCATATGGAATTTTTTACTAGGTCATTGTTTTGAAGCTCGTTTTCACGGCTTCTAGGGGGTTTTAGACAATTTTTAAAACAATTTTTGGGATTGAGCTCGAGTTCTATTTTTATAAAAGATATTTTTTTAAAAGATATTTTCTGGTATTTCAAAAAATCAATAACGAAAATTTCTATAATTTTTTCACATCTAGGCTGGAGGACTAAGTTATGTACCATAAAAATCATTATTTCTGCAAAATATGAGCCAAGTTTTGAACACTGAAAGTTTCGAATTCATTTTAAAATTACTCAGTTACTAAAGAGAGGCTCACTTGAAGATTGATAATTAATATCGACAGTTTTCAGCTATTTTGAGCTCACAAAAATTCTAACTTTGGAGGTTCATAACTGGGATCAAATTTTTATTACTAATTTGAGTGAGTGAGTATGCCAAACGATTTTACACTTATTTTTTTGCTTTAAAGATTTTCTAATTGTATTTTCAGAAAATTTTGAAAAAGCTCTGTTTCAAAATTTTTAGTGTTTTTGGCAAGTTTTGAAAATTGTTAGTGCGACAGTGTGTCACTTAATTTTGACCCTACCTGATTTAAATTTAAAAAATTAAATCTTTCGCTCATTAATACAATCTATGCTCAAAAATCGTCGATTTGATAGCAAATAAGGATTAGTTAGGAATACCTTTAAATTTAAAATCTAGAAAAAATTACATTTTTGATTTGTAAAAACACTGCCATGTTCGAAAATTAAAAGAAATGTTCATCTTTTTGTTAATTGACAAAAATTTCTCCAAAATATTTATTGTTTTTGTAAAATTTTAAAATTTCAGTTTTGAAATCCGGTTCAATTCGACGTGTTTAAAGGGACTCTTTACCGTTTTTGGGTTTCTATTCCATTTTCATCTTCTTCTTGACATTTGAAAACCTATACAAAAAAATTTCTTTTTCGAAATTTCCTTTTCTAGAACCCGAAAAAACAAATTTACAGATTAAGGCGGCGAAATGGCCGAACTATTGCAAACACTCTCACATTCGCTTGCTCTCTCGCGTGTAGCCGACCAGTTAGGCCATTCCGCCGCCTTAATTTGAAAATGTGTTTTTTCGCGTACTAGGAAAGGAAATTTCGTCATATCCTTTTTGCTTTTATAGGTTTTGAAATATCGAGAAGAAAATGGAAATGGAATAGAAACTCAAAATCAGTAAAGCCTCCTTTAATGTTTTCAAAAACTGAAGCATTTAAAAAAAAATTCGAGTCATAAAATGTTCTCAATCACTTTTATCATCATCCGGCATAACTATTCAAAAACCACCAAACATCTTCTGATACCTCAAAATGATAAGATGAGTAAATCCTAAGACGTTTTTTCATCATTTGTGCTCCTCTTTTTCAGATATCAACAACCATATCCGTTTTTAAACCTTTCTCGTGTTTTTGTTACTCAGAAAGCGTTTCTTTTTTTTAAGATTTTTGATTTTAAACACACTTTTTGAGCTCGATAAGGAAAATAAGACGAAAAACAAGTTTAATAAAAAACAACTGACTGATTTTTGAAACTCACACAAAATGTTTATGGCACGTGGTTTTCAATTATAATTTGACGAAAACAATTTGATTTTTCGCCGAATGTTCTATTAGGGAGAAGTTTTTCTAGATGAACTAGCAATTATGAGCATTTGCTGTTCGATTCCTTGAAGAAACAAATCACTCAAAAAATAGGTTCCAAATTTCATCGCTTGAATATTCTTTCAGCTCATTAGAGCTCCAATAGTTCATACTTCAGATGAATGTTTAGTTGATCTAGACGTATAAAAGTTCCTTGAAAAATTCCTTGAATTCAATTTTCGCAAAAATATAAATGAAATCATGATTTTGTTTGCAATTTGTAAAGTTCTCGAATGTTTTTTGAAAGCACAATGAGCACTATTTTCCAAATATTATCATTTATTTCATACCCAAAATCACAAATTTTTGTATCTATTGTTACAAAATATGTACAAAATATGAATATATCATGAAAAAACCAATTGAATCAAAAAAACGAAGGATGCGACGCCAAAGGTCAGGTATCTGGCAGACGAGATATATAAACTGCTTCCGGCCTGACCATCACTTGTGAGTTTTAGAATGTTTGAGGATGCGAAGGAATACGGTCGGGGTACTGTAACTGAGGTTTGCATGACGTTACAGTAATCTCCTTCACATGTACAAATGATATAATCCATTGGAATGGTGTTGGTGAAGATTGGAAGGGAACGGACGAGAAAACAGCCGGGTTCGTGGAGGTTGATGTCCTCGCGGAAGGTGTGTCGAAGAATGTTTTCAAAACATCCGCGGACGACAAATGTTGTATCTGGAAAAATGTTAATAAATTTTCGCTTTTGTAAGGTTAAATTTGAATTTATTTCAACTAATGCATATTATTTTTGAATAATCAAAATATTAACTCAGCAAGTTATTACCTCGATATGACGGAGGTTGACTCGAGCTATGAATGCACAAAGCTTCTATCTCATCGGAATTTGGTTTTCAAAGATAAATTTCATGAAATTAAATAGAAATTTCGATAGATTAACTTTTTATGAAAGAAAATGTGAGCCGAGATATGGCACTATAAAGCAGGGGAGGGCGCGAAAATTTTCGGGAAACAAATTTCCGGTCCAAAAATTTTGGGAAAATCGGGAAATTCGAAAATTTAACTCCAAATACTGGTTTTATCCTGATTTTATCGATTTTCCTTGGTTTTCAGAAGACATATCAATCAATTTTAGTAAGGTTTCGTTGATTTTTGAAGCTTGACCTTTCAGAATTTTTGATTTTCTTGATGTTTTTCTATTTTTTCTATTAAAAAAATTTTCCGGATTTTAACGAACATTTTCGGGAAATTATCGGGAAGTTAAATTTCGCGGCTGGGCACCGGATAAATAGGGAAATTTCCAAAAAAAATTAAATTTTAATTTTAAATTTAAAAAATAGGAACAATTCCCGCCCATCCCTGCTACAAAGGTCAACATTTCATTTTAAAGAAAAGGGAGTCATTTGGAGATTAAAAATCTGATAGTAATAATTCAGAAATGGTTAAAATTTGGCAGAAATATTGAAATTTACCAACTCTTAAAGTCTTGAAACCAACTACATATTAAAGTCTTTCATGCCAATTCGAATAAGAAGATTCATAACCTGTAGCAATTCAGAAACGGATAATTTCTGCTCTTCGGTACATTAGGTAGAATTTGACCAATTATCGGTTATTTTGGAAACCTTGGGGGTTTTATAATTATGCCCGAAACCTCGATAAAAATGACTTCAGAATCGGGTGAAAAATTTGAGCAAAATCTCTGAGAATCACTCACTTTCAAGATTTGGAAATAGTGTGACACACATTGAATATTTCGAGCAAATTTGACTTTCGATCATAACCGGCTCTTCTGCATCAATTGAATTGCTGAAAAAACAATTTAGTGTAATTTAAGTGAATTATGAAGGATTTTCGACTATTCGACATTAAAGACACGATGCCACCTAGTCTCTTTCACGATTTGAGAGTAATCACAATTCTCAAACAAAACATGTCATACCTGCAAGACATGGTTTTCACGCCAATTGGGTAGAAAAATACATCAGTTTGAGTGGCAAGTTGACGTCGAATTGTTGCATTGTACTGTTTGTCTGGTGATACACAGTAGAAACAATTTGTACCTGAAATTATATCTATTTTTTAAATGAAAATATAGCTATAGATATACATTTGTTAAACAAAAAATATTCTTTTGTAGTGTAGTTCTTTTTTTTTCTTTTTTTTTGCCCTTACTAGATTCTATCAAATGAGGGATTTTGTGATGGTTCGAAGTCTTTTTTTATAAGTTTTGAGCATTTTAATACTCAATAAAACACCATTTTTCAGATCTCTTAACATTTACTAAGATCTTTCCTAAAGTTATGACGAACACGCCCCACGTTCAAGGCATTTTAAGCCAATTACCTAATATTTAATAGAAGATTACCTTTTTTAGTCATTAAGAACAAAACATCTTAAAATATTTCGCATTACAGATTATAATCGCGCTTCTTAAACTATACTCTATCTATCGCCCACTTTTATAGACATTTTATAGTCTCTCAAAAGAGAAAAAATGGGGATTTTCCAATTTTCAGTCACAAAAAAAGTATTACAAGAAACCAACCTCCAGCACTTTTTAAAATCGACAAGAACAATAATAGACAAATCATTTTTCCGCGAGATCCTATATCACCCGGCTGATGACCATTTGACCTTATTCTTCTGTAAAAATGCATTAAAACCACAAGAAGATTTAATAACAAGGTATAAATATTCAATGTGTGTTATTATAAATAGGCATATCAAAATAATTAGTAATTCAATGAATAGGTACAGCAACCTCGTTCACTGTTCCACATCTTAATTATCGAGTTAGTGCATTGAGTCGTGTTGAATGCGGGCATTCAGGGAGGAAGGGTTTACAGGGATTTTGAAATTTGAACAAGATTTTGGTGGATGTGAGGGTGTTTAGAAGAAATCTCTGTTTTCGTTTTCTAGTATCCTTTTAAAACTTAAATTTATACACTACACAAGAAGGAAAAAAGAAAAAAAAATTGCAAGAGCTGCCGGAATCGAACTTGAGTAAAATTTGGGCCTGGATGATGCTTGTGTATTCAAGACAAAAATTTCTATTCCAGGTGCTTTATTTCTGGTGAACTTTTTTCAAATTTTTATTATTGTTTCAGGATATAAAATAAAGCATATAACCAATTCGAAAAATCGAAAAAATCGATTTAAAGACGTACTTATAACCTGCGTAAAATATACGATTAAAGACATAGTCTCAACAAAAAATTTAGACTATTTCACTCTTAAAGACAGTGTGACATTCAATTTTTAGGGTTTGTTACCGATATTCCAAAAAGCTTCCCACAAAAAATATATATCAAGTGACATCCTATCTTTAATGGTCGACAAGCAGTCGAGCTTCCACTAATCAATTAAATACATTTGATGGAATATTTTTAGGTAAAATTTAAAAAAAAATGCAAAACAGAAACTTTTCTATCTATTTTTTTCACTTTTCTGCATTGCTTTAAATTAAATGTATAAAAATATGTATAAATTTTTAGCTTCGGTATTTTAAAAAACCAGATTCTGAAATGTTTAAGGAGGGCTTTACAGAGCTAATGAATGCGTCTGGGATGAAAATAGGCCGAGAAAACGCGCCTCAAAACAATGGTCTAGAAAAAGTGTCCACCGGCGAAAACTAGTCCGTTAAAAACATTAATTAAAAAGAAAAAAACATTAAAAAAGGACAAATGTGCATTCTGCATAACTATTTATTAACGAAACACGAAAAAAGCTCATAGAAAAAAGTTCGGCCAGGTGGACACTTTTTCTAGGCCATTGTTTTGAAGTTCATTTTCTCGCCTTCTAGGTGGTTTTTTATATATATATATCATTTATTCAATTGAACAATGATGAAAACAAACAACGAACCCGCAAGAGTTAGTCGTTCAATAAAAAAAAATGCAAATAAAAATACCGGTAAATATGAGATAGTGTGTTATGACAAGTATAAATAATTAACGAAGAAGAAAAAAAAATAAGATTAACGATTGGAAAAATAGAAATGAACTAAGGAATATTTAGAATAAAAAATATGGATAGAGAAACAGTTTGAAAAGAGGAGGATTGTTCCGAAGCTTATGCATTATACAAAAAGTAGAAAATAGGAAAAGATAAAAGATTTTTTAAGTATATATTTTTTTTAAAGGTTGAAAAAGGAATCTGGGAGATTATTGAGAATTGTTCTAAAAGAGGGGAGAGTAGTGGAGCTGGAAACTTGGGTAGATATTTTATTCCAGAATGGCCTAGTTGAGTCGTAAAAGGAATCATTTTTACCAAAAACTCCAGATAGACGAAATGGGTGACGTGGTAAAGTAGAAAGTTTGTTAAATTTGTAGAATGTAGGTTGATGGGTAAGATTGAAAATACATTTAAAGAAATGAATGAGGGACGATTCAATTCGCCTACGTTTTATTGAGATAATGTTAAGAAGAAGAAGACGACTTTCATAATTATCAAAAGAGATATTGCATCTACAACATACTTTTTTGCTAAAGTGTATTAAAGGTTTTTCAAGAGCTTTGGATAGGTGGGATTTGGGAGACGGGCTAAAGACTTCATTACAATATTCAAGAATAGGTAAAACATACATTTTAAATAAGATAGAGTAGTGGATCAAGGAGGAGAATTTGAAAGACTTCAATATTTGAATAGATCTGGATGTGGCAATATTACTAATATGAGTTATATGATATGTGGTTTAAAAAAATTTTAAAAACAGATTTGGAATGAGAATGAAATCTATTTTAATTTAAGGTACATTTATTATCTCCGTAAAGTCCTCCTTTAAAAATGTCGATACATTTATTTGAAAAATATCGACACATTTCATTTTTAGGATCGGTATTTTAAACAAATCAGCTTCTTAAATGTTAAACTCTGTAGAATAAAAATGTCTAGAACCATGGCCAAGGTTTTCCAATCTTTGGTTTTTTTTAGAAATTTATCATCAAATTACAACTTTTTCACACTTCGAAAGCCGTCATGGTGTGTAATGCCTCCCTGAAGACATATTTACACCATCTTTTAAAAACTTTCAGAATTAAGCTTTGAAAAAAGTTCAATTTTTTTTGAAAATCTGTCGAAATATAGATGAGGTTTTAGAAAAATATGACTACTTCCGAAATATGGATGAAATTCTTATTGAAACGAAATGTTTCGTGATATACATATTCTGAATAATCTAGAGACTCTAGCCTAAATAAATTGAAGATTTTACGATTGAGTAGAAAATGTAAAATGTTCGGATTTCGACGAAAAATGTCGAAAACAATTAGTATAAATTTTTGGAAATTGGTGTTTGCTGAAAGAAGGGCTCACTAGAGATGCTCAAAAAAAATTGTCATTTCTCTTCTGAAGAACAATAACCAGAACGAAAAAAAAGGTTCGAAATACTGGTTTCCATCAAATGGAGCAAGGGAAGACAACCCACTGGGAATTCGGAAGCATTCTCCTTCGTCTGTTGCAAGAGGAAACGCGATGGCCAGAAGTATTTACAACATAACAATAACAACAAAAGAACCGATTTTGCACCGACTTTTTGGTCGCAGATGGATGTCGTATGAATGTAATAATTATGATTATTAGACGTAATATTATAATTAGAATGGGGGGGGGGGGGGGGAGAGGGGTCGTAAGGAAAGGAACAAGAGATTTGCATAACACGATTGTTGTTTTGAGAATTATTTTATCTTCGTGGGTGGTTAAAAGGAAATAAGAATTTATAAAAAAATAAAAAAATATGTTTTTCTGAAGCAATTTAAACAAAATGTGCACGTTTCACAATTTTCCCCGATAGAAATTAAAACATTTCATGGTACTTAACAGGTGGCACCTTGTCTTTAAGTAAGTGGGCTTCAAAAGTCTTAAAAGGCTTTAGTTTGATTGTTAGCTAAAAAATTGAAGACAAAAATTAGAAAAATAATGTAATGTTAAGAAATCTACTTTAAATTTTGAACGCTCGCACTTCATGGTGCATGCAAAAAAAGGTGAGGTATTTTTCCGGACTAAATTTTAGCCTCTTGCAGAACGCCTTCCGGTGAACTTTTTTTAAATAAATTTTCTACCAAATTTTTGAAAATAAATGAAAAAAAATATATCACGTGACCTTTTTGTTATCATTTGATGAAATCTCTGATAAAATGAGTATAAAAAGGGACCTAAATCCTTGTTAACTTCACATCGAACCAGCCATGGCTCAATCCGTCCCACCAGGAGATATCCAAACCCAACCAAATGCCAAAATCGTCTTCAACGCTCCATATGATGACAAGCACACCTATCACATCAAGGTGATCAACTCATCTGCTCGTCGTATTGGATTCGGAATCAAGACCACCAACATGAAGAGACTTGGAGTCGAACCACCATGCGGAGTTCTTGACCCAAAGGAGGCTGTTCTTCTTGCCGTCTCATGTGATGCTTTCGCTTTTGGACAAGAGGTATTTTATAGCTTCTTTCGACAGTAATCTATTATTTCGTTCTAGGACACCAACAATGACCGTATCACTATTGAATGGACCAACACCCCAGATGGTGCCGCCAAACAATTCCGTCGTGAGTGGTTCCAAGGAGATGGTATGGTCCGCAGAAAGAACCTCCCAATTGAATACAATCCATAAATAAACACCTTCTGATGTTTTGCAAATAAAATACTTTAAAAAACGTGTTTTTGAGGGAAAACGTGTGTGATAAAAAATGCTTGCAAGTACTTTAGAAGGGAAGTAGTCTATCGACACCTAGTTCTGGGACCTAAATCAATCATAAAGTCCATTTATGATTCGATTGAAGCGATATTTTCGATCTCAAAAAGCCTCAGATCGCCTAAAAACCATTTCTTAAAACGCAAAGAGATGCTCTTTTGGATGCGATAGAAAGTTGTAAGAAAGTTGATTCTTAACCGTTTTCGTGTTTTATACTCATTTCTTAATTTTTTTGGTTTTTTTCACTGCCGATTTTCAATTTTTAATGATTCGTTCATATCAAAAAGCTGTGGAATAAGCCGCACTTCTGTAATACAGAAACGTCGCCTAAAATCGGACTCCATTTCAAAATTTGGTTTTTTGCATAGAAACGGAATTTTTTGGCTTTTATATGTAGATAACGATTAAAATGAGTAACAGTTGTGAAGGAAAATATTTAATTTTATGAACTTTGAGGTTTCATACTGTACTGTAGAGACAAACCAATTCCAAACGCGCTCTACCGAACAAACTTTGGTTTTTGACGTGTTCCGGTGCACGGACAAAAAAATTGATTTTTCGTAATTGGTCCAATAGATACCAAAAATTCATTTATGACTCAAAAATAATATTTTAAATATGTACGGGCACGGTAAAGGCCATACAAACTTTCTAAAACAGTGCGGCGCTTTTGGAATCCCAATAAACGAGCAGTAGCATGTTTCATATTTTAAAAAATCCATAATTTCTGTTCAAAAATTAATGGAATTTCGAGTTAATTAGGTTCACCTTTTTTCCCTGTTTCCGAAAAGAAAGAAAGAGCTTTAAAAATTCAAACGACTCCTAGAAAATCTAGAAAAAATGAGGGAAGTTTTTTTATTTCAAAATTTCTGCCTTCCTTCTCCCCAAACATTTTTTTCTATTTATTTCAAACGACGTTTCACATTTTTATGAAATATGGGAAACAATTTTCATAACTTTTCAGCGTTTTAAAGGAAATGTATGTATGACGTTGCCAGTTTTTGTAAAATTCCGATTTTTGGTGTAAAAACATCACCAAAAAATGAAAACAGTTTGTTTTTCGAGAAAAATTTAGAATAAGGTTTCGATTTCCATTTTTTTTCTAGTAAACAGTAAATTTTTCAAATTTTAATTCTATTTTTATCACCATTCATTTAGTTACTTGAATTTCAGATCTTTCCATTATTCATTATATATGATTTTTATTTAAAAAAATCACGTTTCTTAGAAAAAGTGGGTAAACAAATTGAAATCTATTCAACTCCCACATGTCGTTGCTAGTTATAAAATTTCTACTAGACATACAAAAAAAAAGTTATTTTCTACAAAAAGTGCTAATCAGACTCATTCATTCCAAAGTTTAAAGCGTGCAAAAATGACTAATGTTTACTTTTTTAAGAATTTTCTTTTCTCTTCGGTGGACCAGTACAAAACAAGTGCAAAGAGGGGAAAAAATATATCTATATTGAAAGGGGGGATCTATCCTATTTATAGGGTTAGATGGAATAGAAACTCAAAAATTAATTGCTACCCCAGTGAGACAATAAGATATATTCGAATGTAACTACTCGAGTCGAGACTCTTCCTTTCTTTTATTTTCTGTTTTTGCGGGGCTTTGAGAAAAATGGAGAACTTCCTGGACTATTTTTCACTTGGGGGGGGGGCTTTTTTTTGAGCATTGATCGTCAATCATTCAAAATTGGTAGAGGGAAAAAACGCGGGCATTCTCATGTTTTCGATGAACTATTTTTTTAAAGAAGAAGTGTCTGAAACAGCGAAACAGCAAACGTGTAAGTCAGGGTCTCCTAAGTCAGGTTCTCCTAAGTCAGGGTCTCCTAAGTCAGGGTCTCCTAAGTCAGGGTCTCCTAAGTCAGGGTCTCCTAAGTCAGGGTCTCCTAAGTCAGGGTCTTCTAACTAGGAAAGGCATTTTAACATAAAATTGAAATTTGATTGAGACCTATTGTAAATGAAAGGTCTTCACTGATATAGTAACTGACCAAAATTTGACGATCCACTTTTACCGTATTCCTGAGATATGGTCTCCGATGTAAAGTGTACTTTTAAACGCGCTCGCAAAAAATTAGGCATTTTTTCAAAACATCATAACTTTTGAAGACATGAACCAAATTAACTATTTATTTCGTCCCCTCAGCCCCCCACCCCTTTAACTAAGAGTGATGTTATTATTAAAATTTCAAATTTTTAGCCATTATTATCGATTTTGAACCAAGTTATGGCCCTTCAAACTTTGAATTGGGAAAAATTCAACGCAATTTCTAACTTCCACCTTCTGTGACTATTGCAAGTTTTTATAAAGAATAAAATCAAAAGTGTAAAGGTGAAAACCATCGAAAATAATTTTTTCAGTATTTGGTTGTATAGAAATTATGATTCAGCTCTAAAAAACTAATCAAGTTCCACATGAAATAGCTATGGTACCAAAAATCCCGTTAGTTTCCATTGTAACTTTTGTAAGTTAACCGATATCTATATCCAAATTAGCATTTTATACGTAATTCAACCCGTAGAATTCGAAAATCACAAAATCAGGCTTGCAAAAAATGTTTGACATAGTGATTCGCCATATTCAATGCCGAAAATTTTTGGTTTTTGCAATATTTATGCACTTAAAACTAATTTTTACAAATAGTTGTTAATTAAAGTTTTATAGCCAATAATGTTCTCTATTAAATGAGCTATCACACGTAAAATTTGGTTCATGTCTTCAAAAGTTATGATGTTTTGAAAAAATTCCTCATTTTTTGCAGACTCGTTTAAAAGCACACTTTACACCGGAGACCATATCTCAGGAATACGGTAAAAGTGGATAGTCAAATGTTGGTCAATTACTATATCAGTGAAGACCTTTCATTTACAATAGGTCTCAATCAAATTTCAATTTTATGTTAAAATGCCTTTCCTAGTAAGTCAGGAATATTTAAAAAGTTATTGAAAAAGAGAGGAGAACGTTTGAAAGTCCATAACTTTACTCATTCTAAACAATAAACGCTGAAATTCGGAGGGATTGATATTAAGACTTATTGAAGGCAATGTACCAAACTAGAACAAATTTAATTCATCTTTGGGCAAGTTATGAATGTTCGAAAATCGCCTTCGATTAAAAACTTCAAAATTTGTAACCTAAAACGGCTCAAGCCCTCCGGCTAGAACCATGAGATATTCATATTGAGTCCATTCTGAACTAGTTTTCCGCTTTTTTCCAATTTCGCCAGTGTCAATACTTCTCCTGTGAGCAAGTTATTGCACATTTCTTGATTACAATATCACGGCATGTTTTTTACTACCTCCTCAATAGAAAAAAATATACGAGTTGAAAGTTCGAGATCAAAAATTTTTGAAGCCTAAAAATTGAAATTTATAACTGGAAAAATTTCAATAATTCTTAATTAGCTTCTGAGGGCTTTTTTCAAAATTCTGCCGAATACAAACTTTACTCTTGCTGATTGTGCACCTCACAAAAAAATTTTAACGTCTCAACTTTATTGGTGTTCTTGTGATCTTTGAATGAAATTTAGTACTGAAAAAACTCGATTTTGATACATTTTTGTAAATAACTTTCCTAAAAGTCAAAAAATCGAAAAAGTGCCGAATACAATTTGAAGAAAAGACAATTTAGAATGTTTTGACATAAAAGTTAGCTGGGAACACGCGATCTGTGATGCGTGATCTTCGAAGAAATATATATTTTTGTTCAATCTATGTTTTAAACCATTGGAAATACCTGCTTTTACTTTTAAGTTTGCACGAGATAGGTGTGAGCGCCCATCAGGGTTGCCGTTTTTTTTCGATTTTTTTTCGGTTTTCGTGATTTTCGGGTCACGGCGTGGCGTTGTGTACCCTTCCCCCCTTTTTTCTCGCTCACAGGCAGACGCACACGCTGTCTGCGCCTCTAATATTGAGTGTGTTCTAGCAGCGTTGTGGCTAACGCACAGAACCTCATAATCTGGCATAGCGGAATTGTATGGTTCAATTCCATGTGTTAGAAGATCTTTGCTATTTTCATATTAAAAATAAAAACATGGTTTCTACCTTTTAAAAAATGCAGTAACAAGGGTAAAATGAATATTTATTGAATTAATGCTGAATATATAATATTTTAAAATTTTAAAAAGTAATAAGAATATTGATAATCATCTCGATGTTATAATAAATGAGACATTCTGATTTCTTTCAGCTTTCAGTAAAAGTGTCGATATTTCATAGTCCAGCATTAATGAAATTCGGACCCACACATCACGGTCCTCTGCCGTGTGTTTAACTAGGTCAAATTCTATCCATTAAGACTGAAACTAATGAGATTCGAAACAACAATTACCGAAACGAGTTTTCTTGGAAATTTGAGATTCTAACTATATATCTTTGAATTTAAAATAATCATGTGGACTAAAAAACTACGTGAAAAACTATGAAGGTAAAACAAACGCTTATGACATCATTTAAATTTAATCACAATCTTCTATCTCTGTCATTTTGTTGATACAAAGAATGGCGCGTAGGATTTGTCGACTTCTTTGGACCTTATCCCTTGTTGAACAGAACCTAGATTCGAGTCGGTTGAACATTGCGTGGAATGCTTCAATTCCCTGCTCCGTTGTGCGCCCTAATGTTCTATGCTTTTCGACGAAATCTGGAATATGTTTAATTGCCATATGTAACTTCTGTGTGACACTCTCATTAGGATGTGTCTTTTTCAATGAGAAAACAAAATTTTCGAGACAATTTTTGAGATCAAGAATTTGGCTATCATCAAGTTCTTCAGGAGTTGCGAATGATTGAATTCTTTCCAACCAAAACATTACCTCTTTTAAATTTTCTATCATTTCATTCTTAATGGCTAAATCTTCAAAAACCTTAAAAGTAGCTGCAATACCTTCCTTCGATATAATTTTACGAATGTGATTGCCGCAAAAAGATTGGAACCAAGCTTTTCTATCAGCCCCAATCTTTGCCCAATTTTTCTCCAACGCTTTTCTAACATCTCCAACTAATCCATTCAAAATATTTTCAACTTTTTCCTTGTCTTCAATCTTTTGCACCAGAACTATTTTCATTTCTTCAACACTTTTCCCCAACTCGTTTCTCATGACCTCAGCTTTTTTTAAACTTTGATTTAAATCAATGCCTTCGCAGGAAAAACAGACCCAGAACCCACTGTTTTTGTTCCTTTTCTCTTTTTGGTCTTGACCCCACAAACCACAGCAATAGTTATGGAAGTATTTTTTACACAGCGAACATTCTTCCCATTCGATTTTTTTTTCTTTTATGTGATAAATAGTTCTGTCTTTGAAAAGGCAGTCAACAGAGGCGCAAAAGGATTCTGGATCGTGAGGTATGGTAATTCGTTTATTTTTAATACTTTCCATACCCTGAATGACACATTTTAAAACCGATATATCTTTAATTTCTGTCTTCAACCTTGCCTTATAGACAGAAATATCTTTTTCGATCATGTTCAAAGTACTTCTTTTTCGGCTGACTTTACCAATTTCATATTGACTTGTGTTGTCTAACGTCGCGGTTAAATCACATAATGGTTTGATTACGTATTTTTCAGCAAGACCCATGATCAAATGTATAATCGCTGGAACAATGTTCACCAAGCAAATGAGTTGAAACAGTGGAAGCACCCCTTTCTTGACACTGTAGTCTCCATTCAAACTATCCTTTTTGTATGTTTCCATACTACGGGGTTTGGAAGCGACACCATGATTCCATTCTCGAATGGACACAACGTTCTTGCCACCTGGGCTTGCTTCGTAACATAACGGGCAGTTAAAAGAAGAATTCGGACCAGTATGAGCCATCACTGAACATAGGAACATGTGGTCTCCTACAAGAAACAATTCTACTCCTCTTTTTTCACTCTTTCCGTTGTTGTCGAATTCAATTTCTTTCAAACTATTAAGCTGGTCAATGGCTGATGGAAGATATTTCCTAAAGTTATCTTCTGAATCATCGCCATCGAACCAACCAATCGGCAATTGTCTGTAACAAGAGTTTGCTTTCTGTTTTAGGTCTCCAAACACAAGGTTCATCTTTGTTTTGTTATTTCCCTTATCTGCTGTAACAGCGATCCAAACTTTATCACTTTCATTTTTAAATTGAATCATATTTTTGGAGCACAGTTCGGTCAACTTTACCTCGATCATTACGCGAACATTTTTGCATTCTACTGAAACAATTGGTTCTGAGTTATCTTTCCGAAATTCGTCGTGTTTCTTGATTTCATAAAGATCATCTCTTGAAAATGCATGTTCCAATTTCATGATTAATTTCCTATTTGGAAAAATTGAAAAGTTTAGATACTTTCGAAGAATTGAGGATATTTTATCTAATTGACCGAAAGAAATCTGCAATTTTTGTTTTAAAATGAATGTTTGAAGAGCATTCAGCTTCAAAGAAACTGAATTAAACGATTTTTTTTGTATATCTGTGATAAAATCTTTGAGAAAAGCACTTACATCATTTTCCCGTGCCAGGTTTTTGATCATAAAATAACACGAGTTTAAACGATTCGCTTTAATGAGACGATTTTTGATTATACTATACGCCTTTTTCGGCCTTTCTTTTGCCAAACTACTTTTTTGCTTTTGTTTTTTATTTAAAAAATTGCACATTTTTCGATAAGTTTTTCGACTATTTTTCAAGAAAAAAGTTGATTTTTCTAGTCGACTGATTTGTCTTTTCAGTGACTTGATTTCATCATTCAGCCAAATGTTCTCAACTTTGATTTCTGCGTTTTGACTTCGCAGTAACTCATTTTCTACCCTAACTTCGTCTATAGCGTTTAATATATCGGATTTCAACATACGCTCACTCGGAATTGAATGATGTTTTCTTTTTATAGTTGAAACTTCGCCAAGAATTTTTACGTTATTTCGCGTGTCACTAGAAGTCACTGCTGAAGGAGATTTCAGTAAATCTGAAAGCGGAGTCACAATCATATTATCCTCCGGAATCACTGCTACTTCATCTATACAATTCGACAAATTGAAAGTAATATCTAATGCCGTTTCTTCTCGAATAGGGGATTCCGGAATCACTGCTAATTCATCTATAGAATTCGACAAATTGAAAGTAATATCTAATGCCGTTTCTTCTCGAATAGGGGATTCCGGAAGCGATGCTTCTTCATCTAAAGTGTTTGTTGAATTAATAGTAAGGTTTAAATCTTTTTCTTCTTCATCAATCCCGTTTGAGAACGTGGAACAAGATTTCAATTCAACTTCTTTTTTTTCGATTTTAGCTCGCCGAGCCTTATTTAAATTTTTGTGTCGTGCATGTTTTTTGGTCTGAATAATACGACCCATCTGAAAATGTCTATAAAACTTATTTTTCGTACGTTGTTGAAATAAGTATTGTTTTTTTTTTCAATATTTGATGATTTTTATTGGAAGAAACAAAACCAATTTATTTATAGCCAATTTCTTTATTAAACAGAAAATTCACATTATTATATAATTAATCCAAAAAACAACAAATTCTGCACTACCTTTTTCTCCTTTTCTGCTTCAGGTTTCGCATCTCAATGCCCAACTTATAATGTTGCAAAAATTTCATCCAGATGTTACCTGAAAAATTTAGACAAATGAAATTGAAAAGAAAATGTAAGCTCACCCTGTCACGTCAAAACCGAAGTGATAAAAGTTTTCAAAAAATTGTAGAAAAATCGAAATAATTTATCGTGTGAGCAAATTCTAACAACGGCAGATATATCATTAAAAAGCTCGTTTTCTCTTTATTCTTATCTCCAAATTTTAGAAAAAAGTTATTGAAAAATAAAAAGTTATGCATTGTTTAATGGAAAAATTTGTAGAAAAATCGAAATAATTTATCGTGTGAGCAAATTCTGACGACGGCAGATACGCCATTAGAAAGCGCGTTTTCTCTTTATTCATATCTCCAATTTTTAGAAAAAAGTTATTGAAAAATAAAAAGTTATGAATTTTTTTCTTTTCTGGTCTCTTAAATTAGGCATATTTTCATTTGTGAGCAAATTTAAAGCACAGAGTGGTGCTCAAAAAATGCGCAATACTCAAATCTATTTTTCGGGTGAGTTTCAAAAAAAAGTTATTGAAAATAAATGAGAAATTTGAAAAAAACTGAAAAAAACACGCTGTAATGGTATAGTGCTATTTGCAGGGCAACACACAGAACAGCGGAGTGTCGTAGTGTCCACCCCGTGGGGTGTTTTACGCCGAAAAAGTTTTATTTATTTCGGGTTGCGCGAAGCGCGTAAATTTTTATTTTATTTTTTTCGGTTTTCTATCCTCAATTTTTTCGGTGTTTCCGTCTTACGGAAAACAGATTTTTAAATTTGAATATACCATTTTTTTACATCAATTTCCAACTATTTTACTGATTTTTAACTGAATGAAGGTAGAAAACCTTAAAATCGTTTTCTTTCTGATGAAATATGATTCATTAATCACTTGGAACGCCGAAAAAATTTTTTTTCGGTATTTTTCCAATAAAACGAAAAAAAATTTATTTTTTTTTCGTCATTTTTTCCTGGCTGACGAAAAAGTTTATTTTTTTTCGGCATTTTTTACTGGCCGACGAAAAAATTTATTTTTTTTCGGTCAAAAACTTTTTCGGCGGCACCCCTGGCGCCCATTCAAAACATTTATTTCAAGAATTACCCTAGGGTAACCCAGAAAACTAGAAATCCACAAGTGCGTCAGTCAAAAATTGTGTTGGCGTGATTGATCGCAGCGGCGGGAAAAAATTAACTCGTATACCCCGCGTGTAGTGAAAAACATGCCGTATACAAAGACTTATTTCGATTTTCACTCGTTCGTAGAATATCTTAAAAATAGCAAAAAATATTCGTTTGGATTAAAAGATAGGGCCCTGAAAGTAAGAAATGCGTGAAATTAAATTCCCTTGAATTACTTTCAAGAAATCAATCGAAATTGAGCTCGAAAGCATTAAAAATTTAAAGACAAGGTTCCACAAATTAACATTCTATAGAAAACATTCCCAATTTTAAAAACCCATGAAACAAATGTCATGTTCAACAAAAATGAACAACTAATTTTGTTTATAAAATAATTTCCAAACGAGGAAAGAAATGTTTTCGAGCATCTCAATATTCTCAAGAGCACTTCGTCATATTCAATCTCCAACATCATTTATTTACAACGACCAAGGAAAACACACTTTTTGGGGGGTATTTTAACGAAAAACTTGCTGAAAAATCAAAACTCCAAAATATATATATATACAAAAACATGGGAAACGAGTGGTAGTAAAAGTGTGTTTAAAAAAAATAACCAACATCTCTGGAAAATCGGTCATGGAATGAAGGCTATTGGGATTAATCGAGGGGAAAAATATCAAAATTTGACAAAAAAGGAACAATCATAAATAATTCGGAGGAGGGCAAATCTTCAATTGTTATTTAGCTTCGTTAAAAAAGCACCAGTTTCATGTGTTTTGAAGGAATTATGTGGAACAAAAAATACGTCGATTAAAAATTTTCAATTATAACACAAATTCCAGAATTTCTAAAACAAAAGAACCCGGAATGGGTATGATTTTCGCAATATAGAAAAGAGTCGGGACAGCGGAGAGACAAAACAAAATCAACAATACAATCTATTCATCAGAACTTGCAACTTTTCTCAAATACGCATCGTGTCTTTTATATTCCTCCAATGCTTTTGATGTATTCTCATCCGGCGCAAAATCTGACGTTTTGTGATTCGGTTGATAGTTCTTCTCTTTGTCGATTTCTTCCTGAAAAACAAGGTACATTTTCAATTTTTCCACTTTTTATTGATTTTAGTTCTTATCGGTAAAATTTCCAAAATTTCGAAAATTGTGACTTAAGGTCACTGCGCGAAATTTTGGAAAGTTAAAGGAGGACTTTACGGAGCTCATAAATGTATTGTCAAGATGAAAATAGACTTCATTCTCATTCCAAATCTGTTTTTTTTTAAATTTTCTAAAACCACCTAGAAGCCGAGAAAATGAGCTTCAAAAGAATGGCCTAGTTTTCGCCGGTGGACAATTTTTCAAGGCCATTGTTTTGAGATGCGTTTTCTCGGCTTCTAGGTGATTTTAGAAAATTTAAAAAACAGATTTGGAATGAGGAAGAAGTCTATTTTCATCCCAGACGCATTCATTATCTCCATAAAGCCCTCTTTTAAATTAAGGTCGCTGCACATCTCAGAAGAAAAGGGGATCACCCGGAAAGATATCCTTTAAATTAATATCTTACAGTTAAGGGCACTTCATAATTTCCCCCCTTCTGAAAATTAGGTCAATGTACAGGATTTGATCACTTTTTGTCCTATGTTAGTTCTTCGTGTGTTTTATTTAGTCCTAATATTTCTAAAACTTCAATTTTCAAGCTGCAAACATTAAAAAATGCCTAGAAGCTTAAATTTCTAGTTTAAAAAAAAATTGAGTATTTAAATAAATTTCAAACTGTGATTTTCACAATTTCTGAGAATTTTTTTAAATTCAAAAAATATAAAAATTCCCCCTTACCGGTTTGATACTATTCTTCAAAATCTCCTCTTTACTCAACGACATCGTCGCCACCTCATTCGTCATCTTCGCAACATTATTATTGTTAACCGCCCCACTCGTCTCTCCTTTAATCACATCATCAGGATCGATTCGTTCGAAAAGTGCCTTCACCTCTCCGTACTGTGGATTACTTCTCGCAACGCTCTCAATTTTCGCCCACATTTTCTCCTTCTCTTCCTGTTGTTGCTCTTCTTGCGATCTTTCCTTGTTAAAGGCCTGCGAGCATTCATCAAAAAGTTTCTGGTTCATTTCCATGAACATTTTCAAAGCATTGTAAATAAGGCCATGAATGGTTCTGAAATGTGGGACAATTTTTTTAAATGGGTGGCATTTGATGCTTCTTACTTGTGCCAATGTGATTTACTGTTCCTGAACAATGTTGGAAACATGATTGGAATAATAACCTTTGCATTTTCATTAACCAACGACATCACATATTCATTATTCCAATAATAGAGAGCTCTTTCAGCAACCTTAAAAAGTAATCTTTAAAACTCGTTGAAATTCCAAATATATACCTGAAAATGAGGGCTGCTCACACATCTCGCCAACTGTTGAAACAATGGAACCATAACCTTCTGGAACTCACTCGGCTCGATAACATCCAATACTTCTTCGAGCTCAGTAAGAAACATGACCTGAAATATTTCAATCAATTAAGCCAAAATTTTTCCAAATTACCTCTTTCGGGCTGTGCTGCTTTGGCCAGAATCTCAACATTCCGTTGATGACTGGTTCCGTCAATGATGCGTCTTTCTCAATGAATTGTACAACACAGTACGCCAATTGTGGATGATAAACCGATAATGATTTCACTTTGTGTAATGGCAAAAGGACTCGTAAGAGAAATGTTTTGTGCTCTTCTTTTAATGGCAGAGCGAAACCATTAATGATGCTTCCTGAAAATTATCGAATTTCTTTGGAAAAATTAGAAAACAAATATCTTTATTTTTTAAAAACCTTTTTTTTGGCATCTTCAATACAACGCACCGTTTTTTTTTAAATTACAGCCAAAAAATGAAAAAGAAATGATTTTTCAATTTTTCAGGAGAGAAATGTTTTAAATGGAAATAATATGTGCAAAAATTCAATTAATCTCACATTTTGAATCAATTTTCGAGTTTTCCTCAGACAAAAACCTTTCGAAAGTATAATTATTTAAAAAAATCAATTCTAACCCATGAAAGATCCAATTTTTGAATAAAGGAGCGTTAAAAAGGTGAATCCTTGGGTTTATCATTTTATTTTCAAGAAATTAGGTTGATAAGAATAAAACTCAAACAAATCAGATAACTCACCCAATATTTCCAACAACTCTGCAATGCCATTATGCCGTTCTGTCTCATAAATAAACGAGTAGAAAATATTGTTGATCTGCTTTCTAATATACGCCCTTTGACTCAAAAATTTCCCATAAATCCTATGCAATGTGGTTTTCAAAAAGTCCCGTTCTCTTGGGTCTTCGCTATCCATGATCATGAGAAGCTGAAAGTTAAATTCTTAATTAATTTTCAACCGCAAATAATATAACTCACTCTCAGAATAAAATTCTGATCAATATATTTCTTCGCAATCGATGATTGAAAATCGGGACTTTCCAGGAAACGCAAAAAGAACTCATAAACAAGCTGAAGATGTGGCCATGCGGCTTCAAGCGTCGGCTCATCCTCATCGGGGTCGTATTCTGCACCTATTGGATTCGTTGGCGGCGACAATGGGCGGAACAAATTTTGGGAGAACATGTTGACCGCTTCAGGGTAAACCGCTTCGGTGATCACGTTCTTACTCGTTGACACATAATCGACGAGCTCATTTAAAGCAGCTCTCTTCACTTCCTTATATTTCAAATCGCTTAACGGATCATTCGCAAAATCAAACACTACAACACATTGACGAAGTTTTTGAATGAACAAATCTTCTCGCTCTTCTGGTTCAGATTCTACAAACATTTACCTTTTTAAATATATTTTTCTAAATTTTAAAAAAAGTAAATACCTTTTATAGCCGGAAGTCGTACAAGTTCCCTGTTCTGAGAAATATTAAACAAACTGCTTGATTGACGACGATCCCTACGTGGTATTATCGGTCCTGAAAACAAATATTTTTCTTCAAATTCAAATTTTGGCGCTAAAAATATTTTCTTCACAAACCTCCCCCGAAACTTGTTTTCTTCCCGATGGTGGCTGGTGGTGGGGCGTCTGGGGGGATCATGTCACCTAGAAAAATATGAAATTATATTTAAAAATTAAGAAAAAAAATAATTCTTAATAAAAACTGCAAGAAAAAGTTTCCTTCTTGGCAAACAAAGAAAACAAGATGGCCTAGAAAACGCCGGCGTTCTAATTCCTCTTCCATTTCTTCGTTTTCTAGTCCCTCGAATAGATAAATGTGGGAAATTGGAGGTTTGATTTATAATCGGGGTTTTTGGAATATATATTCGAATATTATACAACAATTCATTTCTTATTGCTTGCGAGTTTTTCATACAATAAACTAATTTTAGCGCAAAATGGAAAGCGAAATGAAAATTCATTAGGTAAACAAGAAGCAAGGGAGGAAATGGAATGCTAATAAAAAATTTGTGTATCGCTTCTTTTTTCGATGAGTTTAAAAATCAAAGCTCACTTTTTTTTGCAATAAACAAAAAATGCAATAATTTATCAGAATTAAAAAAAAACAATTTTTGAAACTGAAAATTTGTAATTTCGACACTGATAAATAAACAGGGAAAGTTTTCGATAAATGTTGAATAAAACTTGCTCAAATTCGTGGTTGAAAAAGGTCAAAATTTGAAATTTATCAAATTTTTAAGTGTTTGAACCAGGTTTTGACAAATTTTCAGACTTTGAGCTCAAAAAACAATTCTAAAACCTTCCTATTTCATTCAACAGCAGAAAATGCTCAGCCAAATAAGCTAAATCTCACGGAAAACATTTTTTTTAAAGTCTTACTTAATTTTGTTATCATAATTATAAAAATACGAATGAATCAATGTCTAGAAGCATTTCAGAAAATGCATAGAAGGATATATTATTCATTTATACACACACATCTCAAAAAAAAAAAGAATTTAAAAGAAAAATGTTTCGTTGAATTTTCACACTGCCATGATCTCACAAGAGCGGTCGAGAAAAACGTGAGAAAATGCTAAAAATGTGATAAAGTGTATAAATATTCTTTGATTTCCAAAACATTCCATCTTACAGCAATGCTGTACAGTTTTTTGTAATTTTTTTCCCAAGGAACGAAATTTTAAACTTTTGCATTAGAAAAATTCGAAAAATGCTCGTTAAAGAAGAAAACGAATATATTAACGTACTCTTTGAAAATTCAAAAACTCAAAATGAACAACATCATGTTACTTGTTCGAAATCATCCCAAAAATAAACGATTCCCAAGGCGTACACAAAAAAAACCCACACAAGCTGAAAAGGAAGGGAAAACAGAAGGAATCTAAAGAGAGAACGAGTGAAAAAAAAAGAAAGTTGGTCATCAATAAATGTGTTTGCGCTCATCAGATTTTTTTCCCTCCGTTTTCTCCTGAACCTGTTGGTGTTTGTTGTTGTTGTTATTGTTATTGCTGTTGACTACTTTGTTTTCAAAAAATGATTGTTGTACTTATATTTTTTTAGGAAAAATTGAGAAAAATTCAATAAACACTTGAAAAATGCATTTCAATGATGACAATAGAAGGTAGAACTCAATGTGAATAGAATAAGAAAAATGCTTATAAGAAAGAAAAAAACATCTCAAAAATCAAGGAATGCGTTTTGTAAATATACAGGGTAAAAGTCTATGAATAATGTTTATCGTACATTTTTCTTGAATCTATGTTCTTGCTGGAATTTCTCAATTTTTAAAAAGAACCGCTGAAAACGAGCTCAAATTTCACCATTATTTGAAAATTTTGTAAGGTCGAATAAATAAAATAAATTAATTAATTTAGGAAGGACATACACCTATTTTTCTTATTAGAATAAAATCACTGGACATTCAATCTAAGACAAAAAACAAAAAATTGTCTTATTGTTTACCAAAGCTCCTTCTTCGTCCTACAAACACCAACTATTTTTATTATTGACACCCAAAAAAAGAAGTGAAATGAAAAACAATGAGAAAAATACTTTTGCAAATATTTTATTATTCACTTTTTCGAAGAAAATATTAAAAACCAACCCCCTACATCTTCCGTTTGAATCGTTGGTATACTGCTCGTTGAAACCTTGGATTTACTACCATTCTCCTCTTTTTTCTTATCCTTTTTGTCCTTATCCACCTGGAAAAAAATAGTATTTCATTTTTTTAAATTCATTTCTGTTCCAACTTTTCCATTCTCTTTCTTCTTCGATCTCAACATTGCCGAAGCAGACCCAACCGCCTGAAAATCAGAAAAATTGAGCGAAAATGGGAATTCGCGGGCCGGGGAAAAAATATTATTTTTTTTTCAAAAACTGTAGATAGATTAAAGGAACACGTTGAAAAAGAAAGTTTTCGTTTCGAGACTTTCGAAAATTCCAGGTCTGAAAACCCAAATTAATTTTAAAAGCATTTTTATCACAGTGATAATGAAAAAATATTGAAGATTGTAGAGTCATTTCAGAATTTATAATTATCTTTGAACTAAACGCTCAAACGAACATGAAATCGAATTTCAATTTCGTAAAATGTAAAATTGCTCCTTTTCGCGATAAAATTAAAATCAAGCGGAAAAATAGAAGATTTATTCGAGTTCTTATTGCCTAAAGGCAAATAATACGAAAAGAGGAAAAATACGCCGACGATGTCGTTTTTTAGAAGTGCCTCTCATTTTCCCAGCTCCGCCTACTTGCCCACTCTTAAAGTCATTTCTAGAAAATAAATTTTAAAAAAAGATCGTTAAATTGATTCTCAAGATGTATTCTTATAAATGTTCATTTCATTTCATATTTCTGAAGTGCAGAGACTGCACTTTATGAGAAAATCATCAAAATATGATATGATATGAGACATAGAAAAATAAAGACAAGTTGAGAACACGAGGTACCAAAGGGTCGAGGAATTCTTAAAAACAAATCTCATTTTTTTTGTTTTTGTTGTTTGGCCTTTCTCACATTTGACGACGATACATACAGACGCCAAAAAAGGAGGAAAAGGAACAGAAAAAAAAAAACTAAGTCGACGGAAATGTTCTGTGAAGAAAAAAAAAAGAAGCGCAAAAAAGAAAGAAGACGGGGTCGCAGATATTTGGCATATTCAATAAGGAGAGCAAAAACGAAGACAAAGTTAACACTGGGGCGGGCCGAGAAGATGTTGTGGTTGAGCCCCCCGACGAACAAATAATAAATTATATAATATTTCCTTGTTGCTGTTCAGAAAAGAGAGAAAACGAGAAGCTTACCCGACTTTTGAGTGTTGATGAGGCGCCTGCAAACAGGTTGACTATCGATGGCGAGATATCCGCGGAATCTGAAACCTCATTTCTTTGAAAGCATTATTATTCGTTTTTTTTGTAAAATGAACATGTTGTAAACAAGAGATTTTTTAAAAAGCACGTTAAAATTAAAAAATATATATAAATACATAATGACAATTATTTATTTCTTTAAAAAACTATGACGTATCTCAAGTTTCTGACATCAAGACAAAAAAAAGAATGAAAAAAATACTCTGCCAACAAGAAAAATCTGGAACAGAACAACTTTAATCGTGGCCACTTTCAAAGGCCCATTTATGGCAGTCATAAGGCATATTTCTGTTCGAAACTTGACGTTTTTTTCTTTCTTAAACAGAAAAACATTTTATTTTCAAGTATCAAGCCATTTAAAATAGTAACTACTTACAATATGTTTTAGATAAACTGGGCTGCTAGGTATATGCGTCACTCTATTTCACACGTGGTTACGTGTTCAATAGAGCGCAATTGTAGAATTAAAAGTAAACTTGTAATTGAATTGCTAATTAACACGGTGGGCTAAAGTGAACACAAAACGGGTTATATTCAGCTATTCACGGACGCAATTTTGTAATTCGGAGTGACAAAAATTAGATTAAGCCGTGCTTTATGTATTTAACGCAAAAACTTCATATTTGTAAAAAATTCCAATTTTTGCATGTGTGCAATTTGTCGTAACTGTGTACGCACACAAACACGTTGTTCGTGATGACGATTTCGGTTCACTTTATCCCACCGTGGCTAACTTTTTAAAAAAATTGACAAATGACCGAAAATCGGCAAATAAAACATGTAAAAAGAGGTAAAGAAGTTTTTTTTAATATTAGAAAACGAAAAACTTGTAAGAAATGAATATTTGCACCTTTTCAGCGAACCAGAGACACATACATTTGGCATTTATCAAGAATTATAAACTAAAAAAAAAGATGAATATTTCAGACAACTTTGACAGCTGAAAATATCAAGCGCGGAAGTAAATTAATAATTTCCAGGGTATGGTAAAACACAATGCTGTAATGAGGTTCTCAGAATTCAGATGTTTCAAGAAATTTGATTAATTTTTCATGAATATTCTTCGGATAAGTGTAGCAAAACTAAATCTGCAAGTTCTCTTTTTTCGCGTGAATAAATGCAAAAAATCTTTGTGACCAAAAATACACAAACACTGAAATGCTCTTTTCTCAAAGAGAGTTCTAGGTCACGTGGGTTTTAAATTGATAAATAAAATGTGAAAAAATGCAAACATTTAAAAAAATTGGATTTTTTTTCCAATTTGTGTTTTGCTCCTATTAATTTTTTTTATATTAAAAAAACATGTTTTTCTTATTTTTCCTAAAAAATCAAAAATTCCAAAATGAATCCTACTGTAAATAATTATTACTTAATTAAGGTCTCATGTTAGTTTTCATCAAAACCTTCACACGTCTAAAAAAAACAAAAACAAACGATATTTTTTAAAAATCCTCCACTTTCAAGCAAAAACGAGCTTGCGAAGCAGAGGCCAAAGTAAAAATCATAAAATTTAATGAGCATGTCGTTTTTTCCCAAGATTTCCTTCCATAAAAACGTCGAAGAAATCTGATCTTTTGCTCATTTTTCAAAATCCTCATCAAGAAGATAAAAAATAAGGTGACATTGTAAATCGAGCAACACAAGGAAAAAAAAACGAAAGTCATCATTGCCCTCAAACCCGATGATGTAGAGCAAAACCTCTCTTTCTTTTTGACACCGCTTTTTGATGCTTTTCACTATTTAGTACTACGACGTGTCTAAGAAACGCAGGCTAGTCACATTTTCTCCCAATTTTCTGTCTCTTTGCAAAAAAGAGATGGTTTCAAGTTTCGTTGAGATGCAACAGGTCCTTCATCTTATAAAAAAAATCAAAGTTTTTATTTATTTATGCTAGTATAACGGTGACACCCGTCATCAATAATGTTTTTTAAAAAACGTTAATACAAAAAAAGGCATGTTATAAAAATGTACATGAAGAAAAAGTGAATCAAGCAATATCCAATATATGAGCTCTTTGAAGAAATAATTCTGATTATGTTTTCTTGAAAATACTGACGTTTCGAAATAAGGCAAATTAATAAACTCGCTCAGACAAAAGTTTTGAAAAGTTATACGGAATATTTAACATGAAACGGCGCTCTATGCGATTTCTACAATTGTTTAAAGGGACATAACTATTTTCTTATTTTGTATTACGCAGCGAAAATATGAAATACAAGTTCACAAGTTCAATAATATGAGAATTGTCATGTCCCTTTAATGAATACGGTATTTTCACTAGAGCGCTGTTCCTGTTTGAGTAATCTAAAAAATTCGAATGAAAATTAAAATAAAGTTTTACTTTCAAATTTTTCTCATTTCTGAACTAGGTCAAACTTAATTTTTAACTACTGTATCACGGTTTGAATATATTGTTGCTGTTGTTGTGGTTCATTACTCTTAAAATTCCCTAATTGTAATAATAATGGTGCAATTATTGACGGATGCTGAGATTTTTGGAAAAACTGATGTCTCATAAGCTCATTAGCCGGCCACCGAAGTTGAACATCTTTCACAACACAACGCGACAGAAGATCCGCAAGTTCGGGGGACACGTTTGCATGGCGACTAAATCTCGGTGCCGGTTCATCGCGTATTCGTTTCATCGCCTGTAAAATCGAAATAAATAGTTTTTTTGCAATTTTGCATAATTTTTTAAAGACAGTATGCCACCTAATTTTAAAGAAGGGTGTTCGACTATAAATATTGCATTGAAATTAAATATACCGAAACAATAATGAAAAAATTAGAAAATTGTTCATGGACCTACCCAGAAACTAAAAACGACGCAAAAAAGTGCAAACAAATGCAAAAAATTCAATGCAGAAACGTGAAAAAAATTGCAAGAAATGACAAGAAATTTCAATTTTTTGCAGCCGATTTACGGGAAATCTACCTTAATCGTTGCGAGACCATCAAAGAAACGGCTCTTGACCGTATTTTTTGGACGCACATCTTTGAAATGTTTTCCGGGTCCCGAAGCGAAGAGTACGAACCTTTGAACAATTACCGTAGATTTCCCGTAAATCGGCTGCAAAAATTGAAATTTCTTGTCATTTCTTGCAATTTTTTTCACGTTTCTGCATTGAATTTTTTGCATTTGTTTGCAATTTTTTGCGTCGTTTTTAGTTTCTGGGTAGGTCCATCATTTTTATATTATTTTTCTACTATAAAAATTGAATTTCGGATCAAATTAACAGCACTTTAAAACATGCTTCAAATCAATCCATAAATCTTGTTAATAATAATTTTTAAGACAAATGTTCAAAAAATCATATCATCATTTTTTAATGTTTCCATTCTCATTCCTTATCAACTAATTTTCTTGTTTCATTCAATCTATATTCGTTTTTCTGTTTAAAGAAAAAATCAAATAACCTGGAATGGCTGGTCATTAAAATACGGCGGTTCTCCTTCAACCATCTCTATAAGCATTATACCGAACGACCAAATGTCCGCCCTTGTGTCATATGGTTCTCTGGCGATAACTTCTGACGCTGTCCAATATGGTGTTCCTACGAGGGATCGACGTTTCGGGACATCTTCTGAGAGTTGCCCACAAAACCCGAAATCTGACAATTTCACTGAACCATCTCTTTTCAGTAATATAGAGTCGCTTTTGATGTCTCTGAAAATTGAAAATAATTTTGGGTGCGACTGAAAAATAAAAGGTCACCTATGAACAACCCTCCTCGAATGCAAAAAATCCATAGCACCCAATACTTGACGGCTAATAGTGGCAATTTGCGATTCTGTGATCCTTGTATTTGTAACAATATCTGTCAATGATCCGGCTTCTAAATATTCCATCACAACCCATAATTCATCGTTGACAAGATGTGACGAATAGAATCGAACAATATTCGGATGTTGAAATTCCCTAAGAATCGACACTTCATTGAATAGAAGCTCGCGTCTTTGTTGCTTTTTTAGGTTCATTTTTTTGACCGCAACGATTTGACGGGTAGAGATCTGAAAAATTGTTTTAAGTTTTATTTAAAAAATATTTTTAAATAATAATTGTTTATTTACCTTATACGCTGCTTCCACAATCCCAGTTGATCCTTCCCCGATCTGTTTGAAATCACGTAAATCATTTCTCGGATCTGTACCATCGACCACAAATCGAAGCGCATTCCTAAACTCTTCATAACTAACTCCTTCCGCTGGTTTCGGAGTTGACGATTTTGTAGGCGTCCGCAAACTAGCATTTATTACTGGGATGTTACCATTTCTTGGTGGCAATGCATCGAAAGTTGTTGTTTTCGGCGTGGAGGGTTTTAATGGAAGAGGCGCGTAACTGGGCTCATTGAACGGATATCCACGCTGACTGACTGGAACTGGCGATGGTGGAACCATTGATCTAGGGATTTGAGGTCGTGAAGCCACATTTACTACTGGTGATGCAGCCATTCGCAAGCTATTGCTTCGTGCAACGCTAGGAAGTGGGGAATGACCGAACGGAAGTGGTGTATTGTACCTAAAAAAAATTTTTGTTTTTTTTTCTCTCTCTTAGATTTGTCATAATTTTAGTTTTCCTTGTAAAGGAGACCTGCGGCAAAATATAGAAATTATTTTAATATTAAGAAAAACAATTCGAATTTGACTGTACCAAAAAAATTAAGTTTAATAGGCGTGTTCTCAAGAAAAAAATGGTACAATGTTCTAGGTTATTTAGATTTTTCAATCCTATTTACTTCAGGAGTGTTGTTCTCTAGTTTTTGATGATTTTCATGCAGAAGGAATAATATCTGAGCGTCAACAAAAAATGGAAAAATATGTAAGCATATTATGAAAGGCTTGAACCAGGTTTTTTTTTAAAAACTAATCGGTAATCGTGTTTTATGCGCTTCCTTCGTTTCCTTCGTTTTCTTTTTTTTTAATTGAAATTTTGCTATTAAAAAAATTGAAATTTTGATTAAAACGTTTCTATTTTTTTTCGTAATATTCAAAAATTTACCTAGAAGAAGGTCCTCGAATAACCGTCTTTAATTCAGCAACATCGACAGGCGTAATACACGAAGGATCAACCACTGGTTTTGGCCGATTTATTGATCTAGGCGGACCAAGAAGGGCTTGCCATTGCTACAAAAATTGCTTAAAATATTTACATTTCTTTTAAAAAACACAAACCTTAGGCAGACCAGTATAAGTACCCGTACGAGCGTCATAACCAGCATGTATTCGATGCTCGAAGTTGCTCGGCGTCGAAATTTCCGACTTTTTCACTTTTCGCCGTAATGAGAACGTCCGATTCATCATTCATTTGTCATAGCGGGGTTTTTTGATTCCTAGAATGAAGATTTTTCGGTAGAAATTGGGAAATTAGCAAAAAAAAAGGGAAAAAAGAGAAAAAAGGAGGGTAGGCCAAGTGTTTGGAGGCACATGTGTTCGTGCGTTGAAAAAGTTAGGCCACGCACCCTGTAGAAGCGTTTAGCCTGAAGCAACAGAAAAATAATATTAAATCATTAAATGGGAAATCGAACTCTACTTCGACTATTTTTTTCAACCATGGAAAATGGTTTATAAAAAAACGAACACATGTGCCTCCAAACCACGGGGTGGACGCTACGACACTCCGCTGTGTTTGTGTGTGACCGGCAAATAGCAGTATAGCATTGTGGCGTGTTTATTTCAATTTTCTCGAGAAATTTCAATAACTTTTTTTTCAAAATTACCAGGATTATAGAGAAAAAAATTCTGCATCTTTTGAGACTACTCTTACTACCAGAATTTGCTTTTGTGCCGAGAAAATTCACTTTTAGACCTTAGAAACCTCTTTACTCAAAAATTTTCAATAACTTTTTTTTTAAAGTTAGATATTCTTAATCAGCGTGTAAAATGCTATTGGAAAACATTTATCTCGATTCCAGAAAAACGTTTTCGAAAAAAAATTTGTTTGGTTTTTTGAAAATTTTCGCATTTTTCTTCAGGAAAGTTTATGAAACTCATAGATTATGTTTGGAAAATCTTTCGCAACAATTATCAAAAAGAATCAGTGGCAAAAATGCTGCTGACATCCGGCAAATTCGATTTTAAACGTGTCATTCAACACTTCACTGAGCCACATTCTGCCCAGGGGCGCCCAAAATTGGTATTCGGAGGGTTCTGATGTAGTTTTAAATACTTGGACGATATTCGCCAATATCCAAAGTAGATTATTTTTTGCAAAACGTTTAAATGGAATCGAACTTTTGATGCGCGCCTATGCCATAATTTTCATCTGTTTTATCCACTTTGCTAAAAAAATGTGTGTGCGAGAGACGCAGAGAAAGAGACAGTTGCACACAGAAAGGGGGAAGGGTACAGTTCGCCACGCCGTGAAACACTTGGCCTACCCTCGAAAAAAGCGAACGCTGTTAAATGGCCGAACAAGAGTTACGAGAGAAAGTTAGTCCGCGGTTTCTAGTCCCTCTGTGTCTATTTCCAACGGATTCACATATACTCAAAATTTAATAATAACCGGAACATATAAGAAAGAGTAATGACAATATTTTAAAAGTACACGCGGAGAAAAAAAAACAGTTTAAAATGTGGAAATATTCATTTCACTTAAGAGAGCTTATTACAAAAAATTTTAATTCAGAAAAATGGAAGTATTTTTCTTCAGATAATGTAAAACTCACAAAATAAAAACAAAAAGATCAAGTAAACAATTTTATGGAATTGATTTATATGAGTAAATTATATTTCTTCATTAGTAACAAAAATTATTAGTCCAGCGCTAAACTCCCGCTTAAATCAAGACGGCAAAATCAAAGTTATGAAAAAAAAGACTTCACAATCACTTCTTTCCAATATTTATATTTTTCAACGAAATAAAGCAAATATTTGGGGTCAATCCTTTGCTAGACAGTATCCTTCCATCCGTTTCTCTGCATCTCCTCAAAGACCATTCACTTGTTGGTAAGAAGTTTACCAAAAAGACTTGACCAAAAGAAACCACCTCATTCTCTTTTTTGTGCCATTTATCGATTGTAATGAGTTCATGGTTTTTTCTTTCGATCACCTTCATTACTGCGATCTCAATTTTTTTGAGTGTTTATTTCCATCGACCTGAATTCCCACCACTTCAAATTGAATTGGTAAGAACATTCATGTTTCATTTTTAGTTCCATAAAGTGTTGTAATGAACGTTTAGGATGATTATTGGAAAAACGGTGATCCTGCCAACGACGATGATTCGATTCGCAAATATATCATAGATATTTCGGATGAAAAGTTAGTTTAAATCCCAGTTGTTTTCGCTTGAATTCGTCAAATTTTCAGAATTGAACACTTTAAAAAACTGGTCAAAAATGAGCGAAGTTCAGCGTCAGCTGAAAATCAGGCATTTTTCGAGAAACTAAAAAATGTAGTCCTTGATTTTGATTGGAAGCAACATCAACATTTTTTAAACACTTTTAAACAATATAAGTGAGTTTTTTTTTACTTTACAGATCCGATAAATGTACCTGTGATTAAAGGATCACTTTAAGTAGGTAATAAATTTATCTTAAATGAAAATACACCTCATTCTCATTAAAACCCTGTTTTTTTAATTTTGTAAAACCACCTAGAAGCCGAGAAAATGAGCTTCAAAAACTATGGCCTAGAAAAATTGTCCACCTGGCCGAGCTTTTTCCTATGAGCTTTTTTCGTTAATAAATACTTATGCAGAATGCTTATATTAGTCCTTTTTTTATATGTTTTCATTTTTTTTATTTTTCATGCCCGCGGACTAGTTTTCACAGGTGGACACTTTTTCTAGGCCATTGTTTTGAGGCACTCTTTCTCGGCTTCTAGGTGGTTTTAGAAATTTTTAAAAACAGATTTGGAATGAGTATGAAGTCTATTTTCATCACATGCGCATTTATAATCTACGTAAAGTCCTCCTTTAACAAAAATTATGATTTTTTAATTCAGGACCGAAATTGAAGGACTGGATGTGCATTTCCTTAGGGTATCCACACCGATTCAGGGCAAAAAACAAAGACTCGTCCCACTTCTTATGTTGCACGGATTTCCTGGAAGTTTCTGGGATTTTTTCAAGGTTTTTTATTTATAAATATATTTTAAAAACTCAAAATTTTAGTGGCACGTCCATGATACACTGTCTTTAAACTTAAAAATCAAATTTCTGCAAAAAACTTCGATATTCATAATATGAATTTCAGATAATCCCAATTCTCTCAAACCCATCACGCCATGGTTTCGATTTTGGTGTCAAAGAATCGATTCAATTCGACATCATTGTCCCATCACTTCCCGGCTTCTTATTCTCTGAAAAACCGGAAAAATCGGGTTTCGACGCGGTGGCCATTGCGAGAATTCTCCAGAAATTGATGAAACGTCTCGAAATTTCGGAATATTTTTTGCATGGTGGTGAAGGATTTGGAGTGGATGTTGCATCACTCATGGCATCTTTATATCCGTCAAAAGTGACTGGATTACATCTTTCGAATCCATTTTTGAGACCGACATTTTCAACGTACACATTGGCGAAATATAGTTGGCAGGCTTTTAAAAATGGCGAAGAAGATGAGTCAAACTTGACGGATATTACGGAATATTTCAAATTAGATAAATTTGCATATCCAGTTGATTATGAAGCATTTGGTAAATATGGACGGAAAACTTTGGATTCGAAAAAACATTTTTTAGGGACATCTCTTCAAAATTCAGCAACTGGAACAATGCAATTCATAGCAAATCGTTGGAAACAAATGTCGTCCAAAGATGGAAAAACGAGTTTGGAGAAAATAATGACTTTTGATGAAATCGCGACTGAAATTTATCTCTATTGGCTGACTGATACCCTCCCAAACGCTTTATCGATTATTAATCAAAGTTATAATTTTGAGAGCTATTGGCTTAGGTATTTTCAAATAAAATCTCAAAAAAATATTCAATTCCCTTTTCAGCGGTCAAGTAACAATACCAACATCAATAAGTTATTCCAGTGACAGCCCATGGAAATGTACTAGAGACATTTTAGAGGATAAATATTTTAATATTACAAGGTGAGCTTAAAAATATCAAAAATATATATTTTTAATTTCGAATTTTCAGAGAATCATACTTCTTGAAAGGCGGCTCTTTTCATCATTTGCAGGATCCAATGAAAACAGCAGAAGATATATTTCAATTCGTTGAAATTCAATTGTTGTAATTTGATAAATTTTGATAATTTTGGTTTATAAAGCAATCACCATTTTAAGAAGTTTTCAGATTTCCTTTTCTAATTAAAAAAAAAGCAAAATTTGAGCAATTTCATTAACAATGGGACCGCTATGTATATCTGGAACTTTCATCTAGAAATATTGAGTATGAGCCGAGTTATAGCTCTTCAAAGTTCAAAATTTTTAATTCACATATTTTGACGCGCTACAACTTGCTCCGTTGTGCATATTAGCGGCTAAAATTTGTAGTTTCTTAACCTACGTGGCGAGCTCTTTCTAATGATACAGGTCCCACGTAAAAATCTGAAAAGAACTTTTGGGGAACGGCCCACATAAAGATTTTGTAACCTATTTGCGGAAATTATCTAAATACAGCTAGAATCACCATACTGCTCGCGTCAAAAAACATTTTTTTAGCAGCCGATTTATAGATTTTCGACTTGTACAAAATTATTGAAAAAAATAGCAATTTGACGATTTTTAAGGAGCTAAAATTTCCAGTTTATAGAAATACTTGAATTTTTCAGATTTTTATCCAAAGAAAACATTAAATGGAGAAAATGAATTTATTACATTTGTTTCCTTTTCCTTCTTTTCTTCGTTCTCCTTTTCATTGATGCAATTCCAATATTGTTGAATTCCTCATTGACAACCGTTCACGAAGTTTCTGGAAAAATTATATATTTTTTGCATCCTGACAAACTTAAAACTCACTATGAGCCTTTTGGGGGTTCCTTCATTTGCCTTCATTTCAGGTTTACAATTCCGAATTCAAGAAATTCTTTCAAAGCATCATATTCTCCATGTCTAACTTGAATCGTCGCTCGTTTGGGATTGCTATTTAACGAATTTCCAAATAGTCTGGAATTATTTTTTTTTAATATAATTAAATAACAAAAATACTGTAACGAACCCAATATTTCAGCAATCATAGACAATCCGAAGTAGAGTCAATTTGCAACACATATGAAAGTTGTGAAATGTTTAGTTTTTATTCAATAAAACATTACCTTTCTCCATGTTTTGGGGTTTTTTTTCACTATTATATGGCGGTGTTGGTTCCCAGCTCATTTGTTTCTGATTGATTCATCGGTGTGCATCTTCAGAATGCTCCTGGGTGCTTCATACTCATCATGGACTATTGATAATATCATGCATTATCAATAGTCCATGATGATCTGTGAATTGATAACACGAATGCCCAGCTAGCCACACAGACATTTTAACCCGGTTATCGAAATACTTATGAAAGCGACTTCTGTAAAATCAAAAAGATCAATTTTGAACAAAATGTGATATCTAAATGTTATTAAAGAAAATGAATCGCAAATAATCAACCGAAAAGTGATCGAGCCCTACCTATTAACGATTTAAAAAAAATAGGTAGGAGCAAAATCACTTACTGGTCAAAAACGCAATAAAAATACCATCATGTAGTCGTTCAATTTCCTTCAAACCAATTTACTGAGTCCATCCAATCCTTCAAACTCGACCAGACAACTCACGAGCGCCGTGCTTTCCTTCACTTTTCAATTTCAGATCAACAAATCGATGTGCATCTTCTGATTCTCCGAATTCCATGTGTAACTTAAGAAAAGCCTTTTTCTTTATCCCATATTCCTCGATTGGCTCTAGAATATCTCGCATTTCCGCTGATCTCACATTCCTCTGTTCCTTCTCATTGTTACTAATATTTCCTATGTAAATATATTTGGAGCAAAAATTAAAATCTTTTGCTCATTTTCAGACAAAGAAACTTAAAATGTCTTTAATTTTCAAAAATCTTAAAATTTTTGGTATATTTAAATTTTCCACGCCATGACGATTCTAATGATACTAATATTTCCTATGTAAATATATTTGGAGCAAAAATTAAAATCTTTTGCTCATTTTCAGACAAAGAAACTTAAAATGTCTTTAATTTTCAAAAATCTGAAAATTTTTGGTATATTTAAATTCTTCACACGATTGCGATTCTAATGATACTAATATTTCCTATGTAAATATATTTGGAGCAAAAATTAAAATCTTTTGCTCATTTTCAGACAAAGAAACTTAAAATGTCTTTAATTTTGAAAAATCTGAAAATTTTTGGTATATTTAAATTCTTCACACGATTGCGATTCTAATGATACTAATATTTCCTATGTAAATATATTTGGAGCAAAAATTAAAATCTTTTGCTCATTTTCAGACAAAGAAACTTAAAATGTCTTTAATTTTGAAAAATCTGAAAATTTTTGGTATATTTAAATTCTTCACACGATTGCGATTCTAATGATACTAATATTTCCTATGTAAATATATTTGGAGCAAAAATTAAAATCTTTTGCTCATTTTCAAATAAAGAAACTTAAAATGTCTTTAATTTTGAAAAATCTGAAAATTTTTGGTATATTTAAATTCTTCACACGATTGCGATTCTAATGATACTAATATTTCCTATGTAAATATATTTGGAGCAAAAATTAAAATCTTTTGCTCATTTTCAGACAAAGATACTTAAAATGTCTTTAATTTTGAAAAATCTGAAAATTTTTGGTATTTTTAAATTCTTCACACGATTGCGATTCTAATGATACTAATATTTCCTATGTAAATATATTTGGAGCAAAAATTAAAATCTTTTGCTCATTTTCAGATAAAGAAACTTAAAATGTCTTTAATTTTGAAAAATCTGAAAATTTTTGGTATATTTAAATTCTTCACACGATTGCGATTCTAATGATACTAATATTTCCTATGTAAATATATTTGGAGCAAAAATTAAAATCTTTTGCTCATTTTCAGACAAAGATACTTAAAATGTCTTTAATTTTGAAAAATCTGAAAATTTTTGGTATTTTTAAATTCTCCACGTCATGACGATTCTAATGATACTAATATTTCCTATGTAAATATATTTGGAGCAAAAATTAAAATCTTTTGCTCATTTTCAGACAAAGAAACTTAAAATGTCTTTTATTTTGAAAAATCTTAAAATTTTTGGTATATTTAAATTCTTTACACGATTGCGATTCTAATGATACTAATATTTCCTATGTAAATATATTTGGAGCAAAAATTAAAATCTTTTGCTCATTTTCAGACAAAGAAACTTAAAATGTCTTTAATTTTGAAAAATCTTAAAATTTTTGGTATTTTTAAATTCTCCATGCCATGACGATTCTAATGATACTATTATCTCCTATGCAAATGTATTTGGAGCAAAAATTAAAATCTTTTGCTCATTTTCAGACAAAGAAACTTAAAATGTCTTTAATTTTGAAAAATCTGAAAATTTTTGGTATATTTAAATTCTCCACGCCATGACGATTCTAATGATACTAATATTTCCTATGTAAATATATTTGGAGCAAAAATTAAAATCTTTTGCTCATTTTCAGACAAAGAAACTTAAAATGTCTTTAATTTTGAAAAATCTTAAAATTTTTGGTATATTTAAATTCTTCACACGATTGCGATTCTAATGATACTAATATTTCCTATGTAAATATATTTGGAGCAAAAATTAAAATCTTTTGCTCATTTTCAGACAAAGAAACTTAAAATGTCTTTAATTTTGAAAAATCTTAAAATTTTTGGTATATTTAAATTCTTCACACGATTGCGATTCTAATGATACTAATATTTCCTATGTAAATATATTTGGAGCAAAAATTAAAATCTTTTGCTCATTTTCAGACAAAGAAACTTAAAATGTCTTTAATTTTGAAAAATCTGAAAATTTTTGGTATTTTTAAATTCTCCATGCCATGACGATTCTAATGATACTAATATTTCCTATGTAAATATATTTGGAGCAAAAATTAAAATCTTTTGCTCATTTTCAGACAAAGAAACTTAAAATGTCTTTAATTTTGAAAAATCTGAAAATTTTTGGTATTTTTAAATTCTCCACGTCATGACGATTCTAATGATACTAATATTTCCTATGTAAATATATTTGGAGCAAAAATTAAAATCTTTTGCTCATTTTCAGACAAAGATACTTAAAATGTCTTTAATTTTGAAAAATCTGAAAATTTTTGGTATTTTTAAATTCTCCACGTCATGACGATTCTAATGATACTAATATTTCCTATGTAAATATATTTGGAGCAAAATTAAAATCTTTTGCTCATTTTCAGACAAAGAAACTTAAAATGTCTTTAATTTTGAAAAATCTGAAAATTTTCGGTATATTTAAATTCTCCACACCATGACGATTCTAATGATACTAATATTTCCTATGTAAATATATTTGGAGCAAAAATTAAAATCTTTTGCTCATTTTCAGACAAAGAAACTTAAAATGTCTTTAATTTTGAAAAATCTGAAAATTTTTGGTATTTTTAAATTCTCCACGTCATGACGATTCTAATGATACTAATATTTCCTATGTAAATATATTTGGAGCAAAAATTAAAATCTTTTGCTCATTTTCAGACAAAGATACTTAAAATGTCTTTAATTTTGAAAAATCTGAAAATTTTTGGTATTTTTAAATTCTCCACGTCATGACGATTCTAATGATACTAATATTTCCTATGTAAATATATTTGGAGCAAAAATTAAAATCTTTTGCTCATTTTCAGACAAAGAAACTTAAAATGTCTTTTATTTTGAAAAATCTTAAAATTTTTGGTATATTTAAATTCTTTACACGATTGCGATTCTAATGATACTAATATTTCCTATGTAAATATATTTGGAGCAAAAATTAAAATCTTTTGCTCATTTTCAGACAAAGAAACTTAAAATGTCTTTAATTTTGAAAAATCTTAAAATTTTTGGTATTTTTAAATTCTCCATGCCATGACGATTCTAATGATACTATTATCTCCTATGTAAATATATTTGGAGCAAAAATTAAAATCTTTTGCTCATTTTCAGACAAAGAAACTTAAAATGTCTTTTATTTTGAAAAATCTTAAAATTTTTGGTATATTTAAATTCTTTACACGATTGCGATTCTAATGATACTAATATTTCCTATGTAAATGTATTTGGAGCAAAAATTAAAATCTTTTGCTCATTTTCAGACAAAGAAACTTAAAATGTCTTTAATTTTGAAAAATCTGAAAATTTTTGGTATATTTAAATTCTCCACGCCATGACGATTCTAATGATACTAATATTTCCTATGTAAATATATTTGGAGCAAAAATTAAAATCTTTTGCTCATTTTCAGACAAAGAAACTTAAAATGTCTTTAATTTTGAAAAATCTTAAAATTTTTGGTATTTTTAAATTCTCCACGTCATGACGATTCTAATGATACTAATATTTCCTATGTAAATATATTTGGAGCAAAAATTAAAATCTTTTGCTCATTTTCAGACAAAGAAACTTAAAATGTCTTTAATTTTGAAAAATCTGAAAATTTTTGGTATTTTTAAATTCTCCACGTCATGACGATTCTAATGATACTAATATTTCCTATGTTAATATATTTGGAGCAAAAATTAAAATCTTTTGCTCATTTTCAGACAAAGAAACTTAAAATGTCTTTAATTTTGAAAAATCTGAAAATTTTTGGTATTTTTAAATTCTCCATGCCATGACGATTCTAATGATACTAATATTTCCTAGGTTTATATATTTGGAGCAAAAATTAAAATCTTTTGCTCATTTTCAGACAAAGAAACTTAAAATGTCTTTAATTTTGAAAAATCTTAAAATTTTTGGTATATTTAAATTCTTCACACGATTGCGATTCTAATGATACTAATATTTCCTATGTAAATATATTTGGAGCAAAAATTAAAATCTTTTGCTCATTTTCAGACAAAGAAACTTAAAATGTCTTTAATTTTGAAAAATCTTTAAATTTTTGGTATATTTAAATTCTTCACACGATTGCGATTCTAATGATACTAATATTTCCTATGTAAATATATTTGGAGCAAAAATTAAAATCTTTTGCTCATTTTCAGACAAAGAAACTTAAAATATCTTTAATTTTGAAAAATCTTTAAATTTTTGGTATATTTAAATTCTTCACACGATTGCGATTCTAATGATACTAATATTTCCTATGTAAATATATTTGGAGCAAAAATTAAAATCTTTTGCTCATTTTCAGACAAAGAAACTTAAAATGTCTTTAATTTTAAAAAATCTTAAAATTTTTGGTATATTTAAATTCTTCACACGATTGCGATTCTAATGATACTAATATTTCCTATGTAAATATATTTGGAGCAAAAATTAAAATCTTTTGCTCATTTTCAGACAAAGAAACTTAAAATGTCTTTAATTTTGAAAAATCTTAAAATTTTTGGTATATTTAAATTCTTCACACGATTGCGATTCTAATGATACTAATATTTCCTATGTAAATATATTTGGAGCAAAAATTAAAATCTTTTGCTCATTTTCAGACAAAGAAACTTAAAATGTCTTTAATTTTGAAAAATCTTTAAATTTTTGGTATATTTAAATTCTTCACACGATTGCGATTCTAATGATACTAATATTTCCTATGTAAATATATTTGGAGCAAAAATTAAAATCTTTTGCTCATTTTCAGACAAAGAAACTTAAAATGTCTTTAATTTTGAAAAATCTTAAAATTTTTGGTATATTTAAATTCTCCACGCCATGACGATTCTAATGATACTAATATTTCCTATGTAAATATATTTGGAGCAAAAATTAAAATCTTTTGCTCATTTTCAGACAAAGAAACTTAAAATGTCTTTAATTTTGAAAAATCTTAAAATTTTTGGTATTTTTAAATTCTCCACACGATTGCGATTCTAATGATACTAATATTTCCTATGTAAATATATTTGGAGCAAAAATTAAAATCTTTTGCTCATTTTCAGACAAAGAAACTTAAAATGTCTTTAATTTTGAAAAATCTTTAAATTTTTGGTATATTTAAATTCTTCACACGATTGCGATTCTAATGATACTAATATTTCCTATGTAAATATATTTGGAGCAAAAATTAAAATCTTTTGCTCATTTTCAGACAAAGAAACTTAAAATGTCTTTAATTTTAAAAAATCTTAAAATTTTTGGTATATTTAAATTCTTCACACGATTGCGATTCTAATGATACTAATATTTCCTATGTAAATATATTTGGAGCAAAAATTAAAATCTTTTGCTCATTTTCAGACAAAGAAACTTAAAATGTCTTTAATTTTGAAAAATCTTAAAATTTTTGGTATATTTAAATTCTTCACACGATTGCGATTCTAATGATACTAATATTTCCTATGTAAATATATTTGGAGCAAAAATTAAAATCTTTTGCTCATTTTCAGACAAAGAAACTTAAAATGTCTTTAATTTTGAAAAATCTTTAAATTTTTGGTATATTTAAATTCTTCACACGATTGCGATTCTAATGATACTAATATTTCCTATGTAAATATATTTGGAGCAAAAATTAAAATCTTTTGCTCATTTTCAGACAAAGAAACTTAAAATGTCTTTAATTTTGAAAAATCTTAAAATTTTTGGTATATTTAAATTCTCCACGCCATGACGATTCTAATGATACTAATATTTCCTATGTAAATATATTTGGAGCAAAAATTAAAATCTTTTGCTCATTTTCAGACAAAGAAACTTAAAATGTCTTTAATTTTGAAAAATCTTTAAATTTTTGGTATATTTAAATTCTTCACACGATTGCGATTCTAATGATACTAATATTTCCTATGTAAATATATTTGGAGCAAAAATTAAAATCTTTTGCTCATTTTCAGACAAAGAAACTTAAAATGTCTTTAATTTTGAAAAATCTTAAAATTTTTGGTATATTTAAATTCTCCACGCCATGACGATTCTAATGATACTAATATTTCCTATGTAAATATATTTGGAGCAAAAATTAAAATCTTTTGCTCATTTTCAGACAAAGAAACTTAAAATGTCTTTAATTTTAAAAAATCTTAAAATTTTTGGTATATTTAAATTCTTCACACGATTGCGATTCTAATGATACTAATATTTCCTATGTAAATATATTTGGAGCAAAAATTAAAATCTTTTGCTCATTTTCAGACAAAGAAACTTAAAATGTCTTTAATTTTGAAAAATCTTAAAATTTTTGGTATATTTAAATTCTTCACACGATTGCGATTCTAATGATACTAATATTTCCTATGTAAATATATTTGGAGCAAAAATTAAAATCTTTTGCTCATTTTCAGACAAAGAAACTTAAAATGTCTTTAATTTTGAAAAATCTTTAAATTTTTGGTATATTTAAATTCTTCACACGATTGCGATTCTAATGATACTAATATTTCCTATGTAAATATATTTGGAGCAAAAATTAAAATCTTTTGCTCATTTTCAGACAAAGAAACTTAAAATGTCTTTAATTTTGAAAAATCTTAAAATTTTTGGTATATTTAAATTCTCCACGCCATGACGATTCTAATGATACTAATATTTCCTATGTAAATATATTTGGAGCAAAAATTAAAATCTTTTGCTCATTTTCAGACAAAGAAACTTAAAATGTCTTTAATTTAGAAAAATCTTAAAATTTTTGGTATTTTTAAATTCTCCACACGATTGCGATTCTAATGATACTAATATTTCCTATGTAAATATATTTGGAGCAAAAATTAAAATCTTTTGCTCATTTTCAGACAAAGAAACTTAAAATGTCTTTAATTTTGAAAAATCTTAAAATTTTTGGTATATTTAAATTCTTCACACGATTGCGATTCTAATGATACTAATATTTCCTATGTAAATATATTTGGAGCAAAAATTAAAATCTTTTGCTCATTTTCAGACAAAGAAACTTAAAATGTCTTTAATTTTGAAAAATCTTAAAATTTTTGGTATATTTAAATTCTTCACACGATTGCGATTCTAATGATACTAATATTTCCTATGTAAATATATTTGGAGCAAAAATTAAAATCTTTTGCTCATTTTCAGACAAAGAAACTTAAAATGTCTTTAATTTTGAAAAATCTTAAAATTTTTGGTATATTTAAATTCTTCACACGATTGCGATTCTAATGATACTAATATTTCCTATGTAATTATATTTGGAGCAAAAATTAAAATCTTTTGCTCATTTTCAGACAAAGAAACTTAAAATGTCTTTAATTTTGAAAAATCTGAAAATTTTTGGTATATTTAAATTCTCCACGCCATGACGATTCTAATGATACTAATATTTCCTATGTAAATATATTTGGAGCAAAAATTAAAATCTTTTGCTCATTTTCAGACAAAGAAACTTAAAATGTCTTTAATTTTGAAAAATCTGAAAATTTTTGGTATATTTAAATTCTCCACGCCATGACGATTCTAATGATACTAATATTTCCTATGTAAATATATTTGGAGCAAAAATTAAAATCTTTTGCTCATTTTCAGACAAAGATACTTAAAATGTCTTTAATTTTAAAAAATCTTAAAATTTTTGGTATATTTAAATTCTTCACACGATTGCGATTCTAATGATACTAATATTTCCTATGTAAATATATTTGGAGCAAAAATTAAAATCTTTTGCTCATTTTCAGACAAAGAAACTTAAAATGTCTTTAATTTTAAAAAATCTTAAAATTTTTGGTATATTTAAATTCTTCACACGATTGCGATTCTAATGATACTAATATTTCCTATGTAAATATATTTGGAGCAAAAATTAAAATCTTTTGCTCATTTTCAGACAAAGAAACTTAAAATGTCTTTAATTTTGAAAAATCTGAAAATTTTTGGTATATTTAAATTCTCCACGCCATGACGATTCTAATGATACTAATATTTCCTATGTAAATATATTTGGAGCAAAAATTAAAATCTTTTGCTCATTTTCAGACAAAGAAACTTAAAATGTCTTTAATTTTAAAAAATCTTAAAATTTTTGGTATATTTAAATTCTCCACACGATTGCGATTCTAATGATACTAATATTTCCTATGTAAATATATTTGGAGCAAAAATTAAAATCTTTTGCTCATTTTCAGACAAAGAAACTTAAAATGTCTTTAATTTTGAAAAATCTGAAAATTTTTGGTATATTTAAATTCTCCACGCCATGACGATTCTAATGATACTAATATTTCCTATGTAAATATATTTGGAGCAAAAATTAAAATCTTTTGCTCATTTTCAGACAAAGAAACTTAAAATGTCTTTAATTTTAAAAAATCTTAAAATTTTTGGTATATTTAAATTCTCCACACGATTGCGATTCTAATGATACTAATATTTCCTATGTAAATATATTTGGAGCAAAAATTAAAATCTTTTGCTCATTTTCAGACAAAGAAACTTAAAATGTCTTTAATTTTGAAAAATCTGAAAATTTTTGGTATATTTAAATTCTCCACGCCATGACGATTCTAATGATACTAATATTTCCTATGTAAATATATTTGGAGCAAAAATTAAAATCTTTTGCTCATTTTCAGACAAAGAAACTTAAAATGTCTTTAATTTTAAAAAATCTTAAAATTTTTGGTATATTTAAATTCTCCACACGATTGCGATTCTAATGATACTAATATTTCCTATGTAAATATATTTGGAGCAAAAATTAAAATCTTTTGCTCATTTTCAGACAAAGAAACTTAAAATGTCTTTAATTTTGAAAAATCTGAAAATTTTTGGTATATTTAAATTCTCCACGCCATGACGATTCTAATGATACTAATATTTCCTATGTAAATATATTTGGAGCAAAAATTAAAATCTTTTGCTCATTTTCAGACAAAGATACTTAAAATGTCTTTAATTTTAAAAAATCTTAAAATTTTTGGTATATTTAAATTCTTCACACGATTGCGATTCTAATGATACTAATATTTCCTATGTAAATATATTTGGAGCAAAAATTAAAATCTTTTGCTCATTTTCAGACAAAGAAACTTAAAATGTCTTTAATTTTAAAAAATCTTAAAATTTTTGGTATATTTAAATTCTTCACACGATTGCGATTCTAATGATACTAATATTTCCTATGTAAATATATTTGGAGCAAAAATTAAAATCTTTTGCTCATTTTCAGACAAAGAAACTTAAAATGTCTTTAATTTTGAAAAATCTGAAAATTTTTGGTATATTTAAATTCTCCACGCCATGACGATTCTAATGATACTAATATTTCCTATGTAAATATATTTGGAGCAAAAATTAAAATCTTTTGCTCATTTTCAGACAAAGAAACTTAAAATGTCTTTAATTTTGAAAAATCTGAAAATTTTTGGTATATTTAAATTCTCCACGCCATGACGATTCTAATGATACTAATATTTCCTATGTAAATATATTTGGAGCAAAAATTAAAATCTTTTGCTCATTTTCAGACAAAGAAACTTAAAATGTCTTTAATTTTAAAAAATCTTAAAATTTTTGGTATATTTAAATTCTCCACACGATTGCGATTCTAATGATACTAATATTTCCTATGTAAATATATTTGGAGCAAAAATTAAAATCTTTTGCTCATTTTCAGACAAAGAAACTTAAAATGTCTTTAATTTTAAAAAATCTTAAAATTTTTGGTATATTTAAATTCTTCACACGATTGCGATTCTAATGATACTAATATTTCCTATGTAAATATATTTGGAGCAAAAATTAAAATCTTTTGCTCATTTTCAGACAAAGAAACTTAAAATGTCTTTAATTTTGAAAAATCTTAAAATTTTTGGTATATTTAAATTCTTCACACGATTGCGATTCTAATGATACTAATATTTCCTATGTAAATATATTTGGAGCAAAAATTAAAATCTTTTGCTCATTTTCAGACAAAGAAACTTAAAATGTCTTTAATTTTGAAAAATCTGAAAATTTTTGGTATATTTAAATTCTTCACACGATTGCGATTCTAATGATACTAATATTTCCTATGTAATTATATTTGGAGCAAAAATTAAAATCTTTTGCTCATTTTCAGACAAAGAAACTTAAAATGTCTTTAATTTTGAAAAATCTGAAAATTTTTGGTATATTTAAATTCTCCACGCCATGACGATTCTAATGATACTAATATTTCCTATGTAAATATATTTGGAGCAAAAATTAAAATCTTTTGCTCATTTTCAGACAAAGAAACTTAAAATGTCTTTAATTTTGAAAAATCTGAAAATTTTTGGTATATTTAAATTCTCCACGCCATGACGATTCTAATGATACTAATATTTCCTATGTAAATATATTTGGAGCAAAAATTAAAATCTTTTGCTCATTTTCAGACAAAGATACTTAAAATGTCTTTAATTTTGAAAAATCTTAAAATTTTTGGTATATTTAAATTCTCCACGCCATGACGATTCTAATGATACTAATATTTCCTATGTAAATATATTTGGAGCAAAAATTAAAATCTTTTGCTCATTTTCAGACAAAGAAACTTAAAATGTCTTTAATTTTGAAAAATCTGAAAATTTTTGGTATATTTAAATTCTCCACACCATGACGATTCTAATGATACTAATATTTGTTATGTAAATACTTTTGGAGCAAAAATTAAAATCTTTTGCTCATTTTCAGACAAAGAAACTTAAAATGTCTTTAATTTTGAAAAATCTTAAAATTTTTGGTATATTTAAATTCTCCACGCCATGACGATTCTAATGATACTAATATTTCCTATGTAAATATATTTGGAGCAAAAATTAAAATCTTTTGCTCATTTTCAGACAAAGATACTTAAAATGTCTTTAATTTTGAAAAATCTTAAAATTTTTGGTATATTTAAATTTTCCACGCCATGACGATTCTAATGATACTAATATTTCCTATGTAAATATATTTGGAGCAAAAATTAAAATCTTTTGCTCATTTTCAGACAAAGAAACTTAAAATGTCTTTAATTTTGAAAAATCTGAAAATTTTTGGTATATTTAAATTCTCCACGCCATGACGATTCTAATGATACTAATATTTCCTATGTAAATATATTTGGAGCAAAAATTAAAATCTTTTGCTCATTTTCAGACAAAGAAACTTAAAATGTCTTTAATTTTGAAAAATCTTAAAATTTTTGGTATATTTAAATTTTCCACGCCATGACGATTCTAATGATACTAATATTTCCTATGTAAATATATTTGGAGCAAAAATTAAAATCTTTTGCTCATTTTCAGACAAAGAAACTTAAAATGTCTTTAATTTTGAAAAATCTTAAAATTTTTGGTATATTTAAATTCTTCACACGATTGCGATTCTAATGATACTAATATTTCCTATGTAAATATATTTGGAGCAAAAATTAAAATCTTTTGCTCATTTTCAGACAAAGAAACTTAAAATGTCTTTAATTTTGAAAAATCTTAAAATTTTTGGTATATTTAAATTCTTCACACGATTGCGATTCTAATGATACTAATATTTCCTATGTAAATATATTTGGAGCAAAAATTAAAATCTTTTGCTCATTTTCAGACAAAGAAACTTAAAATGTCTTTAATTTTGAAAAATCTGAAAATTTTTGGTATATTTAAATTCTCCACGCCATGACGATTCTAATGATACTAATATTTCCTATGTAAATATATTTGGAGCAAAAATTAAAATCTTTTGCTCATTTTCAGACAAAGAAACTTAAAATGTCTTTAATTTTGAAAAATCTGAAAATTTTTGGTATATTTAAATTCTCCACGCCATGACGATTCTAATGATACTAATATTTCCTATGTAAATATATTTGGAGCAAAAATTAAAATCTTTTGCTCATTTTCAGACAAAGAAACTTAAAATGTCTTTAATTTTGAAAAATCTGAAAATTTTTGGTATATTTAAATTCTCCACGCCATGACGATTCTAATGATACTAATATTTCCTATGTAAATATATTTGGAGCAAAAATTAAAATCTTTTGCTCATTTTCAGACAAAGAAACTTAAAATGTCTTTAATTTTGAAAAATCTGAAAATTTTTGGTATATTTAAATTCTTCACACGATTGCGATTCTAATGATACTAATATTTCCTATGTAAATATATTTGGAGCAAAAATTAAAATCTTTTGCTCATTTTCAGACAAAGAAACTTAAAATGTCTTTAATTTTGAAAAATCTTAAAATTTTTGGTATATTTAAATTCTTCACACGATTGCGATTCTAATGATACTAATATTTCCTATGTAAATATATTTGGAGCAAAAATTAAAATCTTTTGCTCATTTTCAGACAAAGAAACTTAAAATGTCTTTAATTTTGAAAAATCTTAAAATTTTTGGTATATTTAAATTCTTCACACGATTGCGATTCTAATGATACTAATATTTCCTATGTAAATATATTTGGAGCAAAAATTAAAATCTTTTGCTCATTTTCAGACAAAGAAACTTAAAATGTCTTTAATTTTGAAAAATCTGAAAATTTTTGGTATATTTAAATTCTCCACGCCATGACGATTCTAATGATACTAATATTTCCTATGTAAATATATTTGGAGCAAAAATTAAAATCTTTTGCTCATTTTCAGACAAAGAAACTTAAAATGTCTTTAATTTTGAAAAATCTGAAAATTTTTGGTATATTTAAATTCTCCACGCCATGACGATTCTAATGATACTAATATTTCCTATGTAAATATATTTGGAGCAAAAATTAAAATCTTTTGCTCATTTTCAGACAAAGAAACTTAAAATGTCTTTAATTTTGAAAAATCTGAAAATTTTTGGTATATTTAAATTCTTCACACGATTGCGATTCTAATGATACTAATATTTCCTATGTAAATATATTTGGAGCAAAAATTAAAATCTTTTGCTCATTTTCAGACAAAGAAACTTAAAATGTCTTTAATTTTGAAAAATCTGAAAATTTTTGGTATATTTAAATTCTCCACGCCATGACGATTCTAATGATACTAATATTTCCTATGTAAATATATTTGGAGCAAAAATTAAAATCTTTTGCTCATTTTCAGACAAAGAAACTTAAAATGTCTTTAATTTTGAAAAATCTGAAAATTTTTGGTATATTTAAATTCTCCACGCCATGACGATTCTAATGATACTAATATTTCCTATGTAAATATATTTGGAGCAAAAATTAAAATCTTTTGCTCATTTTCAGACAAAGAAACTTAAAATGTCTTTAATTTTGAAAAATCTGAAAATTTTTGGTATATTTAAATTCTTCACACGATTGCGATTCTAATGATACTAATATTTCCTATGTAAATATATTTGGAGCAAAAATTAAAATCTTTTGCTCATTTTCAGACAAAGAAACTTAAAATGTCTTTAATTTTGAAAAATCTTAAAATTTTTGGTATATTTAAATTCTTCACACGATTGCGATTCTAATGATACTAATATTTCCTATGTAAATATATTTGGAGCAAAAATTAAAATCTTTTGCTCATTTTCAGACAAAGAAACTTAAAATGTCTTTAATTTTGAAAAATCTGAAAATTTTTGGTATATTTAAATTCTCCACGCCATGACGATTCTAATGATACTAATATTTCCTATGTAAATATATTTGGAGCAAAAATTAAAATCTTTTGCTCATTTTCAGACAAAGAAACTTAAAATGTCTTTAATTTTGAAAAATCTGAAAATTTTTGGTATATTTAAATTCTCCACGCCATGACGATTCTAATGATACTAATATTTCCTATGTAAATATATTTGGAGCAAAAATTAAAATCTTTTGCTCATTTTCAGACAAAGAAACTTAAAATGTCTTTAATTTTGAAAAATCTGAAAATTTTTGGTATATTTAAATTCTTCACACGATTGCGATTCTAATGATACTAATATTTCCTATGTAAATATATTTGGAGCAAAAATTAAAATCTTTTGCTCATTTTCAGACAAAGAAACTTAAAATGTCTTTAATTTTGAAAAATCTTAAAATTTTTGGTATATTTAAATTCTTCACACGATTGCGATTCTAATGATACTAATATTTCCTATGTAAATATATTTGGAGCAAAAATTAAAATCTTTTGCTCATTTTCAGACAAAGAAACTTAAAATGTCTTTAATTTTGAAAAATCTTAAAATTTTTGGTATATTTAAATTCTTCACACGATTGCGATTCTAATGATACTAATATTTCCTATGTAAATATATTTGGAGCAAAAATTAAAATCTTTTGCTCATTTTCAGACAAAGAAACTTAAAATGTCTTTAATTTTGAAAAATCTGAAAATTTTTGGTATATTTAAATTCTTCACACGATTGCGATTCTAATGATACTAATATTTCCTATGTAAATATATTTGGAGCAAAAATTAAAATCTTTTGCTCATTTTCAGACAAAGAAACTTAAAATGTCTTTAATTTTGAAAAATCTTAAAATTTTTGGTATATTTAAATTCTCCACGCCATGACGATTCTAATGATACTAATATTTCCTATGTAAATATATTTGGAGCAAAAATTAAAATCTTTTGCTCATTTTCAGACAAAGAAACTTAAAATGTCTTTAATTTTGAAAAATCTGAAAATTTTTGGTATATTTAAATTCTTCACACGATTGCGATTCTAATGATACTAATATTTCCTATGTAAATATATTTGGAGCAAAAATTAAAATCTTTTGCTCATTTTCAGACAAAGAAACTTAAAATGTCTTTAATTTTGAAAAATCTTAAAATTTTTGGTATATTTAAATTCTTCACACGATTGCGATTCTAATGATACTAATATTTCCTATGTAAATATATTTGGAGCAAAAATTAAAATCTTTTGCTCATTTTCAGACAAAGAAACTTAAAATGTCTTTAATTTTGAAAAATCTGAAAATTTTTGGTATATTTAAATTCTCCACGCCATGACGATTCTAATGATACTAATATTTCCTATGTAAATATATTTGGAGCAAAAATTAAAATCTTTTGCTCATTTTCAGACAAAGAAACTTAAAATGTCTTTAATTTTGAAAAATCTGAAAATTTTTGGTATATTTAAATTCTCCACGCCATGACGATTCTAATGATACTAATATTTCCTATGTAAATATATTTGGAGCAAAAATTAAAATCTTTTGCTCATTTTCAGACAAAGAAACTTAAAATGTCTTTAATTTTGAAAAATCTGAAAATTTTTGGTATATTTAAATTCTCCACGCCATGACGATTCTAATGATACTAATATTTCCTATGTAAATATATTTGGAGCAAAAATTAAAATCTTTTGCTCATTTTCAGACAAAGAAACTTAAAATGTCTTTAATTTTGAAAAATCTTAAAATTTTTGGTATATTTAAATTCTTCACACGATTGCGATTCTAATGATACTAATATTTCCTATGTAAATATATTTGGAGCAAAAATTAAAATCTTTTGCTCATTTTCAGACAAAGAAACTTAAAATGTCTTTAATTTTGAAAAATCTTAAAATTTTTGGTATATTTAAATTCTTCACACGATTGCGATTCTAATGATACTAATATTTCCTATGTAAATATATTTGGAGCAAAAATTAAAATCTTTTGCTCATTTTCAGACAAAGAAACTTAAAATGTCTTTAATTTTGAAAAATCTGAAAATTTTTGGTATATTTAAATTCTCCACGCCATGACGATTCTAATGATACTAATATTTCCTATGTAAATATATTTGGAGCAAAAATTAAAACCTTTTGCTCATTTTCAGACAAAGAAACTTAAAATGTCTTTAATTTTGAAAAATCTGAAAATTTTTGGTATATTTAAATTCTCCACGCCATGACGATTCTAATGATACTAATATTTCCTATGTAAATATATTTGGAGCAAAAATTAAAATCTTTTGCTCATTTTCAGACAAAGAAACTTAAAATGTCTTTAATTTTGAAAAATCTTAAAATTTTTGGTATATTTAAATTCTTCACACGATTGCGATTCTAATGATACTAATATTTCCTATGTAAATATATTTGGAGCAAAAATTAAAATCTTTTGCTCATTTTCAGACAAAGAAACTTAAAATGTCTTTAATTTTGAAAAATCTGAAAATTTTTGGTATATTTAAATTCTTCACACGATTGCGATTCTAATGATACTAATATTTCCTATGTAAATATATTTGGAGCAAAAATTAAAATCTTTTGCTCATTTTCAGACAAAGAAACTTAAAATGTCTTTAATTTTGAAAAATCTTAAAATTTTTGGTATATTTAAATTCTTCACACGATTGCGATTCTAATGATACTAATATTTCCTATGTAAATATATTTGGAGCAAAAATTAAAATCTTTTGCTCATTTTCAGACAAAGAAACTTAAAATGTCTTTAATTTTGAAAAATCTGAAAATTTTTGGTATATTTAAATTCTCCACGCCATGACGATTCTAATGATACTAATATTTCCTATGTAAATATATTTGGAGCAAAAATTAAAATCTTTTGCTCATTTTCAGACAAAGAAACTTAAAATGTCTTTAATTTTGAAAAATCTGAAAATTTTTGGTATATTTAAATTCTCCACGCCATGACGATTCTAATGATACTAATATTTCCTATGTAAATATATTTGGAGCAAAAATTAAAATCTTTTGCTCATTTTCAGACAAAGAAACTTAAAATGTCTTTAATTTTGAAAAATCTTAAAATTTTTGGTATATTTAAATTCTTCACACGATTGCGATTCTAATGATACTAATATTTCCTATGTAAATATATTTGGAGCAAAAATTAAAATCTTTTGCTCATTTTCAGACAAAGAAACTTAAAATGTCTTTAATTTTGAAAAATCTTAAAATTTTTGGTATATTTAAATTCTCCACGCCATGACGATTCTAATGATACTAATATTTCCTATGTAAATATATTTGGAGCAAAAATTAAAATCTTTTGCTCATTTTCAGACAAAGAAACTTAAAATGTCTTTAATTTTGAAAAATCTTAAAATTTTTGGTATATTTAAATTCTTCACACGATTGCGATTCTAATGATACTAATATTTCCTATGTAAATATATTTGGAGCAAAAATTAAAATCTTTTGCTCATTTTCAGACAAAGAAACTTAAAATGTCTTTAATTTTGAAAAATCTGAAAATTTTTGGTATATTTAAATTCTTCACACGATTGCGATTCTAATGATACTAATATTTCCTATGTAAATATATTTGGAGCAAAAATTAAAATCTTTTGCTCATTTTCAGACAAAGAAACTTAAAATGTCTTTAATTTTGAAAAATCTTAAAATTTTTGGTATATTTAAATTCTCCACGCCATGACGATTCTAATGATACTAATATTTCCTATGTAAATATATTTGGAGCAAAAATTAAAATCTTTTGCTCATTTTCAGACAAAGAAACTTAAAATGTCTTTAATTTTGAAAAATCTTAAAATTTTTGGTATATTTAAATTCTCCACGCCATGACGATTCTAATGATACTAATATTTCCTATGTAAATATATTTGGAGCAAAAATTAAAATCTTTTGCTCATTTTCAGACAAAGAAACTTAAAATGTCTTTAATTTTGAAAAATCTTAAAATTTTTGGTATACTTAAATTCTTCACACGATTGCGATTCTAATGATACTAATATTTCCTATGTAAATATATTTGGAGCAAAAATTAAAATCTTTTGCTCATTTTCAGACAAAGAAACTTAAAATGTCTTTAATTTTGAAAAATCTTAAAATTTTTGGTATATTTAAATTCTCCACGCCATGACGATTCTAATGATACTAATATTTCCTATGTAAATATATTTGGAGCAAAAATTAAAATCTTTTGCTCATTTTCAGACAAAGAAACTTAAAATGTCTTTAATTTTGAAAAATCTTAAAATTTTTGGTATATTTAAATTCTCCACGCCATGACGATTCTAATGATACTAATATTTCCTATGTAAATATATTTGGAGCAAAAATTAAAATCTTTTGCTCATTTTCAGACAAAGAAACTTAAAATGTCTTTAATTTTGAAAAATCTTAAAATTTTTGGTATATTTAAATTCTTCACACGATTGCGATTCTAATGATACTAATATTTCCTATGTAAATATATTTGGAGCAAAAATTAAAATCTTTTGCTCATTTTCAGACAAAGAAACTTAAAATGTCTTTAATTTTGAAAAATCTTAAAATTTTTGGTATATTTAAATTCTCCACGCCATGACGATTCTAATGATACTAATATTTCCTATGTAAATATATTTGGAGCAAAAATTAAAATCTTTTGCTCATTTTCAGACAAAGAAACTTAAAATGTCTTTAATTTTGAAAAATCTTAAAATTTTTGGTATATTTAAATTCTTCACACGATTGCGATTCTAATGATACTAATATTTCCTATGTAAATATATTTGGAGCAAAAATTAAAATCTTTTGCTCATTTTCAGACAAAGAAACTTAAAATGTCTTTAATTTTGAAAAATCTGAAAATTTTTGGTATATTTAAATTCTTCACACGATTGCGATTCTAATGATACTAATATTTCCTATGTAAATATATTTGGAGCAAAAATTAAAATCTTTTGCTCATTTTCAGACAAAGAAACTTAAAATGTCTTTAATTTTGAAAAATCTTAAAATTTTTGGTATATTTAAATTCTTCACACGATTGCGATTCTAATGATACTAATATTTCCTATGTAAATATATTTGGAGCAAAAATTAAAATCTTTTGCTCATTTTCAGACAAAGAAACTTAAAATGTCTTTAATTTTGAAAAATCTGAAAATTTTTGGTATATTTAAATTCTCCACGCCATGACGATTCTAATGATACTAATATTTCCTATGTAAATATATTTGGAGCAAAAATTAAAATCTTTTGCTCATTTTCAGACAAAGAAACTTAAAATGTCTTTAATTTTGAAAAATCTGAAAATTTTTGGTATATTTAAATTCTCCACGCCATGACGATTCTAATGATACTAATATTTCCTATGTAAATATATTTGGAGCAAAAATTAAAATCTTTTGCTCATTTTCAGACAAAGAAACTTAAAATGTCTTTAATTTTGAAAAATCTTAAAATTTTTGGTATATTTAAATTCTTCACACGATTGCGATTCTAATGATACTAATATTTCCTATGTAAATATATTTGGAGCAAAAATTAAAATCTTTTGCTCATTTTCAGACAAAGAAACTTAAAATGTCTTTAATTTTGAAAAATCTTAAAATTTTTGGTATATTTAAATTCTCCACGCCATGACGATTCTAATGATACTAATATTTCCTATGTAAATATATTTGGAGCAAAAATTAAAATCTTTTGCTCATTTTCAGACAAAGAAACTTAAAATGTCTTTAATTTTGAAAAATCTTAAAATTTTTGGTATATTTAAATTCTTCACACGATTGCGATTCTAATGATACTAATATTTCCTATGTAAATATATTTGGAGCAAAAATTAAAATCTTTTGCTCATTTTCAGACAAAGAAACTTAAAATGTCTTTAATTTTGAAAAATCTGAAAATTTTTGGTATATTTAAATTCTTCACACGATTGCGATTCTAATGATACTAATATTTCCTATGTAAATATATTTGGAGCAAAAATTAAAATCTTTTGCTCATTTTCAGACAAAGAAACTTAAAATGTCTTTAATTTTGAAAAATCTTAAAATTTTTGGTATATTTAAATTCTCCACGCCATGACGATTCTAATGATACTAATATTTCCTATGTAAATATATTTGGAGCAAAAATTAAAATCTTTTGCTCATTTTCAGACAAAGAAACTTAAAATGTCTTTAATTTTGAAAAATCTTAAAATTTTTGGTATATTTAAATTCTTCACACGATTGCGATTCTAATGATACTAATATTTCCTATGTAAATATATTTGGAGCAAAAATTAAAATCTTTTGCTCATTTTCAGACAAAGAAACTTAAAATGTCTTTAATTTTGAAAAATCTTAAAATTTTTGGTATATTTAAATTCTTCACACGATTGCGATTCTAATGATACTAATATTTCCTATGTAAATATATTTGGAGCAAAAATTAAAATCTTTTGCTCATTTTCAGACAAAGAAACTTAAAATGTCTTTAATTTTGAAAAATCTGAAAATTTTTGGTATATTTAAATTCTCCACGCCATGACGATTCTAATGATACTAATATTTCCTATGTAAATATATTTGGAGCAAAAATTAAAATCTTTTGCTCATTTTCAGACAAAGAAACTTAAAATGTCTTTAATTTTGAAAAATCTGAAAATTTTTGGTATATTTAAATTCTCCACGCCATGACGATTCTAATGATACTAATATTTCCTATGTAAATGTATTTGGAGCAAAAATTAAAATCTTTTGCTCATTTTCAGACAAAGAAACTTAAAATGTCTTTAATTTTGAAAAATCTGAAAATTTTTGGTATATTTAAATTCTTCACACGATTGCGATTCTAATGATACTAATATTTCCTATGTAAATATATTTGGAGCAAAAATTAAAATCTTTTGCTCATTTTCAGACAAAGAAACTTAAAATGTCTTTAATTTTGAAAAATCTGAAAATTTTTGGTATATTTAAATTCTCCACACCATGACGATTCTATTGATACTAATATTTCCTATGTAAATATATTTGGAGCAAAAATTAAAATCTTTTGCTCATTTTCAGACAAAGAAACTTAAAATGTCTTTAATTTTGAAAAATCTGAAAATTTTTGGTATATTTAAATTCTCCACGCCATGACGATTCTAATGATACTAATATTTCCTATGTAAATATATTTGGAGCAAAAATTAAAATCTTTTGCTCATTTTCAGACAAAGAAACTTAAAATGTCTTTAATTTTGAAAAATCTTAAAATTTTTGGTATATTTAAATTCTTCACACGATTGCGATTCTAATGATACTAATATTTCCTATGTAAATATATTTGGAGCAAAAATTAAAATCTTTTGCTCATTTTCAGACAAAGAAACTTAAAATGTCTTTAATTTTGAAAAATCTTAAAATTTTTGGTATATTTAAATTCTCCACGCCATGACGATTCTAATGATACTAATATTTCCTATGTAAATATATTTGGAGCAAAAATTAAAATCTTTTGCTCATTTTCAGACAAAGAAACTTAAAATGTCTTTAATTTTGAAAAATCTTAAAATTTTTGGTATATTTAAATTCTTCACACGATTGCGATTCTAATGATACTAATATTTCCTATGTAAATATATTTGGAGCAAAAATTAAAATCTTTTGCTCATTTTCAGACAAAGAAACTTAAAATGTCTTTAATTTTGAAAAATCTGAAAATTTTTGGTATATTTAAATTCTTCACACGATTGCGATTCTAATGATACTAATATTTCCTATGTAAATATATTTGGAGCAAAAATTAAAATCTTTTGCTCATTTTCAGACAAAGAAACTTAAAATGTCTTTAATTTTGAAAAATCTTAAAATTTTTGGTATATTTAAATTCTCCACGCCATGACGATTCTAATGATACTAATATTTCCTATGTAAATATATTTGGAGCAAAAATTAAAATCTTTTGCTCATTTTCAGACAAAGAAACTTAAAATGTCTTTAATTTTGAAAAATCTGAAAATTTTTGGTATATTTAAATTCTTCACACGATTGCGATTCTAATGATACTAATATTTCCTATGTAAATATATTTGGAGCAAAAATTAAAATCTTTTGCTCATTTTCAGACAAAGAAACTTAAAATGTCTTTAATTTTGAAAAATCTTAAAATTTTTGGTATATTTAAATTCTTCACACGATTGCGATTCTAATGATACTAATATTTCCTATGTAAATATATTTGGAGCAAAAATTAAAATCTTTTGCTCATTTTCAGACAAAGAAACTTAAAATGTCTTTAATTTTGAAAAATCTGAAAATTTTTGGTATATTTAAATTCTCCACGCCATGACGATTCTAATGATACTAATATTTCCTATGTAAATATATTTGGAGCAAAAATTAAAATCTTTTGCTCATTTTCAGACAAAGAAACTTAAAATGTCTTTAATTTTGAAAAATCTGAAAATTTTTGGTATATTTAAATTCTCCACGCCATGACGATTCTAATGATACTAATATTTCCTATGTAAATATATTTGGAGCAAAAATTAAAATCTTTTGCTCATTTTCAGACAAAGAAACTTAAAATGTCTTTAATTTTGAAAAATCTGAAAATTTTTGGTATATTTAAATTCTCCACGCCATGACGATTCTAATGATACTAATATTTCCTATGTAAATATATTTGGAGCAAAAATTAAAATCTTTTGCTCATTTTCAGACAAAGAAACTTAAAATGTCTTTAATTTTGAAAAATCTTAAAATTTTTGGTATATTTAAATTCTTCACACGATTGCGATTCTAATGATACTAATATTTCCTATGTAAATATATTTGGAGCAAAAATTAAAATCTTTTGCTCATTTTCAGACAAAGAAACTTAAAATGTCTTTAATTTTGAAAAATCTTAAAATTTTTGGTATATTTAAATTCTTCACACGATTGCGATTCTAATGATACTAATATTTCCTATGTAAATATATTTGGAGCAAAAATTAAAATCTTTTGCTCATTTTCAGACAAAGAAACTTAAAATGTCTTTAATTTTGAAAAATCTGAAAATTTTTGGTATATTTAAATTCTCCACGCCATGACGATTCTAATGATACTAATATTTCCTATGTAAATATATTTGGAGCAAAAATTAAAATCTTTTGCTCATTTTCAGACAAAGAAACTTAAAATGTCTTTAATTTTGAAAAATCTTAAAATTTTTGGTATATTTAAATTCTTCACACGATTGCGATTCTAATGATACTAATATTTCCTATGTAAATATATTTGGAGCAAAAATTAAAATCTTTTGCTCATTTTCAGACAAAGAAACTTAAAATGTCTTTAATTTTGAAAAATCTTAAAATTTTTGGTATATTTAAATTCTTCACACGATTGCGATTCTAATGATACTAATATTTCCTATGTAAATATATTTGGAGCAAAAATTAAAATCTTTTGCTCATTTTCAGACAAAGAAACTTAAAATGTCTTTAATTTTGAAAAATCTGAAAATTTTTGGTATATTTAAATTCTCCACGCCATGACGATTCTAATGATACTAATATTTCCTATGTAAATATATTTGGAGCAAAAATTAAAATCTTTTGCTCATTTTCAGACAAAGAAACTTAAAATGTCTTTAATTTTGAAAAATCTTAAAATTTTTGGTATATTTAAATTCTTCACACGATTGCGATTCTAATGATACTAATATTTCCTATGTAAATATATTTGGAGCAAAAATTAAAATCTTTTGCTCATTTTCAGACAAAGAAACTTAAAATGTCTTTAATTTTGAAAAATCTTAAAATTTTTGGTATATTTAAATTCTCCACGCCATGACGATTCTAATGATACTAATATTTCCTATGTAAATATATTTGGAGCAAAAATTAAAATCTTTTGCTCATTTTCAGACAAAGAAACTTAAAATGTCTTTAATTTTGAAAAATCTTAAAATTTTTGGTATATTTAAATTCTTCACACGATTGCGATTCTAATGATACTAATATTTCCTATGTAAATATATTTGGAGCAAAAATTAAAATCTTTTGCTCATTTTCAGACAAAGAAACTTAAAATGTCTTTAATTTTGAAAAATCTGAAAATTTTTGGTATATTTAAATTCTTCACACGATTGCGATTCTAATGATACTAATATTTCCTATGTAAATATATTTGGAGCAAAAATTAAAATCTTTTGCTCATTTTCAGACAAAGAAACTTAAAATGTCTTTAATTTTGAAAAATCTTAAAATTTTTGGTATATTTAAATTCTTCACACGATTGCGATTCTAATGATACTAATATTTCCTATGTAAATATATTTGGAGCAAAAATTAAAATCTTTTGCTCATTTTCAGACAAAGAAACTTAAAATGTCTTTAATTTTGAAAAATCTGAAAATTTTTGGTATATTTAAATTCTCCACGCCATGACGATTCTAATGATACTAATATTTCCTATGTAAATATATTTGGAGCAAAAATTAAAATCTTTTGCTCATTTTCAGACAAAGAAACTTAAAATGTCTTTAATTTTGAAAAATCTGAAAATTTTTGGTATATTTAAATTCTCCACGCCATGACGATTCTAATGATACTAATATTTCCTATGTAAATATATTTGGAGCAAAAATTAAAATCTTTTGCTCATTTTCAGACAAAGAAACTTAAAATGTCTTTAATTTTGAAAAATCTTAAAATTTTTGGTATATTTAAATTCTTCACACGATTGCGATTCTAATGATACTAATATTTCCTATGTAAATATATTTGGAGCAAAAATTAAAATCTTTTGCTCATTTTCAGACAAAGAAACTTAAAATGTCTTTAATTTTGAAAAATCTTAAAATTTTTGGTATATTTAAATTCTCCACGCCATGACGATTCTAATGATACTAATATTTCCTATGTAAATATATTTGGAGCAAAAATTAAAATCTTTTGCTCATTTTCAGACAAAGAAACTTAAAATGTCTTTAATTTTGAAAAATCTTAAAATTTTTGGTATATTTAAATTCTTCACACGATTGCGATTCTAATGATACTAATATTTCCTATGTAAATATATTTGGAGCAAAAATTAAAATCTTTTGCTCATTTTCAGACAAAGAAACTTAAAATGTCTTTAATTTTGAAAAATCTGAAAATTTTTGGTATATTTAAATTCTTCACACGATTGCGATTCTAATGATACTAATATTTCCTATGTAAATATATTTGGAGCAAAAATTAAAATCTTTTGCTCATTTTCAGACAAAGAAACTTAAAATGTCTTTAATTTTGAAAAATCTTAAAATTTTTGGTATATTTAAATTCTTCACACGATTGCGATTCTAATGATACTAATATTTCCTATGTAAATATATTTGGAGCAAAAATTAAAATCTTTTGCTCATTTTCAGACAAAGAAACTTAAAATGTCTTTAATTTTGAAAAATCTGAAAATTTTTGGTATATTTAAATTCTCCACGCCATGACGATTCTAATGATACTAATATTTCCTATGTAAATATATTTGGAGCAAAAATTAAAATCTTTTGCTCATTTTCAGACAAAGAAACTTAAAATGTCTTTAATTTTGAAAAATCTGAAAATTTTTGGTATATTTAAATTCTCCACGCCATGACGATTCTAATGATACTAATATTTCCTATGTAAATATATTTGGAGCAAAAATTAAAATCTTTTGCTCATTTTCAGACAAAGAAACTTAAAATGTCTTTAATTTTGAAAAATCTGAAAATTTTTGGTATATTTAAATTCTCCACGCCATGACGATTCTAATGATACTAATATTTCCTATGTAAATATATTTGGAGCAAAAATTAAAATCTTTTGCTCATTTTCAGACAAAGAAACTTAAAATGTCTTTAATTTTGAAAAATCTTAAAATTTTTGGTATATTTAAATTCTTCACACGATTGCGATTCTAATGATACTAATATTTCCTATGTAAATATATTTGGAGCAAAAATTAAAATCTTTTGCTCATTTTCAGACAAAGAAACTTAAAATGTCTTTAATTTTGAAAAATCTTAAAATTTTTGGTATATTTAAATTCTTCACACGATTGCGATTATATGATACTAATATTTCCTATGTAAATATATTTGGAGCAAAAATTAAAATCTTTTGCTCATTTTCAGACAAAGAAACTTAAAATGTCTTTAATTTTGAAAAATCTTAAAATTTTTGGTATATTTAAATTCTTCACACGATTGCGATTCTAATGATACTAATATTTCCTATGTAAATATATTTGGAGCAAAAATTAAAATCTTTTGCTCATTTTCAGACAAAGAAACTTAAAATGTCTTTAATTTTGAAAAATCTTAAAATTTTTGGTATATTTAAATTCTTCACACGATTGCGATTCTAATGATACTAATATTTCCTATGTAAATATATTTGGAGCAAAAATTAAAATCTTTTGCTCATTTTCAGACAAAGAAACTTAAAATGTCTTTAATTTTGAAAAATCTTAAAATTTTTGGTATATTTAAATTCTTCACACGATTGCGATTCTAATGATACTAATATTTCCTATGTAAATATATTTGGAGCAAAAATTAAAATCTTTTGCTCATTTTCAGACAAAGAAACTTAAAATGTCTTTAATTTTGAAAAATCTTAAAATTTTTGGTATATTTAAATTCTCCACGCCATGACGATTCTAATGATACTAATATTTCCTATGTAAATATATTTGGAGCAAAAATTAAAATCTTTTGCTCATTTTCAGACAAAGAAACTTAAAATGTCTTTAATTTTGAAAAATCTGAAAATTTTTGGTATATTTAAATTCTCCACGCCATGACGATTCTAATGATACTAATATTTCCTATGTAAATATATTTGGAGCAAAAATTAAAATCTTTTGCTCATTTTCAGACAAAGAAACTTAAAATGTCTTTAATTTTGAAAAATCTTAAAATTTTTGGTATATTTAAATTCTTCACACGATTGCGATTCTAATGATACTAATATTTCCTATGTAAATATATTTGGAGCAAAAATTAAAATCTTTTGCTCATTTTCAGACAAAGAAACTTAAAATGTCTTTAATTTTGAAAAATCTTAAAATTTTTGGTATATTTAAATTCTTCACACGATTGCGATTCTAATGATACTAATATTTCCTATGTAAATATATTTGGAGCAAAAATTAAAATCTTTTGCTCATTTTCAGACAAAGAAACTTAAAATGTCTTTAATTTTGAAAAATCTGAAAATTTTTGGTATATTTAAATTCTTCACACGATTGCGATTCTAATGATACTAATATTTCCTATGTAAATATATTTGGAGCAAAAATTAAAATCTTTTGCTCATTTTCAGACAAAGAAACTTAAAATGTCTTTAATTTTGAAAAATCTTAAAATTTTTGGTATATTTAAATTCTTCACACGATTGCGATTCTAATGATACTAATATTTCCTATGTAAATATATTTGGAGCAAAAATTAAAATCTTTTGCTCATTTTCAGACAAAGAAACTTAAAATGTCTTTAATTTTGAAAAATCTGAAAATTTTTGGTATATTTAAATTCTCCACGCCATGACGATTCTAATGATACTAATATTTCCTATGTAAATATATTTGGAGCAAAAATTAAAATCTTTTGCTCATTTTCAGACAAAGAAACTTAAAATGTCTTTAATTTTGAAAAATCTGAAAATTTTTGGTATATTTAAATTCTCCACGCCATGACGATTCTAATGATACTAATATTTCCTATGTAAATATATTTGGAGCAAAAATTAAAATCTTTTGCTCATTTTCAGACAAAGAAACTTAAAATGTCTTTAATTTTGAAAAATCTGAAAATTTTTGGTATATTTAAATTCTCCACGCCATGACGATTCTAATGATACTAATATTTCCTATGTAAATATATTTGGAGCAAAAATTAAAATCTTTTGCTCATTTTCAGACAAAGAAACTTAAAATGTCTTTAATTTTGAAAAATCTTAAAATTTTTGGTATATTTAAATTCTTCACACGATTGCGATTCTAATGATACTAATATTTCCTATGTAAATATATTTGGAGCAAAAATTAAAATCTTTTGCTCATTTTCAGACAAAGAAACTTAAAATGTCTTTAATTTTGAAAAATCTTAAAATTTTTGGTATATTTAAATTCTTCACACGATTGCGATTCTAATGATACTAATATTTCCTATGTAAATATATTTGGAGCAAAAATTAAAATCTTTTGCTCATTTTCAGACAAAGAAACTTAAAATGTCTTTAATTTTGAAAAATCTTAAAATTTTTGGTATATTTAAATTCTTCACACGATTGCGATTCTAATGATACTAATATTTCCTATGTAAATATATTTGGAGCAAAAATTAAAATCTTTTGCTCATTTTCAGACAAAGAAACTTAAAATGTCTTTAATTTTGAAAAATCTTAAAATTTTTGGTATATTTAAATTCTTCACACGATTGCGATTCTAATGATACTAATATTTCCTATGTAAATATATTTGGAGCAAAAATTAAAATCTTTTGCTCATTTTCAGACAAAGAAACTTAAAATGTCTTTAATTTTGAAAAATCTGAAAATTTTTGGTATATTTAAATTCTCCACGCCATGACGATTCTAATGATACTAATATTTCCTATGTAAATATATTTGGAGCAAAAATTAAAATCTTTTGCTCATTTTCAGACAAAGAAACTTAAAATGTCTTTAATTTTGAAAAATCTGAAAATTTTTGGTATATTTAAATTCTCCACGCCATGACGATTCTAATGATACTAATATTTCCTATGTAAATATATTTGGAGCAAAAATTAAAATCTTTTGCTCATTTTCAGACAAAGAAACTTAAAATGTCTTTAATTTTGAAAAATCTTAAAATTTTTGGTATATTTAAATTCTCCACGCCATGACGATTCTAATGATACTAATATTTCCTATGTAAATATATTTGGAGCAAAAATTAAAATCTTTTGCTCATTTTCAGACAAAGAAACTTAAAATGTCTTTAATTTTGAAAAATCTTAAAATTTTTGGTATATTTAAATTCTTCACACGATTGCGATTCTAATGATACTAATATTTCCTATGTAAATATATTTGGAGCAAAAATTAAAATCTTTTGCTCATTTTCAGACAAAGAAACTTAAAATGTCTTTAATTTTGAAAAATCTTAAAATTTTTGGTATATTTAAATTCTTCACACGATTGCGATTCTAATGATACTAATATTTCCTATGTAAATATATTTGGAGCAAAAATTAAAATCTTTTGCTCATTTTCAGACAAAGAAACTTAAAATGTCTTTAATTTTGAAAAATCTTAAAATTTTTGGTATATTTAAATTTTCCACGCCATGACGATTCTAATGATACTAATATTTCCTATGTAAATATATTTGGAGCAAAAATTAAAATCTTTTGCTCATTTTCAGACAAAGAAACTTAAAATGTCTTTAATTTTGAAAAATCTTAAAATTTTTGGTATATTTAAATTCTCCACGCCATGACGATTCTAATGATACTAATATTTCCTATGTAAATATATTTGGAGCAAAAATTAAAATCTTTTGCTCATTTTCAGACAAAGAAACTTAAAATGTCTTTAATTTTGAAAAATCTTAAAATTTTTGGTATATTTAAATTCTTCACACGATTGCGATTCTAATGATACTAATATTTCCTATGTAAATATATTTGGAGCAAAAATTAAAATCTTTTGCTCATTTTCAGACAAAGAAACTTAAAATGTCTTTAATTTTGAAAAATCTTAAAATTTTTGGTATATTTAAATTTTCCACGCCATGACGATTCTAATGATACTAATATTTCCTATGTAAATATATTTGGAGCAAAAATTAAAATCTTTTGCTCATTTTCAGACAAAGAAACTTAAAATGTCTTTAATTTTGAAAAATCTTAAAATTTTTGGTATATTTAAATTCTCCACGCCATGACGATTCTAATGATACTAATATTTCCTATGTAAATATATTTGGAGCAAAAATTAAAATCTTTTGCTCATTTTCAGACAAAGAAACTTAAAATGTCTTTAATTTTGAAAAATCTTAAAATTTTTGGTATATTTAAATTCTTCACACGATTGCGATTCTAATGATACTAATATTTCCTATGTAAATATATTTGGAGCAAAAATTAAAATCTTTTGCTCATTTTCAGACAAAGAAACTTAAAATGTCTTTAATTTTGAAAAATCTTAAAATTTTTGGTATATTTAAATTCTTCACACGATTGCGATTCTAATGATACTAATATTTCCTATGTAAATATATTTGGAGCAAAAATTAAAATCTTTTGCTCATTTTCAGACAAAGAAACTTAAAATGTCTTTAATTTTGAAAAATCTTAAAATTTTTGGTATATTTAAATTTTCCACGCCATGACGATTCTAATGATACTAATATTTCCTATGTAAATATATTTGGAGCAAAAATTAAAATCTTTTGCTCATTTTCAGACAAAGAAACTTAAAATGTCTTTAATTTTGAAAAATCTTAAAATTTTTGGTATATTTAAATTCTTCACACGATTGCGATTCTAATGATACTAATATTTCCTATGTAAATATATTTGGAGCAAAAATTAAAATCTTTTGCTCATTTTCAGACAAAGAAACTTAAAATGTCTTTAATTTTGAAAAATCTTAAAATTTTTGGTATATTTAAATTCTCCACGCCATGACGATTCTAATGATACTAATATTTCCTATGTAAATATATTTGGAGCAAAAATTAAAATCTTTTGCTCATTTTCAGACAAAGAAACTTAAAATGTCTTTAATTTTGAAAAATCTTAAAATTTTTGGTATATTTAAATTCTTCACACGATTGCGATTCTAATGATACTAATATTTCCTATGTAAATATATTTGGAGCAAAAATTAAAATCTTTTGCTCATTTTCAGACAAAGAAACTTAAAATGTCTTTAATTTTGAAAAATCTTAAAATTTTTGGTATATTTAAATTCTTCACACGATTGCGATTCTAATGATACTAATATTTCCTATGTAAATATATTTGGAGCAAAAATTAAAATCTTTTGCTCATTTTCAGACAAAGAAACTTAAAATGTCTTTAATTTTGAAAAATCTGAAAATTTTTGGTATATTTAAATTCTCCACGCCATGACGATTCTAATGATACTAATATTTCCTATGTAAATATATTTGGAGCAAAAATTAAAATCTTTTGCTCATTTTCAGACAAAGAAACTTAAAATGTCTTTAATTTTGAAAAATCTTAAAATTTTTGGTATATTTAAATTCTTCACACGATTGCGATTCTAATGATACTAATATTTCCTATGTAAATATATTTGGAGCAAAAATTAAAATCTTTTGCTCATTTTCAGACAAAGAAACTTAAAATGTCTTTAATTTTGAAAAATCTTAAAATTTTTGGTATATTTAAATTCTTCACACGATTGCGATTCTAATGATACTAATATTTCCTATGTAAATATATTTGGAGCAAAAATTAAAATCTTTTGCTCATTTTCAGACAAAGAAACTTAAAATGTCTTTAATTTTGAAAAATCTGAAAATTTTTGGTATATTTAAATTCTCCACGCCATGACGATTCTAATGATACTAATATTTCCTATGTAAATATATTTGGAGCAAAAATTAAAATCTTTTGCTCATTTTCAGACAAAGAAACTTAAAATGTCTTTAATTTTGAAAAATCTTAAAATTTTTGGTATATTTAAATTCTTCACACGATTGCGATTCTAATGATACTAATATTTCCTATGTAAATATATTTGGAGCAAAAATTAAAATCTTTTGCTCATTTTCAGACAAAGAAACTTAAAATGTCTTTAATTTTGAAAAATCTTAAAATTTTTGGTATATTTAAATTCTTCACACGATTGCGATTCTAATGATACTAATATTTCCTATGTAAATATATTTGGAGCAAAAATTAAAATCTTTTGCTCATTTTCAGACAAAGAAACTTAAAATGTCTTTAATTTTGAAAAATCTGAAAATTTTTGGTATATTTAAATTCTCCACGCCATGACGATTCTAATGATACTAATATTTCCTATGTAAATATATTTGGAGCAAAAATTAAAATCTTTTGCTCATTTTCAGACAAAGAAACTTAAAATGTCTTTAATTTTGAAAAATCTTAAAATTTTTGGTATATTTAAATTCTTCACACGATTGCGATTCTAATGATACTAATATTTCCTATGTAAATATATTTGGAGCAAAAATTAAAATCTTTTGCTCATTTTCAGACAAAGAAACTTAAAATGTCTTTAATTTTGAAAAATCTTAAAATTTTTGGTATATTTAAATTCTTCACACGATTGCGATTCTAATGATACTAATATTTCCTATGTAAATATATTTGGAGCAAAAATTAAAATCTTTTGCTCATTTTCAGACAAAGAAACTTAAAATGTCTTTAATTTTGAAAAATCTGAAAATTTTTGGTATATTTAAATTCTCCACGCCATGACGATTCTAATGATACTAATATTTCCTATGTAAATATATTTGGAGCAAAAATTAAAATCTTTTGCTCATTTTCAGACAAAGAAACTTAAAATGTCTTTAATTTTGAAAAATCTTAAAATTTTTGGTATATTTAAATTCTTCACACGATTGCGATTCTAATGATACTAATATTTCCTATGTAAATATATTTGGAGCAAAAATTAAAATCTTTTGCTCATTTTCAGACAAAGAAACTTAAAATGTCTTTAATTTTGAAAAATCTTAAAATTTTTGGTATATTTAAATTCTTCACACGATTGCGATTCTAATGATACTAATATTTCCTATGTAAATATATTTGGAGCAAAAATTAAAATCTTTTGCTCATTTTCAGACAAAGAAACTTAAAATGTCTTTAATTTTGAAAAATCTTAAAATTTTTGGTATATTTAAATTCTTCACACGATTGAGATTCTAATGATACTAATATTTCCTATGTAAATATATATGGAGCAAAAATTAAAATCTTTTGCTCATTTTCAGACAAAGAAACTTAAAATGTCTTTAATTTTGAAAAATCTTAAAATTTTTGGTATATTTAAATTCTTCACACGATTGCGATTCTAATGATACTAATATTTCCTATGTAAATATATTTGGAGCAAAAATTAAAATCTTTTGCTCATTTTCAGACAAAGAAACTTAAAATGTCTTTAATTTTGAAAAATCTGAAAATTTTTGGTATATTTAAATTCTCCACGCCATGACGATTCTAATGATACTAATATTTCCTATGTAAATATATTTGGAGCAAAAATTAAAATCTTTTGCTCATTTTCAGACAAAGAAACTTAAAATGTCTTTAATTTTGAAAAATCTGAAAATTTTTGGTATATTTAAATTCTCCACGCCATGACGATTCTAATGATACTAATATTTCCTATGTAAATATATTTGGAGCAAAAATTAAAATCTTTTGCTCATTTTCAGACAAAGAAACTTAAAATGTCTTTAATTTTGAAAAATCTTAAAATTTTTGGTATATTTAAATTCTTCACACGATTGCGATTCTAATGATACTAATATTTCCTATGTAAATATATTTGGAGCAAAAATTAAAATCTTTTGCTCATTTTCAGACAAAGAAACTTAAAATGTCTTTAATTTTGAAAAATCTTAAAATTTTTGGTATATTTAAATTCTTCACACGATTGCGATTCTAATGATACTAATATTTCCTATGTAAATATATTTGGAGCAAAAATTAAAATCTTTTGCTCATTTTCAGACAAAGAAACTTAAAATGTCTTTAATTTTGAAAAATCTTAAAATTTTTGGTATATTTAAATTCTTCACACGATTGCGATTCTAATGATACTAATATTTCCTATGTAAATATATTTGGAGCAAAAATTAAAATCTTTTGCTCATTTTCAGACAAAGAAACTTAAAATGTCTTTAATTTTGAAAAATCTGAAAATTTTTGGTATATTTAAATTCTCCACGCCATGACGATTCTAATGATACTAATATTTCCTATGTAAATATATTTGGAGCAAAAATTAAAATCTTTTGCTCATTTTCAGACAAAGAAACTTAAAATGTCTTTAATTTTGAAAAATCTTAAAATTTTTGGTATATTTAAATTCTTCACACGATTGCGATTCTAATGATACTAATATTTCCTATGTAAATATATTTGGAGCAAAAATTAAAATCTTTTGCTCATTTTCAGACAAAGAAACTTAAAATGTCTTTAATTTTGAAAAATCTTAAAATTTTTGGTATATTTAAATTCTTCACACGATTGCGATTCTAATGATACTAATATTTCCTATGTAAATATATTTGGAGCAAAAATTAAAATCTTTTGCTCATTTTCAGACAAAGAAACTTAAAATGTCTTTAATTTTGAAAAATCTTAAAATTTTTGGTATATTTAAATTCTTCACACGATTGCGATTCTAATGATACTAATATTTCCTATGTAAATATATTTGGAGCAAAAATTAAAATCTTTTGCTCATTTTCAGACAAAGAAACTTAAAATGTCTTTAATTTTGAAAAATCTTAAAATTTTTGGTATATTTAAATTCTTCACACGATTGCGATTCTAATGATACTAATATTTCCTATGTAAATATATTTGGAGCAAAAATTAAAATCTTTTGCTCATTTTCAGACAAAGAAACTTAAAATGTCTTTAATTTTGAAAAATCTGAAAATTTTTGGTATATTTAAATTCTCCACGCCATGACGATTCTAATGATACTAATATTTCCTATGTAAATATATTTGGAGCAAAAATTAAAATCTTTTGCTCATTTTCAGACAAAGAAACTTAAAATGTCTTTAATTTTGAAAAATCTGAAAATTTTTGGTATATTTAAATTCTCCACGCCATGACGATTCTAATGATACTAATATTTCCTATGTAAATATATTTGGAGCAAAAATTAAAATCTTTTGCTCATTTTCAGACAAAGAAACTTAAAATGTCTTTAATTTTGAAAAATCTTAAAATTTTTGGTATATTTAAATTTTCCACGCCATGACGATTCTAATGATACTAATATTTCCTATGTAAATATATTTGGAGCAAAAATTAAAATCTTTTGCTCATTTTCAGACAAAGAAACTTAAAATGTCTTTAATTTTGAAAAATCTGAAAATTTTTGGTATATTTAAATTCTTCACACGATTGCGATTCTAATGATACTAATATTTCCTATGTAAATATATTTGGAGCAAAAATTAAAATCTTTTGCTCATTTTCAGACAAAGAAACTTAAAATGTCTTTAATTTTGAAAAATCTTAAAATTTTTGGTATATTTAAATTCTTCACACGATTGCGATTCTAATGATACTAATATTTCCTATGTAAATATATTTGGAGCAAAAATTAAAATCTTTTGCTCATTTTCAGACAAAGAAACTTAAAATGTCTTTAATTTTGAAAAATCTTAAAATTTTTGGTATATTTAAATTCTTCACACGATTGCGATTCTAATGATACTAATATTTCCTATGTAAATATATTTGGAGCAAAAATTAAAATCTTTTGCTCATTTTCAGACAAAGAAACTTAAAATGTCTTTAATTTTGAAAAATCTTAAAATTTTTGGTATATTTAAATTCTTCACACGATTGCGATTCTAATGATACTAATATTTCCTATGTAAATATATTTGGAGCAAAAATTAAAATCTTTTGCTCATTTTCAGACAAAGAAACTTAAAATGTCTTTAATTTTGAAAAATCTGAAAATTTTTGGTATATTTAAATTCTCCACGCCATGACGATTCTAATGATACTAATATTTCCTATGTAAATATATTTGGAGCAAAAATTAAAATCTTTTGCTCATTTTCAGACAAAGAAACTTAAAATGTCTTTAATTTTGAAAAATCTTAAAATTTTTGGTATATTTAAATTCTTCACACGATTGCGATTCTAATGATACTAATATTTCCTATGTAAATATATTTGGAGCAAAAATTAAAATCTTTTGCTCATTTTCAGACAAAGAAACTTAAAATGTCTTTAATTTTGAAAAATCTTAAAATTTTTGGTATATTTAAATTCTTCACACGATTGCGATTCTAATGATACTAATATTTCCTATGTAAATATATTTGGAGCAAAAATTAAAATCTTTTGCTCATTTTCAGACAAAGAAACTTAAAATGTCTTTAATTTTGAAAAATCTTAAAATTTGTGGTATATTTAAATTCTTCACACGATTGCGATTCTAATGATACTAATATTTCCTATGTAAATATATTTGGAGCAAAAATTAAAATCTTTTGCTCATTTTCAGACAAAGAAACTTAAAATGTCTTTAATTTTGAAAAATCTGAAAATTTTTGGTATATTTAAATTCTTCACACGATTGCGATTCTAATGATACTAATATTTCCTATGTAAATATATTTGGAGCAAAAATTAAAATCTTTTGCTCATTTTCAGACAAAGAAACTTAAAATGTCTTTAATTTTGAAAAATCTTAAAATTTTTGGTATATTTAAATTCTTCACACGATTGCGATTCTAATGATACTAATATTTCCTATGTAAATATATTTGGAGCAAAAATTAAAATCTTTTGCTCATTTTCAGACAAAGAAACTTAAAATGTCTTTAATTTTGAAAAATCTGAAAATTTTTGGTATATTTAAATTCTCCACGCCATGACGATTCTAATGATACTAATATTTCCTATGTAAATATATTTGGAGCAAAAATTAAAATCTTTTGCTCATTTTCAGACAAAGAAACTTAAAATGTCTTTAATTTTGAAAAATCTGAAAATTTTTGGTATATTTAAATTCTCCACGCCATGACGATTCTAATGATACTAATATTTCCTATGTAAATATATTTGGAGCAAAAATTAAAATCTTTTGCTCATTTTCAGACAAAGAAACTTAAAATGTCTTTAATTTTGAAAAATCTGAAAATTTTTGGTATATTTAAATTCTCCACGCCATGACGATTCTAATGATACTAATATTTCCTATGTAAATATATTTGGAGCAAAAATTAAAATCTTTTGCTCATTTTCAGACAAAGAAACTTAAAATGTCTTTAATTTTGAAAAATCTTAAAATTTTTGGTATATTTAAATTCTTCACACGATTGCGATTCTAATGATACTAATATTTCCTATGTAAATATATTTGGAGCAAAAATTAAAATCTTTTGCTCATTTTCAGACAAAGAAACTTAAAATGTCTTTAATTTTGAAAAATCTTAAAATTTTTGGTATATTTAAATTCTTCTCACGATTGCGATTCTAATGATACTAATATTTCCTATGTAAATATATTTGGAGCAAAAATTAAAATCTTTTGCTCATTTTCAGACAAAGAAACTTAAAATGTCTTTAATTTTGAAAAATCTTAAAATTTTTGGTATATTTAAATTCTTCACACGATTGCGATTCTAATGATACTAATATTTCCTATGTAAATATATTTGGAGCAAAAATTAAAATCTTTTGCTCATTTTCAGACAAAGAAACTTAAAATGTCTTTAATTTTGAAAAATCTTAAAATTTTTGGTATATTTAAATTCTTCACACGATTGAGATTCTAATGATACTAATATTTCCTATGTAAATATATTTGGAGCAAAAATTAAAATCTTTTGCTCATTTTCAGACAAAGAAACTTAAAATGTCTTTAATTTTGAAAAATCTTAAAATTTTTGGTATATTTAAATTCTTCACACGATTGCGATTCTAATGATACTAATATTTCCTATGTAAATATATTTGGAGCAAAAATTAAAATCTTTTGCTCATTTTCAGACAAAGAAACTTAAAATGTCTTTAATTTTGAAAAATCTGAAAATTTTTGGTATATTTAAATTCTCCACGCCATGACGATTCTAATGATACTAATATTTCCTATGTAAATATATTTGGAGCAAAAATTAAAATCTTTTGCTCATTTTCAGACAAAGAAACTTAAAATGTCTTTAATTTTGAAAAATCTTAAAATTTTTGGTATATTTAAATTCTTCACACGATTGAGATTCTAATGATACTAATATTTCCTATGTAAATATATATGGAGCAAAAATTAAAATCTTTTGCTCATTTTCAGACAAAGAAACTTAAAATGTCTTTAATTTTGAAAAATCTTAAAATTTTTGGTATATTTAAATTCTTCACACGATTGCGATTCTAATGATACTAATATTTCCTATGTAAATATATTTGGAGCAAAAATTAAAATCTTTTGCTCATTTTCAGACAAAGAAACTTAAAATGTCTTTAATTTTGAAAAATCTGAAAATTTTTGGTATATTTAAATTCTCCACGCCATGACGATTCTAATGATACTAATATTTCCTATGTAAATATATTTGGAGCAAAAATTAAAATCTTTTGCTCATTTTCAGACAAAGAAACTTAAAATGTCTTTAATTTTGAAAAATCTGAAAATTTTTGGTATATTTAAATTCTCCACGCCATGACGATTCTAATGATACTAATATTTCCTATGTAAATATATTTGGAGCAAAAATTAAAATCTTTTGCTCATTTTCAGACAAAGAAACTTAAAATGTCTTTAATTTTGAAAAATCTTAAAATTTTTGGTATATTTAAATTCTTCACACGATTGCGATTCTAATGATACTAATATTTCCTATGTAAATATATTTGGAGCAAAAATTAAAATCTTTTGCTCATTTTCAGACAAAGAAACTTAAAATGTCTTTAATTTTGAAAAATCTTAAAATTTTTGGTATATTTAAATTCTTCACACGATTGCGATTCTAATGATACTAATATTTCCTATGTAAATATATTTGGAGCAAAAATTAAAATCTTTTGCTCATTTTCAGACAAAGAAACTTAAAATGTCTTTAATTTTGAAAAATCTTAAAATTTTTGGTATATTTAAATTCTTCACACGATTGCGATTCTAATGATACTAATATTTCCTATGTAAATATATTTGGAGCAAAAATTAAAATCTTTTGCTCATTTTCAGACAAAGAAACTTAAAATGTCTTTAATTTTGAAAAATCTTAAAATTTTTGGTATATTTAAATTCTTCACACGATTGCGATTCTAATGATACTAATATTTCCTATGTAAATATATTTGGAGCAAAAATTAAAATCTTTTGCTCATTTTCAGACAAAGAAACTTAAAATGTCTTTAATTTTGAAAAATCTTAAAATTTTTGGTATATTTAAATTCTTCACACGATTGCGATTCTAATGATACTAATATTTCCTATGTAAATATATTTGGAGCAAAAATTAAAATCTTTTGCTCATTTTCAGACAAAGAAACTTAAAATGTCTTTAATTTTGAAAAATCTGAAAATTTTTGGTATATTTAAATTCTCCACGCCATGACGATTCTAATGATACTAATATTTCCTATGTAAATATATTTGGAGCAAAAATTAAAATCTTTTGCTCATTTTCAGACAAAGAAACTTAAAATGTCTTTAATTTTGAAAAATCTGAAAATTTTTGGTATATTTAAATTCTCCACGCCATGACGATTCTAATGATACTAATATTTCCTATGTAAATATATTTGGAGCAAAAATTAAAATCTTTTGCTCATTTTCAGACAAAGAAACTTAAAATGTCTTTAATTTTGAAAAATCTTAAAATTTTTGGTATATTTAAATTCTTCACACGATTGCGATTCTAATGATACTAATATTTCCTATGTAAATATATTTGGAGCAAAAATTAAAATCTTTTGCTCATTTTCAGACAAAGAAACTTAAAATGTCTTTAATTTTGAAAAATCTTAAAATTTTTGGTATATTTAAATTCTTCACACGATTGCGATTCTAATGATACTAATATTTCCTATGTAAATATATTTGGAGCAAAAATTAAAATCTTTTGCTCATTTTCAGACAAAGAAACTTAAAATGTCTTTAATTTTGAAAAATCTTAAAATTTTTGGTATATTTAAATTCTTCACACGATTGCGATTCTAATGATACTAATATTTCCTATGTAAATATATTTGGAGCAAAAATTAAAATCTTTTGCTCATTTTCAGACAAAGAAACTTAAAATGTCTTTAATTTTGAAAAATCTTAAAATTTTTGGTATATTTAAATTCTTCACACGATTGCGATTCTAATGATACTAATATTTCCTATGTAAATATATTTGGAGCAAAAATTAAAATCTTTTGCTCATTTTCAGACAAAGAAACTTAAAATGTCTTTAATTTTGAAAAATCTGAAAATTTTTGGTATATTTAAATTCTCCACGCCATGACGATTCTAATGATACTAATATTTCCTATGTAAATATATTTGGAGCAAAAATTAAAATCTTTTGCTCATTTTCAGACAAAGAAACTTAAAATGTCTTTAATTTTGAAAAATCTGAAAATTTTTGGTATATTTAAATTCTCCACGCCATGACGATTCTAATGATACTAATATTTCCTATGTAAATATATTTGGAGCAAAAATTAAAATCTTTTGCTCATTTTCAGACAAAGAAACTTAAAATGTCTTTAATTTTGAAAAATCTGAAAATTTTTGGTATATTTAAATTCTCCACGCCATGACGATTCTAATGATACTAATATTTCCTATGTAAATATATTTGGAGCAAAAATTAAAATCTTTTGCTCATTTTCAGACAAAGAAACTTAAAATGTCTTTAATTTTGAAAAATCTTAAAATTTTTGGTATATTTAAATTCTTCACACGATTGCGATTCTAATGATACTAATATTTCCTATGTAAATATATTTGGAGCAAAAATTAAAATCTTTTGCTCATTTTCAGACAAAGAAACTTAAAATGTCTTTAATTTTGAAAAATCTTAAAATTTTTGGTATATTTAAATTCTTCTCACGATTGCGATTCTAATGATACTAATATTTCCTATGTAAATATATTTGGAGCAAAAATTAAAATCTTTTGCTCATTTTCAGACAAAGAAACTTAAAATGTCTTTAATTTTGAAAAATCTTAAAATTTTTGGTATATTTAAATTCTTCACACGATTGCGATTCTAATGATACTAATATTTCCTATGTAAATATATTTGGAGCAAAAATTAAAATCTTTTGCTCATTTTCAGACAAAGAAACTTAAAATGTCTTTAATTTTGAAAAATCTTAAAATTTTTGGTATATTTAAATTCTTCACACGATTGAGATTCTAATGATACTAATATTTCCTATGTAAATATATTTGGAGCAAAAATTAAAATCTTTTGCTCATTTTCAGACAAAGAAACTTAAAATGTCTTTAATTTTGAAAAATCTTAAAATTTTTGGTATATTTAAATTCTTCACACGATTGCGATTCTAATGATACTAATATTTCCTATGTAAATATATTTGGAGCAAAAATTAAAATCTTTTGCTCATTTTCAGACAAAGAAACTTAAAATGTCTTTAATTTTGAAAAATCTGAAAATTTTTGGTATATTTAAATTCTCCACGCCATGACGATTCTAATGATACTAATATTTCCTATGTAAATATATTTGGAGCAAAAATTAAAATCTTTTGCTCATTTTCAGACAAAGAAACTTAAAATGTCTTTAATTTTGAAAAATCTGAAAATTTTTGGTATATTTAAATTCTCCACGCCATGACGATTCTAATGATACTAATATTTCCTATGTAAATATATTTGGAGCAAAAATTAAAATCTTTTGCTCATTTTCAGACAAAGAAACTTAAAATGTCTTTAATTTTGAAAAATCTTAAAATTTTTGGTATATTTAAATTCTTCACACGATTGCGATTCTAATGATACTAATATTTCCTATGTAAATATATTTGGAGCAAAAATTAAAATCTTTTGCTCATTTTCAGACAAAGAAACTTAAAATGTCTTTAATTTTGAAAAATCTTAAAATTTTTGGTATATTTAAATTCTTCACACGATTGCGATTCTAATGATACTAATATTTCCTATGTAAATATATTTGGAGCAAAAATTAAAATCTTTTGCTCATTTTCAGACAAAGAAACTTAAAATGTCTTTAATTTTGAAAAATCTTAAAATTTTTGGTATATTTAAATTCTTCACACGATTGCGATTCTAATGATACTAATATTTCCTATGTAAATATATTTGGAGCAAAAATTAAAATCTTTTGCTCATTTTCAGACAAAGAAACTTAAAATGTCTTTAATTTTGAAAAATCTTAAAATTTTTGGTATATTTAAATTCTTCACACGATTGCGATTCTAATGATACTAATATTTCCTATGTAAATATATTTGGAGCAAAAATTAAAATCTTTTGCTCATTTTCAGACAAAGAAACTTAAAATGTCTTTAATTTTGAAAAATCTTAAAATTTTTGGTATATTTAAATTCTTCACACGATTGCGATTCTAATGATACTAATATTTCCTATGTAAATATATTTGGAGCAAAAATTAAAATCTTTTGCTCATTTTCAGACAAAGAAACTTAAAATGTCTTTAATTTTGAAAAATATTAAAATTTTTGGTATATTTAAATTCTTCACACGATTGCGATTCTAATGATACTAATATTTCCTATGTAAATATATTTGGAGCAAAAATTAAAATCTTTTGCTCATTTTCAGACAAAGAAACTTAAAATGTCTTTAATTTTGAAAAATCTGAAAATTTTTGGTATATTTAAATTCTCCACGCCATGACGATTCTAATGATACTAATATTTCCTATGTAAATATATTTGGAGCAAAAATTAAAATCTTTTGCTCATTTTCAGACAAAGAAACTTAAAATGTCTTTAATTTTGAAAAATCTTAAAATTTTTGGTATATTTAAATTCTTCACACGATTGCGATTCTAATGATACTAATATTTCCTATGTAAATATATTTGGAGCAAAAATTAAAATCTTTTGCTCATTTTCAGACAAAGAAACTTAAAATGTCTTTAATTTTGAAAAATCTGAAAATTTTTCGTATATTTAAATTCTCCACGCCATGACGATTCTAATGATACTAATATTTCCTATGTAAATATATTTGGAGCAAAAATTAAAATCTTTTGCTCATTTTCAGACAAAGAAACTTAAAATGTCTTTAATTTTGAAAAATCTTAAAATTTTTGGTATATTTAAATTCTTCACACGATTGCGATTCTAATGATACTAATATTTCCTATGTAAATATATTTGGAGCAAAATATAAAATCTTTTGCTCATTTTCAGACAAAGAAACTTAAAATGTCTTTAATTTTGAAAAATCTTAAAATTTTTGGTATATTTAAATTCTTCACACGATTGCGATTCTAATGATACTAATATTTCCTATGTAAATATATTTGGAGCAAAAATTAAAATCTTTTGCTCATTTTCAGACAAAGAAACTTAAAATGTCTTTAATTTTGAAAAATCTTAAAATTTTTGGTATATTTAAATTCTCCACGCCATGACGATTCTAATGATACTAATATTTCCTATGTAAATATATTTGGAGCAAAAATTAAAATCTTTTGCTCATTTTCAGACAAAGATACTTAAAATGTCTTTAATTTTGAAAAATCTTAAAATTTTTGGTATATTTAAATTCTCCACGCCATGACGATTCTAATGATACTAATATTTCCTGTGTAAATATATTTGGAGCAAAAATTAAAATCTTTTGCTCATTTTTAGACAAAGAAACTTAAAATGTCTTTAATTTTGAAAAATCTTAAAATTTTTGGTATATTTAAATTCTCCACGCCATGACGATTCTAATGATACTAATATTTCCTATGTAAATATATTTGGAGCAAAAATTAAAATCTTTTGCTCATTTTCAGACAAAGAAACTTAAAATGTCTTTAATTTTGAAAAATCTTAAAATTTTTGGTATATTTAAATTCTTCACACGATTGCGATTCTAATGATACTAATATTTCCTATGTAAATATATTTGGAGCAAAAATTAAAATCTTTTGCTCATTTTCAGACAAAGAAACTTAAAATGTCTTTAATTTTGAAAAATCTGAAAATTTTTCGTATATTTAAATTCTCCACGCCATGACGATTCTAATGATACTAATATTTCCTGTGTAAATATATTTGGAGCAAAAATTAAAATCTTTTGCTCATTTTCAGACAAAGAAACTTAAAATGTCTTTAATTTTGAAAAATCTGAAAATTTTTCGTATATTTAAATTCTCCACGCCATGACGATTCTAATGATACTAATATTTCCTATGTAAATATATTTGGAGCAAAAATTAAAATCTTTTGCTCATTTTCAGACAAAGAAACTTAAAATGTCTTTAATTTTGAAAAATCTTAAAATTTTTGGTATATTTAAATTCTTCACACGATTGCGATTCTAATGATACTAATATTTCCTATGTAAATATATTTGGAGCAAAATATAAAATCTTTTGCTCATTTTCAGACAAAGAAACTTAAAATGTCTTTAATTTTGAAAAATCTTAAAATTTTTGGTATATTTAAATTCTTCACACGATTGCGATTCTAATGATACTAATATTTCCTATGTAAATATATTTGGAGCAAAAATTAAAATCTTTTGCTCATTTTCAGACAAAGAAACTTAAAATGTCTTTAATTTTGAAAAATCTTAAAATTTTTGGTATATTTAAATTCTCCACGCCATGACGATTCTAATGATACTAATATTTCCTATGTAAATATATTTGGAGCAAAAATTAAAATCTTTTGCTCATTTTCAGACAAAGATACTTAAAATGTCTTTAATTTTGAAAAATCTTAAAATTTTTGGTATATTTAAATTCTCCACGCCATGACGATTCTAATGATACTAATATTTCCTGTGTAAATATATTTGGAGCAAAAATTAAAATCTTTTGCTCATTTTTAGACAAAGAAACTTAAAATGTCTTTAATTTTGAAAAATCTTAAAATTTTTGGTATATTTAAATTCTCCACGCCATGACGATTCTAATGATACTAATATTTCCTATGTAAATATATTTGGAGCAAAAATTAAAATCTTTTGCTCATTTTCAGACAAAGATACTTAAAATGTCTTTAATTTTGAAAAATCTGAAAATTTTTGGTATATTTAAATTCTTCCCACGATTGCGATTCTAATGATACTAATATTTCCTATGTAAATATATTTGGAGCAAAAATTAAAATCTTTTGCTCATTTTCAGACAAAGAAACTTAAAATGTCTTTAATTTTGAAAAATCTTAAAATTTTTGGTATATTTAAATTCTTCACACGATTGCGATTCTAATGATACTAATATTTCCTATGTAAATATATTTGGAGCAAAAATTAAAATCTTTTGCTCATTTTTAGACAAAGAAACTTAAAATGTCTTTAATTTTGAAAAATCTTAAAATTTTTGGTATATTTAAATTTTCCACGCCATGACGATTCTAATGATACTAATATTTCCTATGTAAATATACTTGGAGCAAAAATTAAAATCTTTTGCTCATTTTTAGACAAAGAAACTTAAAATGTCTTTAATTTTGAAAAATCTTAAAATTTTTGGTATATTTAAATTTTCCACGCCATGACGATTCTAATGATACTAATATTTCCTATGTAAATATACTTGGAGCAAAAATTAAAATCTTTTGCTCATTTTCAGACAAAGAAACTTAAAATGTCTTTAATTTTGAAAAATCTTAAAATTTTTGGTATATTTAAATTCTTCACACGATTGCGATTCTAATGATACTAATATTTCCTGTGTAAATATATTTGGAGCAAAAATTAAAATCTTTTGCTCATTTTCAGACAAAGAAACTTAAAATGTCTTTAATTTTGAAAAATCTTAAAATTTTTGGTATATTTAAATTTTCCACGCCATGACGATTCTAATGATACTAATATTTCCTGTGTAAATATATTTGGAGCAAAAATTAAAATCTTTTGCTCATTTTCAGACAAAGAAACTTAAAATGTCTTTAATTTTGAAAAATCTGAAAATTTTTGGTATATTTAAATTCTTCACACGATTGCGATTCTAATGATACTAATATTTCCTATGTAAATATATTTGGAGCAAAAATTAAAATCTTTTGCTCATTTTCAGACAAAGAAACTTAAAATGTCTTTAATTTTGAAAAATCTTAAAATTTTTGGTATATTTAAATTCTCCACGCCATGACGATTCTAATGATACTAATATTTCCTGTGTAAATATATTTGGAGCAAAAATTAAAATCTTTTGCTCATTTTCAGACAAAGAAACTTAAAATGTCTTTAATTTTGAAAAATCTGAAAATTTTTGGTATATTTAAATTCTCCACACCATGACGATTCTAATGATACTAATATTTGTTATGTAAATACTTTTGGAGCAAAAATTAAAATCTTTTGCTCATTTTCAGACAAAGAAACTTAAAATGTCTTTAATTTTGAAAAATCTTAAAATTTTTGGTATATTTAAATTCTCCACGCCATGACGATTCTAATGATACTAATATTTCCTATGTAAATATATTTGGAGCAAAAATTAAAATCTTTTGCTCATTTTCAGACAAAGATACTTAAAATGTCTTTAATTTTGAAAAATCTTAAAATTTTTGGTATATTTAAATTCTCCACGCCATGACGATTCTAATGATACTAATATTTCCTATGTAAATATATTTGGAGCAAAAATTAAAATCTTTTGCTCATTTTCAGACAAAGAAACTTAAAATGTCTTTAATTTTGAAAAATCTGAAAATTTTTGGTATATTTAAATTCTCCACGCCATGACGATTCTAATGATACTAATATTTCCTATGTAAATATATTTGGAGCAAAAATTAAAATCTTTTGCTCATTTTCAGACAAAGATACTTAAAATGTCTTTAATTTTGAAAAATCTTAAAATTTTTGGTATATTTAAATTCTCCACGCCATGACGATTCTAATGATACTAATATTTCCTATGTAAATATATTTGGAGCAAAAATTAAAATCTTTTGCTCATTTTCAGACAAAGAAACTTAAAATGTCTTTAATTTTGAAAAATCTGAAAATTTTTGGTATATTTAAATTCTCCACGCCATGACGATTCTAATGATACTAATATTTCCTATGTAAATATATTTGGAGCAAAAATTAAAATCTTTTGCTCATTTTCAGACAAAGAAACTTAAAATGTCTTTAATTTTGAAAAATCTTAAAATTTTTGGTATATTTAAATTCTTCACACGATTGCGATTCTAATGATACTAATATTTCCTATGTAAATATATTTGGAGCAAAAATTAAAATCTTTTGCTCATTTTCAGACAAAGAAACTTAAAATGTCTTTAATTTTGAAAAATCTTAAAATTTTTGGTATATTTAAATTCTTCTCACGATTGCGATTCTAATGATACTAATATTTCCTATGTAAATATATTTGGAGCAAAAATTAAAATCTTTTGCTCATTTTCAGACAAAGAAACTTAAAATGTCTTTAATTTTGAAAAATCTTAAAATTTTTGGTATATTTAAATTCTTCACACGATTGCGATTCTAATGATACTAATATTTCCTATGTAAATATATTTGGAGCAAAAATTAAAATCTTTTGCTCATTTTCAGACAAAGAAACTTAAAATGTCTTTAATTTTGAAAAATCTTAAAATTTTTGGTATATTTAAATTCTTCACACGATTGAGATTCTAATGATACTAATATTTCCTATGTAAATATATTTGGAGCAAAAATTAAAATCTTTTGCTCATTTTCAGACAAAGAAACTTAAAATGTCTTTAATTTTGAAAAATCTTAAAATTTTTGGTATATTTAAATTCTTCACACGATTGCGATTCTAATGATACTAATATTTCCTATGTAAATATATTTGGAGCAAAAATTAAAATCTTTTGCTCATTTTCAGACAAAGAAACTTAAAATGTCTTTAATTTTGAAAAATCTGAAAATTTTTGGTATATTTAAATTCTCCACGCCATGACGATTCTAATGATACTAATATTTCCTATGTAAATATATTTGGAGCAAAAATTAAAATCTTTTGCTCATTTTCAGACAAAGAAACTTAAAATGTCTTTAATTTTGAAAAATCTGAAAATTTTTGGTATATTTAAATTCTCCACGCCATGACGATTCTAATGATACTAATATTTCCTATGTAAATATATTTGGAGCAAAAATTAAAATCTTTTGCTCATTTTCAGACAAAGAAACTTAAAATGTCTTTAATTTTGAAAAATCTTAAAATTTTTGGTATATTTAAATTCTTCACACGATTGCGATTCTAATGATACTAATATTTCCTATGTAAATATATTTGGAGCAAAAATTAAAATCTTTTGCTCATTTTCAGACAAAGAAACTTAAAATGTCTTTAATTTTGAAAAATCTTAAAATTTTTGGTATATTTAAATTCTTCACACGATTGCGATTCTAATGATACTAATATTTCCTATGTAAATATATTTGGAGCAAAAATTAAAATCTTTTGCTCATTTTCAGACAAAGAAACTTAAAATGTCTTTAATTTTGAAAAATCTGAAAATTTTTGGTATATTTAAATTCTTCACACGATTGCGATTCTAATGATACTAATATTTCCTATGTAAATATATTTGGAGCAAAAATTAAAATCTTTTGCTCATTTTCAGACAAAGAAACTTAAAATGTCTTTAATTTTGAAAAATCTTAAAATTTTTGGTATATTTAAATTCTTCACACGATTGCGATTCTAATGATACTAATATTTCCTATGTAAATATATTTGGAGCAAAAATTAAAATCTTTTGCTCATTTTCAGACAAAGAAACTTAAAATGTCTTTAATTTTGAAAAATCTTAAAATTTTTGGTATATTTAAATTCTTCACACGATTGCGATTCTAATGATACTAATATTTCCTATGTAAATATATTTGGAGCAAAAATTAAAATCTTTTGCTCATTTTCAGACAAAGAAACTTAAAATGTCTTTAATTTTGAAAAATATTAAAATTTTTGGTATATTTAAATTCTTCACACGATTGCGATTCTAATGATACTAATATTTCCTATGTAAATATATTTGGAGCAAAAATTAAAATCTTTTGCTCATTTTCAGACAAAGAAACTTAAAATGTCTTTAATTTTGAAAAATCTGAAAATTTTTGGTATATTTAAATTCTCCACGCCATGACGATTCTAATGATACTAATATTTCCTATGTAAATATATTTGGAGCAAAAATTAAAATCTTTTGCTCATTTTCAGACAAAGAAACTTAAAATGTCTTTAATTTTGAAAAATCTTAAAATTTTTGGTATATTTAAATTCTTCACACGATTGCGATTCTAATGATACTAATATTTCCTATGTAAATATATTTGGAGCAAAAATTAAAATCTTTTGCTCATTTTCAGACAAAGAAACTTAAAATGTCTTTAATTTTGAAAAATCTGAAAATTTTTCGTATATTTAAATTCTCCACGCCATGACGATTCTAATGATACTAATATTTCCTGTGTAAATATATTTGGAGCAAAAATTAAAATCTTTTGCTCATTTTCAGACAAAGAAACTTAAAATGTCTTTAATTTTGAAAAATCTGAAAATTTTTCGTATATTTAAATTCTCCACGCCATGACGATTCTAATGATACTAATATTTCCTATGTAAATATATTTGGAGCAAAAATTAAAATCTTTTGCTCATTTTCAGACAAAGAAACTTAAAATGTCTTTAATTTTGAAAAATCTTAAAATTTTTGGTATATTTAAATTCTTCACACGATTGCGATTCTAATGATACTAATATTTCCTATGTAAATATATTTGGAGCAAAATATAAAATCTTTTGCTCATTTTCAGACAAAGAAACTTAAAATGTCTTTAATTTTGAAAAATCTTAAAATTTTTGGTATATTTAAATTCTTCACACGATTGCGATTCTAATGATACTAATATTTCCTATGTAAATATATTTGGAGCAAAAATTAAAATCTTTTGCTCATTTTCAGACAAAGAAACTTAAAATGTCTTTAATTTTGAAAAATCTTAAAATTTTTGGTATATTTAAATTCTCCACGCCATGACGATTCTAATGATACTAATATTTCCTATGTAAATATATTTGGAGCAAAAATTAAAATCTTTTGCTCATTTTCAGACAAAGATACTTAAAATGTCTTTAATTTTGAAAAATCTTAAAATTTTTGGTATATTTAAATTCTCCACGCCATGACGATTCTAATGATACTAATATTTCCTGTGTAAATATATTTGGAGCAAAAATTAAAATCTTTTGCTCATTTTTAGACAAAGAAACTTAAAATGTCTTTAATTTTGAAAAATCTTAAAATTTTTGGTATATTTAAATTCTCCACGCCATGACGATTCTAATGATACTAATATTTCCTATGTAAATATATTTGGAGCAAAAATTAAAATCTTTTGCTCATTTTCAGACAAAGAAACTTAAAATGTCTTTAATTTTGAAAAATCTTAAAATTTTTGGTATATTTAAATTCTTCACACGATTGCGATTCTAATGATACTAATATTTCCTATGTAAATATATTTGGAGCAAAAATTAAAATCTTTTGCTCATTTTCAGACAAAGAAACTTAAAATGTCTTTAATTTTGAAAAATCTGAAAATTTTTCGTATATTTAAATTCTCCACGCCATGACGATTCTAATGATACTAATATTTCCTGTGTAAATATATTTGGAGCAAAAATTAAAATCTTTTGCTCATTTTCAGACAAAGAAACTTAAAATGTCTTTAATTTTGAAAAATCTGAAAATTTTTCGTATATTTAAATTCTCCACGCCATGACGATTCTAATGATACTAATATTTCCTATGTAAATATATTTGGAGCAAAAATTAAAATCTTTTGCTCATTTTCAGACAAAGAAACTTAAAATGTCTTTAATTTTGAAAAATCTTAAAATTTTTGGTATATTTAAATTCTTCACACGATTGCGATTCTAATGATACTAATATTTCCTATGTAAATATATTTGGAGCAAAATATAAAATCTTTTGCTCATTTTCAGACAAAGAAACTTAAAATGTCTTTAATTTTGAAAAATCTTAAAATTTTTGGTATATTTAAATTCTTCACACGATTGCGATTCTAATGATACTAATATTTCCTATGTAAATATATTTGGAGCAAAAATTAAAATCTTTTGCTCATTTTCAGACAAAGAAACTTAAAATGTCTTTAATTTTGAAAAATCTTAAAATTTTTGGTATATTTAAATTCTCCACGCCATGACGATTCTAATGATACTAATATTTCCTATGTAAATATATTTGGAGCAAAAATTAAAATCTTTTGCTCATTTTCAGACAAAGATACTTAAAATGTCTTTAATTTTGAAAAATCTTAAAATTTTTGGTATATTTAAATTCTCCACGCCATGACGATTCTAATGATACTAATATTTCCTGTGTAAATATATTTGGAGCAAAAATTAAAATCTTTTGCTCATTTTTAGACAAAGAAACTTAAAATGTCTTTAATTTTGAAAAATCTTAAAATTTTTGGTATATTTAAATTCTCCACGCCATGACGATTCTAATGATACTAATATTTCCTATGTAAATATATTTGGAGCAAAAATTAAAATCTTTTGCTCATTTTCAGACAAAGATACTTAAAATGTCTTTAATTTTGAAAAATCTGAAAATTTTTGGTATATTTAAATTCTTCCCACGATTGCGATTCTAATGATACTAATATTTCCTATGTAAATATATTTGGAGCAAAAATTAAAATCTTTTGCTCATTTTCAGACAAAGAAACTTAAAATGTCTTTAATTTTGAAAAATCTTAAACTTTTTGGTATATTTAAATTCTTCACACGATTGCGATTCTAATGATACTAATATTTCCTATGTAAATATATTTGGAGCAAAAATTAAAATCTTTTGCTCATTTTTAGACAAAGAAACTTAAAATGTCTTTAATTTTGAAAAATCTTAAAATTTTTGGTATATTTAAATTTTCCACGCCATGACGATTCTAATGATACTAATATTTCCTATGTAAATATACTTGGAGCAAAAATTAAAATCTTTTGCTCATTTTTAGACAAAGAAACTTAAAATGTCTTTAATTTTGAAAAATCTTAAAATTTTTGGTATATTTAAATTTTCCACGCCATGACGATTCTAATGATACTAATATTTCCTATGTAAATATACTTGGAGCAAAAATTAAAATCTTTTGCTCATTTTCAGACAAAGAAACTTAAAATGTCTTTAATTTTGAAAAATCTTAAAATTTTTGGTATATTTAAATTCTTCACACGATTGCGATTCTAATGATACTAATATTTCCTGTGTAAATATATTTGGAGCAAAAATTAAAATCTTTTGCTCATTTTCAGACAAAGAAACTTAAAATGTCTTTAATTTTGAAAAATCTTAAAATTTTTGGTATATTTAAATTTTCCACGCCATGACGATTCTAATGATACTAATATTTCCTGTGTAAATATATTTGGAGCAAAAATTAAAATCTTTTGCTCATTTTCAGACAAAGAAACTTAAAATGTCTTTAATTTTGAAAAATCTGAAAATTTTTGGTATATTTAAATTCTTCACACGATTGCGATTCTAATGATACTAATATTTCCTATGTAAATATATTTGGAGCAAAAATTAAAATCTTTTGCTCATTTTCAGACAAAGAAACTTAAAATGTCTTTAATTTTGAAAAATCTTAAAATTTTTGGTATATTTAAATTCTCCACGCCATGACGATTCTAATGATACTAATATTTCCTGTGTAAATATATTTGGAGCAAAAATTAAAATCTTTTGCTCATTTTCAGACAAAGAAACTTAAAATGTCTTTAATTTTGAAAAATCTGAAAATTTTTGGTATATTTAAATTCTCCACACCATGACGATTCTAATGATACTAATATTTGTTATGTAAATACTTTTGGAGCAAAAATTAAAATCTTTTGCTCATTTTCAGACAAAGAAACTTAAAATGTCTTTAATTTTGAAAAATCTTAAAATTTTTGGTATATTTAAATTCTCCACGCCATGACGATTCTAATGATACTAATATTTCCTATGTAAATATATTTGGAGCAAAAATTAAAATCTTTTGCTCATTTTCAGACAAAGATACTTAAAATGTCTTTAATTTTGAAAAATCTTAAAATTTTTGGTATATTTAAATTCTCCACGCCATGACGATTCTAATGATACTAATATTTCCTGTGTAAATATATTTGGAGCAAAAATTAAAATCTTTTGCTCATTTTTAGACAAAGAAACTTAAAATGTCTTTAATTTTGAAAAATCTTAAAATTTTTGGTATATTTAAATTCTCCACGCCATGACGATTCTAATGATACTAATATTTCCTGTGTAAATATATTTGGAGCAAAAATTAAAATCTTTTGCTCATTTTTAGACAAAGAAACTTAAAATGTCTTTAATTTTGAAAAATCTTAAAATTTTTGGTATATTTAAATTCTCCACGCCATGACGATTCTAATGATACTAATATTTCCTGTGTAAATATATTTGGAGCAAAAATTAAAATCTTTTGCTCATTTTCAGACAAAGATACTTAAAATGTCTTTAATTTTGAAAAATCTTAAAATTTTTGGTATATTTAAATTCTCCACGCCATGACGATTCTAATGATACTAATATTTCCTGTGTAAATATATTTGGAGCAAAAATTAAAATCTTTTGCTCATTTTTAGACAAAGAAACTTAAAATGTCTTTAATTTTGAAAAATCTTAAAATTTTTGGTATATTTAAATTCTCCACGCCATGACGATTCTAATGATACTAATATTTCCTGTGTAAATATATTTGGAGCAAAAATTAAAATCTTTTGCTCATTTTCAGACAAAGATACTTAAAATGTCTTTAATTTTGAAAAATCTTAAAATTTTTGGTATATTTAAATTCTTCCCACGATTGCGATTCTAATGATACTAATATTTCCTATGTAAATATATTTGGAGCAAAAATTAAAATCTTTTGCTCATTTTCAGACAAAGAAACTTAAAATGTCTTTAATTTTGAAAAATCTTAAAATTTTTGGTATATTTAAATTCTTCACACGATTGCGATTCTAATGATACTAATATTTCCTATGTAAATATATTTGGAGCAAAAATTAAAATCTTTTGCTCATTTTCAGACAAAGAAACTTAAAATGTCTTTAATTTTGAAAAATCTTAAAATTTTTGGTATATTTAAATTCTTCACACGATTGCGATTCTAATGATACTAATATTTCCTATGTAAATATATTTGGAGCAAAAATTAAAATCTTTTGCTCATTTTTAGACAAAGAAACTTAAAATGTCTTTAATTTTGAAAAATCTTAAAATTTTTGGTATATTTAAATTTTCCACGCCATGACGATTCTAATGATACTAATATTTCCTATGTAAATATACTTGGAGCAAAAATTAAAATCTTTTGCTCATTTTCAGACAAAGAAACTTAAAATGTCTTTAATTTTGAAAAATCTTAAAATTTTTGGTATATTTAAATTCTTCACACGATTGCGATTCTAATGATACTAATATTTCCTATGTAAATATATTTGGAGCAAAAATTAAAATCTTTTGCTCATTTTCAGACAAAGAAACTTAAAATGTCTTTAATTTTGAAAAATCTTAAAATTTTTGGTATATTTAAATTCTTCACACGATTGCGATTCTAATGATACTAATATTTCCTATGTAAATATATTTGGAGCAAAAATTAAAATCTTTTGCTCATTTTCAGACAAAGAAACTTAAAATGTCTTTAATTTTGAAAAATCTTAAAATTTTTGGTATATTTAAATTCTCCACGCCATGACGATTCTAATGATACTAATATTTCCTATGTAAATATATTTGGAGCAAAAATTAAAATCTTTTGCTCATTTTCAGACAAAGAAACTTAAAATGTCTTTAATTTTGAAAAATCTTAAAATTTTTGGTATATTTAAATTCTTCACACGATTGCGATTCTAATGATACTAATATTTCCTATGTAAATATATCTGGAGCAAAAATTAAAATCTTTTGCTCATTTTCAGACAAAGAAACTTAAAATGTCTTTAATTTTGAAAAATCTGAAAATTTTTGGTATATTTAAATTCTTCACACGATTGCGATTCTAATGATACTAATATTTCCTATGTAAATATATTTGGAGCAAAAATTAAAATCTTTTGCTCATTTTCAGACAAAGATACTTAAAATGTCTTTAATTTTGAAAAATCTTAAAATTTTTGGTATATTTAAATTCTCCACGCCATGACGATTCTAATGATACTAATATTTCCTGTGTAAATATATTTGGAGCAAAAATTAAAATCTTTTGCTCATTTTTAGACAAAGAAACTTAAAATGTCTTTAATTTTGAAAAATCTTAAAATTTTTGGTATATTTAAATTCTCCACGCCATGACGATTCTAATGATACTAATATTTCCTATGTAAATATATTTGGAGCAAAAATTAAAATCTTTTGCTCATTTTCAGACAAAGATACTTAAAATGTCTTTAATTTTGAAAAATCTTAAAATTTTTGGTATATTTAAATTTTCCACGCCATGACGATTCTAATGATACTAATATTTCCTATGTAAATATACTTGGAGCAAAAATTAAAATCTTTTGCTCATTTTCAGACAAAGAAACTTAAAATGTCTTTAATTTTGAAAAATCTTAAAATTTTTGGTATATTTAAATTCTCCACGCCATGACGATTCTAATGATACTAATATTTCCTATGTAAATATATTTGGAGCAAAAATTAAAATCTTTTGCTCATTTTCAGACAAAGAAACTTAAAATGTCTTTAATTTTGAAAAATCTTAAAATTTTTGGTATATTTAAATTCTTCACACGATTGCGATTCTAATGATACTAATATTTCCTATGTAAATATATCTGGAGCAAAAATTAAAATCTTTTGCTCATTTTCAGACAAAGAAACTTAAAATGTCTTTAATTTTGAAAAATCTTAAAATTTTTGGTATATTTAAATTCTTCACACGATTGCGATTCTAATGATACTAATATTTCCTATGTAAATATATTTGGAGCAAAAATTAAAATCTTTTGCTCATTTTCAGACAAAGATACTTAAAATGTCTTTAATTTTGAAAAATCTTAAAATTTTTGGTATATTTAAATTCTCCACGCCATGACGATTCTAATGATACTAATATTTCCTGTGTAAATATATTTGGAGCAAAAATTAAAATCTTTTGCTCATTTTTAGACAAAGAAACTTAAAATGTCTTTAATTTTGAAAAATCTTAAAATTTTTGGTATATTTAAATTCTCCACGCCATGACGATTCTAATGATACTAATATTTCCTATGTAAATATATTTGGAGCAAAAATTAAAATCTTTTGCTCATTTTCAGACAAAGATACTTAAAATGTCTTTAATTTTGAAAAATCTTAAAATTTTTGGTATATTTAAATTCTTCACACGATTGCGATTCTAATGATACTAATATTTCCTATGTAAATATATTTGGAGCAAAAATTAAAATCTTTTGCTCATTTTCAGACAAAGAAACTTAAAATGTCTTTAATTTTGAAAAATCTTAAAATTTTTGGTATATTTAAATTCTTCACACGATTGCGATTCTAATGATACTAATATTTCCTATGTAAATATATTTGGAGCAAAAATTAAAATCTTTTGCTCATTTTTAGACAAAGAAACTTAAAATGTCTTTAATTTTGAAAAATCTTAAAATTTTTGGTATATTTAAATTTTCCACGCCATGACGATTCTAATGATACTAATATTTCCTATGTAAATATACTTGGAGCAAAAATTAAAATCTTTTGCTCATTTTCAGACAAAGAAACTTAAAATGTCTTTAATTTTGAAAAATCTTAAAATTTTTGGTATATTTAAATTCTCCACGCCATGACGATTCTAATGATACTAATATTTCCTATGTAAATATATTTGGAGCAAAAATTAAAATCTTTTGCTCATTTTCAGACAAAGAAACTTAAAATGTCTTTAATTTTGAAAAATCTTAAAATTTTTGGTATATTTAAATTCTTCACACGATTGCGATTCTAATGATACTAATATTTCCTATGTAAATATATTTGGAGCAAAAATTAAAATCTTTTGCTCATTTTCAGACAAAGAAACTTAAAATGTCTTTAATTTTGAAAAATCTTAAAATTTTTGGTATATTTAAATTCTTCACACGATTGCGATTCTAATGATACTAATATTTCCTATGTAAATATACTTGGAGCAAAAATTAAAATCTTTTGCTCATTTTCAGACAAAGAAACTTAAAATGTCTTTAATTTTGAAAAATCTTAAAATTTTTGGTATATTTAAATTCTCCACGCCATGACGATTCTAATGATACTAATATTTCCTATGTAAATATATTTGGAGCAAAAATTAAAATCTTTTGCTCATTTTCAGACAAAGAAACTTAAAATGTCTTTAATTTTGAAAAATCTTAAAATTTTTGGTATATTTAAATTCTTCACACGATTGCGATTCTAATGATACTAATATTTCCTATGTAAATATATTTGGAGCAAAAATTAAAATCTTTTGCTCATTTTCAGACAAAGAAACTTAAAATGTCTTTAATTTTGAAAAATCTTAAAATTTTTGGTATATTTAAATTCTTCACACGATTGCGATTCTAATGATACTAATATTTCCTATGTAAATATACTTGGAGCAAAAATTAAAATCTTTTGCTCATTTTCAGACAAAGAAACTTAAAATGTCTTTAATTTTGAAAAATCTTAAAATTTTTGGTATATTTAAATTTTCCACGCCATGACGATTCTAATGATACTAATATTTCCTATGTAAATATACTTGGAGCAAAAATTAAAATCTTTTGCTCATTTTCAGACAAAGAAACTTAAAATGTCTTTAATTTTGAAAAATCTTAAAATTTTTGGTATATTTAAATTTTCCACGCCATGACGATTCTAATGATACTAATATTTCCTATGTAAATATACTTGGAGCAAAAATTAAAATCTTTTGCTCATTTTCAGACAAAGAAACTTAAAATGTCTTTAATTTTGAAAAATCTTAAAATTTTTGGTATATTTAAATTCTCCACGCCATGACGATTCTAATGATACTAATATTTCCTATGTAAATATATTTGGAGCAAAAATTAAAATCTTTTGCTCATTTTCAGACAAAGAAACTTAAAATGTCTTTAATTTTGAAAAATCTTAAAATTTTTGGTATATTTAAATTCTTCACACGATTGCGATTCTAATGATACTAATATTTCCTATGTAAATATATTTGGAGCAAAAATTAAAATCTTTTGCTCATTTTCAGACAAAGAAACTTAAAATGTCTTTAATTTTGAAAAATCTTAAAATTTTTGGTATATTTAAATTCTTCACACGATTGCGATTCTAATGATACTAATATTTCCTATGTAAATATACTTGGAGCAAAAATTAAAATCTTTTGCTCATTTTCAGACAAAGAAACTTAAAATGTCTTTAATTTTGAAAAATCTTAAAATTTTTGGTATATTTAAATTCTCCACGCCATGACGATTCTAATGATACTAATATTTCCTATGTAAATATATTTGGAGCAAAAATTAAAATCTTTTGCTCATTTTCAGACAAAGAAACTTAAAATGTCTTTAATTTTGAAAAATCTTAAAATTTTTGGTATATTTAAATTCTTCACACGATTGCGATTCTAATGATACTAATATTTCCTATGTAAATATATTTGGAGCAAAAATTAAAATCTTTTGCTCATTTTCAGACAAAGAAACTTAAAATGTCTTTAATTTTGAAAAATCTTGAAATTTTTGGTATATTTAAATTCTTCACACGATTGCGATTCTAATGATACTAATATTTCCTATGTAAATATATCTGGAGCAAAAATTAAAATCTTTTGCTCATTTTCAGACAAAGAAACTTAAAATGTCTTTAATTTTGAAAAATCTGAAAATTTTTGGTATATTTAAATTCTTCACACGATTGCGATTCTAATGATACTAATATTTCCTATGTAAATATATTTGGAGCAAAAATTAAAATCTTTTGCTCATTTTCAGACAAAGAAACTTAAAATGTCTTTAATTTTGAAAAATCTGAAAATTTTTGGTATATTTAAATTCTTCACACGATTGCGATTCTAATGATACTAATATTTCCTATGTAAATATATTTGGAGCAAAAATTAAAATCTTTTGCTCATTTTCAGACAAAGAAACTTAAAATGTCTTTAATTTTGAAAAATCTTAAAATTTTTGGTATATTTAAATTCTCCACGCCATGACGATTCTAATGATACTAATATTTCCTATGTAAATATATTTGGAGCAAAAATTAAAATCTTTTGCTCATTTTCAGACAAAGAAACTTAAAATGTCTTTAATTTTGAAAAATCTTAAAATTTTTGGTATATTTAAATTCTTCACACGATTGCGATTCTAATGATACTAATATTTCCTATGTAAATATATTTGGAGCAAAAATTAAAATCTTTTGCTCATTTTCAGACAAAGAAACTTAAAATGTCTTTAATTTTGAAAAATCTTGAAATTTTTGGTATATTTAAATTCTTCACACGATTGCGATTCTAATGATACTAATATTTCCTATGTAAATATATCTGGAGCAAAAATTAAAATCTTTTGCTCATTTTCAGACAAAGAAACTTAAAATGTCTTTAATTTTGAAAAATCTGAAAATTTTTGGTATATTTAAATTCTTCACACGATTGCGATTCTAATGATACTAATATTTCCTATGTAAATATATTTGGAGCAAAAATTAAAATCTTTTGCTCATTTTCAGACAAAGAAACTTAAAATGTCTTTAATTTTGAAAAATCTGAAAATTTTTGGTATATTTAAATTCTTCACACGATTGCGATTCTAATGATACTAATATTTCCTATGTAAATATATTTGGAGCAAAAATTAAAATCTTTTGCTCATTTTCAGACAAAGAAACTTAAAATGTCTTTAATTTTGAAAAATCTGAAAATTTTTGGTATATTTAAATTCTTCACACGATTGCGATTCTAATGATACTAATATTTCCTATGTAAATATATTTGGAGCAAAAATTAAAATCTTTTGCTCATTTTCAGACAAAGAAACTTAAAATGTCTTTAATTTTGAAAAATCTGAAAATTTTTGGTATATTTAAATTCTTCACACGATTGCGATTCTAATGATACTAATATTTCCTATGTAAATATATCTGGAGCAAAAATTAAAATCTTTTGCTCATTTTCAGACAAAGAAACTTAAAATGTCTTTAATTTTGAAAAATCTTAAAATTTTTGGTATATTTAAATTCTTCACACGATTGCGATTCTAATGATACTAATATTTCCTATGTAAATATATTTGGAGCAAAAATTAAAATCTTTTGCTCATTTTCAGACAAAGAAACTTAAAATGTCTTTAATTTTGAAAAATCTTAAAATTTTTGGTATATTTAAATTCTTCACACGATTGCGATTCTAATGATACTAATATTTCCTATGTAAATATATTTGGAGCAAAAATTAAAATCTTTTGCTCATTTTCAGACAAAGAAACTTAAAATGTCTTTAATTTTGAAAAATCTTAAAATTTTTGGTATATTTAAATTCTTCACACGATTGCGATTCTAATGATACTAATATTTCCTATGTAAATATATTTGGAGCAAAAATTAAAATCTTTTGCTCATTTTCAGACAAAGAAACTTAAAATGTCTTTAATTTTGAAAAATCTGAAAATTTTTGGTATATTTAAATTCTTCACACGATTGCGATTCTAATGATACTAATATTTCCTATGTAAATATATTTGGAGCAAAAATTAAAATCTTTTGCTCATTTTCAGACAAAGAAACTTAAAATGTCTTTAATTTTGAAAAATCTGAAAATTTTTGGTATATTTAAATTCTTCACACGATTGCGATTCTAATGATACTAATATTTCCTATGTAAATATATTTGGAGCAAAAATTAAAATCTTTTGCTCATTTTCAGACAAAGAAACTTAAAATGTCTTTAATTTTGAAAAATCTTAAAATTTTTGGTATATTTAAATTCTTCACACGATTGCGATTCTAATGATACTAATATTTCCTATGTAAATATATTTGGAGCAAAAATTAAAATCTTTTGCTCATTTTCAGACAAAGAAACTTAAAATGTCTTTAATTTTGAAAAATCTTAAAATTTTTGGTATATTTAAATTCTTCACACGATTGCGATTCTAATGATACTAATATTTCCTATGTAAATATATTTGGAGCAAAAATTAAAATCTTTTGCTCATTTTCAGACAAAGAAACTTAAAATGTCTTTAATTTTGAAAAATCTGAAAATTTTTGGTATATTTAAATTCTTCACACGATTGCGATTCTAATGATACTAATATTTCCTATGTAAATATATTTGGAGCAAAAATTAAAATCTTTTGCTCATTTTCAGACAAAGAAACTTAAAATGTCTTTAATTTTGAAAAATCTGAAAATTTTTGGTATATTTAAATTCTTCACACGATTGCGATTCTAATGATACTAATATTTCCTATGTAAATATATTTGGAGCAAAAATTAAAATCTTTTGCTCATTTTCAGACAAAGAAACTTAAAATGTCTTTAATTTTGAAAAATCTGAAAATTTTTGGTATATTTAAATTCTTCACACGATTGCGATTCTAATGATACTAATATTTCCTATGTAAATATATTTGGAGCAAAAATTAAAATCTTTTGCTCATTTTCAGACAAAGAAACTTAAAATGTCTTTAATTTTGAAAAATCTGAAAATTTTTGGTATATTTAAATTCTTCACACGATTGCGATTCTAATGATACTAATATTTCCTATGTAAATATATTTGGAGCAAAAATTAAAATCTTTTGCTCATTTTCAGACAAAGAAACTTAAAATGTCTTTAATTTTGAAAAATCTGAAAATTTTTGGTATATTTAAATTCTTCACACGATTGCGATTCTAATGATACTAATATTTCCTATGTAAATATATTTGGAGCAAAAATTAAAATCTTTTGCTCATTTTCAGACAAAGAAACTTAAAATGTCTTTAATTTTGAAAAATCTGAAAATTTTTGGTATATTTAAATTCTTCACACGATTGCGATTCTAATGATACTAATATTTCCTATGTAAATATATTTGGAGCAAAAATTAAAATCTTTTGCTCATTTTCAGACAAAGAAACTTAAAATGTCTTTAATTTTGAAAAATCTGAAAATTTTTGGTATATTTAAATTCTTCACACGATTGCGATTCTAATGATACTAATATTTCCTATGTAAATATATTTGGAGCAAAAATTAAAATCTTTTGCTCATTTTCAGACAAAGAAACTTAAAATGTCTTTAATTTTGAAAAATCTTAAAATTTTTGGTATATTTAAATTCTTCACACGATTGCGATTCTAATGATACTAATATTTCCTATGTAAATATATTTGGAGCAAAAATTAAAATCTTTTGCTCATTTTCAGACAAAGAAACTTAAAATGTCTTTAATTTTGAAAAATCTTAAAATTTTTGGTATATTTAAATTCTTCACACGATTGCGATTCTAATGATACTAATATTTCCTATGTAAATATATTTGGAGCAAAAATTAAAATCTTTTGCTCATTTTCAGACAAAGAAACTTAAAATGTCTTTAATTTTGAAAAATCTTAAAATTTTTGGTATATTTAAATTCTCCACGCCATGACGATTCTAATGATACTAATATTTCCTATGTAAATATATTTGGAGCAAAAATTAAAATCTTTTGCTCATTTTCAGACAAAGAAACTTAAAATGTCTTTAATTTTGAAAAATCTTAAAATTTTTGGTATATTTAAATTCTTCACACGATTGCGATTCTAATGATACTAATATTTCCTATGTAAATATATTTGGAGCAAAAATTAAAATCTTTTGCTCATTTTCAGACAAAGAAACTTAAAATGTCTTTAATTTTGAAAAATCTGAAAATTTTTGGTATATTTAAATTCTTCACACGATTGCGATTCTAATGATACTAATATTTCCTATGTAAATATATTTGGAGCAAAAATTAAAATCTTTTGCTCATTTTCAGACAAAGAAACTTAAAATGTCTTTAATTTTGAAAAATCTGAAAATTTTTGGTATATTTAAATTCTTCACACGATTGCGATTCTAATGATACTAATATTTCCTATGTAAATATATTTGGAGCAAAAATTAAAATCTTTTGCTCATTTTCAGACAAAGAAACTTAAAATGTCTTTAATTTTGAAAAATCTGAAAATTTTTGGTATATTTAAATTCTCCACGCCATGACGATTCTAATGATACTAATATTTCCTATGTAAATATATTTGGAGCAAAAATTAAAATCTTTTGCTCATTTTCAGACAAAGAAACTTAAAATGTCTTTAATTTTGAAAAATCTGAAAATTTTTGGTATATTTAAATTCTCCACGCCATGACGATTCTAATGATACTAATATTTCCTATGTAAATATATTTGGAGCAAAAATTAAAATCTTTTGCTCATTTTCAGACAAAGAAACTTAAAATGTCTTTAATTTTGAAAAATCTGAAAATTTTTGGTATATTTAAATTCTCCACGCCATGACGATTCTAATGATACTAATATTTCCTATGTAAATATATTTGGAGCAAAAATTAAAATCTTTTGCTCATTTTCAGACAAAGAAACTTAAAATGTCTTTAATTTTGAAAAATTTGAAAATTTTTGGTATATTTAAATTCTTCACACGATTTCGATTCTAATGATACTAATATTTCCTATGTAAATATATTTGGAGCAAAAATTAAAATCTTTTGCTCATTTTCAGACAAAGAAACTTAAAATGTCTTTAATTTTGAAAAATTTGAAAATTTTTGGTATATTTAAATTCTTCACACGATTGCGATTCTAATGATACTAATATTTCCTATGTAAATATATTTGGAGCAAAAATTAAAATCTTTTGCTCATTTTCAGACAAAGAAACTTAAAATGTCTTTAATTTTGAAAAATCTGAAAATTTTTGGTATATTTAAATTCTCCACGCCATGACGATTCTAATGATACTAATATTTCCTATGTAAATATATTTGGAGCAAAAATTAAAATCTTTTGCTCATTTTCAGACAAAGAAACTTAAAATGTCTTTAATTTTGAAAAATCTGAAAATTTTTGGTATATTTAAATTCTCCACGCCATGACGATTCTAATGATACTAATATTTCCTATGTAAATATATTTGGAGCAAAAATTAAAATCTTTTGCTCATTTTCAGACAAAGAAACTTAAAATGTCTTTAATTTTGAAAAATCTGAAAATTTTTGGTATATTTAAATTCTCCACGCCATGACGATTCTAATGATACTAATATTTCCTATGTAAATATATTTGGAGCAAAAATTAAAATCTTTTGCTCATTTTCAGACAAAGAAACTTAAAATGTCTTTAATTTTGAAAAATCTGAAAATTTTTGGTATATTTAAATTCTCCACGCCATGACGATTCTAATGATACTAATATTTCCTATGTAAATATATTTGGAGCAAAAATTAAAATCTTTTGCTCATTTTCAGACAAAGAAACTTAAAATGTCTTTAATTTTGAAAAATTTGAAAATTTTTGGTATATTTAAATTCTTCACACGATTGCGATTCTAATGATACTAATATTTCCTATGTAAATATATTTGGAGCAAAAATTAAAATCTTTTGCTCATTTTCAGACAAAGAAACTTAAAATGTCTTTAATTTTGAAAAATCTGAAAATTTTTGGTATATTTAAATTCTCCACGCCATGACGATTCTAATGATACTAATATTTCCTATGTAAATATATTTGGAGCAAAAATTAAAATCTTTTGCTCATTTTCAGACAAAGAAACTTAAAATGTCTTTAATTTTGAAAAATTTGAAAATTTTTGGTATATTTAAATTCTTCACACGATTGCGATTCTAATGATACTAATATTTCCTATGTAAATATATTTGGAGCAAAAATTAAAATCTTTTGCTCATTTTCAGACAAAGAAACTTAAAATGTCTTTAATTTTGAAAAATCTGAAAATTTTTGGTATATTTAAATTCTTCACACGATTGCGATTCTAATGATACTAATATTTCCTATGTAAATATATTTGGAGCAAAAATTAAAATCTTTTGCTCATTTTCAGACAAAGAAACTTAAAATGTCTTTAATTTTGAAAAATCTGAAAATTTTTGGTATATTTAAATTCTCCACGCCATGACGATTCTAATGATACTAATATTTCCTATGTAAATATATTTGGAGCAAAAATTAAAATCTTTTGCTCATTTTCAGACAAAGAAACTTAAAATGTCTTTAATTTTGAAAAATCTTTAAATTTTTGGTATATTTAAATTCTTCACACGATTGCGATTCTAATGATACTAATATTTCCTATGTAAATATATTTGGAGCAAAAATTAAAATCTTTTGCTCATTTTCAGACAAAGAAACTTAAAATGTCTTTAATTTTGAAAAATCTTTAAATTTTTGGTATATTTAAATTCTTCACACGATTGCGATTCTAATGATACTAATATTTCCTATGTAAATATATTTGGAGCAAAAATTAAAATCTTTTGCTCATTTTCAGACAAAGAAACTTAAAATGTCTTTAATTTTGAAAAATCTGAAAATTTTTGGTATTTTTAAATTCTCCACGTCATGACGATTCTAATGATACTAATATTTCCTATGTAAATATATTTGGAGCAAAAATTAAAATCTTTTGCTTATTTTCAGACAAAGAAACTTAAAATGTCGTTAATTTTGAAAAATCTGAAAATTTTTGGTATATTTAAATTCTCCACGCCATGACGATTCTAATGATACTAATATTTCCTATGTAAATATATTTGGAGCAAAAATTAAAATCTTTTGCTCATTTTCAGACAAAGAAACTTAAAATGTCTTTAATTTTGAAAAATCTGAAAATTTTTGGTATATTTAAATTCTCCACGCCATGACGATTCTAATGATACTAATATTTCCTATGTAAATGTATTTGGAGCAAAAATTAAAATCTTTTGCTCATTTTCAGACAAAGAAACTTAAAATGTCTTTAATTTTGAAAAATCTGAAAATTTTTGGTATATTTAAATTCTCCACGCCATGACGATTCTAATGATACTAATATTTCCTATGTAAATATATTTGGAGCAAAAATTAAAATCTTTTGCTCATTTTCAGACAAAGAAACTTAAAATGTCTTTAATTTTGAAAAATCTGAAAATTTTTGGTATATTTAAATTCTCCACGCCATGACGATTCTAATGATACTAATATTTCCTATGTAAATATATTTGGAGCAAAAATTAAAATCTTTTGCTCATTTTCAGACAAAGAAACTTAAAATGTCTTTAATTTTGAAAAATCTTTAAATTTTTGGTATATTTAAATTCTTCACACGATTGCGATTCTAATGATACTAATATTTCCTATGTAAATATATTTGGAGCAAAAATTAAAATCTTTTGCTCATTTTCAGACAAAGAAACTTAAAATGTCTTTAATTTTGAAAAATCTTTAAATTTTTGGTATATTTAAATTCTTCACACGATTGCGATTCTAATGATACTAATATTTCCTATGTAAATATATTTGGAGCAAAAATTAAAATCTTTTGCTCATTTTCAGACAAAGAAACTTAAAATGTCTTTAATTTTGAAAAATCTGAAAATTTTTGGTATTTTTAAATTCTCCACGTCATGACGATTCTAATGATACTAATATTTCCTATGTAAATATATTTGGAGCAAAAATTAAAATCTTTTGCTTATTTTCAGACAAAGAAACTTAAAATGTCGTTAATTTTGAAAAATCTGAAAATTTTTGGTATATTTAAATTCTCCACGCCATGACGATTCTAATGATACTAATATTTCCTATGTAAATATATTTGGAGCAAAAATTAAAATCTTTTGCTCATTTTCAGACAAAGAAACTTAAAATGTCTTTAATTTTGAAAAATCTGAAAATTTTTGGTATATTTAAATTCTCCACGCCATGACGATTCTAATGATACTAATATTTCCTATGTAAATGTATTTGGAGCAAAAATTAAAATCTTTTGCTCATTTTCAGACAAAGAAACTTAAAATGTCTTTAATTTTGAAAAATCTGAAAATTTTTGGTATATTTAAATTCTCCACGCCATGACGATTCTAATGATACTAATATTTCCTATGTAAATATATTTGGAGCAAAAATTAAAATCTTTTGCTCATTTTCAGACAAAGAAACTTAAAATGTCTTTAATTTTGAAAAATCTGAAAATTTTTGGTATATTTAAATTCTCCACGCCATGACGATTCTAATGATACTAATATTTCCTATGTAAATGTATTTGGAGCAAAAATTAAAATCTTTTGCTCATTTTCAGACAAAGAAACTTAAAATGTCTTTAATTTTGAAAAATCTGAAAATTTTTGGTATTTTTAAATTCTCCACGTCATGACGATTCTAATGATACTAATATTTCCTATGTAAATATATTTGGAGCAAAAATTAAAATCTTTTGCTCATTTTCAGACAAAGAAACTTAAAATGTCTTTAATTTTGAAAAATCTGAAAATTTTTGGTATATTTAAATTCTCCACACCATGACGATTCTATTGATACTAATATTTCCTATGTAAATATATTTGGAGCAAAAATTAAAATCTTTTGCTCATTTTCAGACAAAGAAACTTAAAATGTCTTTAATTTTGAAAAATCTGAAAATTTTTGGTATTTTTAAATTCTCCACGTCATGACGATTCTAATGATACTAATATTTCCTATGTAAATATATTTGGAGCAAAAATTAAAATCTTTTGCTCATTTTCAGACAAAGAAACTTAAAATGTCTTTAATTTTGAAAAATCTGAAAATTTTTGGTATATTTAAATTCTCCACACCATGACGATTCTATTGATACTAATATTTCCTATGTAAATATATTTGGAGCAAAAATTAAAATCTTTTGCTCATTTTCAGACAAAGAAACTTAAAATGTCTTTAATTTTGAAAAATCTTAAAATTTTTGGTATATTTAAATTCTTCACACGATTGCGATTCTAATGATACTAATATTTCCTATGTAAATATATTTGGAGCAAAAATTAAAATCTTTTGCTCATTTTCAGACAAAGAAACTTAAAATGTCTTTAATTTTGAAAAATCTTAAAATTTTTGGTATATTTAAATTCTTCACACGATTGCGATTCTAATGATACTAATATTTCCTATGTAAATATATTTGGAGCAAAAATTAAAATCTTTTGCTCATTTTCAGACAAAGAAACTTAAAATGTCTTTAATTTTGAAAAATCTTAAAATTTTTGGTATATTTAAATTCTTCACACGATTGCGATTCTAATGATACTAATATTTCCTATGTAAATATATTTGGAGCAAAAATTAAAATCTTTTGCTCATTTTCAGACAAAGAAACTTAAAATGTCTTTAATTTTGAAAAATCTTTAAATTTTTGGTATATTTAAATTCTTCACACGATTGCGATTCTAATGATACTAATATTTCCTATGTAAATATATTTGGAGCAAAAATTAAAATCTTTTGCTCATTTTCAGACAAAGAAACTTAAAATGTCTTTAATTTTGAAAAATCTGAAAATTTTTGGTATTTTTAAATTCTCCACGTCATGACGATTCTAATGATACTAATATTTCCTATGTAAATATATTTGGAGCAAAAATTAAAATCTTTTGCTTATTTTCAGACAAAGAAACTTAAAATGTCGTTAATTTTGAAAAATCTGAAAATTTTTGGTATATTTAAATTCTCCACGCCATGACGATTCTGATGATACTAATATTTCCTATGTAAATATATTTGGAGCAAAAATTAAAATCTTTTGCTCATTTTCAGACAAAGAAACTTAAAATGTCTTTAATTTTGAAAAATCTGAAAATTTTTGGTATATTTAAATTCTCCACGCCATGACGATTCTAATGATACTAATATTTCCTATGTAAATGTATTTGGAGCAAAAATTAAAATCTTTTGCTCATTTTCAGACAAAGAAACTTAAAATGTCTTTAATTTTGAAAAATCTGAAAATTTTTGGTATTTTTAAATTCTCCACGTCATGACGATTCTAATGATACTAATATTTCCTATGTAAATATATTTGGAGCAAAAATTAAAATCTTTTGCTCATTTTCAGACAAAGAAACTTAAAATGTCTTTAATTTTGAAAAATCTTAAAATTTTTGGTATATTTAAATTCTTCACACGATTGCGATTCTAATGATACTAATATTTCCTATGTAAATATATTTGGAGCAAAAATTAAAATCTTTTGCTCATTTTCAGACAAAGAAACTTAAAATGTCTTTAATTTTGAAAAATCTTAAAATTTTTGGTATATTTAAATTCTTCACACGATTGCGATTCTAATGATACTAATATTTCCTATGTAAATATATTTGGAGCAAAAATTAAAATCTTTTGCTCATTTTCAGACAAAGAAACTTAAAATGTCTTTAATTTTGAAAAATCTTAAAATTTTTGGTATATTTAAATTCTCCACACCATGACGATTCTATTGATACTAATATTTCCTATGTAAATATATTTGGAGCAAAAATTAAAATCTTTTGCTCATTTTCAGACAAAGAAACTTAAAATGTCTTTAATTTTGAAAAATCTGAAAATTTTTGGTATATTTAAATTCTTCACACGATTGCGATTCTAATGATACTAATATTTCCTATGTAAATATATTTGGAGCAAAAATTAAAATCTTTTGCTCATTTTCAGACAAAGAAACTTAAAATGTCTTTAATTTTGAAAAATCTGAAAATTTTTGGTATATTTAAATTCTCCACGCCATGACGATTCTAATGATAATAATATTTCCTATGTAAATATATTTGGAGCAAAAATTAAAATCTTTTGCTCATTTTCAGACAAAGAAACTTAAAATGTCTTTAATTTTGAAAAATCTTTAAATTTTTGGTATATTTAAATTCTTCACACGATTGCGATTCTAATGATACTAATATTTCCTATGTAAATATATTTGGAGCAAAAATTAAAATCTTTTGCTCATTTTCAGACAAAGAAACTTAAAATGTCTTTAATTTTGAAAAATCTGAAAATTTTTGGTATTTTTAAATTCTCCACGTCATGACGATTCTAATGATACTAATATTTCCTATGTAAATATATTTGGAGCAAAAATTAAAATCTTTTGCTTATTTTCAGACAAAGAAACTTAAAATGTCGTTAATTTTGAAAAATCTGAAAATTTTTGGTATATTTAAATTCTCCACGCCATGACGATTCTGATGATACTAATATTTCCTATGTAAATATATTTGGAGCAAAAATTAAAATCTTTTGCTCATTTTCAGACAAAGAAACTTAAAATGTCTTTAATTTTGAAAAATCTGAAAATTTTTGGTATATTTAAATTCTCCACGCCATGACGATTCTAATGATACTAATATTTCCTATGTAAATGTATTTGGAGCAAAAATTAAAATCTTTTGCTCATTTTCAGACAAAGAAACTTAAAATGTCTTTAATTTTGAAAAATCTGAAAATTTTTGGTATTTTTAAATTCTCCACGTCATGACGATTCTAATGATACTAATATTTCCTATGTAAATATATTTGGAGCAAAAATTAAAATCTTTTGCTCATTTTCAGACAAAGAAACTTAAAATGTCTTTAATTTTGAAAAATCTTAAAATTTTTGGTATATTTAAATTCTCCACGCCATGACGATTCTAATGATAATAATATTTCCTATGTAAATATATTTGGAGCAAAAATTAAAATCTTTTGCTCATTTTCAGACAAAGAAACTTAAAATGTCTTTAATTTTGAAAAATCTTTAAATTTTTGGTATATTTAAATTCTTCACACGATTGCGATTCTAATGATACTAATATTTCCTATGTAAATATATTTGGAGCAAAAATTAAAATCTTTTGCTCATTTTCAGACAAAGAAACTTAAAATGTCTTTAATTTTGAAAAATCTGAAAATTTTTGGTATTTTTAAATTCTCCACGTCATGACGATTCTAATGATACTAATATTTCCTATGTAAATATATTTGGAGCAAAAATTAAAATCTTTTGCTTATTTTCAGACAAAGAAACTTAAAATGTCGTTAATTTTGAAAAATCTGAAAATTTTTGGTATATTTAAATTCTCCACGCCATGACGATTCTGATGATACTAATATTTCCTATGTAAATATATTTGGAGCAAAAATTAAAATCTTTTGCTCATTTTCAGACAAAGAAACTTAAAATGTCTTTAATTTTGAAAAATCTGAAAATTTTTGGTATATTTAAATTCTCCACGCCATGACGATTCTAATGATACTAATATTTCCTATGTAAATGTATTTGGAGCAAAAATTAAAATCTTTTGCTCATTTTCAGACAAAGAAACTTAAAATGTCTTTAATTTTGAAAAATCTGAAAATTTTTGGTATTTTTAAATTCTCCACGTCATGACGATTCTAATGATACTAATATTTCCTATGTAAATATATTTGGAGCAAAAATTAAAATCTTTTGCTCATTTTCAGACAAAGAAACTTAAAATGTCTTTAATTTTGAAAAATCTTAAAATTTTTGGTATATTTAAATTCTTCACACGATTGCGATTCTAATGATACTAATATTTCCTATGTAAATATATTTGGAGCAAAAATTAAAATCTTTTGCTCATTTTCAGACAAAGAAACTTAAAATGTCTTTAATTTTGAAAAATCTTAAAATTTTTGGTATATTTAAATTCTTCACACGATTGCGATTCTAATGATACTAATATTTCCTATGTAAATATATTTGGAGCAAAAATTAAAATCTTTTGCTCATTTTCAGACAAAGAAACTTAAAATGTCTTTAATTTTGAAAAATCTTAAAATTTTTGGTATATTTAAATTCTCCACACCATGACGATTCTATTGATACTAATATTTCCTATGTAAATATATTTGGAGCAAAAATTAAAATCTTTTGCTCATTTTCAGACAAAGAAACTTAAAATGTCTTTAATTTTGAAAAATCTGAAAATTTTTGGTATATTTAAATTCTTCACACGATTGCGATTCTAATGATACTAATATTTCCTATGTAAATATATTTGGAGCAAAAATTAAAATCTTTTGCTCATTTTCAGACAAAGAAACTTAAAATGTCTTTAATTTTGAAAAATCTGAAAATTTTTGGTATTTTTAAATTCTCCACGTCATGACGATTCTAATGATACTAATATTTCCTATGTAAATATATTTGGAGCAAAAATTAAAATCTTTTGCTCATTTTCAGACAAAGAAACTTAAAATGTCTTTAATTTTGAAAAATCTGAAAATTTTTGGTATATTTAAATTCTCCACACCATGACGATTCTATTGATACTAATATTTCCTATGTAAATATATTTGGAGCAAAAATTAAAATCTTTTGCTCATTTTCAGACAAAGAAACTTAAAATGTCTTTAATTTTGAAAAATCTTAAAATTTTTGGTATATTTAAATTCTTCACACGATTGCGATTCTAATGATACTAATATTTCCTATGTAAATATATTTGGAGCAAAAATTAAAATCTTTTGCTCATTTTCAGACAAAGAAACTTAAAATGTCTTTAATTTTGAAAAATCTTAAAATTTTTGGTATATTTAAATTCTTCACACGATTGCGATTCTAATGATACTAATATTTCCTATGTAAATATATTTGGAGCAAAAATTAAAATCTTTTGCTCATTTTCAGACAAAGAAACTTAAAATGTCTTTAATTTTGAAAAATCTTAAAATTTTTGGTATATTTAAATTCTTCACACGATTGCGATTCTAATGATACTAATATTTCCTATGTAAATATATTTGGAGCAAAAATTAAAATCTTTTGCTCATTTTCAGACAAAGAAACTTAAAATGTCTTTAATTTTGAAAAATCTTAAAATTTTTGGTATATTTAAATTCTCCACACCATGACGATTCTATTGATACTAATATTTCCTATGTAAATATATTTGGAGCAAAAATTAAAATCTTTTGCTCATTTTCAGACAAAGAAACTTAAAATGTCTTTAATTTTGAAAAATCTGAAAATTTTTGGTATTTTTAAATTCTCCACGTCATGACGATTCTAATGATACTAATATTTCCTATGTAAATATATTTGGAGCAAAAATTAAAATCTTTTGCTCATTTTCAGACAAAGAAACTTAAAATGTCGTTAATTTTGAAAAATCTGAAAATTTTTGGTATATTTAAATTCTCCACGCCATGACGATTCTAATGATACTAATATTTCCTATGTAAATATATTTGGAGCAAAAATTAAAATCTTTTGCTTATTTTCAGACAAAGAAACTTAAAATGTCGTTAATTTTGAAAAATCTGAAAATTTTTGGTATATTTAAATTCTCCACGCCATGACGATTCTAATGATACTAATATTTCCTATGTAAATATATTTGGAGCAAAAATTAAAATCTTTTGCTCATTTTCAGACAAAGAAACTTAAAATGTCTTTAATTTTGAAAAATCTGAAAATTTTTGGTATATTTAAATTCTCCACGCCATGACGATTCTAATGATACTAATATTTCCTATGTAAATGTATTTGGAGCAAAAATTAAAATCTTTTGCTCATTTTCAGACAAAGAAACTTAAAATGTCTTTAATTTTGAAAAATCTGAAAATTTTTGGTATATTTAAATTCTTCACACGATTGCGATTCTAATGATACTAATATTTCCTATGTAAATATATTTGGAGCAAAAATTAAAATCTTTTGCTCATTTTCAGACAAAGAAACTTAAAATGTCTTTAATTTTGAAAAATCTGAAAATTTTTGGTATATTTAAATTCTCCACACCATGACGATTCTATTGATACTAATATTTCCTATGTAAATATATTTGGAGCAAAAATTAAAATCTTTTGCTCATTTTCAGACAAAGAAACTTAAAATGTCTTTAATTTTGAAAAATCTGAAAATTTTTGGTATATTTAAATTCTTCACACGATTGCGATTCTAATGATACTAATATTTCCTATGTAAATATATTTGGAGCAAAAATTAAAATCTTTTGCTCATTTTCAGACAAAGAAACTTAAAATGTCTTTAATTTTGAAAAATCTTAAAATTTTTGGTATATTTAAATTCTTCACACGATTGCGATTCTAATGATACTAATATTTCCTATGTAAATATATTTGGAGCAAAAATTAAAATCTTTTGCTCATTTTCAGACAAAGAAACTTAAAATGTCTTTAATTTTGAAAAATCTGAAAATTTTTGGTATATTTAAATTCTCCACGCCATGACGATTCTAATGATACTAATATTTCCTATGTAAATATATTTGGAGCAAAAATTAAAATCTTTTGCTCATTTTCAGACAAAGAAACTTAAAATGTCTTTAATTTTGAAAAATCTTAAAATTTTTGGTATATTTAAATTTTCCACGCCATGACGATTCTAATGATACTAATATTTCCTATGTAAATATATTTGGAGCAAAAATTAAAATCTTTTGCTCATTTTCAGACAAAGAAACTTAAAATGTCTTTAATTTTGAAAAATCTTAAAATTTTTGGTATATTTAAATTCTTCACACGATTGCGATTCTAATGATACTAATATTTCCTATGTAAATATATTTGGAGCAAAAATTAAAATCTTTTGCTCATTTTCAGACAAAGAAACTTAAAATGTCTTTAATTTTGAAAAATCTTAAAATTTTTGGTATATTTAAATTCTCCACGCCATGACGATTCTAATGATACTAATATTTCCTATGTAAATATATTTGGAGCAAAAATTAAAATCTTTTGCTCATTTTCAGACAAAGAAACTTAAAATGTCTTTAATTTTGAAAAATCTTAAAATTTTTGGTATATTTAAATTCTTCACACGATTGCGATTCTAATGATACTAATATTTCCTATGTAAATATATTTGGAGCAAAAATTAAAATCTTTTGCTCATTTTCAGACAAAGAAACTTAAAATGTCTTTAATTTTGAAAAATCTTAAAATTTTTGGTATATTTAAATTCTTCACACGATTGCGATTCTAATGATACTAATATTTCCTATGTAAATATATTTGGAGCAAAAATTAAAATCTTTTGCTCATTTTCAGACAAAGAAACTTAAAATGTCTTTAATTTTGAAAAATCTTAAAATTTTTGGTATATTTAAATTCTTCACACGATTGCGATTCTAATGATACTAATATTTCCTATGTAAATATATTTGGAGCAAAAATTAAAATCTTTTGCTCATTTTCAGACAAAGAAACTTAAAATGTCTTTAATTTTGAAAAATCTTAAAATTTTTGGTATATTTAAATTCTTCACACGATTGCGATTCTAATGATACTAATATTTCCTATGTAAATATATTTGGAGCAAAAATTAAAATCTTTTGCTCATTTTCAGACAAAGAAACTTAAAATGTCTTTAATTTTGAAAAATCTGAAAATTTTTGGTATATTTAAATTCTCCACGCCATGACGATTCTAATGATACTAATATTTCCTATGTAAATATATTTGGAGCAAAAATTAAAATCTTTTGCTCATTTTCAGACAAAGAAACTTAAAATGTCTTTAATTTTGAAAAATCTTAAAATTTTTGGTATATTTAAATTCTTCACACGATTGCGATTCTAATGATACTAATATTTCCTATGTAAATATATTTGGAGCAAAAATTAAAATCTTTTGCTCATTTTCAGACAAAGAAACTTAAAATGTCTTTAATTTTGAAAAATCTTAAAATTTTTGGTATATTTAAATTCTTCACACGATTGCGATTCTAATGATACTAATATTTCCTATGTAAATATATTTGGAGCAAAAATTAAAATCTTTTGCTCATTTTCAGACAAAGAAACTTAAAATGTCTTTAATTTTGAAAAATCTTAAAATTTTTGGTATATTTAAATTCTTCACACGATTGCGATTCTAATGATACTAATATTTCCTATGTAAATATATTTGGAGCAAAAATTAAAATCTTTTGCTCATTTTCAGACAAAGAAACTTAAAATGTCTTTAATTTTGAAAAATCTTAAAATTTTTGGTATATTTAAATTCTTCACACGATTGCGATTCTAATGATACTAATATTTCCTATGTAAATATATTTGGAGCAAAAATTAAAATCTTTTGCTCATTTTCAGACAAAGAAACTTAAAATGTCTTTAATTTTGAAAAATCTGAAAATTTTTGGTATATTTAAATTCTTCACACGATTGCGATTCTAATGATACTAATATTTCCTATGTAAATATATTTGGAGCAAAAATTAAAATCTTTTGCTCATTTTCAGACAATGAAACTTAAAATGTCTTTAATTTTGAAAAATCTTAAAATTTTTGGTATATTTAAATTCTTCACACGATTGCGATTCTAATGATACTAATATTTCCTATGTAAATATATTTGGAGCAAAAATTAAAATCTTTTGCTCATTTTCAGACAAAGAAACTTAAAATGTCTTTAATTTTGAAAAATCTTAAAATTTTTGGTATATTTAAATTCTTCACACGATTGCGATTCTAATGATACTAATATTTCCTATGTAAATATATTTGGAGCAAAAATTAAAATCTTTTGCTCATTTTCAGACAAAGAAACTTAAAATGTCTTTAATTTTGAAAAATCTTAAAATTTTTGGTATATTTAAATTCTTCACACGATTGCGATTCTAATGATACTAATATTTCCTATGTAAATATATTTGGAGCAAAAATTAAAATCTTTTGCTCATTTTCAGACAAAGAAACTTAAAATGTCTTTAATTTTGAAAAATCTTAAAATTTTTGGTATATTTAAATTCTTCACACGATTGCGATTCTAATGATACTAATATTTCCTATGTAAATATATTTGGAGCAAAAATTAAAATCTTTTGCTCATTTTCAGACAAAGAAACTTAAAATGTCTTTAATTTTGAAAAATCTTAAAATTTTTGGTATATTTAAATTCTCCACGCCATGACGATTCTAATGATACTAATATTTCCTATGTAAATATATTTGGAGCAAAAATTAAAATCTTTTGCTCATTTTCAGACAAAGAAACTTAAAATGTCTTTAATTTTGAAAAATCTTAAAATTTTTGGTATATTTAAATTCTTCACACGATTGCGATTCTAATGATACTAATATTTCCTATGTAAATATATTTGGAGCAAAAATTAAAATCTTTTGCTCATTTTCAGACAAAGAAACTTAAAATGTCTTTAATTTTGAAAAATCTGAAAATTTTTGGTATATTTAAATTCTCCACGCCATGACGATTCTAATGATACTAATATTTCCTATGTAAATATATTTGGAGCAAAAATTAAAATCTTTTGCTCATTTTCAGACAAAGAAACTTAAAATGTCTTTAATTTTGAAAAATCTTAAAATTTTTGGTATATTTAAATTCTTCACACGATTGCGATTCTAATGATACTAATATTTCCTATGTAAATATATTTGGAGCAAAAATTAAAATCTTTTGCTCATTTTCAGACAAAGAAACTTAAAATGTCTTTAATTTTGAAAAATCTTAAAATTTTTGGTATATTTAAATTCTTCACACGATTGCGATTCTAATGATACTAATATTTCCTATGTAAATATATTTGGAGCAAAAATTAAAATCTTTTGCTCATTTTCAGACAAAGAAACTTAAAATGTCTTTAATTTTGAAAAATCTGAAAATTTTTGGTATATTTAAATTCTCCACGCCATGACGATTCTAATGATACTAATATTTCCTATGTAAATATATTTGGAGCAAAAATTAAAATCTTTTGCTCATTTTCAGACAAAGAAACTTAAAATGTCTTTAATTTTGAAAAATCTTAAAATTTTTGGTATATTTAAATTCTTCACACGATTGCGATTCTAATGATACTAATATTTCCTATGTAAATATATTTGGAGCAAAAATTAAAATCTTTTGCTCATTTTCAGACAAAGAAACTTAAAATGTCTTTAATTTTGAAAAATCTTAAAATTTTTGGTATATTTAAATTCTTCACACGATTGCGATTCTAATGATACTAATATTTCCTATGTAAATATATTTGGAGCAAAAATTAAAATCTTTTGCTCATTTTCAGACAAAGAAACTTAAAATGTCTTTAATTTTGAAAAATCTTAAAATTTTTGGTATATTTAAATTCTTCACACGATTGCGATTCTAATGATACTAATATTTCCTATGTAAATATATTTGGAGCAAAAATTAAAATCTTTTGCTCATTTTCAGACAAAGAAACTTAAAATGTCTTTAATTTTGAAAAATCTTAAAATTTTTGGTATATTTAAATTCTTCACACGATTGCGATTCTAATGATACTAATATTTCCTATGTAAATATATTTGGAGCAAAAATTAAAATCTTTTGCTCATTTTCAGACAAAGAAACTTAAAATGTCTTTAATTTTGAAAAATCTTAAAATTTTTGGTATATTTAAATTCTTCACACGATTGCGATTCTAATGATACTAATATTTCCTATGTAAATATATTTGGAGCAAAAATTAAAATCTTTTGCTCATTTTCAGACAAAGAAACTTAAAATGTCTTTAATTTTGAAAAATCTTAAAATTTTTGGTATATTTAAATTCTTCACACGATTGCGATTCTAATGATACTAATATTTCCTATGTAAATATATTTGGAGCAAAAATTAAAATCTTTTGCTCATTTTCAGACAAAGAAACTTAAAATGTCTTTAATTTTGAAAAATCTTAAAATTTTTGGTATATTTAAATTCTTCACACGATTGCGATTCTAATGATACTAATATTTCCTATGTAAATATATTTGGAGCAAAAATTAAAATCTTTTGCTCATTTTCAGACAAAGAAACTTAAAATGTCTTTAATTTTGAAAAATCTTAAAATTTTTGGTATATTTAAATTCTTCACACGATTGCGATTCTAATGATACTAATATTTCCTATGTAAATATATTTGGAGCAAAAATTAAAATCTTTTGCTCATTTTCAGACAAAGAAACTTAAAATGTCTTTAATTTTGAAAAATCTTAAAATTTTTGGTATATTTAAATTCTTCACACAATTGCGATTCTAATGATACTAATATTTCCTATGTAAATATATTTGGAGCAAAAATTAAAATCTTTTGCTCATTTTCAGACAAAGAAACTTAAAATGTCTTTAATTTTGAAAAATCTTAAAATTTTTGGTATATTTAAATTCTTCACACGATTGCGATTCTAATGATACTAATATTTCCTATGTAAATATATTTGGAGCAAAAATTAAAATCTTTTGCTCATTTTCAGACAAAGAAACTTAAAATGTCTTTAATTTTGAAAAATCTTAAAATTTTTGGTATATTTAAATTCTTCACACGATTGCGATTCTAATGATACTAATATTTCCTATGTAAATATATTTGGAGCAAAAATTAAAATCTTTTGCTCATTTTCAGACAAAGAAACTTAAAATGTCTTTAATTTTGAAAAATCTGAAAATTTTTGGTATATTTAAATTCTCCACGCCATGACGATTCTAATGATACTAATATTTCCTATGTAAATATATTTGGAGCAAAAATTAAAATCTTTTGCTCATTTTCAGACAAAGAAACTTAAAATGTCTTTAATTTTGAAAAATCTTAAAATTTTTGGTATATTTAAATTTTCCACGCCATGACGATTCTAATGATACTAATATTTCCTATGTAAATATATTTGGAGCAAAAATTAAAATCTTTTGCTCATTTTCAGACAAAGAAACTTAAAATGTCTTTAATTTTGAAAAATCTGAAAATTTTTGGTATATTTAAATTCTTCACACGATTGCGATTCTAATGATACTAATATTTCCTATGTAAATATATTTGGAGCAAAAATTAAAATCTTTTGCTCATTTTCAGACAAAGAAACTTAAAATGTCTTTAATTTTGAAAAACCTTAAAATTTTTGGTATATTTAAATTCTTCACACGATTGCGATTCTAATGATACTAATATTTCCTATGTAAATATATTTGGAGCAAAAATTAAAATCTTTTGCTCATTTTCAGACAAAGAAACTTAAAATGTCTTTAATTTTGAAAAATCTGAAAATTTTTGGTATATTTAAATTCTCCACGCCATGACGATTCTAATGATACTAATATTTCCTATGTAAATATATTTGGAGCAAAAATTAAAATCTTTTGCTCATTTTCAGACAAAGAAACTTAAAATGTCTTTAATTTTGAAAAATCTTAAAATTTTTGGTATATTTAAATTTTCCACGCCATGACGATTCTAATGATACTAATATTTCCTATGTAAATATATTTGGAGCAAAAATTAAAATCTTTTGCTCATTTTCAGACAAAGAAACTTAAAATGTCTTTAATTTTGAAAAATCTGAAAATTTTTGGTATATTTAAATTCTTCACACGATTGCGATTCTAATGATACTAATATTTCCTATGTAAATATATTTGGAGCAAAAATTAAAATCTTTTGCTCATTTTCAGACAAAGAAACTTAAAATGTCTTTAATTTTGAAAAATCTTAAAATTTTTGGTATATTTAAATTCTTCACACGATTGCGATTCTAATGATACTAATATTTCCTATGTAAATATATTTGGAGCAAAAATTAAAATCTTTTGCTCATTTTCAGACAAAGAAACTTAAAATGTCTTTAATTTTGAAAAATCTTAAAATTTTTGGTATATTTAAATTCTTCACACGATTGCGATTCTAATGATACTAATATTTCCTATGTAAATATATTTGGAGCAAAAATTAAAATCTTTTGCTCATTTTCAGACAAAGAAACTTAAAATGTCTTTAATTTTGAAAAATCTTAAAATTTTTGGTATATTTAAATTCTTCACACAATTGCGATTCTAATGATACTAATATTTCCTATGTAAATATATTTGGAGCAAAAATTAAAATCTTTTGCTCATTTTCAGACAAAGAAACTTAAAATGTCTTTAATTTTGAAAAATCTTAAAATTTTTGGTATATTTAAATTCTTCACACGATTGCGATTCTAATGATACTAATATTTCCTATGTAAATATATTTGGAGCAAAAATTAAAATCTTTTGCTCATTTTCAGACAAAGAAACTTAAAATGTCTTTAATTTTGAAAAATCTGAAAATTTTTGGTATATTTAAATTCTCCACGCCATGACGATTCTAATGATACTAATATTTCCTATGTAAATATATTTGGAGCAAAAATTAAAATCTTTTGCTCATTTTCAGACAAAGAAACTTAAAATGTCTTTAATTTTGAAAAATCTTAAAATTTTTGGTATATTTAAATTTTCCACGCCATGACGATTCTAATGATACTAATATTTCCTATGTAAATATATTTGGAGCAAAAATTAAAATCTTTTGCTCATTTTCAGACAAAGAAACTTAAAATGTCTTTAATTTTGAAAAATCTGAAAATTTTTGGTATATTTAAATTCTTCACACGATTGCGATTCTAATGATACTAATATTTCCTATGTAAATATATTTGGAGCAAAAATTAAAATCTTTTGCTCATTTTCAGACAAAGAAACTTAAAATGTCTTTAATTTTGAAAAACCTTAAAATTTTTGGTATATTTAAATTCTTCACACGATTGCGATTCTAATGATACTAATATTTCCTATGTAAATATATTTGGAGCAAAAATTAAAATCTTTTGCTCATTTTCAGACAAAGAAACTTAAAATGTCTTTAATTTTGAAAAATCTGAAAATTTTTGGTATATTTAAATTCTCCACGCCATGACGATTCTAATGATACTAATATTTCCTATGTAAATATATTTGGAGCAAAAATTAAAATCTTTTGCTCATTTTCAGACAAAGAAACTTAAAATGTCTTTAATTTTGAAAAATCTTAAAATTTTTGGTATATTTAAATTCTTCACACGATTGCGATTCTAATGATACTAATATTTCCTATGTAAATATATTTGGAGCAAAAATTAAAATCTTTTGCTCATTTTCAGACAAAGAAACTTAAAATGTCTTTAATTTTGAAAAATCTTAAAATTTTTGGTATATTTAAATTCTTCACACGATTGCGATTCTAATGATACTAATATTTCCTATGTAAATATATTTGGAGCAAAAATTAAAATCTTTTGCTCATTTTCAGACAAAGAAACTTAAAATGTCTTTAATTTTGAAAAATCTGAAAATTTTTGGTATATTTAAATTCTCCACGCCATGACGATTCTAATGATACTAATATTTCCTATGTAAATATATTTGGAGCAAAAATTAAAATCTTTTGCTCATTTTCAGACAAAGAAACTTAAAATGTCTTTAATTTTGAAAAATCTTAAAATTTTTGGTATATTTAAATTCTTCACACGATTGCGATTCTAATGATACTAATATTTCCTATGTAAATATATTTGGAGCAAAAATTAAAATCTTTTGCTCATTTTCAGACAAAGAAACTTAAAATGTCTTTAATTTTGAAAAATCTTAAAATTTTTGGTATATTTAAATTCTCCACGCCATGACGATTCTAATGATACTAATATTTCCTATGTAAATATATTTGGAGCAAAAATTAAAATCTTTTGCTCATTTTCAGACAAAGAAACTTAAAATGTCTTTAATTTTGAAAAATCTGAAAATTTTTGGTATATTTAAATTCTCCACGCCATGACGATTCTAATGATACTAATATTTCCTATGTAAATATATTTGGAGCAAAAATTAAAATCTTTTGCTCATTTTCAGACAAAGAAACTTAAAATGTCTTTAATTTTGAAAAATCTGAAAATTTTTGGTATATTTAAATTCTTCACACGATTGCGATTCTAATGATACTAATATTTCCTATGTAAATATATTTGGAGCAAAAATTAAAATCTTTTGCTCATTTTCAGACAAAGAAACTTAAAATGTCTTTAATTTTGAAAAATCTTAAAATTTTTGGTATATTTAAATTCTTCACACGATTGCGATTCTAATGATACTAATATTTCCTATGTAAATATATTTGGAGCAAAAATTAAAATCTTTTGCTCATTTTCAGACAAAGAAACTTAAAATGTCTTTAATTTTGAAAAATCTTAAAATTTTTGGTATATTTAAATTCTCCACGCCATGACGATTCTAATGATACTAATATTTCCTATGTAAATATATTTGGAGCAAAAATTAAAATCTTTTGCTCATTTTCAGACAAAGAAACTTAAAATGTCTTTAATTTTGAAAAATCTGAAAATTTTTGGTATATTTAAATTCTCCACGCCATGACGATTCTAATGATACTAATATTTCCTATGTAAATATATTTGGAGCAAAAATTAAAATCTTTTGCTCATTTTCAGACAAAGAAACTTAAAATGTCTTTAATTTTGAAAAATCTTAAAATTTTTGGTATATTTAAATTCTTCACACGATTGCGATTCTAATGATACTAATATTTCCTATGTAAATATATTTGGAGCAAAAATTAAAATCTTTTGCTCATTTTCAGACAAAGAAACTTAAAATGTCTTTAATTTTGAAAAATCTTAAAATTTTTGGTATATTTAAATTCTTCACACGATTGCGATTCTAATGATACTAATATTTCCTATGTAAATATATTTGGAGCAAAAATTAAAATCTTTTGCTCATTTTCAGACAAAGAAACTTAAAATGTCTTTAATTTTGAAAAATCTTAAAATTTTTGGTATATTTAAATTCTTCACACGATTGCGATTCTAATGATACTAATATTTCCTATGTAAATATATTTGGAGCAAAAATTAAAATCTTTTGCTCATTTTCAGACAAAGAAACTTAAAATGTCTTTAATTTTGAAAAATCTGAAAATTTTTGGTATATTTAAATTCTTCACACGATTGCGATTCTAATGATACTAATATTTCCTATGTAAATATATTTGGAGCAAAAATTAAAATCTTTTGCTCATTTTCAGACAAAGAAACTTAAAATGTCTTTAATTTTGAAAAATCTTAAAATTTTTGGTATATTTAAATTCTTCACACGATTGCGATTCTAATGATACTAATATTTCCTATGTAAATATATTTGGAGCAAAAATTAAAATCTTTTGCTCATTTTCAGACAAAGAAACTTAAAATGTCTTTAATTTTGAAAAATCTGAAAATTTTTGGTATATTTAAATTCTCCACGCCATGACGATTCTAATGATACTAATATTTCCTATGTAAATATATTTGGAGCAAAAATTAAAATCTTTTGCTCATTTTCAGACAAAGAAACTTAAAATGTCTTTAATTTTGAAAAATCTGAAAATTTTTGGTATATTTAAATTCTCCACGCCATGACGATTCTAATGATACTAATATTTCCTATGTAAATATATTTGGAGCAAAAATTAAAATCTTTTGCTCATTTTCAGACAAAGAAACTTAAAATGTCTTTAATTTTGAAAAATCTGAAAATTTTTGGTATATTTAAATTCTCCACGCCATGACGATTCTAATGATACTAATATTTCCTATGTAAATATATTTGGAGCAAAAATTAAAATCTTTTGCTCATTTTCAGACAAAGAAACTTAAAATGTCTTTAATTTTGAAAAATCTTAAAATTTTTGGTATATTTAAATTCTTCACACGATTGCGATTCTAATGATACTAATATTTCCTATGTAAATATATTTGGAGCAAAAATTAAAATCTTTTGCTCATTTTCAGACAAAGAAACTTAAAATGTCTTTAATTTTGAAAAATCTTAAAATTTTTGGTATATTTAAATTCTTCTCACGATTGCGATTCTAATGATACTAATATTTCCTATGTAAATATATTTGGAGCAAAAATTAAAATCTTTTGCTCATTTTCAGACAAAGAAACTTAAAATGTCTTTAATTTTGAAAAATCTTAAAATTTTTGGTATATTTAAATTCTTCTCACGATTGCGATTCTAATGATACTAATATTTCCTATGTAAATATATTTGGAGCAAAAATTAAAATCTTTTGCTCATTTTCAGACAAAGAAACTTAAAATGTCTTTAATTTTGAAAAATCTTAAAATTTTTGGTATATTTAAATTCTTCACACGATTGAGATTCTAATGATACTAATATTTCCTATGTAAATATATTTGGAGCAAAAATTAAAATCTTTTGCTCATTTTCAGACAAAGAAACTTAAAATGTCTTTAATTTTGAAAAATCTTAAAATTTTTGGTATATTTAAATTCTTCTCACGATTGCGATTCTAATGATACTAATATTTCCTATGTAAATATATTTGGAGCAAAAATTAAAATCTTTTGCTCATTTTCAGACAAAGAAACTTAAAATGTCTTTAATTTTGAAAAATCTGAAAATTTTTGGTATATTTAAATTCTCCACGCCATGACGATTCTAATGATACTAATATTTCCTATGTAAATATATTTGGAGCAAAAATTAAAATCTTTTGCTCATTTTCAGACAAAGAAACTTAAAATGTCTTTAATTTTGAAAAATCTTAAAATTTTTGGTATATTTAAATTCTTCACACGATTGCGATTCTAATGATACTAATATTTCCTATGTAAATATATTTGGAGCAAAAATTAAAATCTTTTGCTCATTTTCAGACAAAGAAACTTAAAATGTCTTTAATTTTGAAAAATCTTAAAATTTTTGGTATATTTAAATTCTTCTCACGATTGCGATTCTAATGATACTAATATTTCCTATGTAAATATATTTGGAGCAAAAATTAAAATCTTTTGCTCATTTTCAGACAAAGAAACTTAAAATGTCTTTAATTTTGAAAAATCTTAAAATTTTTGGTATATTTAAATTCTTCTCACGATTGCGATTCTAATGATACTAATATTTCCTATGTAAATATATTTGGAGCAAAAATTAAAATCTTTTGCTCATTTTCAGACAAAGAAACTTAAAATGTCTTTAATTTTGAAAAATCTTAAAATTTTTGGTATATTTAAATTCTTCACACGATTGAGATTCTAATGATACTAATATTTCCTATGTAAATATATTTGGAGCAAAAATTAAAATCTTTTGCTCATTTTCAGACAAAGAAACTTAAAATGTCTTTAATTTTGAAAAATCTTAAAATTTTTGGTATATTTAAATTCTTCACACGATTGCGATTCTAATGATACTAATATTTCCTATGTAAATATATTTGGAGCAAAAATTAAAATCTTTTGCTCATTTTCAGACAAAGAAACTTAAAATGTCTTTAATTTTGAAAAATCTGAAAATTTTTGGTATATTTAAATTCTCCACGCCATGACGATTCTAATGATACTAATATTTCCTATGTAAATATATTTGGAGCAAAAATTAAAATCTTTTGCTCATTTTCAGACAAAGAAACTTAAAATGTCTTTAATTTTGAAAAATCTTAAAATTTTTGGTATATTTAAATTCTTCACACGATTGCGATTCTAATGATACTAATATTTCCTATGTAAATATATTTGGAGCAAAAATTAAAATCTTTTGCTCATTTTCAGACAAAGAAACTTAAAATGTCTTTAATTTTGAAAAATCTGAAAATTTTTGGTATATTTAAATTCTCCACGCCATGACGATTCTAATGATACTAATATTTCCTATGTAAATATATTTGGAGCAAAAATTAAAATCTTTTGCTCATTTTCAGACAAAGAAACTTAAAATGTCTTTAATTTTGAAAAATCTTAAAATTTTTGGTATATTTAAATTCTTCACACGATTGAGATTCTAATGATACTAATATTTCCTATGTAAATATATTTGGAGCAAAAATTAAAATCTTTTGCTCATTTTCAGACAAAGAAACTTAAAATGTCTTTAATTTTGAAAAATCTTAAAATTTTTGGTATATTTAAATTCTTCACACGATTGCGATTCTAATGATACTAATATTTCCTATGTAAATATATTTGGAGCAAAAATTAAAATCTTTTGCTCATTTTCAGACAAAGAAACTTAAAATGTCTTTAATTTTGAAAAATCTTAAAATTTTTGGTATATTTAAATTCTTCACACGATTGCGATTCTAATGATACTAATATTTCCTATGTAAATATATTTGGAGCAAAAATTAAAATCTTTTGCTCATTTTCAGACAAAGAAACTTAAAATGTCTTTAATTTTGAAAAATCTGAAAATTTTTGGTATATTTAAATTCTCCACGCCATGACGATTCTAATGATACTAATATTTCCTATGTAAATATATTTGGAGCAAAAATTAAAATCTTTTGCTCATTTTCAGACAAAGAAACTTAAAATGTCTTTAATTTTGAAAAATCTTAAAATTTTTGGTATATTTAAATTCTTCACACGATTGAGATTCTAATGATACTAATATTTCCTATGTAAATATATTTGGAGCAAAAATTAAAATCTTTTGCTCATTTTCAGACAAAGAAACTTAAAATGTCTTTAATTTTGAAAAATCTTAAAATTTTTGGTATATTTAAATTCTTCACACGATTGCGATTCTAATGATACTAATATTTCCTATGTAAATATATTTGGAGCAAAAATTAAAATCTTTTGCTCATTTTCAGACAAAGAAACTTAAAATGTCTTTAATTTTGAAAAATCTTAAAATTTTTGGTATATTTAAATTCTTCACACGATTGCGATTCTAATGATACTAATATTTCCTATGTAAATATATTTGGAGCAAAAATTAAAATCTTTTGCTCATTTTCAGACAAAGAAACTTAAAATGTCTTTAATTTTGAAAAATCTGAAAATTTTTGGTATATTTAAATTCTCCACGCCATGACGATTCTAATGATACTAATATTTCCTATGTAAATATATTTGGAGCAAAAATTAAAATCTTTTGCTCATTTTCAGACAAAGAAACTTAAAATGTCTTTAATTTTGAAAAATCTTAAAATTTTTGGTATATTTAAATTCTCCACGCCATGACGATTCTAATGATACTAATATTTCCTATGTAAATATATTTGGAGCAAAAATTAAAATCTTTTGCTCATTTTCAGACAAAGAAACTTAAAATGTCTTTAATTTTGAAAAATCTTAAAATTTTTGGTATATTTAAATTCTTCACACGATTGAGATTCTAATGATACTAATATTTCCTATGTAAATATATTTGGAGCAAAAATTAAAATCTTTTGCTCATTTTCAGACAAAGAAACTTAAAATGTCTTTAATTTTGAAAAATCTTAAAATTTTTGGTATATTTAAATTCTTCACACGATTGCGATTCTAATGATACTAATATTTCCTATGTAAATATATTTGGAGCAAAAATTAAAATCTTTTGCTCATTTTCAGACAAAGAAACTTAAAATGTCTTTAATTTTGAAAAATCTTAAAATTTTTGGTATATTTAAATTCTTCACACGATTGCGATTCTAATGATACTAATATTTCCTATGTAAATATATTTGGAGCAAAAATTAAAATCTTTTGCTCATTTTCAGACAAAGAAACTTAAAATGTCTTTAATTTTGAAAAATCTTAAAATTTTTGGTATATTTAAATTCTTCACACGATTGCGATTCTAATGATACTAATATTTCCTATGTAAATATATTTGGAGCAAAAATTAAAATCTTTTGCTCATTTTCAGACAAAGAAACTTAAAATGTCTTTAATTTTGAAAAATCTTAAAATTTTTGGTATATTTAAATTCTTCACACGATTGCGATTCTAATGATACTAATATTTCCTATGTAAATATATTTGGAGCAAAAATTAAAATCTTTTGCTCATTTTCAGACAAAGAAACTTAAAATGTCTTTAATTTTGAAAAATCTTAAAATTTTTGGTATATTTAAATTCTTCACACGATTGAGATTCTAATGATACTAATATTTCCTATGTAAATATATTTGGAGCAAAAATTAAAATCTTTTGCTCATTTTCAGACAAAGAAACTTAAAATGTCTTTAATTTTGAAAAATCTTAAAATTTTTGGTATATTTAAATTCTTCACACGATTGCGATTCTAATGATACTAATATTTCCTATGTAAATATATTTGGAGCAAAAATTAAAATCTTTTGCTCATTTTCAGACAAAGAAACTTAAAATGTCTTTAATTTTGAAAAATCTTAAAATTTTTGGTATATTTAAATTCTTCACACGATTGCGATTCTAATGATACTAATATTTCCTATGTAAATATATTTGGAGCAAAAATTAAAATCTTTTGCTCATTTTCAGACAAAGAAACTTAAAATGTCTTTAATTTTGAAAAATCTTAAAATTTTTGGTATATTTAAATTCTTCACACGATTGCGATTCTAATGATACTAATATTTCCTATGTAAATATATTTGGAGCAAAAATTAAAATCTTTTGCTCATTTTCAGACAAAGAAACTTAAAATGTCTTTAATTTTGAAAAATCTGAAAATTTTTGGTATATTTAAATTCTCCACGCCATGACGATTCTAATGATACTAATATTTCCTATGTAAATATATTTGGAGCAAAAATTAAAATCTTTTGCTCATTTTCAGACAAAGAAACTTAAAATGTCTTTAATTTTGAAAAATCTTAAAATTTTTGGTATATTTAAATTCTTCACACGATTGAGATTCTAATGATACTAATATTTCCTATGTAAATATATTTGGAGCAAAAATTAAAATCTTTTGCTCATTTTCAGACAAAGAAACTTAAAATGTCTTTAATTTTGAAAAATCTTAAAATTTTTGGTATATTTAAATTCTTCACACGATTGCGATTCTAATGATACTAATATTTCCTATGTAAATATATTTGGAGCAAAAATTAAAATCTTTTGCTCATTTTCAGACAAAGAAACTTAAAATGTCTTTAATTTTGAAAAATCTTAAAATTTTTGGTATATTTAAATTCTTCACACGATTGCGATTCTAATGATACTAATATTTCCTATGTAAATATATTTGGAGCAAAAATTAAAATCTTTTGCTCATTTTCAGACAAAGAAACTTAAAATGTCTTTAATTTTGAAAAATCTGAAAATTTTTGGTATATTTAAATTCTCCACGCCATGACGATTCTAATGATACTAATATTTCCTATGTAAATATATTTGGAGCAAAAATTAAAATCTTTTGCTCATTTTCAGACAAAGAAACTTAAAATGTCTTTAATTTTGAAAAATCTTAAAATTTTTGGTATATTTAAATTCTTCACACGATTGCGATTCTAATGATACTAATATTTCCTATGTAAATATATTTGGAGCAAAAATTAAAATCTTTTGCTCATTTTCAGACAAAGAAACTTAAAATGTCTTTAATTTTGAAAAATCTTAAAATTTTTGGTATATTTAAATTCTTCACACGATTGCGATTCTAATGATACTAATATTTCCTATGTAAATATATTTGGAGCAAAAATTAAAATCTTTTGCTCATTTTCAGACAAAGAAACTTAAAATGTCTTTAATTTTGAAAAATCTGAAAATTTTTGGTATATTTAAATTCTCCACGCCATGACGATTCTAATGATACTAATATTTCCTATGTAAATATATTTGGAGCAAAAATTAAAATCTTTTGCTCATTTTCAGACAAAGAAACTTAAAATGTCTTTAATTTTGAAAAATCTGAAAATTTTTGGTATATTTAAATTCTCCACGCCATGACGATTCTAATGATACTAATATTTCCTATGTAAATATATTTGGAGCAAAAATTAAAATCTTTTGCTCATTTTCAGACAAAGAAACTTAAAATGTCTTTAATTTTGAAAAATCTTAAAATTTTTGGTATATTTAAATTCTTCACACGATTGCGATTCTAATGATACTAATATTTCCTATGTAAATATATTTGGAGCAAAAATTAAAATCTTTTGCTCATTTTCAGACAAAGAAACTTAAAATGTCTTTAATTTTGAAAAATCTTAAAATTTTTGGTATATTTAAATTCTTCACACGATTGCGATTCTAATGATACTAATATTTCCTATGTAAATATATTTGGAGCAAAAATTAAAATCTTTTGCTCATTTTCAGACAAAGAAACTTAAAATGTCTTTAATTTTGAAAAATCTTAAAATTTTTGGTATATTTAAATTCTTCACACGATTGCGATTCTAATGATACTAATATTTCCTATGTAAATATATTTGGAGCAAAAATTAAAATCTTTTGCTCATTTTCAGACAAAGAAACTTAAAATGTCTTTAATTTTGAAAAATCTTAAAATTTTTGGTATATTTAAATTCTTCACACGATTGCGATTCTAATGATACTAATATTTCCTATGTAAATATATTTGGAGCAAAAATTAAAATCTTTTGCTCATTTTCAGACAAAGAAACTTAAAATGTCTTTAATTTTGAAAAATCTTAAAATTTTTGGTATATTTAAATTCTTCACACGATTGCGATTCTAATGATACTAATATTTCCTATGTAAATATATTTGGAGCAAAAATTAAAATCTTTTGCTCATTTTCAGACAAAGAAACTTAAAATGTCTTTAATTTTGAAAAATCTTAAAATTTTTGGTATATTTAAATTCTTCACACGATTGCGATTCTAATGATACTAATATTTCCTATGTAAATATATTTGGAGCAAAAATTAAAATCTTTTGCTCATTTTCAGACAAAGAAACTTAAAATGTCTTTAATTTTGAAAAATCTGAAAATTTTTGGTATATTTAAATTCTCCACGCCATGACGATTCTAATGATACTAATATTTCCTATGTAAATATATTTGGAGCAAAAATTAAAATCTTTTGCTCATTTTCAGACAAAGAAACTTAAAATGTCTTTAATTTTGAAAAATCTTAAAATTTTTGGTATATTTAAATTTTCCACGCCATGACGATTCTAATGATACTAATATTTCCTATGTAAATATATTTGGAGCAAAAATTAAAATCTTTTGCTCATTTTCAGACAAAGAAACTTAAAATGTCTTTAATTTTGAAAAATCTTAAAATTTTTGGTATATTTAAATTCTTCACACGATTGCGATTCTAATGATACTAATATTTCCTATGTAAATATATTTGGAGCAAAAATTAAAATCTTTTGCTCATTTTCAGACAAAGAAACTTAAAATGTCTTTAATTTTGAAAAATCTTAAAATTTTTGGTATATTTAAATTCTTCACACGATTGCGATTCTAATGATACTAATATTTCCTATGTAAATATATTTGGAGCAAAAATTAAAATCTTTTGCTCATTTTCAGACAAAGAAACTTAAAATGTCTTTAATTTTGAAAAATCTTAAAATTTTTGGTATATTTAAATTCTTCACACGATTGCGATTCTAATGATACTAATATTTCCTATGTAAATATATTTGGAGCAAAAATTAAAATCTTTTGCTCATTTTCAGACAAAGAAACTTAAAATGTCTTTAATTTTGAAAAATCTTAAAATTTTTGGTATATTTAAATTCTTCACACGATTGCGATTCTAATGATACTAATATTTCCTATGTAAATATATTTGGAGCAAAAATTAAAATCTTTTGCTCATTTTCAGACAAAGAAACTTAAAATGTCTTTAATTTTGAAAAATCTTAAAATTTTTGGTATATTTAAATTCTTCACACGATTGCGATTCTAATGATACTAATATTTCCTATGTAAATATATTTGGAGCAAAAATTAAAATCTTTTGCTCATTTTCAGACAAAGAAACTTAAAATGTCTTTAATTTTGAAAAATCTTAAAATTTTTGGTATATTTAAATTCTTCACACGATTGCGATTCTAATGATACTAATATTTCCTATGTAAATATATTTGGAGCAAAAATTAAAATCTTTTGCTCATTTTCAGACAAAGAAACTTAAAATGTCTTTAATTTTGAAAAATCTTAAAATTTTTGGTATATTTAAATTCTTCACACGATTGCGATTCTAATGATACTAATATTTCCTATGTAAATATATTTGGAGCAAAAATTAAAATCTTTTGCTCATTTTCAGACAAAGAAACTTAAAATGTCTTTAATTTTGAAAAATCTGAAAATTTTTGGTATATTTAAATTCTCCACGCCATGACGATTCTAATGATACTAATATTTCCTATGTAAATATATTTGGAGCAAAAATTAAAATCTTTTGCTCATTTTCAGACAAAGAAACTTAAAATGTCTTTAATTTTGAAAAATCTTAAAATTTTTGGTATATTTAAATTTTCCACGCCATGACGATTCTAATGATACTAATATTTCCTATGTAAATATATTTGGAGCAAAAATTAAAATCTTTTGCTCATTTTCAGACAAAGAAACTTAAAATGTCTTTAATTTTGAAAAATCTTAAAATTTTTGGTATATTTAAATTCTTCACACGATTGCGATTCTAATGATACTAATATTTCCTATGTAAATATATTTGGAGCAAAAATTAAAATCTTTTGCTCATTTTCAGACAAAGAAACTTAAAATGTCTTTAATTTTGAAAAATCTTAAAATTTTTGGTATATTTAAATTCTCCACGCCATGACGATTCTAATGATACTAATATTTCCTATGTAAATATATTTGGAGCAAAAATTAAAATCTTTTGCTCATTTTCAGACAAAGAAACTTAAAATGTCTTTAATTTTGAAAAATCTGAAAATTTTTGGTATATTTAAATTCTTCACACGATTGCGATTCTAATGATACTAATATTTCCTATGTAAATATATTTGGAGCAAAAATTAAAATCTTTTGCTCATTTTCAGACAAAGAAACTTAAAATGTCTTTAATTTTGAAAAATCTGAAAATTTTTGGTATATTTAAATTCTCCACGCCATGACGATTCTAATGATACTAATATTTCCTATGTAAATATATTTGGAGCAAAAATTAAAATCTTTTGCTCATTTTCAGACAAAGAAACTTAAAATGTCTTTAATTTTGAAAAATCTGAAAATTTTTCGTATATTTAAATTCTCCACGCCATGACGATTCTAATGATACTAATATTTCCTATGTAAATATATTTGGAGCAAAAATTAAAATCTTTTGCTCATTTTCAGACAAAGAAACTTAAAATGTCTTTAATTTTGAAAAATCTTAAAATTTTTGGTATATTTAAATTCTTCACACGATTGCGATTCTAATGATACTAATATTTCCTATGTAAATATATTTGGAGCAAAAATTAAAATCTTTTGCTCATTTTCAGACAAAGAAACTTAAAATGTCTTTAATTTTGAAAAATCTGAAAATTTTTGGTATATTTAAATTCTCCACGCCATGACGATTCTAATGATACTAATATTTCCTATGTAAATATATTTGGAGCAAAAATTAAAATCTTTTGCTCATTTTCAGACAAAGAAACTTAAAATGTCTTTAATTTTGAAAAATCTGAAAATTTTTCGTATATTTAAATTCTCCACGCCATGACGATTCTAATGATACTAATATTTCCTGTGTAAATATATTTGGAGCAAAAATTAAAATCTTTTGCTCATTTTCAGACAAAGAAACTTAAAATGTCTTTAATTTTGAAAAATCTTAAAATTTTTGGTATATTTAAATTCTTCACACGATTGCGATTCTAATGATACTAATATTTCCTATGTAAATATATTTGGAGCAAAATATAAAATCTTTTGCTCATTTTCAGACAAAGAAACTTAAAATGTCTTTAATTTTGAAAAATCTTAAAATTTTTGGTATATTTAAATTCTTCACACGATTGCGATTCTAATGATACTAATATTTCCTATGTAAATATATTTGGAGCAAAAATTAAAATCTTTTGCTCATTTTCAGACAAAGAAACTTAAAATGTCTTTAATTTTGAAAAATCTTAAAATTTTTGGTATATTTAAATTCTCCACGCCATGACGATTCTAATGATACTAATATTTCCTATGTAAATATATTTGGAGCAAAAATTAAAATCTTTTGCTCATTTTCAGACAAAGATACTTAAAATGTCTTTAATTTTGAAAAATCTTAAAATTTTTGGTATATTTAAATTCTCCACGCCATGACGATTCTAATGATACTAATATTTCCTGTGTAAATATATTTGGAGCAAAAATTAAAATCTTTTGCTCATTTTTAGACAAAGAAACTTAAAATGTCTTTAATTTTGAAAAATCTTAAAATTTTTGGTATATTTAAATTCTCCACGCCATGACGATTCTAATGATACTAATATTTCCTATGTAAATATATTTGGAGCAAAAATTAAAATCTTTTGCTCATTTTCAGACAAAGATACTTAAAATGTCTTTAATTTTGAAAAATCTGAAAATTTTTGGTATATTTAAATTCTTCCCACGATTGCGATTCTAATGATACTAATATTTCCTATGTAAATATATTTGGAGCAAAAATTAAAATCTTTTGCTCATTTTCAGACAAAGAAACTTAAAATGTCTTTAATTTTGAAAAATCTTAAAATTTTTGGTATATTTAAATTCTTCACACGATTGCGATTCTAATGATACTAATATTTCCTATGTAAATATATTTGGAGCAAAAATTAAAATCTTTTGCTCATTTTTAGACAAAGAAACTTAAAATGTCTTTAATTTTGAAAAATCTTAAAATTTTTGGTATATTTAAATTTTCCACGCCATGACGATTCTAATGATACTAATATTTCCTATGTAAATATACTTGGAGCAAAAATTAAAATCTTTTGCTCATTTTTAGACAAAGAAACTTAAAATGTCTTTAATTTTGAAAAATCTTAAAATTTTTGGTATATTTAAATTTTCCACGCCATGACGATTCTAATGATACTAATATTTCCTATGTAAATATACTTGGAGCAAAAATTAAAATCTTTTGCTCATTTTCAGACAAAGAAACTTAAAATGTCTTTAATTTTGAAAAATCTTAAAATTTTTGGTATATTTAAATTCTTCACACGATTGCGATTCTAATGATACTAATATTTCCTGTGTAAATATATTTGGAGCAAAAATTAAAATCTTTTGCTCATTTTCAGACAAAGAAACTTAAAATGTCTTTAATTTTGAAAAATCTTAAAATTTTTGGTATATTTAAATTTTCCACGCCATGACGATTCTAATGATACTAATATTTCCTGTGTAAATATATTTGGAGCAAAAATTAAAATCTTTTGCTCATTTTCAGACAAAGAAACTTAAAATGTCTTTAATTTTGAAAAATCTTAAAATTTTTGGTATATTTAAATTCTCCACGCCATGACGATTCTAATGATACTAATATTTCCTGTGTAAATATATTTGGAGCAAAAATTAAAATCTTTTGCTCATTTTCAGACAAAGAAACTTAAAATGTCTTTAATTTTGAAAAATCTTAAAATTTTTGGTATATTTAAATTTTCCACGCCATGACGATTCTAATGATACTAATATTTCCTGTGTAAATATATTTGGAGCAAAAATTAAAATCTTTTGCTCATTTTCAGACAAAGAAACTTAAAATGTCTTTAATTTTGAAAAATCTTAAAATTTTTGGTATATTTAAATTCTCCACGCCATGACGATTCTAATGATACTAATATTTCCTGTGTAAATATATTTGGAGCAAAAATTAAAATCTTTTGCTCATTTTCAGACAAAGAAACTTAAAATGTCTTTAATTTTGAAAAATCTGAAAATTTTTGGTATATTTAAATTCTCCACACCATGACGATTCTAATGATACTAATATTTGTTATGTAAATACTTTTGGAGCAAAAATTAAAATCTTTTGCTCATTTTCAGACAAAGAAACTTAAAATGTCTTTAATTTTGAAAAATCTTAAAATTTTTGGTATATTTAAATTCTTCACACGATTGCGATTCTAATGATACTAATATTTCCTGTGTAAATATATTTGGAGCAAAAATTAAAATCTTTTGCTCATTTTCAGACAAAGAAACTTAAAATGTCTTTAATTTTGAAAAATCTTAAAATTTTTGGTATATTTAAATTCTTCACACGATTGCGATTCTAATGATACTAATATTTCCTGTGTAAATATATTTGGAGCAAAAATTAAAATCTTTTGCTCATTTTCAGACAAAGAAACTTAAAATGTCTTTAATTTTGAAAAATCTTAAAATTTTTGGTATATTTAAATTTTCCACGCCATGACGATTCTAATGATACTAATATTTCCTGTGTAAATATATTTGGAGCAAAAATTAAAATCTTTTGCTCATTTTCAGACAAAGAAACTTAAAATGTCTTTAATTTTGAAAAATCTTAAAATTTTTGGTATATTTAAATTCTCCACGCCATGACGATTCTAATGATACTAATATTTCCTGTGTAAATATATTTGGAGCAAAAATTAAAATCTTTTGCTCATTTTCAGACAAAGAAACTTAAAATGTCTTTAATTTTGAAAAATCTGAAAATTTTTGGTATATTTAAATTCTCCACACCATGACGATTCTAATGATACTAATATTTGTTATGTAAATACTTTTGGAGCAAAAATTAAAATCTTTTGCTCATTTTCAGACAAAGAAACTTAAAATGTCTTTAATTTTGAAAAATCTTAAAATTTTTGGTATATTTAAATTCTCCACGCCATGACGATTCTAATGATACTAATATTTCCTGTGTAAATATATTTGGAGCAAAAATTAAAATCTTTTGCTCATTTTCAGACAAAGAAACTTAAAATGTCTTTAATTTTGAAAAATCTTAAAATTTTTGGTATATTTAAATTCTTCACACGATTGCGATTCTAATGATACTAATATTTCCTATGTAAATATATTTGGAGCAAAAATTAAAATCTTTTGCTCATTTTCAGACAAAGAAACTTAAAATGTCTTTAATTTTGAAAAATCTTAAAATTTTTGGTATATTTAAATTCTCCACGCCATGACGATTCTAATGATACTAATATTTCCTATGTAAATATATTTGGAGCAAAAATTAAAATCTTTTGCTCATTTTCAGACAAAGATACTTAAAATGTCTTTAATTTTGAAAAATCTTAAAATTTTTGGTATATTTAAATTCTCCACGCCATGACGATTCTAATGATACTAATATTTCCTATGTAAATATATTTGGAGCAAAAATTAAAATCTTTTGCTCATTTTCAGACAAAGAAACTTAAAATGTCTTTAATTTTGAAAAATCTTAAAATTTTTGGTATATTTAAATTCTTCACACGATTGCGATTCTAATGATACTAATATTTCCTATGTAAATATATTTGGAGCAAAAATTAAAATCTTTTGCTCATTTTTAGACAAAGAAACTTAAAATGTCTTTAATTTTGAAAAATCTTAAAATTTTTGGTATATTTAAATTCTCCACGCCATGACGATTCTAATGATACTAATATTTCCTATGTAAATATATTTGGAGCAAAAATTAAAATCTTTTGCTCATTTTCAGACAAAGATACTTAAAATGTCTTTAATTTTGAAAAATCTTAAAATTTTTGGTATATTTAAATTCTCCACGCCATGACGATTCTAATGATACTAATATTTCCTGTGTAAATATATTTGGAGCAAAAATTAAAATCTTTTGCTCATTTTCAGACAAAGAAACTTAAAATGTCTTTAATTTTGAAAAATCTTAAAATTTTTGGTATATTTAAATTCTCCACGCCATGACGATTCTAATGATACTAATATTTCCTGTGTAAATATATTTGGAGCAAAAATTAAAATCTTTTGCTCATTTTCAGACAAAGAAACTTAAAATGTCTTTAATTTTGAAAAATCTGAAAATTTTTGGTATATTTAAATTCTCCACACCATGACGATTCTAATGATACTAATATTTGTTATGTAAATACTTTTGGAGCAAAAATTAAAATCTTTTGCTCATTTTCAGACAAAGAAACTTAAAATGTCTTTAATTTTGAAAAATCTTAAAATTTTTGGTATATTTAAATTCTCCACGCCATGACGATTCTAATGATACTAATATTTCCTGTGTAAATATATTTGGAGCAAAAATTAAAATCTTTTGCTCATTTTCAGACAAAGAAACTTAAAATGTCTTTAATTTTGAAAAATCTTAAAATTTTTGGTATATTTAAATTCTTCACACGATTGCGATTCTAATGATACTAATATTTCCTATGTAAATATATTTGGAGCAAAAATTAAAATCTTTTGCTCATTTTCAGACAAAGAAACTTAAAATGTCTTTAATTTTGAAAAATCTTAAAATTTTTGGTATATTTAAATTCTCCACGCCATGACGATTCTAATGATACTAATATTTCCTATGTAAATATATTTGGAGCAAAAATTAAAATCTTTTGCTCATTTTCAGACAAAGATACTTAAAATGTCTTTAATTTTGAAAAATCTTAAAATTTTTGGTATATTTAAATTCTCCACGCCATGACGATTCTAATGATACTAATATTTCCTATGTAAATATATTTGGAGCAAAAATTAAAATCTTTTGCTCATTTTCAGACAAAGAAACTTAAAATGTCTTTAATTTTGAAAAATCTTAAAATTTTTGGTATATTTAAATTCTTCACACGATTGCGATTCTAATGATACTAATATTTCCTATGTAAATATATTTGGAGCAAAAATTAAAATCTTTTGCTCATTTTTAGACAAAGAAACTTAAAATGTCTTTAATTTTGAAAAATCTTAAAATTTTTGGTATATTTAAATTCTCCACGCCATGACGATTCTAATGATACTAATATTTCCTATGTAAATATATTTGGAGCAAAAATTAAAATCTTTTGCTCATTTTCAGACAAAGATACTTAAAATGTCTTTAATTTTGAAAAATCTTAAAATTTTTGGTATATTTAAATTCTCCACGCCATGACGATTCTAATGATACTAATATTTCCTATGTAAATATATTTGGAGCAAAAATTAAAATCTTTTGCTCATTTTCAGACAAAGATACTTAAAATGTCTTTAATTTTGAAAAATCTTAAAATTTTTGGTATATTTAAATTCTCCACGCCATGACGATTCTAATGATACTAATATTTCCTGTGTAAATATATTTGGAGCAAAAATTAAAATCTTTTGCTCATTTTTAGACAAAGAAACTTAAAATGTCTTTAATTTTGAAAAATCTTAAAATTTTTGGTATATTTAAATTCTCCACGCCATGACGATTCTAATGATACTAATATTTCCTGTGTAAATATATTTGGAGCAAAAATTAAAATCTTTTGCTCATTTTTAGACAAAGAAACTTAAAATGTCTTTAATTTTGAAAAATCTTAAAATTTTTGGTATATTTAAATTCTCCACGCCATGACGATTCTAATGATACTAATATTTCCTGTGTAAATATATTTGGAGCAAAAATTAAAATCTTTTGCTCATTTTCAGACAAAGATACTTAAAATGTCTTTAATTTTGAAAAATCTTAAAATTTTTGGTATATTTAAATTCTCCACGCCATGACGATTCTAATGATACTAATATTTCCTGTGTAAATATATTTGGAGCAAAAATTAAAATCTTTTGCTCATTTTTAGACAAAGAAACTTAAAATGTCTTTAATTTTGAAAAATCTTAAAATTTTTGGTATATTTAAATTCTCCACGCCATGACGATTCTAATGATACTAATATTTCCTGTGTAAATATATTTGGAGCAAAAATTAAAATCTTTTGCTCATTTTCAGACAAAGATACTTAAAATGTCTTTAATTTTGAAAAATCTTAAAATTTTTGGTATATTTAAATTCTTCCCACGATTGCGATTCTAATGATACTAATATTTCCTATGTAAATATATTTGGAGCAAAAATTAAAATCTTTTGCTCATTTTCAGACAAAGAAACTTAAAATGTCTTTAATTTTGAAAAATCTTAAAATTTTTGGTATATTTAAATTCTTCACACGATTGCGATTCTAATGATACTAATATTTCCTATGTAAATATATTTGGAGCAAAAATTAAAATCTTTTGCTCATTTTCAGACAAAGAAACTTAAAATGTCTTTAATTTTGAAAAATCTTAAAATTTTTGGTATATTTAAATTCTTCACACGATTGCGATTCTAATGATACTAATATTTCCTATGTAAATATATTTGGAGCAAAAATTAAAATCTTTTGCTCATTTTCAGACAAAGAAACTTAAAATGTCTTTAATTTTGAAAAATCTTAAAATTTTTGGTATATTTAAATTTTCCACGCCATGACGATTCTAATGATACTAATATTTCCTATGTAAATATACTTGGAGCAAAAATTAAAATCTTTTGCTCATTTTCAGACAAAGAAACTTAAAATGTCTTTAATTTTGAAAAATCTTAAAATTTTTGGTATATTTAAATTCTTCACACGATTGCGATTCTAATGATACTAATATTTCCTATGTAAATATATCTGGAGCAAAAATTAAAATCTTTTGCTCATTTTCAGACAAAGAAACTTAAAATGTCTTTAATTTTGAAAAATCTGAAAATTTTTGGTATATTTAAATTCTTCACACGATTGCGATTCTAATGATACTAATATTTCCTATGTAAATATATTTGGAGCAAAAATTAAAATCTTTTGCTCATTTTCAGACAAAGATACTTAAAATGTCTTTAATTTTGAAAAATCTTAAAATTTTTGGTATATTTAAATTCTCCACGCCATGACGATTCTAATGATACTAATATTTCCTGTGTAAATATATTTGGAGCAAAAATTAAAATCTTTTGCTCATTTTTAGACAAAGAAACTTAAAATGTCTTTAATTTTGAAAAATCTTAAAATTTTTGGTATATTTAAATTCTCCACGCCATGACGATTCTAATGATACTAATATTTCCTATGTAAATATATTTGGAGCAAAAATTAAAATCTTTTGCTCATTTTCAGACAAAGATACTTAAAATGTCTTTAATTTTGAAAAATCTTAAAATTTTTGGTATATTTAAATTTTCCACGCCATGACGATTCTAATGATACTAATATTTCCTATGTAAATATACTTGGAGCAAAAATTAAAATCTTTTGCTCATTTTCAGACAAAGAAACTTAAAATGTCTTTAATTTTGAAAAATCTTAAAATTTTTGGTATATTTAAATTCTCCACGCCATGACGATTCTAATGATACTAATATTTCCTATGTAAATATATTTGGAGCAAAAATTAAAATCTTTTGCTCATTTTCAGACAAAGAAACTTAAAATGTCTTTAATTTTGAAAAATCTTAAAATTTTTGGTATATTTAAATTCTTCACACGATTGCGATTCTAATGATACTAATATTTCCTATGTAAATATATCTGGAGCAAAAATTAAAATCTTTTGCTCATTTTCAGACAAAGAAACTTAAAATGTCTTTAATTTTGAAAAATCTTAAAATTTTTGGTATATTTAAATTCTTCACACGATTGCGATTCTAATGATACTAATATTTCCTATGTAAATATATTTGGAGCAAAAATTAAAATCTTTTGCTCATTTTCAGACAAAGATACTTAAAATGTCTTTAATTTTGAAAAATCTTAAAATTTTTGGTATATTTAAATTCTCCACGCCATGACGATTCTAATGATACTAATATTTCCTGTGTAAATATATTTGGAGCAAAAATTAAAATCTTTTGCTCATTTTTAGACAAAGAAACTTAAAATGTCTTTAATTTTGAAAAATCTTAAAATTTTTGGTATATTTAAATTTTCCACGCCATGACGATTCTAATGATACTAATATTTCCTATGTAAATATACTTGGAGCAAAAATTAAAATCTTTTGCTCATTTTCAGACAAAGAAACTTAAAATGTCTTTAATTTTGAAAAATCTTAAAATTTTTGGTATATTTAAATTCTTCACACGATTGCGATTCTAATGATACTAATATTTCCTATGTAAATATATTTGGAGCAAAAATTAAAATCTTTTGCTCATTTTCAGACAAAGAAACTTAAAATGTCTTTAATTTTGAAAAATCTTAAAATTTTTGGTATATTTAAATTCTTCACACGATTGCGATTCTAATGATACTAATATTTCCTATGTAAATATATTTGGAGCAAAAATTAAAATCTTTTGCTCATTTTCAGACAAAGAAACTTAAAATGTCTTTAATTTTGAAAAATCTTAAAATTTTTGGTATATTTAAATTCTTCACACGATTGCGATTCTAATGATACTAATATTTCCTATGTAAATATATTTGGAGCAAAAATTAAAATCTTTTGCTCATTTTCAGACAAAGAAACTTAAAATGTCTTTAATTTTGAAAAATCTTAAAATTTTTGGTATATTTAAATTCTTCACACGATTGCGATTCTAATGATACTAATATTTCCTATGTAAATATACTTGGAGCAAAAATTAAAATCTTTTGCTCATTTTCAGACAAAGAAACTTAAAATGTCTTTAATTTTGAAAAATCTTAAAATTTTTGGTATATTTAAATTCTCCACGCCATGACGATTCTAATGATACTAATATTTCCTATGTAAATATATTTGGAGCAAAAATTAAAATCTTTTGCTCATTTTCAGACAAAGAAACTTAAAATGTCTTTAATTTTGAAAAATCTTAAAATTTTTGGTATATTTAAATTCTTCACACGATTGCGATTCTAATGATACTAATATTTCCTATGTAAATATATTTGGAGCAAAAATTAAAATCTTTTGCTCATTTTCAGACAAAGAAACTTAAAATGTCTTTAATTTTGAAAAATCTGAAAATTTTTGGTATATTTAAATTCTTCACACGATTGCGATTCTAATGATACTAATATTTCCTATGTAAATATATTTGGAGCAAAAATTAAAATCTTTTGCTCATTTTCAGACAAAGAAACTTAAAATGTCTTTAATTTTGAAAAATCTGAAAATTTTTGGTATATTTAAATTCTTCACACGATTGCGATTCTAATGATACTAATATTTCCTATGTAAATATATTTGGAGCAAAAATTAAAATCTTTTGCTCATTTTCAGACAAAGAAACTTAAAATGTCTTTAATTTTGAAAAATCTGAAAATTTTTGGTATATTTAAATTCTTCACACGATTGCGATTCTAATGATACTAATATTTCCTATGTAAATATATTTGGAGCAAAAATTAAAATCTTTTGCTCATTTTCAGACAAAGAAACTTAAAATGTCTTTAATTTTGAAAAATCTGAAAATTTTTGGTATATTTAAATTCTTCACACGATTGCGATTCTAATGATACTAATATTTCCTATGTAAATATATTTGGAGCAAAAATTAAAATCTTTTGCTCATTTTCAGACAAAGAAACTTAAAATGTCTTTAATTTTGAAAAATCTTAAAATTTTTGGTATATTTAAATTCTTCACACGATTGCGATTCTAATGATACTAATATTTCCTATGTAAATATATTTGGAGCAAAAATTAAAATCTTTTGCTCATTTTCAGACAAAGAAACTTAAAATGTCTTTAATTTTGAAAAATCTTAAAATTTTTGGTATATTTAAATTCTTCACACGATTGCGATTCTAATGATACTAATATTTCCTATGTAAATATATTTGGAGCAAAAATTAAAATCTTTTGCTCATTTTCAGACAAAGAAACTTAAAATGTCTTTAATTTTGAAAAATCTTAAAATTTTTGGTATATTTAAATTCTCCACGCCATGACGATTCTAATGATACTAATATTTCCTATGTAAATATATTTGGAGCAAAAATTAAAATCTTTTGCTCATTTTCAGACAAAGAAACTTAAAATGTCTTTAATTTTGAAAAATCTTAAAATTTTTGGTATATTTAAATTCTTCACACGATTGCGATTCTAATGATACTAATATTTCCTATGTAAATATATTTGGAGCAAAAATTAAAATCTTTTGCTCATTTTCAGACAAAGAAACTTAAAATGTCTTTAATTTTGAAAAATCTGAAAATTTTTGGTATATTTAAATTCTTCACACGATTGCGATTCTAATGATACTAATATTTCCTATGTAAATATATTTGGAGCAAAAATTAAAATCTTTTGCTCATTTTCAGACAAAGAAACTTAAAATGTCTTTAATTTTGAAAAATCTGAAAATTTTTGGTATATTTAAATTCTTCACACGATTGCGATTCTAATGATACTAATATTTCCTATGTAAATATATTTGGAGCAAAAATTAAAATCTTTTGCTCATTTTCAGACAAAGAAACTTAAAATGTCTTTAATTTTGAAAAATCTGAAAATTTTTGGTATATTTAAATTCTCCACGCCATGACGATTCTAATGATACTAATATTTCCTATGTAAATATATTTGGAGCAAAAATTAAAATCTTTTGCTCATTTTCAGACAAAGAAACTTAAAATGTCTTTAATTTTGAAAAATCTGAAAATTTTTGGTATATTTAAATTCTCCACGCCATGACGATTCTAATGATACTAATATTTCCTATGTAAATATATTTGGAGCAAAAATTAAAATCTTTTGCTCATTTTCAGACAAAGAAACTTAAAATGTCTTTAATTTTGAAAAATCTGAAAATTTTTGGTATATTTAAATTCTCCACGCCATGACGATTCTAATGATACTAATATTTCCTATGTAAATATATTTGGAGCAAAAATTAAAATCTTTTGCTCATTTTCAGACAAAGAAACTTAAAATGTCTTTAATTTTGAAAAATTTGAAAATTTTTGGTATATTTAAATTCTTCACACGATTGCGATTCTAATGATACTAATATTTCCTATGTAAATATATTTGGAGCAAAAATTAAAATCTTTTGCTCATTTTCAGACAAAGAAACTTAAAATGTCTTTAATTTTGAAAAATTTGAAAATTTTTGGTATATTTAAATTCTTCACACGATTGCGATTCTAATGATACTAATATTTCCTATGTAAATATATTTGGAGCAAAAATTAAAATCTTTTGCTCATTTTCAGACAAAGAAACTTAAAATGTCTTTAATTTTGAAAAATCTGAAAATTTTTGGTATATTTAAATTCTCCACGCCATGACGATTCTAATGATACTAATATTTCCTATGTAAATATATTTGGAGCAAAAATTAAAATCTTTTGCTCATTTTCAGACAAATAAACTTAAAATGTCTTTAATTTTGAAAAATCTGAAAATTTTTGGTATATTTAAATTCTCCACGCCATGACGATTCTAATGATACTAATATTTCCTATGTAAATATATTTGGAGCAAAAATTAAAATCTTTTGCTCATTTTCAGACAAAGAAACTTAAAATGTCTTTAATTTTGAAAAATCTGAAAATTTTTGGTATATTTAAATTCTCCACGCCATGACGATTCTAATGATACTAATATTTCCTATGTAAATATATTTGGAGCAAAAATTAAAATCTTTTGCTCATTTTCAGACAAAGAAACTTAAAATGTCTTTAATTTTGAAAAATCTGAAAATTTTTGGTATATTTAAATTCTCCACGCCATGACGATTCTAATGATACTAATATTTCCTATGTAAATATATTTGGAGCAAAAATTAAAATCTTTTGCTCATTTTCAGACAAAGAAACTTAAAATGTCTTTAATTTTGAAAAATTTGAAAATTTTTGGTATATTTAAATTCTTCACACGATTGCGATTCTAATGATACTAATATTTCCTATGTAAATATATTTGGAGCAAAAATTAAAATCTTTTGCTCATTTTCAGACAAAGAAACTTAAAATGTCTTTAATTTTGAAAAATCTGAAAATTTTTGGTATATTTAAATTCTCCACGCCATGACGATTCTAATGATACTAATATTTCCTATGTAAATATATTTGGAGCAAAAATTAAAATCTTTTGCTCATTTTCAGACAAAGAAACTTAAAATGTCTTTAATTTTGAAAAATTTGAAAATTTTTGGTATATTTAAATTCTTCACACGATTGCGATTCTAATGATACTAATATTTCCTATGTAAATATATTTGGAGCAAAAATTAAAATCTTTTGCTCATTTTCAGACAAAGAAACTTAAAATGTCTTTAATTTTGAAAAATCTTAAAATTTTTGGTATATTTAAATTCTTCACACGATTGCGATTCTAATGATACTAATATTTCCTATGTAAATATATTTGGAGCAAAAATTAAAATCTTTTGCTCATTTTCAGACAAAGAAACTTAAAATGTCTTTAATTTTGAAAAATCTGAAAATTTTTGGTATATTTAAATTCTCCACGCCATGACGATTCTAATGATACTAATATTTCCTATGTAAATATATTTGGAGCAAAAATTAAAATCTTTTGCTCATTTTCAGACAAAGAAACTTAAAATGTCTTTAATTTTGAAAAATCTGAAAATTTTTGGTATATTTAAATTCTTCACACGATTGCGATTCTAATGATACTAATATTTCCTATGTAAATATGTTTGGAGCAAAAATTAAAATCTTTTGCTCATTTTCAGACAAAGAAACTTAAAATGTCTTTAATTTTGAAAAATCTTAAAATTTTTGGTATATTTAAATTCTTCACACGATTGCGATTCTAATGATACTAATATTTCCTATGTAAATATATTTGGAGCAAAAATTAAAATCTTTTGCTCATTTTCAGACAAAGAAACTTAAAATGTCTTTAATTTTGAAAAATCTTTAAATTTTTGGTATATTTAAATTCTTCACACGATTGCGATTCTAATGATACTAATATTTCCTATGTAAATATATTTGGAGCAAAAATTAAAATCTTTTGCTCATTTTCAGACAAAGAAACTTAAAATGTCTTTAATTTTGAAAAATCTGAAAATTTTTATTATTTTTAAATTCTCCACGTCATGACGATTCTAATGATACTAATATTTCCTATGTAAATATATTTGGAGCAAAAATTAAAATCTTTTGCTTATTTTCAGACAAAGAAACTTAAAATGTCGTTAATTTTGAAAAATCTGAAAATTTTTGGTATATTTAAATTCTCCACGCCATGACGATTCTAATGATACTAATATTTCCTATGTAAATATATTTGGAGCAAAAATTAAAATCTTTTGCTCATTTTCAGACAAAGAAACTTAAAATGTCTTTAATTTTGAAAAATCTGAAAATTTTTGGTATATTTAAATTCTCCACGCCATGACGATTCTAATGATACTAATATTTCCTATGTAAATGTATTTGGAGCAAAAATTAAAATCTTTTGCTCATTTTCAGACAAAGAAACTTAAAATGTCTTTAATTTTGAAAAATCTGAAAATTTTTGGTATATTTAAATTCTCCACGCCATGACGATTCTAATGATACTAATATTTCCTATGTAAATATATTTGGAGCAAAAATTAAAATCTTTTGCTCATTTTCAGACAAAGAAACTTAAAATGTCTTTAATTTTGAAAAATCTGAAAATTTTTGGTATATTTAAATTCTCCACGCCATGACGATTCTAATGATACTAATATTTCCTATGTAAATGTATTTGGAGCAAAAATTAAAATCTTTTGCTCATTTTCAGACAAAGAAACTTAAAATGTCTTTAATTTTGAAAAATCTGAAAATTTTTGGTATTTTTAAATTCTCCACGTCATGACGATTCTAATGATACTAATATTTCCTATGTAAATATATTTGGAGCAAAAATTAAAATCTTTTGCTCATTTTCAGACAAAGAAACTTAAAATGTCTTTAATTTTGAAAAATCTGAAAATTTTTGGTATATTTAAATTCTCCACACCATGACGATTCTATTGATACTAATATTTCCTATGTAAATATATTTGGAGCAAAAATTAAAATCTTTTGCTCATTTTCAGACAAAGAAACTTAAAATGTCTTTAATTTTGAAAAATCTTAAAATTTTTGGTATATTTAAATTCTTCACACGATTGCGATTCTAATGATACTAATATTTCCTATGTAAATATATTTGGAGCAAAAATTAAAATCTTTTGCTCATTTTCAGACAAAGAAACTTAAAATGTCTTTAATTTTGAAAAATCTTAAAATTTTTGGTATATTTAAATTCTTCACACGATTGCGATTCTAATGATACTAATATTTCCTATGTAAATATATTTGGAGCAAAAATTAAAATCTTTTGCTCATTTTCAGACAAAGAAACTTAAAATGTCTTTAATTTTGAAAAATCTGAAAATTTTTGGTATATTTAAATTCTCCACGCCATGACGATTCTAATGATAATAATATTTCCTATGTAAATATATTTGGAGCAAAAATTAAAATCTTTTGCTCATTTTCAGACAAAGAAACTTAAAATGTCTTTAATTTTGAAAAATCTTTAAATTTTTGGTATATTTAAATTCTTCACACGATTGCGATTCTAATGATACTAATATTTCCTATGTAAATATATTTGGAGCAAAAATTAAAATCTTTTGCTCATTTTCAGACAAAGAAACTTAAAATGTCTTTAATTTTGAAAAATCTGAAAATTTTTGGTATTTTTAAATTCTCCACGTCATGACGATTCTAATGATACTAATATTTCCTATGTAAATATATTTGGAGCAAAAATTAAAATCTTTTGCTTATTTTCAGACAAAGAAACTTAAAATGTCGTTAATTTTGAAAAATCTGAAAATTTTTGGTATATTTAAATTCTCCACGCCATGACGATTCTGATGATACTAATATTTCCTATGTAAATATATTTGGAGCAAAAATTAAAATCTTTTGCTCATTTTCAGACAAAGAAACTTAAAATGTCTTTAATTTTGAAAAATCTGAAAATTTTTGGTATATTTAAATTCTCCACGCCATGACGATTCTAATGATACTAATATTTCCTATGTAAATGTATTTGGAGCAAAAATTAAAATCTTTTGCTCATTTTCAGACAAAGAAACTTAAAATGTCTTTAATTTTGAAAAATCTGAAAATTTTTGGTATATTTAAATTCTCCACGCCATGACGATTCTAATGATACTAATATTTCCTATGTAAATGTATTTGGAGCAAAAATTAAAATCTTTTGCTCATTTTCAGACAAAGAAACTTAAAATGTCTTTAATTTTGAAAAATCTGAAAATTTTTGGTATTTTTAAATTCTCCACGTCATGACGATTCTAATGATACTAATATTTCCTATGTAAATATATTTGGAGCAAAAATTAAAATCTTTTGCTCATTTTCAGACAAAGAAACTTAAAATGTCTTTAATTTTGAAAAATCTTAAAATTTTTGGTATATTTAAATTCTTCACACGATTGCGATTCTAATGATACTAATATTTCCTATGTAAATATATTTGGAGCAAAAATTAAAATCTTTTGCTCATTTTCAGACAAAGAAACTTAAAATGTCTTTAATTTTGAAAAATCTTAAAATTTTTGGTATATTTAAATTCTTCACACGATTGCGATTCTAATGATACTAATATTTCCTATGTAAATATATTTGGAGCAAAAATTAAAATCTTTTGCTCATTTTCAGACAAAGAAACTTAAAATGTCTTTAATTTTGAAAAATCTTAAAATTTTTGGTATATTTAAATTCTCCACACCATGACGATTCTATTGATACTAATATTTCCTATGTAAATATATTTGGAGCAAAAATTAAAATCTTTTGCTCATTTTCAGACAAAGAAACTTAAAATGTCTTTAATTTTGAAAAATCTGAAAATTTTTGGTATATTTAAATTCTTCACACGATTGCGATTCTAATGATACTAATATTTCCTATGTAAATATATTTGGAGCAAAAATTAAAATCTTTTGCTCATTTTCAGACAAAGAAACTTAAAATGTCTTTAATTTTGAAAAATCTGAAAATTTTTGGTATTTTTAAATTCTCCACGTCATGACGATTCTAATGATACTAATATTTCCTATGTAAATATATTTGGAGCAAAAATTAAAATCTTTTGCTCATTTTCAGACAAAGAAACTTAAAATGTCTTTAATTTTGAAAAATCTGAAAATTTTTGGTATATTTAAATTCTCCACACCATGACGATTCTATTGATACTAATATTTCCTATGTAAATATATTTGGAGCAAAAATTAAAATCTTTTGCTCATTTTCAGACAAAGAAACTTAAAATGTCTTTAATTTTGAAAAATCTTAAAATTTTTGGTATATTTAAATTCTTCACACGATTGCGATTCTAATGATACTAATATTTCCTATGTAAATATATTTGGAGCAAAAATTAAAATCTTTTGCTCATTTTCAGACAAAGAAACTTAAAATGTCTTTAATTTTGAAAAATCTTAAAATTTTTGGTATATTTAAATTCTTCACACGATTGCGATTCTAATGATACTAATATTTCCTATGTAAATATATTTGGAGCAAAAATTAAAATCTTTTGCTCATTTTCAGACAAAGAAACTTAAAATGTCTTTAATTTTGAAAAATCTTAAAATTTTTGGTATATTTAAATTCTCCACACCATGACGATTCTATTGATACTAATATTTCCTATGTAAATATATTTGGAGCAAAAATTAAAATCTTTTGCTCATTTTCAGACAAAGAAACTTAAAATGTCTTTAATTTTGAAAAATCTGAAAATTTTTGGTATATTTAAATTCTTCACACGATTGCGATTCTAATGATACTAATATTTCCTATGTAAATATATTTGGAGCAAAAATTAAAATCTTTTGCTCATTTTCAGACAAAGAAACTTAAAATGTCTTTAATTTTGAAAAATCTTAAAATTTTTGGTATATTTAAATTCTCCACACCATGACGATTCTATTGATACTAATATTTCCTATGTAAATATATTTGGAGCAAAAATTAAAATCTTTTGCTCATTTTCAGACAAAGAAACTTAAAATGTCTTTAATTTTGAAAAATCTGAAAATTTTTGGTATATTTAAATTCTTCACACGATTGCGATTCTAATGATACTAATATTTCCTATGTAAATATATTTGGAGCAAAAATTAAAATCTTTTGCTCATTTTCAGACAAAGAAACTTAAAATGTCTTTAATTTTGAAAAATCTGAAAATTTTTGGTATTTTTAAATTCTCCACGTCATGACGATTCTAATGATACTAATATTTCCTATGTAAATATATTTGGAGCAAAAATTAAAATCTTTTGCTCATTTTCAGACAAAGAAACTTAAAATGTCTTTAATTTTGAAAAATCTGAAAATTTTTGGTATATTTAAATTCTCCACACCATGACGATTCTATTGATACTAATATTTCCTATGTAAATATATTTGGAGCAAAAATTAAAATCTTTTGCTCATTTTCAGACAAAGAAACTTAAAATGTCTTTAATTTTGAAAAATCTTAAAATTTTTGGTATATTTAAATTCTTCACACGATTGCGATTCTAATGATACTAATATTTCCTATGTAAATATATTTGGAGCAAAAATTAAAATCTTTTGCTCATTTTCAGACAAAGAAACTTAAAATGTCTTTAATTTTGAAAAATCTGAAAATTTTTGGTATTTTTAAATTCTCCACGTCATGACGATTCTAATGATACTAATATTTCCTATGTAAATATATTTGGAGCAAAAATTAAAATCTTTTGCTCATTTTCAGACAAAGAAACTTAAAATGTCTTTAATTTTGAAAAATCTTAAAATTTTTGGTATATTTAAATTCTTCACACGATTGCGATTCTAATGATACTAATATTTCCTATGTAAATATATTTGGAGCAAAAATTAAAATCTTTTGCTCATTTTCAGACAAAGAAACTTAAAATGTCTTTAATTTTGAAAAATCTTAAAATTTTTGGTATATTTAAATTCTTCACACGATTGCGATTCTAATGATACTAATATTTCCTATGTAAATATATTTGGAGCAAAAATTAAAATCTTTTGCTCATTTTCAGACAAAGAAACTTAAAATGTCTTTAATTTTGAAAAATCTTAAAATTTTTGGTATATTTAAATTCTCCACACCATGACGATTCTATTGATACTAATATTTCCTATGTAAATATATTTGGAGCAAAAATTAAAATCTTTTGCTCATTTTCAGACAAAGAAACTTAAAATGTCTTTAATTTTGAAAAATCTGAAAATTTTTGGTATATTTAAATTCTTCACACGATTGCGATTCTAATGATACTAATATTTCCTATGTAAATATATTTGGAGCAAAAATTAAAATCTTTTGCTCATTTTCAGACAAAGAAACTTAAAATGTCTTTAATTTTGAAAAATCTTAAAATTTTTGGTATATTTAAATTCTCCACACCATGACGATTCTATTGATACTAATATTTCCTATGTAAATATATTTGGAGCAAAAATTAAAATCTTTTGCTCATTTTCAGACAAAGAAACTTAAAATGTCTTTAATTTTGAAAAATCTGAAAATTTTTGGTATATTTAAATTCTTCACACGATTGCGATTCTAATGATACTAATATTTCCTATGTAAATATATTTGGAGCAAAAATTAAAATCTTTTGCTCATTTTCAGACAAAGAAACTTAAAATGTCTTTAATTTTGAAAAATCTGAAAATTTTTGGTATTTTTAAATTCTCCACGTCATGACGATTCTAATGATACTAATATTTCCTATGTAAATATATTTGGAGCAAAAATTAAAATCTTTTGCTCATTTTCAGACAAAGAAACTTAAAATGTCTTTAATTTTGAAAAATCTGAAAATTTTTGGTATATTTAAATTCTCCACACCATGACGATTCTATTGATACTAATATTTCCTATGTAAATATATTTGGAGCAAAAATTAAAATCTTTTGCTCATTTTCAGACAAAGAAACTTAAAATGTCTTTAATTTTGAAAAATCTTAAAATTTTTGGTATATTTAAATTCTTCACACAATTGCGATTCTAATGATACTAATATTTCCTATGTAAATATATTTGGAGCAAAAATTAAAATCTTTTGCTCATTTTCAGACAAAGAAACTTAAAATGTCTTTAATTTTGAAAAATCTGAAAATTTTTGGTATTTTTAAATTCTCCACGTCATGACGATTCTAATGATACTAATATTTCCTATGTAAATATATTTGGAGCAAAAATTAAAATCTTTTGCTCATTTTCAGACAAAGAAACTTAAAATGTCTTTAATTTTGAAAAATCTTAAAATTTTTGGTATATTTAAATTCTTCACACGATTGCGATTCTAATGATACTAATATTTCCTATGTAAATATATTTGGAGCAAAAATTAAAATCTTTTGCTCATTTTCAGACAAAGAAACTTAAAATGTCTTTAATTTTGAAAAATCTTAAAATTTTTGGTATATTTAAATTCTCCACACCATGACGATTCTATTGATACTAATATTTCCTATGTAAATATATTTGGAGCAAAAATTAAAATCTTTTGCTCATTTTCAGACAAAGAAACTTAAAATGTCTTTAATTTTGAAAAATCTGAAAATTTTTGGTATATTTAAATTCTTCACACGATTGCGATTCTAATGATACTAATATTTCCTATGTAAATATATTTGGAGCAAAAATTAAAATCTTTTGCTCATTTTCAGACAAAGAAACTTAAAATGTCTTTAATTTTGAAAAATCTGAAAATTTTTGGTATATTTAAATTCTCCACACCATGACGATTCTATTGATACTAATATTTCCTATGTAAATATATTTGGAGCAAAAATTAAAATCTTTTGCTCATTTTCAGACAAAGAAACTTAAAATGTCTTTAATTTTGAAAAATCTTAAAATTTTTGGTATATTTAAATTCTTCACACGATTGCGATTCTAATGATACTAATATTTCCTATGTAAATATATTTGGAGCAAAAATTAAAATCTTTTGCTCATTTTCAGACAAAGAAACTTAAAATGTCTTTAATTTTGAAAAATCTTAAAATTTTTGGTATATTTAAATTCTTCACACGATTGCGATTCTAATGATACTAATATTTCCTATGTAAATATATTTGGAGCAAAAATTAAAATCTTTTGCTCATTTTCAGACAAAGAAACTTAAAATGTCTTTAATTTTGAAAAATCTTAAAATTTTTGGTATATTTAAATTCTTCACACGATTGCGATTCTAATGATACTAATATTTCCTATGTAAATATATTTGGAGCAAAAATTAAAATCTTTTGCTCATTTTCAGACAAAGAAACTTAAAATGTCTTTAATTTTGAAAAATCTTAAAATTTTTGGTATATTTAAATTCTCCACACCATGACGATTCTATTGATACTAATATTTCCTATGTAAATATATTTGGAGCAAAAATTAAAATCTTTTGCTCATTTTCAGACAAAGAAACTTAAAATGTCTTTAATTTTGAAAAATCTGAAAATTTTTGGTATTTTTAAATTCTCCACGTCATGACGATTCTAATGATACTAATATTTCCTATGTAAATATATTTGGAGCAAAAATTAAAATCTTTTGCTTATTTTCAGACAAAGAAACTTAAAATGTCGTTAATTTTGAAAAATCTGAAAATTTTTGGTATATTTAAATTCTCCACGCCATGACGATTCTAATGATACTAATATTTCCTATGTAAATATATTTGGAGCAAAAATTAAAATCTTTTGCTCATTTTCAGACAAAGAAACTTAAAATGTCTTTAATTTTGAAAAATCTGAAAATTTTTGGTATATTTAAATTCTCCACGCCATGACGATTCTAATGATACTAATATTTCCTATGTAAATGTATTTGGAGCAAAAATTAAAATCTTTTGCTCATTTTCAGACAAAGAAACTTAAAATGTCTTTAATTTTGAAAAATCTGAAAATTTTTGGTATATTTAAATTCTTCACACGATTGCGATTCTAATGATACTAATATTTCCTATGTAAATATATTTGGAGCAAAAATTAAAATCTTTTGCTCATTTTCAGACAAAGAAACTTAAAATGTCTTTAATTTTGAAAAATCTGAAAATTTTTGGTATATTTAAATTCTCCACACCATGACGATTCTATTGATACTAATATTTCCTATGTAAATATATTTGGAGCAAAAATTAAAATCTTTTGCTCATTTTCAGACAAAGAAACTTAAAATGTCTTTAATTTTGAAAAATCTGAAAATTTTTGGTATATTTAAATTCTTCACACGATTGCGATTCTAATGATACTAATATTTCCTATGTAAATATATTTGGAGCAAAAATTAAAATCTTTTGCTCATTTTCAGACAAAGAAACTTAAAATGTCTTTAATTTTGAAAAATCTGAAAATTTTTGGTATATTTAAATTCTTCACACGATTGCGATTCTAATGATACTAATATTTCCTATGTAAATATATTTGGAGCAAAAATTAAAATCTTTTGCTCATTTTCAGACAAAGAAACTTAAAATGTCTTTAATTTTGAAAAATCTGAAAATTTTTGGTATATTTAAATTCTCCACACCATGACGATTCTATTGATACTAATATTTCCTATGTAAATATATTTGGAGCAAAAATTAAAATCTTTTGCTCATTTTCAGACAAAGAAACTTAAAATGTCTTTAATTTTGAAAAATCTTAAAATTTTTGGTATATTTAAATTCTTCACACGATTGCGATTCTAATGATACTAATATTTCCTATGTAAATATATTTGGAGCAAAAATTAAAATCTTTTGCTCATTTTCAGACAAAGAAACTTAAAATGTCTTTAATTTTGAAAAATCTGAAAATTTTTGGTATATTTAAATTCTTCACACGATTGCGATTCTAATGATACTAATATTTCCTATGTAAATATATTTGGAGCAAAAATTAAAATCTTTTGCTCATTTTCAGACAAAGAAACTTAAAATGTCTTTAATTTTGAAAAATCTGAAAATTTTTGGTATATTTAAATTCTCCACACCATGACGATTCTATTGATACTAATATTTCCTATGTAAATATATTTGGAGCAAAAATTAAAATCTTTTGCTCATTTTCAGACAAAGAAACTTAAAATGTCTTTAATTTTGAAAAATCTTAAAATTTTTGGTATATTTAAATTCTTCACACGATTGCGATTCTAATGATACTAATATTTCCTATGTAAATATATTTGGAGCAAAAATTAAAATCTTTTGCTCATTTTCAGACAAAGAAACTTAAAATGTCTTTAATTTTGAAAAATCTGAAAATTTTTGGTATATTTAAATTCTTCACACGATTGCGATTCTAATGATACTAATATTTCCTATGTAAATATATTTGGAGCAAAAATTAAAATCTTTTGCTCATTTTCAGACAAAGAAACTTAAAATGTCTTTAATTTTGAAAAATCTTAAAATTTTTGGTATATTTAAATTCTCCACACCATGACGATTCTATTGATACTAATATTTCCTATGTAAATATATTTGGAGCAAAAATTAAAATCTTTTGCTCATTTTCAGACAAAGAAACTTAAAATGTCTTTAATTTTGAAAAATCTGAAAATTTTTGGTATATTTAAATTCTTCACACGATTGCGATTCTAATGATACTAATATTTCCTATGTAAATATATTTGGAGCAAAAATTAAAATCTTTTGCTCATTTTCAGACAAAGAAACTTAAAATGTCTTTAATTTTGAAAAATCTTAAAATTTTTGGTATATTTAAATTCTTCACACGATTGCGATTCTAATGATACTAATATTTCCTATGTAAATATATTTGGAGCAAAAATTAAAATCTTTTGCTCATTTTCAGACAAAGAAACTTAAAATGTCTTTAATTTTGAAAAATCTTAAAATTTTTGGTATATATAAATTTTTCACATGATTGCGATTCTAATGATACTAATATTTCATATGTAAATATATTTGGAGCAAAAATTAAAATCTTTTGCTCATTTTCAGACAAAGAAACTTAAAATGTCTTTAATTTTGAAAAATCTTAAAATTTTTGGTATATTTAAATTCTTCACACGATTGCGATTCTAATGATACTAATATTTCCTATGTAAATATATTTGGAGCAAAAATTAAAATCTTTTGCTCATTTTCAGACAAAGAAACTTAAAATGTCTTTAATTTTGAAAAATCTTAAAATTTTTGGTATATTTAAATTTTCCACGCCATGACGATTCTAATGATACTAATATTTCCTATGTAAATATATTTGGAGCAAAAATTAAAATCTTTTGCTCATTTTCAGACAAAGAAACTTAAAATGTCTTTAATTTTGAAAAATCTTAAAATTTTTGGTATATGTAAATTCTCCACGCCATGACGATTCTAATGATACTAATATTTCCTATGTAAATATATTTGGAGCAAAAATTAAAATCTTTTGCTCATTTTCAGACAAAGAAACTTAAAATGTCTTTAATTTTGAAAAATCTTAAAATTTTTGGTATATTTAAATTCTTCACACGATTGCGATTCTAATGATACTAATATTTCCTATGTAAATATATTTGGAGCAAAAATTAAAATCTTTTGCTCATTTTCAGACAAAGAAACTTAAAATGTCTTTAATTTTGAAAAATCTTAAAATTTTTGGTATATTTAAATTTTCCACGCCATGACGATTCTAATGATACTAATATTTCCTATGTAAATATATTTGGAGCAAAAATTAAAATCTTTTGCTCATTTTCAGACAAAGAAACTTAAAATGTCTTTAATTTTGAAAAATCTTAAAATTTTTGGTATATTTAAATTCTTCACACGATTGCGATTCTAATGATACTAATATTTCCTATGTAAATATATTTGGAGCAAAAATTAAAATCTTTTGCTCATTTTCAGACAAAGAAACTTAAAATGTCTTTAATTTTGAAAAATCTTAAAATTTTTGGTATATTTAAATTTTCCACGCCATGACGATTCTAATGATACTAATATTTCCTATGTAAATATATTTGGAGCAAAAATTAAAATCTTTTGCTCATTTTCAGACAAAGAAACTTAAAATGTCTTTAATTTTGAAAAATCTGAAAATTTTTGGTATATGTAAATTCTCCACGCCATGACGATTCTAATGATACTAATATTTCCTATGTAAATATATTTGGAGCAAAAATTAAAATCTTTTGCTCATTTTCAGACAAAGAAACTTAAAATGTCTTTAATTTTGAAAAATCTTAAAATTTTTGGTATATTTAAATTCTTCACACGATTGCGATTCTAATGATACTAATATTTCCTATGTAAATATATTTGGAGCAAAAATTAAAATCTTTTGCTCATTTTCAGACAAAGAAACTTAAAATGTCTTTAATTTTGAAAAATCTTAAAATTTTTGGTATATATAAATTTTTCACATGATTGCGATTCTAATGATACTAATATTTCATATGTAAATATATTTGGAGCAAAAATTAAAATCTTTTGCTCATTTTCAGACAAAGAAACTTAAAATGTCTTTAATTTTGAAAAATCTTAAAATTTTTGGTATATTTAAATTTTCCACGCCATGACGATTCTAATGATACTAATATTTCCTATGTAAATATATTTGGAGCAAAAATTAAAATGTTTTGCTCATTTTCAGACAAAGAAACTTAAAATGTCTTTAATTTTGAAAAATCTGAAAATTTTTGGTATATTTAAATTCTTCACACGATTGCGATTCTAATGATACTAATATTTCATATGTAAATATATTTGGAGCAAAAATTAAAATCTTTTGCTCATTTTCAGACAAAGAAACTTAAAATGTCTTTAATTTTGAAAAATCTTAAAATTTTTGGTATATTTAAATTTTCCACGCCATGACGATTCTAATGATACTAATATTTCCTATGTAAATATATTTGGAGCAAAAATTAAAATCTTTTGCTCATTTTCAGACAAAGAAACTTAAAATGTCTTTAATTTTGAAAAATCTGAAAATTTTTGGTATATGTAAATTCTCCACGCCATGACGATTCTAATGATACTAATATTTCCTATGTAAATATATTTGGAGCAAAAATTAAAATCTTTTGCTCATTTTCAGACAAAGAAACTTAAAATGTCTTTAATTTTGAAAAATCTTAAAATTTTTGGTATATTTAAATTCTTCACACGATTGCGATTCTAATGATACTAATATTTCCTATGTAAATATATTTGGAGCAAAAATTAAAATGTTTTGCTCATTTTCAGACAAAGAAACTTAAAATGTCTTTAATTTTGAAAAATCTGAAAATTTTTGGTATATTTAAATTCTTCACACGATTGCGATTCTAATGATACTAATATTTCATATGTAAATATATTTGGAGCAAAAATTAAAATGTTTTGCTCATTTTCAGACAAAGAAACTTAAAATGTCTTTAATTTTGAAAAATCTTAAAATTTTTGGTATATGTAAATTCTCCACGCCATGACGATTCTAATGATACTAATATTTCCTATGTAAATGTACTTGGAGCAAAAATTAAAATCTTTTGCTCATTTTCAGACAAAGAAACTTAAAATGTCTTTAATTTTGAAAAATCTTAAAATTTTTGGTATATTTAAATTCTTCACACGATTGCGATTCTAATGATACTAATATTTCCTATGTAAATATATTTGGAGCAAAAATTAAAATCTTTTGCTCATTTTCAGACAAAGAAACTTAAAATGTCTTTAATTTTGAAAAATCTTAAAATTTTTGGTATATTTAAATTTTCCACGCCATGACGATTCTAATGATACTAATATTTCCTATGTAAATATATTTGGAGCAAAAATTAAAATCTTTTGCTCATTTTCAGACAAAGAAACTTAAAATGTCTTTAATTTTGAAAAATCTTAAAATTTTTGGTATATGTAAATTCTCCACGCCATGACGATTCTAATGATACTAATATTTCCTATGTAAATGTACTTGGAGCAAAAATTAAAATCTTTTGCTCATTTTCAGACAAAGAAACTTAAAATGTCTTTAATTTTGAAAAATCTTAAAATTTTTGGTATATTTAAATTCTTCACACGATTGCGATTCTAATGATACTAATATTTCCTATGTAAATGTACTTGGAGCAAAAATTAAAATCTTTTGCTCATTTTCAGACAAAGAAACTTAAAATGTCTTTAATTTTGAAAAATCTTAAAATTTTTGGTATATTTAAATTCTTCACACGATTGCGATTCTAATGATACTAATATTTCCTATGTAAATGTACTTGGAGCAAAAATTAAAATCTTTTGCTCATTTTCAGACAAAGAAACTTAAAATGTCTTTAATTTTGAAAAATCTTAAAATTGTTGGTATATTTAAATTTTCCACGCCATGACGATTCTAATGATACTAATATTTCCTATGTAAATATATTTGGAGCAAAAATTAAAATCTTTTGCTCATTTTCAGACAAAGAAACTTAAAATGTCTTTAATTTTGAAAAATCTTAAAATTTTTGGTATATGTAAATTCTCCACGCCATGACGATTCTAATGATACTAATATTTCCTATGTAAATATATTTGGAGCAAAAATTAAAATCTTTTGCTCATTTTCAGACAAAGAAACTTAAAATGTCTTTAATTTTGAAAAATCTTAAAATTTTTGGTATATTTAAATTCTTCACACGATTGCGATTCTAATGATACTAATATTTCCTATGTAAATGTACTTGGAGCAAAAATTAAAATCTTTTGCTCATTTTCAGACAAAGAAACTTAAAATGTCTTTAATTTTGAAAAATCTTAAAATTTTTGGTATATTTAAATTTTCCACGCCATGACGATTCTAATGATACTAATATTTCCTATGTAAATATATTTGGAGCAAAAATTAAAATCTTTTGCTCATTTTCAGACAAAGAAACTTAAAATGTCTTTAATTTTGAAAAATCTTAAAATTTTTGGTATATGTAAATTCTCCACGCCATGACGATTCTAATGATACTAATATTTCCTATGTAAATGTACTTGGAGCAAAAATTAAAATCTTTTGCTCATTTTCAGACAAAGAAACTTAAAATGTCTTTAATTTTGAAAAATCTTAAAATTTTTGGTATATTTAAATTCTTCACACGATTGCGATTCTAATGATACTAATATTTCCTATGTAAATGTACTTGGAGCAAAAATTAAAATCTTTTGCTCATTTTCAGACAAAGAAACTTAAAATGTCTTTAATTTTGAAAAATCTTAAAATTTTTGGTATATGTAAATTCTCCACGCCATGACGATTCTAATGATACTAATATTTCCTATGTAAATGTACTTGGAGCAAAAATTAAAATCTTTTGCTCATTTTCAGACAAAGAAACTTAAAATGTCTTTAATTTTGAAAAATCTTAAAATTTTTGGTATATTTAAATTCTTCACACGATTGCGATTCTAATGATACTAATATTTCCTATGTAAATGTACTTGGAGCAAAAATTAAAATCTTTTGCTCATTTTCAGACAAAGAAACTTAAAATGTCTTTAATTTTGAAAAATCTTAAAATTTTTGGTATATGTAAATTCTCCACGCCATGACGATTCTAATGATACTAATATTTCCTATGTAAATATATTTGGAGCAAAAATTAAAATCTTTTGCTCATTTTCAGACAAAGAAACTTAAAATGTCTTTAATTTTGAAAAATCTTAAAATTTTTGGTATATGTAAATTCTCCACGCCATGACGATTCTAATGATACTAATATTTCCTATGTAAATGTACTTGGAGCAAAAATTAAAATCTTTTGCTCATTTTCAGACAAAGAAACTTAAAATGTCTTTAATTTTGAAAAATCTTAAAATTTTTGGTATATGTAAATTCTCCACGCCATGACGATTCTAATGATACTAATATTTCCTATGTAAATGTACTTGGAGCAAAAATTAAAATCTTTTGCTCATTTTCAGACAAAGAAACTTAAAATGTCTTTAATTTTGAAAAATCTTAAAATTTTTGGTATATTTAAATTCTTCACACGATTGCGATTCTAATGATACTAATATTTCCTATGTAAATGTACTTGGAGCAAAAATTAAAATCTTTTGCTCATTTTCAGACAAAGAAACTTAAAATGTCTTTAATTTTGAAAAATCTTAAAATTTTTGGTATATTTAAATTTTCCACGCCATGACGATTCTAATGATACTAATATTTCCTATGTAAATATATTTGGAGCAAAAATTAAAATCTTTTGCTCATTTTCAGACAAAGAAACTTAAAATGTCTTTAATTTTGAAAAATCTTAAAATTTTTGGTATATGTAAATTCTCCACGCCATGACGATTCTAATGATACTAATATTTCCTATGTAAATGTACTTGGAGCAAAAATTAAAATCTTTTGCTCATTTTCAGACAAAGAAACTTAAAATGTCTTTAATTTTGAAAAATCTTAAAATTTTTGGTATATTTAAATTTTCCACGCCATGACGATTCTAATGATACTAATATTTCCTATGTAAATATATTTGGAGCAAAAATTAAAATCTTTTGCTCATTTTCAGACAAAGAAACTTAAAATGTCTTTAATTTTGAAAAATCTTAAAATTTTTGGTATATTTAAATTCTTCACACGATTGCGATTCTAATGATACTAATATTTCCTATGTAAATGTACTTGGAGCAAAAATTAAAATCTTTTGCTCATTTTCAGACAAAGAAACTTAAAATGTCTTTAATTTTGAAAAATCTTAAAATTTTTGGTATATTTAAATTTTCCACGCCATGACGATTCTAATGATACTAATATTTCCTATGTAAATATATTTGGAGCAAAAATTAAAATCTTTTGCTCATTTTCAGACAAAGAAACTTAAAATGTCTTTAATTTTGAAAAATCTTAAAATTTTTGGTATATGTAAATTCTCCACGCCATGACGATTCTAATGATACTAATATTTCCTATGTAAATGTACTTGGAGCAAAAATTAAAATCTTTTGCTCATTTTCAGACAAAGAAACTTAAAATGTCTTTAATTTTGAAAAATCTTAAAATTTTTGGTATATTTAAATTTTCCACGCCATGACGATTCTAATGATACTAATATTTCCTATGTAAATGTACTTGGAGCAAAAATTAAAATCTTTTGCTCATTTTCAGACAAAGAAACTTAAAATGTCTTTAATTTTGAAAAATCTTAAAATTTTTGGTATATTTAAATTTTCCACGCCATGACGATTCTAATGATACTAATATTTCCTATGTAAATATATTTGGAGCAAAAATTAAAATCTTTTGCTCATTTTCAGACAAAGAAACTTAAAATGTCTTTAATTTTGAAAAATCTTAAAATTTTTGGTATATGTAAATTCTCCACGCCATGACGATTCTAATGATACTAATATTTCCTATGTAAATGTACTTGGAGCAAAAATTAAAATCTTTTGCTCATTTTCAGACAAAGAAACTTAAAATGTCTTTAATTTTGAAAAATCTTAAAATTTTTGGTATATTTAAATTCTTCACACGATTGCGATTCTAATGATACTAATATTTCCTATGTAAATGTACTTGGAGCAAAAATTAAAATCTTTTGCTCATTTTCAGACAAAGAAACTTAAAATGTCTTTAATTTTGAAAAATCTTAAAATTTTTGGTATATTTAAATTCTTCACACGATTGCGATTCTAATGATACTAATATTTCCTATGTAAATGTACTTGGAGCAAAAATTAAAATCTTTTGCTCATTTTCAGACAAAGAAACTTAAAATGTCTTTAATTTTGAAAAATCTTAAAATTGTTGGTATATTTAAATTTTCCACGCCATGACGATTCTAATGATACTAATATTTCCTATGTAAATATATTTGGAGCAAAAATTAAAATCTTTTGCTCATTTTCAGACAAAGAAACTTAAAATGTCTTTAATTTTGAAAAATCTTAAAATTTTTGGTATATGTAAATTCTCCACGCCATGACGATTCTAATGATACTAATATTTCCTATGTAAATATATTTGGAGCAAAAATTAAAATCTTTTGCTCATTTTCAGACAAAGAAACTTAAAATGTCTTTAATTTTGAAAAATCTTAAAATTTTTGGTATATTTAAATTCTTCACACGATTGCGATTCTAATGATACTAATATTTCCTATGTAAATGTACTTGGAGCAAAAATTAAAATCTTTTGCTCATTTTCAGACAAAGAAACTTAAAATGTCTTTAATTTTGAAAAATCTTAAAATTTTTGGTATATGTAAATTCTCCACGCCATGACGATTCTAATGATACTAATATTTCCTATGTAAATGTACTTGGAGCAAAAATTAAAATCTTTTGCTCATTTTCAGACAAAGAAACTTAAAATGTCTTTAATTTTGAAAAATCTTAAAATTTTTGGTATATTTAAATTCTTCACACGATTGCGATTCTAATGATACTAATATTTCCTATGTAAATGTACTTGGAGCAAAAATTAAAATCTTTTGCTCATTTTCAGACAAAGAAACTTAAAATGTCTTTAATTTTGAAAAATCTTAAAATTTTTGGTATATGTAAATTCTCCACGCCATGACGATTCTAATGATACTAATATTTCCTATGTAAATATATTTGGAGCAAAAATTAAAATCTTTTGCTCATTTTCAGACAAAGAAACTTAAAATGTCTTTAATTTTGAAAAATCTTAAAATTTTTGGTATATGTAAATTCTCCACGCCATGACGATTCTAATGATACTAATATTTCCTATGTAAATGTACTTGGAGCAAAAATTAAAATCTTTTGCTCATTTTCAGACAAAGAAACTTAAAATGTCTTTAATTTTGAAAAATCTTAAAATTTTTGGTATATGTAAATTCTCCACGCCATGACGATTCTAATGATACTAATATTTCCTATGTAAATGTACTTGGAGCAAAAATTAAAATCTTTTGCTCATTTTCAGACAAAGAAACTTAAAATGTCTTTAATTTTGAAAAATCTTAAAATTTTTGGTATATTTAAATTCTTCACACGATTGCGATTCTAATGATACTAATATTTCCTATGTAAATGTACTTGGAGCAAAAATTAAAATCTTTTGCTCATTTTCAGACAAAGAAACTTAAAATGTCTTTAATTTTGAAAAATCTTAAAATTTTTGGTATATTTAAATTTTCCACGCCATGACGATTCTAATGATACTAATATTTCCTATGTAAATATATTTGGAGCAAAAATTAAAATCTTTTGCTCATTTTCAGACAAAGAAACTTAAAATGTCTTTAATTTTGAAAAATCTTAAAATTTTTGGTATATGTAAATTCTCCACGCCATGACGATTCTAATGATACTAATATTTCCTATGTAAATGTACTTGGAGCAAAAATTAAAATCTTTTGCTCATTTTCAGACAAAGAAACTTAAAATGTCTTTAATTTTGAAAAATCTTAAAATTTTTGGTATATTTAAATTTTCCACGCCATGACGATTCTAATGATACTAATATTTCCTATGTAAATATATTTGGAGCAAAAATTAAAATCTTTTGCTCATTTTCAGACAAAGAAACTTAAAATGTCTTTAATTTTGAAAAATCTTAAAATTTTTGGTATATTTAAATTCTTCACACGATTGCGATTCTAATGATACTAATATTTCCTATGTAAATGTACTTGGAGCAAAAATTAAAATCTTTTGCTCATTTTCAGACAAAGAAACTTAAAATGTCTTTAATTTTGAAAAATCTTAAAATTTTTGGTATATTTAAATTTTCCACGCCATGACGATTCTAATGATACTAATATTTCCTATGTAAATATATTTGGAGCAAAAATTAAAATCTTTTGCTCATTTTCAGACAAAGAAACTTAAAATGTCTTTAATTTTGAAAAATCTTAAAATTTTTGGTATATGTAAATTCTCCACGCCATGACGATTCTAATGATACTAATATTTCCTATGTAAATGTACTTGGAGCAAAAATTAAAATCTTTTGCTCATTTTCAGACAAAGAAACTTAAAATGTCTTTAATTTTGAAAAATCTTAAAATTTTTGGTATATTTAAATTTTCCACGCCATGACGATTCTAATGATACTAATATTTCCTATGTAAATGTACTTGGAGCAAAAATTAAAATCTTTTGCTCATTTTCAGACAAAGAAACTTAAAATGTCTTTAATTTTGAAAAATCTTAAAATTTTTGGTATATTTAAATTTTCCACGCCATGACGATTCTAATGATACTAATATTTCCTATGTAAATATATTTGGAGCAAAAATTAAAATCTTTTGCTCATTTTCAGACAAAGAAACTTAAAATGTCTTTAATTTTGAAAAATCTTAAAATTTTTGGTATATGTAAATTCTCCACGCCATGACGATTCTAATGATACTAATATTTCCTATGTAAATGTACTTGGAGCAAAAATTAAAATCTTTTGCTCATTTTCAGACAAAGAAACTTAAAATGTCTTTAATTTTGAAAAATCTTAAAATTTTTGGTATATTTAAATTCTTCACACGATTGCGATTCTAATGATACTAATATTTCCTATGTAAATGTACTTGGAGCAAAAATTAAAATCTTTTGCTCATTTTCAGACAAAGAAACTTAAAATGTCTTTAATTTTGAAAAATCTTAAAATTTTTGGTATATTTAAATTCTTCACACGATTGCGATTCTAATGATACTAATATTTCCTATGTAAATGTACTTGGAGCAAAAATTAAAATCTTTTGCTCATTTTCAGACAAAGAAACTTAAAATGTCTTTAATTTTGAAAAATCTTAAAATTGTTGGTATATTTAAATTTTCCACGCCATGACGATTCTAATGATACTAATATTTCCTATGTAAATATATTTGGAGCAAAAATTAAAATCTTTTGCTCATTTTCAGACAAAGAAACTTAAAATGTCTTTAATTTTGAAAAATCTTAAAATTTTTGGTATATGTAAATTCTCCACGCCATGACGATTCTAATGATACTAATATTTCCTATGTAAATATATTTGGAGCAAAAATTAAAATCTTTTGCTCATTTTCAGACAAAGAAACTTAAAATGTCTTTAATTTTGAAAAATCTTAAAATTTTTGGTATATGTAAATTCTCCACGCCATGACGATTCTAATGATACTAATATTTCCTATGTAAATGTACTTGGAGCAAAAATTAAAATCTTTTGCTCATTTTCAGACAAAGAAACTTAAAATGTCTTTAATTTTGAAAAATCTTAAAATTTTTGGTATATTTAAATTTTCCACGCCATGACGATTCTAATGATACTAATATTTCCTATGTAAATATATTTGGAGCAAAAATTAAAATCTTTTGCTCATTTTCAGACAAAGAAACTTAAAATGTCTTTAATTTTGAAAAATCTTAAAATTTTTGGTATATTTAAATTCTTCACACGATTGCGATTCTAATGATACTAATATTTCCTATGTAAATGTACTTGGAGCAAAAATTAAAATCTTTTGCTCATTTTCAGACAAAGAAACTTAAAATGTCTTTAATTTTGAAAAATCTTAAAATTTTTGGTATATTTAAATTTTCCACGCCATGACGATTCTAATGATACTAATATTTCCTATGTAAATATATTTGGAGCAAAAATTAAAATCTTTTGCTCATTTTCAGACAAAGAAACTTAAAATGTCTTTAATTTTGAAAAATCTTAAAATTTTTGGTATATGTAAATTCTCCACGCCATGACGATTCTAATGATACTAATATTTCCTATGTAAATGTACTTGGAGCAAAAATTAAAATCTTTTGCTCATTTTCAGACAAAGAAACTTAAAATGTCTTTAATTTTGAAAAATCTTAAAATTTTTGGTATATTTAAATTTTCCACGCCATGACGATTCTAATGATACTAATATTTCCTATGTAAATGTACTTGGAGCAAAAATTAAAATCTTTTGCTCATTTTCAGACAAAGAAACTTAAAATGTCTTTAATTTTGAAAAATCTTAAAATTTTTGGTATATTTAAATTTTCCACGCCATGACGATTCTAATGATACTAATATTTCCTATGTAAATATATTTGGAGCAAAAATTAAAATCTTTTGCTCATTTTCAGACAAAGAAACTTAAAATGTCTTTAATTTTGAAAAATCTTAAAATTTTTGGTATATGTAAATTCTCCACGCCATGACGATTCTAATGATACTAATATTTCCTATGTAAATGTACTTGGAGCAAAAATTAAAATCTTTTGCTCATTTTCAGACAAAGAAACTTAAAATGTCTTTAATTTTGAAAAATCTTAAAATTTTTGGTATATTTAAATTCTTCACACGATTGCGATTCTAATGATACTAATATTTCCTATGTAAATGTACTTGGAGCAAAAATTAAAATCTTTTGCTCATTTTCAGACAAAGAAACTTAAAATGTCTTTAATTTTGAAAAATCTTAAAATTTTTGGTATATTTAAATTCTTCACACGATTGCGATTCTAATGATACTAATATTTCCTATGTAAATGTACTTGGAGCAAAAATTAAAATCTTTTGCTCATTTTCAGACAAAGAAACTTAAAATGTCTTTAATTTTGAAAAATCTTAAAATTGTTGGTATATTTAAATTTTCCACGCCATGACGATTCTAATGATACTAATATTTCCTATGTAAATATATTTGGAGCAAAAATTAAAATCTTTTGCTCATTTTCAGACAAAGAAACTTAAAATGTCTTTAATTTTGAAAAATCTTAAAATTTTTGGTATATGTAAATTCTCCACGCCATGACGATTCTAATGATACTAATATTTCCTATGTAAATGTACTTGGAGCAAAAATTAAAATCTTTTGCTCATTTTCAGACAAAGAAACTTAAAATGTCTTTAATTTTGAAAAATCTTAAAATTTTTGGTATATTTAAATTCTTCACACGATTGCGATTCTAATGATACTAATATTTCCTATGTAAATGTACTTGGAGCAAAAATTAAAATCTTTTGCTCATTTTCAGACAAAGAAACTTAAAATGTCTTTAATTTTGAAAAATCTTAAAATTTTTGGTATATTTAAATTTTCCACGCCATGACGATTCTAATGATACTAATATTTCCTATGTAAATATATTTGGAGCAAAAATTAAAATCTTTTGCTCATTTTCAGACAAAGAAACTTAAAATGTCTTTAATTTTGAAAAATCTTAAAATTTTTGGTATATGTAAATTCTCCACGCCATGACGATTCTAATGATACTAATATTTCCTATGTAAATGTACTTGGAGCAAAAATTAAAATCTTTTGCTCATTTTCAGACAAAGAAACTTAAAATGTCTTTAATTTTGAAAAATCTTAAAATTTTTGGTATATTTAAATTCTTCACACGATTGCGATTCTAATGATACTAATATTTCCTATGTAAATGTACTTGGAGCAAAAATTAAAATCTTTTGCTCATTTTCAGACAAAGAAACTTAAAATGTCTTTAATTTTGAAAAATCTTAAAATTTTTGGTATATTTAAATTTTCCACGCCATGACGATTCTAATGATACTAATATTTCCTATGTAAATATATTTGGAGCAAAAATTAAAATCTTTTGCTCATTTTCAGACAAAGAAACTTAAAATGTCTTTAATTTTGAAAAATCTTAAAATTTTTGGTATATGTAAATTCTCCACGCCATGACGATTCTAATGATACTAATATTTCCTATGTAAATGTACTTGGAGCAAAAATTAAAATCTTTTGCTCATTTTCAGACAAAGAAACTTAAAATGTCTTTAATTTTGAAAAATCTTAAAATTTTTGGTATATTTAAATTTTCCACGCCATGACGATTCTAATGATACTAATATTTCCTATGTAAATATATTTGGAGCAAAAATTAAAATCTTTTGCTCATTTTCAGACAAAGAAACTTAAAATGTCTTTAATTTTGAAAAATCTTAAAATTTTTGGTATATTTAAATTTTCCACGCCATGACGATTCTAATGATACTAATATTTCCTATGTAAATATATTTGGAGCAAAAATTAAAATCTTTTGCTCATTTTCAGACAAAGAAACTTAAAATGTCTTTAATTTTGAAAAATCTTAAAATTTTTGGTATATGTAAATTCTCCACGCCATGACGATTCTAATGATACTAATATTTCCTATGTAAATGTACTTGGAGCAAAAATTAAAATCTTTTGCTCATTTTCAGACAAAGAAACTTAAAATGTCTTTAATTTTGAAAAATCTTAAAATTTTTGGTATATTTAAATTCTTCACACGATTGCGATTCTAATGATACTAATATTTCCTATGTAAATGTATTTGGAGCAAAAATTAAAATCTTTTGCTCATTTTCAGACAAAGAAACTTAAAATGTCTTTAATTTTGAAAAATCTTAAAATTTTTGGTATATTTAAATTCTTCACATGATTGCGATTCTAATGATACTAATATTTCCTATGTAAATGTACTTGGAGCAAAAATTAAAATCTTTTGCTCATTTTCAGAGAAAGAAACTTAAAATGTCTTTAATTTTGAAAAATCTTAAAATTTTTGGTATATTTAAATTCTTCACACGATTGCGATTCTAATGATACTAATATTTCCTATGTAAATGTACTTGGAGCAAAAATTAAAATCTTTTGCTCATTTTCAGACAAAGAAACTTAAAATGTCTTTAATTTTGAAAAATCTTAAAATTTTTGGTATATTTAAATTTTTCACATGATTGCGATTCTAATGATACTAATATTTCCTATGTAAATATATTTGGAGCAAAAATTAAAATCTTTTGCTCATTTTCAGACAAAGAAACTTAAAATGTCTTTAATTTTGAAAAATCTTAAAATTTTTGGTATATTTAAATTCTTCACACGATTGCGATTCTAATGATACTAATATTTCCTATGTAAATATATTTGGAGCAAAAATTAAAATCTTTTGCTCATTTTCAGACAAAGAAACTTAAAATGTCTTTAATTTTGAAAAATCTTAAAATTTTTGGTATATTTAAATTTTCCACGCCATGACGATTCTAATGATACTAATATTTCCTATGTAAATATATTTGGAGCAAAAATTAAAATCTTTTGCTCATTTTCAGACAAAGAAACTTAAAATGTCTTTAATTTTGAAAAATCTTAAAATTTTTGGTATATTTAAATTCTCCATGCCATGACGATTCTAATGATACTAATATTTCCTATGTAAATATATTTGGAGCAAAAATTAAAATCTTTTGCTCATTTTCAGACAAAGAAACTTAAAATGTCTTTAATTTTGAAAAATCTGAAAATTTTTGGTATATTTAAATTCTTCACACGATTGCGATTCTAATGATACTAATATTTCCTATGTAAATATATTTGGAGCAAAAATTAAAATCTTTTGCTCATTTTCAGACAAAGAAACTTAAAATGTCTTTAATTTTGAAAAATCTTAAAATTTTTGGTATATTTAAATTCTTCACATGATTGCGATTCTAATGATACTAATATTTCCTATGTAAATGTACTTGGAGCAAAAATTAAAATCTTTTGCTCATTTTCAGAGAAAGAAACTTAAAATGTCTTTAATTTTGAAAAATCTTAAAATTTTTGGTATATTTAAATTCTTCACACGATTGCGATTCTAATGATACTAATATTTCCTATGTAAATGTACTTGGAGCAAAAATTAAAATCTTTTGCTCATTTTCAGACAAAGAAACTTAAAATGTCTTTAATTTTGAAAAATCTTAAAATTTTTGGTATATTTAAATTCTTCACACGATTGCGATTCTAATGATACTAATATTTCCTATGTAAATATATTTGGAGCAAAAATTAAAATCTTTTGCTCATTTTCAGACAAAGAAACTTAAAATGTCTTTAATTTTGAAAAATCTTAAAATTTTTGGTATATTTAAATTCTTCACACGATTGCGATTCTAATGATACTAATATTTCCTATGTAAATATATTTGGAGCAAAAATTAAAATCTTTTGCTCATTTTCAGACAAAGAAACTTAAAATGTCTTTAATTTTGAAAAATCTTAAAATTTTTGGTATATTTAAATTCTTCACACGATTGCGATTCTAATGATACTAATATTTCCTATGTAAATATATTTGGAGCAAAAATTAAAATCTTTTGCTCATTTTCAGACAAAGAAACTTAAAATGTCTTTAATTTTGAAAAATCTTAAAATTTTTGGTATATTTAAATTCTTCACACGATTGCGATTCTAATGATACTAATATTTCCTATGTAAATGTACTTGGAGCAAAAATTAAAATCTTTTGCTCATTTTCAGACAAAGAAACTTAAAATGTCTTTAATTTTGAAAAATCTTAAAATTTTTGGTATATTTAAATTCTTCACACGATTGCGATTCTAATGATACTAATATTTCCTATGTAAATATATTTGGAGCAAAAATTAAAATCTTTTGCTCATTTTCAGACAAAGAAACTTAAAATGTCTTTAATTTTGAAAAATCTTAAAATTTTTGGTATATTTAAATTCTTCACACGATTGCGATTCTAATGATACTAATATTTCCTATGTAAATATATTTGGAGCAAAAATTAAAATCTTTTGCTCATTTTCAGACAAAGAAACTTAAAATGTCTTTAATTTTGAAAAATCTTAAAATTTTTGGTATATTTAAATTCTTCACACGATTGCGATTCTAATGATACTAATATTTCCTATGTAAATATATTTGGAGCAAAAATTAAAATCTTTTGCTCATTTTCAGACAAAGAAACTTAAAATGTCTTTAATTTTGAAAAATCTTAAAATTTTTGGTATATTTAAATTCTTCACACGATTGCGATTCTAATGATACTAATATTTCCTATGTAAATGTACTTGGAGCAAAAATTAAAATCTTTTGCTCATTTTCAGACAAAGAAACTTAAAATGTCTTTAATTTTGAAAAATCTGAAAATTTTTGGTATATTTAAATTCTTCACACGATTGCGATTCTAATGATACTAATATTTCCTATGTAAATATATTTGGAGCAAAAATTAAAATCTTTTGCTCATTTTCAGACAAAGAAACTTAAAATGTCTTTAATTTTGAAAAATCTTAAAATTTTTGGTATATTTAAATTCTTCACACGATTGCGATTCTAATGATACTAATATTTCCTATGTAAATATATTTGGAGCAAAAATTAAAATCTTTTGCTCATTTTCAGACAAAGAAACTTAAAATGTCTTTAATTTTGAAAAATCTTAAAATTTTTGGTATATTTAAATTCTTCACACGATTGCGATTCTAATGATACTAATATTTCCTATGTAAATATATTTGGAGCAAAAATTAAAATCTTTTGCTCATTTTCAGACAAAGAAACTTAAAATGTCTTTAATTTTGAAAAATCTTAAAATTTTTGGTATATTTAAATTCTCCATGCCATGACGATTCTAATGATACTAATATTTCCTATGTAAATATATTTGGAGCAAAAATTAAAATCTTTTGCTCATTTTCAGACAAAGAAACTTAAAATGTCTTTAATTTTGAAAAATCTGAAAATTTTTGGTATATTTAAATTCTTCACACGATTGCGATTCTAATGATACTAATATTTCCTATGTAAATATATTTGGAGCAAAAATTAAAATCTTTTGCTCATTTTCAGACAAAGAAACTTAAAATGTCTTTAATTTTGAAAAATCTGAAAATTTTTGGTATATTTAAATTCTTCACACGATTGCGATTCTAATGATACTAATATTTCCTATGTAAATATATTTGGAGCAAAAATTAAAATCTTTTGCTCATTTTCAGACAAAGAAACTTAAAATGTCTTTAATTTTGAAAAATCTTAAAATTTTTGGTATATTTAAATTCTCCATGCCATGACGATTCTAATGATACTAATATTTCCTATGTAAATATATTTGGAGCAAAAATTAAAATCTTTTGCTCATTTTCAGACAAAGAAACTTAAAATGTCTTTAATTTTGAAAAATCTTAAAATTTTTGGTATATTTAAATTCTCCATGCCATGACGATTCTAATGATACTAATATTTCCTATGTAAATATATTTGGAGCAAAAATTAAAATCTTTTGCTCATTTTCAGACAAAGAAACTTAAAATGTCTTTAATTTTGAAAAATCTGAAAATTTTTGGTATATTTAAATTCTCCATGCCATGACGATTCTAATGATACTAATATTTGTTATGTAAATGTATTTGGAGCAAAAATTAAAATCTTTTGCTCATTTTCAGACAAAGAAACTTAAAATGTCTTTAATTTTGAAAAATCTGAAAATTTTTGGTATATTTAAATTCTCCATGCCATGACGATTCTAATGATACTAATATTTGTTATGTAAATGTATTTGGAGCAAAAATTAAAATCTTTTGCTCATTTTCAGACAAAGAAACTTAAAATGTCTTTAATTTTGAAAAATCTGAAAATTTTTGGTATATTTAAATTCTCCATGCCACGACGATTCTAATGATACTAATATTTGTTATGTAAATGTATTTGGAGCAAAAATTAAAATCTTTTGCTCATTTTCAGACAAAGAAACTTAAAATGTCTTTAATTTTGAAAAATCTGAAAATTTTTGGTATATTTAAATTTTCCACGCCATGACGATTCTAATGATACTAATATTTCCTATGTAAATATATTTGGAGCAAAAATTAAAATCTTTTGCTCATTTTCAGACAAAGAAACTTAAAATGTCTTTAATTTTGAAAAATCTGAAAATTTTTGGTATATTTAAATTCTTCACACGATTGCGATTCTAATGATACTAATATTTCCTATGTAAATATATTTGGAGCAAAAATTAAAATCTTTTGCTCATTTTCAGACAAAGAAACTTAAAATGTCTTTAATTTTGAAAAATCTGAAAATTTTTGGTATATTTAAATTCTCCATGCCATGACGATTCTAATGATACTAATATTTGTTATGTAAATGTATTTGGAGCAAAAATTAAAATCTTTTGCTCATTTTCAGACAAAGAAACTTAAAATGTCTTTAATTTTGAAAAATCTGAAAATTTTTGGTATATTTAAATTCTCCATGCCACGACGATTCTAATGATACTAATATTTGTTATGTAAATGTATTTGGAGCAAAAATTAAAATCTTTTGCTCATTTTAAGACAAAGAAACTTAAAATGTCTTTAATTTTGAAAAATCTGAAAATTTTTGGTATATTTAAATTCTCCATGCCACGACGATTCTAATGATACTAATATTTGTTATGTAAATGTATTTGGAGCAAAAATTAAAATCTTTTGCTCATTTTCAGACAAAGAAACTTAAAATGTCTTTAATTTTGAAAAATCTGAAAATTTTTGGTATATTTAAATTCTCCATGCCATGACGATTCTAATGATACTAATATTTGTTATGTAAATGTATTTGGAGCAAAAATTAAAATCTTTTGCTCATTTTCAGACAAAGAAACTTAAAATGTCTTTAATTTTGAAAAATCTGAAAATTTTTGGTATATTTAAATTCTCCATGCCACGACGATTCTAATGATACTAATATTTGTTATGTAAATGTATTTGGAGCAAAAATTAAAATCTTTTGCTCATTTTCAGACAAAGAAACTTAAAATGTCTTTAATTTTGAAAAATCTGAAAATTTTTGGTATATTTAAATTCTCCATGCCACGACGATTCTAATGATACTAATATTTGTTATGTAAATGTATTTGGAGCAAAAATTAAAATCTTTTGCTCATTTTCAGACAAAGAAACTTAAAATGTCTTTAATTTTGAAAAATCTGAAAATTTTTGGTATATTTAAATTCTCCATGCCATGACGATTCTAATGATACTAATATTTGTTATGTAAATGTATTTGGAGCAAAAATTAAAATCTTTTGCTCATTTTCAGACAAAGAAACTTAAAATGTCTTTAATTTTGAAAAATCTGAAAATTTTTGGTATATTTAAATTCTCCATGCCACGACGATTCTAATGATACTAATATTTGTTATGTAAATGTATTTGGAGCAAAAATTAAAATCTTTTGCTCATTTTCAGACAAAGAAACTTAAAATGTCTTTAATTTTGAAAAATCTGAAAATTTTTGGTATATTTAAATTCTCCACGCCATGACGATTCTAATGATACTAATATTTGTTATGTAAATGTATTTGGAGCAAAAATTAAAATCTTTTGCTCATTTTCAGACAAAGAAACTTAAAATGTCTTTAATTTTGAAAAATCTGAAAATTTTTGGTATATTTAAATTCTCCACGCCATGACGATTCTAATGATACTAATATTTGTTATGTAAATGTATTTGGAGCAAAAATTAAAATCTTTTGCTCATTTTCAGACAAAGAAACTTAAAATGTCTTTAATTTTGAAAAATCTGAAAATTTTTGGTATATTTAAATTCTCCATGCCATGACGATTCTAATGATACTAATATTTGTTATGTAAATGTATTTGGAGCAAAAATTAAAATCTTTTGCTCATTTTCAGACAAAGAAACTTAAAATGTCTTTAATTTTGAAAAATCTGAAAATTTTTGGTATATTTAAATTCTCCATGCCACGACGATTCTAATGATACTAATATTTGTTATGTAAATGTATTTGGAGCAAAAATTAAAATCTTTTGCTCATTTTCAGACAAAGAAACTTAAAATGTCTTTAATTTTGAAAAATCTGAAAATTTTTGGTATATTTAAATTCTCCACGCCATGACGATTCTAATGATACTAATATTTGTTATGTAAATGTATTTGGAGCAAAAATTAAAATCTTTTGCTCATTTTCAGACAAAGAAACTTAAAATGTCTTTAATTTTGAAAAATCTGAAAATTTTTGGTATATTTAAATTCTTCACACGATTGCGATTCTAATGATACTAATATTTCCTATGTAAATATATTTGGAGCAAAAATTAAAATCTTTTGCTCATTTTCAGACAAAGAAACTTAAAATGTCTTTAATTTTGAAAAATCTTAAAATTTTTGGTATATTTAAATTCTTCACACGATTGCGATTCTAATGATACTAATATTTCCTATGTAAATATATTTGGAGCAAAAATTAAAATCTTTTGCTCATTTTCAGACAAAGAAACTTAAAATGTCTTTAATTTTGAAAAATCTTAAAATTTTTGGTATATTTAAATTCTTCACACGATTGCGATTCTAATGATACTAATATTTCCTATGTAAATATATTTGGAGCAAAAATTAAAATCTTTTGCTCATTTTCAGACAAAGAAACTTAAAATGTCTTTAATTTTGAAAAATCTTAAAATTTTTGGTATATTTAAATTCTTCACACGATTGCGATTCTAATGATACTAATATTTCCTATGTAAATATATTTGGAGCAAAAATTAAAATCTTTTGCTCATTTTAAGACAAAGAAACTTAAAATGTCTTTAATTTTGAAAAATCTGAAAATTTTTGGTATATTTAAATTCTCCATGCCACGACGATTCTAATGATACTAATATTTGTTATGTAAATGTATTTGGAGCAAAAATTAAAATCTTTTGCTCATTTTAAGACAAAGAAACTTAAAATGTCTTTAATTTTGAAAAATCTGAAAATTTTTGGTATATTTAAATTCTCCATGCCACGACGATTCTAATGATACTAATATTTGTTATGTAAATGTATTTGGAGCAAAAATTAAAATCTTTTGCTCATTTTCAGACAAAGAAACTTAAAATGTCTTTAATTTTGAAAAATCTGAAAATTTTTGGTATATTTAAATTCTCCATGCCATGACGATTCTAATGATACTAATATTTGTTATGTAAATGTATTTGGAGCAAAAATTAAAATCTTTTGCTCATTTTCAGACAAAGAAACTTAAAATGTCTTTAATTTTGAAAAATCTGAAAATTTTTGGTATATTTAAATTCTCCATGCCACGACGATTCTAATGATACTAATATTTGTTATGTAAATGTATTTGGAGCAAAAATTAAAATCTTTTGCTCATTTTCAGACAAAGAAACTTAAAATGTCTTTAATTTTGAAAAATCTGAAAATTTTTGGTATATTTAAATTCTCCATGCCATGACGATTCTAATGATACTAATATTTGTTATGTAAATGTATTTGGAGCAAAAATTAAAATCTTTTGCTCATTTTCAGACAAAGAAACTTAAAATGTCTTTAATTTTGAAAAATCTGAAAATTTTTGGTATATTTAAATTCTTCACACGATTGCGATTCTAATGATACTAATATTTCCTATGTAAATATATTTGGAGCAAAAATTAAAATCTTTTGCTCATTTTCAGACAAAGAAACTTAAAATGTCTTTAATTTTGAAAAATCTTAAAATTTTTGGTATATTTAAATTCTCCATGCCACGACGATTCTAATGATACTAATATTTGTTATGTAAATGTATTTGGAGCAAAAATTAAAATCTTTTGCTCATTTTCAGACAAAGAAACTTAAAATGTCTTTAATTTTGAAAAATCTGAAAATTTTTGGTATATTTAAATTCTCCATGCCATGACGATTCTAATGATACTAATATTTGTTATGTAAATGTATTTGGAGCAAAAATTAAAATCTTTTGCTCATTTTCAGACAAAGAAACTTAAAATGTCTTTAATTTTGAAAAATCTGAAAATTTTTGGTATATTTAAATTCTCCATGCCACGACGATTCTAATGATACTAATATTTGTTATGTAAATGTATTTGGAGCAAAAATTAAAATCTTTTGCTCATTTTCAGACAAAGAAACTTAAAATGTCTTTAATTTTGAAAAATCTGAAAATTTTTGGTATATTTAAATTCTCCATGCCATGACGATTCTAATGATACTAATATTTGTTATGTAAATGTATTTGGAGCAAAAATTAAAATCTTTTGCTCATTTTCAGACAAAGAAACTTAAAATGTCTTTAATTTTGAAAAATCTGAAAATTTTTGGTATATTTAAATTCTTCACACGATTGCGATTCTAATGATACTAATATTTCCTATGTAAATATATTTGGAGCAAAAATTAAAATCTTTTGCTCATTTTCAGACAAAGAAACTTAAAATGTCTTTAATTTTGAAAAATCTTAAAATTTTTGGTATATTTAAATTCTTCACACGATTGCGATTCTAATGATACTAATATTTCCTATGTAAATATATTTGGAGCAAAAATTAAAATCTTTTGCTCATTTTCAGACAAAGAAACTTAAAATGTCTTTAATTTTGAAAAATCTTAAAATTTTTGGTATATTTAAATTCTTCACACGATTGCGATTCTAATGATACTAATATTTCCTATGTAAATATATTTGGAGCAAAAATTAAAATCTTTTGCTCATTTTCAGACAAAGAAACTTAAAATGTCTTTAATTTTGAAAAATCTTAAAATTTTTGGTATATTTAAATTCTTCACACGATTGCGATTCTAATGATACTAATATTTCCTATGTAAATATATTTGGAGCAAAAATTAAAATCTTTTGCTCATTTTAAGACAAAGAAACTTAAAATGTCTTTAATTTTGAAAAATCTGAAAATTTTTGGTATATTTAAATTCTCCATGCCACGACGATTCTAATGATACTAATATTTGTTATGTAAATGTATTTGGAGCAAAAATTAAAATCTTTTGCTCATTTTAAGACAAAGAAACTTAAAATGTCTTTAATTTTGAAAAATCTGAAAATTTTTGGTATATTTAAATTCTTCACACGATTGCGATTCTAATGATACTAATATTTCCTATGTAAATATATTTGGAGCAAAAATTAAAATCTTTTGCTCATTTTAAGACAAAGAAACTTAAAATGTCTTTAATTTTGAAAAATCTGAAAATTTTTGGTATATTTAAATTCTCCATGCCACGACGATTCTAATGATACTAATATTTGTTATGTAAATGTATTTGGAGCAAAAATTAAAATCTTTTGCTCATTTTAAGACAAAGAAACTTAAAATGTCTTTAATTTTGAAAAATCTTAAAATTTTTGGTATATTTAAATTCTTCACACGATTGCGATTCTAATGATACTAATATTTCCTATGTAAATATATTTGGAGCAAAAATTAAAATCTTTTGCTCATTTTCAGACAAAGAAACTTAAAATGTCTTTAATTTTGAAAAATCTTAAAATTTTTGGTATATTTAAATTCTTCACACGATTGCGATTCTAATGATACTAATATTTCCTATGTAAATATATTTGGAGCAAAAATTAAAATCTTTTGCTCATTTTCAGACAAAGAAACTTAAAATGTCTTTAATTTTGAAAAATCTTAAAATTTTTGGTATATTTAAATTCTTCACACGATTGCGATTCTAATGATACTAATATTTCCTATGTAAATATATTTGGAGCAAAAATTAAAATCTTTTGCTCATTTTAAGACAAAGAAACTTAAAATGTCTTTAATTTTGAAAAATCTGAAAATTTTTGGTATATTTAAATTCTCCATGCCACGACGATTCTAATGATACTAATATTTGTTATGTAAATGTATTTGGAGCAAAAATTAAAATCTTTTGCTCATTTTAAGACAAAGAAACTTAAAATGTCTTTAATTTTGAAAAATCTGAAAATTTTTGGTATATTTAAATTCTCCATGCCACGACGATTCTAATGATACTAATATTTGTTATGTAAATGTATTTGGAGCAAAAATTAAAATCTTTTGCTCATTTTCAGACAAAGAAACTTAAAATGTCTTTAATTTTGAAAAATCTGAAAATTTTTGGTATATTTAAATTCTCCATGCCATGACGATTCTAATGATACTAATATTTGTTATGTAAATGTATTTGGAGCAAAAATTAAAATCTTTTGCTCATTTTCAGACAAAGAAACTTAAAATGTCTTTAATTTTGAAAAATCTGAAAATTTTTGGTATATTTAAATTCTCCATGCCACGACGATTCTAATGATACTAATATTTGTTATGTAAATGTATTTGGAGCAAAAATTAAAATCTTTTGCTCATTTTCAGACAAAGAAACTTAAAATGTCTTTAATTTTGAAAAATCTGAAAATTTTTGGTATATTTAAATTCTCCATGCCATGACGATTCTAATGATACTAATATTTGTTATGTAAATGTATTTGGAGCAAAAATTAAAATCTTTTGCTCATTTTCAGACAAAGAAACTTAAAATGTCTTTAATTTTGAAAAATCTGAAAATTTTTGGTATATTTAAATTCTCCATGCCACGACGATTCTAATGATACTAATATTTGTTATGTAAATGTATTTGGAGCAAAAATTAAAATCTTTTGCTCATTTTCAGACAAAGAAACTTAAAATGTCTTTAATTTTGAAAAATCTGAAAATTTTTGGTATATTTAAATTCTCCATGCCATGACGATTCTAATGATACTAATATTTGTTATGTAAATGTATTTGGAGCAAAAATTAAAATCTTTTGCTCATTTTCAGACAAAGAAACTTAAAATGTCTTTAATTTTGAAAAATCTGAAAATTTTTGGTATATTTAAATTCTCCATGCCACGACGATTCTAATGATACTAATATTTGTTATGTAAATGTATTTGGAGCAAAAATTAAAATCTTTTGCTCATTTTCAGACAAAGAAACTTAAAATGTCTTTAATTTTGAAAAATCTGAAAATTTTTGGTATATTTAAATTCTCCACGCCATGACGATTCTAATGATACTAATATTTGTTATGTAAATGTATTTGGAGCAAAAATTAAAATCTTTTGCTCATTTTCAGACAAAGAAACTTAAAATGTCTTTAATTTTGAAAAATCTGAAAATTTTTGGTATATTTAAATTCTCCATGCCACGACGATTCTAATGATACTAATATTTGTTATGTAAATGTATTTGGAGCAAAAATTAAAATCTTTTGCTCATTTTCAGACAAAGAAACTTAAAATGTCTTTAATTTTGAAAAATCTGAAAATTTTTGGTATATTTAAATTCTCCATGCCATGACGATTCTAATGATACTAATATTTGTTATGTAAATGTATTTGGAGCAAAAATTAAAATCTTTTGCTCATTTTCAGACAAAGAAACTTAAAATGTCTTTAATTTTGAAAAATCTGAAAATTTTTGGTATATTTAAATTCTCCATGCCACGACGATTCTAATGATACTAATATTTGTTATGTAAATGTATTTGGAGCAAAAATTAAAATCTTTTGCTCATTTTCAGACAAAGAAACTTAAAATGTCTTTAATTTTGAAAAATCTGAAAATTTTTGGTATATTTAAATTCTCCATGCCATGACGATTCTAATGATACTAATATTTGTTATGTAAATGTATTTGGAGCAAAAATTAAAATCTTTTGCTCATTTTCAGACAAAGAAACTTAAAATGTCTTTAATTTTGAAAAATCTGAAAATTTTTGGTATATTTAAATTCTCCATGCCACGACGATTCTAATGATACTAATATTTGTTATGTAAATGTATTTGGAGCAAAAATTAAAATCTTTTGCTCATTTTCAGACAAAGAAACTTAAAATGTCTTTAATTTTGAAAAATCTGAAAATTTTTGGTATATTTAAATTCTCCACGCCATGACGATTCTAATGATACTAATATTTGTTATGTAAATGTATTTGGAGCAAAAATTAAAATCTTTTGCTCATTTTCAGACAAAGAAACTTAAAATGTCTTTAATTTTGAAAAATCTGAAAATTTTTGGTATATTTAAATTCTCCACGCCATGACGATTCTAATGATACTAATATTTGTTATGTAAATGTATTTGGAGCAAAAATTAAAATCTTTTGCTCATTTTCAGACAAAGAAACTTAAAATGTCTTTAATTTTGAAAAATCTGAAAATTTTTGGTATATTTAAATTCTCCATGCCATGACGATTCTAATGATACTAATATTTGTTATGTAAATGTATTTGGAGCAAAAATTAAAATCTTTTGCTCATTTTCAGACAAAGAAACTTAAAATGTCTTTAATTTTGAAAAATCTGAAAATTTTTGGTATATTTAAATTCTCCATGCCACGACGATTCTAATGATACTAATATTTGTTATGTAAATGTATTTGGAGCAAAAATTAAAATCTTTTGCTCATTTTCAGACAAAGAAACTTAAAATGTCTTTAATTTTGAAAAATCTGAAAATTTTTGGTATATTTAAATTCTTCACGCCATGACGATTCTAATGATACTAATATTTGTTATGTAAATGTATTTGGAGCAAAAATTAAAATCTTTTGCTCATTTTCAGACAAAGAAACTTAAAATGTCTTTAATTTTGAAAAATCTGAAAATTTTTGGTATATTTAAATTCTCCATGCCATGACGATTCTAATGATACTAATATTTCCTATGTAAATATATTTGGAGCAAAAATTAAAATCTTTTGCTCATTTTCAGACAAAGAAACTTAAAATGTCTTTAATTTTGAAAAATCTTAAAATTTTTGGTATATTTAAATTCTTCACACGATTGCGATTCTAATGATACTAATATTTCCTATGTAAATATATTTGGAGCAAAAATTAAAATCTTTTGCTCATTTTCAGACAAAGAAACTTAAAATGTCTTTAATTTTGAAAAATCTTAAAATTTTTGGTATATTTAAATTCTTCACACGATTGCGATTCTAATGATACTAATATTTCCTATGTAAATATATTTGGAGCAAAAATTAAAATCTTTTGCTCATTTTCAGACAAAGAAACTTAAAATGTCTTTAATTTTGAAAAATCTTAAAATTTTTGGTATATTTAAATTCTTCACACGATTGCGATTCTAATGATACTAATATTTCCTATGTAAATATATTTGGAGCAAAAATTAAAATCTTTTGCTCATTTTCAGACAAAGAAACTTAAAATGTCTTTAATTTTGAAAAATCTTAAAATTTTTGGTATATTTAAATTCTTCACACGATTGCGATTCTAATGATACTAATATTTCCTATGTAAATATATTTGGAGCAAATATTAAAATCTTTTGCTCATTTTCAGACAAAGAAACTTAAAATGTCTTTAATTTTGAAAAATCTTAAAATTTTTGGTATATTTAAATTTTCCACGCCATGACGATTCTAATGATACTAATATTTCCTATGTAAATATATTTGGAGCAAAAATTAAAATCTTTTGCTCATTTTCAGACAAAGAAACTTAAAATGTCTTTAATTTTGAAAAATCTTAAAATTTTTGGTATATGTAAATTCTCCACGCCATGACGATTCTAATGATACTAATATTTCCTATGTAAATGTACTTGGAGCAAAAATTAAAATCTTTTGCTCATTTTCAGACAAAGAAACTTAAAATGTCTTTAATTTTGAAAAATCTTAAAATTTTTGGTATATTTAAATTCTTCACACGATTGCGATTCTAATGATACTAATATTTCCTATGTAAATGTACTTGGAGCAAAAATTAAAATCTTTTGCTCATTTTCAGACAAAGAAACTTAAAATGTCTTTAATTTTGAAAAATCTTAAAATTTTTGGTATATTTAAATTCTTCACACGATTGCGATTCTAATGATACTAATATTTCCTATGTAAATATATTTGGAGCAAAAATTAAAATCTTTTGCTCATTTTCAGACAAAGAAACTTAAAATGTCTTTAATTTTGAAAAATCTTAAAATTTTTGGTATATTTAAATTCTTCACACGATTGCGATTCTAATGATACTAATATTTCCTATGTAAATATATTTGGAGCAAATATTAAAATCTTTTGCTCATTTTCAGACAAAGAAACTTAAAATGTCTTTAATTTTGAAAAATCTTAAAATTTTTGGTATATTTAAATTTTCCACGCCATGACGATTCTAATGATACTAATATTTCCTATGTAAATATATTTGGAGCAAAAATTAAAATCTTTTGCTCATTTTCAGACAAAGAAACTTAAAATGTCTTTAATTTTGAAAAATCTTAAAATTTTTGGTATATGTAAATTCTCCACGCCATGACGATTCTAATGATACTAATATTTCCTATGTAAATGTACTTGGAGCAAAAATTAAAATCTTTTGCTCATTTTCAGACAAAGAAACTTAAAATGTCTTTAATTTTGAAAAATCTTAAAATTTTTGGTATATTTAAATTCTTCACACGATTGCGATTCTAATGATACTAATATTTCCTATGTAAATGTACTTGGAGCAAAAATTAAAATCTTTTGCTCATTTTCAGACAAAGAAACTTAAAATGTCTTTAATTTTGAAAAATCTTAAAATTTTTGGTATATTTAAATTCTTCACACGATTGCGATTCTAATGATACTAATATTTCCTATGTAAATATATTTGGAGCAAAAATTAAAATCTTTTGCTCATTTTCAGACAAAGAAACTTAAAATGTCTTTAATTTTGAAAAATCTTAAAATTTTTGGTATATTTAAATTTTCCACGCCATGACGATTCTAATGATACTAATATTTCCTATGTAAATATATTTGGAGCAAAAATTAAAATCTTTTGCTCATTTTCAGACAAAGAAACTTAAAATGTCTTTAATTTTGAAAAATCTTAAAATTTTTGGTATATGTAAATTCTCCACGCCATGACGATTCTAATGATACTAATATTTCCTATGTAAATATATTTGGAGCAAAAATTAAAATCTTTTGCTCATTTTCAGACAAAGAAACTTAAAATGTCTTTAATTTTGAAAAATCTTAAAATTTTTGGTATATTTAAATTCTTCACACGGTTGCGACTCTAATGATACTAATATTTCCTATGTAAATGTATTTGGAGCAAAAATTAAAATCTTTTGCTCATTTTCAGACAAAGAAACTTAAAATGTCTTTAATTTTGAAAAATCTTAAAATTTTTGGTATATATAAATTTTTCACATGATTGCGATTCTAATGATACTAATATTTCCTATGTAAATATATTTGGAGCAAAAATTAAAATCTTTTGCTCATTTTCAGACAAAGAAACTTAAAATGTCTTTAATTTTGAAAAATCTTAAAATTTTTGGTATATTTAAATTTTCCACGCCATGACGATTCTAATGATACTAATATTTCCTATGTAAATATATTTGGAGCAAAAATTAAAATCTTTTGCTCATTTTCAGACAAAGAAACTTAAAATGTCTTTAATTTTGAAAAATCTTAAAATTTTTGGTATATTTAAATTTTCCACGCCATGACGATTCTAATGATACTAATATTTCCTATGTAAATATATTTGGAGCAAAAATTAAAATCTTTTGCTCATTTTCAGACAAAGAAACTTAAAATGTCTTTAATTTTGAAAAATCTTAAAATTTTTGGTATATGTAAATTCTCCACGCCATGACGATTCTAATGATACTAATATTTCCTATGTAAATATATTTGGAGCAAAAATTAAAATCTTTTGCTCATTTTCAGACAAAGAAACTTAAAATGTCTTTAATTTTGAAAAATCTTAAAATTTTTGGTATATTTAAATTCTTCACACGATTGCGATTCTAATGATACTAATATTTCCTATGTAAATATATTTGGAGCAAAAATTAAAATCTTTTGCTCATTTTCAGACAAAGAAACTTAAAATGTCTTTAATTTTGAAAAATCTTAAAATTTTTGGTATATGTAAATTCTCCACGCCATGACGATTCTAATGATACTAATATTTCCTATGTAAATATATTTGGAGCAAAAATTAAAATCTTTTGCTCATTTTCAGACAAAGAAACTTAAAATGTCTTTAATTTTGAAAAATCTTAAAATTTTTGGTATATTTAAATTCTTCACACGATTGCGATTCTAATGATACTAATATTTCCTATGTAAATATATTTGGAGCAAAAATTAAAATCTTTTGCTCATTTTCAGACAAAGAAACTTAAAATGTCTTTAATTTTGAAAAATCTTAAAATTTTTGGTATATGTAAATTCTCCACGCCATGACGATTCTAATGATACTAATATTTCCTATGTAAATATATTTGGAGCAAAAATTAAAATCTTTTGCTCATTTTCAGACAAAGAAACTTAAAATGTCTTTAATTTTGAAAAATCTTAAAATTTTTGGTATATGTAAATTCTCCACGCCATGACGATTCTAATGATACTAATATTTCCTATGTAAATGTACTTGGAGCAAAAATTAAAATCTTTTGCTCATTTTCAGACAAAGAAACTTAAAATGTCTTTAATTTTGAAAAATCTTAAAATTTTTGGTATATTTAAATTCTTCACACGATTGCGATTCTAATGATACTAATATTTCCTATGTAAATGTACTTGGAGCAAAAATTAAAATCTTTTGCTCATTTTCAGACAAAGAAACTTAAAATGTCTTTAATTTTGAAAAATCTTAAAATTTTTGGTATATTTAAATTCTTCACACGATTGCGATTCTAATGATACTAATATTTCCTATGTAAATATATTTGGAGCAAAAATTAAAATCTTTTGCTCATTTTCAGACAAAGAAACTTAAAATGTCTTTAATTTTGAAAAATCTTAAAATTTTTGGTATATTTAAATTTTCCACGCCATGACGATTCTAATGATACTAATATTTCCTATGTAAATATATTTGGAGCAAAAATTAAAATCTTTTGCTCATTTTCAGACAAAGAAACTTAAAATGTCTTTAATTTTGAAAAATCTTAAAATTTTTGGTATATGTAAATTCTCCACGCCATGACGATTCTAATGATACTAATATTTCCTATGTAAATATATTTGGAGCAAAAATTAAAATCTTTTGCTCATTTTCAGACAAAGAAACTTAAAATGTCTTTAATTTTGAAAAATCTTAAAATTTTTGGTATATTTAAATTCTTCACACGGTTGCGACTCTAATGATACTAATATTTCCTATGTAAATGTATTTGGAGCAAAAATTAAAATCTTTTGCTCATTTTCAGACAAAGAAACTTAAAATGTCTTTAATTTTGAAAAATCTTAAAATTTTTGGTATATATAAATTTTTCACATGATTGCGATTCTAATGATACTAATATTTCCTATGTAAATATATTTGGAGCAAAAATTAAAATCTTTTGCTCATTTTCAGACAAAGAAACTTAAAATGTCTTTAATTTTGAAAAATCTTAAAATTTTTGGTATATTTAAATTTTCCACGCCATGACGATTCTAATGATACTAATATTTCCTATGTAAATATATTTGGAGCAAAAATTAAAATCTTTTGCTCATTTTCAGACAAAGAAACTTAAAATGTCTTTAATTTTGAAAAATCTTAAAATTTTTGGTATATGTAAATTCTCCACGCCATGACGATTCTAATGATACTAATATTTCCTATGTAAATATATTTGGAGCAAAAATTAAAATCTTTTGCTCATTTTCAGACAAAGAAACTTAAAATGTCTTTAATTTTGAAAAATCTTAAAATTTTTGGTATATGTAAATTCTCCACGCCATGACGATTCTAATGATACTAATATTTCCTATGTAAATGTACTTGGAGCAAAAATTAAAATCTTTTGCTCATTTTCAGACAAAGAAACTTAAAATGTCTTTAATTTTGAAAAATCTTAAAATTTTTGGTATATTTAAATTCTTCACACGATTGCGATTCTAATGATACTAATATTTCCTATGTAAATGTACTTGGAGCAAAAATTAAAATCTTTTGCTCATTTTCAGACAAAGAAACTTAAAATGTCTTTAATTTTGAAAAATCTTAAAATTTTTGGTATATTTGAATTCTTCACACGATTGCGATTCTAATGATACTAATATTTCCTATGTAAATGTATTTGGAGCAAAAATTAAAATCTTTTGCTCATTTTCAGACAAAGAAACTTAAAATGTCTTTAATTTTGAAAAATCTTAAAATTTTTGGTATATTTAAATTTTCCACGCCATGACGATTCTAATGATACTAATATTTCCTATGTAAATATATTTGGAGCAAAAATTAAAATCTTTTGCTCATTTTCAGACAAAGAAACTTAAAATGTCTTTAATTTTGAAAAATCTTAAAATTTTTGGTATATGTAAATTCTCCACGCCATGACGATTCTAATGATACTAATATTTCCTATGTAAATATATTTGGAGCAAAAATTAAAATCTTTTGCTCATTTTCAGACAAAGAAACTTAAAATGTCTTTAATTTTGAAAAATCTTAAAATTTTTGGTATATTTAAATTCTTCACACGGTTGCGACTCTAATGATACTAATATTTCCTATGTAAATGTATTTGGAGCAAAAATTAAAATCTTTTGCTCATTTTCAGACAAAGAAACTTAAAATGTCTTTAATTTTGAAAAATCTTAAAATTTTTGGTATATATAAATTTTTCACATGATTGCGATTCTAATGATACTAATATTTCCTATGTAAATATATTTGGAGCAAAAATTAAAATCTTTTGCTCATTTTCAGACAAAGAAACTTAAAATGTCTTTAATTTTGAAAAATCTTAAAATTTTTGGTATATTTAAATTTTCCACGCCATGACGATTCTAATGATACTAATATTTCCTATGTAAATATATTTGGAGCAAAAATTAAAATCTTTTGCTCATTTTCAGACAAAGAAACTTAAAATGTCTTTAATTTTGAAAAATCTTAAAATTTTTGGTATATGTAAATTCTCCACGCCATGACGATTCTAATGATACTAATATTTCCTATGTAAATATATTTGGAGCAAAAATTAAAATCTTTTGCTCATTTTCAGACAAAGAAACTTAAAATGTCTTTAATTTTGAAAAATCTTAAAATTTTTGGTATATGTAAATTCTCCACGCCATGACGATTCTAATGATACTAATATTTCCTATGTAAATGTACTTGGAGCAAAAATTAAAATCTTTTGCTCATTTTCAGACAAAGAAACTTAAAATGTCTTTAATTTTGAAAAATCTTAAAATTTTTGGTATATTTAAATTCTTCACACGATTGCGATTCTAATGATACTAATATTTCCTATGTAAATGTACTTGGAGCAAAAATTAAAATCTTTTGCTCATTTTCAGACAAAGAAACTTAAAATGTCTTTAATTTTGAAAAATCTTAAAATTTTTGGTATATTTAAATTCTTCACACGATTGCGATTCTAATGATACTAATATTTCCTATGTAAATATATTTGGAGCAAAAATTAAAATCTTTTGCTCATTTTCAGACAAAGAAACTTAAAATGTCTTTAATTTTGAAAAATCTTAAAATTTTTGGTATATTTAAATTTTCCACGCCATGACGATTCTAATGATACTAATATTTCCTATGTAAATATATTTGGAGCAAAAATTAAAATCTTTTGCTCATTTTCAGACAAAGAAACTTAAAATGTCTTTAATTTTGAAAAATCTTAAAATTTTTGGTATATGTAAATTCTCCACGCCATGACGATTCTAATGATACTAATATTTCCTATGTAAATATATTTGGAGCAAAAATTAAAATCTTTTGCTCATTTTCAGACAAAGAAACTTAAAATGTCTTTAATTTTGAAAAATCTTAAAATTTTTGGTATATTTAAATTTTCCACGCCATGACGATTCTAATGATACTAATATTTCCTATGTAAATATATTTGGAGCAAAAATTAAAATCTTTTGCTCATTTTCAGACAAAGAAACTTAAAATGTCTTTAATTTTGAAAAATCTTAAAATTTTTGGTATATTTAAATTCTTCACACGATTGCGATTCTAATGATACTAATATTTCCTATGTAAATATATTTGGAGCAAAAATTAAAATCTTTTGCTCATTTTCAGACAAAGAAACTTAAAATGTCTTTAATTTTGAAAAATCTTAAAATTTTTGGTATATGTAAATTCTCCACGCCATGACGATTCTAATGATACTAATATTTCCTATGTAAATATATTTGGAGCAAAAATTAAAATCTTTTGCTCATTTTCAGACAAAGAAACTTAAAATGTCTTTAATTTTGAAAAATCTTAAAATTTTTGGTATATGTAAATTCTCCACGCCATGACGATTCTAATGATACTAATATTTCCTATGTAAATGTACTTGGAGCAAAAATTAAAATCTTTTGCTCATTTTCAGACAAAGAAACTTAAAATGTCTTTAATTTTGAAAAATCTTAAAATTTTTGGTATATTTAAATTCTTCACACGATTGCGATTCTAATGATACTAATATTTCCTATGTAAATGTACTTGGAGCAAAAATTAAAATCTTTTGCTCATTTTCAGACAAAGAAACTTAAAATGTCTTTAATTTTGAAAAATCTTAAAATTTTTGGTATATTTAAATTCTTCACACGATTGCGATTCTAATGATACTAATATTTCCTATGTAAATATATTTGGAGCAAAAATTAAAATCTTTTGCTCATTTTCAGACAAAGAAACTTAAAATGTCTTTAATTTTGAAAAATCTTAAAATTTTTGGTATATATAAATTTTTCACATGATTGCGATTCTAATGATACTAATATTTCCTATGTAAATATATTTGGAGCAAAAATTAAAATCTTTTGCTCATTTTCAGACAAAGAAACTTAAAATGTCTTTAATTTTGAAAAATCTTAAAATTTTTGGTATATGTAAATTCTCCACGCCATGACGATTCTAATGATACTAATATTTCCTATGTAAATATATTTGGAGCAAAAATTAAAATCTTTTGCTCATTTTCAGACAAAGAAACTTAAAATGTCTTTAATTTTGAAAAATCTTAAAATTTTTGGTATATTTAAATTCTTCACACGATTGCGATTCTAATGATACTAATATTTCCTATGTAAATATATTTGGAGCAAAAATTAAAATCTTTTGCTCATTTTCAGACAAAGAAACTTAAAATGTCTTTAATTTTGAAAAATCTTAAAATTTTTGGTATATGTAAATTCTCCACGCCATGACGATTCTAATGATACTAATATTTCCTATGTAAATATATTTGGAGCAAAAATTAAAATCTTTTGCTCATTTTCAGACAAAGAAACTTAAAATGTCTTTAATTTTGAAAAATCTTAAAATTTTTGGTATATTTAAATTTTCCACGCCATGACGATTCTAATGATACTAATATTTCCTATGTAAATATATTTGGAGCAAAAATTAAAATCTTTTGCTCATTTTCAGACAAAGAAACTTAAAATGTCTTTAATTTTGAAAAATCTTAAAATTTTTGGTATATGTAAATTCTCCACGCCATGACGATTCTAATGATACTAATATTTCCTATGTAAATATATTTGGAGCAAAAATTAAAATCTTTTGCTCATTTTCAGACAAAGAAACTTAAAATGTCTTTAATTTTGAAAAATCTTAAAATTTTTGGTATATTTAAATTTTCCACGCCATGACGATTCTAATGATACTAATATTTCCTATGTAAATATATTTGGAGCAAAAATTAAAATCTTTTGCTCATTTTCAGACAAAGAAACTTAAAATGTCTTTAATTTTGAAAAATCTTAAAATTTTTGGTATATGTAAATTCTCCACGCCATGACGATTCTAATGATACTAATATTTCCTATGTAAATATATTTGGAGCAAAAATTAAAATCTTTTGCTCATTTTCAGACAAAGAAACTTAAAATGTCTTTAATTTTGAAAAATCTTAAAATTTTTGGTATATTTAAATTCTTCACACGATTGCGATTCTAATGATACTAATATTTCCTATGTAAATGTACTTGGAGCAAAAATTAAAATCTTTTGCTCATTTTCAGACAAAGAAACTTAAAATGTCTTTAATTTTGAAAAATCTTAAAATTTTTGGTATATTTAAATTCTTCACACGATTGCGATTCTAATGATACTAATATTTCCTATGTAAATATATTTGGAGCAAAAATTAAAATCTTTTGCTCATTTTCAGACAAAGAAACTTAAAATGTCTTTAATTTTGAAAAATCTTAAAATTTTTGGTATATTTAAATTTTCCACGCCATGACGATTCTAATGATACTAATATTTCCTATGTAAATATATTTGGAGCAAAAATTAAAATCTTTTGCTCATTTTCAGACAAAGAAACTTAAAATGTCTTTAATTTTGAAAAATCTTAAAATTTTTGGTATATGTAAATTCTCCACGCCATGACGATTCTAATGATACTAATATTTCCTATGTAAATATATTTGGAGCAAAAATTAAAATCTTTTGCTCATTTTCAGACAAAGAAACTTAAAATGTCTTTAATTTTGAAAAATCTTAAAATTTTTGGTATATTTAAATTCTTCACACGGTTGCGACTCTAATGATACTAATATTTCCTATGTAAATGTATTTGGAGCAAAAATTAAAATCTTTTGCTCATTTTCAGACAAAGAAACTTAAAATGTCTTTAATTTTGAAAAATCTTAAAATTTTTGGTATATTTAAATTTTCCACGCCATGACGATTCTAATGATACTAATATTTCCTATGTAAATATATTTGGAGCAAAAATTAAAATCTTTTGCTCATTTTCAGACAAAGAAACTTAAAATGTCTTTAATTTTGAAAAATCTTAAAATTTTTGGTATATGTAAATTCTCCACGCCATGACGATTCTAATGATACTAATATTTCCTATGTAAATATATTTGGAGCAAAAATTAAAATCTTTTGCTCATTTTCAGACAAAGAAACTTAAAATGTCTTTAATTTTGAAAAATCTTAAAATTTTTGGTATATGTAAATTCTCCACGCCATGACGATTCTAATGATACTAATATTTCCTATGTAAATGTACTTGGAGCAAAAATTAAAATCTTTTGCTCATTTTCAGACAAAGAAACTTAAAATGTCTTTAATTTTGAAAAATCTTAAAATTTTTGGTATATTTAAATTCTTCACACGATTGCGATTCTAATGATACTAATATTTCCTATGTAAATGTACTTGGAGCAAAAATTAAAATCTTTTGCTCATTTTCAGACAAAGAAACTTAAAATGTCTTTAATTTTGAAAAATCTTAAAATTTTTGGTATATTTAAATTCTTCACACGATTGCGATTCTAATGATACTAATATTTCCTATGTAAATATATTTGGAGCAAAAATTAAAATCTTTTGCTCATTTTCAGACAAAGAAACTTAAAATGTCTTTAATTTTGAAAAATCTTAAAATTTTTGGTATATTTAAATTTTCCACGCCATGACGATTCTAATGATACTAATATTTCCTATGTAAATATATTTGGAGCAAAAATTAAAATCTTTTGCTCATTTTCAGACAAAGAAACTTAAAATGTCTTTAATTTTGAAAAATCTTAAAATTTTTGGTATATGTAAATTCTCCACGCCATGACGATTCTAATGATACTAATATTTCCTATGTAAATATATTTGGAGCAAAAATTAAAATCTTTTGCTCATTTTCAGACAAAGAAACTTAAAATGTCTTTAATTTTGAAAAATCTTAAAATTTTTGGTATATTTAAATTTTCCACGCCATGACGATTCTAATGATACTAATATTTCCTATGTAAATATATTTGGAGCAAAAATTAAAATCTTTTGCTCATTTTCAGACAAAGAAACTTAAAATGTCTTTAATTTTGAAAAATCTTAAAATTTTTGGTATATTTAAATTCTTCACACGATTGCGATTCTAATGATACTAATATTTCCTATGTAAATATATTTGGAGCAAAAATTAAAATCTTTTGCTCATTTTCAGACAAAGAAACTTAAAATGTCTTTAATTTTGAAAAATCTTAAAATTTTTGGTATATGTAAATTCTCCACGCCATGACGATTCTAATGATACTAATATTTCCTATGTAAATATATTTGGAGCAAAAATTAAAATCTTTTGCTCATTTTCAGACAAAGAAACTTAAAATGTCTTTAATTTTGAAAAATCTTAAAATTTTTGGTATATGTAAATTCTCCACGCCATGACGATTCTAATGATACTAATATTTCCTATGTAAATGTACTTGGAGCAAAAATTAAAATCTTTTGCTCATTTTCAGACAAAGAAACTTAAAATGTCTTTAATTTTGAAAAATCTTAAAATTTTTGGTATATTTAAATTCTTCACACGATTGCGATTCTAATGATACTAATATTTCCTATGTAAATGTACTTGGAGCAAAAATTAAAATCTTTTGCTCATTTTCAGACAAAGAAACTTAAAATGTCTTTAATTTTGAAAAATCTTAAAATTTTTGGTATATTTAAATTCTTCACACGATTGCGATTCTAATGATACTAATATTTCCTATGTAAATATATTTGGAGCAAAAATTAAAATCTTTTGCTCATTTTCAGACAAAGAAACTTAAAATGTCTTTAATTTTGAAAAATCTTAAAATTTTTGGTATATATAAATTTTTCACATGATTGCGATTCTAATGATACTAATATTTCCTATGTAAATATATTTGGAGCAAAAATTAAAATCTTTTGCTCATTTTCAGACAAAGAAACTTAAAATGTCTTTAATTTTGAAAAATCTTAAAATTTTTGGTATATGTAAATTCTCCACGCCATGACGATTCTAATGATACTAATATTTCCTATGTAAATATATTTGGAGCAAAAATTAAAATCTTTTGCTCATTTTCAGACAAAGAAACTTAAAATGTCTTTAATTTTGAAAAATCTTAAAATTTTTGGTATATTTAAATTCTTCACACGATTGCGATTCTAATGATACTAATATTTCCTATGTAAATATATTTGGAGCAAAAATTAAAATCTTTTGCTCATTTTCAGACAAAGAAACTTAAAATGTCTTTAATTTTGAAAAATCTTAAAATTTTTGGTATATGTAAATTCTCCACGCCATGACGATTCTAATGATACTAATATTTCCTATGTAAATATATTTGGAGCAAAAATTAAAATCTTTTGCTCATTTTCAGACAAAGAAACTTAAAATGTCTTTAATTTTGAAAAATCTTAAAATTTTTGGTATATTTAAATTTTCCACGCCATGACGATTCTAATGATACTAATATTTCCTATGTAAATATATTTGGAGCAAAAATTAAAATCTTTTGCTCATTTTCAGACAAAGAAACTTAAAATGTCTTTAATTTTGAAAAATCTTAAAATTTTTGGTATATGTAAATTCTCCACGCCATGACGATTCTAATGATACTAATATTTCCTATGTAAATATATTTGGAGCAAAAATTAAAATCTTTTGCTCATTTTCAGACAAAGAAACTTAAAATGTCTTTAATTTTGAAAAATCTTAAAATTTTTGGTATATTTAAATTTTCCACGCCATGACGATTCTAATGATACTAATATTTCCTATGTAAATATATTTGGAGCAAAAATTAAAATCTTTTGCTCATTTTCAGACAAAGAAACTTAAAATGTCTTTAATTTTGAAAAATCTTAAAATTTTTGGTATATGTAAATTCTCCACGCCATGACGATTCTAATGATACTAATATTTCCTATGTAAATATATTTGGAGCAAAAATTAAAATCTTTTGCTCATTTTCAGACAAAGAAACTTAAAATGTCTTTAATTTTGAAAAATCTTAAAATTTTTGGTATATTTAAATTCTTCACACGATTGCGATTCTAATGATACTAATATTTCCTATGTAAATGTACTTGGAGCAAAAATTAAAATCTTTTGCTCATTTTCAGACAAAGAAACTTAAAATGTCTTTAATTTTGAAAAATCTTAAAATTTTTGGTATATTTAAATTCTTCACACGATTGCGATTCTAATGATACTAATATTTCCTATGTAAATATATTTGGAGCAAAAATTAAAATCTTTTGCTCATTTTCAGACAAAGAAACTTAAAATGTCTTTAATTTTGAAAAATCTTAAAATTTTTGGTATATTTAAATTTTCCACGCCATGACGATTCTAATGATACTAATATTTCCTATGTAAATATATTTGGAGCAAAAATTAAAATCTTTTGCTCATTTTCAGACAAAGAAACTTAAAATGTCTTTAATTTTGAAAAATCTTAAAATTTTTGGTATATGTAAATTCTCCACGCCATGACGATTCTAATGATACTAATATTTCCTATGTAAATATATTTGGAGCAAAAATTAAAATCTTTTGCTCATTTTCAGACAAAGAAACTTAAAATGTCTTTAATTTTGAAAAATCTTAAAATTTTTGGTATATTTAAATTCTTCACACGGTTGCGACTCTAATGATACTAATATTTCCTATGTAAATGTATTTGGAGCAAAAATTAAAATCTTTTGCTCATTTTCAGACAAAGAAACTTAAAATGTCTTTAATTTTGAAAAATCTTAAAATTTTTGGTATATTTAAATTCTTCACACGGTTGCGACTCTAATGATACTAATATTTCCTATGTAAATGTATTTGGAGCAAAAATTAAAATCTTTTGCTCATTTTCAGACAAAGAAACTTAAAATGTCTTTAATTTTGAAAAATCTTAAAATTTTTGGTATATTTAAATTTTCCACGCCATGACGATTCTAATGATACTAATATTTCCTATGTAAATATATTTGGAGCAAAAATTAAAATCTTTTGCTCATTTTCAGATAAAGAAACTTAAAATGTCTTTAATTTTGAAAAATCTTAAAATTTTTGGTATATTTAAATTTTCCACGCCATGACGATTCTAATGATACTAATATTTCCTATGTAAATATATTTGGAGCAAAAATTAAAATCTTTTGCTCATTTTCAGACAAAGAAACTTAAAATGTCTTTAATTTTGAAAAATCTTAAAATTTTTGGTATATTTAAATTCTTCACACGGTTGCGACTCTAATGATACTAATATTTCCTATGTAAATGTATTTGGAGCAAAAATTAAAATCTTTTGCTCATTTTCAGACAAAGAAACTTAAAATGTCTTTAATTTTGAAAAATCTTAAAATTTTTGGTATATTTAAATTCTTCACACGATTGCGATTCTAATGATACTAATATTTCCTATGTAAATGTACTTGGAGCAAAAATTAAAATCTTTTGCTCATTTTCAGACAAAGAAACTTAAAATGTCTTTAATTTTGAAAAATCTTAAAATTTTTGGTATATTTAAATTCTTCACACGATTGCGATTCTAATGATACTAATATTTCCTATGTAAATATATTTGGAGCAAAAATTAAAATCTTTTGCTCATTTTCAGACAAAGAAACTTAAAATGTCTTTAATTTTGAAAAATCTTAAAATTTTTGGTATATTTAAATTTTCCACGCCATGACGATTCTAATGATACTAATATTTCCTATGTAAATATATTTGGAGCAAAAATTAAAATCTTTTGCTCATTTTCAGACAAAGAAACTTAAAATGTCTTTAATTTTGAAAAATCTTAAAATTTTTGGTATATGTAAATTCTCCACGCCATGACGATTCTAATGATACTAATATTTCCTATGTAAATATATTTGGAGCAAAAATTAAAATCTTTTGCTCATTTTCAGACAAAGAAACTTAAAATGTCTTTAATTTTGAAAAATCTTAAAATTTTTGGTATATTTAAATTCTTCACACGATTGCGATTCTAATGATACTAATATTTCCTATGTAAATGTACTTGGAGCAAAAATTAAAATCTTTTGCTCATTTTCAGACAAAGAAACTTAAAATGTCTTTAATTTTGAAAAATCTTAAAATTTTTGGTATATTTAAATTCTTCACACGATTGCGATTCTAATGATACTAATATTTCCTATGTAAATATATTTGGAGCAAAAATTAAAATCTTTTGCTCATTTTCAGACAAAGAAACTTAAAATGTCTTTAATTTTGAAAAATCTTAAAATTTTTGGTATATTTAAATTTTCCACGCCATGACGATTCTAATGATACTAATATTTCCTATGTAAATATATTTGGAGCAAAAATTAAAATCTTTTGCTCATTTTCAGACAAAGAAACTTAAAATGTCTTTAATTTTGAAAAATCTTAAAATTTTTGGTATATGTAAATTCTCCACGCCATGACGATTCTAATGATACTAATATTTCCTATGTAAATATATTTGGAGCAAAAATTAAAATCTTTTGCTCATTTTCAGACAAAGAAACTTAAAATGTCTTTAATTTTGAAAAATCTTAAAATTTTTGGTATATTTAAATTCTTCACACGGTTGCGACTCTAATGATACTAATATTTCCTATGTAAATGTATTTGGAGCAAAAATTAAAATCTTTTGCTCATTTTCAGACAAAGAAACTTAAAATGTCTTTAATTTTGAAAAATCTTAAAATTTTTGGTATATTTAAATTCTTCACACGGTTGCGACTCTAATGATACTAATATTTCCTATGTAAATGTATTTGGAGCAAAAATTAAAATCTTTTGCTCATTTTCAGACAAAGAAACTTAAAATGTCTTTAATTTTGAAAAATCTTAAAATTTTTGGTATATTTAAATTTTCCACGCCATGACGATTCTAATGATACTAATATTTCCTATGTAAATATATTTGGAGCAAAAATTAAAATCTTTTGCTCATTTTCAGATAAAGAAACTTAAAATGTCTTTAATTTTGAAAAATCTTAAAATTTTTGGTATATTTAAATTTTCCACGCCATGACGATTCTAATGATACTAATATTTCCTATGTAAATATATTTGGAGCAAAAATTAAAATCTTTTGCTCATTTTCAGACAAAGAAACTTAAAATGTCTTTAATTTTGAAAAATCTTAAAATTTTTGGTATATTTAAATTCTTCACACGGTTGCGACTCTAATGATACTAATATTTCCTATGTAAATGTATTTGGAGCAAAAATTAAAATCTTTTGCTCATTTTCAGACAAAGAAACTTAAAATGTCTTTAATTTTGAAAAATCTTAAAATTTTTGGTATATTTAAATTCTTCACACGATTGCGATTCTAATGATACTAATATTTCCTATGTAAATGTACTTGGAGCAAAAATTAAAATCTTTTGCTCATTTTCAGACAAAGAAACTTAAAATGTCTTTAATTTTGAAAAATCTTAAAATTTTTGGTATATTTAAATTCTTCACACGATTGCGATTCTAATTATACTAATATTTCCTATGTAAATATATTTGGAGCAAAAATTAAAATCTTTTGCTCATTTTCAGACAAAGAAACTTAAAATGTCTTTAATTTTGAAAAATCTTAAAATTTTTGGTATATTTAAATTTTCCACGCCATGACGATTCTAATGATACTAATATTTCCTATGTAAATATATTTGGAGCAAAAATTAAAATCTTTTGCTCATTTTCAGACAAAGAAACTTAAAATGTCTTTAATTTTGAAAAATCTTAAAATTTTTGGTATATGTAAATTCTCCACGCCATGACGATTCTAATGATACTAATATTTCCTATGTAAATATATTTGGAGCAAAAATTAAAATCTTTTGCTCATTTTCAGACAAAGAAACTTAAAATGTCTTTAATTTTGAAAAATCTTAAAATTTTTGGTATATTTAAATTCTTCACACGGTTGCGACTCTAATGATACTAATATTTCCTATGTAAATGTATTTGGAGCAAAAATTAAAATCTTTTGCTCATTTTCAGACAAAGAAACTTAAAATGTCTTTAATTTTGAAAAATCTTAAAATTTTTGGTATATATAAATTTTTCACATGATTGCGATTCTAATGATACTAATATTTCCTATGTAAATATATTTGGAGCAAAAATTAAAATCTTTTGCTCATTTTCAGACAAAGAAACTTAAAATGTCTTTAATTTTGAAAAATCTTAAAATTTTTGGTATATTTAAATTTTCCACGCCATGACGATTCTAATGATACTAATATTTCCTATGTAAATATATTTGGAGCAAAAATTAAAATCTTTTGCTCATTTTCAGACAAAGAAACTTAAAATGTCTTTAATTTTGAAAAATCTTAAAATTTTTGGTATATGTAAATTCTCCACGCCATGACGATTCTAATGATACTAATATTTCCTATGTAAATATATTTGGAGCAAAAATTAAAATCTTTTGCTCATTTTCAGACAAAGAAACTTAAAATGTCTTTAATTTTGAAAAATCTTAAAATTTTTGGTATATGTAAATTCTCCACGCCATGACGATTCTAATGATACTAATATTTCCTATGTAAATGTACTTGGAGCAAAAATTAAAATCTTTTGCTCATTTTCAGACAAAGAAACTTAAAATGTCTTTAATTTTGAAAAATCTTAAAATTTTTGGTATATTTAAATTCTTCACACGATTGCGATTCTAATGATACTAATATTTCCTATGTAAATGTACTTGGAGCAAAAATTAAAATCTTTTGCTCATTTTCAGACAAAGAAACTTAAAATGTCTTTAATTTTGAAAAATCTTAAAATTTTTGGTATATTTAAATTCTTCACACGATTGCGATTCTAATGATACTAATATTTCCTATGTAAATGTATTTGGAGCAAAAATTAAAATCTTTTGCTCATTTTCAGACAAAGAAACTTAAAATGTCTTTAATTTTGAAAAATCTTAAAATTTTTGGTATATTTAAATTTTCCACGCCATGACGATTCTAATGATACTAATATTTCCTATGTAAATATATTTGGAGCAAAAATTAAAATCTTTTGCTCATTTTCAGACAAAGAAACTTAAAATGTCTTTAATTTTGAAAAATCTTAAAATTTTTGGTATATGTAAATTCTCCACGCCATGACGATTCTAATGATACTAATATTTCCTATGTAAATATATTTGGAGCAAAAATTAAAATCTTTTGCTCATTTTCAGACAAAGAAACTTAAAATGTCTTTAATTTTGAAAAATCTTAAAATTTTTGGTATATTTAAATTCTTCACACGGTTGCGACTCTAATGATACTAATATTTCCTATGTAAATGTATTTGGAGCAAAAATTAAAATCTTTTGCTCATTTTCAGACAAAGAAACTTAAAATGTCTTTAATTTTGAAAAATCTTAAAATTTTTGGTATATATAAATTTTTCACATGATTGCGATTCTAATGATACTAATATTTCCTATGTAAATATATTTGGAGCAAAAATTAAAATCTTTTGCTCATTTTCAGACAAAGAAACTTAAAATGTCTTTAATTTTGAAAAATCTTAAAATTTTTGGTATATTTAAATTTTCCACGCCATGACGATTCTAATGATACTAATATTTCCTATGTAAATATATTTGGAGCAAAAATTAAAATCTTTTGCTCATTTTCAGACAAAGAAACTTAAAATGTCTTTAATTTTGAAAAATCTTAAAATTTTTGGTATATGTAAATTCTCCACGCCATGACGATTCTAATGATACTAATATTTCCTATGTAAATGTACTTGGAGCAAAAATTAAAATCTTTTGCTCATTTTCAGACAAAGAAACTTAAAATGTCTTTAATTTTGAAAAATCTTAAAATTTTTGGTATATTTAAATTCTTCACACGATTGCGATTCTAATGATACTAATATTTCCTATGTAAATGTACTTGGAGCAAAAATTAAAATCTTTTGCTCATTTTCAGACAAAGAAACTTAAAATGTCTTTAATTTTGAAAAATCTTAAAATTTTTGGTATATTTAAATTCTTCACACGATTGCGATTCTAATGATACTAATATTTCCTATGTAAATATATTTGGAGCAAAAATTAAAATCTTTTGCTCATTTTCAGACAAAGAAACTTAAAATGTCTTTAATTTTGAAAAATCTTAAAATTTTTGGTATATTTAAATTTTCCACGCCATGACGATTCTAATGATACTAATATTTCCTATGTAAATATATTTGGAGCAAAAATTAAAATCTTTTGCTCATTTTCAGACAAAGAAACTTAAAATGTCTTTAATTTTGAAAAATCTTAAAATTTTTGGTATATGTAAATTCTCCACGCCATGACGATTCTAATGATACTAATATTTCCTATGTAAATATATTTGGAGCAAAAATTAAAATCTTTTGCTCATTTTCAGACAAAGAAACTTAAAATGTCTTTAATTTTGAAAAATCTTAAAATTTTTGGTATATTTAAATTTTCCACGCCATGACGATTCTAATGATACTAATATTTCCTATGTAAATATATTTGGAGCAAAAATTAAAATCTTTTGCTCATTTTCAGACAAAGAAACTTAAAATGTCTTTAATTTTGAAAAATCTTAAAATTTTTGGTATATTTAAATTCTTCACACGATTGCGATTCTAATGATACTAATATTTCCTATGTAAATATATTTGGAGCAAAAATTAAAATCTTTTGCTCATTTTCAGACAAAGAAACTTAAAATGTCTTTAATTTTGAAAAATCTTAAAATTTTTGGTATATGTAAATTCTCCACGCCATGACGATTCTAATGATACTAATATTTCCTATGTAAATATATTTGGAGCAAAAATTAAAATCTTTTGCTCATTTTCAGACAAAGAAACTTAAAATGTCTTTAATTTTGAAAAATCTTAAAATTTTTGGTATATGTAAATTCTCCACGCCATGACGATTCTAATGATACTAATATTTCCTATGTAAATGTACTTGGAGCAAAAATTAAAATCTTTTGCTCATTTTCAGACAAAGAAACTTAAAATGTCTTTAATTTTGAAAAATCTTAAAATTTTTGGTATATTTAAATTCTTCACACGATTGCGATTCTAATGATACTAATATTTCCTATGTAAATGTACTTGGAGCAAAAATTAAAATCTTTTGCTCATTTTCAGACAAAGAAACTTAAAATGTCTTTAATTTTGAAAAATCTTAAAATTTTTGGTATATTTAAATTCTTCACACGATTGCGATTCTAATGATACTAATATTTCCTATGTAAATATATTTGGAGCAAAAATTAAAATCTTTTGCTCATTTTCAGACAAAGAAACTTAAAATGTCTTTAATTTTGAAAAATCTTAAAATTTTTGGTATATATAAATTTTTCACATGATTGCGATTCTAATGATACTAATATTTCCTATGTAAATATATTTGGAGCAAAAATTAAAATCTTTTGCTCATTTTCAGACAAAGAAACTTAAAATGTCTTTAATTTTGAAAAATCTTAAAATTTTTGGTATATTTAAATTTTCCACGCCATGACGATTCTAATGATACTAATATTTCCTATGTAAATATATTTGGAGCAAAAATTAAAATCTTTTGCTCATTTTCAGACAAAGAAACTTAAAATGTCTTTAATTTTGAAAAATCTTAAAATTTTTGGTATATGTAAATTCTCCACGCCATGACGATTCTAATGATACTAATATTTCCTATGTAAATATATTTGGAGCAAAAATTAAAATCTTTTGCTCATTTTCAGACAAAGAAACTTAAAATGTCTTTAATTTTGAAAAATCTTAAAATTTTTGGTATATTTAAATTCTTCACACGATTGCGATTCTAATGATACTAATATTTCCTATGTAAATATATTTGGAGCAAAAATTAAAATCTTTTGCTCATTTTCAGACAAAGAAACTTAAAATGTCTTTAATTTTGAAAAATCTTAAAATTTTTGGTATATGTAAATTCTCCACGCCATGACGATTCTAATGATACTAATATTTCCTATGTAAATATATTTGGAGCAAAAATTAAAATCTTTTGCTCATTTTCAGACAAAGAAACTTAAAATGTCTTTAATTTTGAAAAATCTTAAAATTTTTGGTATATTTAAATTTTCCACGCCATGACGATTCTAATGATACTAATATTTCCTATGTAAATATATTTGGAGCAAAAATTAAAATCTTTTGCTCATTTTCAGACAAAGAAACTTAAAATGTCTTTAATTTTGAAAAATCTTAAAATTTTTGGTATATGTAAATTCTCCACGCCATGACGATTCTAATGATACTAATATTTCCTATGTAAATATATTTGGAGCAAAAATTAAAATCTTTTGCTCATTTTCAGACAAAGAAACTTAAAATGTCTTTAATTTTGAAAAATCTTAAAATTTTTGGTATATTTAAATTTTCCACGCCATGACGATTCTAATGATACTAATATTTCCTATGTAAATATATTTGGAGCAAAAATTAAAATCTTTTGCTCATTTTCAGACAAAGAAACTTAAAATGTCTTTAATTTTGAAAAATCTTAAAATTTTTGGTATATGTAAATTCTCCACGCCATGACGATTCTAATGATACTAATATTTCCTATGTAAATATATTTGGAGCAAAAATTAAAATCTTTTGCTCATTTTCAGACAAAGAAACTTAAAATGTCTTTAATTTTGAAAAATCTTAAAATTTTTGGTATATTTAAATTCTTCACACGATTGCGATTCTAATGATACTAATATTTCCTATGTAAATGTACTTGGAGCAAAAATTAAAATCTTTTGCTCATTTTCAGACAAAGAAACTTAAAATGTCTTTAATTTTGAAAAATCTTAAAATTTTTGGTATATTTAAATTCTTCACACGATTGCGATTCTAATGATACTAATATTTCCTATGTAAATATATTTGGAGCAAAAATTAAAATCTTTTGCTCATTTTCAGACAAAGAAACTTAAAATGTCTTTAATTTTGAAAAATCTTAAAATTTTTGGTATATTTAAATTTTCCACGCCATGACGATTCTAATGATACTAATATTTCCTATGTAAATATATTTGGAGCAAAAATTAAAATCTTTTGCTCATTTTCAGACAAAGAAACTTAAAATGTCTTTAATTTTGAAAAATCTTAAAATTTTTGGTATATGTAAATTCTCCACGCCATGACGATTCTAATGATACTAATATTTCCTATGTAAATATATTTGGAGCAAAAATTAAAATCTTTTGCTCATTTTCAGACAAAGAAACTTAAAATGTCTTTAATTTTGAAAAATCTTAAAATTTTTGGTATATTTAAATTCTTCACACGATTGCGATTCTAATGATACTAATATTTCCTATGTAAATGTACTTGGAGCAAAAATTAAAATCTTTTGCTCATTTTCAGACAAAGAAACTTAAAATGTCTTTAATTTTGAAAAATCTTAAAATTTTTGGTATATTTAAATTCTTCACACGATTGCGATTCTAATGATACTAATATTTCCTATGTAAATATATTTGGAGCAAAAATTAAAATCTTTTGCTCATTTTCAGACAAAGAAACTTAAAATGTCTTTAATTTTGAAAAATCTTAAAATTTTTGGTATATTTAAATTTTCCACGCCATGACGATTCTAATGATACTAATATTTCCTATGTAAATATATTTGGAGCAAAAATTAAAATCTTTTGCTCATTTTCAGACAAAGAAACTTAAAATGTCTTTAATTTTGAAAAATCTTAAAATTTTTGGTATATGTAAATTCTCCACGCCATGACGATTCTAATGATACTAATATTTCCTATGTAAATATATTTGGAGCAAAAATTAAAATCTTTTGCTCATTTTCAGACAAAGAAACTTAAAATGTCTTTAATTTTGAAAAATCTTAAAATTTTTGGTATATTTAAATTCTTCACACGGTTGCGACTCTAATGATACTAATATTTCCTATGTAAATGTATTTGGAGCAAAAATTAAAATCTTTTGCTCATTTTCAGACAAAGAAACTTAAAATGTCTTTAATTTTGAAAAATCTTAAAATTTTTGGTATATATAAATTTTTCACATGATTGCGATTCTAATGATACTAATATTTCCTATGTAAATGTATTTGGAGCAAAAATTAAAATCTTTTGCTCATTTTCAGACAAAGAAACTTAAAATGTCTTTAATTTTGAAAAATCTTAAAATTTTTGGTATATTTAAATTCTTCACACGGTTGCGACTCTAATGATACTAATATTTCCTATGTAAATGTATTTGGAGCAAAAATTAAAATCTTTTGCTCATTTTCAGACAAAGAAACTTAAAATGTCTTTAATTTTGAAAAATCTTAAAATTTTTGGTATATATAAATTTTTCACATGATTGCGATTCTAATGATACTAATATTTCCTATGTAAATGTATTTGGAGCAAAAATTAAAATCTTTTGCTCATTTTCAGACAAAGAAACTTAAAATGTCTTTAATTTTGAAAAATCTTAAAATTTTTGGTATATTTAAATTCTTCACACGGTTGCGACTCTAATGATACTAATATTTCCTATGTAAATGTATTTGGAGCAAAAATTAAAATCTTTTGCTCATTTTCAGACAAAGAAACTTAAAATGTCTTTAATTTTGAAAAATCTTAAAATTTTTGGTATATTTAAATTTTCCACGCCATGACGATTCTAATGATACTAATATTTCCTATGTAAATATATTTGGAGCAAAAATTAAAATCTTTTGCTCATTTTCAGATAAAGAAACTTAAAATGTCTTTAATTTTGAAAAATCTTAAAATTTTTGGTATATTTAAATTTTCCACGCCATGACGATTCTAATGATACTAATATTTCCTATGTAAATATATTTGGAGCAAAAATTAAAATCTTTTGCTCATTTTCAGACAAAGAAACTTAAAATGTCTTTAATTTTGAAAAATCTTAAAATTTTTGGTATATGTAAATTCTCCACGCCATGACGATTCTAATGATACTAATATTTCCTATGTAAATATATTTGGAGCAAAAATTAAAATCTTTTGCTCATTTTCAGACAAAGAAACTTAAAATGTCTTTAATTTTGAAAAATCTTAAAATTTTTGGTATATTTAAATTTTCCACGCCATGACGATTCTAATGATACTAATATTTCCTATGTAAATATATTTGGAGCAAAAATTAAAATCTTTTGCTCATTTTCAGACAAAGAAACTTAAAATGTCTTTAATTTTGAAAAATCTTAAAATTTTTGGTATATGTAAATTCTCCACGCCATGACGATTCTAATGATACTAATATTTCCTATGTAAATATATTTGGAGCAAAAATTAAAATCTTTTGCTCATTTTCAGACAAAGAAACTTAAAATGTCTTTAATTTTGAAAAATCTTAAAATTTTTGGTATATTTAAATTTTCCACGCCATGACGATTCTAATGATACTAATATTTCCTATGTAAATATATTTGGAGCAAAAATTAAAATCTTTTGCTCATTTTCAGACAAAGAAACTTAAAATGTCTTTAATTTTGAAAAATCTTAAAATTTTTGGTATATGTAAATTCTCCACGCCATGACGATTCTAATGATACTAATATTTCCTATGTAAATATATTTGGAGCAAAAATTAAAATCTTTTGCTCATTTTCAGACAAAGAAACTTAAAATGTCTTTAATTTTGAAAAATCTTAAAATTTTTGGTATATTTAAATTCTTCACACGATTGCGATTCTAATGATACTAATATTTCCTATGTAAATGTACTTGGAGCAAAAATTAAAATCTTTTGCTCATTTTCAGACAAAGAAACTTAAAATGTCTTTAATTTTGAAAAATCTTAAAATTTTTGGTATATTTAAATTCTTCACACGATTGCGATTCTAATGATACTAATATTTCCTATGTAAATATATTTGGAGCAAAAATTAAAATCTTTTGCTCATTTTCAGACAAAGAAACTTAAAATGTCTTTAATTTTGAAAAATCTTAAAATTTTTGGTATATTTAAATTTTCCACGCCATGACGATTCTAATGATACTAATATTTCCTATGTAAATATATTTGGAGCAAAAATTAAAATCTTTTGCTCATTTTCAGACAAAGAAACTTAAAATGTCTTTAATTTTGAAAAATCTTAAAATTTTTGGTATATGTAAATTCTCCACGCCATGACGATTCTAATGATACTAATATTTCCTATGTAAATATATTTGGAGCAAAAATTAAAATCTTTTGCTCATTTTCAGACAAAGAAACTTAAAATGTCTTTAATTTTGAAAAATCTTAAAATTTTTGGTATATTTAAATTCTTCACACGGTTGCGACTCTAATGATACTAATATTTCCTATGTAAATGTATTTGGAGCAAAAATTAAAATCTTTTGCTCATTTTCAGACAAAGAAACTTAAAATGTCTTTAATTTTGAAAAATCTTAAAATTTTTGGTATATATAAATTTTTCACATGATTGCGATTCTAATGATACTAATATTTCCTATGTAAATGTATTTGGAGCAAAAATTAAAATCTTTTGCTCATTTTCAGACAAAGAAACTTAAAATGTCTTTAATTTTGAAAAATCTTAAAATTTTTGGTATATTTAAATTCTTCACACGGTTGCGACTCTAATGATACTAATATTTCCTATGTAAATGTATTTGGAGCAAAAATTAAAATCTTTTGCTCATTTTCAGACAAAGAAACTTAAAATGTCTTTAATTTTGAAAAATCTTAAAATTTTTGGTATATTTAAATTTTCCACGCCATGACGATTCTAATGATACTAATATTTCCTATGTAAATATATTTGGAGCAAAAATTAAAATCTTTTGCTCATTTTCAGATAAAGAAACTTAAAATGTCTTTAATTTTGAAAAATCTTAAAATTTTTGGTATATTTAAATTTTCCACGCCATGACGATTCTAATGATACTAATATTTCCTATGTAAATATATTTGGAGCAAAAATTAAAATCTTTTGCTCATTTTCAGACAAAGAAACTTAAAATGTCTTTAATTTTGAAAAATCTTAAAATTTTTGGTATATTTAAATTCTTCACACGGTTGCGACTCTAATGATACTAATATTTCCTATGTAAATGTATTTGGAGCAAAAATTAAAATCTTTTGCTCATTTTCAGACAAAGAAACTTAAAATGTCTTTAATTTTGAAAAATCTTAAAATTTTTGGTATATTTAAATTTTCCACGCCATGACGATTCTAATGATACTAATATTTCCTATGTAAATATATTTGGAGCAAAAATTAAAATCTTTTGCTCATTTTCAGATAAAGAAACTTAAAATGTCTTTAATTTTGAAAAATCTTAAAATTTTTGGTATATTTAAATTTTCCACGCCATGACGATTCTAATGATACTAATATTTCCTATGTAAATATATTTGGAGCAAAAATTAAAATCTTTTGCTCATTTTCAGACAAAGAAACTTAAAATGTCTTTAATTTTGAAAAATCTTAAAATTTTTGGTATATTTAAATTTTCCACGCCATGACGATTCTAATGATACTAATATTTCCTATGTAAATGTACTTGGAGCAAAAATTAAAATCTTTTGCTCATTTTCAGACAAAGAAACTTAAAATGTCTTTAATTTTGAAAAATCTTAAAATTTTTGGTATATTTAAATTCTTCACACGATTGCGATTCTAATGATACTAATATTTCCTATGTAAATGTACTTGGAGCAAAAATTAAAATCTTTTGCTCATTTTCAGACAAAGAAACTTAAAATGTCTTTAATTTTGAAAAATCTTAAAATTTTTGGTATATTTAAATTTTCCACGCCATGACGATTCTAATGATACTAATATTTCCTATGTAAATATATTTGGAGCAAAAATTAAAATCTTTTGCTCATTTTCAGACAAAGAAACTTAAAATGTCTTTAATTTCGAAAAATCTTAAAATTTTTGGTATATGTAAATTCTCCACGCCATGACGATTCTAATGATACTAATATTTCCTATGTAAATGTACTTGGAGCAAAAATTAAAATCTTTTGCTCATTTTCAGACAAAGAAACTTAAAATGTCTTTAATTTTGAAAAATCTTAAAATTTTTGGTATATTTAAATTTTCCACGCCATGACGATTCTAATGATACTAATATTTCCTATGTAAATGTACTTGGAGCAAAAATTAAAATCTTTTGCTCATTTTCAGACAAAGAAACTTAAAATGTCTTTAATTTTGAAAAATCTTAAAATTTTTGGTATATTTAAATTCTTCACACGATTGCGATTCTAATGATACTAATATTTCCTATGTAAATGTACTTGGAGCAAAAATTAAAATCTTTTGCTCATTTTCAGACAAAGAAACTTAAAATGTCTTTAATTTTGAAAAATCTTAAAATTTTTGGTATATTTAAATTTTCCACGCCATGACGATTCTAATGATACTAATATTTCCTATGTAAATGTACTTGGAGCAAAAATTAAAATCTTTTGCTCATTTTCAGACAAAGAAACTTAAAATGTCTTTAATTTTGAAAAATCTTAAAATTTTTGGTATATTTAAATTTTCCACGCCATGACGATTCTAATGATACTAATATTTCCTATGTAAATGTACTTGGAGCAAAAATTAAAATCTTTTGCTCATTTTCAGACACAGAAACTTAAAATGTCTTTAATTTTGAAAAATCTTAAAATTTTTGGTATATTTAAATTTTCCACGCCATGACGATTCTAATGATACTAATATTTCCTATGTAAATATATTTGGAGCAAAAATTAAAATCTTTTGCTCATTTTCAGACAAAGAAACTTAAAATGTCTTTAATTTTGAAAAATCTTAAAATTTTTGGTATATTTAAATTTTCCACGCCATGACGATTCTAATGATACTAATATTTCCTATGTAAATATATTTGGAGCAAAAATTAAAATCTTTTGCTCATTTTCAGACAAAGAAACTTAAAATGTCTTTAATTTCGAAAAATCTTAAAATTTTTGGTATATGTAAATTCTCCACGCCATGACGATTCTAATGATACTAATATTTCCTATGTAAATGTGCTTGGAGCAAAAATTAAAATCTTTTGCTCATTTTCAGACAAAGAAACTTAAAATGTCTTTAATTTTGAAAAATCTTAAAATTTTTGGTATATTTAAATTTTCCACGCCATGACGATTCTAATGATACTAATATTTCCTATGTAAATATATTTGGAGCAAAAATTAAAATCTTTTGCTCATTTTCAGACAAAGAAACTTAAAATGTCTTTAATTTTGAAAAATCTTAAAATTTTTGGTATATTTAAATTTTCCACGCCATGACGATTCTAATGATACTAATATTTCCTATGTAAATATATTTGGAGCAAAAATTAAAATCTTTTGCTCATTTTCAGACAAAGAAACTTAAAATGTCTTTAATTTCGAAAAATCTTAAAATTTTTGGTATATGTAAATTCTCCACGCCATGACGATTCTAATGATACTAATATTTCCTATGTAAATGTACTTGGAGCAAAAATTAAAATCTTTTGCTCATTTTCAGACAAAGAAACTTAAAATGTCTTTAATTTTGAAAAATCTTAAAATTTTTGGTATATTTAAATTTTCCACGCCATGACGATTCTAATGATACTAATATTTCCTATGTAAATATATTTGGAGCAAAAATTAAAATCTTTTGCTCATTTTCAGATAAAGAAACTTAAAATGTCTTTAATTTTGAAAAATCTTAAAATTTTTGGTATATTTAAATTTTCCACGCCATGACGATTCTAATGATACTAATATTTCCTATGTAAATATATTTGGAGCAAAAATTAAAATCTTTTGCTCATTTTCAGACAAAGAAACTTAAAATGTCTTTAATTTTGAAAAATCTTAAAATTTTTGGTATATTTAAATTCTTCACACGGTTGCGACTCTAATGATACTAATATTTCCTATGTAAATGTATTTGGAGCAAAAATTAAAATCTTTTGCTCATTTTCAGACAAAGAAACTTAAAATGTCTTTAATTTTGAAAAATCTTAAAATTTTTGGTATATTTAAATTTTCCACGCCATGACGATTCTAATGATACTAATATTTCCTATGTAAATATATTTGGAGCAAAAATTAAAATCTTTTGCTCATTTTCAGACAAAGAAACTTAAAATGTCTTTAATTTTGAAAAATCTTAAAATTTTTGGTATATTTAAATTCTTCACACGGTTGCGACTCTAATGATACTAATATTTCCTATGTAAATGTATTTGGAGCAAAAATTAAAATCTTTTGCTCATTTTCAGACAAAGAAACTTAAAATGTCTTTAATTTTGAAAAATCTTAAAATTTTTGGTATATTTAAATTTTCCACGCCATGACGATTCTAATGATACTAATATTTCCTATGTAAATATATTTGGAGCAAAAATTAAAATCTTTTGCTCATTTTCAGATAAAGAAACTTAAAATGTCTTTAATTTTGAAAAATCTTAAAATTTTTGGTATATTTAAATTTTCCACGCCATGACGATTCTAATGATACTAATATTTCCTATGTAAATATATTTGGAGCAAAAATTAAAATCTTTTGCTCATTTTCAGACAAAGAAACTTAAAATGTCTTTAATTTTGAAAAATCTTAAAATTTTTGGTATATTTAAATTTTCCACGCCATGACGATTCTAATGATACTAATATTTCCTATGTAAATATATTTGGAGCAAAAATTAAAATCTTTTGCTCATTTTCAGACAAAGAAACTTAAAATGTCTTTAATTTTGAAAAATCTTAAAATTTTTGGTATATTTAAATTCTTCACACGATTGCGATTCTAATGATACTAATATTTCCTATGTAAATGTACTTGGAGCAAAAATTAAAATCTTTTGCTCATTTTCAGACAAAGAAACTTAAAATGTCTTTAATTTTGAAAAATCTTAAAATTTTTGGTATATTTAAATTCTTCACACGATTGCGATTCTAATGATACTAATATTTCCTATGTAAATGTACTTGGAGCAAAAATTAAAATCTTTTGCTCATTTTCAGACAAAGAAACTTAAAATGTCTTTAATTTTGAAAAATCTTAAAATTTTTGGTATATTTAAATTCTTCACACGATTGCGATTCTAATGATACTAATATTTCCTATGTAAATGTACTTGGAGCAAAAATTAAAATCTTTTGCTCATTTTCAGACAAAGAAACTTAAAATGTCTTTAATTTTGAAAAATCTTAAAATTTTTGGTATATTTAAATTTTCCACGCCATGACGATTCTAATGATACTAATATTTCCTATGTAAATATATTTGGAGCAAAAATTAAAATCTTTTGCTCATTTTCAGACAAAGAAACTTAAAATGTCTTTAATTTCGAAAAATCTTAAAATTTTTGGTATATGTAAATTCTCCACGCCATGACGATTCTAATGATACTAATATTTCCTATGTAAATGTACTTGGAGCAAAAATTAAAATCTTTTGCTCATTCTCAGACAAAGAAACTTAAAATGTCTTTAATTTTGAAAAATCTTAAAATTTTTGGTATATTTAAATTCTTCACACGATTGCGATTCTAATGATACTAATATTTCCTATGTAAATGTACTTGGAGCAAAAATTAAAATCTTTTGCTCATTTTCAGACAAAGAAACTTAAAATGTCTTTAATTTTGAAAAATCTTAAAATTTTTGGTATATTTAAATTCTTCACACGATTGCGATTCTAATGATACTAATATTTCCTATGTAAATGTACTTGGAGCAAAAATTAAAATCTTTTGCTCATTTTCAGACAAAGAAACTTAAAATGTCTTTAATTTTGAAAAATCTTAAAATTTTTGGTATATTTAAATTCTTCACACGATTGCGATTCTAATGATACTAATATTTCCTATGTAAATGTACTTGGAGCAAAAATTAAAATCTTTTGCTCATTTTCAGACAAAGAAACTTAAAATGTCTTTAATTTTGAAAAATCTTAAAATTTTTGGTATATTTAAATTCTTCACACGGTTGCGACTCTAATGATACTAATATTTCCTATGTAAATGTATTTGGAGCAAAAATTAAAATCTTTTGCTCATTTTCAGACAAAGAAACTTAAAATGTCTTTAATTTTGAAAAATCTTAAAATTTTTGGTATATTTAAATTTTCCACGCCATGACGATTCTAATGATACTAATATTTCCTATGTAAATATATTTGGAGCAAAAATTAAAATCTTTTGCTCATTTTCAGATAAAGAAACTTAAAATGTCTTTAATTTTGAAAAATCTTAAAATTTTTGGTATATTTAAATTTTCCACGCCATGACGATTCTAATGATACTAATATTTCCTATGTAAATATATTTGGAGCAAAAATTAAAATCTTTTGCTCATTTTCAGACAAAGAAACTTAAAATGTCTTTAATTTTGAAAAATCTTAAAATTTTTGGTATATTTAAATTTTCCACGCCATGACGATTCTAATGATACTAATATTTCCTATGTAAATATATTTGGAGCAAAAATTAAAATCTTTTGCTCATTTTCAGACAAAGAAACTTAAAATGTCTTTAATTTCGAAAAATCTTAAAATTTTTGGTATATGTAAATTCTCCACGCCATGACGATTCTAATGATACTAATATTTCCTATGTAAATGTACTTGGAGCAAAAATTAAAATCTTTTGCTCATTTTCAGACAAAGAAACTTAAAATGTCTTTAATTTTGAAAAATCTTAAAATTTTTGGTATATTTAAATTCTTCACACGATTGCGATTCTAATGATACTAATATTTCCTATGTAAATGTACTTGGAGCAAAAATTAAAATCTTTTGCTCATTTTCAGACAAAGAAACTTAAAATGTCTTTAATTTTGAAAAATCTTAAAATTTTTGGTATATTTAAATTCTTCACACGATTGCGATTCTAATGATACTAATATTTCCTATGTAAATGTACTTGGAGCAAAAATTAAAATCTTTTGCTCATTTTCAGACAAAGAAACTTAAAATGTCTTTAATTTTGAAAAATCTTAAAATTTTTGGTATATTTAAATTCTTCACACGATTGCGATTCTAATGATACTAATATTTCCTATGTAAATGTACTTGGAGCAAAAATTAAAATCTTTTGCTCATTTTCAGACAAAGAAACTTAAAATGTCTTTAATTTTGAAAAATCTTAAAATTTTTGGTATATTTAAATTCTTCACACGGTTGCGACTCTAATGATACTAATATTTCCTATGTAAATGTATTTGGAGCAAAAATTAAAATCTTTTGCTCATTTTCAGACAAAGAAACTTAAAATGTCTTTAATTTTGAAAAATCTTAAAATTTTTGGTATATTTAAATTTTCCACGCCATGACGATTCTAATGATACTAATATTTCCTATGTAAATATATTTGGAGCAAAAATTAAAATCTTTTGCTCATTTTCAGATAAAGAAACTTAAAATGTCTTTAATTTTGAAAAATCTTAAAATTTTTGGTATATTTAAATTTTCCACGCCATGACGATTCTAATGATACTAATATTTCCTATGTAAATATATTTGGAGCAAAAATTAAAATCTTTTGCTCATTTTCAGACAAAGAAACTTAAAATGTCTTTAATTTTGAAAAATCTTAAAATTTTTGGTATATTTAAATTTTCCACGCCATGACGATTCTAATGATACTAATATTTCCTATGTAAATATATTTGGAGCAAAAATTAAAATCTTTTGCTCATTTTCAGACAAAGAAACTTAAAATGTCTTTAATTTTGAAAAATCTTAAAATTTTTGGTATATTTAAATTCTTCACACGATTGCGATTCTAATGATACTAATATTTCCTATGTAAATGTACTTGGAGCAAAAATTAAAATCTTTTGCTCATTTTCAGACAAAGAAACTTAAAATGTCTTTAATTTTGAAAAATCTTAAAATTTTTGGTATATTTAAATTCTTCACACGATTGCGATTCTAATGATACTAATATTTCCTATGTAAATGTACTTGGAGCAAAAATTAAAATCTTTTGCTCATTTTCAGACAAAGAAACTTAAAATGTCTTTAATTTTGAAAAATCTTAAAATTTTTGGTATATTTAAATTCTTCACACGATTGCGATTCTAATGATACTAATATTTCCTATGTAAATGTACTTGGAGCAAAAATTAAAATCTTTTGCTCATTTTCAGACAAAGAAACTTAAAATGTCTTTAATTTTGAAAAATCTTAAAATTTTTGGTATATTTAAATTTTCCACGCCATGACGATTCTAATGATACTAATATTTCCTATGTAAATATATTTGGAGCAAAAATTAAAATCTTTTGCTCATTTTCAGACAAAGAAACTTAAAATGTCTTTAATTTTGAAAAATCTTAAAATTTTTGGTATATTTAAATTTTCCACGCCATGACGATTCTAATGATACTAATATTTCCTATGTAAATATATTTGGAGCAAAAATTAAAATCTTTTGCTCATTTTCAGACAAAGAAACTTAAAATGTCTTTAATTTCGAAAAATCTTAAAATTTTTGGTATATGTAAATTCTCCACGCCATGACGATTCTAATGATACTAATATTTCCTATGTAAATGTACTTGGAGCAAAAATTAAAATCTTTTGCTCATTTTCAGACAAAGAAACTTAAAATGTCTTTAATTTTGAAAAATCTTAAAATTTTTGGTATATTTAAATTCTTCACACGATTGCGATTCTAATGATACTAATATTTCCTATGTAAATGTACTTGGAGCAAAAATTAAAATCTTTTGCTCATTTTCAGACAAAGAAACTTAAAATGTCTTTAATTTTGAAAAATCTTAAAATTTTTGGTATATTTAAATTCTTCACACGATTGCGATTCTAATGATACTAATATTTCCTATGTAAATGTACTTGGAGCAAAAATTAAAATCTTTTGCTCATTTTCAGACAAAGAAACTTAAAATGTCTTTAATTTTGAAAAATCTTAAAATTTTTGGTATATGTAAATTCTCCACGCCATGACGATTCTAATGATACTAATATTTCCTATGTAAATATATTTGGAGCAAAAATTAAAATCTTTTGCTCATTTTCAGACAAAGAAACTTAAAATGTCTTTAATTTTGAAAAATCTTAAAATTTTTGGTATATGTAAATTCTCCACGCCATGACGATTCTAATGATACTAATATTTCCTATGTAAATGTACTTGGAGCAAAAATTAAAATCTTTTGCTCATTTTCAGACAAAGAAACTTAAAATGTCTTTAATTTTGAAAAATCTTAAAATTTTTGGTATATTTAAATTCTTCACACGATTGCGATTCTAATGATACTAATATTTCCTATGTAAATATATTTGGAGCAAAAATTAAAATCTTTTGCTCATTTTCAGACAAAGAAACTTAAAATGTCTTTAATTTTGAAAAATCTTAAAATTTTTGGTATATGTAAATTCTCCACGCCATGACGATTCTAATGATACTAATATTTCCTATGTAAATATATTTGGAGCAAAAATTAAAATCTTTTGCTCATTTTCAGACAAAGAAACTTAAAATGTCTTTAATTTTGAAAAATCTTAAAATTTTTGGTATATGTAAATTCTCCACGCCATGACGATTCTAATGATACTAATATTTCCTATGTAAATGTACTTGGAGCAAAAATTAAAATCTTTTGCTCATTTTCAGACAAAGAAACTTAAAATGTCTTTAATTTTGAAAAATCTTAAAATTTTTGGTATATTTAAATTCTTCACACGATTGCGATTCTAATGATACTAATATTTCCTATGTAAATATATTTGGAGCAAAAATTAAAATCTTTTGCTCATTTTCAGACAAAGAAACTTAAAATGTCTTTAATTTTGAAAAATCTTAAAATTTTTGGTATATTTAAATTCTTCACACGATTGCGATTCTAATGATACTAATATTTCCTATGTAAATGTACTTGGAGCAAAAATTAAAATCTTTTGCTCATTTTCAGACAAAGAAACTTAAAATGTCTTTAATTTTGAAAAATCTTAAAATTTTTGGTATATTTAAATTCTTCACACGATTGCGATTCTAATGATACTAATATTTCCTATGTAAATGTACTTGGAGCAAAAATTAAAATCTTTTGCTCATTTTCAGACAAAGAAACTTAAAATGTCTTTAATTTTGAAAAATCTTAAAATTTTTGGTATATTTAAATTCTTCACACGATTGCGATTCTAATGATACTAATATTTCCTATGTAAATGTACTTGGAGCAAAAATTAAAATCTTTTGCTCATTTTCAGACAAAGAAACTTAAAATGTCTTTAATTTTGAAAAATCTTAAAATTTTTGGTATATTTAAATTTTCCACGCCATGACGATTCTAATGATACTAATATTTCCTATGTAAATATATTTGGAGCAAAAATTAAAATCTTTTGCTCATTTTCAGACAAAGAAACTTAAAATGTCTTTAATTTTGAAAAATCTTAAAATTTTTGGTATATTTAAATTTTCCACGCCATGACGATTCTAATGATACTAATATTTCCTATGTAAATATATTTGGAGCAAAAATTAAAATCTTTTGCTCATTTTCAGACAAAGAAACTTAAAATGTCTTTAATTTCGAAAAATCTTAAAATTTTTGGTATATGTAAATTCTCCACGCCATGACGATTCTAATGATACTAATATTTCCTATGTAAATGTACTTGGAGCAAAAATTAAAATCTTTTGCTCATTTTCAGACAAAGAAACTTAAAATGTCTTTAATTTTGAAAAATCTTAAAATTTTTGGTATATTTAAATTCTTCACACGATTGCGATTCTAATGATACTAATATTTCCTATGTAAATGTACTTGGAGCAAAAATTAAAATCTTTTGCTCATTTTCAGACAAAGAAACTTAAAATGTCTTTAATTTTGAAAAATCTTAAAATTTTTGGTATATTTAAATTCTTCACACGATTGCGATTCTAATGATACTAATATTTCCTATGTAAATGTACTTGGAGCAAAAATTAAAATCTTTTGCTCATTTTCAGACAAAGAAACTTAAAATGTCTTTAATTTTGAAAAATCTTAAAATTTTTGGTATATGTAAATTCTCCACGCCATGACGATTCTAATGATACTAATATTTCCTATGTAAATATATTTGGAGCAAAAATTAAAATCTTTTGCTCATTTTCAGACAAAGAAACTTAAAATGTCTTTAATTTTGAAAAATCTTAAAATTTTTGGTATATGTAAATTCTCCACGCCATGACGATTCTAATGATACTAATATTTCCTATGTAAATGTACTTGGAGCAAAAATTAAAATCTTTTGCTCATTTTCAGACAAAGAAACTTAAAATGTCTTTAATTTTGAAAAATCTTAAAATTTTTGGTATATTTAAATTCTTCACACGATTGCGATTCTAATGATACTAATATTTCCTATGTAAATATATTTGGAGCAAAAATTAAAATCTTTTGCTCATTTTCAGACAAAGAAACTTAAAATGTCTTTAATTTTGAAAAATCTTAAAATTTTTGGTATATGTAAATTCTCCACGCCATGACGATTCTAATGATACTAATATTTCCTATGTAAATATATTTGGAGCAAAAATTAAAATCTTTTGCTCATTTTCAGACAAAGAAACTTAAAATGTCTTTAATTTTGAAAAATCTTAAAATTTTTGGTATATGTAAATTCTCCACGCCATGACGATTCTAATGATACTAATATTTCCTATGTAAATGTACTTGGAGCAAAAATTAAAATCTTTTGCTCATTTTCAGACAAAGAAACTTAAAATGTCTTTAATTTTGAAAAATCTTAAAATTTTTGGTATATTTAAATTCTTCACACGATTGCGATTCTAATGATACTAATATTTCCTATGTAAATATATTTGGAGCAAAAATTAAAATCTTTTGCTCATTTTCAGACAAAGAAACTTAAAATGTCTTTAATTTTGAAAAATCTTAAAATTTTTGGTATATGTAAATTCTCCACGCCATGACGATTCTAATGATACTAATATTTCCTATGTAAATGTACTTGGAGCAAAAATTAAAATCTTTTGCTCATTTTCAGACAAAGAAACTTAAAATGTCTTTAATTTTGAAAAATCTTAAAATTTTTGGTATATTTAAATTTTCCACGCCATGACGATTCTAATGATACTAATATTTCCTATGTAAATATATTTGGAGCAAAAATTAAAATCTTTTGCTCATTTTCAGACAAAGAAACTTAAAATGTCTTTAATTTTGAAAAATCTTAAAATTTTTGGTATATGTAAATTCTCCACGCCATGACGATTCTAATGATACTAATATTTCCTATGTAAATGTACTTGGAGCAAAAATTAAAATCTTTTGCTCATTTTCAGACAAAGAAACTTAAAATGTCTTTAATTTTGAAAAATCTTAAAATTTTTGGTATATTTAAATTTTCCACGCCATGACGATTCTAATGATACTAATATTTCCTATGTAAATATATTTGGAGCAAAAATTAAAATCTTTTGCTCATTTTCAGACAAAGAAACTTAAAATGTCTTTAATTTTGAAAAATCTTAAAATTTTTGGTATATGTAAATTCTCCACGCCATGACGATTCTAATGATACTAATATTTCCTATGTAAATGTACTTGGAGCAAAAATTAAAATCTTTTGCTCATTTTCAGACAAAGAAACTTAAAATGTCTTTAATTTTGAAAAATCTTAAAATTTTTGGTATATTTAAATTCTTCACACGATTGCGATTCTAATGATACTAATATTTCCTATGTAAATGTACTTGGAGCAAAAATTAAAATCTTTTGCTCATTTTCAGACAAAGAAACTTAAAATGTCTTTAATTTTGAAAAATCTTAAAATTTTTGGTATATTTAAATTTTCCACGCCATGACGATTCTAATGATACTAATATTTCCTATGTAAATATATTTGGAGCAAAAATTAAAATCTTTTGCTCATTTTCAGACAAAGAAACTTAAAATGTCTTTAATTTTGAAAAATCTTAAAATTTTTGGTATATGTAAATTCTCCACGCCATGACGATTCTAATGATACTAATATTTCCTATGTAAATGTACTTGGAGCAAAAATTAAAATCTTTTGCTCATTTTCAGACAAAGAAACTTAAAATGTCTTTAATTTTGAAAAATCTTAAAATTTTTGGTATATTTAAATTTTCCACGCCATGACGATTCTAATGATACTAATATTTCCTATGTAAATATATTTGGAGCAAAAATTAAAATCTTTTGCTCATTTTCAGACAAAGAAACTTAAAATGTCTTTAATTTTGAAAAATCTTAAAATTTTTGGTATATGTAAATTCTCCACGCCATGACGATTCTAATGATACTAATATTTCCTATGTAAATGTACTTGGAGCAAAAATTAAAATCTTTTGCTCATTTTCAGACAAAGAAACTTAAAATGTCTTTAATTTTGAAAAATCTTAAAATTTTTGGTATATTTAAATTCTTCACACGATTGCGATTCTAATGATACTAATATTTCCTATGTAAATGTACTTGGAGCAAAAATTAAAATCTTTTGCTCATTTTCAGACAAAGAAACTTAAAATGTCTTTAATTTTGAAAAATCTTAAAATTTTTGGTATATTTAAATTTTCCACGCCATGACGATTCTAATGATACTAATATTTCCTATGTAAATATATTTGGAGCAAAAATTAAAATCTTTTGCTCATTTTCAGACAAAGAAACTTAAAATGTCTTTAATTTTGAAAAATCTTAAAATTTTTGGTATATGTAAATTCTCCACGCCATGACGATTCTAATGATACTAATATTTCCTATGTAAATGTACTTGGAGCAAAAATTAAAATCTTTTGCTCATTTTCAGACAAAGAAACTTAAAATGTCTTTAATTTTGAAAAATCTTAAAATTTTTGGTATATTTAAATTTTCCACGCCATGACGATTCTAATGATACTAATATTTCCTATGTAAATATATTTGGAGCAAAAATTAAAATCTTTTGCTCATTTTCAGACAAAGAAACTTAAAATGTCTTTAATTTTGAAAAATCTTAAAATTTTTGGTATATTTAAATTCTTCACACGATTGCGATTCTAATGATACTAATATTTCCTATGTAAATGTACTTGGAGCAAAAATTAAAATCTTTTGCTCATTTTCAGACAAAGAAACTTAAAATGTCTTTAATTTTGAAAAATCTTAAAATTTTTGGTATATTTAAATTTTCCACGCCATGACGATTCTAATGATACTAATATTTCCTATGTAAATATATTTGGAGCAAAAATTAAAATCTTTTGCTCATTTTCAGACAAAGAAACTTAAAATGTCTTTAATTTTGAAAAATCTTAAAATTTTTGGTATATGTAAATTCTCCACGCCATGACGATTCTAATGATACTAATATTTCCTATGTAAATGTACTTGGAGCAAAAATTAAAATCTTTTGCTCATTTTCAGACAAAGAAACTTAAAATGTCTTTAATTTTGAAAAATCTTAAAATTTTTGGTATATTTAAATTTTCCACGCCATGACGATTCTAATGATACTAATATTTCCTATGTAAATATATTTGGAGCAAAAATTAAAATCTTTTGCTCATTTTCAGACAAAGAAACTTAAAATGTCTTTAATTTTGAAAAATCTTAAAATTTTTGGTATATGTAAATTCTCCACGCCATGACGATTCTAATGATACTAATATTTCCTATGTAAATGTACTTGGAGCAAAAATTAAAATCTTTTGCTCATTTTCAGACAAAGAAACTTAAAATGTCTTTAATTTTGAAAAATCTTAAAATTTTTGGTATATTTAAATTTTCCACGCCATGACGATTCTAATGATACTAATATTTCCTATGTAAATATATTTGGAGCAAAAATTAAAATCTTTTGCTCATTTTCAGACAAAGAAACTTAAAATGTCTTTAATTTTGAAAAATCTTAAAATTTTTGGTATATGTAAATTCTCCACGCCATGACGATTCTAATGATACTAATATTTCCTATGTAAATGTACTTGGAGCAAAAATTAAAATCTTTTGCTCATTTTCAGACAAAGAAACTTAAAATGTCTTTAATTTTGAAAAATCTTAAAATTTTTGGTATATTTAAATTCTTCACACGATTGCGATTCTAATGATACTAATATTTCCTATGTAAATGTACTTGGAGCAAAAATTAAAATCTTTTGCTCATTTTCAGACAAAGAAACTTAAAATGTCTTTAATTTTGAAAAATCTTAAAATTTTTGGTATATTTAAATTTTCCACGCCATGACGATTCTAATGATACTAATATTTCCTATGTAAATATATTTGGAGCAAAAATTAAAATCTTTTGCTCATTTTCAGACAAAGAAACTTAAAATGTCTTTAATTTTGAAAAATCTTAAAATTTTTGGTATATGTAAATTCTCCACGCCATGACGATTCTAATGATACTAATATTTCCTATGTAAATGTACTTGGAGCAAAAATTAAAATCTTTTGCTCATTTTCAGACAAAGAAACTTAAAATGTCTTTAATTTTGAAAAATCTTAAAATTTTTGGTATATATAAATTTTTCACATGATTGCGATTCTAATGATACTAATATTTCCTATGTAAATATATTTGGAGCAAAAATTAAAATCTTTTGCTCATTTTCAGACAAAGAAACTTAAAATGTCTTTAATTTTGAAAAATCTTAAAATTTTTGGTATATTTAAATTCTTCACACGATTGCGATTCTAATGATACTAATATTTCCTATGTAAATGTACTTGGAGCAAAAATTAAAATCTTTTGCTCATTTTCAGACAAAGAAACTTAAAATGTCTTTAATTTTGAAAAATCTTAAAATTTTTGGTATATGTAAATTCTCCACGCCATGACGATTCTAATGATACTAATATTTCCTATGTAAATGTACTTGGAGCAAAAATTAAAATCTTTTGCTCATTTTCAGACAAAGAAACTTAAAATGTCTTTAATTTTGAAAAATCTTAAAATTTTTGGTATATTTAAATTCTTCACACGATTGCGATTCTAATGATACTAATATTTCCTATGTAAATATATTTGGAGCAAAAATTAAAATCTTTTGCTCATTTTCAGACAAAGAAACTTAAAATGTCTTTAATTTTGAAAAATCTTAAAATTTTTGGTATATGTAAATTCTCCACGCCATGACGATTCTAATGATACTAATATTTCCTATGTAAATGTACTTGGAGCAAAAATTAAAATCTTTTGCTCATTTTCAGACAAAGAAACTTAAAATGTCTTTAATTTTGAAAAATCTTAAAATTTTTGGTATATTTAAATTCTTCACACGATTGCGATTCTAATGATACTAATATTTCCTATGTAAATGTACTTGGAGCAAAAATTAAAATCTTTTGCTCATTTTCAGACAAAGAAACTTAAAATGTCTTTAATTTTGAAAAATCTTAAATTTTTTGGTATATTTAAATTCTTCACACGATTGCGATTCTAATGATACTAATATTTCCTATGTAAATGTACTTGGAGCAAAAATTAAAATCTTTTGCTCATTTTCAGACAAAGAAACTTAAAATGTCTTTAATTTTGAAAAATCTTAAATTTTTTGGTATATATACATTTTTCACATGATTGCGATTCTAATGATACTAATATTTCCTATGTAAATATATTTGGAGCAAAAATTAAAATCTTTTGCTCATTTTCAGACAAAGAAACTTAAAATGTCTTTAATTTTGAAAAATCTTAAAATTTTTGGTATATTTAAATTCTTCACACGATTGCGATTCTAATGATACTAATATTTCCTATGTAAATGTACTTGGAGCAAAAATTAAAATCTTTTGCTCATTTTCAGACAAAGAAACTTAAAATGTCTTTAATTTTGAAAAATCTTAAATTTTTTGGTATATTTAAATTCTTCACACGATTGCGATTCTAATGATACTAATATTTCCTATGTAAATGTACTTGGAGCAAAAATTAAAATCTTTTGCTCATTTTCAGACAAAGAAACTTAAAATGTCTTTAATTTTGAAAAATCTTAAATTTTTTGGTATATTTAAATTCTTCACACGATTGCGATTCTAATGATACTAATATTTCCTATGTAAATGTACTTGGAGCAAAAATTAAAATCTTTTGCTCATTTTCAGACAAAGAAACTTAAAATGTCTTTAATTTTGAAAAATCTTAAATTTTTTGGTATATTTAAATTCTTCACACGATTGCGATTCTAATGATACTAATATTTCCTATGTAAATGTACTTGGAGCAAAAATTAAAATCTTTTGCTCATTTTCAGACAAAGAAACTTAAAATGTCTTTAATTTTGAAAAATCTTAAAATTTTTGGTATATTTAAATTCTTCACACGATTGCGATTCTAATGATACTAATATTTCCTATGTAAATGTACTTGGAGCAAAAATTAAAATCTTTTGCTCATTTTCAGACAAAGAAACTTAAAATGTCTTTAATTTTGAAAAATCTTAAATTTTTTGGTATATTTAAATTCTTCACACGATTGCGATTCTAATGATACTAATATTTCCTATGTAAATGTACTTGGAGCAAAAATTAAAATCTTTTGCTCATTTTCAGACAAAGAAACTTAAAATGTCTTTAATTTTGAAAAATCTTAAATTTTTTGGTATATATAAATTTTTCACATGATTGCGATTCTAATGATACTAATATTTCCTATGTAAATATATTTGGAGCAAAAATTAAAATCTTTTGCTCATTTTCAGACAAAGAAACTTAAAATGTCTTTAATTTTGAAAAATCTTAAAATTTTTGGTATATGTAAATTCTCCACGCCATGACGATTCTAATGATACTAATATTTCCTATGTAAATATATTTGGAGCAAAAATTAAAATCTTTTGCTCATTTTCAGACAAAGAAACTTAAAATGTCTTTAATTTTGAAAAATCTTAAAATTTTTGGTATATTTAAATTCTTCACACGATTGCGATTCTAATGATACTAATATTTCCTATGTAAATGTACTTGGAGCAAAAATTAAAATCTTTTGCTCATTTTCAGACAAAGAAACTTAAAATGTCTTTAATTTTGAAAAATCTTAAATTTTTTGGTATATTTAAATTCTTCACACGATTGCGATTCTAATGATACTAATATTTCCTATGTAAATGTACTTGGAGCAAAAATTAAAATCTTTTGCTCATTTTCAGACAAAGAAACTTAAAATGTCTTTAATTTTGAAAAATCTTAAATTTTTTGGTATATATAAATTTTTCACATGATTGCGATTCTAATGATACTAATATTTCCTATGTAAATATATTTGGAGCAAAAATTAAAATCTTTTGCTCATTTTCAGACAAAGAAACTTAAAATGTCTTTAATTTTGAAAAATCTTAAAATTTTTGGTATATTTAAATTCTTCACACGATTGCGATTCTAATGATACTAATATTTCCTATGTAAATGTACTTGGAGCAAAAATTAAAATCTTTTGCTCATTTTCAGACAAAGAAACTTAAAATGTCTTTAATTTTGAAAAATCTTAAAATTTTTGGTATATTTAAATTTTCCACGCCATGACGATTCTAATGATACTAATATTTCCTATGTAAATATATTTGGAGCAAAAATTAAAATCTTTTGCTCATTTTCAGACAAAGAAACTTAAAATGTCTTTAATTTCGAAAAATCTTAAAATTTTTGGTATATGTAAATTCTCCACGCCATGACGATTCTAATGATACTAATATTTCCTATGTAAATGTACTTGGAGCAAAAATTAAAATCTTTTGCTCATTTTCAGACAAAGAAACTTAAAATGTCTTTAATTTTGAAAAATCTTAAAATTTTTGGTATATTTAAATTTTCCACGCCATGACGATTCTAATGATACTAATATTTCCTATGTAAATGTACTTGGAGCAAAAATTAAAATCTTTTGCTCATTTTCAGACAAAGAAACTTAAAATGTCTTTAATTTTGAAAAATCTTAAAATTTTTGGTATATTTAAATTCTTCACACGATTGCGATTCTAATGATACTAATATTTCCTATGTAAATATATTTGGAGCAAAAATTAAAATCTTTTGCTCATTTTCAGACAAAGAAACTTAAAATGTCTTTAATTCTGAAAAATCTGAAAATTTTTGGTATATTTAAATTCTCCATGCCATGACGATTCTAATGATACTAATATTTCCTATGTAAATATATTTGGAGCAAAAATTAAAATCTTTTGCTCATTTTCAGACAAAGAAACTTAAAATGTCTATAATTTTGAAAAATCTTAAAATTTTTGGTATATTTAAATTCTCCATGCCATGACGATTCTAATGATACTAATATTTCCTATGTAAATATATTTGGAGCAAAAATTAAAATCTTTTGCTCATTTTCAGACAAAGAAACTTAAAATGTCTTTAATTTTGAAAAATCTGAAAATTTTTGGTATATTTAAATTCTCCATGCCATGACGATTCTAATGATACTAATATTTCCTATGTAAATGTATTTGGAGCAAAAATTAAAATCTTTTGCTCATTTTCAGACAAAGAAACTTAAAATGTCTTTAATTTTGAAAAATCTGAAAATTTTTGGTATATTTAAATTCTTCACACGATTGCGATTCTAATGATACTAATATTTCCTATGTAAATATATTTGGAGCAAAAATTAAAATCTTTTGCTCATTTTCAGACAAAGAAACTTAAAATGTCTTTAATTTTGAAAAATCTTAAAATTTTTGGTATATTTAAATTTTCCACGCCATGACGATTCTAATGATACTAATATTTCCTATGTAAATATATTTCGAGCAAAAATTAAAATCTTTTGCTCATTTTCAGACAAAGAAACTTAAAATGTCTTTAATTTTGAAAAATCTTAAAATTTTTGGTATATTTAAATTTTCCACGCCATGACGATTCTAATGATACTAATATTTCCTATGTAAATATATTTGGAGCAAAAATTAAAATCTTTTGCTCATTTTCAGACAAAGAAACTTAAAATGTCTTTAATTTTGAAAAATCTTAAAATTTTTGGTATATTTAAATTCTCCATGCCATGACGATTCTAATGATACTAATATTTCCTATGTAAATATATTTGGAGCAAAAATTAAAATCTTTTGCTCATTTTCAGACAAAGAAACTTAAAATGTCTTTAATTTTGAAAAATCTGAAAATTTTTGGTATATTTAAATTCTCCATGCCATGACGATTCTAATGATACTAATATTTCCTATGTTAATATATTTGGAGCAAAAATTAAAATCTTTTGCTCATTTTCAGACAAAGAAACTTAAAATGTCTTTAATTTTGAAAAATCTGAAAATTTTTGGTATATTTAAATTCTCCATGCCATGACGATTCTAATGATACTAATATTTGTTATGTAAATGTATTTGGAGCAAAAATTAAAATCTTTTGCTCATTTTCAGACAAAGAAACTTAAAATGTCTTTAATTTTGAAAAATCTGAAAATTTTTGGTATATTTAAATTCTCCATGCCATGACGATTCTAATGATACTAATATTTCCTATGTTAATATATTTGGAGCAAAAATTAAAATCTTTTGCTCATTTTCAGACAAAGAAACTTAAAATGTCTTTAATTTTGAAAAATCTGAAAATTTTTGGTATATTTAAATTCTCCATGCCACGACGATTCTAATGATACTAATATTTCCTATGTAAATATATTTGGAGCAAAAATTAAAATCTTTTGCTCATTTTCAGACAAAGAAACTTAAAATGTCTTTAATTTTGAAAAATCTGAAAATTTTTGGTATATTTAAATTCTCCATGCCATGACGATTCTAATGATACTAATATTTGTTATGTAAATGTATTTGGAGCAAAAATTAAAATCTTTTGCTCATTTTCAGACAAAGAAACTTAAAATGTCTTTAATTTTGAAAAATCTGAAAATTTTTGGTATATTTAAATTCTCCATGCCATGACGATTCTAATGATACTAATATTTGTTATGTAAATGTATTTGGAGCAAAAATTAAAATCTTTTGCTCATTTTCAGACAAAGAAACTTAAAATGTCTTTAATTTTGAAAAATCTGAAAATTTTTGGTATATTTAAATTCTCCATGCCACGACGATTCTAATGATACTAATATTTCCTATGTAAATATATTTGGAGCAAAAATTAAAATCTTTTGCTCATTTTCAGACAAAGAAACTTAAAATGTCTTTAATTTTGAAAAATCTTAAAATTTTTGGTATATTTAAATTTTTCACATGATTGCGATTCTAATGATACTAATATTTCCTATGTAAATATATTTGGAGCAAAAATTAAAATCTTTTGCTCATTTTCAGACAAAGAAACTTAAAATGTCTTTAATTTTGAAAAATCTTAAAATTTTTGGTATATTTAAATTTTTCACATGATTGCGATTCTAATGATACTAATATTTCCTATGTAAATATATTTGGAGCAAAAATTAAAATCTTTTGCTCATTTTCAGACAAAGAAACTTAAAATGTCTTTAATTTTGAAAAATCTTAAAATTTTTGGTATATTTAAATTTTCCACGCCATGACGATTCTAATGATACTAATATTTCCTATGTAAATATATTTGGAGCAAAAATTAAAATCTTTTGCTCATTTTCAGACAAAGAAACTTAAAATGTCTTTAATTTTGAAAAATCTTAAAATTTTTGGTATATGTAAATTCTCCACGCCATGACGATTCTAATGATACTAATATTTCCTATGTAAATGTACTTGGAGCAAAAATTAAAATCTTTTGCTCATTTTCAGACAAAGAAACTTAAAATGTCTTTAATTTTGAAAAATCTTAAAATTTTTGTATATATAAATTTTTCACATGATTGCGATTCTAATGATACTAATATTTCCTATGTAAATATATTTGGAGCAAAAATTAAAATCTTTTGCTCATTTTCAGACAAAGAAACTTAAAATGTCTTTAATTTTGAAAAATCTGAAAATTTTTGGTATATTTAAATTCTCCATGCCACGACGATTCTAATGATACTAATATTTGTTATGTAAATGTATTTGGAGCAAAAATTAAAATCTTTTGCTCATTTTCAGACAAAGAAACTTAAAATGTCTTTAATTTTGAAAAATCTGAAAATTTTTGGTATATTTAAATTCTCCATGCCATGACGATTCTAATGATACTAATATTTCCTATGTAAATATATTTGGAGCAAAAATTAAAATCTTTTGCTCATTTTCAGACAAAGAAACTTAAAATGTCTTTAATTTTGAAAAATCTTAAAATTTTTGGTATATTTAAATTCTTCACACGATTGCGATTCTAATGATACTAATATTTCCTATGTAAATATATTTGGAGCAAAAATTAAAATCTTTTGCTCATTTTCAGACAAAGAAACTTAAAATGTCTTTAATTTTGAAAAATCTTAAAATTTTTGGTATATTTAAATTTTCCACGCCATGACGATTCTAATGATACTAATATTTCCTATGCAAATATATTTGGAGCAAAAATTAAAATCTTTTGCTCATTTTCAGACAAAGAAACTTAAAATGTCTTTAATTTTGAAAAATCTTAAAATTTTTGTATATATAAATTTTTCACATGATTGCGATTCTAATGATACTAATATTTCCTATGTAAATATATTTGGAGCAAAAATTAAAATCTTTTGCTCATTTTCAGACAAAGAAACTTAAAATGTCTTTAATTTTGAAAAATCTGAAAATTTTTGGTATATTTAAATTCTCCATGCCACGACGATTCTAATGATACTAATATTTGTTATGTAAATGTATTTGGAGCAAAAATTAAAATCTTTTGCTCATTTTCAGACAAAGAAACTTAAAATGTCTTTAATTTTGAAAAATCTGAAAATTTTTGGTATATTTAAATTCTCCATGCCATGACGATTCTAATGATACTAATATTTCCTATGTAAATATATTTGGAGCAAAAATTAAAATCTTTTGCTCATTTTCAGACAAAGAAACTTAAAATGTCTTTAATTTTGAAAAATCTTAAAATTTTTGGTATATTTAAATTCTTCACACGATTGCGATTCTAATGATACTAATATTTCCTATGTAAATATATTTGGAGCAAAAATTAAAATCTTTTGCTCATTTTCAGACAAAGAAACTTAAAATGTCTTTAATTTTGAAAAATCTTAAAATTTTTGGTATATTTAAATTTTCCACGCCATGACGATTCTAATGATACTAATATTTCCTATGCAAATATATTTGGAGCAAAAATTAAAATCTTTTGCTCATTTTCAGACAAAGAAACTTAAAATGTCTTTAATTTTGAAAAATCTTAAAATTTTTGGTATATGTAAATTCTCCACGCCATGACGATTCTAATGATACTAATATTTCCTATGTAAATGTACTTGGAGCAAAAATTAAAATCTTTTGCTCATTTTCAGACAAAGAAACTTAAAATGTCTTTAATTTTGAAAAATCTTAAAATTTTTGGTATATTTAAATTTTCCACGCCATGACGATTCTAATGATACTAATATTTCCTATGTAAATATATTTGGAGCAAAAATTAAAATCTTTTGCTCATTTTCAGACAAAGAAACTTAAAATGTCTTTAATTTTGAAAAATCTTAAAATTTTTGGTATATTTAAATTCTTCACACGATTGCGATTCTAATGATACTAATATTTCCTATGTAAATATATTTGGAGCAAAAATTAAAATCTTTTGCTCATTTTCAGACAAAGAAACTTAAAATGTCTTTAATTTTGAAAAATCTTAAAATTTTTGGTATATTTAAATTTTCCACGCCATGACGATTCTAATGATACTAATATTTCCTATGTAAATATATTTGGAGCAAAAATTAAAATCTTTTGCTCATTTTCAGACAAAGAAACTTAAAATGTCTTTAATTTTGAAAAATCTTAAAATTTTTGGTATATGTAAATTCTCCACGCCATGACGATTCTAATGATACTAATATTTCCTATGTAAATGTACTTGGAGCAAAAATTAAAATCTTTTGCTCATTTTCAGACAAAGAAACTTAAAATGTCTTTAATTTTGAAAAATCTTAAAATTTTTGGTATATTTAAATTCTTCACACGATTGCGATTCTAATGATACTAATATTTCCTATGTAAATGTACTTGGAGCAAAAATTAAAATCTTTTGCTCATTTTCAGACAAAGAAACTTAAAATGTCTTTAATTTTGAAAAATCTTAAAATTTTTGTATATATAAATTTTTCACATGATTGCGATTCTAATGATACTAATATTTCCTATGTAAATATATTTGGAGCAAAAATTAAAATCTTTTGCTCATTTTCAGACAAAGAAACTTAAAATGTCTTTAATTTTGAAAAATCTGAAAATTTTTGGTATATTTAAATTCTCCATGCCACGACGATTCTAATGATACTAATATTTGTTATGTAAATGTATTTGGAGCAAAAATTAAAATCTTTTGCTCATTTTCAGACAAAGAAACTTAAAATGTCTTTAATTTTGAAAAATCTGAAAATTTTTGGTATATTTAAATTCTCCATGCCATGACGATTCTAATGATACTAATATTTCCTATGTAAATATATTTGGAGCAAAAATTAAAATCTTTTGCTCATTTTCAGACAAAGAAACTTAAAATGTCTTTAATTTTGAAAAATCTTAAAATTTTTGGTATATTTAAATTCTTCACACGATTGCGATTCTAATGATACTAATATTTCCTATGTAAATATATTTGGAGCAAAAATTAAAATCTTTTGCTCATTTTCAGACAAAGAAACTTAAAATGTCTTTAATTTTGAAAAATCTTAAAATTTTTGGTATATTTAAATTTTCCACGCCATGACGATTCTAATGATACTAATATTTCCTATGCAAATATATTTGGAGCAAAAATTAAAATCTTTTGCTCATTTTCAGACAAAGAAACTTAAAATGTCTTTAATTTTGAAAAATCTTAAAATTTTTGGTATATGTAAATTCTCCACGCCATGACGATTCTAATGATACTAATATTTCCTATGTAAATGTACTTGGAGCAAAAATTAAAATCTTTTGCTCATTTTCAGACAAAGAAACTTAAAATGTCTTTAATTTTGAAAAATCTTAAAATTTTTGGTATATTTAAATTTTCCACGCCATGACGATTCTAATGATACTAATATTTCCTATGTAAATATATTTGGAGCAAAAATTAAAATCTTTTGCTCATTTTCAGACAAAGAAACTTAAAATGTCTTTAATTTTGAAAAATCTTAAAATTTTTGGTATATTTAAATTCTTCACACGATTGCGATTCTAATGATACTAATATTTCCTATGTAAATATATTTGGAGCAAAAATTAAAATCTTTTGCTCATTTTCAGACAAAGAAACTTAAAATGTCTTTAATTTTGAAAAATCTTAAAATTTTTGGTATATTTAAATTTTCCACGCCATGACGATTCTAATGATACTAATATTTCCTATGTAAATATATTTGGAGCAAAAATTAAAATCTTTTGCTCATTTTCAGACAAAGAAACTTAAAATGTCTTTAATTTTGAAAAATCTTAAAATTTTTGGTATATGTAAATTCTCCACGCCATGACGATTCTAATGATACTAATATTTCCTATGTAAATGTACTTGGAGCAAAAATTAAAATCTTTTGCTCATTTTCAGACAAAGAAACTTAAAATGTCTTTAATTTTGAAAAATCTTAAAATTTTTGGTATATGTAAATTCTCCACGCCATGACGATTCTAATGATACTAATATTTCCTATGTAAATGTACTTGGAGCAAAAATTAAAATCTTTTGCTCATTTTCAGACAAAGAAACTTAAAATGTCTTTAATTTTGAAAAATCTTAAAATTTTTGGTATATGTAAATTTTCCACGCCATGACGATTCTAATGATACTAATATTTCCTATGCAAATATATTTGGAGCAAAAATTAAAATCTTTTGCTCATTTTCAGACAAAGAAACTTAAAATGTCTTTAATTTTGAAAAATCTTAAAATTTTTGGTATATGTAAATTCTCCACGCCATGACGATTCTAATGATACTAATATTTCCTATGTAAATGTACTTGGAGCAAAAATTAAAATCTTTTGCTCATTTTCAGACAAAGAAACTTAAAATGTCTTTAATTTTGAAAAATCTTAAAATTTTTGGTATATTTAAATTTTCCACGCCATGACGATTCTAATGATACTAATATTTCCTATGTAAATATATTTGGAGCAAAAATTAAAATCTTTTGCTCATTTTCAGACAAAGAAACTTAAAATGTCTTTAATTTTGAAAAATCTTAAAATTTTTGGTATATTTAAATTCTTCACACGATTGCGATTCTAATGATACTAATATTTCCTATGTAAATATATTTGGAGCAAAAATTAAAATCTTTTGCTCATTTTCAGACAAAGAAACTTAAAATGTCTTTAATTTTGAAAAATCTTAAAATTTTTGGTATATTTAAATTTTCCACGCCATGACGATTCTAATGATACTAATATTTCCTATGTAAATATATTTGGAGCAAAAATTAAAATCTTTTGCTCATTTTCAGACAAAGAAACTTAAAATGTCTTTAATTTTGAAAAATCTTAAAATTTTTGGTATATGTAAATTCTCCACGCCATGACGATTCTAATGATACTAATATTTCCTATGTAAATGTACTTGGAGCAAAAATTAAAATCTTTTGCTCATTTTCAGACAAAGAAACTTAAAATGTCTTTAATTTTGAAAAATCTTAAAATTTTTGGTATATATAAATTTTTCACATGATTGCGATTCTAATGATACTAATATTTCCTATGTAAATATATTTGGAGCAAAAATTAAAATCTTTTGCTCATTTTCAGACAAAGAAACTTAAAATGTCTTTAATTTTGAAAAATCTGAAAATTTTTGGTATATTTAAATTCTCCATGCCACGACGATTCTAATGATACTAATATTTGTTATGTAAATGTATTTGGAGCAAAAATTAAAATCTTTTGCTCATTTTCAGACAAAGAAACTTAAAATGTCTTTAATTTTGAAAAATCTGAAAATTTTTGGTATATTTAAATTCTTCACACGATTGCGATTCTAATGATACTAATATTTCCTATGTAAATATATTTGGAGCAAAAATTAAAATCTTTTGCTCATTTTCAGACAAAGAAACTTAAAATGTCTTTAATTTTGAAAAATCTTAAAATTTTTGGTATATTTAAATTTTCCACGCCATGACGATTCTAATGATACTAATATTTCCTATGCAAATATATTTGGAGCAAAAATTAAAATCTTTTGCTCATTTTCAGACAAAGAAACTTAAAATGTCTTTAATTTTGAAAAATCTTAAAATTTTTGGTATATGTAAATTCTCCACGCCATGACGATTCTAATGATACTAATATTTCCTATGTAAATGTACTTGGAGCAAAAATTAAAATCTTTTGCTCATTTTCAGACAAAGAAACTTAAAATGTCTTTAATTTTGAAAAATCTTAAAATTTTTGGTATATTTAAATTTTCCACGCCATGACGATTCTAATGATACTAATATTTCCTATGTAAATATATTTGGAGCAAAAATTAAAATCTTTTGCTCATTTTCAGACAAAGAAACTTAAAATGTCTTTAATTTTGAAAAATCTTAAAATTTTTGGTATATTTAAATTCTTCACACGATTGCGATTCTAATGATACTAATATTTCCTATGTAAATATATTTGGAGCAAAAATTAAAATCTTTTGCTCATTTTCAGACAAAGAAACTTAAAATGTCTTTAATTTTGAAAAATCTTAAAATTTTTGGTATATTTAAATTCTTCACACGATTGCGATTCTAATGATACTAATATTTCCTATGTAAATATATTTGGAGCAAAAATTAAAATCTTTTGCTCATTTTCAGACAAAGAAACTTAAAATGTCTTTAATTTTGAAAAATCTTAAAATTTTTGGTATATTTAAATTTTCCACGCCATGACGATTCTAATGATACTAATATTTCCTATGTAAATATATTTGGAGCAAAAATTAAAATCTTTTGCTCATTTTCAGACAAAGAAACTTAAAATGTCTTTAATTTTGAAAAATCTTAAAATTTTTGGTATATTTAAATTCTTCACACGATTGCGATTCTAATGATACTAATATTTCCTATGTAAATATATTTGGAGCAAAAATTAAAATCTTTTGCTCATTTTCAGACAAAGAAACTTAAAATGTCTTTAATTTTGAAAAATCTTAAAATTTTTGGTATATTTAAATTTTCCACGCCATGACGATTCTAATGATACTAATATTTGTTATGTAAATGTATTTGGAGCAAAAATTAAAATCTTTTGCTCATTTTCAGACAAAGAAACTTAAAATGTCTTTAATTTTGAAAAATCTTAAAATTTTTGGTATATGTAAATTCTCCACGCCATGACGATTCTAATGATACTAATATTTCCTATGTAAATATATTTGGAGCAAAAATTAAAATCTTTTGCTCATTTTCAGACAAAGAAACTTAAAATGTCTTTAATTTTGAAAAATCTTAAAATTTTTGGTATATTTAAATTCTTCACACGATTGCGATTCTAATGATACTAATATTTCCTATGTAAATATATTTGGAGCAAAAATTAAAATCTTTTGCTCATTTTCAGACAAAGAAACTTAAAATGTCTTTAATTTTGAAAAATCTTAAAATTTTTGGTATATTTAAATTTTCCACGCCATGACGATTCTAATGATACTAATATTTGTTATGTAAATGTATTTGGAGCAAAAATTAAAATCTTTTGCTCATTTTCAGACAAAGAAACTTAAAATGTCTTTAATTTTGAAAAATCTTAAAATTTTTGGTATATGTAAATTCTCCACGCCATGACGATTCTAATGATACTAATATTTCCTATGTAAATATATTTGGAGCAAAAATTAAAATCTTTTGCTCATTTTCAGACAAAGAAACTTAAAATGTCTTTAATTTTGAAAAATCTTAAAATTTTTGGTATATTTAAATTTTCCACGCCATGACGATTCTAATGATACTAATATTTCCTATGTAAATATATTTGGAGCAAAAATTAAAATCTTTTGCTCATTTTCAGACAAAGAAACTTAAAATGTCTTTAATTTTGAAAAATCTTAAAATTTTTGGTATATTTAAATTTTCCACGCCATGACGATTCTAATGATACTAATATTTCCTATGTAAATATATTTGGAGCAAAAATTAAAATCTTTTGCTCATTTTCAGACAAAGAAACTTAAAATGTCTTTAATTTTGAAAAATCTTAAAATTTTTGGTATATGTAAATTCTCCACGCCATGACGATTCTAATGATACTAATATTTCCTATGTAAATGTACTTGGAGCAAAAATTAAAATCTTTTGCTCATTTTCAGACAAAGAAACTTAAAATGTCTTTAATTTTGAAAAATCTTAAAATTTTTGGTATATTTAAATTTTCCACGCCATGACGATTCTAATGATACTAATATTTCCTATGTAAATATATTTGGAGCAAAAATTAAAATCTTTTGCTCATTTTCAGACAAAGAAACTTAAAATGTCTTTAATTTTGAAAAATCTTAAAATTTTTGGTATATTTAAATTCTTCACACGATTGCGATTCTAATGATACTAATATTTCCTATGTAAATATATTTGGAGCAAAAATTAAAATCTTTTGCTCATTTTCAGACAAAGAAACTTAAAATGTCTTTAATTTTGAAAAATCTTAAAATTTTTGGTATATTTAAATTTTCCACGCCATGACGATTCTAATGATACTAATATTTGTTATGTAAATGTATTTGGAGCAAAAATTAAAATCTTTTGCTCATTTTCAGACAAAGAAACTTAAAATGTCTTTAATTTTGAAAAATCTTAAAATTTTTGGTATATGTAAATTCTCCACGCCATGACGATTCTAATGATACTAATATTTCCTATGTAAATGTACTTGGAGCAAAAATTAAAATCTTTTGCTCATTTTCAGACAAAGAAACTTAAAATGTCTTTAATTTTGAAAAATCTTAAAATTTTTGGTATATTTAAATTTTCCACGCCATGACGATTCTAATGATACTAATATTTCCTATGTAAATGTACTTGGAGCAAAAATTAAAATCTTTTGCTCATTTTCAGACAAAGAAACTTAAAATGTCTTTAATTTTGAAAAATCTTAAAATTTTTGGTATATTTAAATTTTCCACGCCATGACGATTCTAATGATACTAATATTTCCTATGTAAATGTACTTGGAGCAAAAATTAAAATCTTTTGCTCATTTTCAGACAAAGAAACTTAAAATGTCTTTAATTTTGAAAAATCTTAAAATTTTTGGTATATTTAAATTTTCCACGCCATGACGATTCTAATGATACTAATATTTCCTATGTAAATGTACTTGGAGCAAAAATTAAAATCTTTTGCTCATTTTCAGACAAAGAAACTTAAAATGTCTTTAATTTTGAAAAATCTTAAAATTTTTGGTATATGTAAATTCTCCACGCCATGACGATTCTAATGATACTAATATTTCCTATGTAAATGTACTTGGAGCAAAAATTAAAATCTTTTGCTCATTTTCAGACAAAGAAACTTAAAATGTCTTTAATTTTGAAAAATCTTAAAATTTTTGGTATATTTAAATTTTCCACGCCATGACGATTCTAATGATACTAATATTTCCTATGTAAATGTACTTGGAGCAAAAATTAAAATCTTTTGCTCATTTTCAGACAAAGAAACTTAAAATGTCTTTAATTTTGAAAAATCTTAAAATTTTTGGTATATGTAAATTCTCCACGCCATGACGATTCTAATGATACTAATATTTCCTATGTAAATGTACTTGGAGCAAAAATTAAAATCTTTTGCTCATTTTCAGACAAAGAAACTTAAAATGTCTTTAATTTTGAAAAATCTTAAAATTTTTGGTATATTTAAATTTTCCACGCCATGACGATTCTAATGATACTAATATTTCCTATGTAAATGTACTTGGAGCAAAAATTAAAATCTTTTGCTCATTTTCAGACAAAGAAACTTAAAATGTCTTTAATTTTGAAAAATCTTAAAATTTTTGGTATATGTAAATTCTCCACGCCATGACGATTCTAATGATACTAATATTTCCTATGTAAATGTACTTGGAGCAAAAATTAAAATCTTTTGCTCATTTTCAGACAAAGAAACTTAAAATGTCTTTAATTTTGAAAAATCTTAAAATTTTTGGTATATTTAAATTTTCCACGCCATGACGATTCTAATGATACTAATATTTCCTATGTAAATGTACTTGGAGCAAAAATTAAAATCTTTTGCTCATTTTCAGACAAAGAAACTTAAAATGTCTTTAATTTTGAAAAATCTTAAAATTTTTGGTATATTTAAATTTTCCACGCCATGACGATTCTAATGATACTAATATTTCCTATGTAAATGTACTTGGAGCAAAAATTAAAATCTTTTGCTCATTTTCAGACAAAGAAACTTAAAATGTCTTTAATTTTGAAAAATCTTAAAATTTTTGGTATATTTAAATTTTCCACGCCATGACGATTCTAATGATACTAATATTTCCTATGTAAATGTACTTGGAGCAAAAATTAAAATCTTTTGCTCATTTTCAGACAAAGAAACTTAAAATGTCTTTAATTTTGAAAAATCTTAAAATTTTTGGTATATATAAATTTTTCACATGATTGCGATTCTAATGATACTAATATTTCCTATGTAAATATATTTGGAGCAAAAATTAAAATCTTTTGCTCATTTTCAGACAAAGAAACTTAAAATGTCTTTAATTTTGAAAAATCTTAAAATTTTTGGTATATTTAAATTTTCCACGCCATGACGATTCTAATGATACTAATATTTCCTATGTAAATATATTTGGAGCAAAAATTAAAATCTTTTGCTCATTTTCAGACAAAGAAACTTAAAATGTCTTTAATTTTGAAAAATCTTAAAGCTTTTGGTATATTTAAATTCTTCACACGATTGCGATTCTAATGATACTAATATTTCCTATGTAAATATATTTGGAGCAAAAATTAAAATCTTTTGCTCATTTTCAGACAAAGAAACTTAAAATGTCTTTAATTTTGAAAAATCTTAAAATTTTTGGTATATTTAAATTCTTCACACGATTGCGATTCTAATGATACTAATATTTCCTATGTAAATATATTTGGAGCAAAAATTAAAATCTTTTGCTCATTTTCAGACAAAGAAACTTAAAATGTCTTTAATTTTGAAAAATCTTAAAATTTTTGGTATATTTAAATTCTTCACACGATTGCGATTCTAATGATACTAATATTTCCTATGTAAATATATTTGGAGCAAAAATTAAAATCTTTTGCTCATTTTCAGACAAAGAAACTTAAAATGTCTTTAATTTTGAAAAATCTTAAAATTTTTGGTATATCTAAATTTTCCACGCCATGACGATTCTAATGATACTAATATTTGTTATGTAAATATATTTGGAGCAAAAATTAAAATCTTTTGCTCATTTTCAGACAAAGAAACTTAAAATGTCTTTAATTTTGAAAAATCTTAAAATTTTTGGTATATTTAAATTTTCCACGCCATGACGATTCTAATGATACTAATATTTCCTATGTAAATGTACTTGGAGCAAAAATTAAAATCTTTTGCTCATTTTCAGACAAAGAAACTTAAAATGTCTTTAATTTTGAAAAATCTTAAAATTTTTGGTATATTTAAATTTTCCACGCCATGACGATTCTAATGATACTAATATTTCCTATGTAAATGTACTTGGAGCAAAAATTAAAATCTTTTGCTCATTTTCAGACAAAGAAACTTAAAATGTCTTTAATTTTGAAAAATCTTAAAATTTTTGGTATATTTAAATTTTCCACGCCATGACGATTCTAATGATACTAATATTTCCTATGTAAATGTACTTGGAGCAAAAATTAAAATCTTTTGCTCATTTTCAGACAAAGAAACTTAAAATGTCTTTAATTTTGAAAAATCTTAAAATTTTTGGTATATATAAATTTTTCACATGATTGCGATTCTAATGATACTAATATTTCCTATGTAAATATATTTGGAGCAAAAATTAAAATCTTTTGCTCATTTTCAGACAAAGAAACTTAAAATGTCTTTAATTTTGAAAAATCTTAAAATTTTTGGTATATTTAAATTTTCCACGCCATGACGATTCTAATGATACTAATATTTCCTATGTAAATATATTTGGAGCAAAAATTAAAATCTTTTGCTCATTTTCAGACAAAGAAACTTAAAATGTCTTTAATTTTGAAAAATCTTAAAATTTTTGGTATATTTAAATTCTTCACACGATTGCGATTCTAATGATACTAATATTTCCTATGTAAATATATTTGGAGCAAAAATTAAAATCTTTTGCTCATTTTCAGACAAAGAAACTTAAAATGTCTTTAATTTTGAAAAATCTGAAAATTTTTGGTATATTTAAATTCTCCATGCCATGACGATTCTAATGATACTAATATTTCCTATGTGAATGTATTTGGAGCAAAAATTAAAATCTTTTGCTCATTTTCAGACAAAGAAACTTAAAATGTCTTTAATTCTGAAAAATCTGAAAATTTTTGGTATATTTAAATTCTCCATGCCATGACGATTCTAATGATACTAATATTTCCTATGTAAATATATTTGGAGCAAAAATTAAAATCTTTTGCTCATTTTCAGACAAAGAAACTTAAAATGTCTTTAATTTTGAAAAATCTTAAAATTTTTGGTATATTTAAATTCTTCACACGATTGCGATTCTAATGATACTAATATTTCCTATGTAAATATATTTGGAGCAAAAATTAAAATCTTTTGCTCATTTTCAGACAAAGAAACTTAAAATGTCTTTAATTTTGAAAAATCTGAAAATTTTTGGTATATTTAAATTCTCCATGCCATGACGATTCTAATGATACTAATATTTCCTATGTGAATGTATTTGGAGCAAAAATTAAAATCTTTTGCTCATTTTCAGACAAAGAAACTTAAAATGTCTTTAATTTTGAAAAATCTTAAAATTTTTGGTATATGTAAATTCTCCACGCCATGACGATTCTAATGATACTAATATTTCCTATGTAAATATATTTGGAGCAAAAATTAAAATCTTTTGCTCATTTTCAGACAAAGAAACTTAAAATGTCTTTAATTTTGAAAAATCTTAAAATTTTTGGTATATTTAAATTTTCCACGCCATGACGATTCTAATGATACTAATATTTGTTATGTAAATGTATTTGGAGCAAAAATTAAAATCTTTTGCTCATTTTCAGACAAAGAAACTTAAAATGTCTTTAATTTTGAAAAATCTTAAAATTTTTGGTATATGTAAATTCTCCACGCCATGACGATTCTAATGATACTAATATTTCCTATGTAAATATATTTGGAGCAAAAATTAAAATCTTTTGCTCATTTTCAGACAAAGAAACTTAAAATGTCTTTAATTTTGAAAAATCTTAAAATTTTTGGTATATTTAAATTTTCCACGCCATGACGATTCTAATGATACTAATATTTCCTATGTAAATATATTTGGAGCAAAAATTAAAATCTTTTGCTCATTTTCAGACAAAGAAACTTAAAATGTCTTTAATTTTGAAAAATCTTAAAATTTTTGGTATATTTAAATTTTCCACGCCATGACGATTCTAATGATACTAATATTTCCTATGTAAATATATTTGGAGCAAAAATTAAAATCTTTTGCTCATTTTCAGACAAAGAAACTTAAAATGTCTTTAATTTTGAAAAATCTTAAAGCTTTTGGTATATTTAAATTCTTCACACGATTGCGATTCTAATGATACTAATATTTCCTATGTAAATATATTTGGAGCAAAAATTAAAATCTTTTGCTCATTTTCAGACAAAGAAACTTAAAATGTCTTTAATTTTGAAAAATCTTAAAATTTTTGGTATATTTAAATTCTTCACACGATTGCGATTCTAATGATACTAATATTTCCTATGTAAATATATTTGGAGCAAAAATTAAAATCTTTTGCTCATTTTCAGACAAAGAAACTTAAAATGTCTTTAATTTTGAAAAATCTTAAAATTTTTGGTATATTTAAATTCTTCACACGATTGCGATTCTAATGATACTAATATTTCCTATGTAAATATATTTGGAGCAAAAATTAAAATCTTTTGCTCATTTTCAGACAAAGAAACTTAAAATGTCTTTAATTTTGAAAAATCTTAAAATTTTTGGTATATCTAAATTTTCCACGCCATGACGATTCTAATGATACTAATATTTGTTATGTAAATATATTTGGAGCAAAAATTAAAATCTTTTGCTCATTTTCAGACAAAGAAACTTAAAATGTCTTTAATTTTGAAAAATCTTAAAATTTTTGGTATATTTAAATTTTCCACGCCATGACGATTCTAATGATACTAATATTTCCTATGTAAATGTACTTGGAGCAAAAATTAAAATCTTTTGCTCATTTTCAGACAAAGAAACTTAAAATGTCTTTAATTTTGAAAAATCTTAAAATTTTTGGTATATTTAAATTTTCCACGCCATGACGATTCTAATGATACTAATATTTCCTATGTAAATGTACTTGGAGCAAAAATTAAAATCTTTTGCTCATTTTCAGACAAAGAAACTTAAAATGTCTTTAATTTTGAAAAATCTTAAAATTTTTGGTATATTTAAATTTTCCACGCCATGACGATTCTAATGATACTAATATTTCCTATGTAAATGTACTTGGAGCAAAAATTAAAATCTTTTGCTCATTTTCAGACAAAGAAACTTAAAATGTCTTTAATTTTGAAAAATCTTAAAATTTTTGGTATATATAAATTTTTCACATGATTGCGATTCTAATGATACTAATATTTCCTATGTAAATATATTTGGAGCAAAAATTAAAATCTTTTGCTCATTTTCAGACAAAGAAACTTAAAATGTCTTTAATTTTGAAAAATCTTAAAATTTTTGGTATATTTAAATTTTCCACGCCATGACGATTCTAATGATACTAATATTTCCTATGTAAATATATTTGGAGCAAAAATTAAAATCTTTTGCTCATTTTCAGACAAAGAAACTTAAAATGTCTTTAATTTTGAAAAATCTTAAAATTTTTGGTATATTTAAATTCTTCACACGATTGCGATTCTAATGATACTAATATTTCCTATGTAAATATATTTGGAGCAAAAATTAAAATCTTTTGCTCATTTTCAGACAAAGAAACTTAAAATGTCTTTAATTTTGAAAAATCTGAAAATTTTTGGTATATTTAAATTCTCCATGCCATGACGATTCTAATGATACTAATATTTCCTATGTGAATGTATTTGGAGCAAAAATTAAAATCTTTTGCTCATTTTCAGACAAAGAAACTTAAAATGTCTTTAATTCTGAAAAATCTGAAAATTTTTGGTATATTTAAATTCTCCATGCCATGACGATTCTAATGATACTAATATTTCCTATGTAAATATATTTGGAGCAAAAATTAAAATCTTTTGCTCATTTTCAGACAAAGAAACTTAAAATGTCTTTAATTTTGAAAAATCTTAAAATTTTTGGTATATTTAAATTCTTCACACGATTGCGATTCTAATGATACTAATATTTCCTATGTAAATATATTTGGAGCAAAAATTAAAATCTTTTGCTCATTTTCAGACAAAGAAACTTAAAATGTCTTTAATTTTGAAAAATCTGAAAATTTTTGGTATATTTAAATTCTCCATGCCATGACGATTCTAATGATACTAATATTTCCTATGTGAATGTATTTGGAGCAAAAATTAAAATCTTTTGCTCATTTTCAGACAAAGAAACTTAAAATGTCTTTAATTTTGAAAAATCTTAAAATTTTTGGTATATGTAAATTCTCCACGCCATGACGATTCTAATGATACTAATATTTCCTATGTAAATATATTTGGAGCAAAAATTAAAATCTTTTGCTCATTTTCAGACAAAGAAACTTAAAATGTCTTTAATTTTGAAAAATCTTAAAATTTTTGGTATATTTAAATTTTCCACGCCATGACGATTCTAATGATACTAATATTTGTTATGTAAATGTATTTGGAGCAAAAATTAAAATCTTTTGCTCATTTTCAGACAAAGAAACTTAAAATGTCTTTAATTTTGAAAAATCTTAAAATTTTTGGTATATGTAAATTCTCCACGCCATGACGATTCTAATGATACTAATATTTCCTATGTAAATATATTTGGAGCAAAAATTAAAATCTTTTGCTCATTTTCAGACAAAGAAACTTAAAATGTCTTTAATTTTGAAAAATCTTAAAATTTTTGGTATATTTAAATTTTCCACGCCATGACGATTCTAATGATACTAATATTTCCTATGTAAATATATTTGGAGCAAAAATTAAAATCTTTTGCTCATTTTCAGACAAAGAAACTTAAAATGTCTTTAATTTTGAAAAATCTTAAAATTTTTGGTATATTTAAATTTTCCACGCCATGACGATTCTAATGATACTAATATTTCCTATGTAAATATATTTGGAGCAAAAATTAAAATCTTTTGCTCATTTTCAGACAAAGAAACTTAAAATGTCTTTAATTTTGAAAAATCTTAAAATTTTTGGTATATGTAAATTCTCCACGCCATGACGATTCTAATGATACTAATATTTCCTATGTAAATGTACTTGGAGCAAAAATTAAAATCTTTTGCTCATTTTCAGACAAAGAAACTTAAAATGTCTTTAATTTTGAAAAATCTTAAAATTTTTGGTATATTTAAATTTTCCACGCCATGACGATTCTAATGATACTAATATTTCCTATGTAAATATATTTGGAGCAAAAATTAAAATCTTTTGCTCATTTTCAGACAAAGAAACTTAAAATGTCTTTAATTTTGAAAAATCTTAAAATTTTTGGTATATTTAAATTCTTCACACGATTGCGATTCTAATGATACTAATATTTCCTATGTAAATATATTTGGAGCAAAAATTAAAATCTTTTGCTCATTTTCAGACAAAGAAACTTAAAATGTCTTTAATTTTGAAAAATCTTAAAATTTTTGGTATATTTAAATTCTTCACACGATTGCGATTCTAATGATACTAATATTTCCTATGTAAATATATTTGGAGCAAAAATTAAAATCTTTTGCTCATTTTCAGACAAAGAAACTTAAAATGTCTTTAATTTTGAAAAATCTTAAAATTTTTGGTATATTTAAATTTTCCACGCCATGACGATTCTAATGATACTAATATTTGTTATGTAAATGTATTTGGAGCAAAAATTAAAATCTTTTGCTCATTTTCAGACAAAGAAACTTAAAATGTCTTTAATTTTGAAAAATCTTAAAATTTTTGGTATATGTAAATTCTCCACGCCATGACGATTCTAATGATACTAATATTTCCTATGTAAATATATTTGGAGCAAAAATTAAAATCTTTTGCTCATTTTCAGACAAAGAAACTTAAAATGTCTTTAATTTTGAAAAATCTTAAAATTTTTGGTATATTTAAATTTTCCACGCCATGACGATTCTAATGATACTAATATTTCCTATGTAAATATATTTGGAGCAAAAATTAAAATCTTTTGCTCATTTTCAGACAAAGAAACTTAAAATGTCTTTAATTTTGAAAAATCTTAAAATTTTTGGTATATTTAAATTTTCCACGCCATGACGATTCTAATGATACTAATATTTCCTATGTAAATATATTTGGAGCAAAAATTAAAATCTTTTGCTCATTTTCAGACAAAGAAACTTAAAATGTCTTTAATTTTGAAAAATCTTAAAATTTTTGGTATATTTAAATTCTTCACACGATTGCGATTCTAATGATACTAATATTTCCTATGTAAATATATTTGGAGCAAAAATTAAAATCTTTTGCTCATTTTCAGACAAAGAAACTTAAAATGTCTTTAATTTTGAAAAATCTTAAAATTTTTGGTATATTTAAATTTTCCACGCCATGACGATTCTAATGATACTAATATTTGTTATGTAAATGTATTTGGAGCAAAAATTAAAATCTTTTGCTCATTTTCAGACAAAGAAACTTAAAATGTCTTTAATTTTGAAAAATCTTAAAATTTTTGGTATATGTAAATTCTCCACGCCATGACGATTCTAATGATACTAATATTTCCTATGTAAATATATTTGGAGCAAAAATTAAAATCTTTTGCTCATTTTCAGACAAAGAAACTTAAAATGTCTTTAATTTTGAAAAATCTTAAAATTTTTGGTATATTTAAATTTTCCACGCCATGACGATTCTAATGATACTAATATTTCCTATGTAAATATATTTGGAGCAAAAATTAAAATTTTTGCTCATTTTCAGACAAAGAAACTTAAAATGTCTTTAATTTTGAAAAATCTTAAAATTTTTGGTATATTTAAATTTTCCACGCCATGACGATTCTAATGATACTAATATTTCCTATGTAAATATATTTGGAGCAAAAATTAAAATCTTTTGCTCATTTTCAGACAAAGAAACTTAAAATGTCTTTAATTTTGAAAAATCTTAAAATTTTTGGTATATGTAAATTCTCCACGCCATGACGATTCTAATGATACTAATATTTCCTATGTAAATGTACTTGGAGCAAAAATTAAAATCTTTTGCTCATTTTCAGACAAAGAAACTTAAAATGTCTTTAATTTTGAAAAATCTTAAAATTTTTGGTATATTTAAATTTTCCACGCCATGACGATTCTAATGATACTAATATTTCCTATGTAAATGTACTTGGAGCAAAAATTAAAATCTTTTGCTCATTTTCAGACAAAGAAACTTAAAATGTCTTTAATTTTGAAAAATCTTAAAATTTTTGGTATATTTAAATTTTCCACGCCATGACGATTCTAATGATACTAATATTTCCTATGTAAATGTACTTGGAGCAAAAATTAAAATCTTTTGCTCATTTTCAGACAAAGAAACTTAAAATGTCTTTAATTTTGAAAAATCTTAAAATTTTTGGTATATATAAATTTTTCACATGATTGCGATTCTAATGATACTAATATTTCCTATGTAAATATATTTGGAGCAAAAATTAAAATCTTTTGCTCATTTTCAGACAAAGAAACTTAAAATGTCTTTAATTTTGAAAAATCTTAAAATTTTTGGTATATTTAAATTTTCCACGCCATGACGATTCTAATGATACTAATATTTCCTATGTAAATATATTTGGAGCAAAAATTAAAATCTTTTGCTCATTTTCAGACAAAGAAACTTAAAATGTCTTTAATTTTGAAAAATCTTAAAGCTTTTGGTATATTTAAATTCTTCACACGATTGCGATTCTAATGATACTAATATTTCCTATGTAAATATATTTGGAGCAAAAATTAAAATCTTTTGCTCATTTTCAGACAAAGAAACTTAAAATGTCTTTAATTTTGAAAAATCTTAAAATTTTTGGTATATTTAAATTCTTCACACGATTGCGATTCTAATGATACTAATATTTCCTATGTAAATATATTTGGAGCAAAAATTAAAATCTTTTGCTCATTTTCAGACAAAGAAACTTAAAATGTCTTTAATTTTGAAAAATCTTAAAATTTTTGGTATATTTAAATTCTTCACACGATTGCGATTCTAATGATACTAATATTTCCTATGTAAATATATTTGGAGCAAAAATTAAAATCTTTTGCTCATTTTCAGACAAAGAAACTTAAAATGTCTTTAATTTTGAAAAATCTTAAAATTTTTGGTATATCTAAATTTTCCACGCCATGACGATTCTAATGATACTAATATTTGTTATGTAAATATATTTGGAGCAAAAATTAAAATCTTTTGCTCATTTTCAGACAAAGAAACTTAAAATGTCTTTAATTTTGAAAAATCTTAAAATTTTTGGTATATTTAAATTTTCCACGCCATGACGATTCTAATGATACTAATATTTCCTATGTAAATGTACTTGGAGCAAAAATTAAAATCTTTTGCTCATTTTCAGACAAAGAAACTTAAAATGTCTTTAATTTTGAAAAATCTTAAAATTTTTGGTATATTTAAATTTTCCACGCCATGACGATTCTAATGATACTAATATTTCCTATGTAAATGTACTTGGAGCAAAAATTAAAATCTTTTGCTCATTTTCAGACAAAGAAACTTAAAATGTCTTTAATTTTGAAAAATCTTAAAATTTTTGGTATATTTAAATTTTCCACGCCATGACGATTCTAATGATACTAATATTTCCTATGTAAATGTACTTGGAGCAAAAATTAAAATCTTTTGCTCATTTTCAGACAAAGAAACTTAAAATGTCTTTAATTTTGAAAAATCTTAAAATTTTTGGTATATATAAATTTTTCACATGATTGCGATTCTAATGATACTAATATTTCCTATGTAAATATATTTGGAGCAAAAATTAAAATCTTTTGCTCATTTTCAGACAAAGAAACTTAAAATGTCTTTAATTTTGAAAAATCTTAAAATTTTTGGTATATTTAAATTTTCCACGCCATGACGATTCTAATGATACTAATATTTCCTATGTAAATATATTTGGAGCAAAAATTAAAATCTTTTGCTCATTTTCAGACAAAGAAACTTAAAATGTCTTTAATTTTGAAAAATCTTAAAATTTTTGGTATATTTAAATTCTTCACACGATTGCGATTCTAATGATACTAATATTTCCTATGTAAATATATTTGGAGCAAAAATTAAAATCTTTTGCTCATTTTCAGACAAAGAAACTTAAAATGTCTTTAATTTTGAAAAATCTGAAAATTTTTGGTATATTTAAATTCTCCATGCCATGACGATTCTAATGATACTAATATTTCCTATGTGAATGTATTTGGAGCAAAAATTAAAATCTTTTGCTCATTTTCAGACAAAGAAACTTAAAATGTCTTTAATTCTGAAAAATCTGAAAATTTTTGGTATATTTAAATTCTCCATGCCATGACGATTCTAATGATACTAATATTTCCTATGTAAATATATTTGGAGCAAAAATTAAAATCTTTTGCTCATTTTCAGACAAAGAAACTTAAAATGTCTTTAATTTTGAAAAATCTTAAAATTTTTGGTATATTTAAATTCTTCACACGATTGCGATTCTAATGATACTAATATTTCCTATGTAAATATATTTGGAGCAAAAATTAAAATCTTTTGCTCATTTTCAGACAAAGAAACTTAAAATGTCTTTAATTTTGAAAAATCTGAAAATTTTTGGTATATTTAAATTCTCCATGCCATGACGATTCTAATGATACTAATATTTCCTATGTGAATGTATTTGGAGCAAAAATTAAAATCTTTTGCTCATTTTCAGACAAAGAAACTTAAAATGTCTTTAATTCTGAAAAATCTGAAAATTTTTGGTATATTTAAATTCTCCATGCCATGACGATTCTAATGATACTAATATTTCCTATGTAAATGTATTTGGAGCAAAAATTAAAATCTTTTGCTCATTTTCAGACAAAGAAACTTAAAATGTCTTTAATTTTGAAAAATCTGAAAATTTTTGGTATATTTAAATTCTCCATGCCATGACGATTCTAATGATACTAATATTTCCTATGTAAATGTATTTGGAACAAAAATTAAAATCTTTTGCTCATTTTCAGACAAAGAAACTTAAAATGTCTTTAATTTTGAAAAATCTGAAAATTTTTGGTATATTTTAATTCTCCATGCCATGACGATTCTAATGATACTAATATTTCCTATGTAAATGTATTTGGAACAAAAATTAAAATCTTTTGCTCATTTTCAGACAAAGAAACTTAAAATGTCTTTAATTTTGAAAAATCTTAAAATTTTTGGTATATGTAAATTCTCCACGCCATGACGATTCTAATGATACTAATATTTCCTATGTAAATATATTTGGAGCAAAAATTAAAATCTTTTGCTCATTTTCAGACAAAGAAACTTAAAATGTCTTTAATTTTGAAAAATCTTAAAATTTTTGGTATATTTAAATTCTTCACACGATTGCGATTCTAATGATACTAATATTTCCTATGTAAATATATTTGGAGCAAAAATTAAAATCTTTTGCTCATTTTCAGACAAAGAAACTTAAAATGTCTTTAATTTTGAAAAATCTTAAAATTTTTGGTATATTTAAATTTTCCACGCCATGACGATTCTAATGATACTAATATTTCCTATGTAAATATATTTGGAGCAAAAATTAAAATCTTTTGCTCATTTTCAGACAAAGAAACTTAAAATGTCTTTAATTTTGAAAAATCTTAAAATTTTTGGTATATTTAAATTTTCCACGCCATGACGATTCTAATGATACTAATATTTCCTATGTAAATATATTTGGAGCAAAAATTAAAATCTTTTGCTCATTTTCAGACAAAGAAACTTAAAATGTCTTTAATTTTGAAAAATCTTAAAATTTTTGGTATATTTAAATTTTCCACGCCATGACGATTCTAATGATACTAATATTTGTTATGTAAATGTATTTGGAGCAAAAATTAAAATCTTTTGCTCATTTTCAGACAAAGAAACTTAAAATGTCTTTAATTTTGAAAAATCTTAAAATTTTTGGTATATGTAAATTCTCCACGCCATGACGATTCTAATGATACTAATATTTCCTATGTAAATATATTTGGAGCAAAAATTAAAATCTTTTGCTCATTTTCAGACAAAGAAACTTAAAATGTCTTTAATTTTGAAAAATCTTAAAATTTTTGGTATATTTAAATTTTCCACGCCATGACGATTCTAATGATACTAATATTTCCTATGTAAATATATTTGGAGCAAAAATTAAAATCTTTTGCTCATTTTCAGACAAAGAAACTTAAAATGTCTTTAATTTTGAAAAATCTTAAAATTTTTGGTATATTTAAATTTTCCACGCCATGACGATTCTAATGATACTAATATTTCCTATGTAAATATATTTGGAGCAAAAATTAAAATCTTTTGCTCATTTTCAGACAAAGAAACTTAAAATGTCTTTAATTTTGAAAAATCTTAAAATTTTTGGTATATTTAAATTTTCCACGCCATGACGATTCTAATGATACTAATATTTGTTATGTAAATGTATTTGGAGCAAAAATTAAAATCTTTTGCTCATTTTCAGACAAAGAAACTTAAAATGTCTTTAATTTTGAAAAATCTTAAAATTTTTGGTATATGTAAATTCTCCACGCCATGACGATTCTAATGATACTAATATTTCCTATGTAAATATATTTGGAGCAAAAATTAAAATCTTTTGCTCATTTTCAGACAAAGAAACTTAAAATGTCTTTAATTTTGAAAAATCTTAAAATTTTTGGTATATTTAAATTTTCCACGCCATGACGATTCTAATGATACTAATATTTGTTATGTAAATGTATTTGGAGCAAAAATTAAAATCTTTTGCTCATTTTCAGACAAAGAAACTTAAAATGTCTTTAATTTTGAAAAATCTGAAAATTTTTGGTATATTTAAATTCTCCATGCCACGACGATTCTAATGATACTAATATTTGTTATGTAAATGTATTTGGAGCAAAAATTAAAATCTTTTGCTCATTTTCAGACAAAGAAACTTAAAATGTCTTTAATTTTGAAAAATCTTAAAATTTTTGGTATATTTAAATTTTCCACGCCATGACGATTCTAATGATACTAATATTTGTTATGTAAATGTATTTGGAGCAAAAATTAAAATCTTTTGCTCATTTTCAGACAAAGAAACTTAAAATGTCTTTAATTTTGAAAAATCTTAAAATTTTTGGTATATGTAAATTCTCCACGCCATGACGATTCTAATGATACTAATATTTCCTATGTAAATATATTTGGAGCAAAAATTAAAATCTTTTGCTCATTTTCAGACAAAGAAACTGAAAATGTCTTTAATTTTGAAAAATCTTAAAATTTTTGGTATATTTAAATTTTCCACGCCATGACGATTCTAATGATACTAATATTTGTTATGTAAATGTATTTGGAGCAAAAATTAAAATCTTTTGCTCATTTTCAGACAAAGAAACTTAAAATGTCTTTAATTTTGAAAAATCTGAAAATTTTTGGTATATTTTAATTCTCCATGCCATGACGATTCTAATGATACTAATATGTCAATATATATGGAGCACAAATTAAAAGCTTTTGCTCATTTTCAGACAAAGAAACTTAAAATGTCTTTAATTTTGAAAAATCTGAAAATTTTTGGTATATTTAAATTCTTCACACGATTGCGATTCTAATGATACTATGTAAATGTTTTTGGAGCAAAAATTAAATTTAAAAAAATTAAAAAATTAATTGCCAATCTTAGCCAGATTGATTATAATGGGCCCGATTTGGTCCAAATTTTGTGTATATTATAAAAAGAGGTGAAATATGAAAGTTTGCCAATTTTAGCCAGATTGATTATAATGGGCCCGAGTTATGAAACTCGTTTTGTTTTCTACTGATTTTTATTGAAAATAAAGCGTTTTTTCGGCCTGACACATCCAAAATGGGCCCGATCGGGTCCAAATTTTATGTATAATATTAGAAGTCGAGAAATATGAAAGTTTGCCAATTTTAGCCAGATTGATTATAATGGGCCCGAGTTATGAAACTCGTTTTGTTTTCTACTGATTTTTATTGAAAATAAAGCGTTTTTTCGGCCTGACACATCCAAAATGGGCCCGATTTGGTCCAAATTTTGTGTATATTATAAAAAGAGGGGAAGAATGAAAGTTTGCCAATTTTAGCCAGATTGATTATAATGGGCCCGAGTTATGAAACTCGTTTTGTTTTCTACTGATTTTTATTGAAAATAAAGCGTTTTTTCGGCCTGACACATCCAAAATGGGCCCGATTTGGTCCAAATTTTGTGTATATTATAAAAAGAGGGGAAGAATGAAAGTTTGCCAATTTTAGCCAGATTGATTATAATGGGCCCGAGTTATGAAACTCGTTTTGTTTTCTACTGATTTTTATTGAAAATAAAGCGTTTTTTCGGCCTGACACATCCGAAATGGGCCCGATCGGGTCCAAATTTTATGTATAATATTAGAAGTCGAGAAATATGAAAGTTTGCCAATTTTAGCCAGATTGATTATAATGGGCCCGAGTTATGAAACTCGTTTTGTTTTCTACTGATTTTTATTGAAAATAAAGCGTTTTTTCGGCCTGACACATCCAAAATGGGCCCGATTTGGTCCAAATTTTGTGTATATTATAAAAAGAGGGGAAGAATGAAAGTTTGCCAATTTTAGCCAGATTGATTATTATGGGCCCGAGTTATGAAACTCGTTTTGTTTTCTACTGATTTTTATTGAAAATAAAGCGTTTTTTCGGCCTGACACATCCAAAATGGGCCCGATCGGGTCCAAATTTTATGTATAATATTAGAAGTCGAGAAATATGAAAGTTTGCCAATTTTAGCCAGATTGATTATAATGGGCCCGAGTTATGAAACTCGTTTTGTTTTCTACTGATTTTTATTGAAAATAAAGCGTTTTTTCGGCCTGACACATCCAAAATGGGCCCGATTTGGTCCAAATTTTGTGTATATTATAAAAAGAGGGGAAGAATGAAAGTTTGCCAATTTTAGCCAGATTGATTATAATGGGCCCGAGTTATGAAACTCGTTTTGTTTTCTACTGATTTTTATTGAAAATAAAGCGTTTTTTCGGCCTGACACATCCAAAATGGGCCCGATCGGGTCCAAATTTTATGTATAATATTAGAAGTCGAGAAATATGAAAGTTTGCCAATTTTAGCCAGATTGATTATAATGGGCCCGAGTTATGAAACTCGTTTTGTTTTCTACTGATTTTTATTGAAAATAAAGCGTTTTTTCGGCCTGACACATCCAAAATGGGCCCGATCGGGTCCAAATTTTATGTATAATATTAGAAGTCGAGAAATATGAAAGTTTGCCAATTTTAGCCAGATTGATTATAATGGGCCCGAGTTATGAAACTCGTTTTGTTTTCTACTGATTTTTATTGAAAATAAAGCGTTTTTTCGGCCTGACACATCCAAAATGGGCCCGATCGGGTCCAAATTTTATGTATAATATTAGAAGTCGAGAAATATGAAAGTTTGCCAATTTTAGCCAGATTGATTATAATGGGCCCGAGTTATGAAACTCGTTTTGTTTTCTACTGATTTTTATTGAAAATAAAGCGTTTTTTCGGCCTGACACATCCAAAATGGGCCCGATCGGGTCCAAATTTTATGTATAATATTAGAAGTCGAGAAATATGAAAGTTTGCCAATTTTAGCCAGATTGATTATAATGGGCCCGAGTTATGAAACTCGTTTTGTTTTCTACTGATTTTTATTGAAAATAAAGCGTTTTTTCGGCCTGACACATCCAAAATGGGCCCGATCGGGTCCAAATTTTATGTATAATATTAGAAGTCGAGAAATATGAAAGTTTGCCAATTTTAGCCAGATTGATTATAATGGGCCCGAGTTATGAAACTCGTTTTGTTTTCTACTGATTTTTATTGAAAATAAAGCGTTTTTTCGGCCTGACACATCCAAAATGGGCCCGATCGGGTCCAAATTTTATGTATAATATTAGAAGTCGAGAAATATGAAAGTTTGCCAATTTTAGCCAGATTGATTATAATGGGCCCGAGTTATGAAACTCGTTTTGTTTTCTACTGATTTTTATTGAAAATAAAGCGTTTTTTCGGCCTGACACATCCAAAATGGGCCCGATCGGGTCCAAATTTTATGTATAATATTAGAAGTCGAGAAATATGAAAGTTTGCCAATTTTAGCCAGATTGATTATAATGGGCCCGAGTTATGAAACTCGTTTTGTTTTCTACTGATTTTTATTGAAAATAAAGCGTTTTTTCGGCCTGACACATCCAAAATGGGCCCGATCGGGTCCAAATTTTATGTATAATATTAGAAGTCGAGAAATATGAAAGTTTGCCAATTTTAGCCAGATTGATTATAATGGGCCCGAGTTATGAAACTCGTTTTGTTTTCTACTGATTTTTATTGAAAATAAAGCGTTTTTTCGGCCTGACACATCCAAAATGGGCCCGATCGGGTCCAAATTTTATGTATAATATTAGAAGTCGAGAAATATGAAAGTTTGCCAATTTTAGCCAGATTGATTATAATGGGCCCGAGTTATGAAACTCGTTTTGTTTTCTACTGATTTTTATTGAAAATAAAGCGTTTTTTCGGCCTGACACATCCAAAATGGGCCCGATTTGGTCCAAATTTTGTGTATATTATAAAAAGAGGGGAAGAATGAAAGTTTGCCAATTTTAGCCAGATTGATTATTATGGGCCCGAGTTATGAAACTCGTTTTGTTTTCTACTGATTTTTATTGAAAATAAAGCGTTTTTTCGGCCTGACACATCCAAAATGGGCCCGATTTGGTCCAAATTTTGTGTATATTATAAAAAGAGGGGAAGAATGAAAGTTTGCCAATTTTAGCCAGATTGATTATTATGGGCCCGAGTTATGAAACTCGTTTTGTTTTCTACTGATTTTTATTGAAAATAAAGCGTTTTTTCGGCCTGACACATCCAAAATGGGCCCGATCGGGTCCAAATTTTATGTATAATATTAGAAGTCGAGAAATATGAAAGTTTGCCAATTTTAGCCAGATTGATTATAATGGGCCCGAGTTATGAAACTCGTTTTGTTTTCTACTGATTTTTATTGAAAATAAAGCGTTTTTTCGGCCTGACACATCCAAAATGGGCCCGATCGGGTCCAAATTTTGTGTATATCATAAAAAGAAGGAAAGAATGAAAGTTTGCCAATTTTAGCCAGATTGATTATTATGGGCCCGAGTTATGAAACTCGCTTTGTTTTCTACTGATTTTTATTGAAAAAAAAGCGTTTTTTCGGCCTGACACATCCAAAATGGGCCCGATCGGGTCCAAATTTTGTGTATAATATTAGAAGTCGAGAACTATGAAAGTTTGCCAATTTTAGCCAGATTGATTATAATGGGCCCGAGTTATGAAACTCGTTTTGTTTTCTACTGATTTTTATTGAAAATAAAGCGTTTTTTCGGCCTGACACATCCAAAATGGGCCCGATCGGGTCCAAATTTTGTGTATAATATTAGAAGTCGAGAAATATGAAAGTTTGCCAATTCCAGCCAGATTGATTATAATGGGCCCGAGTTATGAAACTCGTTTTGTTTTCTACTGATTTTTATTGAAAATAAAGCGTTTTTTCGGCCTGACACATCCAAAATGTGCCCGATCGGGTCCAAATTTTGTGTATAATATTAGAAGTCGAGAAATATGAAAGTTTGGCAATTTTAGCCAGATTGATTATAATGGGCCCGAGTTATGAAACTCGTTTTGTTTTCTACTGATTTTTATTGAAAATAAAGCGTTTTTTCGGCCTGACACATCCAAAATGGGCCCGATTTGGTCCAAATTTTGTGAATATTATAAAAAGAGGGGAAATATGAAAGTTTGCCAATTTTAGCCAGATTGATTATAATGGGCCCGAGTTATGAAACTCGTTTTGTTTTCTACTGATTTTTATTGAAAATAAAGCGTTTTTTCGGCCTGACACATCCAAAATGTGCCCGATCGGGTCCAAATTTTGTGTATAATATTAGAAGTCGAGAAATATGAAAGTTTGCCAATTCCAGCCAGATTGATTATAATGGGCCCGAGTTATGAAACTCGTTTTGTTTTCTACTGATTTTTATTGAAAATAAAGCGTTTTTTCGGCCTGACACATCCAAAATGGGCCCGATCGGGTCCAAATTTTGTGTATAATATTAGAAGTCGAGAAATATGAAAGTTTGGCAATTTTAGCCAGATTGATTATAATGGGCCCGAGTTATGAAACTCGTTTTGTTTTCTACTGATTTTTATTGAAAATAAAGCGTTTTTTCGGCCTGACACATCCAAAATGTGCCCGATCGGGTCCAAATTTTGTGTATAATATTAGAAGTCGAGAAATATGAAAGTTTGGCAATTTTAGCCAGATTGATTATAATGGGCCCGAGTTATGAAACTCGTTTTGTTTTCTACTGATTTTTATTGAAAATAAAGCGTTTTTTCGGCCTGACACATCCAAAATGGGCCCGATTTGGTCCAAATTTTGTGTATATTATAAAAAGAGGGGAAATATGAAAGTTTGCCAATTTTAGCCAGATTGATTATAATGGGCCCGAGTTATGAAACTCGTTTTGTTTTCTACTGATTTTTATTGAAAATAAAGCGTTTTTTCGGCCTGACACATCCAAAATGGGCCCGATTTGGTCCAAATTTTGTGTATATTATAAAAAGAGGGGAAATATGAAAGTTTGCCAATTTTAGCCAGATTGATTATAATGGGCCCGAGTTATGAAACTCGTTTTGTTTTCTACTGATTTTTATTGAAAATAAAGCGTTTTTTCGGCCTGACACATCCAAAATGGGCCCGATTTGGTCCAAATTTTGTGTATATTATAAAAAGAGGGGAAATATGAAAGTTTGCCAATTTTAGCCAGATTGATTATAATGGGCCCGAGTTATGAAACTCGTTTTGTTTTCTACTGATTTTTATTGAAAATAAAGCGTTTTTTCGGCCTGACACATCCAAAATGGGCCCGATCGGGTCCAAATTTTGTGTATAATATTAGAAGTCGAGAAATATGAAAGTTTGGCAATTTTAGCCAGATTGATTATAATGGGCCCGAGTTATGAAACTCGTTTTGTTTTCTACTGATTTTTATTGAAAATAAAGCGTTTTTTCGGCCTGACACATCCAAAATGGGCCCGATTTGGTCCAAATTTTGTGTATATTATAAAAAGAGGGGAAATATGAAAGTTTGCCAATTTTAGCCAGATTGATTATAATGGGCCCGAGTTATGAAACTCGTTTTGTTTTCTACTGATTTTTATTGAAAATAAAGCGTTTTTTCGGCCTGACACATCCAAAATGGGCCCGATTTGGTCCAAATTTTGTGTATATTATAAAAAGAGGGGAAATATGAAAGTTTGCCAATTTTAGCCAGATTGATTATAATGGGCCCGAGTTATGAAACTCGTTTTGTTTTCTACTGATTTTTATTGAAAATAAAGCGTTTTTTCGGCCTGACACATCCAAAATGGGCCCGATTTGGTCCAAATTTTGTGTATATTATAAAAAGAGGGGAAATATGAAAGTTTGCCAATTTTAGCCAGATTGATTATAATGGGCCCGAGTTATGAAACTCGTTTTGTTTTCTACTGATTTTTATTGAAAATAAAGCGTTTTTTCGGCCTGACACATCCAAAATGGGCCCGATCGGGTCCAAATTTTGTGTATAATATTAGAAGTCGAGAAATATGAAAGTTTGGCAATTTTAGCCAGATTGATTATAATGGGCCCGAGTTATGAAACTCGTTTTGTTTTCTACTGATTTTTATTGAAAATAAAGCGTTTTTTCGGCCTGACACATCCAAAATGGGCCCGATTTGGTCCAAATTTTGTGTATATTATAAAAAGAGGGGAAATATGAAAGTTTGCCAATTTTAGCCAGATTGATTATAATGGGCCCGAGTTATGAAACTCGTTTTGTTTTCTACTGATTTTTATTGAAAATAAAGCGTTTTTTCGGCCTGACACATCCAAAATGGGCCCGATTTGGTCCAAATTTTGTGTATATTATAAAAAGAGGGGAAATATGAAAGTTTGCCAATTTTAGCCAGATTGATTATAATGGGCCCGAGTTATGAAACTCGTTTTGTTTTCTACTGATTTTTATTGAAAATAAAGCGTTTTTTCGGCCTGACACATCCAAAATGGGCCCGATTTGGTCCAAATTTTGTGTATATTATAAAAAGAGGGGAGATATGAAAGTTTGCCAATTTTAGCCTGATTGATTTTTATGGGCCCGAGTTATGAAACTCGTTTTGTTTTCTACTGATTTTTATTGAAAATAAAGCGTTTTTTCGGCCTGACACATCCAAAATGTGCCCGATCGGGTCCAAATTTTGTGTATATTATAAAAAGAAGGGAAATATGAAAGTTTGGCAATTTTAGCCAGATTGATTATAATGGGCCCGAGTTATGAAACTCGTTTTGTTTTCTACTGATTTTTATTGAAAATAAAGCGTTTTTTCGGCCTGACACATCCAAAATGTGCCCGATCGGGTCCAAATTTTGTGTATATTATAAAAAGAGGGGAAATATGAAAGTTTGGCAATTTTAGCCAGATTGATTATAATGGGCCCGAGTTATGAAACTCGTTTTGTTTTCTACTGATTTTTATTGAAAATAAAGCGTTTTTTCGGCCTGACACATCCAAAATGGGCCCGATCGGGTCCAAATTTTGTGAATAATATTAGAAGTCGAGAAATATGAAAGTTTGGCAATTTTAGCCAGATTGATTATAATGGGCCCGAGTTATGAAACTCGTTTTGTTTTCTACTGATTTTTATTGAAAATAAAGCGTTTTTTCGGCCTGACACATCCAAAATGGGCCCGATTTGGTCCAAATTTTGTGTATATTATAAAAAGAGGGGAAATATGAAAGTTTGCCAATTTTAGCCAGATTGATTATAATGGGCCCGAGTTATGAAACTCGTTTTGTTTTCTACTGATTTTTATTGAAAATAAAGCGTTTTTTCGGCCTGACACATCCAAAATGGGCCCGATCGGGTCCAAATTTTGTGTATAATATTAGAAGTCGAGAAATATGAAAGTTTGGCAATTTTAGCCAGATTGATTATAATGGGCCCGAGTTATGAAACTCGTTTTGTTTTCTACTGATTTTTATTGAAAATAAAGCGTTTTTTCGGCCTGACACATCCAAAATGGGCCCGATTTGGTCCAAATTTTGTGTATATTATAAAAAGAGGGGAAATATGAAAGTTTGCCAATTTTAGCCAGATTGATTATAATGGGCCCGAGTTATGAAACTCGTTTTGTTTTCTACTGATTTTTATTGAAAATAAAGCGTTTTTTCGGCCTGACACATCCAAAATGGGCCCGATCGGGTCCAAATTTTGTGTATAATATTAGAAGTCGAGAAATATGAAAGTTTGGCAATTTTAGCCAGATTGATTATAATGGGCCCGAGTTATGAAACTCGTTTTGTTTTCTACTGATTTTTATTGAAAATAAAGCGTTTTTTCGGCCTGACACATCCAAAATGTGCCCGATCGGGTCCAAATTTTGTGTATATTATAAAAAGAGGGGAAATATGAAAGTTTGGCAATTTTAGCCAGATTGATTATAATGGGCCCGAGTTATGAAACTCGTTTTGTTTTCTACTGATTTTTATTGAAAATAAAGCGTTTTTTCGGCCTGACACATCCAAAATGGGCCCGATCGGGTCCAAATTTTGTGTATAATATTAGAAGTCGAGAAATATGAAAGTTTGGCAATTTTAGCCAGATTGATTATAATGGGCCCGAGTTATGAAACTCGTTTTGTTTTCTACTGATTTTTATTGAAAATAAAGCGTTTTTTCGGCCTGACACATCCAAAATGGGCCCGATCGGGTCCAAATTTTGTGAATAATATTAGAAGTCGAGAAATATGAAAGTTTGGCAATTTTAGCCAGATTGATTATAATGGGCCCGAGTTATGAAACTCGTTTTGTTTTCTACTGATTTTTATTGAAAATAAAGCGTTTTTTCGGCCTGACACATCCAAAATGGGCCCGATTTGGTCCAAATTTTGTGTATATTATAAAAAGAGGGGAAATATGAAAGTTTGCCAATTTTAGCCAGATTGATTATAATGGGCCCGAGTTATGAAACTCGTTTTGTTTTCTACTGATTTTTATTGAAAATAAAGCGTTTTTTCGGCCTGACACATCCAAAATGGGCCCGATCGGGTCCAAATTTTGTGTATAATATTAGAAGTCGAGAAATATGAAAGTTTGGCAATTTTAGCCAGATTGATTATAATGGGCCCGAGTTATGAAACTCGTTTTGTTTTCTACTGATTTTTATTGAAAATAAAGCGTTTTTTCGGCCTGACACATCCAAAATGGGCCCGATTTGGTCCAAATTTTGTGTATATTATAAAAAGAGGGGAAATATGAAAGTTTGCCAATTTTAGCCAGATTGATTATAATGGGCCCGAGTTATGAAACTCGTTTTGTTTTCTACTGATTTTTATTGAAAATAAAGCGTTTTTTCGGCCTGACACATCCAAAATGGGCCCGATCGGGTCCAAATTTTGTGTATAATATTAGAAGTCGAGAAATATGAAAGTTTGGCAATTTTAGCCAGATTGATTATAATGGGCCCGAGTTATGAAACTCGTTTTGTTTTCTACTGATTTTTATTGAAAATAAAGCGTTTTTTCGGCCTGACACATCCAAAATGGGCCCGATCGGGTCCAAATTTTGTGTATAATATTAGAAGTCGAGAAATATGAAAGTTTGGCAATTTTAGCCAGATTGATTATAATGGGCCCGAGTTATGAAACTCGTTTTGTTTTCTACTGATTTTTATTGAAAATAAAGCGTTTTTTCGGCCTGACACATCCAAAATGGGCCCGATCGGGTCCAAATTTTGTGTATAATATTAGAAGTCGAGAAATATGAAAGTTTGGCAATTTTAGCCAGATTGATTATAATGGGCCCGAGTTATGAAACTCGTTTTGTTTTCTACTGATTTTTATTGAAAATAAAGCGTTTTTTCGGCCTGACACATCCAAAATGGGCCCGATCGGGTCCAAATTTTGTGTATAATATTAGAAGTCGAGAAATATGAAAGTTTGGCAATTTTAGCCAGATTGATTATAATGGGCCCGAGTTATGAAACTCGTTTTGTTTTCTACTGATTTTTATTGAAAATAAAGCGTTTTTTCGGCCTGACACATCCAAAATGGGCCCGATTTGGTCCAAATTTTGTGTATATTATAAAAAGAGGGGAAATATGAAAGTTTGCCAATTTTAGCCAGATTGATTATAATGGGCCCGAGTTATGAAACTCGTTTTGTTTTCTACTGATTTTTATTGAAAATAAAGCGTTTTTTCGGCCTGACACATCCAAAATGGGCCCGATCGGGTCCAAATTTTGTGTATAATATTAGAAGTCGAGAAATATGAAAGTTTGGCAATTTTAGCCAGATTGATTATAATGGGCCCGAGTTATGAAACTCGTTTTGTTTTCTACTGATTTTTATTGAAAATAAAGCGTTTTTTCGGCCTGACACATCCAAAATGGGCCCGATCGGGTCCAAATTTTGTGTATAATATTAGAAGTCGAGAAATATGAAAGTTTGGCAATTTTAGCCAGATTGATTATAATGGGCCCGAGTTATGAAACTCGTTTTGTTTTCTACTGATTTTTATTGAAAATAAAGCGTTTTTTCGGCCTGACACATCCAAAATGGGCCCGATCGGGTCCAAATTTTGTGTATAATATTAGAAGTCGAGAAATATGAAAGTTTGGCAATTTTAGCCAGATTGATTATAATGGGCCCGAGTTATGAAACTCGTTTTGTTTTCTACTGATTTTTATTGAAAATAAAGCGTTTTTTCGGCCTGACACATCCAAAATGTGCCCGATCGGGTCCAAATTTTGTGTATATTATAAAAAGAGGGGAAATATGAAAGTTTGGCAATTTTAGCCAGATTGATTATAATGGGCCCGAGTTATGAAACTCGTTTTGTTTTCTACTGATTTTTATTGAAAATAAAGCGTTTTTTCGGCCTGACACATCCAAAATGGGCCCGATCGGGTCCAAATTTTGTGTATAATATTAGAAGTCGAGAAATATGAAAGTTTGGCAATTTTAGCCAGATTGATTATAATGGGCCCGAGTTATGAAACTCGTTTTGTTTTCTACTGATTTTTATTGAAAATAAAGCGTTTTTTCGGCCTGACACATCCAAAATGGGCCCGATTTGGTCCAAATTTTGTGTATATTATAAAAAGAGGGGAAATATGAAAGTTTGCCAATTTTAGCCAGATTGATTATAATGGGCCCGAGTTATGAAACTCGTTTTGTTTTCTACTGATTTTTATTGAAAATAAAGCGTTTTTTCGGCCTGACACATCCAAAATGGGCCCGATCGGGTCCAAATTTTGTGTATAATATTAGAAGTCGAGAAATATGAAAGTTTGGCAATTTTAGCCAGATTGATTATAATGGGCCCGAGTTATGAAACTCGTTTTGTTTTCTACTGATTTTTATTGAAAATAAAGCGTTTTTTCGGCCTGACACATCCAAAATGGGCCCGATTTGGTCCAAATTTTGTGTATATTATAAAAAGAGGGGAAATATGAAAGTTTGCCAATTTTAGCCAGATTGATTATAATGGGCCCGAGTTATGAAACTCGTTTTGTTTTCTACTGATTTTTATTGAAAATAAAGCGTTTTTTCGGCCTGACACATCCAAAATGGGCCCGATTTGGTCCAAATTTTGTGTATATTATAAAAAGAGGGGAAATATGAAAGTTTGCCAATTTTAGCCAGATTGATTATAATGGGCCCGAGTTATGAAACTCGTTTTGTTTTCTACTGATTTTTATTGAAAATAAAGCGTTTTTTCGGCCTGACACATCCAAAATGGGCCCGATTTGGTCCAAATTTTGTGTATATTATAAAAAGAGGGGAGATATGAAAGTTTGCCAATTTTAGCCAGATTGATTATAATGGGCCCGAGTTATGAAACTCGTTTTGTTTTCTACTGATTTTTATTGAAAATAAAGCGTTTTTTCGGCCTGACACATCCAAAATGGGCCCGATTTGGTCTAAATTTTGTGTATATTATAAAAAGAGGGGAAATATGAAAGTTTGCCAATTTTAGCCAGATTGATTATAATGGGCCCGAGTTATGAAACTCGTTTTGTTTTCTACTGATTTTTATTGAAAATAAAGCGTTTTTTCGGCCTGACACATCCAAAATGGGCCCGATTTGGTCCAAATTTTGTGTATATTATAAAAAGAGGGGAAATATGAAAGTTTGCCAATTTTAGCCAGATTGATTATAATGGGCCCGAGTTATGAAACTCGTTTTGTTTTCTACTGATTTTTATTGAAAATAAAGCGTTTTTTCGGCCTGACACATCCAAAATGGGCCCGATCGGGTCCAAATTTTGTGTATAATATTAGAAGTCGAGAAATATGAAAGTTTGGCAATTTTAGCCAGATTGATTATAATGGGCCCGAGTTATGAAACTCGTTTTGTTTTCTACTGATTTTTATTGAAAATAAAGCGTTTTTTCGGCCTGACACATCCAAAATGGGCCCGATTTGGTCCAAATTTTGTGTATATTATAAAAAGAGGGGAAATATAAAAGTTTGCCAATTTTAGCCAGATTGATTATAATGGGCCCGAGTTATGAAACTCGTTTTGTTTTCTACTGATTTTTATTGAAAATAAAGCGTTTTTTCGGCCTGACACATCCAAAATGTGCCCGATCGGGTCCAAATTTTGTGTATAATATTAGAAGTCGAGAAATATGAAAGTTTGGCAATTTTAGCCAGATTGATTATAATGGGCCCGAGTTATGAAACTCGTTTTGTTTTCTACTGATTTTTATTGAAAATAAAGCGTTTTTTCGGCCTGACACATCCAAAATGGGCCCGATTTGGTCCAAATTTTGTGTATATTATAAAAAGAGGGGAAATATGAAAGTTTGCCAATTTTAGCCAGATTGATTATAATGGGCCCGAGTTATGAAACTCGTTTTGTTTTCTACTGATTTTTATTGAAAATAAAGCGTTTTTTCGGCCTGACACATCCAAAATGGGCCCGATCGGGTCCAAATTTTGTGTATAATATTAGAAGTCGAGAAATATGAAAGTTTGGCAATTTTAGCCAGATTGATTATAATGGGCCCGAGTTATGAAACTCGTTTTGTTTTCTACTGATTTTTATTGAAAATAAAGCGTTTTTTCGGCCTGACACATCCAAAATGGGCCCGATTTGGTCCAAATTTTGTGTATATTATAAAAAGAGGGGAAATATGAAAGTTTGCCAATTTTAGCCAGATTGATTATAATGGGCCCGAGTTATGAAACTCGTTTTGTTTTCTACTGATTTTTATTGAAAATAAAGCGTTTTTTCGGCCTGACACATCCAAAATGGGCCCGATTTGGTCCAAATTTTGTGTATATTATAAAAAGAGGGGAAATATGAAAGTTTGCCAATTTTAGCCAGATTGATTATAATGGGCCCGAGTTATGAAACTCGTTTTGTTTTCTACTGATTTTTATTGAAAATAAAGCGTTTTTTCGGCCTGACACATCCAAAATGGGCCCGATTTGGTCCAAATTTTGTGTATATTATAAAAAGAGGGGAAATATGAAAGTTTGCCAATTTTAGCCAGATTGATTATAATGGGCCCGAGTTATGAAACTCGTTTTGTTTTCTACTGATTTTTATTGAAAATAAAGCGTTTTTTCGGCCTGACACATCCAAAATGGGCCCGATCGGGTCCAAATTTTGTGTATAATATTAGAAGTCGAGAAATATGAAAGTTTGGCAATTTTAGCCAGATTGATTATAATGGGCCCGAGTTATGAAACTCGTTTTGTTTTCTACTGATTTTTATTGAAAATAAAGCGTTTTTTCGGCCTGACACATCCAAAATGTGCCCGATCGGGTCCAAATTTTGTGTATATTATAAAAAGAGGGGAAATATGAAAGTTTGGCAATTTTAGCCAGATTGATTATAATGGGCCCGAGTTATGAAACTCGTTTTGTTTTCTACTGATTTTTATTGAAAATAAAGCGTTTTTTCGGCCTGACACATCCAAAATGGGCCCGATCGGGTCCAAATTTTGTGTATAATATTAGAAGTCGAGAAATATGAAAGTTTGGCAATTTTAGCCAGATTGATTATAATGGGCCCGAGTTATGAAACTCGTTTTGTTTTCTACTGATTTTTATTGAAAATAAAGCGTTTTTTCGGCCTGACACATCCAAAATGGGCCCGATTTGGTCCAAATTTTGTGTATATTATAAAAAGAGGGGAAATATGAAAGTTTGCCAATTTTAGCCAGATTGATTATAATGGGCCCGAGTTATGAAACTCGTTTTGTTTTCTACTGATTTTTATTGAAAATAAAGCGTTTTTTCGGCCTGACACATCCAAAATGGGCCCGATTTGGTCCAAATTTTGTGTATATTATAAAAAGAGGGGAAATATGAAAGTTTGCCAATTTTAGCCAGATTGATTATAATGGGCCCGAGTTATGAAACTCGTTTTGTTTTCTACTGATTTTTATTGAAAATAAAGCGTTTTTTCGGCCTGACACATCCAAAATGGGCCCGATTTGGTCCAAATTTTGTGTATATTATAAAAAGAGGGGAAATATGAAAGTTTGCCAATTTTAGCCAGATTGATTATAATGGGCCCGAGTTATGAAACTCGTTTTGTTTTCTACTGATTTTTATTGAAAATAAAGCGTTTTTTCGGCCTGACACATCCAAAATGGGCCCGATCGGGTCCAAATTTTGTGTATAATATTAGAAGTCGAGAAATATGAAAGTTTGGCAATTTTAGCCAGATTGATTATAATGGGCCCGAGTTATGAAACTCGTTTTGTTTTCTACTGATTTTTATTGAAAATAAAGCGTTTTTTCGGCCTGACACATCCAAAATGGGCCCGATTTGGTCCAAATTTTGTGTATATTATAAAAAGAGGGGAAATATGAAAGTTTGCCAATTTTAGCCAGATTGATTATAATGGGCCCGAGTTATGAAACTCGTTTTGTTTTCTACTGATTTTTATTGAAAATAAAGCGTTTTTTCGGCCTGACACATCCAAAATGGGCCCGATTTGGTCCAAATTTTGTGTATATTATAAAAAGAGGGGAAATATGAAAGTTTGCCAATTTTAGCCAGATTGATTATAATGGGCCCGAGTTATGAAACTCGTTTTGTTTTCTACTGATTTTTATTGAAAATAAAGCGTTTTTTCGGCCTGACACATCCAAAATGGGCCCGATTTGGTCCAAATTTTGTGTATATTATAAAAAGAGGGGAAATATGAAAGTTTGCCAATTTTAGCCAGATTGATTATAATGGGCCCGAGTTATGAAACTCGTTTTGTTTTCTACTGATTTTTATTGAAAATAAAGCGTTTTTTCGGCCTGACACATCCAAAATGTGCCCGATCGGGTCCAAATTTTGTGTATAATATTAGAAGTCGAGAAATATGAAAGTTTGGCAATTTTAGCCAGATTGATTATAATGGGCCCGAGTTATGAAACTCGTTTTGTTTTCTACTGATTTTTATTGAAAATAAAGCGTTTTTTCGGCCTGACACATCCAAAATGGGCCCGATTTGGTCCAAATTTTGTGTATATTATAAAAAGAGGGGAAATATGAAAGTTTGCCAATTTTAGCCAGATTGATTATAATGGGCCCGAGTTATGAAACTCGTTTTGTTTTCTACTGATTTTTATTGAAAATAAAGCGTTTTTTCGGCCTGACACATCCAAAATGGGCCCGATCGGGTCCAAATTTTGTGTATAATATTAGAAGTCGAGAAATATGAAAGTTTGGCAATTTTAGCCAGATTGATTATAATGGGCCCGAGTTATGAAACTCGTTTTGTTTTCTACTGATTTTTATTGAAAATAAAGCGTTTTTTCGGCCTGACACATCCAAAATGTGCCCGATCGGGTCCAAATTTTGTGTATATTATAAAAAGAGGGGAAATATGAAAGTTTGCCAATTTTAGCCAGATTGATTATAATGGGCCCGAGTTATGAAACTCGTTTTGTTTTCTACTGATTTTTATTGAAAATAAAGCGTTTTTTCGGCCTGACACATCCAAAATGGGCCCGATTTGGTCCAAATTTTGTGTATATTATAAAAAGAGGGGAAATATGAAAGTTTGCCAATTTTAGCCAGATTGATTATAATGGGCCCGAGTTATGAAACTCGTTTTGTTTTCTACTGATTTTTATTGAAAATAAAGCGTTTTTTCGGCCTGACACATCCAAAATGTGCCCGATCGGGTCCAAATTTTGTGTATAATATTAGAAGTCGAGAAATATGAAAGTTTGGCAATTTTAGCCAGATTGATTATAATGGGCCCGAGTTATGAAACTCGTTTTGTTTTCTACTGATTTTTATTGAAAATAAAGCGTTTTTTCGGCCTGACACATCCAAAATGGGCCCGATTTGGTCCAAATTTTGTGTATATTATAAAAAGAGGGGAAATATGAAAGTTTGCCAATTTTAGCCAGATTGATTATAATGGGCCCGAGTTATGAAACTCGTTTTGTTTTCTACTGATTTTTATTGAAAATAAAGCGTTTTTTCGGCCTGACACATCCAAAATGGGCCCGATCGGGTCCAAATTTTGTGTATAATATTAGAAGTCGAGAAATATGAAAGTTTGGCAATTTTAGCCAGATTGATTATAATGGGCCCGAGTTATGAAACTCGTTTTGTTTTCTACTGATTTTTATTGAAAATAAAGCGTTTTTTCGGCCTGACACATCCAAAATGTGCCCGATCGGGTCCAAATTTTGTGTATATTATAAAAAGAGGGGAAATATGAAAGTTTGCCAATTTTAGCCAGATTGATTATAATGGGCCCGAGTTATGAAACTCGTTTTGTTTTCTACTGATTTTTATTGAAAATAAAGCGTTTTTTCGGCCTGACACATCCAAAATGGGCCCGATTTGGTCCAAATTTTGTGTATATTATAAAAAGAGGGGAAATATGAAAGTTTGCCAATTTTAGCCAGATTGATTATAATGGGCCCGAGTTATGAAACTCGTTTTGTTTTCTACTGATTTTTATTGAAAATAAAGCGTTTTTTCGGCCTGACACATCCAAAATGGGCCCGATCGGGTCCAAATTTTGTGTATAATATTAGAAGTCGAGAAATATGAAAGTTTGGCAATTTTAGCCAGATTGATTATAATGGGCCCGAGTTATGAAACTCGTTTTGTTTTCTACTGATTTTTATTGAAAATAAAGCGTTTTTTCGGCCTGACACATCCAAAATGGGCCCGATTTGGTCCAAATTTTGTGTATATTATAAAAAGAGGGGAAATATGAAAGTTTGCCAATTTTAGCCAGATTGATTATAATGGGCCCGAGTTATGAAACTCGTTTTGTTTTCTACTGATTTTTATTGAAAATAAAGCGTTTTTTCGGCCTGACACATCCAAAATGGGCCCGATTTGGTCCAAATTTTGTGTATATTATAAAAAGAGGGGAAATATGAAAGTTTGCCAATTTTAGCCAGATTGATTATAATGGGCCCGAGTTATGAAACTCGTTTTGTTTTCTACTGATTTTTATTGAAAATAAAGCGTTTTTTCGGCCTGACACATCCAAAATGGGCCCGATTTGGTCCAAATTTTGTGTATATTATAAAAAGAGGGGAAATATGAAAGTTTGCCAATTTTAGCCAGATTGATTATAATGGGCCCGAGTTATGAAACTCGTTTTGTTTTCTACTGATTTTTATTGAAAATAAAGCGTTTTTTCGGCCTGACACATCCAAAATGGGCCCGATTTGGTCCAAATTTTGTGTATATTATAAAAAGAGGGGAAATATGAAAGTTTGCCAATTTTAGCCAGATTGATTATAATGGGCCCGAGTTATGAAACTCGTTTTGTTTTCTACTGATTTTTATTGAAAATAAAGCGTTTTTTCGGCCTGACACATCCAAAATGGGCCCGATTTGGTCCAAATTTTGTGTATATTATAAAAAGAGGGGAAATATGAAAGTTTGCCAATTTTAGCCAGATTGATTATAATGGGCCCGAGTTATGAAACTCGTTTTGTTTTCTACTGATTTTTATTGAAAATAAAGCGTTTTTTCGGCCTGACACATCCAAAATGGGCCCGATTTGGTCCAAATTTTGTGTATATTATAAAAAGAGGGGAAATATGAAAGTTTGCCAATTTTAGCCAGATTGATTATAATGGGCCCGAGTTATGAAACTCGTTTTGTTTTCTACTGATTTTTATTGAAAATAAAGCGTTTTTTCGGCCTGACACATCCAAAATGTGCCCGATCGGGTCCAAATTTTGTGTATAATATTAGAAGTCGAGAAATATGAAAGTTTGGCAATTTTAGCCAGATTGATTATAATGGGCACGAGTTATGAAACTCGTTTTGTTTTCTACTGATTTTTATTGAAAATAAAGCGTTTTTTCGGCCTGACACATCCAAAATGGGCCCGATTTGGTCCAAATTTTGTGTATATTATAAAAAGAGGGGAAATATGAAAGTTTGCCAATTTTAGCCAGATTGATTATAATGGGCCCGAGTTATGAAACTCGTTTTGTTTTCTACTGATTTTTATTGAAAATAAAGCGTTTTTTCGGCCTGACACATCCAAAATGTGCCCGATCGGGTCCAAATTTTGTGTATAATATTAGAAGTCGAGAAATATGAAAGTTTGCCAATTCCAGCCAGATTGATTATAATGGGCCCGAGTTATGAAACTCGTTTTGTTTTCTACTGATTTTTATTGAAAATAAAGCGTTTTTTCGGCCTGACACATCCAAAATGGGCCCGATCGGGTCCAAATTTTGTGTATAATATTAGAAGTCGAGAAATATGAAAGTTTGGCAATTTTAGCCAGATTGATTATAATGGGCCCGAGTTATGAAACTCGTTTTGTTTTCTACTGATTTTTATTGAAAATAAAGCGTTTTTTCGGCCTGACACATCCAAAATGGGCCCGATTTGGTCCAAATTTTGTGTATATTATAAAAAGAGGGGAAATATGAAAGTTTGCCAATTTTAGCCAGATTGATTATAATGGGCCCGAGTTATGAAACTCGTTTTGTTTTCTACTGATTTTTATTGAAAATAAAGCGTTTTTTCGGCCTGACACATCCAAAATGGGCCCGATCGGGTCCAAATTTTGTGTATAATATTAGAAGTCGAGAAATATGAAAGTTTGGCAATTTTAGCCAGATTGATTATAATGGGCCCGAGTTATGAAACTCGTTTTGTTTTCTACTGATTTTTATTGAAAATAAAGCGTTTTTTCGGCCTGACACATCCAAAATGGGCCCGATCGGGTCCAAATTTTGTGTATAATATTAGAAGTCGAGAGATATGAAAGTTTGGCAATTTTAGCCAGATTGATTATAATGGGCCCGAGTTATGAAACTCGTTTTGTTTTCTACTGATTTTTATTGAAAATAAAGCGTTTTTTCGGCCTGACACATCCAAAATGGGCCCGATTTGGTCCAAATTTTGTGTATATTATAAAAAGAGGGGAAATATGAAAGTTTGCCAATTTTAGCCAGATTGATTATAATGGGCCCGAGTTATGAAACTCGTTTTGTTTTCTACTGATTTTTATTGAAAATAAAGCGTTTTTTCGGCCTGACACATCCAAAATGTGCCCGATCGGGTCCAAATTTTGTGTATATTATAAAAAGAGGGGAAGAATGAAAGTTTGTCAATTTTAGCCAGATTGATTATAATGGGCCCGAGTTATGAAACTCGTTTTGTTTTCTACTGATTTTTATTGAAAATAAAGCGTTTTTTCGGCCTGACACATCCAAAATGGGCCCGATTTGGTCCAAATTTTGTGTATATTATAAAAAGAGGGGAGATATGAAAGTTTGCCAATTTTAGCCTGATTGATTATTATGGGCCCGAGTTATGAAACTCGTTTTGTTTTCTACTGATTTTTATTGAAAATAAAGCGTTTTTTCGGCCTGACACATCCAAAATGGGCCCGATTTGGTCCAAATTTTGTGTATATTATAAAAAGAGGGGAGATATGAAAGTTTGCCAATTTTAGCCTGATTGATTTTTATGGGCCCGAGTTATGAAACTCGTTTTGTTTTCTACTGATTTTTATTGAAAATAAAGCGTTTTTTCGGCCTGACACATCCAAAATGGGCCCGATTTGGTCCAAATTTTGTGTATAATATTAGAAGTCGAGAAATATGAAAGTTTGGCAATTTTAGCCAGATTGATTATAATGGGCCCGAGTTATGAAACTCGTTTTGTTTTCTACTGATTTTTATTGAAAATAAAGCGTTTTTTCGGCCTGACACATCCAAAATGGGCCCGATTTGGTCCAAATTTTGTGTATAATATTAGAAGTCGAGAAATATGAAAGTTTGCCAATTCCAGCCAGATTGATTATAATGGGCCCGAGTTATGAAACTCGTTTTGTTTTCTACTGATTTTTATTGAAAATAAAGCGTTTTTTCGGCCTGACACATCCAAAATGGGCCCGATCGGGTCCAAATTTTGTGTATAATATTAGAAGTCGAGAAATATGAAAGTTTGGCAATTTTAGCCAGATTGATTATAATGGGCCCGAGTTATGAAACTCGTTTTGTTTTCTACTGATTTTTATTGAAAATAAAGCGTTTTTTCGGCCTGACACATCCAAAATGGGCCCGATCGGGTCCAAATTTTGTGTATAATATTAGAAGTCGAGAAATATGAAAGTTTGGCAATTTTAGCCAGATTGATTATAATGGGCCCGAGTTATGAAACTCGTTTTGTTTTCTACTGATTTTTATTGAAAATAAAGCGTTTTTTCGGCCTGACACATCCAAAATGGGCCCGATTTGGTCCAAATTTTGTGTATATTATAAAAAGAGGGGAAATATGAAAGTTTGCCAATTTTAGCCAGATTGATTATAATGGGCCCGAGTTATGAAACTCGTTTTGTTTTCTACTGATTTTTATTGAAAATAAAGCGTTTTTTCGGCCTGACACATCCAAAATGTGCCCGATCGGGTCCAAATTTTGTGTATATTATAAAAAGAGGGGAAGAATGAAAGTTTGTCAATTTTAGCCAGATTGATTATAATGGGCCCGAGTTATGAAACTCGTTTTGTTTTCTACTGATTTTTATTGAAAATAAAGCGTTTTTTCGGCCTGACACATCCAAAATGGGCCCGATTTGGTCCAAATTTTGTGTATATTATAAAAAGAGGGGAGATATGAAAGTTTGCCAATTTTAGCCTGATTGATTTTTATGGGCCCGAGTTATGAAACTCGTTTTGTTTTCTACTGATTTTTATTGAAAATAAAGCGTTTTTTCGGCCTGACACATCCAAAATGGGCCCGATTTGGTCCAAATTTTGTGTATAATATTAGAAGTCGAGAAATATGAAAGTTTGGCAATTTTAGCCAGATTGATTATAATGGGCCCGAGTTATGAAACTCGTTTTGTTTTCTACTGATTTTTATTGAAAATAAAGCGTTTTTTCGGCCTGACACATCCAAAATGGGCCCGATTTGGTCCAAATTTTGTGTATATTATAAAAGAGGGGAAATATGAAAGTTTGCCAATTTTAGCCAGATTGATTATAATGGGCCCGAGTTATGAAACTCGTTTTGTTTTCTACTGATTTTTATTGAAAATAAAGCGTTTTTTCGGCCTGACACATCCAAAATGGGCCCGATCGGGTCCAAATTTTGTGTATAATATTAGAAGTCGAGAACTATGAAAGTTTGCCAATTCCAGCCAGATTGATTATAATGGGCCCGAGTTATGAAACTCGTTTTGTTTTCTACTGATTTTTATTGAAAATAAAGCGTTTTTTCGGCCTGACACATCCAAAATGGGCCCGATTTGGTCCAAATTTTGTGTATATTATAAAAGAGGGGAAATATGAAAGTTTGCCAATTTTAGCCAGATTGATTATAATGGGCCCGAGTTATGAAACTCGTTTTGTTTTCTACTGATTTTTATTGAAAATAAAGCGTTTTTTCGGCCTGACACATCCAAAATGGGCCCGATCGGGTCCAAATTTTGTGTATAATATTAGAAGTCGAGAACTATGAAAGTTTGCCAATTCCAGCCAGATTGATTATAATGGGCCCGAGTTATGAAACTCGTTTTATTTTCTACTGATTTTTATTGAAAATAAAGCGTTTTTTCGGCCTGACACATCCAAAATGTGCCCGATCGGGTCCAAATTTTGTGTATAATATTAGAAGTCGAGAAATATGAAAGTTTGCCAATTCCAGCCAGATTGATTATAATGGGCCCGAGTTATGAAACTCGTTTTGTTTTCTACTGATTTTTATTGAAAATAAAGCGTTTTTTCGGCCTGACACATCCAAAATGTGCCCGATCGGGTCCAAATTTTGTGTATAATATTAGAAGTCGAGAAATATGAAAGTTTGCCAATTCCAGCCAGATTGATTATAATGGGCCCGAGTTATGAAACTCGTTTTGTTTTCTACTGATTTTTATTGAAAATAAAGCGTTTTTTCGGCCTGACACATCCAAAATGGGCCCGATTTGGTCCAAATTTTGTGTATATCATAAAAAGAGGGGAAATATGAAAGTTTGCCAATTTTAGCCAGATTGATTATAATGGGCCCGAGTTATGAAACTCGTTTTGTTTTCTACTGATTTTTATTGAAAATAAAGCGTTTTTTCGGCCTGACACATCCAAAATGGGCCCGATTTGGTCCAAATTTTGTGTATATTATAAAAAGAGGGGAAATATGAAAGTTTGCCAATTTTAGCCAGATTGATTATAATGGGCCCGAGTTATGAAACTCGTTTTGTTTTCTACTGATTTTTATTGAAAATAAAGCGTTTTTTCGGCCTGACACATCCAAAATGGGCCCGATTTGGTCCAAATTTTGTGTATATTATAAAAAGAGGGGAGATATGAAAGTTTGCCAATTTTAGCCTGATTGATTATTATGGGCCCGAGTTATGAAACTCGTTTTGTTTTCTACTGATTTTTATTGAAAATAAAGCGTTTTTTCGGCCTGACACATCCAAAATGGGCCCGATTTGGTCCAAATTTTGTGTATATTATAAAAGAGGGGAAATATGAAAGTTTGCCAATTTTAGCCAGATTGATTATAATGGGCCCGAGTTATGAAACTCGTTTTGTTTTCTACTGATTTTTATTGAAAATAAAGCGTTTTTTCGGCCTGACACATCCAAAATGGGCCCGATTTGGTCCAAATTTTGTGTATAATATTAGAAGTCGAGAACTATGAAAGTTTGCCAATTCCAGCCAGATTGATTATAATGGGCCCGAGTTATGAAACTCGTTTTATTTTCTACTGATTTTTATTGAAAATAAAGCGTTTTTTCGGCCTGACACATCCAAAATGTGCCCGATCGGGTCCAAATTTTGTGTATAATATTAGAAGTCGAGAAATATGAAAGTTTGCCAATTCCAGCCAGATTGATTATAATGGGCCCGAGTTATGAAACTCGTTTTGTTTTCTACTGATTTTTATTGAAAATAAAGCGTTTTTTCGGCCTGACACATCCAAAATGGCCCGATTTGGTCCAAATTTTGTGTATAATATTAGAAGTCGAGAAATATGAAAGTTTGCCAATTCCAGCCAGATTGATTATAATGGGCCCGAGTTATGAAACTCGTTTTGTTTTCTACTGATTTTTATTGAAAATAAAGCGTTTTTTCGGCCTGACACATCCAAAATGTGCCCGATCGGGTCCAAATTTTGTGTATAATATTAGAAGTCGAGAAATATGAAAGTTTGCCAATTCCAGCCAGATTGATTATAATGGGCCCGAGTTATGAAACTCGTTTTGTTTTCTACTGATTTTTATTGAAAATAAAGCGTTTTTTCGGCCTGACACATCCAAAATGGGCCCGATTTGGTCCAAATTTTGTGTATATCATAAAAAGAGGGGAAATATGAAAGTTTGCCAATTTTAGCCAGATTGATTATAATGGGCCCGAGTTATGAAACTCGTTTTGTTTTCTACTGATTTTTATTGAAAATAAAGCGTTTTTTCGGCCTGACACATCCAAAATGGGCCCGATTTGGTCCAAATTTTGTGTATATTATAAAAAGAGGGGAAATATGAAAGTTTGCCAATTTTAGCCAGATTGATTATAATGGGCCCGAGTTATGAAACTCGTTTTGTTTTCTACTGATTTTTATTGAAAATAAAGCGTTTTTTCGGCCTGACACATCCAAAATGGGCCCGATTTGGTCCAAATTTTGTGTATATTATAAAAAGAGGGGAGATATGAAAGTTTGCCAATTTTAGCCTGATTGATTATTATGGGCCCGAGTTATGAAACTCGTTTTGTTTTCTACTGATTTTTATTGAAAATAAAGCGTTTTTTCGGCCTGACACATCCAAAATGGGCCCGATTTGGTCCAAATTTTGTGTATATTATAAAAGAGGGGAAATATGAAAGTTTGCCAATTTTAGCCAGATTGATTATAATGGGCCCGAGTTATGAAACTCGTTTTGTTTTCTACTGATTTTTATTGAAAATAAAGCGTTTTTTCGGCCTGACACATCCAAAATGGGCCCGATTTGGTCCAAATTTTGTGTATAATATTAGAAGTCGAGAACTATGAAAGTTTGCCAATTCCAGCCAGATTGATTATAATGGGCCCGAGTTATGAAACTCGTTTTATTTTCTACTGATTTTTATTGAAAATAAAGCGTTTTTTCGGCCTGACACATCCAAAATGTGCCCGATCGGGTCCAAATTTTGTGTATAATATTAGAAGTCGAGAAATATGAAAGTTTGCCAATTCCAGCCAGATTGATTATAATGGGCCCGAGTTATGAAACTCGTTTTGTTTTCTACTGATTTTTATTGAAAATAAAGCGTTTTTTCGGCCTGACACATCCAAAATGTGCCCGATCGGGTCCAAATTTTGTGTATAATATTAGAAGTCGAGAAATATGAAAGTTTGCCAATTCCAGCCAGATTGATTATAATGGGCCCGAGTTATGAAACTCGTTTTGTTTTCTACTGATTTTTATTGAAAATAAAGCGTTTTTTCGGCCTGACACATCCAAAATGGGCCCGATCGGGTCCAAATTTTGTGTATAATATTAGAAGTCGAGAACTATGAAAGTTTGCCAATTTTAGCCAGATTGATTATAATGGGCCCGAGTTATGAAACTCGTTTTGTTTTCTACTGATTTTTATTGAAAAAAAAAGCGTTTTTTCGGCCTGACACATCCAAAATGGGCCCGATCGGGTCCAAATTTTGTGTATAATATTAGAAGTCGAGAACTATGAAAGTTTGCCAATTCCAGCCAGATTGATTATAATGGGCCCGAGTTATGAAACTCGTTTTGTTTTCTACTGATTTTTATTGAAAATAAAGCGTTTTTTCGGCCTGACACATCCAAAATGGGCCCGATTTGGTCCAAATTTTGTGTATATTATAAAAAGAGGGGAAATATGAAAGTTTGCCAATTTTAGCCAGATTGATTATAATGGGCCCGAGTTATGAAACTCGTTTTGTTTTCTACTGATTTTTATTGAAAATAAAGCGTTTTTTCGGCCTGACACATCCAAAATGGGCCCGATCGGGTCCAAATTTTGTGTATAATATTAGAAGTCGAGAACTATGAAAGTTTGCCAATTTTAGCCAGATTGATTATAATGGGCCCGAGTTATGAAACTCGTTTTGTTTTCTACTGATTTTTATTGAAAAAAAAGCGTTTTTTCGGCCTGACACATCCAAAATGGGCCCGATCGGGTCCAAATTTTGTGTATAATATTAGAAGTCGAGAACTATGAAAGTTTGCCAATTCCAGCCAGATTGATTATAATGGGCCCGAGTTATGAAACTCGTTTTGTTTTCTACTGATTTTTATTGAAAATAAAGCGTTTTTTCGGCCTGACACATCCAAAATGTGCCCGATCGGGTCCAAATTTTGTGTATAATATTAGAAGTCGAGAAATATGAAAGTTTGGCAATTTTAGCCAGATTGATTATAATGGGCCCGAGTTATGAAACTCGTTTTGTTTTCTACTGATTTTTATTGAAAATAAAGCGTTTTTTCGGCCTGACACATCCAAAATGGGCCCGATTTGGTCCAAATTTTGTGTATATTATAAAAAGAGGGGAAATATGAAAGTTTGCCAATTTTAGCCAGATTGATTATAATGGGCCCGAGTTATGAAACTCGTTTTGTTTTCTACTGATTTTTATTGAAAATAAAGCGTTTTTTCGGCCTGACACATCCAAAATGGGCCCGATCGGGTCCAAATTTTGTGTATAATATTAGAAGTCGAGAAATATGAAAGTTTGGCAATTTTAGCCAGATTGATTATAATGGGCCCGAGTTATGAAACTCGTTTTGTTTTCTACTGATTTTTATTGAAAATAAAGCGTTTTTTCGGCCTGACACATCCAAAATGGGCCCGATTTGGTCCAAATTTTGTGTATATTATAAAAAGAGGGGAAATATGAAAGTTTGCCAATTTTAGCCAGATTGATTATAATGGGCCCGAGTTATGAAACTCGTTTTGTTTTCTACTGATTTTTATTGAAAATAAAGCGTTTTTTCGGCCTGACACATCCAAAATGGGCCCGATCGGGTCCAAATTTTGTGTATAATATTAGAAGTCGAGAAATATGAAAGTTTGGCAATTTTAGCCAGATTGATTATAATGGGCCCGAGTTATGAAACTCGTTTTGTTTTCTACTGATTTTTATTGAAAATAAAGCGTTTTTTCGGCCTGACACATCCAAAATGTGCCCGATCGGGTCCAAATTTTGTGTAAATTATAAAAAGAGGGGAAATATGAAAGTTTGGCAATTTTAGCCAGATTGATTATAATGGGCCCGAGTTATGAAACTCGTTTTGTTTTCTACTGATTTTTATTGAAAATAAAGCGTTTTTTCGGCCTGACACATCCAAAATGGGCCCGATTTGGTCCAAATTTTGTGTATATTATAAAAAGAGGGGAAGAATGAAAGTTTGTCAATTTTAGCCAGATTGATTATAATGGGCCCGAGTTATGAAACTCGTTTTGTTTTCTACTGATTTTTATTGAAAATAAAGCGTTTTTTCGGCCTGACACATCCAAAATGGGCCCGATTTGGTCCAAATTTTGTGTATATTATAAAAAGAGGGGAGATATGAAAGTTTGCCAATTTTAGCCTGATTGATTATTATGGGCCCGAGTTATGAAACTCGTTTTGTTTTCTACTGATTTTTATTGAAAATAAAGCGTTTTTTCGGCCTGACACATCCAAAATGGGCCCGATTTGGTCCAAATTTTGTGTATATTATAAAAGAGGGGAAATATGAAAGTTTGCCAATTTTAGCCAGATTGATTATAATGGGCCCGAGTTATGAAACTCGTTTTGTTTTCTACTGATTTTTATTGAAAATAAAGCGTTTTTTCGGCCTGACACATCCAAAATGGGCCCGATTTGGTCCAAATTTTGTGTATAATATTAGAAGTCGAGAACTATGAAAGTTTGCCAATTCCAGCCAGATTGATTATAATGGGCCCGAGTTATGAAACTCGTTTTATTTTCTACTGATTTTTATTGAAAATAAAGCGTTTTTTCGGCCTGACACATCCAAAATGTGCCCGATCGGGTCCAAATTTTGTGTATAATATTAGAAGTCGAGAAATATGAAAGTTTGCCAATTCCAGCCAGATTGATTATAATGGGCCCGAGTTATGAAACTCGTTTTGTTTTCTACTGATTTTTATTGAAAATAAAGCGTTTTTTCGGCCTGACACATCCAAAATGGGCCCGATTTGGTCCAAATTTTGTGTATAATATTAGATGTCGAGAAATATGAAAGGTTGCCAATTCCAGCCAGATTGATTATAATGGGCCCGAGTTATGAAACTCGTTTTGTTTTCTACTGATTTTTATTGAAAATAAAGCGTTTTTTCGGCCTGACACATCCAAAATGGGCCCGATTTGGTCCAAATTTTGTGTATATTATAAAAAGAGGGGAAATATGAAAGTTTGCCAATTTTAGCCAGATTGATTATAATGGGCCCGAGTTATGAAACTCGTTTTGTTTTCTACTGATTTTTATTGAAAATAAAGCGTTTTTTCGGCCTGACACATCCAAAATGGGCCCGATTTGGTCCAAATTTTGTGTATATTATAAAAAGAGGGGAAATATGAAAGTTTGCCAATTTTAGCCAGATTGATTATAATGGGCCCGAGTTATGAAACTCGTTTTGTTTTCTACTGATTTTTATTGAAAATAAAGCGTTTTTTCGGCCTGACACATCCAAAATGGGCCCGATCGGGTCCAAATTTTGTGTATAATATTAGAAGTCGAGAAATATGAAAGTTTGGCAATTTTAGCCAGATTGATTATAATGGGCCCGAGTTATGAAACTCGTTTTGTTTTCTACTGATTTTTATTGAAAATAAAGCGTTTTTTCGGCCTGACACATCCAAAATGTGCCCGATCGGGTCCAAATTTTGTGTAAATTATAAAAAGAGGGGAAATATGAAAGTTTGGCAATTTTAGCCAGATTGATTATAATGGGCCCGAGTTATGAAACTCGTTTTGTTTTCTACTGATTTTTATTGAAAATAAAGCGTTTTTTCGGCCTGACACATCCAAAATGGGCCCGATTTGGTCCAAATTTTGTGTATATTATAAAAAGAGGGGAAGAATGAAAGTTTGTCAATTTTAGCCAGATTGATTATAATGGGCCCGAGTTATGAAACTCGTTTTGTTTTCTACTGATTTTTATTGAAAATAAAGCGTTTTTTCGGCCTGACACATCCAAAATGGGCCCGATTTGGTCCAAATTTTGTGTATATTATAAAAAGAGGGGAGATATGAAAGTTTGCCAATTTTAGCCTGATTGATTATTATGGGCCCGAGTTATGAAACTCGTTTTGTTTTCTACTGATTTTTATTGAAAATAAAGCGTTTTTTCGGCCTGACACATCCAAAATGGGCCCGATTTGGTCCAAATTTTGTGTATATTATAAAAGAGGGGAAATATGAAAGTTTGCCAATTTTAGCCAGATTGATTATAATGGGCCCGAGTTATGAAACTCGTTTTGTTTTCTACTGATTTTTATTGAAAATAAAGCGTTTTTTCGGCCTGACACATCCAAAATGGGCCCGATTTGGTCCAAATTTTGTGTATAATATTAGAAGTCGAGAACTATGAAAGTTTGCCAATTCCAGCCAGATTGATTATAATGGGCCCGAGTTATGAAACTCGTTTTATTTTCTACTGATTTTTATTGAAAATAAAGCGTTTTTTCGGCCTGACACATCCAAAATGTGCCCGATCGGGTCCAAATTTTGTGTATAATATTAGAAGTCGAGAAATATGAAAGTTTGCCAATTCCAGCCAGATTGATTATAATGGGCCCGAGTTATGAAACTCGTTTTGTTTTCTACTGATTTTTATTGAAAATAAAGCGTTTTTTCGGCCTGACACATCCAAAATGGGCCCGATTTGGTCCAAATTTTGTGTATAATATTAGATGTCGAGAAATATGAAAGGTTGCCAATTCCAGCCAGATTGATTATAATGGGCCCGAGTTATGAAACTCGTTTTGTTTTCTACTGATTTTTATTGAAAATTAAGCGTTTTTTCGGCCTGACACATCCAAAATGTGCCCGATCGGGTCCAAATTTTGTGTATAATATTAGAAGTCGAGAAATATGAAAGTTTGCCAATTCCAGCCAGATTGATTATAATGGGCCCGAGTTATGAAACTCGTTTTGTTTTCTACTGATTTTTATTGAAAATAAAGCGTTTTTTCGGCCTGACACATCCAAAATGGGCCCGATTTGGTCCAAATTTTGTGTATATTATAAAAAGAGGGGAAATATGAAAGTTTGCCAATTTTAGCCAGATTGATTATAATGGGCCCGAGTTATGAAACTCGTTTTGTTTTCTACTGATTTTTATTGAAAATAAAGCGTTTTTTCGGCCTGACACATCCAAAATGGGCCCGATCGGGTCCAAATTTTGTGTATAATATTAGAAGTCGAGAACTATGAAAGTTTGCCAATTTTAGCCAGATTGATTATAATGGGCCCGAGTTATGAAACTCGTTTTGTTTTCTACTGATTTTTATTGAAAAAAAAAGCGTTTTTTCGGCCTGACACATCCAAAATGGGCCCGATCGGGTCCAAATTTTGTGTATAATATTAGAAGTCGAGAACTATGAAAGTTTGCCAATTCCAGCCAGATTGATTATAATGGGCCCGAGTTATGAAACTCGTTTTGTTTTCTACTGATTTTTATTGAAAATAAAGCGTTTTTTCGGCCTGACACATCCAAAATGTGCCCGATCGGGTCCAAATTTTGTGTATAATATTAGAAGTCGAGAAATATGAAAGTTTGGCAATTTTAGCCAGATTGATTATAATGGGCCCGAGTTATGAAACTCGTTTTGTTTTCTACTGATTTTTATTGAAAATAAAGCGTTTTTTCGGCCTGACACATCCAAAATGGGCCCGATCGGGTCCAAATTTTGTGTATAATATTAGAAGTCGAGAACTATGAAAGTTTGCCAATTCCAGCCAGATTGATTATAATGGGCCCGAGTTATGAAACTCGTTTTGTTTTCTACTGATTTTTATTGAAAATAAAGCGTTTTTTCGGCCTGACACATCCAAAATGGGCCCGATCGGGTCCAAATTTTGTGTATAATATTAGAAGTCGAGAAATATAAAAGTTTGGCAATTTTAGCCAGATTGATTATAATGGGCCCGAGTTATGAAACTCGTTTTGTTTTCTACTGATTTTTATTGAAAATAAAGCGTTTTTTCGGCCTGACACATCCAAAATGGGCCCGATTTGGTCCAAATTTTGTGTATATTATAAAAAGAGGGGAAATATGAAAGTTTGCCAATTTTAGCCAGATTGATTATAATGGGCCCGAGTTATGAAACTCGTTTTGTTTTCTACTGATTTTTATTGAAAATAAAGCGTTTTTTCGGCCTGACACATCCAAAATGGGCCCGATTTGGTCCAAATTTTGTGTATATTATAAAAAGAGGGGAAATATGAAAGTTTGCCAATTTTAGCCAGATTGATTATAATGGGCCCGAGTTATGAAACTCGTTTTGTTTTCTACTGATTTTTATTGAAAATAAAGCGTTTTTTCGGCCTGACACATCCAAAATGGGCCCGATCGGGTCCAAATTTTGTGTATAATATTAGAAGTCGAGAAATATAAAAGTTTGGCAATTTTAGCCAGATTGATTATAATGGGCCCGAGTTATGAAACTCGTTTTGTTTTCTACTGATTTTTATTGAAAATAAAGCGTTTTTTCGGCCTGACACATCCAAAATGGGCCCGATTTGGTCCAAATTTTGTGTATATTATAAAAAGAGGGGAAATATGAAAGTTTGCCAATTTTAGCCAGATTGATTATAATGGGCCCGAGTTATGAAACTCGTTTTGTTTTCTACTGATTTTTATTGAAAATAAAGCGTTTTTTCGGCCTGACACATCCAAAATGGGCCCGATCGGGTCCAAATTTTGTGTATAATATTAGAAGTCGAGAAATATAAAAGTTTGGCAATTTTAGCCAGATTGATTATAATGGGCCCGAGTTATGAAACTCGTTTTGTTTTCTACTGATTTTTATTGAAAATAAAGCGTTTTTTCGGCCTGACACATCCAAAATGGGCCCGATCGGGTCCAAATTTTGTGTATAATATTAGAAGTCGAGAAATATGAAAGTTTGGCAATTTTAGCCAGATTGATTATAATGGGCCCGAGTTATGAAACTCGTTTTGTTTTCTACTGATTTTTATTGAAAATAAAGCGTTTTTTCGGCCTGACACATCCAAAATGGGCCCGATCGGGTCCAAATTTTGTGTATAATATTAGAAGTCGAGAAATATAAAAGTTTGGCAATTTTAGCCAGATTGATTATAATGGGCCCGAGTTATGAAACTCGTTTTGTTTTCTACTGATTTTTATTGAAAATAAAGCGTTTTTTCGGCCTGACACATCCAAAATGGGCCCGATCGGGTCCAAATTTTGTGTATAATATTAGAAGTCGAGAAATATGAAAGTTTGGCAATTTTAGCCAGATTGATTATAATGGGCCCGAGTTATGAAACTCGTTTTGTTTTCTACTGATTTTTATTGAAAATAAAGCGTTTTTTCGGCCTGACACATCCAAAATGGGCCCGATCGGGTCCAAATTTTGTGTATAATATTAGAAGTCGAGAAATATGAAAGTTTGGCAATTTTAGCCCGATTGATTATAATGGGCCCGAGTTATGAAACTCGTTTTGTTTTCTACTGATTTTTATTGAAAATAAAGCGTTTTTTCGGCCTGACACATCCAAAATGGGCCCGATTTGGTCCAAATTTTGTGTATATTATAAAAAGAGGGGAAATATGAAAGTTTGCCAAATTTAGCCAGATTGATTACAATGGGCCCGAGTTATGAAACTCGTTTTGTTTTCTACTGATTTTTATTGAAAATAAAGCGTTTTTTCGGCCTGACACATCCAAAATGGGCCCGATTTGGTCCAAATTTTGTGTATATTATAAAAAGAGGGGAAATATGAAAGTTTGCCAATTTTAGCCAGATTGATTATAATGGGCCCGAGTTATGAAACTCGTTTTGTTTTCTACTGATTTTTATTGAAAATAAAGCGTTTTTTCGGCCTGACACATCCAAAATGGGCCCGATCGGGTCCAAATTTTGTGTATAATATTAGAAGTCGAGAAATATAAAAGTTTGGCAATTTTAGCCAGATTGATTATAATGGGCCCGAGTTATGAAACTCGTTTTGTTTTCTACTGATTTTTATTGAAAATAAAGCGTTTTTTCGGCCTGACACATCCAAAATGGGCCCGATTTGGTCCAAATTTTGTGTATATTATAAAAAGAGGGGAAATATGAAAGTTTGCCAATTTTAGCCAGATTGATTATAATGGGCCCGAGTTATGAAACTCGTTTTGTTTTCTACTGATTTTTATTGAAAATAAAGCGTTTTTTCGGCCTGACACTTCCAAAATGGGCCCGATTTGGTCCAAATTTTGTGTATATTATAAAAAGAGGGGAAATATGAAAGTTTGCCAATTTTAGCCAGATTGATTATAATGGGCCCGAGTTATGAAACTCGTTTTGTTTTCTACTGATTTTTATTGAAAATAAAGCGTTTTTTCGGCCTGACACATCCAAAATGGGCCCGATCGGGTCCAAATTTTGTGTATAATATTAGAAGTCGAGAAATATAAAAGTTTGGCAATTTTAGCCAGATTGATTATAATGGGCCCGAGTTATGAAACTCGTTTTGTTTTCTACTGATTTTTATTGAAAATAAAGCGTTTTTTCGGCCTGACACATCCAAAATGGGCCCGATCGGGTCCAAATTTTGTGTATAATATTAGAAGTCGAGAAATATGAAAGTTTGGCAATTTTAGCCCGATTGATTATAATGGGCCCGAGTTATGAAACTCGTTTTGTTTTCTACTGATTTTTATTGAAAATAAAGCGTTTTTTCGGCCTGACACATCCAAAATGGGCCCGATTTGGTCCAAATTTTGTGTATATTATAAAAAGAGGGGAAATATGAAAGTTTGCCAAATTTAGCCAGATTGATTACAATGGGCCCGAGTTATGAAACTCGTTTTGTTTTCTACTGATTTTTATTGAAAATAAAGCGTTTTTTCGGCCTGACACATCCAAAATGGGCCCGATTTGGTCCAAATTTTGTGTATATTATAAAAAGAGGGGAAATATGAAAGTTTGCCAATTTTAGCCAGATTGATTATAATGGGCCCGAGTTATGAAACTCGTTTTGTTTTCTACTGATTTTTATTGAAAATAAAGCGTTTTTTCGGCCTGACACATCCAAAATGGGCCCGATTTGGTCCAAATTTTGTGTATATTATAAAAAGAGGGGAAATATGAAAGTTTGCCAATTTTAGCCAGATTGATTATAATGGGCCCGAGTTATGAAACTCGTTTTGTTTTCTACTGATTTTTATTGAAAATAAAGCGTTTTTTCGGCCTGACACATCCAAAATGGGCCCGATCGGGTCCAAATTTTGTGTATAATATTAGAAGTCGAGAAATATGAAAGTTTGGCAATTTTAGCCCGATTGATTATAATGGGCCCGAGTTATGAAACTCGTTTTGTTTTCTACTGATTTTTATTGAAAATAAAGCGTTTTTTCGGCCTGACACATCCAAAATGGGCCCGATTTGGTCCAAATTTTGTGTATATTATAAAAAGAGGGGAAATATGAAAGTTTGCCAAATTTAGCCAGATTGATTACAATGGGCCCGAGTTATGAAACTCGTTTTGTTTTCTACTGATTTTTATTGAAAATAAAGCGTTTTTTCGGCCTGACACATCCAAAATGGGCCCGATTTGGTCCAAATTTTGTGTATATTATAAAAAGAGGGGAAATATGAAAGTTTGCCAATTTTAGCCAGATTGATTATAATGGGCCCGAGTTATGAAACTCGTTTTGTTTTCTACTGATTTTTATTGAAAATAAAGCGTTTTTTCGGCCTGACACATCCAAAATGGGCCCGATCGGGTCCAAATTTTGTGTATAATATTAGAAGTCGAGAAATATAAAAGTTTGGCAATTTTAGCCAGATTGATTATAATGGGCCCGAGTTATGAAACTCGTTTTGTTTTCTACTGATTTTTATTGAAAATAAAGCGTTTTTTCGGCCTGACACATCCAAAATGGGCCCGATTTGGTCCAAATTTTGTGTATATTATAAAAAGAGGGGAAATATGAAAGTTTGCCAATTTTAGCCAGATTGATTATAATGGGCCCGAGTTATGAAACTCGTTTTGTTTTCTACTGATTTTTATTGAAAATAAAGCGTTTTTTCGGCCTGACACTTCCAAAATGGGCCCGATTTGGTCCAAATTTTGTGTATATTATAAAAAGAGGGGAAATATGAAAGTTTGCCAATTTTAGCCAGATTGATTATAATGGGCCCGAGTTATGAAACTCGTTTTGTTTTCTACTGATTTTTATTGAAAATAAAGCGTTTTTTCGGCCTGACACATCCAAAATGGGCCCGATCGGGTCCAAATTTTGTGTATAATATTAGAAGTCGAGAAATATAAAAGTTTGGCAATTTTAGCCAGATTGATTATAATGGGCCCGAGTTATGAAACTCGTTTTGTTTTCTACTGATTTTTATTGAAAATAAAGCGTTTTTTCGGCCTGACACATCCAAAATGGGCCCGATCGGGTCCAAATTTTGTGTATAATATTAGAAGTCGAGAAATATGAAAGTTTGGCAATTTTAGCCAGATTGATTATAATGGGCCCGAGTTATGAAACTCGTTTTGTTTTCTACTGATTTTTATTGAAAATAAAGCGTTTTTTCGGCCTGACACATCCAAAATGGGCCCGATCGGGTCCAAATTTTGTGTATAATATTAGAAGTCGAGAAATATGAAAGTTTGGCAATTTTAGCCCGATTGATTATAATGGGCCCGAGTTATGAAACTCGTTTTGTTTTCTACTGATTTTTATTGAAAATAAAGCGTTTTTTCGGCCTGACACATCCAAAATGGGCCCGATTTGGTCCAAATTTTGTGTATATTATAAAAAGAGGGGAAATATGAAAGTTTGCCAAATTTAGCCAGATTGATTACAATGGGCCCGAGTTATGAAACTCGTTTTGTTTTCTACTGATTTTTATTGAAAATAAAGCGTTTTTTCGGCCTGACACATCCAAAATGGGCCCGATTTGGTCCAAATTTTGTGTATATTATAAAAAGAGGGGAAATATGAAAGTTTGCCAATTTTAGCCAGATTGATTATAATGGGCCCGAGTTATGAAACTCGTTTTGTTTTCTACTGATTTTTATTGAAAATAAAGCGTTTTTTCGGCCTGACACATCCAAAATGGGCCCGATTTGGTCCAAATTTTGTGTATAATATTAGAAGTCGAGAAATATGAAAGTTTGGCAATTTTAGCCAGATTGATTATAATGGGCCCGAGTTATGAAACTCGTTTTGTTTTCTACTGATTTTTATTGAAAATAAAGCGTTTTTTCGGCCTGACACATCCAAAATGGGCCCGATTTGGTCCAAATTTTGTGTATATTATAAAAGAGGGGAAATATGAAAGTTTGCCAATTTTAGCCAGATTGATTATAATGGGCCCGAGTTATGAAACTCGTTTTATTTTCTACTGATTTTTATTGAAAATAAAGCGTTTTTTCGGCCTGACACATCCAAAATGGGCCCGATTTGGTCCAAATTTTGTGTATAATATTAGAAGTCGAGAAATATGAAAGTTTGGCAATTTTAGCCAGATTGATTATAATGGGCCCGAGTTATGAAACTCGTTTTGTTTTCTACTGATTTTTATTGAAAATAAAGCGTTTTTTCGGCCTGACACATCCAAAATGGGCCCGATTTGGTCCAAATTTTGTGTATATTATAAAAAGAGGGGAAATATGAAAGTTTGCCAATTTTAGCCAGATTGATTATAATGGGCCCGAGTTATGAAACTCGTTTTGTTTTCTACTGATTTTTATTGAAAATAAAGCGTTTTTTCGGCCTGACACATCCAAAATGGGCCCGATTTGGTCCAAATTTTGTGTATAATATTAGAAGTCGAGAAATATGAAAGTTTGGCAATTTTAGCCAGATTGATTATAATGGGCCCGAGTTATGAAACTCGTTTTGTTTTCTACTGATTTTTATTGAAAATAAAGCGTTTTTTCGGCCTGACACATCCAAAATGGGCCCGATCGGGTCCAAATTTTGTGTATAATATTAGAAGTCGAGAACTATGAAAGTTTGCCAATTCCAGCCAGATTGATTATAATGGGCCCGAGTTATGAAACTCGTTTTATTTTCTACTGATTTTTATTGAAAATAAAGCGTTTTTTCGGCCTGACACATCCAAAATGTGCCCGATCGGGTCCAAATTTTGTGTATAATATTAGAAGTCGAGAAATATGAAAGTTTGCCAATTCCAGCCAGATTGATTATAATGGGCCCGAGTTATGAAACTCGTTTTGTTTTCTACTGATTTTTATTGAAAATAAAGCGTTTTTTCGGCCTGACACATCCAAAATGTGCCCGATCGGGTCCAAATTTTGTGTATAATATTAGAAGTCGAGAAATATGAAAGTTTGCCAATTCCAGCCAGATTGATTATAATGGGCCCGAGTTATGAAACTCGTTTTGTTTTCTACTGATTTTTATTGAAAATAAAGCGTTTTTTCGGCCTGACACATCCAAAATGGGCCCGATTTGGTCCAAATTTTGTGTATATTATAAAAGAGGGGAAATATGAAAGTTTGCCAATTTTAGCCAGATTGATTATAATGGGCCCGAGTTATGAAACTCGTTTTGTTTTCTACTGATTTTTATTGAAAATAAAGCGTTTTTTCGGCCTGACACATCCAAAATGGGCCCGATTTGGTCCAAATTTTGTGTATATTATAAAAAGAGGGGAAATATGAAAGTTTGCCAATTTTAGCCAGATTGATTATAATGGGCCCGAGTTATGAAACTCGTTTTGTTTTCTACTGATTTTTATTGAAAATAAAGCGTTTTTTCGGCCTGACACATCCAAAATGGGCCCGATTTGGTCCAAATTTTGTGTATATTATAAAAGAGGGGAAATATGAAAGTTTGCCAATTTTAGCCAGATTGATTATAATGGGCCCGAGTTATGAAACTCGTTTTGTTTTCTACTGATTTTTATTGAAAATAAAGCGTTTTTTCGGCCTGACACATCCAAAATGGGCCCGATCGGGTCCAAATTTTGTGTATAATATTAGAAGTCGAGAACTATGAAAGTTTGCCAATTCCAGCCAGATTGATTATAATGGGCCCGAGTTATGAAACTCGTTTTATTTTCTACTGATTTTTATTGAAAATAAAGCGTTTTTTCGGCCTGACACATCCAAAATGTGCCCGATCGGGTCCAAATTTTGTGTATAATATTAGAAGTCGAGAAATATGAAAGTTTGCCAATTCCAGCCAGATTGATTATAATGGGCCCGAGTTATGAAACTCGTTTTGTTTTCTACTGATTTTTATTGAAAATAAAGCGTTTTTTCGGCCTGACACATCCAAAATGTGCCCGATCGGGTCCAAATTTTGTGTATAATATTAGAAGTCGAGAAATATGAAAGTTTGCCAATTCCAGCCAGATTGATTATAATGGGCCCGAGTTATGAAACTCGTTTTGTTTTCTACTGATTTTTATTGAAAATAAAGCGTTTTTTCGGCCTGACACATCCAAAATGTGCCCGATCGGGTCCAAATTTTGTGTATAATATTAGAAGTCGAGAAATATGAAAGTTTGGCAATTTTAGCCAGATTGATTATAATGGGCCCGAGTTATGAAACTCGTTTTGTTTTCTACTGATTTTTATTGAAAATAAAGCGTTTTTTCGGCCTGACACATCCAAAATGGGCCCGATTTGGTCCAAATTTTGTGTATATTATAAAAAGAGGGGAAATATGAAAGTTTGCCAATTTTAGCCAGATTGATTATAATGGGCCCGAGTTATGAAACTCGTTTTGTTTTCTACTGATTTTTATTGAAAATAAAGCGTTTTTTCGGCCTGACACATCCAAAATGGGCCCGATCGGGTCCAAATTTTGTGTATAATATTAGAAGTCGAGAAATATAAAAGTTTGGCAATTTTAGCCAGATTGATTATAATGGGCCCGAGTTATGAAACTCGTTTTGTTTTCTACTGATTTTTATTGAAAATAAAGCGTTTTTTCGGCCTGACACATCCAAAATGGGCCCGATTTGGTCCAAATTTTGTGTATATTATAAAAAGAGGGGAAATATGAAAGTTTGCCAATTTTAGCCAGATTGATTATAATGGGCCCGAGTTATGAAACTCGTTTTGTTTTCTACTGATTTTTATTGAAAATAAAGCGTTTTTTCGGCCTGACACATCCAAAATGGGCCCGATTTGGTCCAAATTTTGTGTATATTATAAAAGAGGGGAAATATGAAAGTTTGCCAATTTTAGCCAGATTGATTATAATGGGCCCGAGTTATGAAACTCGTTTTGTTTTCTACTGATTTTTATTGAAAATAAAGCGTTTTTTCGGCCTGACACATCCAAAATGGGCCCGATCGGGTCCAAATTTTGTGTATAATATTAGAAGTCGAGAACTATGAAAGTTTGCCAATTCCAGCCAGATTGATTATAATGGGCCCGAGTTATGAAACTCGTTTTATTTTCTACTGATTTTTATTGAAAATAAAGCGTTTTTTCGGCCTGACACATCCAAAATGTGCCCGATCGGGTCCAAATTTTGTGTATAATATTAGAAGTCGAGAAATATGAAAGTTTGCCAATTCCAGCCAGATTGATTATAATGGGCCCGAGTTATGAAACTCGTTTTGTTTTCTACTGATTTTTATTGAAAATAAAGCGTTTTTTCGGCCTGACACATCCAAAATGTGCCCGATCGGGTCCAAATTTTGTGTATAATATTAGAAGTCGAGAAATATGAAAGTTTGCCAATTCCAGCCAGATTGATTATAATGGGCCCGAGTTATGAAACTCGTTTTGTTTTCTACTGATTTTTATTGAAAATAAAGCGTTTTTTCGGCCTGACACATCCAAAATGTGCCCGATCGGGTCCAAATTTTGTGTATAATATTAGAAGTCGAGAAATATGAAAGTTTGGCAATTTTAGCCAGATTGATTATAATGGGCCCGAGTTATGAAACTCGTTTTGTTTTCTACTGATTTTTATTGAAAATAAAGCGTTTTTTCGGCCTGACACATCCAAAATGGGCCCGATTTGGTCCAAATTTTGTGTATATTATAAAAAGAGGGGAAATATGAAAGTTTGCCAATTTTAGCCAGATTGATTATAATGGGCCCGAGTTATGAAACTCGTTTTGTTTTCTACTGATTTTTATTGAAAATAAAGCGTTTTTTCGGCCTGACACATCCAAAATGGGCCCGATCGGGTCCAAATTTTGTGTATAATATTAGAAGTCGAGAAATATAAAAGTTTGGCAATTTTAGCCAGATTGATTATAATGGGCCCGAGTTATGAAACTCGTTTTGTTTTCTACTGATTTTTATTGAAAATAAAGCGTTTTTTCGGCCTGACACATCCAAAATGGGCCCGATTTGGTCCAAATTTTGTGTATATTATAAAAAGAGGGGAAATATGAAAGTTTGCCAATTTTAGCCAGATTGATTATAATGGGCCCGAGTTATGAAACTCGTTTTGTTTTCTACTGATTTTTATTGAAAATAAAGCGTTTTTTCGGCCTGACACTTCCAAAATGGGCCCGATTTGGTCCAAATTTTGTGTATATTATAAAAAGAGGGGAAATATGAAAGTTTGCCAATTTTAGCCAGATTGATTATAATGGGCCCGAGTTATGAAACTCGTTTTGTTTTCTACTGATTTTTATTGAAAATAAAGCGTTTTTTCGGCCTGACACATCCAAAATGGGCCCGATCGGGTCCAAATTTTGTGTATAATATTAGAAGTCGAGAAATATAAAAGTTTGGCAATTTTAGCCAGATTGATTATAATGGGCCCGAGTTATGAAACTCGTTTTGTTTTCTACTGATTTTTATTGAAAATAAAGCGTTTTTTCGGCCTGACACATCCAAAATGGGCCCGATCGGGTCCAAATTTTGTGTATAATATTAGAAGTCGAGAAATATGAAAGTTTGGCAATTTTAGCCAGATTGATTATAATGGGCCCGAGTTATGAAACTCGTTTTGTTTTCTACTGATTTTTATTGAAAATAAAGCGTTTTTTCGGCCTGACACATCCAAAATGGGCCCGATCGGGTCCAAATTTTGTGTATAATATTAGAAGTCGAGAAATATGAAAGTTTGGCAATTTTAGCCCGATTGATTATAATGGGCCCGAGTTATGAAACTCGTTTTGTTTTCTACTGATTTTTATTGAAAATAAAGCGTTTTTTCGGCCTGACACATCCAAAATGGGCCCGATTTGGTCCAAATTTTGTGTATATTATAAAAAGAGGGGAAATATGAAAGTTTGCCAAATTTAGCCAGATTGATTACAATGGGCCCGAGTTATGAAACTCGTTTTGTTTTCTACTGATTTTTATTGAAAATAAAGCGTTTTTTCGGCCTGACACATCCAAAATGGGCCCGATTTGGTCCAAATTTTGTGTATATTATAAAAAGAGGGGAAATATGAAAGTTTGCCAATTTTAGCCAGATTGATTATAATGGGCCCGAGTTATGAAACTCGTTTTGTTTTCTACTGATTTTTATTGAAAATAAAGCGTTTTTTCGGCCTGACACATCCAAAATGGGCCCGATCGGGTCCAAATTTTGTGTATAATATTAGAAGTCGAGAAATATGAAAGTTTGGCAATTTTAGCCAGATTGATTATAATGGGCCCGAGTTATGAAACTCGTTTTGTTTTCTACTGATTTTTATTGAAAATAAAGCGTTTTTTCGGCCTGACACATCCAAAATGGGCCCGATTTGGTCCAAATTTTGTGTATAATATTAGAAGTCGAGAAATATGAAAGTTTGGCAATTTTAGCCAGATTGATTATAATGGGCCCGAGTTATGAAACTCGTTTTGTTTTCTACTGATTTTTATTGAAAATAAAGCGTTTTTTCGGCCTGACACATCCAAAATGGGCCCGATTTGGTCCAAATTTTGTGTATATTATAAAAGAGGGGAAATATGAAAGTTTGCCAATTTTAGCCAGATTGATTATAATGGGCCCGAGTTATGAAACTCGTTTTATTTTCTACTGATTTTTATTGAAAATAAAGCGTTTTTTCGGCCTGACACATCCAAAATGGGCCCGATTTGGTCCAAATTTTGTGTATAATATTAGAAGTCGAGAAATATGAAAGTTTGGCAATTTTAGCCAGATTGATTATAATGGGCCCGAGTTATGAAACTCGTTTTGTTTTCTACTGATTTTTATTGAAAATAAAGCGTTTTTTCGGCCTGACACATCCAAAATGGGCCCGATTTGGTCCAAATTTTGTGTATATTATAAAAAGAGGGGAAATATGAAAGTTTGCCAATTTTAGCCAGATTGATTATAATGGGCCCGAGTTATGAAACTCGTTTTGTTTTCTACTGATTTTTATTGAAAATAAAGCGTTTTTTCGGCCTGACACATCCAAAATGGGCCCGATTTGGTCCAAATTTTGTGTATAATATTAGAAGTCGAGAAATATGAAAGTTTGGCAATTTTAGCCAGATTGATTATAATGGGCCCGAGTTATGAAACTCGTTTTGTTTTCTACTGATTTTTATTGAAAATAAAGCGTTTTTTCGGCCTGACACATCCAAAATGGGCCCGATCGGGTCCAAATTTTGTGTATAATATTAGAAGTCGAGAACTATGAAAGTTTGCCAATTCCAGCCAGATTGATTATAATGGGCCCGAGTTATGAAACTCGTTTTATTTTCTACTGATTTTTATTGAAAATAAAGCGTTTTTTCGGCCTGACACATCCAAAATGTGCCCGATCGGGTCCAAATTTTGTGTATAATATTAGAAGTCGAGAAATATGAAAGTTTGCCAATTCCAGCCAGATTGATTATAATGGGCCCGAGTTATGAAACTCGTTTTGTTTTCTACTGATTTTTATTGAAAATAAAGCGTTTTTTCGGCCTGACACATCCAAAATGTGCCCGATCGGGTCCAAATTTTGTGTATAATATTAGAAGTCGAGAAATATGAAAGTTTGCCAATTCCAGCCAGATTGATTATAATGGGCCCGAGTTATGAAACTCGTTTTGTTTTCTACTGATTTTTATTGAAAATAAAGCGTTTTTTCGGCCTGACACATCCAAAATGGGCCCGATTTGGTCCAAATTTTGTGTATATTATAAAAGAGGGGAAATATGAAAGTTTGCCAATTTTAGCCAGATTGATTATAATGGGCCCGAGTTATGAAACTCGTTTTGTTTTCTACTGATTTTTATTGAAAATAAAGCGTTTTTTCGGCCTGACACATCCAAAATGGGCCCGATTTGGTCCAAATTTTGTGTATATTATAAAAAGAGGGGAAATATGAAAGTTTGCCAATTTTAGCCAGATTGATTATAATGGGCCCGAGTTATGAAACTCGTTTTGTTTTCTACTGATTTTTATTGAAAATAAAGCGTTTTTTCGGCCTGACACATCCAAAATGGGCCCGATTTGGTCCAAATTTTGTGTATATTATAAAAGAGGGGAAATATGAAAGTTTGCCAATTTTAGCCAGATTGATTATAATGGGCCCGAGTTATGAAACTCGTTTTGTTTTCTACTGATTTTTATTGAAAATAAAGCGTTTTTTCGGCCTGACACATCCAAAATGGGCCCGATCGGGTCCAAATTTTGTGTATAATATTAGAAGTCGAGAACTATGAAAGTTTGCCAATTCCAGCCAGATTGATTATAATGGGCCCGAGTTATGAAACTCGTTTTATTTTCTACTGATTTTTATTGAAAATAAAGCGTTTTTTCGGCCTGACACATCCAAAATGTGCCCGATCGGGTCCAAATTTTGTGTATAATATTAGAAGTCGAGAAATATGAAAGTTTGCCAATTCCAGCCAGATTGATTATAATGGGCCCGAGTTATGAAACTCGTTTTGTTTTCTACTGATTTTTATTGAAAATAAAGCGTTTTTTCGGCCTGACACATCCAAAATGGGCCCGATCGGGTCCAAATTTTGTGTATAATATTAGAAGTCGAGAACTATGAAAGTTTGCCAATTCCAGCCAGATTGATTATAATGGGCCCGAGTTATGAAACTCGTTTTATTTTCTACTGATTTTTATTGAAAATAAAGCGTTTTTTCGGCCTGACACATCCAAAATGTGCCCGATCGGGTCCAAATTTTGTGTATAATATTAGAAGTCGAGAAATATGAAAGTTTGCCAATTCCAGCCAGATTGATTATAATGGGCCCGAGTTATGAAACTCGTTTTGTTTTCTACTGATTTTTATTGAAAATAAAGCGTTTTTTCGGCCTGACACATCCAAAATGTGCCCGATCGGGTCCAAATTTTGTGTATAATATTAGAAGTCGAGAAATATGAAAGTTTGCCAATTCCAGCCAGATTGATTATAATGGGCCCGAGTTATGAAACTCGTTTTGTTTTCTACTGATTTTTATTGAAAATAAAGCGTTTTTTCGGCCTGACACATCCAAAATGTGCCCGATCGGGTCCAAATTTTGTGTATAATATTAGAAGTCGAGAAATATGAAAGTTTGGCAATTTTAGCCAGATTGATTATAATGGGCCCGAGTTATGAAACTCGTTTTGTTTTCTACTGATTTTTATTGAAAATAAAGCGTTTTTTCGGCCTGACACATCCAAAATGGGCCCGATCGGGTCCAAATTTTGTGTATAATATTAGAAGTCGAGAAATATAAAAGTTTGGCAATTTTAGCCAGATTGATTATAATGGGCCCGAGTTATGAAACTCGTTTTGTTTTCTACTGATTTTTATTGAAAATAAAGCGTTTTTTCGGCCTGACACATCCAAAATGGGCCCGATTTGGTCCAAATTTTGTGTATATTATAAAAAGAGGGGAAATATGAAAGTTTGCCAATTTTAGCCAGATTGATTATAATGGGCCCGAGTTATGAAACTCGTTTTGTTTTCTACTGATTTTTATTGAAAATAAAGCGTTTTTTCGGCCTGACACATCCAAAATGGGCCCGATTTGGTCCAAATTTTGTGTATATTATAAAAAGAGGGGAAATATGAAAGTTTGCCAATTTTAGCCAGATTGATTATAATGGGCCCGAGTTATGAAACTCGTTTTGTTTTCTACTGATTTTTATTGAAAATAAAGCGTTTTTTCGGCCTGACACATCCAAAATGGGCCCGATCGGGTCCAAATTTTGTGTATATTATAAAAAGAGGGGAAATATGAAAGTTTGCCAATTTTAGCCAGATTGATTATAATGGGCCCGAGTTATGAAACTCGTTTTGTTTTCTACTGATTTTTATTGAAAATAAAGCGTTTTTTCGGCCTGACACATCCAAAATGGGCCCGATTTGGTCCAAATTTTGTGTATATTATAAAAAGAGGGGAAATATGAAAGTTTGCCAATTTTAGCCAGATTGATTATAATGGGCCCGAGTTATGAAACTCGTTTTGTTTTCTACTGATTTTTATTGAAAATAAAGCGTTTTTTCGGCCTGACACATCCAAAATGGGCCCGATCGGGTCCAAATTTTGTGTATAATATTAGAAGTCGAGAAATATAAAAGTTTGGCAATTTTAGCCAGATTGATTATAATGGGCCCGAGTTATGAAACTCGTTTTGTTTTCTACTGATTTTTATTGAAAATAAAGCGTCTTTTCGGCCTGACACATCCAAAATGGGCCCGATTTGGTCCAAATTTTGTGTATATTATAAAAAGAGGGGAAATATGAAAGTTTGCCAATTTTAGCCAGATTGATTATAATGGGCCCGAGTTATGAAACTCGTTTTGTTTTCTACTGATTTTTATTGAAAATAAAGCGTTTTTTCGGCCTGACACATCCAAAATGGGCCCGATTTGGTCCAAATTTTGTGTATATTATAAAAAGAGGGGAAATATGAAAGTTTGCCAATTTTAGCCAGATTGATTATAATGGGCCCGAGTTATGAAACTCGTTTTGTTTTCTACTGATTTTTATTGAAAATAAAGCGTTTTTTCGGCCTGACACATCCAAAATGGGCCCGATCGGGTCCAAATTTTGTGTATATTATAAAAAGAGGGGAAATATGAAAGTTTGCCAATTTTAGCCAGATTGATTATAATGGGCCCGAGTTATGAAACTCGTTTTGTTTTCTACTGATTTTTATTGAAAATAAAGCGTTTTTTCGGCCTGACACATCCAAAATGGGCCCGATCGGGTCCAAATTTTGTGTATATTATAAGAAGAGGGGAAATATGAAAGTTTGCCAATTTTAGCCAGATTGATTATAATGGGCCCGAGTTATGAAACTCGTTTTGTTTTCTACTGATTTTTATTGAAAATAAAGCGTTTTTTCGGCCTGACACATCCAAAATGGGCCCGATCGGGTCCAAATTTTGTGTATATTATAAAAAGAGGGGAAATATGAAAGTTTGCCAATTTGAGCCAGATTGATTATAATGGGCCCGAGTTATGAAACTCGTTTTGTTTTCTACTGATTTTTATTGAAAATAAAGCGTTTTTTCGGCCTGACACATCCAAAATGGGCCCGATTTGGTCCAAATTTTGTGTATATTATAAAAAGAGGGGAAATATGAAAGTTTGCCAATTTTAGCCAGATTGATTATAATGGGCCCGAGTTATGAAACTCGTTTTGTTTTCTACTGATTTTTATTGAAAATAAAGCGTTTTTTCGGCCTGACACATCCAAAATGGGCCCGATCGGGTCCAAATTTTGTGTATAATATTAGAAGTCGAGAAATATAAAAGTTTGGCAATTTTAGCCAGATTGATTATAATGGGCCCGAGTTATGAAACTCGTTTTGTTTTCTACTGATTTTTATTGAAAATAAAGCGTTTTTTCGGCCTGACACATCCAAAATGGGCCCGATTTGGTCCAAATTTTGTGTATATTATAAAAGAGGGGAAATATGAAAGTTTGCCAATTTTAGCCAGATTGATTATAATGGGCCCGAGTTATGAAACTCGTTTTGTTTTCTACTGATTTTTATTGAAAATAAAGCGTTTTTTCGGCCTGACACATCCAAAATGGGCCCGATCGGGTCCAAATTTTGTGTATATTATAAAAAGAGGGGAAGAATGAAAGTTTGTCAATTTTAGCCAGATTGATTATAATGGGCCCGAGTTATGAAACTCGTTTTGTTTTCTACTGATTTTTATTGAAAATAAAGCGTTTTTTCGGCCTGACACATCCAAAATGGGCCCGATTTGGTCCAAATTTTGTGTATATTATAAAAAGAGGGGAGATATGAAAGTTTGCCAATTTTAGCCTGATTGATTATTATGGGCCCGAGTTATGAAACTCGTTTTGTTTTCTACTGATTTTTATTGAAAATAAAGCGTTTTTTCGGCCTGACACATCCAAAATGGGCCCGATTTGGTCCAAATTTTGTGTATATTATAAAAAGAGGGGAGATATGAAAGTTTGCCAATTTTAGCCTGATTGATTTTTATGGGCCCGAGTTATGAAACTCGTTTTGTTTTCTACTGATTTTTATTGAAAATAAAGCGTTTTTTCGGCCTGACACATCCAAAATGGGCCCGATTTGGTCCAAATTTTGTGTATAATATTAGAAGTCGAGAAATATGAAAGTTTGGCAATTTTAGCCAGATTGATTATAATGGGCCCGAGTTATGAAACTCGTTTTGTTTTCTACTGATTTTTATTGAAAATAAAGCGTTTTTTCGGCCTGACACATCCAAAATGGGCCCGATTTGGTCCAAATTTTGTGTATATTATAAAAGAGGGGAAATATGAAAGTTTGCCAATTTTAGCCAGATTGATTATAATGGGCCCGAGTTATGAAACTCGTTTTGTTTTCTACTGATTTTTATTGAAAATAAAGCGTTTTTTCGGCCTGACACATCCAAAATGGGCCCGATCGGGTCCAAATTTTGTGTATAATATTAGAAGTCGAGAACTATGAAAGTTTGCCGATTCCAGCCAGATTGATTATAATGGGCCCGAGTTATGAAACTCGTTTTATTTTCTACTGATTTTTATTGAAAATAAAGCGTTTTTTCGGCCTGACACATCCAAAATGTGCCCGATCGGGTCCAAATTTTGTGTATAATATTAGAAGTCGAGAAATATGAAAGTTTGCCAATTCCAGCCAGATTGATTATAATGGGCCCGAGTTATGAAACTCGTTTTGTTTTCTACTGATTTTTATTGAAAATAAAGCGTTTTTTCGGCCTGACACATCCAAAATGGGCCCGATTTGGTCCAAATTTTGTGTATAATATTAGAAGTCGAGAAATATGAAAGTTTGCCAATTCCAGCCAGATTGATTATAATGGGCCCGAGTTATGAAACTCGTTTTGTTTTCTACTGATTTTTATTGAAAATAAAGCGTTTTTTCGGCCTGACACATCCAAAATGTGCCCGATCGGGTCCAAATTTTGTGTATAATATTAGAAGTCGAGAAATATGAAAGTTTGCCAATTCCAGCCAGATTGATTATAATGGGCCCGAGTTATGAAACTCGTTTTGCTTTCTACTGATTTTTATTGAAAATAAAGCGTTTTTTCGGCCTGACACATCCAAAATGTGCCCGATCGGGTCCAAACTTTGTGTATAATATTAGAAGTCGAGAACTATGAAAGTTTGCCAATTTTAGCCAGATTGATTATAATGGGCCCGAGTTATGAAACTCGTTTTGTTTTCTACTGATTTTTATTGAAAAAAAAAGCGTTTTTTCGGCCTGACACATCCAAAATGGGCCCGATCGGGTCCAAATTTTGTGTATAATATTAGAAGTCGAGAACTATGAAAGTTTGCCAATTCCAGCCAGATTGATTATAATGGGCCCGAGTTATGAAACTCGTTTTGTTTTCTACTGATTTTTATTGAAAATAAAGCGTTTTTTCGGCCTGACACATCCAAAATGTGCCCGATCGGGTCCAAATTTTGTGTATAATATTAGAAGTCGAGAAATATGAAAGTTTGGCAATTTTAGCCAGATTGATTATAATGGGCCCGAGTTATGAAACTCGTTTTGTTTTCTACTGATTTTTATTGAAAATAAAGCGTTTTTTCGGCCTGACACATCCAAAATGGGCCCGATTTGGTCCAAATTTTGTGTATATTATAAAAAGAGGGGAAATATGAAAGTTTGCCAATTTTAGCCAGATTGATTATAATGGGCCCGAGTTATGAAACTCGTTTTGTTTTCTACTGATTTTTATTGAAAATAAAGCGTTTTTTCGGCCTGACACATCCAAAATGGGCCCGATTTGGTCCAAATTTTGTGTATATTATAAAAAGAGGGGAAATATGAAAGTTTGCCAATTTTAGCCAGATTGATTATAATGGGCCCGAGTTATGAAACTCGTTTTGTTTTCTACTGATTTTTATTGAAAATAAAGCGTTTTTTCGGCCTGACACATCCAAAATGGGCCCGATTTGGTCCAAATTTTGTGTATATTATAAAAAGAGGGGAAATATGAAAGTTTGCCAATTTTAGCCAGATTGATTATAATGGGCCCGAGTTATGAAACTCGTTTTGTTTTCTACTGATTTTTATTGAAAATAAAGCGTTTTTTCGGCCTGACACATCCAAAATGGGCCCGATTTGGTCCAAATTTTGTGTATATTATAAAAAGAGGGGAAATATGAAAGTTTGCCAATTTTAGCCAGATTGATTATAATGGGCCCGAGTTATGAAACTCGTTTTGTTTTCTACTGATTTTTATTGAAAATAAAGCGTTTTTTCGGCCTGACACATCCAAAATGGGCCCGATTTGGTCCAAATTTTGTGTATATTATAAAAAGAGGGGAAATATGAAAGTTTGCCAATTTTAGCCAGATTGATTATAATGGGCCCGAGTTATGAAACTCGTTTTGTTTTCTACTGATTTTTATTGAAAATAAAGCGTTTTTTCGGCCTGACACATCCAAAATGGGCCCGATTTGGTCCAAATTTTGTGTATATTATAAAAAGAGGGGAAATATGAAAGTTTGCCAATTTTAGCCAGATTGATTATAATGGGCCCGAGTTATGAAACTCGTTTTGTTTTCTACTGATTTTTATTGAAAATAAAGCGTTTTTTCGGCCTGACACATCCAAAATGGGCCCGATCGGGTCCAAATTTTGTGTATAATATTAGAAGTCGAGAAATATAAAAGTTTGGCAATTTTAGCCAGATTGATTATAATGGGCCCGAGTTATGAAACTCGTTTAGTTTTCTACTGATTTTTATTGAAAATAAAGCGTTTTTTCGGCCTGACACATCCAAAATGGGCCCGATCGGGTCCAAATTTTGTGTATAATATTAGAAGTCGAGAAATATGAAAGTTTGGCAATTTTAGCCCGATTGATTATAATGGGCCCGAGTTATGAAACTCGTTTTGTTTTCTACTGATTTTTATTGAAAATAAAGCGTTTTTTCGGCCTGACACATCCAAAATGGGCCCGATTTGGTCCAAATTTTGTGTATATTATAAAAAGAGGGGAAATATGAAAGTTTGCCAAATTTAGCCAGATTGATTACAATGGGCCCGAGTTATGAAACTCGTTTTGTTTTCTACTGATTTTTATTGAAAATAAAGCGTTTTTTCGGCCTGACACATCCAAAATGGGCCCGATTTGGTCCAAATTTTGTGTATATTATAAAAAGAGGGGAAATATGAAAGTTTGCCAAATTTAGCCAGATTGATTACAATGGGCCCGAGTTATGAAACTCGTTTTGTTTTCTACTGATTTTTATTGAAAATAAAGCGTTTTTTCGGCCTGACACATCCAAAATGGGCCCGATCGGGTCCAAATTTTGTGTATAATATTAGAAGTCGAGAAATATGAAAGTTTGGCAATTTTAGCCAGATTGATTATAATGGGCCCGAGTTATGAAACTCGTTTTGATTTCTACTGATTTTTATTGAAAATAAAGCGTTTTTTCGGCCTGACACATCCAAAATGGGCCCGATTTGGTCCAAATTTTGTGTATATTATAAAAAGAGGGGAAATATGAAAGTTTGCCAATTTTAGCCAGATTGATTATAATGGGCCCGAGTTATGAAACTCGTTTTGTTTTCTACTGATTTTTATTGAAAATAAAGCGTTTTTTCGGCCTGACACATCCAAAATGTGCCCGATCGGGTCCAAATTTTGTGTATAATATTAGAAGTCGAGAAATATGAAAGTTTGCCAATTCCAGCCAGATTGATTATAATGGGCCCGAGTTATGAAACTCGTTTTGTTTTCTACTGATTTTTATTGAAAATAAAGCGTTTTTTCGGCCTGACACATCCAAAATGGGCCCGATCGGGTCCAAATTTTGTGTATAATATTAGAAGTCGAGAAATATGAAAGTTTGGCAATTTTAGCCAGATTGATTATAATGGGCCCGAGTTATGAAACTCGTTTTGTTTTCTACTGATTTTTATTGAAAATAAAGCGTTTTTTCGGCCTGACACATCCAAAATGGGCCCGATCGGGTCCAAATTTTGTGTATAATATTAGAAGTCGAGAAATATGAAAGTTTGGCAATTTTAGCCAGATTGATTATAATGGGCCCGAGTTATGAAACTCGATTTGTTTTCTACTGATTTTTATTGAAAATAAAGCGTTTTTTCGGCCTGACACATCCAAAATGGGCCCGATCGGGTCCAAATTTTGTGTATATTATAAAAAGAGGGGAAATATGAAAGTTTGCCAATTTTAGCCAGATTGATTATAATGGGCCCGAGTTATGAAACTCGATTTGTTTTCTACTGATTTTTATTGAAAATAAAGCGTTTTTTCGGCCTGACACATCCAAAATGGGCCCGATCGGGTCCAAATTTTGTGTATATTATAAAAAGAGGGGAAATATGAAAGTTTGCCAATTTTAGCCAGATTGATTATAATGGGCCCGAGTTATGAAACTCGATTTGTTTTCTACTGATTTTTATTGAAAATAAAGCGTTTTTTCGGCCTGACACATCCAAAATGGGCCCGATTTGGTCCAAATTTTGTGTATATTATAAAAAGAGGGGAAATATGAAAGTTTGGCAATTCCAGCCAGATTGATTATAATGGGCCCGAGTTATGAAACTCGTTTTGTTTTCTACTGATTTTTATTGAAAATAAAGCGTTTTTTCGGCCTGACACATCCAAAATGGGCCCGATTTGGTCCAAATTTTGTGTATATTATAAAAAGAGGGGAAATATGAAAGTTTGCCAATTTTAGCCAGATTGATTATAATGGGCCCGAGTTATGAAACTCGATTTGTTTTCTACTGATTTTTATTGAAAATAAAGCGTTTTTTCGGCCTGACACATCCAAAATGGGCCCGATCGGGTCCAAATTTTGTGTATATTATAAAAAGAGGGGAAATATGAAAGTTTGCCAATTTTAGCCAGATTGATTATAATGGGCCCGAGTTATGAAACTCGTTTTGTTTTCTACTGATTTTTATTGAAAATAAAGCGTTTTTTCGGCCTGACACATCCAAAATGGGCCCGATTTGGTCCAAATTTTGTGTATATTATAAAAAGAGGGGAAATATGAAAGTTTGGCAATTCCAGCCAGATTGATTATAATGGGCCCGAGTTATGAAACTCGTTTTGTTTTCTACTGATTTTTATTGAAAATAAAGCGTTTTTTCGGCCTGACACATCCAAAATGGGCCCGATCGGGTCCAAATTTTGTGTATAATATTAGAAGTCGAGAACTATGAAAGTTTGCCAATTCCAGCCAGATTGATTATAATGGGCCCGAGTTATGAAACTCGTTTTATTTTCTACTGATTTTTATTGAAAATAAAGCGTTTTTTCGGCCTGACACATCCAAAATGTGCCCGATCGGGTCCAAATTTTGTGTATAATATTAGAAGTCGAGATATATGAAAGTTTGCCAATTCCAGCCAGATTGATTATAATGGGCCCGAGTTATGAAACTCGTTTTGTTTTCTACTGATTTTTATTGAAAATAAAGCGTTTTTTCGGCCTGACACATCCAAAATGGGCCCGATTTGGTCCAAATTTTGTGTATATTATAAAAAGAGGGGAAATATGAAAGTTTGCCAATTTTAGCCAGATTGATTATAATGGGCCCGAGTTATGAAACTCGTTTTGTTTTCTACTGATTTTTATTGAAAATAAAGCGTTTTTTCGGCCTGACACATCCAAAATGGGCCCGATTTGGTCCAAATTTTGTGTATATTATAAAAAGAGGGGAAATATGAAAGTTTGCCAATTTTAGCCAGATTGATTATAATGGGCCCGAGTTATGAAACTCGTTTTGTTTTCTACTGATTTTTATTGAAAATAAAGCGTTTTTTCGGCCTGACACATCCAAAATGGGCCCGATTTGGTCCAAATTTTGTGTATATTATAAAAAGAGGGGAAATATGAAAGTTTGCCAATTTTAGCCAGATTGATTATAATGGGCCCGAGTTATGAAACTCGTTTTGTTTTCTACTGATTTTTATTGAAAATAAAGCGTTTTTTCGGCCTGACACATCCAAAATGGGCCCGATTTGGTCCAAATTTTGTGTATATTATAAAAAGAGGGGAAATATGAAAGTTTGCCAATTTTAGCCAGATTGATTATAATGGGCCCGAGTTATGAAACTCGTTTTGTTTTCTACTGATTTTTATTGAAAATAAAGCGTTTTTTCGGCCTGACACATCCAAAATGGGCCCGATTTGGTCCAAATTTTGTGTATATTATAAAAAGAGGGGAAATATGAAAGTTTGCCAATTTTAGCCAGATTGATTATAATGGGCCCGAGTTATGAAACTCGTTTTGTTTTCTACTGATTTTTATTGAAAATAAAGCGTTTTTTCGGCCTGACACATCCAAAATGGGCCCGATCGGGTCCAAATTTTGTGTATAATATTAGAAGTCGAGAACTATGAAAGTTTGCCAATTCCAGCCAGATTGATTATAATGGGCCCGAGTTATGAAACTCGTTTTGTTTTCTACTGATTTTTATTGAAAATAAAGCGTTTTTTCGGCCTGACACATCCAAAATGGGCCCGATTTGGTCCAAATTTTGTGTATATTATAAAAAGAGGGGAAATATGAAAGTTTGCCAATTTTAGCCAGATTGATTATAATGGGCCCGAGTTATGAAACTCGTTTTGTTTTCTACTGATTTTTATTGAAAATAAAGCGTTTTTTCGGCCTGACACATCCAAAATGTGCCCGATCGGGTCCAAATTTTGTGTATATTATAAAAAGAGGGGAAATATGAAAGTTTGCCAATTTTAGCCAGATTGATTATAATGGGCCCGAGTTATGAAACTCGTTTTGTTTTCTACTGATTTTTATTGAAAATAAAGCGTTTTTTCGGCCTGACACATCCAAAATGGGCCCGATTTGGTCCAAATTTTGTGTATATTATAAAAAGAGGGGAAATATAAAAGTTTGCCAATTTTAGCCAGATTGATTATAATGGGCCCGAGTTATGAAACTCGTTTTGTTTTCTACTGATTTTTATTGAAAATAAAGCGTTTTTTCGGCCTGACACATCCAAAATGTGCCCGATCGGGTCCAAATTTTGTGTATATTATAAAAAGAGGGGAAATATGAAAGTTTGCCAATTTTAGCCAGATTGATTATAATGGGCCCGAGTTATGAAACTCGTTTTGTTTTCTACTGATTTTTATTGAAAATAAAGCGTTTTTTCGGCCTGACACATCCAAAATGGGCCCGATTTGGTCCAAATTTTGTGTATATTATAAAAAGAGGGGAGATATGAAAGTTTGCCAATTTTAGCCTGATTGATTATTATGGGCCCGAGTTATGAAACTCGTTTTGTTTTCTACTGATTTTTATTGAAAATAAAGCGTTTTTTCGGCCTGACACATCCAAAATGGGCCCGATCGGGTCCAAATTTTGTGAATAATATTAAATGTCGAGAAATATGAAAGTTTGCCAATTCCAGCCAGATTGATTATAATGGGCCCGAGTTATGAAACTCGTTTTGTTTTCTACTGATTTTTATTGAAAATAAAGCGTTTTTTCGGCCTGACACATCCAAAATGGGCCCGATTTGGTCCAAATTTTGTGTATATTATAAAAAGAGGGGAAATATGAAAGTTTGCCAATTTTAGCCAGATTGATTATAATGGGCCCGAGTTATGAAACTCGTTTTGTTTTCTACTGATTTTTATTGAAAATAAAGCGTTTTTTCGGCCTGACACATCCAAAATGGGCCCGATTTGGTCCAAATTTTGTGTATATTATAAAAGAGGGGAAATATGAAAGTTTGCCAATTTTAGCCAGATTGATTATAATGGGCCCGAGTTATGAAACTCGTTTTGTTTTCTACTGATTTTTATTGAAAATAAAGCGTTTTTTCGGCCTGACACATCCAAAATGGGCCCGATCGGGTCCAAATTTTGTGTATAATATTAGAAGTCGAGAACTATGAAAGTTTGCCAATTCCAGCCAGATTGATTATAATGGGCCCGAGTTATGAAACTCGTTTTATTTTCTACTGATTTTTATTGAAAATAAAGCGTTTTTTCGGCCTGACACATCCAAAATGTGCCCGATCGGGTCCAAATTTTGTGTATAATATTAGAAGTCGAGAAATATGAAAGTTTGCCAATTCCAGCCAGATTGATTATAATGGGCCCGAGTTATGAAACTCGTTTTGTTTTCTACTTCAATTTTTACCTCATTTTCACACATTTTTACCTCATTTTTTACCTCATTTTTACCTCATTTTCACATATTTTTACCTCAATTTTCCCTCATTTTTCTCTCATTTTCACACATTTTTACCTCAATTTTTACCTCAATAAATATTCGCCAATAACACTAAAAGTAAAAGTTCTTCATTTCTGAAATTCTGGAAAAGAAATTAAGAATTTAAATCATCTGATATTATACAATACAACTACGAAAGATTCTAGAAAAGCTCAAAACTTTTCTCAATTGCAAGAAAACTGAAATATTCTATTTTTTTATTAACAAGCAGTATTACACATGTTACACGACTTGGCACAATATTGTTTTATTTGAGTACACGAATAGAACGTATTGGTGCAGAATCCATTCCTGATCCATTGTGTACATCTGAAATACAATTTTTAAGTTACTTTTTTTCAGTTTAAAAATTTTCAAAATTACTCCGTTGAGCTATCCACGCAAGCTATTGGAGTAGGAGTTGGGCAGAGTCCGCAAGTCTTTGGACAAAATTCTTGAACAAAGGGTGCAACGTTCGGATCGTTGCAAAGTGGAACGTATTGAATGCAATTCGTGTTTGGATCATCTCGGCATGTGGAAGCAATAGTTGCTGAAAATTACTTTTAACATTTTCAAGCAACAAAATGTAATTTTTTTTACTTCCACAATATCCACAAGTTTCTGGACAGTACTTCTGAAGAAGTGGCTGATATTTATCAATAGAACACAACGGTAAATATTGTTGGCAATTTGTGGTCGGATCATCTTTGCAGTCTGGAAAGTTGATTTATTCAAAAAAATAACATTAAAAATTATTAAAGAATACTAACCACTTGATTCTACAGTGATGGCATGAACTGAAAAAACGAAAACTGCAGCATATATCCTTTTTTGAAACATCATACTATAAAATAAAAACTGCTAGAGTGAACTCATTTATTTATGGTGTTTCTTATCTTGCCTTTTCGGATTACACTTTTCCGACGGGGCACATTCTGTACTAGGTTGCTTGTAGGATTAGGAATGAGTATGAGGACTAGAACGTATTTGATAAGGAAAACTGATATTGTCTATTTCTTGATAATTGTGTTTGAGTGTTTCTCAACCTCACTGACACTCCGCACGTATGCCGACACAGGTTGAACAGCCCTCAAAACGCAACGACCAAGAATATTTGAGTTGACAATAAGAAATTTACACGCTGCTAAATATACGCGCTGCAAAAGATACGCACTGCGCTGATAAAAGCTTCTTCTAGATCATAAGTGGCACTGATCCAGCGACCGTTGAGAGGTTGATTTGACGTATCCATGTAAACGCAGGAACCGATGTTGGTGACTGGGTAGCCTGTAATATATAAAAGAAAATTTGTGTCTAAATTTCAACGTTTAATTTCTTTGAAAACTGAGCGTTGCTAAAGAAAAAAAAACTACGCACCACTAAAGATTATTAATTCAACTTTTAATTTCTCGAAAGTTCGATTCCGGGTGCTTATTTATTGATTTTTGCTTTATTTTTTCGATTTAAACAAACCTGGTAGAAAATTATTATACGTAGAAAATATAGCACAACAGTGCCATCATCCCAAGTACATTCCTTGGGGCTGTGTTAACCTTACAGTTCAATCCAATCCATTGTGCATATGTCGTATTCAAATCGTATGTTAATATCGCATGATTATCCTAGAAAAAAACCGATTTTCCAAAAATTTCGGAAAAAAGTTCTCACAATGGCGCTGTTGATTGATACCAACGATCCTCCGATTTGCTGACAATGACTCATAGCCTTTGGATGAATTGCCTTAAAGTTTGAAACGCTTAAACATTTCGAATTGACTTGATCAAAACCATTCGGACATGTTGAAAAAACAGTTGAGCATATTAATAATAGAAAAAGCAAAACGTTTTCAGAAAATAACAGTTTTAAAATGATAATAATTACATGGTTGCAAATGATAAGAATCCGCTTCATTTTACATGCATAGAAAACATATTAATTAACATAAAAGTTGGCCTGAAATCCGTGATCGGTTCCAGAAGAGTCTGTTGAAAATGTGATCAACATTGAATTCGTTGTCGAAACGAAATATTTGTCTTGAATTTTACGGTCCGCTAATCACGAGTCCAGCACTCGGAAGATTGAGCGGACAAACGAACCACAATTATATCACAGCACTTCTTGGTGGAAACGGTTGTGAAGTCTACGCGAATTCTGAAAAGGGAATAACATTTTATGTGCGTTCGTAAATTCTTAGCAGCGCGCAAATTTATTTATTTATTTAAATTCAATTGAAACATATAATCATAACAAAAAAAAGAAAAAAAAATGAAAGACCGGATGAATGTCTTAGCCTTTGAATTCTTTAGGTCACCCTTAGGGACTCATAAAACAAAAGTGCCCAGAGGCTGAGCGAATATTCAGCTTTTGCTCCTCCTACAACTTGTTTTCCCTCTTGTTGTAGTATGAATATTAATGATATTCAAAATGATCAACATTAAAAAATGTGAAATTATTCTGGCAAAACATGTGTGCAAACATTGCATATAATTTGTCAAGGTATAAAAAGTGTTCCAAATGTCCAATTGTTCATCAACACAAAGATGTATTGTATTTTTAACACTTCCGTGATTTTCTTCATCTTCTTCGCTGTTAATGCATCAATTTTCAATAATGAAAGAAATGACGAGTCGGAGGTAATTGAAAATATGTGTGTTTTTTAAAAAATATTCCTTGAAACAAAATTTCAGAAATATGCTCTTGCTGTAATAAACGATGAAGTAGATTCAAATGAGACACTTGTCTTTGACGATCTAACATCAGAAGGCCTATCGACAGATATTGTTATCCGTGCAAAACGCTGGTTTGGATGTGGATGTGGTTGTTGTGGATGTGCTCCAGGTAATACTACATGCCCCCCTTGCGATTGTGGCTGTGGATGCGGTAATAGTACATGTGGATGCGGATGCGGGTGCGGATGCGGATGCTAATTATTTTTCACTTTTCCATCACGATATATAAATTATTTTCCAACAATAAATTCGTATATATTAGTCATATTTTCATCATAATTTTTTTTGAAATTTTCGATTTTTTTTTGTTCACAACGCGTTCCCTCTTCTCAAGAAGTTCCATTTTCGATAATATCAGATGCTTAGGTTTTCAGTTATTTAGATAATAATTTCATCAAAAAATTTTCAAATTTCATGTGAATTTATATCGATTTTTAACTGATTTTTTATTAAAGCTCGGTGGATATCACAAAACAATGAGCAACAGTTTAAACATAATGGAAATCGAAATAATTCCAAAAATTGAAATCCCCTTGATATTTGCTTGATTACAAACACCAGTATGTTTACAATTATCTCCAATATGGTTCGTGAGATTCACATAAGAATTGGCTCCTTTATCTGGACTGTTACAATCTGTTAACATAGCCACTCCTTAAAGACAGCTGATCAGTTAATTTGACCCTACCCGGACTTAGTTTCAAAAATTAGAGCGTTCTCTAATTAGTACAATGCAATTTATGCGAAATCACACCGATAAATACACGCTTCATAGCAGCCGTGCAAAGTTGAAAAAATCAAAATTTGAATTCCCGCGTGTCCGTGCGACGCGGTCGTTGTCCGTGCAACGCGGTCGGAATTGGCGCGAAACACAATTATTTGAATGTGGCTACATATCGGTATTGTTCTTTGGACCACCTGGGATCCCATTCAAATTTTGATTTTTTGCCTTGAATTTGGATCGTGTTAACTGACAAGCTGCCTTTAATTTTAACCGATTTCCCGCTATAATGAAGACACAAAATTTGACACATTGTGAGATACCATACGAATGAGTTTGAAACGAATGAACATTTTGGAATTCTGAATTCAGGCCAAAATGTAGAAAAAGTAGACAATTTTAGTTTAAAGGGACTCTGTACTGTTTTTGGTTTTCTATTCCATTTTCATCATCTTCGCAATATTTAGGGATCTATAGATGCAAGAAAATGTATCGAAATTTCCCTTTCTACTGGGTATGAAAGAGACCGTAAGAAAAGAAACGTTTTTTGTAGATGGTTTATGATGAAAATGTTATCAGATAAATTTTCAGGGTGACCGTGGAGCAGTCTCGATCCAAATGATCAATGAAAAACAACAATAGTAGAAGTAATGGCTATGTTAGCAGATTTTAACAATCCAGATAAAGGAGCCAATTCTTATGTGAATCTCACGAACCATATTGGAGATAATTGTAAACATACTGGTGTTTGTAATCAAGGAAATATATAAGGGGATTTCAATTTTTGGAATTATTTCCATTTCCATTATGTTTAAGTTGCTCATTGTTTTGTGATATTTGTGATATTCTTTAATAAAAAATCAGTTAAAAATCGATATAAACTCACATGAAATTTGAAAATTTTTTGATGAAATTATTACCTAAATACCTGAAAACGTAAGCATGTGATATTATCGAATATCGAACTTCTTGAGAAGAGGGAACGCGTTGTGAACGAAAAAAATCGAAAATTTCAAAAAAAATTATGATGAAAATATGACTAATATATACGAATTTATTGTAGGAAAATAATTTATATATCGTGATGGAAAAGTGAAAAATAATTAGCATCCGCATCCGCACCCGCATCCGCATCCACATGTACTATTACCGCATCCACAGCCACAATCGCAAGGGGGGCATGTAGTATTACCTGGAGCACATCCACAACAACCACATCCACATCCAAACCAGCGTTTTGCACGGATAACAATATCTGTCGATAGGCCTTCTGATGTTAGATCGTCAAAGACAAGTGTCTCATTTGAATCTACTTCATCGTTTATTACAGCAAGAGCATATTTCTGAAATTTTGTTTCAAGGAATATTTTTTAAAAAACACACATATTTTCAATTACCTCCGACTCGTCATTTCTTTCATTATTGAAAATTGATGCATTAACAGCGAAGATGATGAAGAAAATCACGGAAGTGTTAAAAATACAATACATCTTTGTGTTGATGAACAATTGGACATTTGGAACACTTTTTATACCTTGACAAATTATATGCAATGTTTGCACACATGTTTTGCCAGAATAATTTCACATTTTTTAATGTTGATCATTTTGAATATCATTAATATTCATACTACAACAAGAGGGAAAACAAGTTGTAGGAGGAGCAAAAGCTGAATATTCGCTCAGCCTCTGGGCACTTTTGTTTTATGAGTCCCTAAGGGTGACCTAACGAATTCCAGTTAAGGAAATTAATCGTGTCAGAACGGTGAATATGGAACTGAAAATAAATGGATTGGAGATAATAACAGCTTTGTAAAAACCAAAGAATGCCAAAAAATACAACCACTTCTAACAACTTAGAAATAATAACCTATTGAAGGTTCTCTTAACTATCCCTGATTTCCTATTAAATCGATTCTTTTCGACCATACTAACAAAAAAATTACTACAAAAAATTGTGCAAGCTACAAAAAAAACTGCACAAAACTCAAGAACAATGGACGACAATTTTCGGAGGTGACTAACTTTGGATAGTTAGTACCACGAGCACAAAAACTTCTGTAGTGATCCAAATGCCTTTTCCTTTCTATTTCATTTTTCTTATTTCTTTTTTTCAGACAGTGGTTCTCTGCGGAATCTTTATAAGGCCGAAGAACCAACTTTTGGGAATTTAGTCCCTCAAAAATTTCCGTAATGTTTTTCCAAATATTTTAGATGTTTTGCACTTATTTGTATCTCAAGAATTTTTTTGTTTTAAGTATGTTCGGTTCGTATGCTCAAAAAGCGTCGATTTGATAGAAAATCAGGAGTAGTAACGAAAACCTTTCCTTGGTTAACGATATCCTATCACGGTGGGAAAAAAGCTACGCGCAACAGTTGAAACATCGTCCTAACTGCGAAAAAAGGAGGCCGGGGGCATAATTCAAATTTTCGCAATCTTGCCGCGCACTTTTTTGGTTATTTATTTTTTATCTGACAAAAAACCAATAAAAACAGTGATTTTCGGATTTTTCGCAAAAACTAAATTTTTTCTTATGTTCAATCAATACACTTTATTTGCCATGTCTTTTTACCCCTTTTTCAACCAGAATTCATTGAAAAAAAACGAAAAAATATAACGAATGATATAAATACAATATAATGAACATTCAATGAAGTTTTTTTTTTCAAAAAATTAATATAATTTTTTAAAAATACATTAATCACATGCCTTCTTTGGATGTTTTGCAATTTCAATCAATAGAAATCATTCAAATAATCAAAAGGTGCAATTTATTGATTTCGCTAAACTAGAGTCTATCGAACTTGAGTGGTGGACTAGAAATTTAAATTTCCGTGCTAGCGTGTGGCCTAGGTTTCCACTATTTTTTGTGCGCTGCAGAAAAGTAGTCCAGGACAGTTTTTCGTAGCTTTTTTCCCAACCTGCCTATTCAAATAATGAAATTTCGTGTTCTATAATTGTTTCATTCCTTCAGTATTTATATGATATTAGACCAGGTATAATGCATAATGAACCAGCTTATGCATTTCCAGAAAAAGTCAAAATGATCAATCCGTCAAATGGAGCAACTAAGCGAGAAGTTTAGGAAATATATTGTAATGTTCGTGAAAATTGGAGTTACTCTTAAGATTTCGTTCTTTCCCAATATTTTCTACAACTTGTAGTATGAATATTAATGATATTCAAAATGATCAACATTAAAAAATGTGAAATTATTCTGGCAAAACATGTGTGCAAACATTGCATATAATTTGTCAAGGTATAAAAAGTGTTCCAAATGTCCAATTGTTCATCAACACAAAGATGTATTGTATTTTTAACACTTCCGTGATTTTCTTCATCATCTTCGCTGTTAATGCATCAATTTTCAATAATGAAAGAAATGACGAGTCGGAGGTAATTGAAAATATGTGTGTTTTTTAAAAAATATTCCTTGAAACAAAATTTCAGAAATATGCTCTTGCTGTAATAAACGATGAAGTAGATTCAAATGAGACACTTGTCTTTGACGATCTAACATCAGAAGGCCTATCGACAGATATTGTTATCCGTGCAAAACGCTGGTTTGGATGTGGATGTGGTTGTTGTGGATGTGCTCCAGGTAATACTACATGCCCCCCTTGCGATTGTGGCTGTGGATGCGGTAATAGTACATGTGGATGCGGATGCGGGTGCGGATGCGGATGCTAATTATTTTTCACTTTTCCATCACGATATATAAATTATTTTCCTACAATAAATTCGTATATATTAGTCATATTTTCATCATAATTTTTTTTGAAATTTTCGATTTTTTTCGTTCACAACGCGTTCCCTCTTCTCAAGAAGTTCGATATTCGATAATATCACATGCTTACGTTTTCAGGTATTTAGGTAATAATTTCATCAAAAAATTTTCAAATTTCATGTGAGTTTATATCGATTTTTAACTGATTTTTTATTAAAGAATATCACAAATATCACAAAACAATGAGCAACTTAAACATAATGGAAATGGAAATAATTCCAAAAATTGAAATCCCCTTATATATTTCCTTGATTACAAACACCAGTATGTTTACAATTATCTCCAATATGGTTCGTGAGATTCACATAAGAATTGGCTCCTTTATCTGGATTGTTAAAATCTGCTAACATAGCCATTACTTCTACTATTGTTGTTTTTCATTGATCATTTGGATCGAGACTGCTCCACGGTCACCCTGAAAATTTATCTGATAACATTTTCATCATAAACCATCTACCTCACAAGCCACTTGTTCATCGTCATAGAGTGTAAAAAAACCATTCATCGCCGAATTCTACAATTATTTTCCAACAATAAATTCGTATATATTCGTCATATTTTCTTCATAATTGCAATGTAACCGATAGAAAAGAATACAAATAATATGACCTGCAAGAATCATAATATCTGGATATATTAAAAACATGAAGAAGTAAAGTTTAAAAAAGTTAAACATTGAAAGTTGAAAGGTGTTACTGTTGCATGTTAGTTTATTCCGTTGTGGAACGTGAACGTCGAAAATAAAAATTGCAGTGAGAACCTAATTGGCCTTTTATACAACGAAATTTTTAAGATCGGGGAAGAAGAAAACTCCTGTAAGACACTTAGAAAAAACAGTAGCCCACAATGAGCTTTACGCAGTTGTATTGAATTTAAGAAAACAATTTGAAGACTCTCGGCATATGAAGAGTTACATTTAATGTTACAACGTTGACAAACACCCAGGTTTTACGATGATATGATAAACCCATCGAACTAAAACAAAATGAAGTTCTTGATTTGAGATTTGAAATTTTCCAGGATGTGCTAAGAAATAGACCAAATATCTGTTCGTGGAAAATTAAAAAAACAGTTTAGTAAGATGAATGCAATATAATTGAACGCAATAAAATTGTTCACCGATTTAATTGTTTGTTATTTCAAAAACAAGTCAGTTCAAGTCAGTTCAAGTCAATTTCAAAAACAAGTCAATTCAACAATTTCTTATAAATTTTTGAAGAAAGTGAACTATTTCAAAAATTGTGATTTGCAGAATTTCAGGAAATTTTCAATTTCTGATATGTCTTTCAACATTTTCAAGCCAATTATGTACATAAAATTATTTCTCGAGGATGCGGGATGAACACTAAAATCCAGACAGAAACACATTTATTTCCATTACTGTATATTATTCGGCCAATGAACAAACAATGTCCCACCCACGGCGATTTTTCGTTTTTTTCCCTATAACATAAAAAAATAGAAAAAAACCTAGTTTTTTTTCATATAACATTGGACGCACTTGGCAGGATTACGGCGTCGCTATAAATGACGCTCTTACATGAGACATTCTTTGACAATAATCGTCTAATATTATTGTTTATTTTTTACTGCTTACCCATATTTAACGTCATTTACTTATGAACCTATCCAGAAACTAAAATTTCTGCAAAAAATTGCAAGAAATAATTTTTTGCAGCCGATTTACGGGGAAATGTACGGTACTCGTGGCGAGACCATCAAAGAAAAACGGCTCTTGACCGTATTTTGGACACACACCTGGGAAATTTGTGAGGGTCCCGCAGCGAAGAGTAAGAACCTTTGATGGTTTCGCAACGATTACCGTATATTTCCCGTAAATGAAATGTGCTGCAAAAAAATTGAAATTTCTTGAAATTTCTTTCACGTTTCTGCATTGAATTTTGGTTTCTAGATAGGTCCATTACTGATTGCAGAAATTCTGTCCACCCCTTGAAATAATTAGATTTGAATTCCCATTCCTAAACAGTTGAAAAATAATTTCTAGCAAGATATAATTAAAAAAGGGGAGTTGCTTAGATTAAAGAGAGGGGGGGGGGGGGGTGGGGCTCTGGAGAGCTCAGAAATGGGTTTCAGACGAATAAGAATATGATCTACCAACTGATAGCAAACATTTCTAATTCGAAAAAATGAACTAAAACAGTTAGAAAATCGAATATAGACAATGGCCGCAGAAATGTAATCTGGGTCTTACAAGGGAAGTGCGCGAAGTCACCATCGCCAATCGAGTTGAGACCTACACCATTCGATAGAGCTTTAAAGCTAGGTCTAGAATCCGTTTTAAAAGTCTGCCATTTCGACCTGTGAGCCGGTGAAACATGGGCTCAAAGTTCCTTGAAAAAAGAGGTGAGTATATAAGCGCACCTGAACCCTCCTATAACATGTGGCTGCGTGGTCAAGTGGGTTAAGCACTTGCCTATGAAAATCTTTTCCAAAAGTTCGATTCCAACCGGTTGGTAGTTGTTTTGTATACTTTTTTTGTATAAAACCGTATTAATAAAACAATTTACAAGTTAATGCACATTTTAATCATTTTTCATCGTTATTCATTTGTCAATTTTAATTTGGTAATTTGTAAATGTTCACCGTTGTCGGAAAAATACCGAAACATGGAAATGAAGCCAAAATTTTATTTCTTTCGAAATGACTACTACATTCGATTTTTCAAAAGGTTAAAAAATTTTATTGGGATATTCCTGTTTGAGAAAAGCGCAAAGAAGGCCTAGAAACCCAGATTGTATTTCTTCGGCCATTGTGAATATTAGATTTTTTAATTTTTTGCTATCAATTTCGTCGAGAATCATATTCATATTCCTTTTAAACCCAATTTATCATCTCTCCGGACCCCTCTTGAAAAGAACGTAACCCGGTTTTTTCCCTCCAATTCGCAACATAAAATTTTCAAGTTGTTCCTTTAATCTTACAGTAATCTTCTACATCTATCGGTTTTTAATTATATCTCGCTGTAATTTTATTTTTTGACCTTTTCATTTTTCTAATATTTTTACACGCAAAAAGGGGGGGGGGCTATTTAAGACAAATGATCAGGTTTTAAAAAAATGTAAATCATACTTTATACAGTATGCTAAAAACAATTTTACGAATATAAACTTAACGCAAACAACGAACGTAATTTATTCCAACTAAAGAATATTTTGCTGTGCACTTTTAATTCTCTTAAAAAGCTGTGCAAACAAATAGTAAAAAGTGGTGGCCATTGCGAACGTATTGAATTTGATTTAATGAACTACATAGTATTGAGTTTACTCTAATAGACCAAAAAAAAAGGTTTCTGTACCCTGTACTCAAAAAAATTCTTCCTCCTCGTGAAGTACACAACTTTCTCGGAAAGTTCGGCCATTTGTCGTGATACCTACTCAGATTGGATCGCAATAATTTTAAGCTTGAAGTCTAGACTTTGCTCAAATTTTAAAAATTTAGTTTGTTTGGCCTAAGTTAAAAAAAACAAGTTAAAGTGTCTAAAAAAATGCACAGAAATTTTCATTATATTATTAGTAGCACTTTTTTGAAAATGTTGTTACAATCGTTATAGACAGCTGTTCAGTTAATTTAACCCTACCTGATCTTAGTTTCAAAAATTAGAGCGTCCACTCATTAGTATTGTCAAGCTACACTTTCTTGGCAGCTCATTGTCGGATGCAGCAGCCAGAAGTTGAAGGCAACGCGACAGAAACAAATTCAAATTTCTCAGTTGGTCTCACGCGTTGCGGTCGCGACGCCTTCGATGTTATCAGTGGAGTAGCCGAAAATGAGCAGCCAAGAAAATTCATCTTGACACTACAATGCAATTTATACTAACAAATATCGATAAATACACGCGTCATAGTCAGAATTGGCGCGAACACACAATTATTTGAATGTGGCTACATATTGGTATTGTTTTTTTGGACCACCTGGGCTCCCATTCGAAGTTTGATTTTTGGCCTTGGTTTTGGATCGTGTTAACTGGCCAGCTGCCTTTAAGGTATATAAAATTGGATTTCAGTATAGCCTGCCCATATCGGGCTTTCATTTTATCTTACTTATTTGTCTATTGTATGGACTTTGTTTACCACTAATACAAAAAACGAATCAGAATACCTAGCTTTAATAATAATAAGACAAACAATTGGCTAAACATCGTTAACTTTTTATTTACTTTCTTTATGAATGTTTAAAGAGTCAAAAATGACCATGGCTGTGCAAATCAAACAATTTCTTTCCGTTTCTAGTTTTAGTTCACTATTTCTCCATATTTTAATCCCTTTTTATGTCCCGGATAACCATCGTTCCCTCATTCTGGTAAATATAATCTCATGATCTCGATCGCGCTATTTTTTTCAAGCTTCTTTTTTTAAATCATTTTTTTTATGATGCTGAAAATACCAAAAAAAATAACATTAAGTACACTTCAATAGTTTTGTTTATATGTAGCTTGATCTGCGTTCTGTAGAATCTAAAAATGGGGCCTCTACTCCCGCCAAATTGGAATTAGGCCCAAATTTAGCTCCGACTGGGGGGTCATGAGTTATGGGCCACAAAAGTGACGACAATGAGCGATTTTGCAACTTTCAGGGGGGTCTATAACTTTGCCTAAACTTTTCGAAAGTCTGGAAATGTAGAACACAAAATTGAGGGTTTCATATTGGGCCCAATTTGAACTAGTGTGTAAAAGTTGAGCTAATTCCAAATTTGTTTATACCACTCCCCTTTGTTGACGCGGTTTATGTGTAATTGATTAATTATAATGTTTTTGCAGGATATTATACTAATTGTCGAAATCTATATTTTCGCAAACATGTTATTCAAAATTGACTAAAGACATCAGAAAAACAACAGTTACGATGTAACAACGCGTCAGCAGCTTTGTATTTGATGGTACCAAAGATTTGTTCGTATTTCATGATTTAAACGAAGTTTTATTGCAGGATACTACGGAAAAAACTCCAAAAATCAGTGGAATTTTTGGATTTTAAAATATTCTGAGGAAATGCTGAGACAAATTGAAAGTGGTTCGATTTTTCGATTGTGACCTTCTTTCAAAATTAGATGATGCTGCAATTTTATGAGAATATTTAAGAACAGTATTCCAAAATAATCAAAGTTATGATAGTTTTGCCAGTAATGCTATTGATCAATTTATTATTTTTTTGAAGTATATTAATAAATAAATATGTATCATTTTTACATCGCGATGCATTTATCGGGGCTGGGGGAATGGGAGCCCCAATCATAAACCAATCAGGTGTATTTTTGGATTGGTGGTCTAGGAGGGGCTCCAAGCAGGAAAACTACATTTTCGATTCTCAGTAGGGTTTCACAGCATAACCTGTGTTTGTTATCACAACTTGTCCAGAGTAGAAGAATTATCGAATAGGTACTGTAGCAACAAAACGATTCCAAACGCGCTCTACTGACAAACCTCGATTTTTTAGGGTATTCCGGTGCACGGACCAAAAAATTCTTTTTTCATAATTGGTCCAATAGATACCAAAAATGAAATTATAATTCAAAAATAATATTTTAAACACGTACGGACACGGAAAAGGCAAGGGAAGCTTGCGAAAACAGTGGTGCGCGTTTGGAATCGAATTGAACGAACAGTAAGAATTCTCTTTTGGACAGTACGGTAGATATCTCAACACGATTAGAGACGCAAAATGTTTTTTTTTCTGATTCTGTTAACGGGAGTACTTTACTCATATTTTAAATGTTGCTCAATAGCCTCGCAGCTAAAAATAGCATGACTGCGTGAGAGACTTCGATTTTCTGAGTAGGTCAAGACCTACTTGCATGATAAAAAAATGTTACATTGGCAATACGGTATATAAAATTCAATTTTGAACCGATTGAACAGCATTTACAATTTGCCTGCCTTTACAGGGGGGGGGGGGGGGCTCCGGAGAGCTCAGAAATGCGTTTCCGATGAATAAGGGTTTCTAGGCCATATAAGGAAACATACCGAAACGTGGCCGGAAATCAAAATTGTATTTCTTTGGAAATGTCTACTACCTTCGATTCTTCAGTTGGAATTTTTATTAGGAAAATCCTGATTGAGGAAAATGTTAAGGATTTGAGTTGACAATAGAAATTGATAGATAATCGGATTCCTATTCATCTGAAACCAACAATTGAGCTCTCCGGAGCCCCCTTTAACTCTAAAACAAAGTGCGCCACAAATCGCGTCGTGATATCTACAGCGATTCGAAATTTTCCAAAAGATCATGCTTGCAACAGAGTCTCCTACATATCGGACACTTACAATACCCCCATAATAATTTTAATAATAAACTTGTCGATTTGATCTCCGAAATTAAGTAACTTTCCTCATCTCGAAACATTGAAATTTTCATAAATTAATGGTAAATACTTATTTACTCTTTAAAAATGCTCCATTCCCTCTTTCGATTAAATTAAACTCAATCCTATTGAGTTCGTTAAATCAAACTCCACTACGTTTTGTAGGCAAAATTCGGCTACGATTGAAATGGAAAATGTTGTTAGCACAGCCGGAAATTCAGAAAATTAAAATCTCAAATAAAAAAGCTCCGCTATTTGAATAATTTATATTTTATGTTTGCGTTATAAGCCTTTTTTATACAGTACCTGTATGGAAAAAAAAGCTGTGTAATTATACACCAACAAATGTTTTTGATGTTATAATAGGGAACTTGTGCATATTAAATTTATCAGAAAATTGTAAATTTGAAAATTAATTTTCCGGCCAGCATTCCAATCAGACATTATTCAGAAAACTTGCTTGTTTATGACTTATTGCGAGCAGGACCCTGAAACATGGAAATATCTGTATACGACGTGATTTCAAATTAGGCTCTTGTACCCATGTGTTTTCCATCAATTATATTTATCAAAAAACTATTCGCATTAGATAATAAGTAATTCGTATAATCGTCCTATCCAATGTTTCAATTAAATTTCAAGACAAAATTTATATTCATTCGAAATTAATGAAAAAACTGTTTATTTTCACCCTAATTTTCATCTTTACAAAATGTGAAAAGTTAAATGACAAAAGATGAAAATGCGAAACTTCAATCAATTTGCCTTTTTTTCGCTTTTTGGCGGGAAGCACAAACATTTGAATTTTATACATTTTTTTCAAAACTGTTATTTTTTAATTTTTTTAGTGGAAAATGTTTCTTTTCAGTAGAATAACATTAGTAAAGTATGTTACGACCAGATTCAAACAATTTTGAGGCAAATTTTATTCAAATACCCGGAAAATACGAAAAACTGGGAAAAAACCAGAAAACTCAAAAACAAAAAAAAATTTTAAAAAACGATAATAACATTTTTAGAAATCTAAAATGATATGTGAAACTGATCTATTTTTCGGAAAACTGGTTTTTTTGGTCCGTTGATGAATTGTGTTTATGAAATCTGTAAATGTTTCATTTGTTTCAAAAAAAATTAACTAGAATACCTGTGAAATAATTATTTATTTGCGAAACGTACATATATTCTATCTGCTTTCAAAATACTAGCGAAATTTTCATTTTTGGATGAAAATGGGGAAAATCAATGTTTTTCCCGCATTTTACGAGGGATCCCGGTTAGTTCCTGTTAGAAAAAATAACTTGACGCATATTAAAAATAATTAATGACTTTCAGCAAAAAAAAAAAAACGCTGAAAATCGGACAAAAACGAAATAAATTTGAAAAAAACACTAAAAATTCTAAAAATTCAAATTACCGCGCACACACGTGACTGATGTTCATTGGAGCGCACATGAAAATTCAAAACACGCGGTAATTTAAAATCTTATCGCCGCAGCGGCGAAATTTTTAACTGGCACCCTGTCTTTAAGTATCTCAATGTAGCTGGCAGCGGATGAGAAAAACGAAACAATCTGGCGTTGGACGGCTACCAAAAATATTTGGAACCATGTCAATAACTGTGAAGGGGATGATTTGATAGTTCCTACTGAAATGAATGCAAGAATCTACAATTCGTTAAATGAGACTTGTTCCATCCATGGATATTATGATTATTATTAACTTAGAAACAAGAGTACATCAGTGAAACCTAGAAAGGTCCTTTTAAAAAAGTCTTATTAATTTTTAGATTTTGTTTTCAGGTAATTCTACCAGGAATGTGCGCTCGTAACCTCTCTCAAAATTGGTCAGACCTAAATGATTTTGCTATAATTGAACTTGAAAAAGATCTTCTTTTTTCGGACTTTATTTTCCAAGTTTGTGTTCCAAGTAAGACATACCTTTGAGATTTAAAAAAATTTGAAATTTCAGAATCCACCCTCGCGGGACACCACCACACACACAGAGCTGCGGAGGGGCGGAGCCATAGGGTATATAAGGGCGGCGAGAATTCGGCAGTCTGGCCAGTTTTTTGCTATTTTTCGGCTTTCGTTCTCTACCATTTTTTCCGTTTTTTCTCATCGTAAATGTTGCTCAACTACCCGCCATTATAAATTTAGTAATATAAACATAATTTAATTTTTCGCAGTTTCGACAACATAAAACTAAATGAATCTTACTTTCTTGTACGGATAATTTACCGAAACTAAAATATTTATTTTCAGGTAAAACAACTTCCAATCAAGTATACGCCCAACAATGATCGAAAACACAACAAATGCCGGGTCAAAGTCGGACGAGCCGCCAACACCGCAACCACATACTGTGAGTCAATTTTATACAAAATTGATTATCAAGCTGAAAATCATTTCAGACTTCAGTCAATTCCCCAACTGAAGCATCAAACAAACTTGAGAGCACAACAGTCAGAAAGCCGGAGCACAACGATCTGGAACAGCATCCGAAGGTCAAACCTCGAAAGCAACAGGAGGTGAGTAATTTTTTTTCTTTTCAAAACGTTCACTTATTTGAGGAAAGAAATCAAAATGCTATTCGACTTAATAGGAAACCTTGTTTTTCCAGGAAGCAAATCAGACGACAGTCGCGTTGTCAAGACGCATCGATCAACTCGAGGCGATGCTCCAACAACGCAGCCAAGCTCCAGCTCTTCCACAAGCTCAAGCTCTTCGACAAGATGCTCCGGCTCCACTCCAGGAAGATCAAGCTCTTCCACAAGCGGATCCAGTTTCATTCCAAGAAGCTCAATCTCTTCCACAAGCGGCTCCACTCCAGGAAGCTCAAGCTCTTCAACAAACGGATCCAGCTTCACTCCAGGAAGCTCAAGCTCTTAAACAAGCCGATCCAGCTCTACTCCAGGAAGCTCAAGCTCTTCCAGAGGAAGAGACGCCGCCGGCCAAAGATCCACCAGAGGAAGATGCGCCGAACAATGGGGCCGAACCAGCTGATCCCACTCATGGAAAAATCATCGCAGAGACACCAGGACAATTCCGGCACCCGCCGCCAGAACGGTATTTTTCGAAGTGCTTTCTTCCAGGGGAAAACTTTGAAAAATTCTCTTTGCGAGTTTCAAATACCTTGGCAGAACTCGAGTTCCAAGTGTATATGGCGCACGGTTTCAACAGAACAGGAATGCCAGCATTTCGCCTTCGAGAGAATGATTTCCTGGATATCCGCAACCAAAAACACTGGAGGAGCATCCAAATGATCTTCGCGGTACCAGCCAAGGAGAGGCCAATCAATTCCAAGTGCAGCTTTCGCTGTACAGACGCTGAAGCCCACTATTCCAGCCGTTGTCGCCAGTACCACCACTTGTTCAACCGCGTCGCTCGAATCATGGTCCTAGGCACCTGCCAACGTTGTGGTGTCAGTGAGCACGGTCATCGAGCCCGAAGTTGCCATGCCGACGCATGCAGTCGATGCGGCATACACGGGCATGGGGCTGCATTGTGCCATTCGGGAGTCCCTCGCTATGAGAAGTTGTGGTAAGGAAATCATGCTGCAGTTTGAAAATACATTGAGCAATCTTATATTTTCAGAACCGCTCCAACCATCAACTAAACTTCACCCCCCAGCTCCACTCCAAACAAACTTTCTACTCCACCAATTCTCGCAATCCAATAGATCTTGCCAAACGCTCAGGAACCAAACCGGTGTTAGCACACAAGAAAAGCTTTAATTTTGTAAAATTATCAATTGTTAAAAAATAAATAGTCCTTATTTTTAAAAGCGTTCTACGCTGGTATAGATACCAACCACTAGACCAAGTTCACAAACTCTTTTAACAATTGATTAAATGAAGCTGATTCGTCCGGCCACTGAACCTTGCCAATCGGATGGTGATGTGATTTTGAGCCAGATCGGACGAATTGTTATTTGATTGTTGACCAAATTTTTAAGAAGAATATCGACTTGTTGAGAGCCCGAAAGAACGGAATCGTATTTTGGTGTGAGGAATACTTCGGTTCCAAGTCCGGCTAAAAATTGTATTGGAAAATTGAGGTAAAAATGTGTGAAAATGAGGGAAAATTGAGGTAAAAATGTGTGAAAATGAGGCAAAAATTGAGGTAAAAATGTGTGAAAATGAGGGAAAATTGAGGTAAAAATGTGTGAAAATGAGGCAAAAATTGAGGGAAAAATGTGTGAAAATGAGGTAAAAATTAAGGGAACAATGTGTGAAAATGAGGGAAAAATGTGTGAAAATGAGGGAAAAATGAGGTAAAAATTGAGGTAAAAATGTGTGAAAATGAGAGAAAAATGAGGTAAAAATTGAGGTAAAAATGTGTGAAAATGAGGCAAAAATTGAGGGAAAAATGTGTGAAAATGAGGTAAAAATTAAGGGAACAATGTGTGAAAATGAGGGAAAAATGTGTGAAAATGAGGGAAAAATGAGGTAAAAATTGAGGTAAAAATGTGTGAAAATGAGAGAAAAATGAGGTAAAAATTGAGGTAAAAATGTGTGAAAATGAGGTAAAAATTGAGGTAAAAATGTGTGAAAATGAGAGAAAAATGAGGTAAAAATTGAGGTAAAAATGTGTGAAAATGAGGTAAAAATTGAGGTAAAAATGTGTGAAATGAGGTAAAAATTGAGGTAAAAATGTGTGAAAATGAGAGAAAAATGAGGTAAAAATTGAGGTAAAAATGTGTGAAAATGAGGTAAAAATTGAGGTAAAAATGTGTGAAAATGAGGTAAAAATTGAGGTAAAAATGTGTGAAAATGAGGTAAAAATTGAGGTAAAAATGTGTGAAAATGAGGTAAAAATTGAGGGAAAAATGAGGTAAAAGTTGAGGTAAAAATGTGTGAAAATGAGAGAAAAATGAGGTAAAAATTGAGGTAAAAATGTGTGAAAATGAGGTAAAAGTTGAGGTAAAAATGTGTGAAAATGAGGTAAAAATTGAGGTAAAAATGTGTGAAAATGAGGTAAAAATTGAGGGAAAAATGAGGTAAAAGTTGAGGTAAAAATGTGTGAAAATGAGGTAAAAATTGAGGTAAAAATGTGTGAAAATGAGGTAAAAATTGAGGGAAAAATGAGGTAAAAGTTGAGGTAAAAATGTGTGAAAATGAGGTAAAAATTGAGGTAAAAATGTGTGAAAATGAGAGAAAAATGAGGTAAAAATTGAGGTAAAAATGTGTGAAAATGAGGTAAAAATTGAGGTAAAAATGTGTGAAAATGAGGTAAAAATTGAGGTAAAAATGTGTGAAAATGAGCTAAAAATTGAGGGAAAAATGAGGTAAAAGTTGAGGTAAAAATGTGTGAAAATGAGAGAAAAATGAGGTAAAAATTGAGGTAAAAATGTGTGAAAATGAGGTAAAAATTGAGGTAAAAATGTGTGAAAATGAGGTAAAAATTGAGGTTAAAATGTGTGAAAATGAGGTAAAAATTGAGGTAAAAATGTGTGAAAATGAGGTAAAAATTGAGGGAAAAATGAGGTAAAAATTGAGGTAAAAATGTGTGAAAATGAGGTAAAAATTGAGGTAAAAATGTGTGAAAATGAGGTAAAAATTGAGGGAAAAATGAGGTAAAAGTTGAGGTAAAAATGTGTGAAAATGAGAGAAAAATGAGGTAAAAATTGAGGTAAAAATGTGTGAAAATGAGGTAAAAACTGAGGTAAAAATGTGTGAAAATGAGGTAAAAATTGAGGTAAAAATGTGTGAAAATGAGGTAAAAATTGAGGTAAAAATGTGTGAAAATGAGGTAAAAATTGAGGGAAAAATGTGTGAAAATGAGGTAAAAATTGAGGGAAAAATGAGGTAAAAGTTGAGGTAAAAATGTGTGAAAATGAGGTAAAAATTGAGGTAAAAATGTGTGAAAATGAGGTAAAAATTAAGGTAAAAATGTGTGAAAATGAGGTAAAAATTGAGGTAAAAATGTGTGAAAATGAGGTAAAAATTGAGGGAAAAATGAGGTAAAAGTTGAGGTAAAAATGTGTGAAAATGAGGTAAAAATTGAGGTAAAAATGTGTGAAAATGAGAGAAAAATGAGGTAAAAATGTGTGAAAATGAGGTAAAAATTGAGGTAAAAATGTGTGAAAATGAGAGAAAAATGAGGTAAAAATTGAGGTAAAAATGTGTGAAAATGAGGTAAAAATTGAGGTAAAAATGTGTGAAAATGAGGTAAAAATTGAGGTAAAAATGTGTGAAAATGAGCTAAAAATTGAGGGAAAAATGAGGTAAAAGTTGAGGTAAAAATGTGTGAAAATGAGAGAAAAATGAGGTAAAAATTGAGGTAAAAATGTGTGAAAATGAGGTAAAAATTGAGGTAAAAATGTGTGAAAATGAGGTAAAAATTGAGGTTAAAATGTGTGAAAATGAGGTAAAAATTGAGGTAAAAATGTGTGAAAATGAGGTAAAAATTGAGGGAAAAATGAGGTAAAAATTGAGGTAAAAATGTGTGAAAATGAGGTAAAAATTGAGGTAAAAATGTGTGAAAATGAGGTAAAAATTGACTAGGGAAGTGCACTCTAGTGTACACGACTCTGAATTAAAGGTTTAGTGGAAATGAAAGGACCATAATACAATAATAAACTGTGAGAATAAAAATTCTCAATGCGGCGGTTTTCCTCACTAACCCACGTGTGACGTCATCACAGCCAAAACCCACAGTTGCAACAACAGTCATTTTTTAACAGCATGTAGCTTTGGAACCCCTGAACCAATTTTTATGTTTTATAGCTCATTAGAAGGAGAAAATGTTTTTCTTTCAGAATATAACAGTATACATAGTTAAAAACAAAAAACTGTCAACCGAGAATCAAAAAAACTGAACGTGTTTTAGTGATATGCAGAAAAATGACCTATATATTTTTTTTGAAACATACAATTTTTTTGAATTTATGATTTTCGAATTCTACTGGATCACGTACGTATTACGGAAGTAAAGTTATGTGCGCTTGCCGTTGAGTTTAGAGAAATAAATAGCAAAAACAAAATTTTTTTCGTACTTTTCACTCATTATATGTAGTCTTGTATTGGAAACAGCTTCTCAAACGTAAGGAAACTGTTCTTTTTTTTGAGGTTTTTCAATTTTTCGGTTATTTTTTTCGGATTTTATTCTTTTCGATCTCGTGTTTAACGGAAGTGTTAATCATTTTATCAGAACATGTTGTGACATTATTCGACAGAAACATGCAGAATTCCCAATTTGAAAGAGGGAAAATTTGATATCAATTCTCAACTTGTCAACCAGATCAAGGCCGATCGATATAAAGAGTTCGTAAAAGAAGCATTTTTCAAAGCTGGTATTCTCCGAAATCATCCAGAAGGTTACGATGCACCTGCAACGTATTGCTTCAAAGAAAAATGCTTCTTTGACGAGCTCATTATATCGATCGGCGTTGATCTGGTTATATAACAAGTTGAGAATTGATATCAAATTTTCCCTCTTCGAAATTGGGAATTCTGCATGCGTCTGTCGAAAAATGTCACAACATGTTCTGATAAAAAGCTTAAAACTTCTGTTAAACACGAGATCGAAAAGAATAAAATTCTAAAAAGTGAAAAACTTGAAAAAAAGAACAGTTTCCTTACGTTTGAGAAGCTGTTTCCAATACAAGACTACATATAATGAGTGAAAAGTACGAAAAAAATTTTGTTTTTGCTATTTATTTCTCTAAACTCAACGGCAAGCGCACATAACTTTACTTCCATAATACGTACGTGATCCAGTAGAATTCGAAAATCATAAATTCAAAAAAATTGTATGTTTCAAAAAAAATATATAGGTCATTTTTCTGCATATCACTAAAACACGTTCAGTTTTTTTGATTCTCGGTTGACAGTTTTTTGTTTTTAACTATGTATACTGTTATATTCTGAAAGAAAAACATTTTCTCCTTCTAATGAGCTATAAAACATAAAAATTGGTTCAGGGGTTCCAAAGCTACATGCTGTTAAAAAATGACTGTTGTTGCAACTGTGGGTTTTGGCTGTGATGACGTCACACGTGGGTTAGTGAGGAAAACCGCCGCATTGAGAATTTTTATTCTCACAGTTTATTATTGTATTATGGTCCTTTCATTTCCACTAAACCTTTAATTCAGAGTCGTGTACACTAGAGTGCACTTCCCTAGTGAGGGAAAAATGAGGTAAAAGTTGAGGTAAAAATGTGTGAAAATGAGAGAAAAATGAGGTAAAAATTGAGGTAAAAATGTGTGAAAATGAGGTAAAAACTGAGGTAAAAATGTGTGAAAATGAGGTAAAAATTGAGGTAAAAATGTGTGAAAATGAGGTAAAAATTGAGGTAAAAATGTGTGAAAATGAGGTAAAAATTGAGGGAAAAATGTGTGAAAATGAGGTAAAAATTGAGGGAAAAATGAGGTAAAAGTTGAGGTAAAAATGTGTGAAAATGAGGTAAAAATTGAGGTAAAAATGTGTGAAAATGAGGTAAAAATTAAGGTAAAAATGTGTGAAAATGAGGTAAAAATTGAGGTAAAAATGTGTGAAAATGAGGTAAAAATTGAGGGAAAAATGAGGTAAAAATTGAGGGAAAAATGAGGGAAAAATGAGGTAAAAATTGAGGTAAAAATGTGTGAAAATGAGGTAAAAATTGAGGTAAAAATGTGTGAAAATGAGAGAAAAATGAGGTAAAAATTGAGGTAAAAATGTGTGAAAATGAGGTAAAAATTGAGGTAAAAATGTGTGAAAATGAGGTAAAAATTGAGGTAAAAATGTGTGAAAATGAGGTAAAAATTGAGGTAAAAATGTGTGAAAATGAGGTAAAAATTGAGGTAAAAATGTGTGAAAATGAGGTAAAAATTGAGGGAAAAATGAGGTAAAAGTTGAGGTAAAAATGTGTGAAAATGAGAGAAAAATGAGGTAAAAATTGAGGTAAAAATGTGTGAAAATGAGGTAAAAATTGAGGTAAAAATGTGTGAAAATGAGGTAAAAATTGAGGTAAAAATGTGTGAAAATGAGCTAAAAATTGAGGGAAAAATGAGGTAAAAGTTGAGGTAAAAATGTGTGAAAATGAGAGAAAAATGAGGTAAAAATTGAGGTAAAAATGTGTGAAAATGAGGTAAAAATTGAGGTAAAAATGTGTGAAAATGAGGTAAAAATTGAGGTTAAAATGTGTGAAAATGAGGTAAAAATTGAGGTAAAAATGTGTGAAAATGAGGTAAAAATTGAGGGAAAAATGAGGTAAAAATTGAGGTAAAAATGTGTGAAAATGAGGTAAAAATTGAGGTAAAAATGTGTGAAAATGAGGTAAAAATTGAGGGAAAAATGAGGTAAAAGTTGAGGTAAAAATGTGTGAAAATGAGAGAAAAATGAGGTAAAAATTGAGGTAAAAATGTGTGAAAATGAGGTAAAAACTGAGGTAAAAATGTGTGAAAATGAGGTAAAAATTGAGGTAAAAATGTGTGAAAATGAGGTAAAAATTGAGGTAAAAATGTGTGAAAATGAGGTAAAAATTGAGGGAAAAATGTGTGAAAATGAGGTAAAAATTGAGGGAAAAATGAGGTAAAAGTTGAGGTAAAAATGTGTGAAAATGAGGTAAAAATTGAGGTAAAAATGTGTGAAAATGAGGTAAAAATTAAGGTAAAAATGTGTGAAAATGAGGTAAAAATTGAGGTAAAAATGTGTGAAAATGAGGTAAAAATTGAGGGAAAAATGAGGTAAAAGTTGAGGTAAAAATGTGTGAAAATGAGGTAAAAATTGAGGTAAAAATGTGTGAAAATGAGAGAAAAATGAGGTAAAAATGTGTGAAAATGAGGTAAAAATTGAGGTAAAAATGTGTGAAAATGAGAGAAAAATGAGGTAAAAATTGAGGTAAAAATGTGTGAAAATGAGGTAAAAATTGAGGTAAAAATGTGTGAAAATGAGGTAAAAATTGAGGTAAAAATGTGTGAAAATGAGCTAAAAATTGAGGGAAAAATGAGGTAAAAGTTGAGGTAAAAATGTGTGAAAATGAGAGAAAAATGAGGTAAAAATTGAGGTAAAAATGTGTGAAAATGAGGTAAAAATTGAGGTAAAAATGTGTGAAAATGAGGTAAAAATTGAGGTTAAAATGTGTGAAAATGAGGTAAAAATTGAGGTAAAAATGTGTGAAAATGAGGTAAAAATTGAGGGAAAAATGAGGTAAAAATTGAGGTAAAAATGTGTGAAAATGAGGTAAAAATTGAGGTAAAAATGTGTGAAAATGAGGTAAAAATTGAGGGAAAAATGAGGTAAAAGTTGAGGTAAAAATGTGTGAAAATGAGAGAAAAATGAGGTAAAAATTGAGGTAAAAATGTGTGAAAATGAGGTAAAAACTGAGGTAAAAATGTGTGAAAATGAGGTAAAAATTGAGGTAAAAATGTGTGAAAATGAGGTAAAAATTGAGGTAAAAATGTGTGAAAATGAGGTAAAAATTGAGGGAAAAATGTGTGAAAATGAGGTAAAAATTGAGGGAAAAATGAGGTAAAAGTTGAGGTAAAAATGTGTGAAAATGAGGTAAAAATTGAGGTAAAAATGTGTGAAAATGAGGTAAAAATTAAGGTAAAAATGTGTGAAAATGAGGTAAAAATTGAGGTAAAAATGTGTGAAAATGAGGTAAAAATTGAGGGAAAAATGAGGTAAAAGTTGAGGTAAAAATGTGTGAAAATGAGGTAAAAATTGAGGTAAAAATGTGTGAAAATGAGAGAAAAATGAGGTAAAAATTGAGGTAAAAATGTGTGAAAATGAGGTAAAAATTGAGGTAAAAATGTGTGAAAATGAGGTAAAAATTGAGGTAAAAATGTGTGAAAATGAGGTAAAAATTGAGGTAAAAATGTGTGAAAATGAGGTAAAAATTGAGGTAAAAATGTGTGAAAATGAGGTAAAAATTGAGGGAAAAATGAGGTAAAAGTTGAGGTAAAAATGTGTGAAAATGAGAGAAAAATGAGGTAAAAATTGAGGTAAAAATGTGTGAAAATGAGGTAAAAATTGAGGTAAAAATGTGTGAAAATGAGGTAAAAATTGAGGGAAAAATGTGTGAAAATGAGGTAAAAATTGAGGGAAAAATGAGGTAAAAATTGAGGTAAAAATGTGTGAAAATGAGGTAAAAATTGAGGTAAAAATGTGTGAAAATGAGGTAAAAATTGAGGGAAAAATGAGGTAAAAGTTGAGGTAAAAATGTGTGAAAATGAGAGAAAAATGAGGTAAAAATTGAGGTAAAAATGTGTGAAAATGAGGTAAAAATTGAGGTAAAAATGTGTGAAAATGAGGTAAAAATTGAGGTAAAAATGTGTGAAAATGAGGTAAAAATTGAGGTAAAAATGTGTGAAAATGAGGTAAAAATTGAGGGAAAAATGTGTGAAAATGAGGTAAAAATTGAGGGAAAAATGAGGTAAAAGTTGAGGTAAAAATGTGTGAAAATGAGGTAAAAATTGAGGTAAAAATGTGTGAAAATGAGGTAAAAATTGAGGTAAAAATGTGTGAAAATGAGGTAAAAATTGAGGTAAAAATGTGTGAAAATGAGGTAAAAATTGAGGTAAAAATGTGTGAAAATGAGGTAAAAATTGAGGTAAAAATGTGTGAAAATGAGGTAAAAATTGAGGTAAAACTGTGTGAAAATGAGGTAAAAATTGAGGTAAAAATGTGTGAAAATGAGGTAAAAATTGAGGGAAAAATGAGGGAAAAATGAGGTAAAAATTGAGGTAAAAATGTGTGAAAATGAGGTAAAAATTGAGGGAAAAATGAGGGAAAAATGAGGCAAAAATTGAGGTAAAAGTTGAGGTAAAAATGTGTGAAAATGAGGTAAAAATTGAGGTAAAAATGTGTGAAAATGAGGTAAAAATTGAGGGAAAAATGTGTGAAAATGAGGTAAAAATTGAGGGAAAAATGAGGTAAAAATTGAGGTAAAAATGTGTGAAAATGAGGTAAAAATTGAGGTAAAAATGTGTGAAAATGAGGTAAAAATTGAGGTAAAAATGTGTGAAAATGAGGTAAAAATTGAGGTAAAAATGTGTGAAAATGAGGTAAAAATTGAGGTAAAAATGTGTGAAAATGAGGTAAAAGTTGAGGTAAAAATGTGTGAAAATGAGAGAAAAATGAGGTAAAAATTGAGGGAAAAATGAGGGAAAAATGAGGTAAAAATTGAGGTAAAAATGTGTGAAAATGAGAGAAAAATGAGGTAAAAATTGAGGGAAAAATGAGGGAAAAATGAGGTAAAAATTGAGGTAAAAATGTGTGAAAATGAGGTAAAAGTTGAGGTAAAAATGTGTGAAAATGAGAGAAAAATGAGGTAAAAATTGAGGGAAAAATGTGTGAAAATGAGGTAAAAATTGAGGGAAAAATGTGTGAAAATGAGGTAAAAATTGAGGGAAAAATGAGGTAAAAATTGAGGTAAAAATGTGTGAAAATGAGGTAAAAATTGAGGTAAAAATGTGTGAAAATGAGGTAAAAATTGAGGTAAAAATGTGTGAAAATGAGGTAAAAATTGAGGTAAAAATGTGTGAAAATGAGGTAAAAATTGAGGTAAAAATGTGTGAAAATGAGGTAAAAATTGAGGTAAAAATGTGTGAAAATGAGGTAAAAATTGAGGTAAAAATGTGTGAAAATGAGGTAAAAATTGAGGGAAAAATGAGGTAAAAATTGAGGTAAAAATGTGTGAAAATGAGGTAAAAATTGAGGGAAAAATGAGGTAAAAATTGAGGTAAAAATGTGTGAAAATGAGGTAAAAATTGAGGGAAAAATGAGGTAAAAATTGAGGTAAAAATGTGTGAAAATGAGGTAAAAATTTAGGTAAAAATGTGTGAAAATGAGGTAAAAATTGAGGGAAAAATGTGTGAAAATGAGGTAAAAATTGAGGGAAAAATGTGTGAAAATGAGGTAAAAATTGAGGGAAAAATGTGTGAAAATGAGGTAAAAATTTAGGTAAAAATGTGTGAAAATGAGGTAAAAATTTAGGTAAAAATGTGTGAAAATGAGGTAAAAATTTAGGTAAAAATGTGTGAAAATGAGGTAAAAATTGAGGTAAAAATGTGTGAAAATGAGGTAAAAATTGAGGGAAAAATGTGTGAAAATGAGGTAAAAATTGAGGTAAAAATGTGTGAAAATGAGGTAAAAATTGAGGTAAAAATGTGTGAAAATGAGGTAAAAATTTAGGTAAAAATGTGTGAAAATGAGGTAAAAATTTAGGTAAAAATGTGTGAAAATGAGGTAAAAATTTAGGTAAAAATGTGTGAAAATGAGGTAAAAATTGAGGTAAAAATGTGTGAAAATGAGGTAAAAATTTAGGTAAAAATGTGTGAAAATGAGGTAAAAATTGAGGTAAAAATGTGTGAAAATGAGGTAAAAATTGAGGGAAAAATGAGGTAAAAGTTGAGGTAAAAATGTGTGAAAATGAGGTAAAAATTGAGGGAAAAATGAGGGAAAAATGAGATAAAAATTGAGGTAAAAATGTGTGAAAATGAGGTAAAAATTGAGGGAAAAATGAGGTAAAAATTGAGGGAAAAATGAGGTAAAAGTTGAGGTAAAAATGTGTGAAAATGAGGTAAAAATTGAGGTAAAAATGTGTGAAAATGAGGTAAAAATTGAGGGAAAAATGAGGTAAAAATTGAGGGAAAAATGAGGTAAAAGTTGAGGTAAAAATGTGTGAAAATGAGGTAAAAATTGAGGGAAAAATGAGGGAAAAATGAGATAAAAATTGAGGTAAAAATGTGTGAAAATGAGGTAAAAGTTGAGGTAAAAATGTGTGAAAATGAGGTAAAAATTGAGGTAAAAATGTGTGAAAATGAGGTAAAAATTGAGGGAAAAATGAGGGAAAAATGAGGTAAAAGTTGAGGTAAAAATGTGTGAAAATGAGGTAAAAATTGAGGGAAAAATGAGGGAAAAATTAGGTAAAAATTGAGGTAAAAATGTGTGAAAATGAGGTAAAAGTTGAGGTAAAAATGTGTGAAAATGAGGTAAAAATTGAGGTAAAAATGTGTGAAAATGAGGTAAAAATTGAGGTAAAAATGTGTGAAAATGAGGTAAAAATTGAGGGAAAAATGAGGTAAAAATTGAGGTAAAAATGTGTGAAAATGAGGTAAAAGTTGAGGTAAAAATGTGTGAAAATGAGGTAAAAATTGAGGTAAAAATGTGTGAAAATGAGGTAAAAATTGAGGTAAAAATGTGTGAAAATGAGGTAAAAATTGAGGGAAAAATGAGGGAAAAATGAGGTAAAAGTTGAGGTAAAAATGTGTGAAAATGAGGTAAAAATTGAGGTAAAAATGTGTGAAAATGAGGTAAAAATTGAGGGAAAAATGAGGGAAAAATGAGGTAAAAGTTGAGGTAAAAATGTGTGAAAATGAGGTAAAAATTGAGGGAAAAATGAGGGAAAAATTAGGTAAAAATTGAGGTAAAAATGTGTGAAAATGAGGTAAAAGTTGAGGTAAAAATGTGTGAAAATGAGGTAAAAATTGAGGTAAAAATGTGTGAAAATGAGGTAAAAATTGAGGTAAAAATGTGTGAAAATGAGGTAAAAATTGAGGGAAAAATGAGGTAAAAATTGAGGTAAAAATGTGTGAAAATGAGGTAAAAGTTGAGGTAAAAATGTGTGAAAATGAGGTAAAAATTGAGGTAAAAATGTGTGAAAATGAGGTAAAAATTGAGGTAAAAATGTGTGAAAATGAGGTAAAAGTTGAGGTAAAAATGTGTGAAAATGAGGTAAAAATTGAGGGAAAAATGAGGGAAAAATGAGGTAAAAATTGAGGTAAAAATGTGTGAAAATGAGGTAAAAATTGAGGGAAAAATGAGGGAAAAATGAGGTAAAAATTGAGGTAAAAATGTGTGAAAATGAGGTAAAAGTTGAGGTAAAAATGTGTGAAAATGAAGTAAAAATTGAGGTAAAAATGTGTGAAAATGAGGTAAAAATTGAGGGAAAAATGAGGGAAAAATGAGGTAAAAATTGAGGTAAAAATGTGTGAAAATGAGGTAAAAATTGAGGGAAAAATGAGGGAAAAATGAGGTAAAAGTTGAGGTAAAAATGTGTGAAAATGAGGTAAAAATTGAGGGAAAAATGAGGGAAAAATGAGGTAAAAATTGAGGTAAAAATGTGTGAAAATGAGGTAAAAATTGAGGTAAAAATGTGTGAAAATGAGGTAAAAATTGAGGGAAAAATGAGGTAAAAATTGAGGTAAAAATGTGTGAAAATGAGGTAAAAATTGAGGGAAAAATGAGGTAAAAATTGAGGTAAAAATGTGTGAAAATGAGGTAAAAATTGAGGGAAAAATGAGGTAAAAATTGAGGTAAAAATGTGTGAAAATGAGGTAAAAATTGAGGGAAAAATGAGGTAAAAATTGAGGTAAAAATGTGTGAAAATGAGGTAAAAATTTAGGTAAAAATGTGTGAAAATGAGGTAAAAATTGAGGGAAAAATGAGGTAAAAATTGAGGTAAAAATGTGTGAAAATGAGGTAAAAATTGAGGGAAAAATGAGGTAAAAATTGAGGTAAAAATGTGTGAAAATGAGGTAAAAATTGAGGGAAAAATGAGGTAAAAATTGAGGTAAAAATGTGTGAAAATGAGGTAAAAATTTAGGTAAAAATGTGTGAAAATGAGGTAAAAATTGAGGGAAAAATGAGGTAAAAATTGAGGTAAAAATGTGTGAAAATGAGGTAAAAATTGAGGTAAAAATGTGTGAAAATGAGGTAAAAATTGAGGGAAAAATGAGGTAAAAATTGAGGTAAAAATGTGTGAAAATGAGGTAAAAATTGAGGTAAAAATGTGTGAAAATGAGGTAAAAATTGAGGTAAAAATGTGTGAAAATGAGGTAAAAATTGAGGGAAAAATGAGGTAAAAATTGAGGTAAAAATGTGTGAAAATGAGGTAAAAATTGAGGGAAAAATGAGGTAAAAATTGAGGTAAAAATGTGTGAAAATGAGGTAAAAATTTAGGTAAAAATGTGTGAAAATGAGGTAAAAATTGAGGGAAAAATGAGGTAAAAATTGAGGTAAAAATGTGTGAAAATGAGGTAAAAATTGAGGGAAAAATGAGGTAAAAATTGAGGTAAAAATGTGTGAAAATGAGGTAAAAATTGAGGGAAAAATGAGGTAAAAATTGAGGTAAAAATGTGTGAAAATGAGGTAAAAATTTAGGTAAAAATGTGTGAAAATGAGGTAAAAATTGAGGGAAAAATGAGGTAAAATTGAGGTAAAAATGTGTGAAAATGAGGTAAAAATTGAGGTAAAAATGTGTGAAAATGAGGTAAAAATTGAGGGAAAAATGAGGTAAAAATTGAGGTAAAAATGTGTGAAAATGAGGTAAAAATTGAGGGAAAAATGAGGTAAAAATTGAGGTAAAAATGTGTGAAAATGAGGTAAAAATTTAGGTAAAAATGTGTGAAAATGAGGTAAAAATTGAGGGAAAAATGAGGTAAAAATTGAGGTAAAAATGTGTGAAAATGAGGTAAAAATTGAGGGAAAAATGAGGGAAAAATGAGATAAAAATTGAGGTAAAAATTGAGGGAAAAATGAGGTAAAAGTTGAGGTAAAAATGTGTGAAAATGAGGTAAAAATTGAGGGAAAAATGAGGGAAAAATGAGGTAAAAATTGAGGTAAAAATGTGTGAAAATGAGGTAAAAATTGAGGTAAAAATGTGTGAAAATGAGGTAAAAATTGAGGTAAAAATGTGTGAAAATGAGGTAAAAATTGAGGTAAAAATGTGTGAAAATGAGGTAAAAATTGAGGTAAAAATGTGTGAAAATGAGGTAAAAATTGAGGTAAAAATGTGTGAAAATGAGGTAAAAATTGAGGTAAAAATGTGTGAAAATGAGGTAAAAATTGAGGTAAAAATGTGTGAAAATGAGGTAAAAATTGAGGTAAAAATGTGTGAAAATGAGGTAAAAATTGAGGTAAAAATGTGTGAAAATGAGGTAAAAATTGAGGTAAAAATGTGTGAAAATGAGGTAAAAATTGAGGTAAAAATGTGTGAAAATGAGGTAAAAATTTAGGTAAAAATGTGTGAAAATGAGGTAAAAATTGAGGTAAAAATGTGTGAAAATGAGGTAAAAATTGAGGTAAAAATGTGTGAAAATGAGGTAAAAATTTAGGTAAAAATGTGTGAAAATGAGGTAAAAATTGAGGTAAAAATGTGTGAAAATGAGGTAAAAATTGAGGGAAAAATGTGTGAAAATGAGGTAAAAATTGAGGGAAAAATGTGTGAAAATGAGGTAAAAATTGAGGGAAAAATGTGTGAAAATGAGGTAAAAATTTAGGTAAAAATGTGTGAAAATGAGGTAAAAATTTAGGTAAAAATGTGTGAAAATGAGGTAAAAATTGAGGGAAAAATGTGTGAAAATGAGGTAAAAATTGAGGGAAAAATGTGTGAAAATGAGGTAAAAATTTAGGTAAAAATGTGTGAAAATGAGGTAAAAATTTAGGTAAAAATGTGTGAAAATGAGGTAAAAATTGAGGGAAAAATGTGTGAAAATGAGGTAAAAATTGAGGGAAAAATGTGTGAAAATGAGGTAAAAATTGAGGGAAAAATGTGTGAAAATGAGGTAAAAATTTAGGTAAAAATGTGTGAAAATGAGGTAAAAATTTAGGTAAAAATGTGTGAAAATGAGGTAAAAATTTAGGTAAAAATGTGTGAAAATGAGGTAAAAATTGAGGTAAAAATGTGTGAAAATGAGGTAAAAATTGAGGGAAAAATGTGTGAAAATGAGGTAAAAATTGAGGTAAAAATGTGTGAAAATGAGGTAAAAATTGAGGTAAAAATGTGTGAAAATGAGGTAAAAATTTAGGTAAAAATGTGTGAAAATGAGGTAAAAATTTAGGTAAAAATGTGTGAAAATGAGGTAAAAATTTAGGTAAAAATGTGTGAAAATGAGGTAAAAATTGAGGTAAAAATGTGTGAAAATGAGGTAAAAATTTAGGTAAAAATGTGTGAAAATGAGGTAAAAATTGAGGTAAAAATGTGTGAAAATGAGGTAAAAATTGAGGGAAAAATGAGGTAAAAGTTGAGGTAAAAATGTGTGAAAATGAGGTAAAAATTGAGGGAAAAATGAGGGAAAAATGAGATAAAAATTGAGGTAAAAATGTGTGAAAATGAGGTAAAAGTTGAGGTAAAAATGTGTGAAAATGAGGTAAAAATTGAGGTAAAAATGTGTGAAAATGAGGTAAAAATTGAGGGAAAAATGAGGGAAAAATGAGGTAAAAGTTGAGGTAAAAATGTGTGAAAATGAGGTAAAAATTGAGGTAAAAATGTGTGAAAATGAGGTAAAAATTGAGGGAAAAATGAGGGAAAAATGAGGTAAAAGTTGAGGTAAAAATGTGTGAAAATGAGGTAAAAATTGAGGGAAAAATGAGGGAAAAATTAGGTAAAAATTGAGGTAAAAATGTGTGAAAATGAGGTAAAAGTTGAGGTAAAAATGTGTGAAAATGAGGTAAAAATTGAGGTAAAAATGTGTGAAAATGAGGTAAAAATTGAGGTAAAAATGTGTGAAAATGAGGTAAAAATTGAGGGAAAAATGAGGTAAAAATTGAGGTAAAAATGTGTGAAAATGAGGTAAAAGTTGAGGTAAAAATGTGTGAAAATGAGGTAAAAATTGAGGTAAAAATGTGTGAAAATGAGGTAAAAATTGAGGTAAAAATGTGTGAAAATGAGGTAAAAATTGAGGGAAAAATGAGGGAAAAATGAGGTAAAAGTTGAGGTAAAAATGTGTGAAAATGAGGTAAAAATTGAGGTAAAAATGTGTGAAAATGAGGTAAAAGTTGAGGTAAAAATGTGTGAAAATGAGGTAAAAATTGAGGTAAAAATGTGTGAAAATGAGGTAAAAATTGAGGTAAAAATGTGTGAAAATGAGGTAAAAATTGAGGGAAAAATGAGGTAAAAATTGAGGTAAAAATGTGTGAAAATGAGGTAAAAGTTGAGGTAAAAATGTGTGAAAATGAGGTAAAAATTGAGGTAAAAATGTGTGAAAATGAGGTAAAAATTGAGGTAAAAATGTGTGAAAATGAGGTAAAAGTTGAGGTAAAAATGTGTGAAAATGAGGTAAAAATTGAGGGAAAAATGAGGGAAAAATGAGGTAAAAATTGAGGTAAAAATGTGTGAAAATGAGGTAAAAATTGAGGGAAAAATGAGGGAAAAATGAGGTAAAAATTGAGGTAAAAATGTGTGAAAATGAGGTAAAAGTTGAGGTAAAAATGTGTGAAAATGAAGTAAAAATTGAGGTAAAAATGTGTGAAAATGAGGTAAAAATTGAGGGAAAAATGAGGGAAAAATGAGGTAAAAATTGAGGTAAAAATGTGTGAAAATGAGGTAAAAATTGAGGGAAAAATGAGGGAAAAATGAGGTAAAAGTTGAGGTAAAAATGTGTGAAAATGAGGTAAAAATTGAGGGAAAAATGAGGGAAAAATGAGGTAAAAATTGAGGTAAAAATGTGTGAAAATGAGGTAAAAATTGAGGGAAAAATGAGGGAAAAATGAGGTAAAAATTGAGGTAAAAATGTGTGAAAATGAGGTAAAAATTGAGGGAAAAATGAGGGAAAAATGAGGTAAAAGTTGAGGTAAAAATGTGTGAAAATGAGGTAAAAATTGAGGGAAAAATGAGGGAAAAATGAGGTAAAAGTTGAGGTAAAAATGTGTGAAAATGAGGTAAAAATTGAGGGAAAAATGAGGGAAAAATGAGGTAAAAATTGAGGTAAAAATGTGTGAAAATGAGGTAAAAATTGAGGGAAAAATGAGGGAAAAATGAGGTAAAAATTGAGGTAAAAATGTGTGAAAATGAGGTAAAAATTGAGGGAAAAATGAGGGAAAAATGAGGTAAAAGTTGAGGTAAAAATGTGTGAAAATGAGGTAAAAATTGAGGGAAAAATGAGGGAAAAATGAGGTAAAAGTTGAGGTAAAAATGTGTGAAAATGAGGTAAAAATTGAGGGAAAAATGAGGGAAAAATGAGGTAAAAATTGAGGTAAAAATGTGTGAAAATGAGGTAAAAATTGAGGGAAAAATGAGGGAAAAATGAGGTAAAAATTGAGGTAAAAATGTGTGAAAATGAGGTAAAAATTGAGGGAAAAATGAGGGAAAAATGAGGTAAAAGTTGAGGTAAAAATGTGTGAAAATGAGGTAAAAATTGAGGGAAAAATGAGGGAAAAATGAGGTAAAAATTGAGGTAAAAATGTGTGAAAATGAGGTAAAAATTGAGGGAAAAATGAGGGAAAAATGAGGTAAAAATTGAGGTAAAAATGTGTGAAAATGAGGTAAAAATTGAGGGAAAAATGAGGGAAAAATGAGGTAAAAGTTGAGGTAAAAATGTGTGAAAATGAGGTAAAAATTGAGGTAAAAATGTGTGAAAATGAGGTAAAAATTGAGGTAAAAATGTGTGAAAATGAGGTAAAAATTGAGGTAAAAATGTGTGAAAATGAGGTAAAAATTGAGGTAAAAATGTGTGAAAATGAGGTAAAAGTTGAGGTAAAAATGTGTGAAAATGAGGTAAAAATTGAGGGAAAAATGAGGGAAAAATGAGGTAAAAATTGAGGTAAAAATGTGTGAAAATGAGGTAAAAGTTGAGGTAAAATGTGTGAAAATGAAGTAAAAATTGAGGTAAAAATGTGTGAAAATGAGGTAAAAATGAGGGAAAAATGAGGTAAAAGTTGAGGTAAAAATGTGTGAAAATGAGGTAAAAATTGAGGGAAAAATGAGGGAAAAATGAGGTAAAAATTGAGGTAAAAATGTGTGAAAATGAGGTAAAAATTGAGGTAAAAATGTGTGAAAATGAGGTAAAAGTTGAGGTAAAAATGTGTGAAAATGAGGTAAAAGTTGAGGTAAAAATGTGTGAAAATGAGGTAAAAGTTGAGGTAAAAATGTGTGAAAATGAAGTAAAAATTGAGGTAAAAATGTGTGAAAATGAGGTAAAAGTTGAGGTAAAAATGTGTGAAAATGAGGTAAAAGTTGAGGTAAAAATGTGTGAAAATGAGGTAAAAGTTGAGGTAAAAATGTGTGAAAATGAGGTAAAAATTGAGGGAAAAATGAGGGAAAAATGAGGTAAAAGTTGAGGTAAAAATGTGTGAAAATGAGGTAAAAATTGAGGGAAAAATGAGGGAAAAGTTGAGGTAAAAATGTGTGAAAATGAGAGAAAATGAGGTAAAAATTGAGGTAAAAATGTGTGAAAATGAGGTAAAAATTGAGGGAAAAATGAGGTAAAAGTTGAGGTAAAAATGTGTGAAAATGAGAGAAAAATGAGGTAAAAATTGAGGTAAAAATGTGTGAAAATGAGGTAAAAATTGAGGTAAAAATGTGTGAAAATGAGGTAAAAATTGAGGTAAAATGTGTGAAAATGAGGTAAAAATTTAGGTAAAAATGTGTGAAAATGAGGTAAAAATTGAGGTAAAAATGTGTGAAAATGAGGTAAAAATTGAGGTAAAAATGTGTGAAAATGAGGTAAAAATTGAGGTAAAAATGTGTGAAAATGAGGTAAAAATTGAGGTAAAAATGTGTGAAAATGAGGTAAAAGTTGAGGTAAAAATGTGTGAAAATGAGGTAAAAATTGAGGGAAAAATGAGGGAAAAATGAGGTAAAAATTGAGGTAAAAATGTGTGAAAATGAGGTAAAAATTGAGGGAAAAATGAGGGAAAAATGAGGTAAAAATTGAGGTAAAAATGTGTGAAAATGAGGTAAAAGTTGAGGTAAAAATGTGTGAAAATGAAGTAAAAATTGAGGTAAAAATGTGTGAAAATGAGGTAAAAATTGAGGGAAAAATGAGGTAAAAGTTGAGGTAAAAATGTGTGAAAATGAGGTAAAAATTGAGGGAAAAATGAGGGAAAAATGAGGTAAAAATTGAGGTAAAAATGTGTGAAAATGAGGTAAAAATTGAGGGAAAAATGAGGTAAAAGTTGAGGTAAAAATGTGTGAAAATGAGGTAAAAATTGAGGGAAAAATGAGGGAAAAATGAGGTAAAAGTTGAGGTAAAAATGTGTGAAAATGAGGTAAAAATTGAGGGAAAAATGAGGGAAAAATGAGGTAAAAATTGAGGTAAAAATGTGTGAAAATGAGGTAAAAATTGAGGGAAAAATGAGGTAAAAGTTGAGGTAAAAATGTGTGAAATGAGAGAAAAATGAGGTAAAAATTGAGGTAAAAATGTGTGAAAATGAGGTAAAAATTGAGGTAAAAATGTGTGAAAATGAGGTAAAAATTGAGGTAAAAATGTGTGAAAATGAGGTAAAAATTTAGGTAAAAATGTGTGAAAATGAGGTAAAAATTGAGGTAAAAATGTGTGAAAATGAGGTAAAAATTGAGGTAAAAATGTGTGAAAATGAGGTAAAAATTGAGGTAAAAATGTGTGAAAATGAGGTAAAAATTGAGGTAAAAATGTGTGAATATGAGGTAAAAATTGAGGTAAAAATGTGTGAAAATGAGGTAAAAGTTGAGGTAAAAATGTGTGAAAATGAGGTAAAATTGAGGGAAAAATGAGGGAAAAATGAGGTAAAAATTGAGGTAAAAATGTGTGAAAATGAGGTAAAAATTGAGGGAAAAATGAGGGAAAAATGAGGTAAAAATTGAGGTAAAATGTGTGAAAATGAGGTAAAAATTGAGGTAAAAATGTGTGAAAATGAGGTAAAAATTGAGGTAAAAATGTGTGAAATGAGGTAAAATTGAGGTAAAAATGTGTGAATATGAGGTAAAAATTGAGGTAAAAATGTGTGAAAATGAGGTAAAAGTTGAGGTAAAAATGTGTGAAAATGAGGTAAAAATTGAGGGAAAAATGAGGGAAAAATGAGGTAAAAATTGAGGTAAAAATGTGTGAAAATGAGGTAAAAATTGAGGGAAAAATGAGGGAAAAATGAGGTAAAAATTGAGGTAAAAATGTGTGAAAATGAGGTAAAAGTTGAGGTAAAAATGTGTGAAAATGAAGTAAAAATTGAGGTAAAAATGTGTGAAAATGAGGTAAAAATTGAGGGAAAAATGAGGGAAAAATGAGATAAAAATTGAGGTAAAAATGTGTGAAAATGAGGTAAAAATTGAGGGAAAAATGAGGGAAAAATGAGGTAAAAATTGAGGTAAAAATGTGTGAAAATGAGGTAAAAATTGAGGTAAAAATGTGTGAAAATGAGGTAAAAATTGAGGTAAAAATGTGTGAAAATGAGGTAAAAATTGAGGTAAAAATGTGTGAAAATGAGGTAAAAATTGAGGTAAAAATGTGTGAAAATGAGGTAAAAATTGAGGTAAAAATGTGTGAAAATGAGGTAAAAATTGAGGGAAAAATGAGGTAAAAGTTGAGGTAAAAATGTGTGAAAATGAGGTAAAAATTGAGGGAAAAATGAGGGAAAAATGAGGTAAAAGTTGAGGTAAAAATGTGTGAAAATGAGGTAAAAATTGAGGGAAAATGAGGGAAAAATGAGGTAAAAGTTGAGGTAAAAATGTGTGAAAATGAGGTAAAAATTGAGGGAAAAATGAGGGAAAAATGAGGTAAAAATTGAGGTAAAAATGTGTGAAAATGAGGTAAAAATTGAGGGAAAAATGAGGTAAAAGTTGAGGTAAAAATGTGTGAAAAATGAGAGAAAAATGAGGTAAAAATTGAGGTAAAAATGTGTGAAAATGAGGTAAAAATTGAGGTAAAAATGTGTGAAAATGAGGTAAAAATTGAGGTAAAAATGTGTGAAAATGAGGTAAAAATTTAGGTAAAAATGTGTGAAAATGAGGTAAAATTGAGGTAAAAATGTGTGAAAATGAGGTAAAATTGAGGTAAAAATGTGTGAAAATGAGGTAAAAATTGAGGTAAAAATGTGTGAAAATGAGGTAAAAATTGAGGTAAAAATGTGTGAATATGAGGTAAAAATTGAGGTAAAATGTGTGAAAATGAGGTAAAAGTTGAGGTAAAAATGTGTGAAAATGAGGTAAAAATTGAGGGAAAAATGAGGGAAAAATGAGGTAAAAATTGAGGTAAAAATGTGTGAAAATGAGGTAAAAATTGAGGGAAAAATGAGGGAAAAATGAGGTAAAAATTGAGGTAAAAATGTGTGAAAATGAGGTAAAAATTGAGGTAAAAATGTGTGAAAATGAGGTAAAAATTGAGGTAAAATGTGTGAAAATGAGGTAAAAATTGAGGAAAAATGAGGGAAAAATGAGGTAAAAGTTGAGGTAAAAATGTGTGAAAATGAGGTAAAAATTGAGGGAAAAATGAGGAAAAATGAGGTAAAAATTGAGGTAAAAATGTGTGAAAATGAGGTAAAAATTGAGGGAAAAATGAGGGAAAAATGAGGTAAAATTGAGGTAAAAATGTGTGAAAATGAGGTAAAAATTGAGGGAAAATGAGGGAAAAATGAGGTAAAAATTGAGGTAAAAATGTGTGAAAATGAGGTAAAAATTGAGGGAAAAATGAGGGAAAAATGAGGTAAAAATTGAGGTAAAAATGTGTGAAAATGAGGTAAAAGTTGAGGTAAAAATGTGTGAAAATGAAGTAAAAATTGAGGTAAAAATGTGTGAAAATGAGGTAAAAATTGAGGGAAAAATGAGGGAAAATGAGATAAAAATTGAGGTAAAAATGTGTGAAAATGAGGTAAAAATTGAGGGAAAAATGAGGGAAAATGAGGTAAAAATTGAGGTAAAAATGTGTGAAAATGAGGTAAAAATTGAGGTAAAAATGTGTGAAAATGAGGTAAAAATTGAGGTAAAAATGTGTGAAAATGAGGTAAAAATTGAGGTAAAAATGTGTGAAAATGAGGTAAAAATTGAGGTAAAAATGTGTGAAATGAGGTAAAAATTGAGGTAAAAATGTGTGAAAATGAGGTAAAAATTTAGGTAAAAATGTGTGAAAATGAGGTAAAAATTTAGGTAAAAATGTGTGAAAATGAGGTAAAAATTGAGGTAAAAATGTGTGAAAATGAGGTAAAAATTTAGGTAAAAATGTGTGAAAATGAGGTAAAAATTTAGGTAAAAATGTGTGAAAATGAGGTAAAAATTGAGGGAAAAATGTGTGAAAATGAGGTAAAAATTGAGGTAAAAATGTGTGAAAATGAGGTAAAAATTGAGGTAAAAATGTGTGAAAATGAGGTAAAAATTGAGGTAAAAATGTGGAAAATGAGGTAAAAATTGAGGGAAAAATGAGGGAAAAATGAGGTAAAAATTGAGGGAAAAATGTGTGAAAATGAGGTAAAAATTTAGGTAAAAATGTGTGAAAATGAGGTAAAAATTGAGGTAAAAATGTGTGAAAATGAGGTAAAAATTGAGGTAAAAATGTGTGAAAATGAGGTAAAATTGAGGGAAAATGTGGGAAAAATGAGGTAAAAATTGAGGTAAAAATGTGTGAAAATGAGGTAAAAATTGTGGGTAAAAATGTGTGAAAATGAGGTAAAAATTGAGGTAAAAATGTGTGAAAATGAGGTAAAATTTAGGTAAAAATGTGTGAAAATGAGGTAAAATTTAGGTAAAAATGTGTGAAAATGAGGTAAAAATTTAGGTAAAAATGTGTGAAAATGAGGTAAAAATTGGAGGGAAAAATGTGTGAAAATGAGGTAAAAATTGAGGGAAAAATGAGGTAAAAGTTGAGGTAAAAATGTGTGAAAATGAGGTAAAAATTGAGGGAAAAATGAGGGAAAATGAGATAAAATTGAGGTAAAAAATGTGTGAAAATGAGGTAAAATTGAGGTAAAAATGTGTGAAAATGAGGTAAAAATTGAGGGAAAATGTGGGAAAATTGAGGTAAAATTGAGGAAAAATGTGGGAAAAATGAGGTAAAATTGAGGTAAAAATGTGTGAAAATGAGGTAAAAGTTGAGGTAAAAATGTGTGAAAATGAGGTAAAAATTGAGGGAAAAATGAGGTAAGAAGTTGAGGTAAAAATGTGTGAAAATGAGGTAAAAATTGAGGTAAAAATGTGTGAAAATGAGGTAAAAATTGAGGGTAAATGAGGGAAAAATGAGGTAAAAATTGAGGTAAAATGTGTGAAAATGAGGTAAAAAGTTGAGGTAAAAATGTGTGAAAATGAGGGAAAAGTTGAGGTAAAAATGTGTGAAAATGAGGTAAAATTAGGGAAAATTGAGGTAAAAATTGAGGGAAAAATGAGTAATAGTTGAGGTAAATATGTGTGAAAATGAGGTAAAATTGAGGTAAAAATGTGTGAAAATGAGGTAAATATTGAGGGAAAAAATGAGGGTAAAAATTGAGGGAAAAATGTGGTAAAAGTTGAGGGTAAATATGTGTGAATATGAGGTTAAATATTGAGGGAAAAATGGAGGGAAAAATGAGATATAAATTGAGGGTAAAAATGTGTGAAAATGAGGTAAAAGTTGAGGTAATAATGTGTGAAAATGAGGTAAAATTGAGGTAAAAATGTGTGAAAATGA